>JAVLUX010000015.1:19085000-20350000 GCA_032164185.1 Moxostoma hubbsi
CATCAACTTGCATTTCAATTTAGGTGAGGATTTAGGTATTTCTATGGTATTTCACACTTTGTTTTTTTTTGTGTGTGTGTGTTTCAGATTAACCCAAACAATTTATATAAAGGTTTGTCTATTTGATTGACAAGGATAAATCATCAGAATTGGCATTTAATAATCATAAAAGCTTCTTGGCCATGTAAGTCTCCTAAGGTGTTGTTATGATGTGTTTTATAATTAACAAGTTGCAGTAATGTGAATTAGTTCGCAATTTACTGTTAATTTTTCACATTCAAGCACCTAAATCATTATTCATACCTATTAGTGGCTATTAATGAAAAGCATTTTTGACTACCAAGCCAACCTGATTTACTTTGCAAGTGATCTAGGTTGAGTAACATGTTGCAACGGAGACTTAAAACTGTGATACACATTAGACACTGACGTTTAGCTTTTGTGACAAGTTGTCATAATGGAATCTGCCATTAAACTAGGGATGTACACGAGAAATGGATTAGTCGAGTACTCATTCAGCTTTATATATTTGACTAGTAAAAACACTACTTGAATATTGCAATTTAATTTTCCTTTGTGCCTTTGCCTTCCATGGGCAACAATGAAACTGCTTCTCTCACCTAAATCTTGCTGTTACAACTGCCTTGTGTTACACAGCAAAATGCATTGTGTGGTGCTGTGAATGCATGACATTATTAAAGGAATAATTCTCCCAAAAAGTTAATTCTGTCAGTATTTAAAGTGATTTTATCGCTTTAGAAAACTTGGAATGTGTAAGTATATTTTTTTTTTTTAATCAACAAAGATTTTTATGAATGGTGCTAATTTTTTTCATAAGGAAAAACAGGTTCAAAGGTTGAAGCTTGAACTTAAATTCTCATTTCATGTTTACTCTACAAGATAATTACTCAATGCCCATCTGTACATTAAAGCAGTGGCATACTTTTAGGTTTCAAAAAAATTTCAGAAGGTACATGCTTTACTCAACTGCTCATCCTAGCACAGAACTGATTGTGTGTAGCAGTACACACACTTATTCATTACGTGCATCGCATATCCTGTGCGTAACGGCAGTGTAACGATGCATCAATCAAATAACCAACATTGCAATGCATTGATGCAACGTGTAAAAATGTATGTGTATTATCTTAGAATGCACTGTTATTTTTTCACATCAGCCACGTTTGTATGCATTTCTATTGAAGCGTGAAGCAAGTGCCAGGCGATGCAGTAGCCTAGCACTCTAAGCAAGGTTTGACATGATTTAGGATATTTCATGGATATCCGTCATTATTATTTCATCTGCTCTATTTAGACTCATTCACCCTGCGGCTGCTGTTGGTAGATTTGAATTTTTCAAGAAGGGATCGCAAAAACGCTGATTGTAAACCTCAGTTTCCAAAGTGCAATTGCTGAGACTGAAATGAGGCCAAATATGATTTAATGTTGATCTTATATGAACAAGACCCATGGAAGATAACTGGAAGAAAGGGACCCCATCTCTACCACTGCAGTGCATAAGCTAATGTTTGAGAAAGGATATGTAAATAAGAATAATGCAATTATAATATAATACTTCTAAAATTATGTCATTAAGGGCATTTATTTTGACTGCAGTAACTTCAATCATAACTGGCTGTTATTTGGTTTGAATATTGATGAACATTGAGGATTACATGTGTGTTACTTGATTGTTTATAATATTATAAAAATAGCCACTAATATTCTTTCATATTGGTCTCAAGCCCCTAAATCGAATCAAATCTAAATCACATCGGTAGACATGGGTATTGCAAACACCGTATCGCTAGCTAAGAGAATTGGTCGTTTGTATCATGATGAAACTAGGGATTTATACCCGTAGTGCATAAACACTGGAGTGGATTTACTCAACAGAGAATGGAGACATCATCTGCAAGGGGTGAACCAGGTGTGAGAGAGATATGGACAAGCTGCTGTATCTATTTGCATCGCTGAAAATGCTCTCTCGCTGTCAGCTGAACCAGTGTCAGAAGCAAAACTTTGTGAGAGAGACCCAGCGTGTGAGCAATAGAGAAAGGCAGCCAGAGAAAATAATAGTTTTGAGATTTTAACATTCAATGTGTTTTATATCTGAATGTATGGTGTCTAATAATGCCTTTACATGGTACACTTATGTTTATCTTGCCAATAAAGCTTGATATGAGTTGAATCTTCCCAGCCCACTATTGATATTTCAGACTAGCATTGCTCTACAACAGTTAAACTTTCAGTCAAGGCTAGATGTGACTATGGAATCGAGAAAATGTTGTGATCCTCACATCTTTCCAATATTGAAATCTTTGTGTGAATGTGTACAAATAATTATTGTAAAACCTCTAATTTGTCTTTCACAGACCATCAAGTGCCTTATGATCCATCCTAACCCAGAGTCAGCCCTGAATGAGGAGGCTGGAAGGTTACTTTTGGAGGACTATAAGGAGTATGCATCCCGTGCTCGCCTCCTGACAGAGATCCATGCTATGGGAGGCACGTCGGGGGGCCCGCAGGAGCCTGCTGATGGACCTCAACCCAAGAAACATGCAGGAGATCCAAACAAACGTGTGGCAGGGGCTGGTTTGCTAACAGCGGGCACTGGGACCAACAGCTCGAATAACAGCAGCTCAAGTAGCAACAATAGTAATATAGTTGCGAAGAAGAAAACAGATAAAAAACGAGCTTTGAGGCGGCTATAAAAGAGTGAATCAGTGTTTTTGTGTATATATAAATATTGAGTTGTTCAGAACACCTTTTCCCCTCCTTAAACTGTCTTTCTATTTTAGGATAGCACATTCATTTTGCCATGATCCTACCCGAACACTCCTTCGCTTGTTCCTTTGTTTCTTTGAACTTACTCTCAGGACTTGGAACTGTCCTTGTGACAATTCTCTTTTTCAATCGCAACAGTTTCATCTGTGATTTCAAAATGTTACAATCATTCAGATTATGAATACAATAGTAAAGGATTTTGGTTAATATTATTTGTGGCCTCTAGAATTATGTAATGATATTTTGACTGTCGGTGAATGCTACAGTTTCCTGTACCCCCCTGTTCTGCTGGGGTTTACAGCCAGCACAGGCTTTCTAACAAGTTATTTTGCACAGAAGTTATGTTATATTTAGATTTCAGGTGTGACCGGTCAATTACTGTAATTCTGTCCTATTGCATTGGACTGCTAAATTACAGATGAGAGATGAGGTTTAATTCAGGGGATTATTGAAGAATAGTACCTTGCCCTGGGAATGATTGATGTGTTTGAGTAAGATGAGATATATATATATATGAGATCAGAAATAACAGAGGGAATGGTTAAAATGTGGTCTGAATATAACCCGTGAAATATCACTTTTCTTTTTTTACTCTTGCGTTATTTTATTTTTTGTGAGTGCGTATTTGTATGGTATTGTTCTGTCTAATTTTTTACAAACTTTTAATTTATTTTTCTTTGGCCACTGTGCAAAAGGCCTTGTTCTCCATTTCAAGTGAACAGCTACATTTTGATGCATGAGTTGAAGCCATAAGACCGGTTGGGGTAGTGTAAATGGGCAACTATCTAGTTCATCATGCTGTTCCGTTTCAAACATATAGTGGTCACGCAACGTTTTTCCATTTTGAAACTTGTTTCAGAACCATTTTTAGTTTTGATGTTATATTGTCAAAAAGAACATTAACCCTCCCTTTTTATATGATCACAGCTGCACTTTTCTCTAGTGCTGCTGGTCTCTCAATCAAAAGTCTGTTAAGAAATCTTCTCCAATAGTTCTCCAACAAATTGCTCTGAACGTTAGGCAGGATGTGCTTTCAGCGAATGTTTGCCCATATTTAAAAGCTTGTGGGTGAACAGTGGCCATTTTAAGTTATTTAAATTAAAAAATAAAGGAATTTTAGGGAGATATTTTATAATTTTTTCATTAATATTATTGTGTTAAAGAAAAATCTGTTTTATTCTGTCCTTGTGTGTGTGCATGCATCTTGCTTTGTGTTCATCTGGAGTGTAGGTGGGCAAGAAAATTTAGACTATGGAGGATCCTTGAATTTAAAATACATGTTTGTAAATGCAGGAATTAACATTTTTATTTGTTAGAAAAAAAAGTGTAATAATGAAGGTTGAGAAGGCTGTAGGCAATATGATCTGTTGTCTTATTGGGTGCATTCTCGTCCACCCTGTGGATTCATTGTCGTCTTGCTGTACAGGCCACAAACAGGATCAACAGCAATATTTTCTGTTTAAGCACTGCATGAGAATGAGACCCATTCAGTGTATGTTACCCCTTAAAAATGTTTAACTCAAACGGCGTATTGCAGACTTATAATTTGAATGGTTATGAACAGATGAATGGTTCTCATCGCAGGTTTCCTGAGCGGCCGAAAATGCAGCCCACCCACTTGTTTCGGAATAGCTTGGTGCATGCTGCTAATTGCTGTCTGTAGGAAGGAAAGCCGAGGAGGGGAGGGGTATATGAGCTTGCAGTACAACAGTCGAAAGACTCAAAGCATATACAGTACACAGCTCTGGAAAAATAATTTAAGAGACCACTGCAACATTATCAGTTTCACTGGATTTACAATTTCTAGGTATGTGTTTAAGTAAATAATTAAAAAAAATGTTTTATTCTATAAACTACTGACAACATTTTTCCCAAATTCCAAATAAAAAAATTGTCATCCTGATGATCTGTGGGTTCTTCAGCAAGGCTGGAATCAGGCAGATTCGTCTTTGTGAAGGATGCATTAATCAAGCAATGTACAAGGTTATCCTGGAAGAAAACTTGCTTCCATCTGCTCTGATAAATTTCCACAACTCTGAGGATTGGTTTTTCCATCAGGACAAAGCCAGGTCACTTTAATGTGTGGATGGAGGACCACCGGATCAAGACCCTGTCATGGCCAGCCCAATCTCCAGACCTGACCCCCTTTGAAAACCTCTGGATTGTTATATAAAGGAAGATGGATGGCCACAAGCCATCAAACAAAGCTGAGCTGCTTGAATTTTTGTGCCAGGAGTGGTATAATGTCACCCAACAGCAATGAGGAAAAACTAGTAGAGAGCATGCCAAGATGCATAAAAGCTGTGATTGAAAATCAGGGTTATTCCACCAAATATTGATTTCTGAACTCTTCCCTAGTTGAAACATTTGTACTGTGTTGTTTAAAAATGAATATGAACTTGTTTTGTTTTTTTGCATTATTCGAGGTCTGAAAACGGCATTTTTTGTGTTATTTTGACCAGTTGTCATTTTCTGCAAATATTTATTTGGAAGAAATGTTGTCATTATAGAATAAAACGTAAATGTTAATTTTACTCAAACACATATCTATAAATAGTAAATCCAGAGAAACTAATAATTTTGCAGAGGTCTCTTAATTTTTTTTCCAGAGCTATATTTAAACGAGTTTTAAATTTGTCAGATGCACACTATAAACATGGGCCTAAAAAGAACTTTATTCCCCAAAACAACTTGCCCTTTCATTCTTGAAATTAATCGGTGTCATACCACCAAGTGGTAAATATTTCATGACCTCCACGGATTATGTACTGTGCGGTAGGGTATACATGCATGAGGAGCTGATTGCGTCGCTCTCCGTGGTGCTGAAATGGCAATTGACGGCTGTCGATTAGCCAGGCGCTGATTATCCACAGAATCTGACAATGTATTTATGGCCTATGTGCAGTCGCAGAAGAGTAATTTTATATTTGCTGTAATAATGGAGGTAATTTATGAGTAGATTATGTGTACATTAAAAAATAGAAATATGTGCTGATCTTATTATTATTTCCGCCTATTTACATAGATTTATTTTATAGCAGGTTGGCAATAATTGTGTAGTGATTATGTTCTCCTACCTAAAATACAAAGTTTTTATTATTGTAAAAATGTTACACTTTATGCACGAGAGAATCGGATAATGTGATTACAATTTGTGTCGTGAATTACCCTAAAAGCATCTACAAGTAAAACATAAAATCAGTAGACTCTAGCGTGAAGCTTTTACCATGGGCTTGGGCTGTGTCATCATGCCGGGTTTTTTTTTATTTCCCCCCCGCAATCTTTTTTTTAATACGTTGCATTTTGTTTACGAAATCAACCACGACCATTAACACTTAGCAATTGTGATTATTTCATCTTCTACAACCAATTATTTGAATCTTGAAGGCAAAGGCATCAAAATGATTAGAGTCACAAACAAAATGACACTGTTGCCATGGCAACCGATCGGTGTGACCATAACCTCAATATGTTTAGCCAGCCATATTAATGTAAAGATAAGAAGTAGTTTGAGAAAAGAAACACTTGAAGCGGTCGGGAGTCAACATCGTCAGCGTCTCGTGAAACACAATAAATGCACTTTTCATCGCAGCGGACCTCTGTGAGACCACCTGCCTCATTCCACCGGTGTTTCGTGACAGGGTCGGAATGTTCTTGTGTGCACACTTTGCAGGCGGCGTCGATTAACAACAACGCGAAAGAGCAACACTCGCATGTCGCTTCAGAGAGAATTAACGTGAAAAGACATTAATGGCAACAGGCGTTTTGTTCCACCTTTGCCTATCGTTATACTGACCGTTATCAAAAGTATATCAAGGACGCATTTGGTAACTTAGGCAGCGGTTAACTTACCTGGAACACTTTCTCAGTACTATATACAAGCAAATCAGTTGAAATCATATTGCAAGATCTGTTGCATAGGTAAATAAATTGATGCTTTGTCTGTAGTACAAACATGGAAACAACTGAGGTAGGTGAAAGGAAATCCTGGAAAGATATTAGTTACTAATTATTGTTTTGCTGACAAAAGACAAGACAAACATCAGTAAGGTTGTGCTGCAACACTTTGGACATAACAGCCATCGTCGTCGCTCAAGCTTGAATGTGGTGTGAGATCGGTGGTGTCGTGAGGCTCAACAGAAGTACAGGTAAATCACCCAAGTTGGACTGTACTGCTGCATGCATGTCATCTAATTGTCTAATCAATCGTTCCCTGTGTTATTATGCAAATGTTTTGTTCTATGGCATTCTATTCTCAGTTAAGTTTACTGAGCTGTTCCTGCGGGGGGGTTAGTGGTTAAAATGCGTAAGTGGGATCATTTTATGTTTTCAGTAAATTAGCAAGCGGCCAGGGAAATATCTGTAACACATATGCAAGTGTAAAGTGGCTACACATCACCTTCGTGCGATTCATTGCTCTCTCGCTGGTTGTCATGTACACCTACTTACCCTCGTGCGAATTACAAGTCCTCAATCCGCATGAGACACGCTGATACACGATGCTCATAGTCTCTTAATGCGTAAACAATCTTTGTGTTACCAGAAATGGATCAAAACCTCTTATCTAAGGAGTGTAGCTAGGACTGTAGTGCGCTGTAGCTAGACCAACAAAAGTCGGATTTGCTTGTTTGGTTGCGCAGTGTACTGAACTGCGTTTCATTCTGTGTGTGCCTGTACAGGTATGATGTTTAATGTTTGTTTACGTCGCCTTATATTATATTGACTACTTATATTTTGACAGGATCCATGAAACTCCAATGTGCCCTATAATGCCCGATGGTGGCCTACACATCACATATTTGGGCACTATCTTTAAAAACAATTGTGAGGGATAGTATGACTTCTTGAAAGGCAAATGTTGAGGTTATTCTTTCCTTGCACGTAGTTTCAAATACAATTTTTCTTAGTTCCAGTAAGCTTCCACTGTTAATCATTTATTTGTTCATTCACTAGAAATGTTGTTGATTCAGTATGGATTGCATCTTTTAATAGGGTTCGATTGGTAGCATTCATTACAACATTTTCCAGGGCATTTGATGAAAAGCTGATTGTTTTTGATAGTTTTGTTTGCAAAACTGACCTGCAATAAAAGGAAATGTGCTGTCAGGGGGTACCAAGAACAGCAGATTTCCCCACAGCCATGCAAACTGGCATTTTACTGGTTTGCAACATATTTTACTTATGAAGTCAGATTTTTGGGACTGCTATGACAAAAGTCTTGCTTGTCTTTACCACAGTCTCTCTCCTATACACTCTCTCGTTCTGTCCGATGTGATAATTACATGCTCTGCCTTGTAATGCCTTTAGATCTAGAGCTGAACGTGGTCCATTATGTACACACAATGGCTTTTTTGTTTATTCTCATTGCATTCATTTTATAGTATGGGCTCCAGACAAGCCTTTTAACGAGAACAAAGCAATACATTGGGTGAATACAGATTGTTTGTATGTGAGAGGGTGGTGCAGATGCATAAGATTTGGGATGTCAAGGACTGCTACTGTCATAAACAGTGCGGAGTGAGGTGGTATGTCACAGTGGTATGAAGGAAAGGGCCAACTATTTTTCTCTCAAGAGAAAAGCTGTGCCATGTATCACAAAAAAAGCTGAACAAATTCTGGATTCCAGGATTGGTTTTAGTTTGACAAAACTCACCAAATCCAATCAGGTCCCTGAATCACTTGTTACCAACTTTCTCTATCAATTCAGAGTTTGATCCCAAGGTTATGATGAGTTTACGAGCATGTTCACATGAATGAAGCGAGATTTACTTCTCCACTGCAGATATTTATGAAAATTATTACAAATTATAAAAATACAGTTACAACAGTTATAACACTAACCCATGATCAATCAAAACACATTTACACATGCATAATCACAATTAAATCGTGAATAATTATCATACATTCACTCAGTACTAAGGATCACTATGTTAAATAATTTAAAGGCATTTACACAGCAAGAAGGAACATTACTGCTGCTGAATGTGAAGAAAATATTAAAATAGATAATATATCGATGTGAAAGTAACTTTGTATAGGTCCACAACATTCAGGTTTGTAATTTTAAAAGATTAATATCTTGATTTAGAATGTAAAAAATTGAAATTAAAAGCTTTAGTATTAATTTAAATTACTAACTTAATATAATTTAACTATTAGACATCACACATTTCTGGTGTATCTACAGTATATTGTGAAGTGACTACATTTTATAATTTAAAGTCATTCAATCATTATTTATATTGTATTAATATCTTACTTGAAATTATATAATTATTTAAATTTTATTTATTCATATTTTGAGGGAGTGACTTTCACTTTGCTCACAGCTGATTGGTCCAGAAATTGAACATGACCTGCCCCGGAGCAGGTTAGCTGATTTGTGTATGTTACTATGGCGAGGAACCCCAATGCAAGCTACTTTACTGGTATTGCAAATTCAGGGTTTGCTTAAACTAAGCTTAAATTTATCTAGCTAGCTGCTTAATCCTGCTTTGTGACATAGGTCACAGGTTTAGGGGAGAGAATATGTTCTATTCATCCTATCTATCTATCATTGTCTTTCTCCTTCTATACAATTCTGAACTACTGCAATGCTATTCTAAGAGAGAGTGAGCTGCCTCAACCCACGCACTGAATATCAGAGAGAGAGAGAGAGAGAGAGTGTGAGG
This sequence comes from Moxostoma hubbsi, assembly GCA_032164185.1. Classification (NCBI taxonomy): domain Eukaryota; kingdom Metazoa; phylum Chordata; class Actinopteri; order Cypriniformes; family Catostomidae; genus Moxostoma; species Moxostoma hubbsi. Next base: position 19,094,462 of record JAVLUX010000015.1, read on the forward strand.
AAAATAAAGGGAGGGAGATAAAGAGAAGTCGAGAGAACATTCAAAACAGAGATGTTTTGCAGCAGAAATATAATGAAATTGAGAGAGCAAGAGCAAGATTTCATAATTCAAAATTTAAGCCAGGAGAATTGCCTTTAATATGTCTGGAAACTCTAATTTCTTACTGTTCTAGAAAGTGTTTGTGAATGCGCCACATCTTCAGCGTCACATCTCTTAGAAGTCGCCCACAGTGCCTTGCTGACTGGGTGCCGTGTTCAGGAAAAGCTAATCCAGTTTGTAGAGGCGCATACTGTTGCACAGAGACAAGAAGGTGTTGAAATGTCCTACGCTTTATTATACATATGCAAATGAGAGGTTACTGTTTTTAGTGTTATAGACTGTTCTTAATATTGCTCCTGTGAAAACTGTAATGGCTCACAGACCTTTGCATGAATCACCCAACACTGCACCTGTTAAGATCAGTGTTCCATGTATAAATTTTTCCTTGTTGCTTAGTGTTTCCAACAGAACTTTTGACAGGTGTGCAAAAATACAATGGCAAAAATGTGAGGAAAAGCATTCTTCCCACATAGGTCAAATTAAACATGGTGTTCGTTGCTCTGCACGTGCAAGAACTGTAATATTATCTGTCAATGCAAAATCCTTTCTGAGTGCACTTTGGCCATTAAACTCTTCCATATTAATTATGCAGAAAATGGGGCAAAACCATAAACGGGTTGTGTCCTGCTAATTATGAATGCTTCATTATAAGCAGCTGTTGTTAGGAGAACATTTTATCATAGCATTCATGAAGTCTCCTGCATTTCATAAGTGAATACAGTCTGATTGTTTGAATAATTTTTATATTATTTGTTGAAAATTTGCAGTGACCATGTTTCAGGCCTTAAAGGATGTAATTTTGGTGTCTGTATATTTTACAGTTAACTAATGTACACCCAAAAGATAATTTTTTGCTCCTCATTAAATCAAGTTACTTAAAATGAGCTAATGCCACACTATTCTTGAATTCTTGTCACAACATAATTTAATTGTGTGCAATCAATTTAAATGTGTAAAATTGAGGTTCAAATCATCCATTTTTGTTGGGACAACTTAAAGAATTTTCAGTGGCCAAAACCAAGATGTGATGTCAGCTTCCCAGCATGCACCACAGCATGAGTAAAACCTGCATGTATCAAGTTCAAGTTTCAAATGCTGGCATACAGAACAGTCACAGGGTCTGCTCCAGCTCACATACAATCATTCCTGCAGAGCTACATTCCCACCAGAAGCCTGAGTCTGCAAAGGAGAGTCACCTTGTTATACCAACACAAAGAGGCAAAAAAAAAACTTACTCTGACTATCGGCTTCATTATGCCTCTGGTGGAATGACCTTCCCAACTCCATATGTGTCCTCCACGTCCTGTGGAGCACCTATTTCATTACAGAGTAGTTTCAGTACTTATAGTGGGTCTGGTCGGGGAATTCCTCCGCTGAATTCGCGGACCAGAGGGCTAGGGAGGAGTCATCCAGGGAGCCGAGTTAGTGGGATCTCCTTGAATAAGAGCACACATGATCGCCTCAGTGGAGGGGAAAGGCGCTAGGTGAAAGCGGTACACCCGGTCAGTTGTTCCGCTTTACTGAGTTCTACCTGCTCGGAACTGAGAAAACACGGGACGAGACCGACTCAGCCCTGAGATTGTAAAATCTCATAAAGGTATTGGGTGTTGCACAGCCTGCTGCTCTGCATATGTCTGCTAGGGAGGTGCCATTGGCCAGTGCCCACAAGGATGCCACACTTCTCGTAGAGTGTGCTCAAACCCGTAAGGGGACGAGCACGGCCTGGGTGTGATAGGCCAATGCTATTGCATCAACGACCCAGTGGGAAAGCCTCTGTTTGGAGACAGTGTTCCCTTTCCGCTGTCCACCAAAGCAGACAAAAGAGCTGCTCAGAACATTTAAAGCTCTGCATGCGGTCCACATAATTATGCAAAGCGCACACCAGACACAGAGAAGAAAAAGACTGAGACTGCCTCCTCCCGGAGCAGCTTCGCTTGCAGGTTCACCACTTGGTCCCTAAAGGGGGTCGTAGGAACCTTGGGCACGTAGCCCAGTCAAGGTCTTATGACGACATGTGTGTCTGCTGGACCGAACTCTGTCGCTGACAGAGAATGCTTGCAGGTCCCCAACCCTCTTAATGGAGGCGAGCGCGATCAGGAGGGCCATCTTCAAGGAGAGGGCCTTGAGCTCAACTGAGTCAAGCGGCTCGAAGGGGTGTCTCTGAAGGCCTGAGAGGACCACTGAGAGAGCCAGGAGGGGAACAGGCTTGGCCGGGGAGGATTCAACCTCCGGGTGCCTCTAAGGAACCTGATAATAAAGGCGTGCTTACCCAAGGACTTGCCGAACACTGCATCGTGGTGGGCCGCGATAGCGGATACATACACCTTCAAGGTTGAGAGGGACAGCCTGTCCTCCAACTTCTCTTGCAGGGATGAAAGCACTGAACGAACTGTGCATCACTGCAGGTTTTCAGACTGGGAAGAACACCAATTTGCAAACAAGCGCCACTTTGGGGCGTAAAGTTGCCTGGTAGAGGGAGCTCTGACTTGGTTGACTGTGTCTACGACGGCAGGTGGAAAGCCACTTAGATCTTCCGCATCCCGTCCTGGGGCCAGACGTGGAGTTTCCAGAGGTCTGGGCGTGGATGCCAAAGGGTGCCCCGTCCCTGAGAAAGAAAGTCCTTCCTCAGGGGAATTCACCAGGTAGAGGCTGTCGTGAGGAGCACGAGATCCATTTACCAAGTCCAAGTGGGCCATTAGGGGGCCACCAGAATGACTTGTTTCTCATCCTCCCTCACCTTGCATAGCACCCGTGCAAGAAGGCTCACTGGGGGAAATGCATACTTGCGGAGCCCCCAGGGTCAGTTGTGTGCCAGCGCGTCTGTCCCGAGGGAAGCTTAGGGAGTACCAGAGCGGGCAGTTGGAGGTCTCTTGGGAAGTGAACAGGACTACCTGTGCTTTACCAAACTGTTCCCAAATCAGCTCGACTGAGTGACATTCAGCTGAGTGTACCTTGAGGCTGCCCGGTATGTGAGTGGCATGCAGCAATCTGAGTCGCTGCTGGCTCCAAAGGAGGAGATGGCGGGCGAGTTGTGACATGTGATGGGAGCGCACGCCGCCTTGGCGATTTATGTACACTACCGTCACGATGTTGTCTGAATGGATCAAGATGTGCTTGTCCCAATTAGTGGGAGCCAGCAACTCTAGGCAGTTGATGTGCCAACGCAGTGGGGGCCCTTTCCCGTTGCACACGGCACCCCAACTCTGTTTGGAGGCATCTGTGGTGACCAGAATGCATCGAGACACCTACTGTAAGGGGACTCCTGTCCATAGAAAACAGAGGTCTGTCCAGGGTTTGAATCTGGCAGCAGGCGGGGGTGATAAACACACGGTGCGTGCCGCGGCACCATGCCAATCTCGGGACTCGAGTCTGGAGCCAGTGCTGAAGTGGTCTCAAATGTATCAAGCCCAGCGGCGCGACTACCGCAGAGGATGCCATATGCCCCAGGAGCCTCTGTAAATGGTTTAGAGGAACTTCCTGCGGGGTGCTCGAAGCTGGGGCTGAGAGCTGGGCCCAGGTTGAAGCGAAGCTGCATGACATTTGGAAGCCGCAGGGTTACGTCCTCAATGAGCAGACAGAGCACAGCTCGTGCTGGTACGGAGGCGGGGCATGATGTGGCCTCAGTCTGTTTCTTCACCGCTGAGAACTGCTGGGCGAAGTCGTCAACGGTGTCACCGAATAGACCGAGCTGGGAGATGGGGGCATTTGAGAAAGTGTGCTTTGTCTACCTCCTGTATCTCGACCAGGTCCAGCCCTAGATGATGCTCCTGGACCACGAGGGTGGCCCCGGGGGGTGCGATCGGTCATCGAGTGCAGTTCCTGCAGCACATCAGGAACAGGACTAACCAAGTGCAGATCTTCAAGGGCACTGGCATGGTGGATTGCAGGGGGGCCATCCATGCAGGGTGGAGTTTTGAGCGGCTCTACCATCAAGGGTAGTGAGAGCGGAGGAGCGAGGAAGCTGGTTTCGGGCAGTAAAAGGTGCCCTTTATGGCTTTGCTGTGGGGCATGGCTGTGAGCGGCGCCCTGACTGGGGAACCAATCGTCTAGCCGTGGGGGAGATTCCAGTCCCACCCTCGCTCACAGCGGTCCGGGCAAGCATAGCGGATATCTGCATGTCAGGCTCAGACTGGACGAGCCGAACCGGATGTGGCAGCCCAGTCGAGTCATCAGCATCGGATGCAGATGTGACGCTCTCTGATGTAGCAGCGAAATCATCATCCAGCTCGCGGGGTCTAAGGGAGTAAACAGACTGGCCGTGAGGTGAGCTGCTCTCACCTTGAGCCCGAATGGAAGCAAACAAGCATGCTGGGGAGCGGGTGGCTCGTGGGTGTTTACCTGGTGAAACCAAGCCCGCTGTACGGCTGATGTGGCTTTCTCTCGTGAGGAAAGAAAGCCGCGACCGCAACGTTGCCATATGCTGCCTGCGTGTGATCGCAGCCCACGCACGTGAGTCAGCTCTTATGTCCATCAGAAGTGGAAAGAAATTTGACCGCATCCAGGAACTACACAGGGGCGGAAAGACATCTTTAAAAAAGTGTCCTGAAAAAAAAAATTCTGAATGGACATATGCATATTTCCCTCCCTTTATACCCGTATGTCCAGGGGCGGGACATGCAAATTCTGTCTGCCAATTTCTCATTGGCCATTTCTCAAGTTCAGTGATGCATGACGCTCTCAAGAGAGACCCCTAGTGTCAACACAACGTCGAAGTGAGCGAAAAACGGGGAACAACAACAACAACAACAATAATAATAATAATAATAATAATAATAAAGCATATAAATTATTTTGTTAAACTCTAATCTCTTTCTTGGATATAGGGGACATTCTAAGATTTTTATTTTAGCGGGGCTCAGCCACTAGTGATACTATTATATGTGCACATTTAATATATTCCACTCTTTAGCATATGTAGTAATTTGTCATCAGCAGTCATATCACCCTGTAGCTCAAGACCAGTTGCCCACTGAAGCTAAGCAGGATTGAGCCAGGCCAGTATCTGGATAGGAAACCTCCTGGGGAAAACTAAGGTTTCTACTGGAAGAGCTATTAGTGAGGACAGCAGGGGCTGCTCACCCTGCAGTCTGTGTGGGTTCTAATGCCCCAGTTTAGTGACAGGGACACTATACTGTGAAAAAGCACTGTCCTTTGGATGAGATGGTAAATTGAGATCCTGACTCTTTGTGGTCATTACAAATTCCTCACATTGGCCCTTCTTAGGCCCTTCTCATGAACTCCTAATAATCCTTATCCATTAATTGACTCTATAACTCTACTCTCTCCTCTCCACCAATGGTTGGTGTGTAGTGAGCATGCTATGGCTGCTGTTGCATCATCCAAGTGGATGCTGCACACTGGTGATGGTTGAGGAGGAAGGAATTTTGCAACTTCTATAGATTAAAATGATAGAAAAACCTATTATTACAATAAAAGTTTCATTTAGCTTGGTTGTTTTTAGTAGAGTGAATTAACTCCAGATTATGTTACACTGTATGTCATTAACTAATGACTTCCAAATGAGAAAATCACTCCAAAAAGAGATTTTGATTTCAATAGAATAACACTGGTAATATACTATATATATAAAAACATATATAGTTAATATAAATATATAATTCATCTAAATCCACACACACAGTAGATTAGATCAGATTTGTTCACTTGTTTGTTGATTTTTGTAAATCACTCTTTTACACCAGTACGTGGCAACAAATGAATGTCGTTTGTGTTTTGGGGCCATTATACCATTGATAGAGCACAGAAACGTTCACTACAGAAAGAAGTCTAATTGTACTTTTTAAATCAGTGTCTATTAAGAGATTTTGGCAGTGTTTAAATATCATAAGAGTTTTCCCCACAAATGACAACAAAGCATATAATTTTGTGCCCTGCTGTGCATGACCATCAAGGTATACAAAAAGGACAACATAGCCTGTAATAATTACAGGTTTTAATTAAATCCTGATGTCATTGTAATGTCATTAGTCACTTTTACTCTTAATGAATCCAGCGCCTTTCTATCCTTGTTAAACGAGATTACCTAACTAAAAGAGCAACATGCCTCTGCTTCAGTCGTCAAAAGACACGGATCCTCATTCGTTCATGAATTGAATGAAGTAAATGGGGCATATTCGTTCAGTGGATCAAACTAATGATATGCTCCTTCACAGTCCACACTCCAATGCTATTGGCTTATGCTTTAGTCAGTCTTTAAAGGCAAGAAAAGCCACCAAAGCACCTCATGCTTCAAACAAGTGCAGCATTGTGGCTGCAGCTGTTTAAAACACTTACGTGCTGATTGCAAAGTCACAGAATTTTAGAGGGACTGAGGCCCCTCTAAATAAGGTCTAGTTATGCCCATATTTGAATAGTAATTTTCTGAAGCAACTGAAAATTTGTAATGCATCACTTTTCGTTCTACTGTCTCCTTTAGATGAATCACTTATGTTGTATTCTTTGGATAAAAGTTTTTTACCAAATGAATAAATGTAAATGTAAAAATATGATGTGATGCTATCCTCTATTGCTGAGACTACAAGTCACAGCTTGTTACACTTACAACATCAAATGCTTGCTAAATAAAGGGAAGTGTATGAATTAAGTTGCCTCAACATAATAAAAAAAAGTTGCCTTGTTGTTTTTGAGTTTTTTATTTTTTTATTCATTTGAGTGGAAAAGATTTTATTTATTTTATAAAGTTAATTGAATGTTTAAATTTTTTTAGTGTTAATATCATTAAATCATGTTAATATACCAACCTCCTGGAACTACAAAAATCAGCTATTTCTGTATTGTTAACCATTATTACTACCAACCATAGTAATACAGGTGGTAAAACATAAGAACATGACGATCTATAGTAGCCAATAAAAATGTAAAAACACTGCAAAGTGCTACCCAAATCACCATCAGGCTACCAAAATGGCAATAAACATTAATTAACAACATCAAATTAAACATTAAAGCATCCCAATGTACATAACTGATATCTAAAATAAGAATAACATTCTGTTTATTTGTATTTTTATAAAAATTAATAAAATGTGATGAATCACACAGGGACTTCTGGGAACACCTGGCTATTGTTTTTCACCGTAATTGTAACAATAGGTTACTGTAAAAGTACAAGTATTATCTTGTTAAAGGTAATGTTCTCTGTTAATTATAAAGTAATGAATTCTTTTTGCATCAAATTTATATATATATATACAATATTTAACAATACAATTATATACATTGTTTTGTTAAATATAATTTTTCACCTCATATTTTACACTGTTATTTAACAGTAAAAGACTGTAAAAATGCCTTAATTGGTAAACCTTAAAATATATGGTACAAAATTATAATAGATTTTAAAAGACAATACATGTAGTTTTACAGAAAATGTTTGTAAAAATTTAATTTTTTAGATGTAAAAATTCTGATTTTCCTGTATAATTAATGGTAAAAATTTATATAATGTTTAACAAGAGAGTACATGTACTTTTTACTGTAAATTATTGTAAATTATTGTTAACAATAAAATTTATTAATTCCTCCAAAATTACAGTAAAAAACACCTGGAACTCTGCATAGTGCATCAATTTGGCCAGCGGCGGCCCTGGTGTTAAGTGTTTGTGTCTCTACACGGTTCCCCTTCTGTCACTCACTCGACGATGTGTCGATGTAGTGACACTAGGAGTCGCTCTTGGGAGCCCCAGACACCTCTGATCTTTGAGAAAAGGCCAATGGAAATTAGCGAAAGGAATTTGGAAGCCACTTTCCAGGACATACGGGTATAAAAGGAGCTGGAATGCAACCACTCATTCAGATTTTTTCTTCTGAGTCGAGCAGTTGTGTTCAGAGAGCTGAATTACTCTGCCGATCCATTCCCCTAAACTCCAGTGAAGCTGTTGAATTTTACGGTGCATTACAGCGGTTCTCCCCCTCTTGCACTGGTGTGGCGCAGAGAACACCACTGGTTGCCTCCTCTAGAAGAATATATTTCCTTCTAAAAGAGTGGCACCTACGAAAGCATCTTTTTCAAGATGCCTATTTGTTTGTGCATTATTCCTGGTTGTGGTTGCTATCTCTCTGCTTCTGACGGCCACGATCGCTGTCTCACATGTTTGGGTGCTAACCATGCGGAGACATCGTTTGTGGATGGTTTATGTCCTCATTGCGATAACATGACCATGGCAATGTTGCGGTCATGGCTTTCTTTCATCAGAGGGAAAGCCAATCCAGCAGAGGGTCTGAAGAGAATGCGCTGTCGATAGCAGCATCGGAGAGCTGGCTCGTCCTGTCTGACCCAGAGGACGCGGCTGGGCTCCCACCCTTGGGTGCGTATGCCCAGTCGCAGGCTGACACGGAGCTGGCGGCCATGCTCAAATGTTTTTCGAATGATTTGTTCCTGGGGCAAGAGCTCCACTCATGGCCACTTTCTTCCCGGAGGTGCATGAGGAGCTCACGTGATCATGGCGGGCACCTTTTACTGCCCGTATCTGGTTCGTGGGCTCCTCCACTCTCACTACCCTCGACGGCGGGGCAGCTAGGGGGTATTCGGCGATTCCTTAGGTGGATCAGTCGGCTAAGGTGCACTTGTGCCCGCAGAGCGCTGTCACCTGGCAGAGTCATCCGAGGCTCCCATCCAGGGCCTGTAGGCTTACGTCATCGCTGGCGGCTAAGGCCTACTGGTGCAAGGTGCTGCTGGACAGGCCGCCTCCGCACTGCATACCATTGCTCTCTTGCAGGTGCACCAAGCCAAGGCACTTAAAGAACTGCACAAGGGTAGTCCTAACCTAGGATTGATGAAGGCGCGGCGCTCTGTGACTGATCTCACCCTCTGGGTGATGTCCTGGTGATTAAATAAAGTGTAGCCCCAGGACCAAGTTGTAACAACTCAAAAGTCAGAGAATAAGACTCACGTATACAGGTTCTTTACTGGACCATTACATTTTTGCGTGGGCATCAGTAACCAAGAAAAACGCTTCACCACCCAATGCTTGGTTCAGTTATATATAACAATTTTATTTGTTCAAAAGGACTTAAATTTAAAACACTATAGGGAGCTGCAGGGTAAGAACCATCATAATACATGCAAGAGATATTAAGAGCCTTGTTTACATTTGTCTAGATGTTCAACAATATATCTACAAGCTTTAAAACTGTAAGCACATCAATACCAATTAATATTCAGCAAAGGTTTCAAAACACTTTTATCTAAACACTCATGTGAACCCCCAATACACCGCAATTCAGTACATATCCAACACACACAAATTCATAAATACCTCACAAAAAATACACACCAAAACAAAATATCAAAAGTACATACCATGGATACCAATAAACTAAATACATAACTGTCATTGATTAGCTACAGTAGAGCAAGTATGGAAATTAGGAAGATAACCTGCCCTCAAGCCCCCACTGAAACACACACACACACAAATTACAAGCGCCGGAGGTCACTGGTCTATTAATACTCCCAATTGGACCCTGCACCTCAGCAAAAAGAAATCCCAACAAGTCAAACCTTAATTCAGAAATTTACAATACCTTAAAACCAGACTGCTGGCCTCCTTACCTGCTATCGGACGTGGGTAACTTGCTCAGAGAAACATCAAGGACGGCCGCACCCACTTCTAATCAGTTACTCCAACATCAAGTTGTCCCTCCCAATTTTACTTACACTCAATGACCCATGTCCCAGCACGGCAGCGTTAGGTTAGGAGACATTAATCAAATAACCCGTTCACCCGTTCACCACCAAATAAGACAGGGTGGAAATGCTGCAAACACATGATCCCTCCTCTTGTTTATATTCAACAGCCTACAATCACCCCCCCCCCCCCACTCCAAATGTGTCCTCACATTCCCTCCAGTATCACATTCGATACCGCTGTGGCAACAGTCCCTTAGTGGCCCGAGTAGACCGTCGTAGTTCCTCCGTTTCCACTGGCAGATGATGTAGGCTTGGGGGACCTTCCCCCTGTGATGCATGTGTCACTGCTCCAACAACATCTCTGTCACAATCCGTCCCCCCATCATGCTGGGCAGGTGCTGCTGAACCTGTAACACACCCTCCCACCCAAGGATACATCCACTAGTTACTCTGCATGTTATTAACATTACAATCTGGAGGCAAAACGTCCTTCTCCCCTAGGGGCAAGGCTGTTTCAAACAAGGCTGCATGGACTTAACATATTGCTATGCAACACTCTCTCCACACACTTACCCCCTTCCAACTTAACCACATAAACCGGTACATCAAAATTAGGTTGGGACACAATGACATATGGATAATGTTCCCACTTATCATCCAGTTTACCTCGCACCCTGGACCTCTTATTCCGGACCATTACCCTCTGACCCATCAACAATGGTTCCCCTTTGACCTTACAGTCAAACCCCTTCTTTTGATGGAGCTGAGACTTTTGAACCTGTTTCCTGGCCTGGTTATAGGCAAACATTAACCTATTATGGTGGTGATGCACCCAGCTGTCAACAGTCCCAGAAAATCCCTCTCCCAGGCCCAGCATCACATCCATGGGCAATTGTTTTTTTATTTATTTATTTAATCCAGGTGATTTATTTAGTTATTTGTCTCAACCTGGTTGAATCGAGAGAGGTTGACAAGGTACAATTCCTTGATGACCCCATCTCCCTGGTTGGTCTATTTCAGGGGTGTCAAACTCATTTTGGTCTGGGGGCCACATACAGCTTAATCTGATCTCAAGGGGGCCAGACCAGTAAACTCATAGCAAAATTACATAGAACTAATAATAAGTCCACTTATTTCTTTGTATTAGTGCAAAGAAGAAGTAAACTATAAAAATCTTTATATTAAATGCATTGTCCTTTTACAAAATATATTATGAACAACCTAAGAGTTTTTAAGAAAAGTATGTGCAATTTCAACAACACTATTACTCAGTTTAACATTTATTTAAGTGCATTATGCATAAAAACTGATCACAGTGATTGTACAATGTCACAAAACATTTAGTCACAGTTTTGTGGAACTTAAAAACACTGTCCTGCATGTTAACATAAATAAAACACATCAAAATATAGAAATGATTTAAAATCCATTTTCCAATTCTGGGAAGCAATTCTGAACACATTAATTGACTCCTACACTTAAAATCTTGAGTGGCAGCTGTTTTAAACAGAAAATTGATAAAGTACATTTTGTTTACTTTAATAAAACTCTTTTAAAAAAACTATGTATTTGCCCCTGAAACTTGGAATCTTTTAGCCTGCACAAGTGCATCAATATCAGGCATCATGTCCTGAGTAGCAGCCAATTTTAGAATCTCATTTAAGTGCTTATGTGTGAGATTTGAGCGCAGATTCGTTTTATTAATGTTCATTACGGAGAACACTTGCTCACAAAGGTAGGTAGTCCCAAACATGCACAAAATTTTTGCAGCCAGTGCTGTTAATTTAGGATAGCCTGGCAGGAGATACTGATAAAATGTGTCCAAGCCCACAGAGGCAAATTTGGCCTTCAATTCTACATCACACTGCAAATCAATTATTTCAAGTTGCATGTCAACGGGCACATCAGAAGCTCTGACTGTGAATGGTCAGCGAAAAACTGCGAATTCTGTCTCGAGTTCGCTAAAGACCTGAAATCGTTTCTCAAACTCCCTCAGCAACCCTGAAATCTTGTCTTTGTACTGTCTCACGTCAGGATTAACGCTTGCTGCGCACACATCTCTTAGACAGGGAAAATGGGCATTGCCATCTTCGTCTCCCATAACGTGAGCTTTAACTTGAATGCACGTATGCTGTCATAATACTGTGTTACAATTTTGTTGCGTCCTTGCAACATTTTGTTCAGATTATTCAAGTGCTCTGTAATATCAACCATAAATGCAAGGTCCTGCAGCCATAGTGGGCACTGTAATTCCTTAACAGGTTTACCTTTTTCCTCCATGAAATGTCTGATTTCCCTACGTAGATCAAAGAAGCGCTTCAGCACAGCACCTCTGCTTAACCATCTTACTTCAGTGTGGTATGGCAGACCATGGGTAATGTTACAGTCACTGAGAAGGCTGTCAAACTGACGATGATTGAGACCTCTGGCTCGGATGAAATTAACAGTTCGGACAACCACCCCCATGACGTGATCCATTTTTAACGACTTGGAGCATAATGCCTCCTGATGCAAAATGCAATGAAATGTCCAAAAATCACCCCCTCCATTTGCGGCTTGTACTTTCTCTCTGAACTTTGTCACAACAAATGCCTTTTTCGTGATCATTGACGGTGCACCATCTGTAACCAGGCTTACGGCACGGGACCAGTCCGCCCCGACTCTGTCCAGCGCTCCAACGACGGTGCGGAAAATGTCCTCAGCTGTTGTGGTGTTGGTCATAGGCACCAACTCAAGAAACTCCTCTGTGACATTCAAAGTCTCGTCAACTCCACCAATGAATATGGCCAGTTGAGTGACATCCGTAATATCAGTACTCTCATCAATTGCAACAGAAAATGCCAGAAATGACTCCATTTTGCGTTTCAGTTGGCTGTCCAAATCTGCCGATAGTTCCGAAATCCTGTCTGCCACGGTATTTCTCGTCAAGCTAATATTGGCAAAAGCTTGTCGCTTCTCAGGACACACAATTTCGACAGCCTTCAGCATGCAATTTTTGACGAACTCCCCCTCACAATACGGCTTTGATGCTAATGCAATTTTACTAGCAATTAGGTAGCTGGCTTTCACTGCAGCATCACTGGCCTCTCGGCTCCGGGTGAAAACAGATTGCTGTATCCTCAGACCCACCAACATTTCATTTACCTTCTGTCTTCTCAGTTCTCCGTGCAAGCTGTTGTATTTTTCGCCATGCTGAGTTTCATAGTGGCGCCGAATATTATATTCCTTAAGCACCGAAACTTGCTGCGTGCACACCAGGCACACGGGTTTCCCATTCACCTTCGTGAACATATAGGAAGAAGTCCATTTTTCTTGAAAAATCCGACACTCTGTGTCCACTTTTCTCTTTTTTGACAAAGACATTTCGCTGAGGGTGCATTGCAGGGCCAACAGAAAAGCGGGTAACGATAGAACAAAACGCCACTTACAGATCCTGAAGCTCAGTGCTACCATCTGCTGTTAGTGCCGCCGAATTTTTTATTTATTTTTTTTATTAGTTCCGCCGAAAATGAAAATCATAATTTTTTTCATATTGCAGATTTATCCCCCGGGCCGTACTGAACCCCTGGCGGGCCGGTTCCGGGCCGTAAGTTTGACACCCCTGGTCTATTCTGTGACACCATTGGAGACTTTGCCCTGCAGTTTTTGACAGTGAGGAAGCAGATGGAGACCATTCAACACATCCTGCCCCAGCGCAGCTCAAGGTCTCGCAACCCGTCTGTTCATTGCGAGGGCATCCCCCTGAGGAGACAACACCAGCTCCACCGCAGCCCACCCCAGTAGGCCAGCCAGGGCAGGGAACTGCCTGCAGGAAGCAGATACCACCTGTCTCATGGCCGGCCACCAAGAATCAGTGAAAGGCTTCGAAGTGCCTTCGGGCAGCCCAGGAAGTGACACAGGAGCTGGTATATAGACCACTCCTTCCCCTGGTGGAGGGCCAGAATCCTTGCTTTCCTTTTCTTATGATTTCGCCGGACACCCAACGGGCTGCGGTACCCACGTTTTCAAGAAAAGAGCCATTTCCTCACTTCCTGGGCCATACGGTCGGTGTCCACGGCCGTCGATATGATGACTGTCAGGCACCATTCCTTGCGGCAGGTACGCCACAATCCCGCCCCGATGTGATGGTCTCGACAGGTCGCGATGAGGATTTTCCTCCTCCACATCCCAGACCGCTCCGGGGGTGGGCTCAAGGAGCCAGATAAGTGCTTTAATGTCCCTGAACCTCAGGCACTGCCCCGTCGTGAAGCCCCACCCCCTGGTACGTCCGACGCCAATGTTCCTTTGGTCCCCCCTCGCTCGGAGCTTGGAGGCGTGGCTCGCGCTCCCTAACCCATCGCAGTGGCTGATCAGGACCATCCGACTTGGCTACGCAATTCAGTTCGCCAGGTGCCCACCCAGGTTCAACTGCATCCGCTTCACTTCGATGAAAGGCGAGAACGCCGCTGCCTTGCACGTGGAGATCGCCTCTCTTCTACAGAAGGACGCAATAGAGCCTGTTCCTCCAGCTGAGATGAAGAAGGGGTTTTACAGTCCCTACTTCATCGAACCCAAAAAAGGCAGTGAGTTGTGGCCAATCTTGGACCTGCGAGTGCTGAACCGGGCCTTGCACAGACTCCCGTTCAAGAAGCTGACACAAAAACACATATTAGCGAGCGGTTAGACTCGGTCTCAATGATGGCGCACCTCACAAACAAGTGTAGTTGGTGCTGAACTGGGGCATTTGGCATATTTAGCGGTGGTCACGCTGCTCGGGTTGATGCATCCACCGCTTCAGCACTGGCTTCAGACTCGAGTCCTGAGATGGGCATGGCGCCACGGCGCACACCTCGTGCTCGTCACGCCAGTCTGCTGCCATCTATTCAGCCCTTGGACCAGCCTAACATTTCTACAGGTAGGAGTTCCCCTAGAGCAGGTCTCAAGGCACGTTGAGGTTATGACGGATTCCTCCAAGTGTGGCTAGGGCGCTGTGTGCAATGGGCGCACAGCTTCCGGCCCTTAGACTGGTCCATAACTGCGTTGGCACATCAACAGCCTCAAGTTGCTGGCAATACTTCTGGCAATACAACACCACATTGACTCCTCAAATCTCTGCCTGCCTGGCAGACATCTCGGCCTGGATGAAGGAACACCACCTGCAACTCAACCCAGCCAAGACCGAACTCCTTGTCTTTCCAGCCAACCCTGCTGTTGAACACAACATCACCGTGCAGCTGGGTACAACTTCTAAAATGGTCAGAAATCTAGGTGTAACCATCAATAACAAGCTAAATTTTACAGACCACATCTCAAAGAATGCAAGATCATATAGATTTACACTACAATATCAGGAAAATAAGACCCTTCCTCTCTGAACATGCCACACAACTGCTTGTTCAGTCACTTGTCATAACTAGACTGGACTACTGTAACTCTCTCATTGCAGGCCTCCCTGCATGTGCAATTAGAATTGTCTGGTCGTCTGGTCTTTAATGAACCAAAGAGAGCACATGTTACACCACTCTTTGTCTCTCCTCTGGCTGCCGATTGATGCACGTATCAATTTCAAGTCTCTGATGCTGGTATACAGAACAGTCACTGGGTCTGATCCAGCATACCTAAAATAATTTCTGCAGAGCTACACACCCACCAGAAGCCTGCGGTCGGCTAAGGAATGTCACCTTGTTGTACCAACACAAAGAGGCACAAAAACACTTTCCCGGACTTTCAGTTTCATCATACCACGTTGGTGGAATGACCTTCCCAACTTCCATGAGCACTTAACCAGTCACTAAAATAAATAAATAAAAATAAACCTTGTTGCACTTTAATCTGTTTTGAACACTATTCTGATGCCAGTTAAACTTTGTAATATGGCACTTTTCGTACCACTGTCTCAAGATGATTCACTTATGTTTTCCTCTTTTGTAAGTTACTTTGGATAAAGCATCTGCCAAATTAATAAATATAAATGCAATTTTGTTAGCCCTGTGGAGGCTTTTGCCGTTGATCCAGGGCAAGCACTTGTTGGTTCGGACAGACAATACAGTGCTGTACATCAACCACCAAGGCGGCCTGCGCTCTCGTCGAATGTCGCAACTCTTCCGCCGTCTCCTCCTCTGGATTCAGTAGCAACTCAAATCATTGCGAGCCACTCACATCCTGGGCAGGTCACGCTCAGGGGAGAATGGAGACTCCACCCCGGGTGGTCCAGCTGATTTGGAGTCAATTCGGTCAAGTGCAGGTAGACCAGTTCCCTTCCTGGGAATCCTCCCACTGCCTGCTCTATTATCCCCTAACCAAGGCTCCTCTCGGCACAGATGCGCTGGCACACAGCTAGTCCCTGGGGCTACGCAAGTATACTTTCCCATCTCATGCTCCTCACAACAGCCCCCCCTGGTGAATTCCCCTGAGGAAGGACCTTCTTTCTCAGGGACGGGGCACCATCTGGCACCTGCGAACAGACCTCTGGAACCTCCACGTCTGTGACATGTGTGCCCACTCTAC
The DNA here is from genome assembly GCA_032164185.1 of Moxostoma hubbsi. Classification (NCBI taxonomy): domain Eukaryota; kingdom Metazoa; phylum Chordata; class Actinopteri; order Cypriniformes; family Catostomidae; genus Moxostoma; species Moxostoma hubbsi. The sequence goes on from JAVLUX010000015.1 coordinate 19,110,699, forward strand.
TAGGAGTGTGGCGGCTTCCTGGGCTCTGGCCAATTGTGCCTCTTTAGCAGACATCTGTAGAGCAGCGGGCTGGGCAACACCCAAGACCTTTGCAAGATTCTATAATCTCTGGGTTGATCCAGTCTCGTCGAGCAGGTAAGTTCCGGGACAGCTGGCCGGGTGTACGGCTGCACATAGCAACTTTCCCCTCCTCTCCCTTGTGATGTATTTTCCACAAAATGGTTTCCCCGTTGGTAGAACTCCTCCCCACCCAAGTAGAACCTACCATGGGACTTCTCCACTTGAGATGCTTCCGACAAGTTTTGGTAAAACCATTTGACATATTTCCATTCAAATGCCCCCCTTTCCGGACGGGGAGTGGTCTCCGATGTGTCCTCCCCTCCGGAGGGACACCCCCCGACACGGACCCTATATGGCCCCCAGCTGAACAATTTAATTCCTTTTGGTGAGAAAAAAAGAGAAGAGGCCACAGCTGGGTCAGCCAGTCCTTATTTGTTGGGCAGTCAACTCGTCCCCAAGGTGCAGGGGACAGTTTTGACACTTATAAGAGCATTGGGGGAGGTTACGTGACAGCCGAGTGCGCTGGCTACAAGGCACACAGAGGTCTGCCCATCTCGCACCGCCAGTCCACTAGTTCAGTTAATCGTGGCATTTAGTATAGGGAACCCTAATGTCACTACATCGACACAATGTCGAGTGACAGAAGGGGAATGTCTCGGTTACTGTTCTTACCTTCATTCCCTGATGGAGGGAATGAGACGTTGTGTCCCTCCTGCCACAACACTGAACTACCCGCTGAAATGGCCGGGACCTTGTCTCGGCTCCTCAGCACAAAACATGAATGAGTGTGTAACCCTTTTCTCAACCCTAGTGGTTAATTTAAATATTCCCAACAAGAAAACCCTGGATTCCCGGCAGTTGAATGTTGAATTGGCCGGAGGTTCGTTTCTTCTTTATCAAACTATTAATAAATAATTAATAAGCGCATGGTGCCTCCACCAGGGAATAATAAAGCAAAATAATCTATTTATAATTTATTTCGCCAGAATTTTTGGATTCTTGTTTTTTTCAATTTAATTTAAATAATAAATCAAGACAATAATTCTAAATAAGGGAAAAAAGAATAACAAAGATTTATTAATTAGACACGAATATGAAACCCTTTTGGAAAAATAAAATAAAAAAAGTAAAATAAAAATAACAACTGTCACAGCGTAAAATAAGAAAAATGGACAGATATTGTGTTCAGTTGTAATAAAGTTTTTTCACTCCTTACACAATATCCTCATTGATCTCGGAGTATTCTAACTTATCCCCCTCAAAAAATATATATACACGCTCCCTTCTTATTTCAAGGGGAAAAGAAAAAAAATACACCGGATGATTATTGAAAACACAATTACTCCTTTGGATCAATTTTACACAATTCACAGAATGAATTAAGTAACACAATAGATGAGTTTGATCACAGCCTCTTATGAAACAAAAAAAAACCCCACACACTCTTTTGGCTAGCCGTTGGGGCCCAATCGTTGGTGCACTTTCAAGGAAATGGATTCAAGTTAACTCAGTACATCAAGAGCATTTGTCGAGACGAATTCACTTACATTCCATCCAAGGAAATGACGAAGCATGAAAAGTTATCACTTACAGCCCGAGCCACGAACAGAAAAGTCATGCAGCGGGATGAGAGTCCGGTCCAAACGCAACGACAAAGCAGCTTGCGATGAATCTGGTCCCCCAAACACTGTTACGTGTCGTTTGGAAGTGCTTCTTGTGACCGATGATACAGCAGTCGTCCTTGATGCGAGTTTCTCCGTCACAATATCTCACAGTTTATGCACTAAACAGATGACGCAACCCAACGGCAGAATGGGTTGAAATTATACTAAACAACACAGTAAAATAAAAAACAACACATTAAACAAACAAAATCGAGTGGATGAAAGTTCTATGTCACTTTGGGCCTGTACTAAAACAAGTAGCGAAGTCTCCAAGAATGACGCTCACTTTCATTAAAACGAAGACATGTGCTGCACTCTTTTCGCCATGTGCGATCTCCTTCCCCGTCGTCTCTCAAACGTAACTTAACGCAACTTGCGTCCGTAGACTTTAAACAATCTCAGTGCTGATTGGTCAACATTAATACACTTCAATTCAACAGAACACCTTATTCGAGTAAAGGAAAACAGTGTAAATAATACAGAAACAAAGAATGTTGGTACATTTATTTACATCACATAGTCAAATAAACAAAAAAAAAATAATCAAATGTATATATTTTAACATTCTACAATTTTTCAAAATAAGGCATATTTTAAGAGGTCCCTACAAGTGGTTGTATTCCAGCTCCTTTTATGCCCCGTATGTCTGGGGCAGTGGCATGCAAATTCCACTCGCCAATTTCCATTGGCCTTTTCTCAAAGATCAGAGGAGCCTGGGGCTCCCAAGGGCGACCCCTATTGTCACTACATCAACACAATGTCTCGTTCCCTTCATCAGGGAATGGAGGTTACAACAGTAACTGAGATGTTATTGGACATTGTTCCAGGAAGGGCCTCTATTGATGAACTTCAAGCCCTTCTATAATTACTACAGTGATTATCAATACATTATAAAGTAAAACGCAGATTTTTACAGTTAATATAAATGATGATAATAAACCATAAAATATACAGGCATAAAAATTACATCCTATAAAGCCTGAAACGAGGTTATCATATTTTTAGAGTGAATTTCTGGCAACCACAGATGCCAGTTTTTTACCGTAAATTTATCAGGAATATTTTTACAGTGTTACTAACAGTTAACCAATGAATATTTACTATATCATTACATTAAAATTAAGAATATTTTACTTGTTGTACAGACAGACAGATATTTTTGGGTTAATTGTTGGTTAATCAAGATTTATTTGAAATATTTTGCCTGAAAGGTTTGCAAACCAAGCTTAATGCCATGATGCAACCAAAGACCTTCTATGTCTTAGACCTAGTGCTATCGCTAAGATGAAACCACAGGGTATATTTTCCAGTGGTATATTTTCGTTGCCAACACTGTATTTCCTACAATGGAATTTTGATAGATTGTAATATGACTTTTGTCACCACTGTTCTGCTCTGTGCAGATAATGTTCCTTGATGACATCCGTGGTTAATTAAATAGAAGACGTGTCATTGGTCTCTCTGGTGGCTATAGCTTGTTGATGTTTGAACAAAACATTTGTGTTCTCATTCTTTTTGTGGTCTATGCACATTATAATATCACTGCAATATTTGTGGATTGTGTTAGGTGGTACAAATGTGATGTAGTACAAGAGTGTATTAGGATTCCTTTACTATGTTATCAAGCATACTGTCTGCATGTGTGCACATGTTTTGCAGTCTCTATGTTTGGTGTTAGTACTGCATGTTCCTAATGTTGTGTATAGTGTGTACTGTGTATACAGTATGTTAATGTGTGTTAGTAAGTGTGTCACTGAACGTTCTCCATTCTCTTCCACCCACTCACTGCACTGCCCCATACACACATGCACAAACATCTCTCTTTGCATTTATCTCTTTTTTATTTTTTTCCCTCCAACCATTTGCTATTTCAATGGTTTTCCACAGGTCCCTACAATTCCAGTCTCTCTCTCTCTCTCTCTCTCTCTCTCTCTCTCTCTATCTCTCTCCCTCTCTCCCTCCCAGTGTCATGCATTATGCCATACTCTCTGAAAAGAACTGATCACTATTTGTTCAGATCATTACTACTATTCACTTCTTTAAATGCTTCTGATTCATAGTGACTTGTAATAACACATTAGACAAATGGTCATCATGCTTTTCTTTATCAGAGTTATGAGTGTGATGTTGGAATTTGCAGTTGTACTGCATGTCATATGCACCTTAGTGTAAATGTTATATTTACTGTATGTTACCGAACATATTTAAAGAATAAATATTTTCTAATTAACATTTTTTATTGAATAATTTTTTTTTTACATTTTTGTATTGTTTTTCTGTTAAAATATCTAAAAATCCTTAAAACAAGATAAATTAGATTAATCTCGTTTTAGAAACAACACTCATAAAATATGAAAAAAATCCAGAGAATGTATTTTTATCATGTGCATTTTGTCTTACTGTACTGACAGAGTTTTTATATTCAAAAAAGTGAAAAAATCTGCCAGTGCTGAAGAAGTAATCAAAAGTATTTAGAATACATTACTGACCTTGAGTAATCTAACAGAATACATTATAAATTACATTTTACAGCATGTATTCTGTAATCTGTAGTGGAATACATTTCACCCTCCCAACACTGCTTGTTAAAACACTTCACAGTTCACCCAAAAATGGAAATTTGTCGTTCAAAAAAATATAGCTCAAAACTCGTTTGACTTTCATTCTTTAAAATGGGTTTATTGGCCATATAATGAAAATTTTGGGCATTGCACTAACTGCTTGCTGGACTATGCCTTCACCATTTAGGCATACTGTATGTGTCATCAATTTTCATATTGGTTAAAGATTAACTTCTAGATTTTCTGTTTAATTTTAGGTTTACCTTTTGTATTGGTAATGGATTTGGGTATTAAAATCTTATAAATGTTGTATTGAGTGTTTGAAAACATGCAGACCAACCTCATGAAATAAATCTTTGCAATAATTCTGTGGACTGATATACTGATTGCATTAGTTAGTGTATACCTACATGTCATATGTTTCACAAAATGAAAAGAATATGCTGCCATGTGGATGATGAGCTTAGCTCTTTCAAAAACACTTAAGTTCTATGCATATGTGTATGTTGGATGTACTATTAATGTGTTGATTTTTTGTTTCAGAGGCACGCCGCTCTTTCGTTGAACACTTGATAACTGTCAGTGGATTCTGAGGCCAACTCTGCAAAAATAGTGAGGAAACAGCCATGTCCACACCATGGGATTTTAAACCATTTCACCAAGAGGTGCAGCAAACTGTTTTAAAAATTTCTTAAAGTCTCAGTGAAAACTGGGCTTATCAGAAAAGCAAATCTGCTGCGTGAGGGACTGGAGACTTTCTATTGTGAAGACATCAGCCTTGAATATATTTTACCGTCTTTTGTGCCATCATCATTTTTTTGTGTCTTTGTCATCAGTTTATTGAACATTGCCTAAAATCAAACTCCAATAGACTGAAATACATGTAGATGAATTTGATATGTATAATATGACCCATTTTTAACCTGACAGATGACTAAATTCATTACCTGACTTCTTTCAACCATTTTAATTTTGAAACAGGCTATTTTAAATTTGCTCATAAGATTATCCATTTAGTAGTTATTTACATGCTGAATTAAGAAATTAACATTCATTTCAATTCAATAATGTAGATGTTTGCAGGTCAACATGAAGAGGAGAAACCTCTGAGTAAAATAAAAATTATTCCTCACCATGCTGCTCTCACCTAATCAAAAGAGAAACCCATTCTGAGTAGCCTGATTAAGATGTTAACAAGTGCAGTAGAACAAAACGATTAACAAAGAAATATTGACTTAAGATTTTTTTTTTTCATGAAGTGTATGGAAATTGATTATACTAGTTGATAATAGAATACATTCAGGGAGAAATACAGGTCAGGGAAATTTGCCTAAAGACTAAGTGCCATTGTTGAATGTAAGGAGTGCCCAATTAAAAAAATTATATAAAAAATACTAATACAAAAATATTGTAAGGGGAAAAAAGAGACAAGAAAACATTAGTTTACATTTTTAAGATGTCTTAAATTAATATAATAAGTGCCAAATAGGGGATTGAACATCAAAAAAAAAAAATTATGTACTCAAGTAATCACTAATGTTGCCTTCAAGTGTTAACAATACACTAAACTATATATTAGGTAATATAAAGATGATAATGAGAGAAGCCATTTCTTGTTTGTCTGCAGATATATAATATATATATATATATACATATGAGGACAGTCACAAAAGGGAAGATTTTCCTTTGCTTTGTTAATACATGCAAAACTGACAGTTTGTTAAATATTCTTTCATTTTCTGTTTGTACAAGAACTGGCCAATTTTATGCTGCCCGCTAAAAATATTATCGGCATTTGGATTGTTTTATATATTGGTCTTGTGTTCAGGTAAATGCTAGAAGGAATCACTGCATGATGAGGATGAGAGAATATGTGTTTTATAACTCTTGTGGCTCACCTTGAAGCTGAAAGCACATCTAAATGTTTTTTTCCCTCTGTGTGTGAGAGTTCACACTTTTAACAGACTCTGAAAACAGATTTTTCTTTTGAGACTGTTTTAATATAGACTCTGATTTCATACATTGGAGGGCTGCTACAAGAATATTTTACATGTTAAGCAGACTGGTTTCTTTTTTAAATCTAGATTGTGCTGTGGGTTGAGTCAGCGAGAGAAAATATCAGCATTAGTCATGTAAAGATGATGCCCACCTTGGAAGCTCAAGTGCATATCATCATTCTCTTCCTGCTAATCGCTATCCCACTTAACGGTTCCTCAGCGAGCGTCCCGGGCCCCTCCAGAAACACACCGAATGGGCCCATCACCATCACCCCAACACCCAGCCCCAGATCTCAGGGTAGAAGGTTTCTGTTCCCCCTTTCTAAAAATGGCGAGAGTATGCGAGTGAAGTCTATGAATCGTTGGCCAAAGCAGCCAACTGCAGCAGCAGAATTGCCCCCTAGGCCGCTGCCTCAGATAATGCTGCCAAAGAATGTGACTGCCAATGCACTGAAGCCCCCACTTAGAGCAGCACAGGTAGTGCCACCTCCTCGCAAACTGGTGGAAGTGGATGTTTGTCGGGGTTATTATGATGTCATGGGGCAGTATGACCTCACATTTAATTGTTCCAAGGATGACTTCATCTACTGCTGTGGGACCTGTCATTACCGCTTTTGTTGTCAAGACCGCACTCGAAGGCTAGACCAGAACATCTGCCACAACTACCATTCCCCTGTGTGGGCCAATACTGCCCCACCAGCAACCAGGTCCCCAGCACCAGCTCATCCTGACCTCAGCCGCATTGAGCAAAGCAACAACACGGTCTACGTCATTGGTGGAGTTATCTCCTTTACAGTTGCAGTGGCAGTGGCCATTAAGGTGGCATTCCACAAGGCATCACGACAACCTAGGAACAGAGAACTCAACATGCCCAGGTGAGAGGAGGCAACCAAAAACACTGTCTAGTTACTTCAAGGAATAGGTCACTCAAAAAGGAAATTCGGTCATCATTTACTCACATTCATATTGTTCCAAACACATAAAACTTTCTTTCTTGCATGTAACACAAAAGGAAATGTTAGGCAGAATGAAAGCCTCACTTACCATTTACTTTCATGCAATGAAAGTGAATGCTGACTGAGGCTGTAAATCCCTAACATTCTCCCAGACATCTCTTGTGTTACACAGAAGAAAAAAAGCCATATGGGTCCAGAAATATATTACAGTAAGTAAATTATTTTGGGTGGACTATCCCTTTAATCAGTTCTCTACTGACCTGAATAAGACCTGTTTAATGCAAATATTTCAATATATATTTATGTTTAATGCAGCCTATTGTTCAAGAAGCCTATTGCACCTTAAACTATATCTCCTTGAGTAACTTCTTCCTCCTGCTGTGTCAGGGCTCTTGTGGAAATGTTGCGTCACCAGTCAAGTCCAGTTCAAGAGGGAGAGAGAAACAACAGTGTAGCCCAAGGAACTGGAGGAGGAGAGGGGACACTTGGACGACCCCCCAAAAACCTCTATCCCACACTACAGAGTAAAGATAACCGATGTGAGTGGAAAAACTTCTCTAAGATATGCTTATGTACTATTTTGATCCAAGTTATCTGTGAATTACAGTTATAACTTGTACGTTTAGGCCAGAAATCCAGTACTGGGCATACATTTCATTTCTAAATGGCTAAAAAGCCTGTTAGTCACATGTCAACTGCTATTATGTGGAACCAAATGTCCTGGGTCAAAAGTTTTAATGAACAGGACAAACAAGATGTTGCATGGTTGCACTTTGTAGTTGGCTGGTGTTGTTGCAGTATTTGTCATACAAAGTTCCTTTTGTATCGTTCTAACTCAGCTTGAATCTTGTGAACGACCAGCAGCATAAAAGAAACGAAGGAAAAAGCAATAGCCAAATGATGAAAGGGCATTTGTGAATTATTTAGCATCGAGCTGTATATGGCATTAGAATGAACAGACTGAACAGTGTAAAATTTTCAACACTTGTGGAGCTAGAAAGAGCTTAGTAGGGCAGCATTTACTGAATGAATAAATGTACTTAAGTTACTTTGTCACTTCATGCTAACAGTATATTTTTGCTGACAAAGACATCACTGGGAGCATGTGCATGAAAGGTTCAATGCCACCAATGAAGAAATCACTAACCTTTCTTTCCTCCAGAAGAACGAACACACACACACACAACTTATGCCTTTGTTCTGTTTCACAGTGGGGAATCTACAGCATAATTTCATCCATACCAAAGGCTCCAGTCCCAAACATACAGCTACCATTGGTAGGTAACATCCATAGTTATATGAGATCAAAACAATATTCATTATAGGGTTTCAAATAACCTCAACATCCATAAATGGTGGTTATGTGTCTTTAAAGAGCGTGCACCACGTATGAACAACATGCAGATTGGCACAGGTGGCACACTGAAGCCCAGTAAGCATACTAACGCCATGAAGCCCCAGCCTTCCTTCCATCACTCCCTACACAACCTGGCTCAGCTGCCACCCTCTTATGAAGCTGCCATGAAGCCCGAGATGAACAGATACTCCTCTCTCAAACGTCTAGGTGAGTGTTTAATTACCAAATTATTATCCAAGATTCTTAGTCGTTGTCATATTGTTTTTAGTCCTTTGTTGACTTGTTCCCTATTGGAAGTTGAGCCGGGACATATCAAAGTGTTCATTCTTAAAAACAAACTAATAAATAATACAATAGTTTTTAGTTATGTCAAAGGCTCAAAGCCATGAATCATGATTCGCTACTTGCTATTGCTAGAGAGCATTTGAAAGGACAAAATCAGGGAGTGTGTTGTGAGTCATACATTTTTTTGGTCTGTATTTCCAGAAGAGAGACTATATATTTTAAATGTGTATATCTGCTAAAAGTGGATTTTTTTCAATGCTTAGAGTGCAATAGCATTTAGATTGCTTCAAAGCTAACAGACATTAACTAAAAGCAGAAAAGCTAAAATTTTGATTTAAGGAAAAGTTTTCAAAGAATTACATAAAAAGTTTCTTATTATAGCCCACATAATTTAAAAGATGCCACAAAAAAAATATAAATGGTATAGAGAAAAAGATGGACCAATATAAAAAACAGTGTGATAGTTAGATGTGTTGAGTTTTGAAGTAGAAATTACCTGCTAGCTGATGAGGATATAGTACAGTCTCATGTGGGGCTCACAGCATTGCATTAAAATATTAGTCTGTTTAGGCTTATTTTGATTATTTAAAGCACTGTCAGTTTTTCACTGGAACACTTGGGAGATATGTTTGTGAAGGTAATTATAATGAGGAAAAATCCAGGCCTCTACAGCCAAGGCCGGACTTACCGTTAGACTGGGCTCCAGCCCATGGGCCCCACCCAGTATGGGTCCCCACCATAACCCAAATATAACATATGTCAACTAGGGCTGTGCGAAGGGACAATGTATTCGGATATCGGCGATATCTTACAAATATCCCGATTGCAACACTCTAGGGTTGCAGCAGTATTCCGGTTTCATGGTATACCCCGGTATTAAAATTTACGGTTATCATCCAAAGTACATTTGCTTATCTACGGTATTGAGAAAAAAAATGCAACCGGACGGAGAATCTCACCTGCGCGTGCGCATCTCCTTTCCTTCTCGACTGCCTGTCAAACTCGTCAACTTGCGCCACACACACACACACACATGCAGCGGAGAAGATGCCAGAGAGTAGCGAGGCGAGGGGGTCTGACATAAGTGTGTGTGTGTGTGTGAGTTAAAGCATTGTTTCTCAAATGGTGGTTCACGCCCAAAAGTGGGTCGCACCGCAGGCAAAGAACATTGATGTGGTTCTCACATTAAAGATATCTCAGCAGCCATCCAAGTGATAGCCTATTTAGGACTGCCAAGGAGAATTAATGATAATCTCGCAATCAGCTAAAGGCTTCTCATCTGCACGTTCGCATGAGTGTAACGGAAACAGCTCGCGATCATTATCTGCTCTTCTTTCTGGTGTGTGCGTGCAACGACCAGGCTTGCGGAGCTCAGACCTCCAAACTGATGTGACCAATTTCAATTCTAGTGAAACTTTTCTAGTTTAAAGCGTTACAGAGGAAGTCAAGTCAAATCTCTCAAAGAGTAGGCAGCCCTGATATGCCAAACAGCACTGAGGAGGAAAAGAGCAACACTGTGTTATGGGCTAAAAAATAAAATCATTACACATCATCACCTTTACAAAATTGTAAAAGTAACTTATATTTTGACAAAATGTTAGTTTCATATGAGAAAATCTAAAGGTAGAATCTATTAGACCTAATTTTATATCAACATTGGTAGATGTAGTTAAAGTTTCAAGATGTGTTTCAGCTAATATTTATTTTCATAAATTCTATAATTTGTTATTATTACTATTACTATTATTTAAGACTAGCTACACTGACCTAACCATGGTAACGAGGAGCCTTTCCTTCTGTGTAATATGTTTTGAATGATGTTTGAAATTAGAAAACAAATGGGATAATAATGGGCTAAAGTAAATATGCTCTTCAATTTTTAAAAGGTCTAGAAAAAACTTCCTGTAGATTTGACGTCAACAACAAAAATAATGTCACTTGATGCATGTCCTTGCACTTGAAAACCATGAACAAAACTATGCAACATAAAAGGAAATGCAACCCAGGATACATTAAATACAGGTTATGTTTTTACTATGGTGGGTCGCCACTTGATGTCCAATGTAAAATCTGTCCTGAAGCAAAACTAATTGATAACCACTGAGTTACAGGTAAAGACAGGAGCAGTGTATGTTAACTGTTAATAATCATAGGACATTACTTTAAAGCTCACACAGCTGATGTTATTTTTTATTTTATAGTTAATTTGACATGCTATGCTAACATGTAAACTAATATGCTTTAGTTCTATAACATGTTATAGTTTCATGCTATTTTTTTATCATGTTTATAATTCAGTTTATTATTATAATTCTGTTAGCTTTCTTATTCTATTTATTTTCAAAAGATAGACTTTTTTACACATACTTCCATTAAAGAAATGGTTTCAAGTTTCAATTATAATAAAGCGTTTGTTCAACCAAAAAAAAAAAAAAAAAACCTTTCCGTTTTCACTCCTTTAAATGTCATTGTAACTGCTAATAATAATTGTGTAATAACATATACTGTGATATTTTCTGAGACGGTTATCACACCGTGAAAATCTCATACCGTTGCAACACTACAACACTCATTGATGGACGATGAACGACAATATCGGTAAATGGAAAACCTTGGATCTGGAAAGTCACCAAATACAAATACTGCATAATAAACAGTAGCTCAATGTGTGAAATCAGCACTCGCCATCCACTAAATGCGACGAGGATGAACCCAGCACATTATTTGCAAGCTCCTTGTCCAAATAAGGGTATTTAAATGCACAGGCCATTTTGCTCTTCCACACGTAACAGTAGTGGGTGACCTGTAAGTTGTCTCAGAGTGATATATGACAATAAATGCTGTTAGACACAAAGACACGTGCTTGAAGAAAGACACTTTATTATATTTTAAAGAACAGACAAAAGAAAAGCCATCAATGTTCATGTCTGATTCGCTCTTTTGAGGCATGCAGGGGGAATGTGACTCTTGAATCACGTGCATGTGCATGAGTTCTCACTGTCTTTGTCAACGGTTTCATTCATTTGAAGTTTGCAAGAATAATGTCGTCGATGTGAATTCTGCAAATGATTTCTGACACTTTGTGAATGCAACTCTACGGGTTCAATAATAATAAAAAAAAATGTATTAAAGAAACAAAGATGAAAGTGATTAAATCTTAAAATAATATAAGACCACATTCACCTTGAACCTAAAACTGAGCTATATTTTATTTTCTTTAGGTAGCACTAACTGTATTAATTAAATGTAATACAAATTTGATAAGAACACACATTTGGCAACATTATTTTGAGAACAGAATGGAATATATTAGGCTTACACCTAAGATGAAAACTACTGTTTTCTATTTGTTTAAACATAAACTAAGTGAGGTAATAAACTTAAGTAGAAATTATGTGGATTGGGTTGAGCTTTCTAGAGGTAATGGTTTATTTTATATTATATAGTGCATAGTATGAAAAACCTAGTGTGGAGTTCAAGCAGAGTGATTACAGAATGTTTTTTGATGTCACTCACATACTGTATATGCTTCTGTTCTCTCTGTGTTTGTAGCTAGAGCCTGAAGCACTTATATGGTTCTCTTTGAAATACTTTAAATTTTTCTTTCCAAAATGGTAGCACTATATTTTATGGTGTAGGTTGCACCCCAACAATGAATCCAGCCCATGGGTCCCTGCCACCCTAAGTCGGGCCCTGTCTACAGCCTCTCTCATCTAGACATGAAACATCCTGGGAAGTATAAGTTACAGTTGTACAAGGAAGTTCTGCACAGGCAAAGGCTATACAGTCTGATACAGTGACTCAGACATAATAAGCAAAGATGAATTGGCTCAGGAATAAAATCTGATCAAATAAATACTATTTTTACAGTGATGAAACCAAGTTTTGCATTAAACACATTGTCCTAGGTTGGAGGTGGAAGAACTTTTATTAAGCAATAGTAGAGTTAATTTATGTAAGCTGTGATGAAGGTTTGAATGAAAATCTGGCTCAGAACCTGTAGACATTCATAGTAGTGCATTCATGTTCTCTGGAACTTATACAGTATATTCTCTTTTCTGTTGATTTACATTACTTGCTTCACCCATTTTCCTGATCTTTTGAAACTTGTTTTCCTCCACCAACAGAGAAAGGAGGATTGGAGGATTATTCAGGTTACTGTACCACGAAACGGAGGCCCAACAATGTCCCTCCCTCCTTCCATTCTTCCCAGCATCATCTTCCCTGGGGAGGTGACTACACACTGGGGGGACGAGGCACACTTCCCACCCATGCCACTCGTCCTCGAATACCTCATCCACAGTCTGCCCCAAGCCACACACCCAATCCTTACCCTTTGGACCCACCAGAAACTAGGCAAAACCAGAATTATGATACGCTTTCCAAACCACCACGACGCGTTAAGTCAACCGACCAGCTCCTTGCCCTCGGTGATGGCAACACATTATCAAGGCTCTCCAAGAACCAGCAGCACCAATACTACAAAGCCATGGCCACCGCAGCAAAGAACTCCAGTAACCAGAATACCATGCAGAAGTCCAAGGACAGGCTGCTAATGTCACCAGAACATCTAGAGGAGGTTGAATATGATGAAGGTGGAAGTGGGATGGGTATGGGTATGGGTGACTACTCTGCAGGAGGGAGTGGTGGGATGGTGCCCACCCTGCCCCGCGTGAGCCACCAGAAAGCTCAATCACAGCAGAATGTTTGTGCGACACCGTCAATTGACCGCCATCATATGATCAAGATGAACTCGCACCCAACATCAGGACGAGAGCAAGAACGAAATTCGGCAGCAATGTCGGGTCATCTGGGAGGAGGTGGGGTTGGAGGAGTGGGATGGGGCGACATGCCAGGAACAGGGGTTGTCATGGGAACAGGAACTCTTGGTGGACACAGTGCCAGGAGGCTCGCATTTGCAGCGAAAAGGCAAAATACCATTGAACAACTTCACTTCATCCCGGGTGCAGGGGGGAGTGGAGGAGGAGTGGCAACAAACCAAGGGGTTAGAACAGGAAGCAAGAATGAGGTTACTGTGTGAGCAAGAGGCTGGAGAGGTTAGAGAGTGAATCAAGGGGAAAAAGAGAAGAAGGGTGAGGGATAGACTGTGCGAAGAGCTGGAGGATAGTAAAGGGACTGTGGGAGAGAGAGAGTAGGCGAAGAGAGAGAGAAATAACAAGAGAAGGAGTAGGAGTGTGGTAAAGGAATCAAGGAAACAGGACTTCAAGTGGTTGAAACAGAGCCAGATGGCACCATATATATTTACAAATATACTGTATATTATATAGTGGCAACGACATAAAATGAGATTAGATAACAGCAGTTATAAGTCAGGTATGATTGAGCTTTTTGTGCTTTTTATGTTCATGATATTGCCGATATAATTATAATCAAAGTTGCCATATAATACAACTATTTGTGTAAAGTTTGCCTATATCCAGACTTTACTAATATAAATTTCACATGTGACAGATGAACTGCAACTGACATTTTTCATATATTTGTGTCAAATGTTTTATATTCTCAGATATTTTTTGCATTATTACACATAACAGATATAGCTGCTATGGGGCCATATATTTCAGTGAACAGCTCTTATCTTATAAATATGGTGGAAACTGGGAGACTAACAATTACACAAGCTTATGTAACATCTATATAAAAGGAACCAATTGAACAAGGAGCAATCATTCCAATTGATGAATTGTAAAGCTTCTTACAGGTGGACAAACGTAAAGTAGAATCAACAGGAAAACATAAAAAAAAAAGAGGGGAGTGCAACCATAATGCTGGATCTTGCCTCTTTTTAACCCCAATCTACCACTACATAATGATGAAGAATGGCAGGATTGTTACAATGTTTGTCAAAATGAATGATGATGGAACAATTTGAGGACCATAGAGTTTTGTTTGAATTCCATAAACTGACAAGAATTAAATGAACTTTAATGACTTTTGAAGACAGAGAAAGCAAGTAATAGCCTTACCATAAATGTGTTTCGCCTGCATCTAACCCATTGTGACTCATTTAACATGGATGTACAAAGTGACTCTGTTCACTTTGTTTTGTTTTGTTGGAATACTGAAAATAGTACACAACAAGATTTATATTCTCAAGTTAGCCATTCGGTATATAAGTGGAGATTGCTATGAACGAAAGCCATTCTGGAACACCATTGGGCAGAACAGCTCAAAAGTAAACCAAGAGAAATGTCTGACAATCATCTTTTTTCTCCATTTAAAAAAACTCATTATTGATCAATGGCACTTTGTTTGGATTCTGAGCCACCACTTTCTACAATGTCCAAGTGCTGGGATTTATAAAGGAGATTCATCATATGGGACACTGAACTACCAAAAGCACAAGAAAAATACACTAGATTCCTGTAATGCTGGGTACATACATGCCTGTTTATGCTCCTCTTATGTACACTGTGTAGAAGACAAAAGGTTCTCAATTGTGAACACCTTAAGCTTTTTAATGTGGATCAGAGGAGAAAACTACACAACATTATGAGCACTCAAGTGTATTTGTATGTTAATATTTTTACATAAAAGTAGTGCATGGCAGTATTAAGACAAACCTCTTGGACAGCTTTTTGAATATCCATGTTAAAACTGCTGTTAAAACTGAGACTCCACAATCAGTCCGATGTTACAGGCATGCAAAAACAGCTAACCTGAATTTCAAATCTGCTGTTACTGAGATGTGGACACACAACACATCATAACTGATATCTTCATAACCAATAACACTTATCATTATTAAGGGCTATACAACACATATGCGTTAGTTGTACAAATGTTACCCACAGCTTATTCATTATTACATAAATGATAATAAACTCATAAAAGTTCAGAAAGATATTTATGTAGTTAGTAAATATTCAAAGAAAATTTTAATGTGAGATTGGTTGCAAAAGAGCCAGCCATCATTTAATGGTTCTGACTTTTGAGAAATATACTAGGTCTCTTGAACTTATTTTACAAATGAAAAATATTCAATTTACATATTAAAATCACTAATTGATCATCTTTTTGTCAGAGACTTTATACCGCTTGGTTAATGTTCAGTGAAATACAACAGTATAAGTCACAGACTATTTGAATATTTATGACTCCCAGTAAAAGTGTTAAGGAGTAGTATATATTATGTATGCATAAGAGGAGGATTGGTGGTAACACATTCATTTAACTTTTCACTGAAACTAGTGTGCATCTTAATGAAAACTTAAAGACAATCTTCCTAACAGCTCTGTAATACATTTGTGTTTTTTATTGTCATTACTATGACAATATTAATATTATGGTTATTGGTGAAATCTATTCTTGTTGTTATGGTTATCTTATTATTATGATAGTGATTTTTTTTTCTTCAGTGGTTTTAGTGCCAACTTGTTTTAGATATATTTATAATGAAATTATTTTCAAATTATTAGTAGAAAATAGAAGCACAAACTTTTTAGCCACTCATTGTTTGCCAATTCTTCATGCATTCCCAATGAAGAGGAGTGCCTTCAATTTCTCAGTGTGATGTCATATTGTAATTGTTCTAATCCTGCAAATGTCATTACTTGTCGCAGAGACATCACAATGGGTTTATAAATGATGTCATGGGATGTATAATGTATGTTTGTAATTGAATGTTTTATTTTTGTTGATTAAGTGAAAATTCAACGTATAATGTTTATTTCAGGGACAATTAGAACAGCTGAATCAATTTAGAATGTTTGTCATAAAAAGTCTGTAGCAAAGTCTGTTCAGTTTTGTATTCACAAGCCATAATTCTGACAATGTTTATGAAATGTATTCACAAGGCATTTCAATGCAGAAAATAACAAACAGTGGATGTGCAAATAAAGCCCTGAGGCATTTTACAATATTGTAAAATGCGATGACACCGGTTTGAGAAAGCTGCACTAAGATTGTGTGTTTTCAAATGTTTACGTAGAGAAGCAGAATGAATGTTTAGATATATCACTTAAAATCAACCATTAACCCAATTATGTTTACGTTGATTTCCTACTCTATAAAGTTGTCTCAAATCACAAATCTCTCTTATATACTGAATCATCCACTTGATTTCCATACAGGTTAAATTAGCTTTTTGTAGAATAAAATCAACTGATGAAACTGTTGCCTCAAATGTCTGATGACCTACATCAAAAGGAAATAGAATGTTTAAAGTTTGTATAAACTTTTTAAAAAAATCTATATTTTTTATTCATTACGTTAGCACGTGTTATATAATGTTAACAATCTCCGTGACTTTTTCCATGAAGTATCAGTTTGGAAAAAAGACTATCCAAGGCAGCCATTTTGATAAGGACTGCTTTTGAATTTGAGCTGTCTGTATGTAATAAAATGGCCACTAAGGTGCAAACATATTACTAAAGGAATCATAGAATAAATTAACAGCTAACTTGGTATATGATTTCAGGATTACATTAGCCGAGTTGTAATTCGAGTTAAATTCGTAATCTCGGAGGTGTGTTATTGCTAGCAAGCCAACATAGTCAAATTTGACAGCGCTGTAAACGCTTACTTTAACGATAAACGCATATCTTCTGCAGCTGAAAGGCAAGACGATTCATAAAGTTATTACAATTCTATAGATAAGGATGCTAACATTAGAAATGCACCGGATAAGAAGCGTAAATTCACATTGACGCAGACGCAGCCACAAACACAACAGCGGACAGGGCAGAAAGACGAGGTGGCCGGAAGTGTTCCTATGTCCGGAAACGACCAATGTTAAATGTTCAACGTCACTCGTTCCTCTCTAAAACACCAACATAGACCGTCCAAAATATTTTAGCCTGCAAAAAAGCTAACGAAAAACACAAGAAAAAATCCTTCGTAATACGGTCTGATATTATTTGCACAGGACATATCTACGATGACTGCATCTGCTTTACGATATAAGAGACACTCGGTCTCGTGCAATCGCAGCACGGTTGCAGTGCAAATAGGGTCTGCAAACTAGCTGTAGCAAAAAGGCTAACCATTGGAAAACAGCACGCAGAGCTGCTGGGGTACATGAGCGAGGGGGGCAGGGTGGGACAGAGTGTAGCAGGCCCTGTTCATCTTGACCAGGCTAAAAGATGGATGCATAGGTAAAAAGGCCTATTTTATTGTCTCGACTTTGATTTGACTATGCTGCATTTATTTGGACAATATAAACGACTATTTGCTAATGCATATTTAGGCTTGCCTTCAATATGTCGCGCATCATGTACTGATAGCAAACTAAGCTGTGTCCCTTTGCCTAATATGTAGTGTCAGACAGCTGTTTTGCATGCTAACATGTTACACGTAGCCCGGCGCTTAAAGATTTCGCGTCCATTATTACGCTAAGATATGTTTAAGCAACTGACATTCGAATAACATTTGCCCAATTCGTAGACTGTTTTCCATGACTCCCCGAAGTGTGTACAAATTGACCTTCTCTTTTCTTTAGTGATACGCGGTTCATTCAGAAGATGTAATAATTAGAAGAAATTCACCTCTGCCCCTGACGATTCACACTGCACTCAGCATCTTTTCTACACGATACCAACAGCTGACAGTCTTATATAAAGTAATACAAACACGTAACGTTTTAATGTACACATATGGATTTTTCTTATTTTCTTTCTTTAATTGCGAATGTCTTGTGAAAACAATGTTACAGTACTTTTGTTTTGTATCAGTTGTGCCTATAAAATATGACACTCGTTAAGTACATCCATGCTAGACAACGAGTGTCAATTGAGTATGATGTCCTATTATATCGATATTATTTAGATGTTGTTGATTGATTAAATGGACTAATGTAATAGTTCTCAATAAACACAATGTATAATTTCAGTGTTAATTAATATGATATTATGAAGGTTCACTAGGAATAATTAGGGACTTAATTTTTTTCTATTTTATACAAGTGAGAAAAACTCACTAAATATTGAAAAAATGTTAAGTGATGAATAATGTTCAGATGCTAAAGTAAAGCAACCAATTTGTTTTAAATCTTTTTCAGAGATATGCCAATATTCTCAGAATTCTTCTCACAGAAGTCAGATGTGTGTTTGTGTGTGTGTGTGTGTGTGTGTGTATATATATATATATATATATATATATATATATATATATATATATATATATATATATATACACACACACACACACACACACATATATAAACATTAAAAAATAATTACCAGCTCTAATAAACTGCCTGTTGTTGTTGTTGTCATTTATTTTTAAATAAAATATTTTGGTGTTTTTATGCATGTAGATGGTATAATGATGGTATGTAGAATTTTAGAAGAATTGTGTCCTTGTTTGTTTAAAATGGACCTTTTAACATATTGTTATTTTTTCCTGCACAGTGAGAAGAGGAGTAGCAGAAAAACTATTTTTCACAGACCTCAAGAATGGTAGAGGAGGATTTTGCTTCCAACTATGGAAAAAAGAAAAATATATTAACTGAAACCAGGAAACAGTGATGTTAACCACTTTTTTCAGAAGGATTTTGAATTAATAGATATTGGTTGTAATGAAGCCAGCCAATGGAAACTGGAGGAATCCATCCTACTGTGGGATGGTCGTGAACTGAAAAATGTAACCCAAGAAAGTGGATTTATTTTTTTATTTGACTGAGATCAAACCACATAAAGCACTTCAATTGCTCTTCCCAAAATGTGAAAACGAGATTGTTGCAGCACATTTTCTTACCAACCCATACGTATTTGCCCTCTCATGACACACTGAGACTGAAATCTTTTGATATCAAAGGTTAAACAATTCAATATAACTGTGATACAATGTGAAGCCAAAGGGGAATTGGTTTTGGTCATTATATTGTGACATCATGAGCCATTAATCATTCAAATCACACTAATGGCTCAAAAACAAGAATGAACTGCTTTTGTTTTTCAGAAATTCCACATACATGTTACAATCAATTCAAAACTGTCCACTCATTGCCTCAGTCTCACCCTGTGACTATTTGGGTAAAGAATGGAACATTGTGTGCCAACTTAAAAGAAAACTACACCAGTAATATAAGAAACACTGGTGAAATGGAAGGTGAGGTGGAAGCGAGCTTGTGAGGTATCACAGATTTTTTTTTTCCCCCATCGGTACTGCTTTTTCTGACCACAACTTATTAGGGAACCACTGTGGAAATATTGTCGCTGCTCTTAAGAGCATAAAGTGTTGACCTTGTACAACCATGTTTTAGTAACTGGGAGATGTTCCAGTTTGGAAAATACAATGTGGACATCATAGAGATGCTGAGTGGACACCAGGCCCATCAGTTTAAAGGTCTTGGATTAGATCGACAACTTCAACACCAACAGCAAGTGCAAATTCACCAACAGCAGCAAGGTGAGACATCTGGAGCAATTTTGTCTGGACTTGGCTTAGGCCCACTACAAGGATCTAGAGGCAGTGCCTTTGCAGACTCTGCATCATTTTTTGCAAAAATGAGTGCACCTCCCCCACCTCTACAGCAACAATCCCTTTCTTCATCCTCTCAAAGTTTGAGGAAATCAAGCAAAATGTCTGGAAGCAGTAGCAGCAGTGGAAGTCATGTTACTGGATATCCCCAGTTTTTGCGTTCTTTTCATTCATCTGAGGCAGCCCTTGCACAAGAGCAGTTGCATTCAGGAGTAGGGCGATTTGATCATTTTACCAGCAGTAGTGGAACAGGAACTACAGGGGGAATTGGAGGACTGGTTTCATCTGTTCCACCACCACCCCCATCGCATCCAGGCCTATCAGTACCCCAAGCATCCCCTGGGCCATCCTCCTCTCCTTCTTCTTCAAGTTCTGTTTCAACCTCTAATAACCCTCCTAGCAGTAGCACAGTAACTTCTTTGGGCCATCAGTTGGCAGGATCTCAGTCTGATCCCAGGAGCCTACATCAACAGTTTAGCTGCATGTTAGCAGCAAATCAGTATTTTCTTTCTGGAGTACCAGCCAATTCTAGTCTAGAACAATTTTTAGTTCAACAAGGCAGTCACAACCATCTTGGTCTTGGTCTGGGCCAAGCTGCAGGAGAAACAAGCTCAGCTCTTGCTCCACCCCCCGCTCTTCATTCTTCACACACTCATGGTCACTCAACCACTCTATCACAGTCTCAACAGCCACCACCACAACAGCAGCATCTGCCACCTCACACTTTGTCTCACCCACATCCACACCACCCACTGCACTCCTCCCAGCCCTCTTCACTTGGAAGTTTTGACTTTCAAGGAATCCCAGTGCTCTCCTCCAACCAGTTTGCATCTCTGATGCAGCAAGAAGCTGGTTTACCACTTCCTCTTCCTCTACAACTTTCCTTGTCCAAGGAGGAGGGAAAAGGTGATAGTGCTGCTGGAGGAAGTGGAGGTGGTGGTAGGAGAAAGAAAGCAATGGTTGGTTACCTGCCACAGAGAAAGACTGAAAGCAACAGTAACAGCCACAGCTCTACAAACCCTAACTCCCACAGTAGCACTTCAGGGGGACTCAACCAGGATAACACGTCGGGCTTGGATGGAACCTCCTCCACTTCTATTGTCTCATCATCTTCCTTAGCATCTTCTACTATGGCAGCATCAGTCTTGGTGGCAAATGACTCTAAAACAGACAACCATGGTTCCATGCCACCTCAGTCTCAGCCTGAACAAGAAGTACTTTATCATTGCGGAGAGTGTGGTAAAAATTTTACACATCTCTCTAGTCTGCGAAGGCACCTACGTAGTCATGAATTAACCACAGCTGGCACAAGTGGCACAAGAAGTAACATTGTAAACCCTGTTCTGCATCCTGCTGATCCAAGTATTCCTCACACTACACAAGATGGCTCAGCCTCATCTTCTTGTGCCAGTCCTGATAAAACTTTCCATTGCTCTGAGTGTGGCAAAGGTTTCAAGAAAAAAGGGCACCTCCTTCAGCATGGTGTCATCCACTCTGGGGCTCGGCCCTATGCCTGCACTACTTGTAGTCGTGCTTTTAATCGTCGTGAGTCACTCACCCGCCATGAAAAGATCCATGAAGAGAAACCATTCCGTTGTCTAGCTTGTGGACGCTGTTTTCGGGAAAGTACGTCCCTTTTAAACCATGCAGCCTCAGGTACATGTGGCAAGTCGGGACGTGCACCAAGATCTAAGCATGAAAGTAATATAGTTGAAGGCAAGGACAATAAAACAGGGGGCTCCCATGATGGAATAGCAACTAATGCAGCGGGTGAGTAACATATGGAAGAGTGTATATTTATAGTAAACCCAGTGAAAGCCAAACTTTTATTAGACTCTGTGATGTGAAAGTTTGTTTGCATAGCATTATTACTGTTTAGTCTGTTATGCAGGTTCTTACCGGAGTGATGGTTTCAGTGATGACTACAAGGGCCAGCAGTCTCAAGGTAACATGTATTCTGCAACATCCTCATGTGGTGGCAGCATGACAGGGCCTGCACTTAGGAAGGCACCATTAGCTCCTACTCTGCTCCCACACCCACAAAGCCAAACCCAGCAGCAGCATCAACAGCCACATCTCCCCCTTTCATCTCTGTTAGATGATTCAGAAGATGATGTCACTAGTTCTGTAAACAATGCCATTTCTGCCATCACTGCTGCAGCTGCAAATTGTATGAGTGGTGATCTTACCCACAGTGGAGGTAGAGGGGAGGATCGAAGGGATATCATTGGTGGATTACTTGGAGGTCTAGGTCTAGGGCCCCTTGGCTCAACTAGTGGTCCATCATCCACATCTGGTTTGGACAAGTCCTATAGAGGTAGTGTTAACCAGAGTGCTGTGGCCCACAACCAGCAACCAAATCAGCAGACACCTGGTGGAAAGACCAAGCATCCCCGTAAGCCCCGCAAAAAAAAAGAACCTGGTGCTATTGGTGTTGAGGTCCCAAAAAGAAGGCAGTCCTTTCACAGACCAGTTGGGCTTGATGGGGATGTTAGACCATATTTGTGCAGTGTTTGTGGTCGAGGATTTGCAAGAAGAGAGACGTTACGGAGGCATGACAGAATACACACTGGAGAAAAGGCTCACCACTGTACTGTGTGTGGCAAGTACTTCAGAGAGGCATTTCATCTTAGCAAGCACCACACAGTGCATTCTGGGCAGAAGAACTACAAATGCATTCTGTGTGGAAAGGACTTTGGATATGCCCAGAGCCTTAAAAGACATGGCAAGCTACACCAAAAAGGAGAACTGGAAGAAGTGCCAACAACACCCGGTGGGGACAACCTTAACAGATATCCATCCACTGGTGGTAGTTTGATACAGGGAGGTCAAGGCATCTCTTCTTCATTCTATTCGTACACTCAAGACATCAAACCACAGACATCAAACCCTCAGCCCACTCCTAGATTGTACACGTGTGCTATATGCTGGAAATCATTCCGCCATCACTTTCACTTGACTGCACATCACCAATCAGTTCATGAGGGTGGTGGTGAAAAGCTGTTTTCTTGTGAAGTCTGTGGAAAGGCTTTTGCATACTCCAACAGCCTTACAAGACACAGGCTTTCTCAACATGGCTTAACACGAACTAGCCAGGCTGTAGCTCAGAGGAGCACAGGTGAAGATAACAGTGTTGGTGGTTCGATATCTGAAAGTGAAGCTGCTACAAATGCTTTGCTTCAGCTTGCACCACCAAGTGGCACACATGGCGAACAACAGTCTCATGGTGGAGTTCTTCATGGCCAGCAGCCTCCTCCTCAACCTCAAGCTGGCTACTCCTCTCTCTTCTATCTACCTGATGACAGTGCATCACACCCCCCTTCATCTAATGCCTCCACTTATTCTCATTCTCTGCCCTCAAGTTCCTCAGTGCCTCTACTTTGTAACCATCAACAGCAACATACCGGGGTAAAGGGTGAGCCCATTTACCAAACGGGTCATGGACATACTTATAATCCATTAGCACCTGCACATTCTCTTGCCTTGCATCCATCACAGCCACATCAGCAGCACCAGAACCCCCAGCAACATTCAGCTGAGATTCATTCTACGCACCACCACACTTTTCGAAGCCACGAGGAGCTGAGGAGACGGAAAAAAAAAAAAAAACAGCAAGAGAGAGGGGAGATAGGCTACAAATGTATGCCAGCTGCAAGAGTGGAGAGAGAACAGGTGGAACGCTCACTTGGGGAAAGGCAGAAAAATGAGAGAAGGACACTACAAAGGAGACAGAGGAGAGCAATTCGTAGGAAGCAACATACAATTAGGAAGCGTATGGCTGTGCTTGTGAGAATCACACGAGGAAGTGGAGGAAGTGCCATGTATGAACTGGGCCTTCCAGGTGGACTTAAGCTTAACAGGCTACATTCTATTAAAGTTCCTCTGAAACGGAGGTCCTGCCCTCTGTGCCTTGGAGCTACCTTTTCACAGCAGGCAGCACTTAAGGTTCATATAGCAGCTAGACACTGTCCAAGAGTGAGTGGCCTTCAGCATCGTTTGAGATGTCCAGTTTGTGGAAAACAGTCTCGCAAGTTCCTCTCAGCCCTCATCCATAGAAGCTCCCATTTAGCTAACAGAGCATTTTCTTGTAAACATTGTGCCTGTCGTTTCTGGAATGCAATGCTCCTCACAAGGCACAAGAAGGTGTGTCGAGGGATTCTGGCTAGTTTTAGACAAGAGAGGGCTCTTTGTGTGAAATTAGTGATGGGATCAACATACAGGAAGTTTGAGTGTAAAGGGAACTCGTCAGCCCTGCATATGGAATACAATCACTGAGTCCTTGTCATGAAACACATTTTCAAATGCTGTGTGAGGAGAGATATTGAGCGTTGGGATTTTCCTGACAAAAACATTGATGTATTTGATTGGACATCCCTTTTACTCATTTAGTCGTTGACTGTGTGTGTTATGAGAGCTTTTTATTTTCTCTTAGTCATAATAAATTTCCTCTAACTTTGCAAGCTTTGCAAACTTGCACCCCTAGAAATGAACACTCTCAACAAACTCACAAATATATCAAATGCATTTTAAAAGAAAGGTTTAGCCTTCCCATCTATCCAGTTCCAAACCAATATTCTCAGAGGAAACTCTTGTTCATAATGAAATTATCCTTTGCTCCTTGGATGGCAATAGATAATGTATTAGTGATTTGACTAATATTGTACTTTACCCTAACAGTAGGCTATTGCTCACTGTTCATCAACATATGCTCTGTAGAATTATTCTGTCTCTGATATATATTGTGTTGTTGGTGTTCACTTAGAGCAAGAGTGGAGTTGTGATTTTGTTGATGTAAAAAGTGCATTCAGTAGCAGGAGAAAAGAAGGGTCCTACTATGAAGATGTGTTTTGTTCAAAAGAGTATTTAAATTACTGCATGTTGGACATAGCTGTCCATGTATTGAAAGGTCAGTTTGATTGATGACACTGTGAACTCTGATAAAAACCTGTTGGCAAAACCAATTGAAAATGTATCTTAACTCTTAATAGAGGAATTAAAAGAAACTAATACATCTTACCATGCTGATTAACAATTCACAATATCCAAGATAATTTATTTTTATGTATTCACTGTTTGGAATGTAAACTAGCATTAAGAGGTAATGCCAGCACTTAGGAAAAAATATTTTTTTCCACATAACCAGTAAGAGGACAAATAAAATGTTAGATGTGAATTGACTGATTCTGTGCCCTAAATAAACTTAGGGCAAATGCCTTACCAAATTGAGACAATTAAAGGACACATTTTATTGGTAGTCTCATTTATGTATAGAGTTTAAGGGAGGAATGGAAAGATATAAGTGTACCGTAATGTAAAATGTGTCAATATTTTATTATGTTTCTTTTTCTTTTATAATAAGTCAATTATCTTCATAGCTATACTTCAGGTAGTTAGAAGAGTGATTTGTAGGAATTTATACTTTAGATCAGGTCTTGCCAACTATGAACGTATCCCACATTTTCTCACCTTTTATGTAGAGATGCCATACTATTTATAGTCTCTCTTTTTCTTTAAAAGAAGAAAAGTAATAAGTATGTTTCTATCATTTTAATTACATATGATAAGCTGGTTGTTGATAATGCTTGAGCATTTAATAAAATGTTATATCCTCGTTAATTCAACGGACACGTTTATTGGTATATGTTACAGCTTATGTTTTATATTTTTGTATGCATTAAAATAAGCAGAAATTAGAGGTTTGTTGATTTAATACCACTGTTTAATCTTTGTTATTTTGTTTAAAAACAGTATTTAGTACTTCATTAATTTGCTGTAAGTTGACCTTTATTCCCATGTAGGTAATAGCTTGAACTCACACACATTGCACTTATTTATTGTTCTAGTAAATGGCTGTGCCTCTGTAATTCTGAGTATTTATCCCCTTGAAATCCCGTTAACTGTTCAAACCAAAATTATGTTCCAGTAAAAAATACGACCATGCTTTCACTTTTCTAAATGCAGCCATAAATTATAATCAGTCGAAAAAAAATAATAATCTGTATTATTATTTTTAATAGTTATTTAAAATGTCCATGTTACAATGGATATTGGTTCTAAAACGTAGTATCATCCAAATAATGAAGTCTTTGTTGTAAGTTATTTTTAAGACTTAAAGTAGCTGAAGTTAAATTGTTTTTTTTTATTATTCAGCAAAATATTATTCCTCTAGCAAATGAAAAGATTATAGAGCCAAGCATTACAGTACACTTCCTGCATGGACAATCTCCTAGAGCAATGTCTCTTGCGTGCTTATACAATGGTGATGGCTCTCAAATGTACTTTATCTGGGTTTGAGCTTGCAACCTTTTATTGACTTGCTTGTTTTTTTTTTTAATGCCACAACACCCACAACATTGGCATTTTTCCAAAGAGAGATGCAATGTTGAATTTCAGTATATCTGAGATAGCCTGCTGTTGTTGTTCCAGGCAAATGGCTTTGAAAACGAAATATCCTTTTGATAACTTATGAGGCACGGTCTCATAGAAGATAATACGACTCAGTTTTGGTGAAGATTAGACAAGATTTGTAGAAGGATTATTAAAATTACATGTCAGTTTTTGCTTTCATTGTCAAATCATGGACGACTTTTAAAGAAATTTTACAAATGAAACTCTTCAATGTGATACTATGACATGTCTTACTAATATCATCTCTCAGCTTCACCCTAAAATATTAAAACTATTATTTATGGAGTTTTAGTTATAATTTTATCATTTATTTTCTGGTGTGTCACATGCCGCCATGCTTTGTTTCAGTAGACAGTTTATTTTAAACTGCAGCAATGTGTGATATGGTAGTCATAGCATCTAATAATTCTTTGTAATATACGCTGCCTGGCCAAAAAACAAGTTGTATAATCTAATAATTTGTTGAACCGCCTTTAGCTTTGATTACGGTGTGCATTCGTCGTGGCATTATTTCGACAACCTTATGCAACGCCGAAACATTTATTTCTGTCCAGACTTCCATTCATTTTTGGCCGAGATCTTGTACTGATGACGGGCGAGTCGAACCACTCCGTTAAGTCTTCTCCAGCACATCCCAAAAATTTTCAATGGGGTGAAGGTCTCTCGGTGGAAATCACCACTCCGTGGTGGCCAATTCATGTGTGGAAATGATTCCTCATGCTCCCTGAACCACTCTTTCACATTTTGAGCCCAATGAATCTTGGCATTGTTGTCCTGGAATATGCCCATACTGTCAGGGAAGAAAAAATCCATTGATGGGATAACCTGGACTTTCAGTACTAGGTAGTCAGCTGAATTAATTTTGCATAATGATGCTGAGTCTAGACATTACCAATTGAAGCAACCCCAGATTATAACAATGCCTCCAGAGGCTTGTACAGTGGGAACTAACTATTCATGATGGGTGCATCACTTCATGCACTTCCCTTCTTACCCTGACACACCCATTGCTTTGGAATAGGGTAAATCTGGATTCATCAGACCACATGAGCTTTTTCCATTGCTCCACAGTCCAATCTTTATGCTCCCTAGCAAATTGAAGTTGTTTTTTCACTAAAAAGTGGCATTCTTGTGGCCACACAGCTGTTTAGTCCCAATCCTGTAAATACTCGTTGCATTGTGCATGTGGAAATGCTCGTACTTTCACTGTTAAATAGAGTTGGGATACTCCAGTTCGGACGATATATAAAATTAATATATAAAAATATATAAATATTTTTTTAATGGTAACTGATCTAATCCCCATCCATTAATTGGCTCTATCACTCCACTCTCTCCTCTCCACCAATAGCTGGTGTGGTGTTCGTAATGGCGCACTATGGCTGCCGTTGTATCATCCAGGTGGACGCTGGTGGTGGTCGAGGAGAATCCCCTGTTCACTGTGTACAGCACTTTGAGTGTAGTGTCAGAAAAGAAATGTAATTTAAATTTAAATGTAATGTTCATTTTCTGTTTTTATATTCTGGTGTATTTAATTTTATGGGCATTATTAAACGTGTTTAATTAATTACATTAAAATTTATTTCACCCATAATAAAAAAAATAAATAAAATAAATTGAATGGACAAATTGAAAATTAAAACTGAAAATGAAATAAAATTAAAAATAATAACTGGTTGTAATGACTAACTTTCAGTTTCTTTGGTGTATTTTTGAGTGGAGGGTAAAAGAAACAAATAATTGAAATGTCAACAGAACACAATAAGAAGTGTGTTGATCACCTAAAGCATATGCTTTCATTCTGAAACCACTTTGAAATGTGTTCAGCAGGATAGGCCCTACTAATATTTTTTTCCATTTATATTGACAAATTGTTTTCTAGTTGTGGAGGTTAAAATAAGCTTAAAATATTATTGTTGAGTTTATAGTTACAATTTTTGATTCATTTCTTGAACAGATTAATTCTGACTCGAATCGCAATCGGCCTGTTATGGACTCGGTCTTGAATCTGACTCGATTGTTTAAAGACTCTGACTTGACTCGAACCCTATTAAACATAGCCGTGAGTTCAGCTGTCGATGTTTTACAATGTGACGTCACCACACGTTTTAATGATCTCCTATCACAATCAGTCAAGATTATTTTTCTGACCACATTTCTTCTGTAGTTGACGGTTAACAACTATCCTTGTATGTTTTATTAATGTGTTGGACAGTTCTTAACCCAATCCAGTGATTTATCTCCTTAGTTGTTTTCTTTGCTTGATGCAGACAATGATTTGCCCCTTCTGAAACACAGTAACATCATTTCCACGACCACAGAATACATCTTCTGACATTGTTGTTTAAGAAATGAGAAGCTACACACTGCATCTGTTAGGGTTAAAAGAATTGTTGCCAGCTAAAACATATTATTCACTGCAATAATGATCCAATCATAGGCTCCTAATTATCTGCATATTTAAATCCAAACGGCGAACTTTTTTTTAGTTAACATCAAATAACAACAATCATTAAAAACCCCCACAGAGAATTGATGTCTATATTGGAACATAAACTGGGTCTGAAAGGGTCAATGAGGGTAGATTTTAATGAATCACAAAACAATGAACTACAAGGGAATGGAACTTTTAGCTAATAAACCAATAATGCACTAATACAAACCAAAAAGTGCGATATATGCTTTTAGAGTGCTAATGTCGTTGTTTAGCACCTAAAAATGCTCTTCACTATGTTGATCAGTTGGTGGCAGCAGGGGACTCTACAACCAATCCAAAGAAGTAGGCCCAGCAGCACAGCTGTCACATGGATTTAAACGCTGTGGGTGGAAAACAAGTCCGTGTGCGTGTGTGCGTGTGTGTGTGTGAGAGAGCGAGCGAGAGAGAGAGAGAGAGAGAGAGAGAGAGAGAGAGAGAGAGAGAGAGAGAGAGATAACCAGAATAGTACCGTTCTGTTGTTCGTGTTTATTTAGCCTACTGTATATGAATGATGGAAAGAGTGAACCATAATGTGGCAGATGCCTTCTAATCTGATTCTTATGCGCAAAACGGTTTTATAGTGTCTTTATTAATTAATTATAGTTATGTTTTATTAAATAATAATTTAAACCACACATAATAGTTTTGGTTTTGAAATCACAAGACCTGCATTGAGCATTTGACTACTTTAATTCTCTCGTAAGGTTGGGTTCATCAGGTTCAACCCTAACGAATCTATTTCCTTTATTCCTGAATCTTTTGTATGTGTGCGCCACTCTTCTCCTGGATGCACGCATTTTCTGTGTTCTCACGCGGCTGTAGCATGGGTGGGATGTGTGGGCGGTTCACTGTTCTCAACAGTAGCCAGTAGCGGGGCGAGAAGGGTGGAGACTCTTTTTACTCAGCCAATAGCTGCAAAGGCTCAGCCGCGACTCCGCGTGCGAACACCATGTGCACTGGAGAACGCGTCTGTGTTTGAGAGTGTCAACGTGTAGTCTCCTTTGGACTCATGCTCACGTTTCCCGCGGATTATTAGTGAAGCGGAAAAGTGTGCCCATTCGCTCTATAATTCACCCCCACCCCAGACAAATCTCTCAAAAGTACCTCTCTGGTACACACATAGACCAAGAGGACTGAGTTGGCAATTATTGCTGTATTTGTAATTGATACATTTAATGCTTGTTAAAACTGTCCGCTTCCCTTCCTGAAAAGTGGCTGCACGTTCATGCTGTTTTTGGGTGCGGAACATTGGCGTCAAAGGGTAATCTGTAAGTGAATATAGTGAAATTATCGGCCAGTTTGTTTTTAATAATCGCTGCCCACCCCAGGGGAGCGTGCCTGTCACTTGAAGGTGGGTCTTATTAATATTAAACAGTGACGCACCAATGTACCGACTTCGCGCCTCTACTCTTGGAGGCGTCACGTCACGTGAGTGGCCCGTGTTCGCTCCAGCTGAGCGAAAAGATCGGCCAGTTTGAGCTCAAAGAAGCCTGCTGTACACAGAGAACTGAACAGAAGGGGGTGACCACAAGGGGAAAACGATTGAGCGGCTAAATGGGAAAAAAAGAAAAACGACAACATCCAGCCAATCGCACTACGCAGCAGAAATTGACTCAGCAACACTCGATTTCCTCGATTTGTTTTCATTTGTTTTTTTTGAGACGACGCAAGTTTCTTTGCTCCGTTAATACTTGAGTTCAACCCATTCAAGTTATCGTTTGCATGATTGGATTTTTGCATGCACCACCGTCTTCTGGCGGAGCTGTTGGATCCGGTTAAGTTGTTGCTTTTATTTCACGGTGGACTTGGACACAACGTCGCTGCATCAGTTTGATTTTTAAAAGTTCAAAACAGACGATAAGCTGTCAGCACTTTCTGGAAATACTGGGGAATGTTAATTTTTGTCCACACGACGAGTCTAAAATCAAATGTATTCAGAAGTACTCTCTTTATTTTAAGTCGTTTTTCAAATAAAGGTAATTTGTCTTTGGGTGCATATTTGTTTCATATCAAATGTTTTGGCGCATGTGAGCGCTGTGCTATCATTGACAATGTAAACACGGTCTCGTGTTGCATGGCTTTTTATTCTTCGCAACTTTTGTGCTTACTAACTTGCATGAAACTTTATTGATATAAATGAATGCAATAAATACATTATATATTGTATTATGTATTATTGGGTAACGAATTAATGCCTTATTTTCTTGTTGTTTCCACTATGAATCGTCATGTGATTGATTTGACGGCTGATCATTAGTATTGAGCCACCCAAGCATCTAGCGGTCAAGGAAGTAGTTCAGTCCGGCGGACGTTGGATGATGGCCAGGCCCCTTTCACAGCTCCTGCCCCCGGACCTCCCCTCCGCCGGAGCGAGCCCGCAGTTTGGCAACAGTAGTCAGGCAGGAGGCTCGCATGGCGGTGGACACTTAAACTCCGCAGCAAACTTAAAGTCGCTACTGCAGCTCTCCGTGAAGGAGCGCGCCAAAGACTGTTCTGAAATAAAGGGTGAGAAAATGCACCTGCTTCCCTTGACGAGTGTGTGCCGGGAACCCTTTCTCAGTCTTTATGTCGTTTGTGTTTGTGCCCCTTGAGTAAATCAAAATAATGTGTTAACAGTTACCAGGCCACTTACTTTCCTAACTGTTTTGATAATAGCTTTTAAAATGTGTGGTCGCATGTGTCTAATGGCAGGGTCATGTGTAAGCATACCTCTCAGTCAGCTTCAGATAGGACATCACATGGGACTTAGTTGAAGAGATAAACAAGGCCAGGCCATTCAGCAGGTACTTTGAGATCAGCTATTGGCTAAGCCATTTTGTTTACAGGCCCGTGCAATGATGTACAGAGTAACCACCACACTGACAGGAGGTTTCCACTGCCTTTGAAATATTGCAATAAAATCTGATAAATGTGCAATATTGTAAATGGTGAAAAAGATCCTGTATGTATTTGCTGACAGTGCCATTGTCAAAGTGACTAGGTAAAATGGTAACCCATAATACCAATTGATCTTGAATAGATATATCTCAGTGCATATCAACAGTAAATGCAGTGAAAATTCAGGATTTGTGTGTATGCCGCACTAGATGCTATTTTCATCATTACGACAGTGTAAATAATGTAATACTGTTACTTTTGATCACTGATATTCAAAAGACTCATAACTCTCACAATTTGTTATGTGCATGTTTTTAGCGGACTGTCTGATTTATATGAATAGAAAAAATGAACCGAAACAGAAGAAACAAATATTGATTGTTTGATTTATACAGTATCACTAGACCAGATCTTTACAAGAATTACCCATTTCAAGCTGTCTTCACTGGTTTCCACATGCACTTGCCTGATTTAGCCTAACCATCAGCGTCATTAAGATTTCAGACCCCACCCTGACCCTAGAGTGTCTTATACACCACCTAAATGTTTTAAGATGGAAACAGACCTGGGATCAAGAGCTGCTATTTCAGCAATTGCAGATTGTTGTTTTTCGTTGTTCCTATAGATTATAAATGGTCTTATTCCAGCTAAGCAACTTCACCAGAATATTAGTATATTAGCTCCACTTAAACAATGCATCTACTGTAAACTATATTTCAGTATAATTATTAATCATATTACTAAGTTATACTAAAGTAATATCATTATGCTATATGATACACACCTAGCTTTGTTGTGTTTGTTATGTTATAGCTTTAGTTCAGTAATGATACCATAGTTATGTCATGTTTAGCCATTGCAATTTCATTGCACTATTACATTGTAATAGCTTTACCATGAGCTTGCAGGGATGTAAAAACATGTTAATCCTTTGTTGGTTTATAGTATAGTGTTGATCAAGGGAATTTCATAATGCATTGATACACTGGGATGTAAAAGGAGAACTATGATACGTGTTGATATTGCAGAGGTAGTTCTCCCAGAGGGATGTGAAAGTTGCAGTGAAGTGTTATTCTGTCCCTTAACACAAATGATCAAGTAATCTGAGCACCATCACAAAAGCAAATAAAAAAATACAGATTATCTAGAATTGGGTTTAAAACTGCATCCTTCTAGAGAGGGTGAAGTAAATGAAGAGGTATTTGTGCTTGGCTTGTGTCCTGCAGCTAACTTAAAATGAATAGTTAGCATATATATTTTAGATGATTCAAGGGTGTAAATATTCCTCTTAATCTCATGAGAGATGACAGTATTTTGTAATAATCCTGCAAACTAAATTGTATTTTGTTATTCTGTTTCCTATAGGGAAGGACAGTTTGGATATTGAAGAAGACTCTCTTGGTCGTTGTCCTCTGCGCAGTGGCTGCAACAATGGACTAGTTGGTGACAGCAGTGGAGCAGGCACAGGCAGTTTCTCTAACAGCAATAACAATTCCTTCCTGGGCCCGTTGCTATGGGAACGAACATTGCCATGTGATGGCGGGCTGTTCCAGTTGCAATACATGGATCTTGAAGAGTTTCTGACGGAGAACGGAATGAGCAGCATGCACAATACCTCCAACTCCACCTCCGCTCAGATACCTTCTCAGAGCCCTCAGTCTGCCATCCCAAACCAGGGCTCCCAGTGCCTCCCCACCTCCCCCCAACACTGCTCCTCTTCCTCCTCACCAACATCAACCACTGCCTCTTCCTCACCCTCTCTGCTTGGGCTGGACATGCACACACCACAAAGAATGCTTGGAGCTGCAGACTGCCTGCACAGTGAGTTTATAGTTTAGAGATTTAAAGTGAAAAACCTTCTTCCGTGGAACACAAAAGGACATGATTGGTAGCATGTTATCCCTAGTCACCATTCACTTTCATTGCATGGGAAAAAAAATAAACTATGAAAGTGAATGGTGACTGAGGCTAACATTCTGCCAATAATCTTCTTTTTGTGTTTGGCAGAAAAAAAGAGAGTTGTATGGGTAACAGATGACGAATTGGAATTTTTGGGTAGACTAACTCTTTATCCAACCGCAGAATATAAGAGAGAATGTTGAGAACCCAAGTAATGAATAGTATAAGAAAGGAAACAAAAAATGTCAAAAAAGAGGCCTACACAGTTCAAGGACCTTCTCCATTCTGCTTTCAAGAAGTATTCTGTCTTCGTGTGAGTAATAAAAAAAGTACCAGACAGTCTCTTGGGTGTGTGTTTCTGTTTAATCTGAGTATTAATGGTTTGGGTGTGAGTGTTATGACTGTAGATTGATGCCGATGGTGTGTATTTGTAGGCTGCAGAGTGTTAAGAGGTTTGGGCAGTTTTTGGGAGTGAGTGTTACTGGGTGTGCGACTGTTGGTTGTATAGGTATTGTGTATATTTCATATGAGGCACTGTTAGATTTTGTATTTATGTGATTTTATGAGGCATGGGTTTGTATAAAAGGTGACTGGGGGGGATGCTTGAGTGTTTTTAGGTTGCATCGGGTGTATCAGGTCTTTGTGGATCTCTGTTGTTTGTAAAGAATAGGCTGGGTTAGTAGTGTACAACAGGCACAATCTTTGCACGGCAGGCATGCAACAAGGAAAAAGAGATAGACAAGGATATATAGGGAGGACTGTGAGTGAAAAGAGTGGAAAAGATTTGGATATATAGATGAGAAAGAGACAGATTGAAAGGCAGGGAAAGTAAACAGTGAGAGAATAAAATATGGAGAGGCAGGTGGGCTCAAAGCAAAGAAAGAGAGAGAAAGTGCATGTTCGATTGTACTCGCATGTTTTTAAATCTCTTTATCTTCTCACACGCATGGTCCATGTGCGCGCACTCAATCACGTGCCGAGGCCGAGGCAAGCAGAGTGAGAGCGAGTACAAGGGAGGGGCATATGAGAGGAGGTTTGTGTGGAGTGTGTATGTGTTTGTGAGAAACAGTGAGGGAGAGATTGAAAGTTTGAGGTGGAATGACTCAGTAGAGTTGATACTGTACTTCCGATTAGATGTTTGTTTACTTTTCTGTTGTGGCTCATAAGAGAGAGAGAGAAAGATTAAAAGTGCTATTGGTAAATATTAAGAGTTTATTTAGTGCAATTTTAAATCAAAGTGCAACAGTCATCACATTGCATATTTGCAGATTTTATTATCAAACGGATTGTAGAAAAAAATGATAGCCTGGGCCACTGCATGTGCACACTAAAGAGGATAAGTGCCAATGCCAAAGACATACATTTTGATAAAGGTGTGTATTTTGGGGTGAATTTTGATATTTCAACCTCAGTCCTATCTATAATATACTTTGTACACAAAATAGTTACACCCTGGACCTTCAGGACAAAAATGTCCCTATTTAAACCCATTAAAATGGCAATATTTGATCCCAGTGTCATTAAAGCCTAAAATCATGAATTCTATGATATTATGATTTCATTCTGGAACTCTGGCTTGAAAATTAAATGTTTTAAATATTTTCCTCCAGATGGCGCCATTTTTCTCATGTTTAGACTATGGAGCAAATACATGCTTTTTTCCTATTTTCTGTTTGCTGTATTATAAAGTACTGCAGGCCAATTGAATAAATGATGCAGCTAAAATTGCGTGGGTGTGTTATGGATGTCAGAGTGTGTTTTGTATGAGTGTATTGAGAAATGTGTGTGTGTGTGTGTGTGTGTGTGTGTGTAAAAAGCAACAGTGTCATTATGTAAACAAACTGGCGTTTAAAGGGTTAAAATTCTGAAAGTTATGATCAGGACTAAAAAAGTTGGTTAAAAAAGTTAACTCATTGGAAGTAGACAATAATATTAATATATAATATTATTATGGCATTTTTTTTGACACTGTTATTTTTGTCCTCTAAGGACCTCCGAGTAACTTTTTTTTTATTGACGCACAAGGGTTAAGGGCACTTGATTGACTTTAGAAAATGTTTTAGTATACTCTGTGTGTGTGTGTGTGTTCTGGCACTCTTCCAGGCAGGTTAAAGAAATGTATTGTGTGTATGAGGTGTGTATAGCTATAGTTTATAGTTTATTTATTCTAAAAATGCAGAAAGTTTTCTTTTAGGGTAGAGTGTAGGTTAAGGCTAGTCTGTAGTAATTATAATTGATATAAAGCTTTATATAAAACTATTGAAATCTATCGGATGTCCCCATTTAGATAACTAAGTAAACATTCCTTTTTTAATTTCCCTTCATATTCCCTTCTAATTTTCTATTTTACTATTGAGTAGCTGAAATCTTGATAAGTTTCAAAAATCTTGTTGGTTCGCTTTGCATTAGTAGAGATTTACCATCAAATATACACAAATGAAATTAAACATCAATAAAACCACAAAATGAAATGTTCTGACAGACAGAACTAAGGGTCAAAATATTGGACAATGGAAATAAAAGGAAAGCGTTTGAGTGATTGAGTTGTGATCTGCTGCATTTTACTGCCCGCTTGTGGTTCATTTAAGAACTGTTTTGAGAAATAACCATGACCTAACCAAGGTGTCTACTTTGTGTTCACATATTCAGGCTCTCCGCCAGGCAGCTTGGAGCCAATGCCCTCACCTTCCTCCACTACCTGTCCACCACTTCCTACACCGGCCATCACCAATTGTAGTGACTTGCCCTTTGACACTGATCCTGCAGACGTTGCACTGTCAAGTGTGCCTGGACAGGAGGCGTTTGACCCCCGCAGGCACTGTTTCAGTGAGGACGAGCTCAAACCTCAGCCCATGATTAAAAAGGCTCGCAAGATGCTTGTCCCTGAGGACCTGAAGGTGAGAATCTCAACATCACGTATCACGATGATTCAGTATCATGCTATGGTCCTAATTAATTTTATTTCCTAGATAAGCTCCATGTTAGTAAAAAAAGTATTTTTATTTCAATTATCTTATACAGGTGACAAATCAGTTGAGATCTTTTCAAAATAATGGCTAATTATGAAGCTACACCTTTAAATTATTTAATATCCCTTAATGCATTATATGAACATGTGAACTTTAATTTTGCTAACGTACTTAAAGGCAATAGTCAATATTATTGTGCAGCTGACAATCCAGGCATTAGCAGTCATTTATCATTTTGTAGTTTTTTGTGTCCAATAATTTTTTTTTTTTAAATAAGAATTATATTCTCTTATTTTGGGCCATTCTGCTTAAAGCAATATTCTGTGTTCAATACAAGTTAAGCTCAATCAACAGCATTTGTTGCATAATATTTCATTACCACAAAAATGCATTTAGACTTGTCCATCCTTTAAAAACAAAATCTGGGTTACACTCAGACACTTACAATGGCCAATCAGTAAACCTTACAAATCTTTTCCGTGCAAAATTATATCAACTTCGTTGCCATGACAATATAACGCCGTAAACACTGAAACGGCCGTGAAAACAGTTATTTAAAAATTTTACAGCTCAAATAATGCATGAGTTTTACCAAAATAATTAATGTAAGTGCTTTTATAAAATTAAAAGCTTCACATTTCTGCCTTTAAACTCTCCAACAATTTGCCTTTACATTATAAGTGAAAAGTCAGAAGGATTTTGTTTTTTTTTGTGGTAATTCACAATATGCCACAAATGCTTTCTATTGAGTTTAACTTGTATTCAACCCAGAATATTCCTTGATCTCTCAGATATTGACTGGAAAATTTCCACCCTCATTATGGTCAGCAGGTCTGATGTTTTCCATGCTTTTATAATAGGCCTATGCAAATACACTATTACAGATCAGGAGCATGTTGGCATCAGTAAAAGACAGTGATGCCAGTCTAGCCATGTCATTGTCACACATTGATATCAAGGAGATTGTAGAATGAAAGCAAGGAAAAACTTCAGTGTCTTGTTCATTAGTTGGTATAAACCAGTTATCAAACACATTCAATGGTGACATTGGTTTATTATAAGCATTACTGGCAGTGTTTTATAAGGCATGTAAGATTTGTTTTGACATTGAGAGATATTATTGGGGGAAAAGGTGGTAGCTTAGCTTGTGTGATCTAAACATTGATGCAGATTGATGCAACAGTTGGAGATTCTTGAATATATCTGAGTTATTGTTATAAAGGGATTTTATAACTTTATTCATACAAACTTTATTTTAAAAAGTTATCAAATAAATAAATGCCATCATTTGAACTGCCAGGGTTTTTCTTGCGAGATCTAATATACTGTTCCCTGCTACTAGTGACAAAGTGGTGTGAACCACAGCCCTGTGTCTGGCACATTGAGGACAGCCTCTTAACCACAGCAGCACTTTGTGTTTAGTGCTAAATAAACATCAGGCATTTTGCTGGCTCAAAGACATTTCTTACCGAAATGTCACTCATAGTTGCTAGAAAGATAGCGTACATACATACGATTACATATTCACACATACACAAACACCTATTAATCAGGCAAAAATTCCTTGTTAGAGAACCAACACAGATGTCCATTTGTTTTAGTATGTACTTTAATAACCAGTCTTGTTAAAGTGCGAATTCATATGTGTTATAATTCAGAGAATTTCCTATTTCCCTTCCTCTCCCTGCTGTCTTTCATCTGCACATTTATTTGAATTTTTTTCCACAAACACTCTCTTTCTTCAGTGATGTCATTTTTATTTTTGTGTGTTTTTATTTCAAACCACTCTAAGCTTTACCACTATTTTAATTTATACTATGGAAAAGCATGAAGAATTATGTTCCTGTATTAAACCCTCTTTCATTCTCTCTTTTTTCTTTCTCTTTCTGTGATTTCTCAAGGATGAGAAGTACTGGAGTCGACGTTGTAAAAACAACGAAGCCGCAAAGCGTTCTCGTGATGCTCGTCGACTAAAGGAGAACCAGATCTCAGTACGCGCTGCCTTCCTTGAGCGTGAGAACGCTGCTCTGAGACAGGAAGTAGCAAACATGCGCAAAGAGCTTGGCCGGTGCCGTAACATCCTGAACAAATATGAGAGTCACCAAATGGATCAGTAAGAAAGAAGTGAGGAGGGAAGATATCGGGAAATGATATGATGGATGAAGAAAACAATGAATGTTACTATGATAGTCATGCTAAAAGACAGAGGAAACAGACAAGTGCATCAAATATATGGAATAATGTATGAAGATGGCACGAGAGCTCAAGATTTAAACTGGAGGAAGAGAGCATGTCACTCTTTATTTGTTTTAGTTTTTTCCCAGTAAGGTACAATGGCAAGATTTTAATTATGGAGAGAATTGTATATTTTTATATGGTAGAAATATGCTTAATGGGGAAAGGACATTTTTGAAATTGATTTTTGTATATTTTCTATATCTTTGTGAGGATTATTAAGTAGAGACTGAGTGATTGAGAGGTCTGGTATAGGTTTTACTGTAATATAAAATAATTGTAATGTGCTATTTTTGAAGCAATTAACACTTGGGTGAAGAATTTGGACTCATGAACGAAAGCAAAAATGAAGGTCAGAATTTATAAGACTAGCCATTCACAGAAATTTTAAAAGTAGAGAATTGAGAAAAATACATTTCTTAAGAGCTTAAACTGTAAAATAATGAGACAATTTTACATTTGTATGGAAATGTTGTTAATATAGATTTGTTAAAGCACTTACATTGTGATGACCCCATGCAGAGCTGACAATGTACAATCATGGATAAGGGGAAATAGAGAAGGACAGGTGCATCTCAATTTTTTGGTGAAAACAATTCTTATCAGTCTACTGCTGATACATCTTTGTCATTCTCAAAAGAAAACTGAACATGCATTGATGGTAAAAAAAAAAAAAAAAAAAAAGAGAAAGAGAGCATCATCTGAAAGTCATGCATTAATTATCACACATTTAATAGCATTTTTTCCTTTAATGGTGAACTCAATAAGATTATTTCTCCTAAACTTGATATATCTTGTCTACAATATACTCATCTGTTTTTATATAAGTCTGACTCACAGTTACAAACAAAAAGCTGTGAGCGTTTTGGTGGCAGCATACAACCACAACACACAGCGAAGGATCTTATGTGAACTTGCAGAGGCTGTTCTTGCTGTGCAAAAACACAACTTTGACCTCTATGGATTGAAAATATGGGACATGGCTCTCTGATTGTATAGAATGTAATGGATGCACAGGAAATTGCATTTCGAAACAGGTCGATATGTAGGTGTTTTGGAATGTCTGTGCTTTTGCTGGTTTTGCACCTGTATATGCAAACACAATCAAGCCAATGAGCAGTCACACTTGAATTGGAACAATGTTGAATTCTTACAAACTGATGTCCAGGATCAGTTCAAATGTTTGAAATTCTGTGGTTAAAAAATCCACTTGTTTTGGTTTGTGGCTCCTCTTTATTTCTCCAGTCTTGTCCATTTCTTTCCTTAATGACAGTTAAAGTAATTTCACTTTTTATGAATTATTATTGTTCTGATCATTATTACTATTGCTGTTAATACTACAATTGAATTATTTTTGTTGTTGTTTTATTTTCCTTGATATTGTCTACTTTCTTATGCTCCTCTACAGAGAATACACATGTATCTTCTCATATGTGGAGATTTTGTCACTTCCTGTTGGTTCTAGCATTCTCCGTCAACAACAGTTGTAAAAGAATTGTCGCCATGACAGCCAGGTCAATTTGTGCATCTGAGGAACACTTGAAAAAACTGTTGCCCTTGGCGAACATAAACTCTGCTTTCCCCCACAGAAATTGAATTTTTCTCTTTATTTCTGCACACATAGCATTATATGGACCCGTCATACCTTTTGCTGTCTTGTTTTTCTCCTTTTTGTGCATGTAGGTGTTTGAGCAAACTGACTCCATTTTTCCTCAGTAATTTGCTGCCTGTTTTCTCATCAGTGACAATATACTTTCGCAGATGGACCTGGGTAATATTGTCCTTTTCTGCACTTTCACATGTGGATGACTATGAACATCTTGTGTTGTAACTCATGTTTTTTTGATGTACAAATGCCCTAATGCATCAGTGTTACCCACACTGCACCTAGCCAAAGTAATGCAGGGGAATGTAGTCTTTTCTCCAAGACCACAAATAAACAATTGTTCTTACTCACTAAACACTAAGATTCATTGATTTGTTTGTCATGCATGTGTCTATTCCTTTTGTAGTATTTACCACTCTCTTACAATACAATAATTAATAAATAAAATGTGTTTGAGGGTGCCAACCAGGGAGATGCATGTTGTCCTTCAATTTAACTTATCATGCCATCAAGCACACACACACTCTTGTCATTGGCTGCAGTCCAGAAGAGGCTTTGTGCCTTTTGAAATTTGAAAGTATTATGTCTAAATATAAGATATAAGATGAGAGATGCAAAACATTTGCATACATAAAGAAACTGATGTACTTATGTAGATATAAATTGTCTAATGATATCTATATACTGTGACTTTACAATTACTGTATTTTGTGTAAGAATATTTATTCTGTGATGGAAATGCAATTTAGTATGAATAAGGTCCATAGCTTTGTGAATAATTGTATTCTTTAGTATGGAAGAGTTCAGCCTTCCTGACCAGTTAGCAACACACAAAATGGTGTGTGGATGTACTGTAGACTACATGACCATAAGTATATGTGAGTATATTATTAATGCATGTAAGTATATTAATTTTAAAACCATTGGCATTAATAGGGAGCTGGCATCTCCCAACAGCTCCCACACTTCTGGGGAGGTTCTCCACAATATGTTGGAACATGGCTCCTTGGATTTTCTCATTTTCAGACACGAGCATTAGTGAGGACAGGCACTGATGTTGAGTGATGGGGCTTGCCTCTCTGTCAGGGCTCCAATTCATCCCAGTGGTGTTCAGTGCAGTTCAGGTCTTTGTTCACAGGCATGTTTTCATGTTGGAACAGAAAAAAAGCCCTCTTTAAATGGTTGCCATACAGTTAGAGGCACACAATTCTCTAGAATGTAATTCTATGCCATAGCATCAAGATCAAGATTGTCTTCAGTGTAATTAAAGAGCATAGCCAAACCTTTTCATTATTAGGGGGTGTCACCAAGGACTAAAAAGGACATGTTTTTCATTTTGGTTTATTCTGAGCAAAAACTAAAATTTTTGTTCCAGTTCAGAAGTTCTGCAGCCTCCTTTCCAAAAAGTAACCAGTTAAAAACAAAATAAAAGAACATTCTTTTTAAAATGACAGTACTCTTGCGGTAAGGGGTGGGTGAAATACCAATTGTAGTGTTGCCAGATCTCGCAAGTGAAACAAACAACCTGGTCTGGAAAAACGGACCAGGTCTCAAATAAGCCACTTTGCTCACCAAAATAAGCGATAATGTGCAATTACATTTTTTTTCCATTGTGGTGGATTTATCTGCATAGAAATCATAACAAGCATACAGTTAATTAACAGTTAAGTATAATTTTAAATACAGATCTGCTTCTCAGTCAAAACCCTGCAGCATCAAATCCATTTTAATGCATCATATCTAACAATAATTCAGTGAAGACTTGGAAACAACTGAGAAATGTACTTTTTACCCTAATAATGTTTTCCTTGTATCTGGATTAGCAATGCATGTACAGTATATGTAGTAATTATACATAGTTGTTAAAAATATCTTCATTCACCGAATGCAACATTTACAATGGGCAATTAGGCAGAGAAATCTGTGATGCAGCAGTTGCCTTCAGGATCAAAGCATATTTTTCATTTTTACAGGCAACATGATTTCCAAAATTGTTCTGCGATAAACCCTTTGGTTTCATGAAAAAAATCATTGGAACAAAATTAACTGGTTATATCCGGTTTCCAGCATTTTCAAATAAAGTTTTCACAAATCACTTTGTTCTCATTTTCGGTTATGTTCTGCAAAACATTTTTTTGTTCGTTTTCATTTTCATTCCTTGAACCATTTTTAGTCCCTGGCATCCACATACTTTTAGCTATGTAGTGTACTGAATGTGTTCATCCTTTAAAGAAAATGAGAAGAAAATGTGCTTCTCCAAGAGTGTTAAATTCATCAAAATTGTGAGAGACAGAAAAAAATTGGTGGACCTATCCTGAATATGTTGAGTCTTTGTTGGTTTAGCTGGTTGCTCTGTGTGGGAGTGCTGTTACGTTTATCTGTTAAATTGTGTTTTTTTTTACTCTTTTACAAGGAAACAGGTTCCTTTATTTCTAAGGATGCCGAGATGCTCTGCAGAGTTTAATTATGGGCTGGTGAGTGGACCATCGTGCATCTTAGAAAATATAGTTTTGTTGAGATGAGTGTATATTGGGTGGGTCTTTTCAGATACATTGTGGCAGTGTTTGACTTGGCACATGTGTATATGGAGAAGAGTGTATACATGTGCTTGTTGATGTGTGTGGGGGTGAGACTTTGCACTCATTTGGCATCAATGGAATGGGGTGAAAGATCTTTTTTTCTGCTGAATTCTACCTTCAC
Source organism: Moxostoma hubbsi (assembly GCA_032164185.1). Classification (NCBI taxonomy): domain Eukaryota; kingdom Metazoa; phylum Chordata; class Actinopteri; order Cypriniformes; family Catostomidae; genus Moxostoma; species Moxostoma hubbsi. The sequence goes on from JAVLUX010000015.1 coordinate 19,154,191, forward strand.
TCAAAAAAATATTTTAGCCTATTTTTAAGATGTATCCTTTTCAATTTAATAACATTTCCATCTAATTGAATTGCCTAATAAAATGTATAAATCTTAAAAAATGCAAGTTTTATTAATTACATTTTCTTCAAGACTATTCAATTCAATTAGATGGAAATTTGTTATTAAATTGAAATGGATACATCTTAAAAATAGGCTAAAATATGTTTTTGAGTGTTGAGATCCAGTTTAACAGACCTAGAATTCAAAACACTTAATACGACCCAGATGTGTGTTCTTGCATGTACCACGTCTCCACTCCTCCCTCACCATCACAACACCCCCTCCTCCAGACTCTCCCCCATCTTTATATCACCTCTCCTGTCTCACTACCTCTTTCATAACCTCTGCAGTGTGTGTCAGGTAAAGATGGAGCAATCTCCACTTCTCTCTCTTCTGTGTGTGTGTGGGCCTGCAGCCTGTCTACAGCATTAGGTGAGTGGTATGTGTCTGTGTTTGCATGTCTGAATGTGTCAGAATGACTGGAAGGATTGTGGGCTGTGCCCCAAGTTAAACTGGATTTTTATTTTTAAATTAATTTCATAATGAATGAGTGACAGCTGGATTTTTTTTACCTCTTTTTTTGGCAGAATAATTAAACGTAGAATTGTTGTTTTTCTGTTTTCCAGCATTTTTTTCTTTTGTTTAAAATGTTCTGCAAATATTGTAAATAAATGCAGGCCTCTAATCATTCTTTAGAAGATTTATGTTTGTGATTTTAGTACTCATCTATTAATGTGCATGGAGTGACTGAAAAACAGATTTTTTTTACCACCATCCCCTCTCTTTCACATATATTATTCTGACAAGCTGTTTCTAAGAGTTATGTTTGCTTTTCATGAAATATGGAACAAATCTTCTGTTTTAGCTAAAAATAATTTCACAAACAAAAATGACTGAGATGCAGTGATTGGCAACCCCTCATTGACAGTAGTATGTGTGTCAGCCCACTTGTGTGCACTGTAAACAATGGTAACTGGAATTGTTACATTTAAGGTGCACTCAGTAATTTTTTTGTGCATGTCGTCTTGGATTAACACTGACATCTTGGGGGCTGGATGCTGAATCATTCAAACACAATAGTTTTCAGTTGCTATTGTGGAAATTTACTATTTATAGTCACCCAAGATTAATTTCACCCATGAGAAAAAAAGTGCCAAATAACAGGGTTGTTACTGAGATTAAGCCAGTAGTATTCAGATAGTCATATGATTCTTGCATGGCAGCCACCATGAAGGGACCCTCTCCATGCACAATAAACAGCTTTTATATGGTTACTTAAATAACTGGATACTTCATATCATGTGAGTGCTTGTGATTTTATACATATGTTTCAAACTCACAATTCATTTCTTAGGGAGTAAAACTTTTTAGTGAGGAAAAAAATGACTGAGTGCACTTTTAAGGGGCTACAGTATTTTGATTAACTGTATTTGTTTTTATCATATCTGACCCGTTTGAAAATAGTTTTGTTGGTGTACCCTATGGTTGATTCAGTCATCGTAAATCATATAGCAACATTTAGGTTAAACAAACATTTTTTCAAAGTTTGAAACAACGTCCATTCTGCCCCACAAAGTCAAAATGCAGTAACTAAGCCAATATTGAAACTTTATTTTTTTTTGTGGATTACAAAATCATTTTCTCATAATCTGAGCACAGTTGAGCCTAACCTGTCTGACACAGGACAGATTATAGTCTAGAATAGGGGTTTTCAAACTTTTCAATGCCAAGGACCCTCAAATATGATTATCCCCTACCCCAGAAATTATTTTAATGTATAAAGTCACGTTTATACTGTGTGACAAAAATAGAAAATGTGATATTATAAAGACAACATGTTGTTGGTTAAATGGAATAATTGGCTTTTATTGTTTGCACTAAAGACAAAAGAAATGATTAAAAATGATCAAGAAAATATTTACTCTGTATTGTTGACAGTGTATCTTTTTACTTCACGATACTACGGTATTATAATAGTAGATATAAAACCTGAAGCAAAACATTTTCAATTCAAATGTATTGTACAGCAATTTACACTGTACCATCACAACACAAGTACAATATATTCTCGACAGTTTGTAAAGCACATTGCAAGGAAGCGAGATAAATATACACTTAAAAATAAGAAATATTTTTTGCACAAAACTATTTGTAGATTTGTATTAATTTATTAATATTAAAATCTTTGGTTGACAATAGAATAAAATAATCAACCTCATGCTTTTCGACCAGTCCTTAGAAAGCAGAATTAAACCCAGTTTTGACAAAATTTTGTTTTTAGGCAACATTAATGTTCATATTGACTTTTAAGTGTATAGATATATTTGTGTACTGTTTCTCCATATGCTTAACAGTCTGGTAGAGGAGGCAATGGAACAATGCCCAGAGAGAATACTGGGTAATGAGAGAAGACGAGCATGCCCCAAAAATTGCCAGGATGACAAAGAATGTGGCAGTAAGCGTCAGTGTCTCTGTGACGGGCAGTGTGGACTCAGCTGTGTGGCCCCAGGTAAAAGCTAGAAATAAAATAATGCATCTGAACACATTCATTATGAAATATGTATGCAAATGATCAGAAACAATGACTGGGGTTATAACAAATCATGCAATCTTCACAGTTTTCATGAATTTCACTCTTATTTATGAATAGGTCGCACGTGTCCATGGCCTCTCCCACCTGGCAAAAACTTTGATGTAGCTCTCCTTTCCCCTACACCCTCTTTCTCCGCTCTGCATGAGGTCCGTTGTAAGCCTAGGTATGCCATGCCTAACGAGTTGGATGCTACAATACACCGTTGCCAAGGTGATCGGCAGTGGAGTGGAGACAAGCCTGTTTGTACAGGTACGAAGGACTAGTCACATTGAAACTTATTTATTATTTATGACTTTTTACTGTATCACAGGTTATCACAGATAATAGTTAAAATGTCATTTTATTAGGTATAGCTTTTTAGGTTATTTATACTATTTACATATTATCCAGTGAGTCTTAACTGCAGTTTATTCTATTTTCATAGCGTTGGATTTCAGATGATACAACAATATAAAGTTTCTTAAGTAGTTCTTTGTAGCACCTTATATTCAGCAAACCCTTTTCTCACCAAAAGCTACAGTATTTTCATTTTACTGTGGAGGGTTTTTGAGTTGAAGGATTAATGTGGCTCTTTGGAGGTGAAAAAAGTTATTGGTGTTAGATAATAGGTTCTTTACATTAGTGTATTCATTTTAGGTATCATCCGTGGCAGAGGAAAAGTGAATTTTAAAAGCATACTGTAGGTGATTTTTTAAAGAACAATAACATTTTGAAAATTACTCTAATTGCATCATGCTGCATTAAACGGACAGTTCAGGCAAAAATGAAAATTCTCTTATCTTTTACTCACACTCATGCCATCCTAATTTAAATAAAGTTTCTTTATTCTGCAGAACACAAAATAATTTTTAGAAGACTATTTTTGTTCTGTAGGTACATACAAAGTGAATGGATGCCAAAATTCTGATTCTCCATTAAGCAAATAAAGGCATTATAAAAGTAATCCATATGGCTCAAGTGTTTTAATCTATATCTTCTGAAATTATATGAAAGGTGTGGGTGAGAAACAAATCAAAGTAATTTTTTGCTAGAAATTCTTCCCCCTGCCCAGTAGGGGGTGAATGCATGAAGAATGTGAATCACCAAAAACACAAGAAGAAGAATGTGAAAGTTTAAGTGGAGATTGACTGAGCATGGAGGAGAATTAATAGCAAAAAAGGACTTAAATATTGATCTGTTTCTCACCCATAAGTATCATATAACTTCTGAAGAGTTTGATTTAACCACTGGAGTCTTAACCAAAGATTGCTTTTATACTGACATATGTGATTTTTGGAACTTCAACATTTTGGCACCAATTAACTTGCATAGTATGGACCAAAATAGCTGAGAAATTCTTCTAAAAATCTTAATTTGAGTTCAGCAGATGAAAGAAAGTCAAACACATCTGGGATGGTATGGGGTTGAGTAAATGATTAAAGAATTTTTGGGTGAACTATTCATTTAAGATTGATAGCATTGCATGCAAACCCATTATATGTATGTAAATGTAATATAAACTTGTAAAACTGGTATGTGAGATGTAGATATTGGTCTTGTTGGGTCAAGTTGTCCTTGTGTTGTTTGTAAACTGACATGGTATTGACAGTATTATGCAAGTCAGAAGGAATGCCTTCACAGAAGCAATATACAGTATTTATAGATGGTGGTGGTAGGAAGTGTAATCAGGCGGGATTGCAAGAAGAAAATGAGAAATATGTGTCATTGCCTGTATAGTGTATTGTAGGTTGCATGAGTATTTTGTGGAACATAAGCCTGTTTCTGGGCTGAAGGGTTGTTCTAAAGAGAGGAGGCGTTAATCGACAGAGCTCAAGGCTACAGCATTCCCTGCATTACCTCCACTGTAACACATCATGCACACATTTACACACACATTTCCTGGAGTAACAATAAGAGGTATTTCTAGGAATAAGCTGTCAAAAGAGCTGAGGTGTGGGCGTTTGGGGTCTTAGCACACTATCATGTTGCAATACTCTGCATCTGCAGATCATTGACACTCAAAGAATATTTAACAGACAGAGATAGGCATATACAGTAGATACACATGCAAAGTTTGGCAAATTACAAAGACAAATTAGTGTGCAATGGAAATTTGGTGTATGTGAGTGTACATGTTCACTGTGTGATGTCCTCCCCCCTACAATAATCAGTCATCCTCACAAAAAGGGGGAGAGATGTGATACATAACTGCATGAGTCAACTGCTCAAGAGGGAATGTGAGAACAGCTTGTTCCAGATGATTTTCTTTTCAGATAAAATTATATGAAGCAGCATGCTCTGTCCATCGACATATGGGTACCTGCTCATTCACACAGTGACCTGTGAATCCATTTGTCATTACATAACACATCTACATCCACTTGTCCATTCACTCTTTCATGCAGGGAAAAATGAGACTTAAAAGTAGGTACTTAAGTACTTAAAGGGTTAGCTCGCCCAAAAATGTACATTCTGTCATCATTTACCCACATTTTTGTCTTAAGACTTTCTTCTGTGGAACGCAAAAGTAGATGTCAGGCAGAATATTAGCCTAAGTCATTATTCACTTTCATTTTATAGAAAAATAAAAGAAGATATAATGAAAGTGAATGGTGACTGAGGCTGTTAGTCCCTAACATTCTCTCACGCCTTCTTGCTGTTCCACAGTAAGTCATACAGGTTAAGAACAACATGAAGGTGAGTAAATTATATATTTAATAAATATTCCCTTTTCCTCTGTAAAGTTTAGCTATTTTAAATGGTAATTGGTCAGGTGCTAAGCCATTTGCCATTTGGCCTTATTAGTGCTCACCCCACCTATTGGGTAAATTCTCCATGCAAGTATCCAAATGGTCATCCATTTCAATTCCTGTCCTGAGCATGCACTAAGAACCAGTAATGCTGAGCATCAGAAGGCTCTTGGCTTTAATATCTCTGCCCTTACACTGTCCACTTTTGTTTTATCCTTAACCGTTCAGGAATAGTTTACCCCAAAATGAAAAGTCTCTTATTTACTAACCCTCATGCCATGCTACGTGTGTATGGCTTTCTTTCTTCTGCTGAACACAAACAAAGATTTTTAGAAGAATATTTCACCTCTTTATGTCCAATCAATGAAAATTAATGGTGGACAGATCTTTGTAGCTCCAAAAAGCACATAAACGCAGCATAAATGTACTCCATAAGATTCCAGTTGATTAATCAATATCTTCAGAAGCGATATGATAGATGTGGATAAAAACAGATCACTATTTAATAATTGTTTTACTATAAATCTACACTTTCACTTTCACATTCTTCTACTTTTGCCAATACACATTTTTTGTGCATATCGCACCTACAGGGTAGGGAGAAGAATTTATAATAAAAAAAAGACTTAAAGTGATAATTCACCCCAAAATTTACATTCTTTCAGCATTTACTCACTCTCATGCCATTTCAGATGTGTATGTCTCTCTATCTTCACACAAATGAAGATTTTTAAAAGAATATCTCAGATCTGTAGGTCCATATGCAAGTGAATGGTGACCAGATATTTAGTCGTTGTAAATGCAATCCAGTGGTTAAATGAATGTCATCTAAAGCAATACGATCGATTTAGTGTGAGAAACAGATCAACATTGAAGTCCTTTTCATTATATTTTTTTTACTTCTGGTCACTCTCCAATTCACATTCATGAGAGGACCCAGTTCACGCACCCTCTCGCGCGATGAAAGACATTCATTTAATCACTGGAGTTGTATGGATTAGTTTTACTACTGTCTGTGCTTTTTGAAGCTTTAAAGGTGCTATATATAAGATTGACAACAAGCGTTTGAAATGGGTCTGCCCCGCCCCAGACTCGAAACGCACATGGGTTGCCAGAATGAGGACCACTCTTTCTAGGGGTGGAGGTGCTTGGACCCTTGTAGGTAAAAAGAATATGCCATAATCAACCTATGTACACAGAAAATTGTACATAGTTGAACTAATATATCTACCTAGCAATCTAACACTAGCGACAGTTCACCACATTCATTGATTCAGTCACAAAACACAATAAACTCGGATGTACGGTTTACATTGGATAAGAGAGATATAAACTGTAGCAAGTAGCTAGGCATGTGGGCATGAGTAACGTTACTTGATTTGGACATCAGTGTTCATTAAACGTATAGAGTAATCGCATTTGTAAATTTTGAGTTAAGCTTGTGGTTTCTATCGTATTTTCTGTCACGCTGGTTGTTTCCGAGGTTGTAAACAGCCGTGGCCCGCTTCACTGCATTAGATCACTTCACAGGCGGTGTCTTGCTGCCTTTAAACCAGGCTGCACATGAAACGCAGAGTATGAATGCGAGTACTCAAATGTAGAATTTACTCAAAATGTCCATCGCTACTAGTAGCCGAGATAAATTAGATAGATAATTTTAGGTGACGCTTACATGCTAAGGAGAAAATTAGCCAACTCAGCATCCATTTTAAAGGATTTCTGGGCTTTAGACTCTTCCATTGCTGCAGCGCGCAGTGTTATTGGCCTGCAAACTTGTTCAAATTTGGCAACACGGCAGTGTAGAAATACTATTGGTGAGTGGGCACAAGGACCAAAACATAAACAGAAATTCCAGCCCGGAATGGAAACTTCAAAGTAAAATATACTGGTTGTAGCGTTGTTATCGGAGAAGCCAGTATTTCAATTTAGCGTGTTTTCTAATTCTCTGATGACATATTATGGTCATTTTATGATTTAGTACAGTAAAAACATTACATATAGCACCTTTAAAGATCACTATTCAAACTGAGATATTCTTCTAAAAATCTTCAATTGGGTGAAGTCATGACATAAATTTTTTCCCCAGCTTCCCCAGGTCTTACAGCCGATTCTGGTGCCTGAGGTGCCCTGTTCTTTGCCTGAAGATGATGATGATCCGCTCTCTGTACAGCACAGCCGTGGGATCCACCACCCAGTACAAATGTGCATCTGGGTGAAAAAGAAATATCAAAACAGAACGAATTAAATCAGAAAGACTGATATAAAAAGAATATATTTTGTCATTACGCTTTATAATGCACTATCCAATAGCTTGTCCTCTTTCCTACAGATATGTGCTGGTTGGGCATAGCGAGAATATCTGTCATGAGAACCAGACGTGGCAATACCCTCACCCCATCTGTCGCTGTAAGTAAATTTGTACATATTAGTTCCTCCACCTGGGAAGGACTGAGAAAGAGAGGAAATAGCAGGCGTTTTGCATGCATGATTGCCATGTGGATGAGACTGATTAAAACTGTTAAAAAGACCTGTTTGTATGCTGTTGCACACCATGTTACAAATTATGTGTGTGTGTGTGTGTGTGTGTGAGAGAGAGAGAGAGATAGAGAAGAGAGAGAAAAGAGAGCAATAAAGGCTCTGTGGGTGTTTTGAGTAGGTGGATAGGGCACAATGTGTAAATGAATTAGAATATGTATACATTAGCACCAGTGGAGCCGATAGTAGGTTTGTCTTTGCGGGTGCAATACTGCCCTCTGTTGAATCAACATATTTTGCCATCTTCCGACAACAACAGATTTTCAGATATCACCAAGTTGTGGTTTTGAAGTGAAAACTGTATTCTGGAGTGCATTTAAGTGAATACACTTGACCGAATTTATGTTTCAATATAAGACGGTTTTGATTTGTTTGATATTTTCTTGTCTCTACTGAATTCTCATACTTCCATTTATGTTTTTTCATTTTTTTTTTTTGCTAACTTGACTATTGTTCTACATGTAAAGTAGTAATACTAAAGACTAGGTGTGTCCTAAATGGTAGTGTAGGTAGTGACAGGTAGTGTACATGTATTGCTGTATATCTCTGACTTGAAGGCATATGTGTAAAATTCAGGCCTGAGTTTAATATTGTGCACATGTTCTCAGGTGTGTTTTGTCCACCTCTTAAGGAGGTTGATCATGGTCACCTGGTGGCTGTCCAGAGAGCTGAATATGAGGTGAGAGACACAATCTATTACCTGTGCAAGAAGACCTTCTTGTTGGATGGGCCAAATCAAGTAACTTGACTACCTAATGGCACATGGAGCAAAGAGCCTGCTTGCCAGGGTAAGGAAATAGCCAGGTTAAAAGTAGGGGCATAATTAGAGAGAGGGCAGGGTGGGTAGCAGGCCTAGGGCCTGAGGTGAGAGGGGGCCCGTAACGGTCGACCCGAGGGGTGATGCAAAATTACCAAGGGCCCGACAGTTTCTTTGCACCGGGGCACGCAAGAACCAAGTTACGCCGCTGGCTAAAAGACATTCAAATAAACAACACAATATACATTCATAAAACAGTCATCATGGCTGTGTTGAACAGGTGCATTGAAAATTTATATTTTAGTGGATATAAGATTTGGAATATTTGCATTACCATTTGTGAATCTAACCTTTTCTCTGCCTGTTTAATTTTTCCATTCCTTTTGTAATGACAAATATCGATCTCCCACCATTTTCTTCATCATTTTCTTTTCAGCCTGTTGCCCAATCCCAGCACAACGCAGCAGAGTGATAGTGGGCGGAGCAAAGCGCTGGCCATGTGATTTGATGGATGGCATAGTTGCTCATGGAGAGAATGTGACATTTTTCTGTAAACATCCTGACAAACTACACAGCTTCATTGCCACGGAAGTCTGTGTGGATGGACAGCTCACGCCACCTAGTTGCTACCTTGGTACACAAAACCACACACAACCACAGTCATACATAAATAACTGCACTTGATCTTAAAATGTATAAAAAAATTCTGCATGCTCTTCATTTCCATTTGTAATCACTTCTCTTTAGACCCCACCTGGCTGCAGTTCAAGCTCTTTCGTCATCGGCTGGTTTCTGAGATTGATGCATGTGACCCTGCTGACCTTCAGTGAACTTGTAAAATGTCACTAGGACGGCAAGAGATTTAAACTGAACCTAAACTCTGATTTCAGAAAAGGCATATCGGCACACACATCATGACCTGACAGGGTTCTTGATCAACATAAATAATCTGATTAATGTGCCTTATAAACAACATTTTTGACCGGATCCCGGTAGGATCTCACAGTTATATCTCATTTAACACTGTATTCTATTTTGTATGTTGCATTGACAAAGTTACCTTAAACAAAGCATGGAGACAGAAAGTTTGCATCATATGTGATGTCTGCAAACACCCTCATACTTGTTTGAGGTCTTGGTACAAGTCGCCATAGCTGCTTTCTTTTCTTGTCATTCAAAGTGTAAAACACAGTTTTTTAGGTAGCATTTATGTTTATCTTATTTATATGTATCTGTTGATTATTTATTTGTTACAAAAGTGTTTTCCTGTTTTATTAAAGCAGTCCACTTGTAAGACTGTTTTGTTCAGAGCTAAATTATTTTTGAGCGGGCCGCTTGAAAGAAGAGTATAATTGTCAGAATATTATAGCAGAAAGGCCTTGCAGATAAATCCTCACTTAATTATTTCTTCCAGAAGGATTCAGTTTTGCATTATACAAACTTCACAATGAATCAAATTTGAATGAAAATTTGTTTTTCCCTCTTATGCATTTTACAATAGAGTCACAGTTAACGTTATTTATTTATTTTGATCAAGGATGTTAATACAATTATTGCTCAATACACTATCTGTTAACTTACTGGTAAATCTGTGTAAATGGTTTTATTGATCATTTCAAGTGTAGTGTAACGTAATCTCTTCGGGCCTTGCCTTTGGCCTGTAGCTGGGATAGGCTCCAGAACACCTGTGACCCAATATTTAAAGGAATGGTTCAGCCAAAATTGAAAATTTGCTGATAATTTACTTATCTAAGATATATATGACCTTCTTTCTTCATCAGAACAGGATTTAAGATTTTAAGGAAAGTATCCCAGGCTTTTATCTTCATCCTCTGCAAGTGAATGGACACCAATATTTGATGGTCCAAAAGCTATACCCTTTAAGCGGGTATAGAAAAAAAGTCAAATGAACGGATGGGTGGAGAAACGGTTGGATAGTGTAATGTACAAGTGGTTAGCTTACATTTCAATGTATTCTTTCATTAAGAACACAGAAGAGGCATACTTAATTTCACTGGTATTAGGGAAAATCTCATGAAGAAACGAGTCATATTAAACCCTAAAAAAAATATAATAATAAAGGAAATAATAATAGTGAATTAAATAACTTTATATTTTCATAGTCCTATATATTATTATATTTAAAACAAATAAATGATCATATCTATTAACATAATATAAAATTATTATAAATGTTAATGATCATACATACTTCACATTTGGCTTCATATAAGGCTTCATTGCCCTACTACCAAATGCATGATTTTAGAGCAAAGCTTTTCTGAATGTAAAATATATAAAAATGTAAAATTCCTAACCATGTCCAGGTCGGACGTAGAACACTGCAACACGACCCCCACACCCCTCCCCCTCACGCTCAACCTCTCCGCCCAGTCATTAATTCATATTTGGTCTTCCGGAAGTATCTCAGGGTCGGGCCAGTCAGTGCCTGTGCGAGCTGACTCGTGTGGTGAGAACAGTTTCATATTCAATATTTCAGTTGGAAAGGATCAATGTGAGCGAATTGCTGTAAGCTTTTGGGGGAGAAATATGTGTTCTTTTGAGTAGCAGTTAAAGAGCTCTGGTTGTCGAAGAAAGTTTGCTATAAGGTTTCCACGGCAGCAGTCTGAGCGCTGTCACCGGTTCGAACCCTCGGTACGCATAAAATGGCTGGTCGCAGGTTCGAGTGAAGTCGGAGCTTTTGATAGTAATATGTGAATAATCCAAGTGTAATTAAAATATCTACGTTATGCATGGATTTATCTCACTGATAAAGACGTCAGTCGTATATTGGCACGGGTTCGACTCGCTGTCTGACTCCACAAACATCAAAGCGCGGCGTTTGGTTAAACCCTTATAACACGGAGACATTCGCGTAATGGCGTCGGATGTCACCGTGTTGATCTCTCACTCTCCCCCAGTGCTGCATGACAGAGTGTGCGGGCAAAGGCATTGCTGTCAAACCCTGAGCCATGCGCGTTAACAGATGAAGGTACTTAATTTGTGACGAAAATCACGGGAAGGAGGAGTGAACCTGCTATCTTGACAGCTCGTCTCTCAAACACGTTACTGTTTTGCATTACTGCCAATTTCATGGTATTTGAGTACTTCTGCAGTTTATACAGAGACACTGAGTGTTGTTAAGCTTTATTCGTCAGAATTGTTAAAACCAAACCCGTCTGCCTTAACACCTTTATAAACACGGCTTTTTGAGTTGATATCCTGTCAAACTTTCCGTGTCCAAACAATTGTCCGGCTTGCCTAAAATGTGTGTTATTTTGTAACATTTGAGAACTTCTTGTAAATGTTCTGTTTAGTGTTTATGTAACAAAATATTGCCTACCTCTTTGCAACCATTGTAAGTGTCATTCATTCAAAAAAAAAAAAAGAAGTAGAAATCTTGTTGGGTTTCTTTGTTTAATGTTATTATTCATTAACAATATGCTATAGTAAAATATAATAATGCTTATTATCTTTGTTTGTTATTTAATGTATTATTTTAGTTTTTTCTGATCCAAATTAAATTGCTTCTTGTCTGTGCTACTTAGTGTACTAGTATTGCAATTTTCATAGTAAACTACTGTTATAAGACATCTGTCATAAGAATAAAAAATAATAGAAACATATTTCATAAAAAAATTATTATAAAAACCTGCCAAAAAGTGCATATTTTTGCTGTACTGCTATACTTGCGGGGGTAGTCATCATAGTGTCAACGTCAGATCCTGACACATTTGAATGCATTTTTGGTGGGCATTCATATTTAATTAAAATAATATGAAATGGAACCATGTTCAAATAAAATTATGAATGTCACCATTGTATTATTATTTTACATTACTAGCCACTGATCCCTAGATGAAATCTAGATTGATATTAAGGCGCCCTCCTCTGTCTATCTGTTTAACTGCAGTAGCCGCCATGATTCTAATGTTGGTTATCCATGAAATGTCACAGATGATTGCACTGCAAACCCACCCCTGGTAGTATATTATGAACGATTGCTTATATAAAAATTTCTCCCAACCCCACCAAAACGCCTTCAGCTTCCTTTGTAATTTCCTCAGATAATTGATATATATATTTATATACTTTAAGTTGTTTCCTTTTGTTTTCTGTATAAGGGAGACCAGTTGTCAAACAGGGAAGTTGTCACAAAGGTTACAAATCAGTAATAAGATTTTGAGTCAAAACACTAGTTACACAAATGTGCATTTTCTCTAGCAGTGGTATTGTATGGTGGATTCAAGCACCTATAGAAAATGTTTTCACCGCCAATTAAAATTTACACTGTCATCATATTTTTATTATAGCTCTTGGGAAAAAAAACAAACATAGTCAAAATACACTGGCATACATTATGGTAAGGGTTAGCTATATATAGAAAGCAGATTTTTACAGAAAGGTTTAAATGTGGAAAGGTATTTTTCATGAACGTCAAGGTATGTTGTCTCATTTTGATCTGGGCAGGTTGTCACATGTTTTAAATGTAATAAATTGACTAATTACAATATATTTGTTGGCCAAAACTACATTTTGATATTTTTGCACATTTGTTTTTCTCCATTTTGTTGTCTCACAGATGTATTCTTTTTTTTGTCCACTGCATAATTATTTTCATTTTAAAATTTTGTTTAAAAGCTAAAGCTTATAATAGGACATTTAATGCAGGAGTAGAATTAAAGTGAGGTATCGATTGTGTTGTGTGTGATGGAAAGTTATTGGGGGAGTGTATCCCCCTAATGTTCAAATTAAACGTATGCCACTGTTTTAATAGCAGCTTCCATTGTGACAACTTACCCCATGTAATGCAACAACATATCCCACTATTGGACAAGATCATGTTCAATGGGCAATATTGGTGAAAAGGTTCAGGAATGTTATGCAGATTATTATGCAGAGTTCAGTTATATAAAATCTGACTTTCAAAAATAAATCTACCCTGACAAATATTCACTGGTGTAAAAAGTGTGACAACAAGCCCCGGTCTTCTCTATTTCACTACTTATACCAATACAATGTGAAAACGGCAAATAGTTACATTAAATGTGACTTTTTTTAATTAACATTTATTCAAACAACTTGTGATAAGCATGCAAGTTGAGTAATAATTGAGTAATTTTTTTTGTTGATTTATAAATAATGAGAGTGTACTAATGTTTTCTTAATGATTGTTACCTTATACAACACAGTAGTTTATTTATTTCATTTATTAGCTGGAGTTCTGTTGTTTCTATAACAGAATGTAGAATCATGTTTTTTGTCTTTTATTACTTTTTTTTTTTTTTTTGATTGATGCCTTAGATGAGTGATGGCAGTGCCAACAACCAGGATGAAAATCAGCAGGAACACCAGATGGGCAAGGAACCGGAAATGGTGCCATTTACATAGATTGTGCAAGATCTTGTGGCCCTGCCAGGCAAAATTTCAGTGTTCTCTCAGGTTCTAATAAACAGATTTACTCTATGAGTACTGAAAAATATGATGCCTTTGCTATGCGCAAACAACAAACATTGGACAGGATAGTTGAGGCCATTCCACATATTAAGTGGATTGATCTTACTGCCACCAAAGATTGCCAAATGTCAGTGGGTCAAGAATGTGAGCTATCAGATGAGGGGCTCTCAGTGGAGACTGAATCTAAAGACAAAGCCCCCCATAATTCGTTTCTTGTTCCACCACAGGATCAGACAGGTGTTGTAAAGGATTACAGCAAGCAAAACTCAACAAAATATGTCCTTGATTCAGACTTAGACCAGACGTCTCTTGAAAATAAGAGAGACATGCAGCTGATACCCAAGATGGAGTCTGATAATGTTGGGACTGAAGGTTGTGAAATAACAACCAAAGCTACAAACTTTGCAAACAGCTCAACCAATGATTTACTAGAGATTAAGGCTGAACGACAATCTACTTTTAAAAAAGGTTTCTGTGATAAGCCACTGTCACCTGACAGAATCAACCATACAGACAAGGAGATGTGGACTGAGAATGAGACACAGGTTGTTAAAGTGTCGCATACAAGAGGGAGACAAAAGTTTGAGACACCTTTTATGGACATAAATGCTACTGATGCAAAGACAGAAAGTTTAGAATATAGGAAAGACTGCATTGTAGACCATAAATCACAAATTTTGTGTCATGGACGAGAGGAGAGATTTGAATGTTTGGATATTGGATGGATTATGGCAATGTCAAGAGCAGGAGATTCCTTGGAACAAAATGATGAGGGTGAGGTATTAGATTTAAGCCTACCAAAAAAGAATGAAAGAAATAAGGAGAGACAGTGTGAATGGATTGTGGATCCAGACTATGAAGGCTCACTTCATATGGAAGTTGATGAAATTGAAGATGAGCCCCAACATGTAGAAGTGGAGCAGGAGGATGATTATGAAAACTGCTGGATTCCATCAATAAGTGAAGCTCATTCATATGTCCCACAGCATTGGGATGGACATCTGCCCTTCCCCTCTTTGGCAACCTCGCCAACTCCCATGTATACCAATATAACCCCTGATCCTATGGATGCACTACTCATAGATGATCAGGGCATTCCTTACACACTCACCCCAGATGGACAGAAAGTTCCGCAAATTGATGATAAACAACACACCGAGGGCCTCTCTGAACAAACAGCCCTAATCCCAAGGCAAGTAGAAGACAAGCCCTCTTTCATTGCTGATGTCCAGGATATTGCAGTCTCCAAACAACAGACACAACCGAATCGACTGTGTGCAAACAATATGCCATCTGTCTTACCTGCTGTGTCTGACATGACGTCAGTTCCCATTCAGATTGTGGCTAATAATACAGGGTCAAACACTCCTATTCTTCTTCTTCCTCCATCTCAGCTTCAGTCACTTTCCTCACCAGTCTCTAAGGGTAACCCAGGAGTAATGACCATTTCTTTACCAGTTCCTCTTAGTCAGAGAACTCAGTCCTCCCCCATGTTCCTTGTTTTATCATCTCCACAGGTGTCCTCCACTCAGAGTTCATCCTCACCAAGGAAATTATCAAAGATTTCCTCCACTTCCACTGTTGCACTTCCATTAGCTACTTGTCCACTTGACCTGGGATCTACATTATATTTACCTCCCTCACTTCTCAACCTTAGCACAGTTTCCTCTGCCACAACTACAGAAATCTCAGGACCAAATAACCCCTCTAATCTTCCTGGTAGCCCTACCTCTTCAACTGCTTCCTCCAGCTCTTCCACTGTGACCTCTACAAGTCCAACCAAGCAATTCAGCAGTGATGCCTACTCTGACCCACCAGTGCCCACTTCCTTTCGGGAGGCTCTTCTCAGATTAGCTGTGTCTGCTGAGAAGAAAAATGAAAACCAGCCTCAAAGCCCTGAGACACATTCAGTCTCTACTCCCTCTTCATGTTCCAAAGCAGCCAAGCCAGATTCCAGGGTCCATGAAATGAAAAACCATCAGACGGAGATAAACTGTGAAAAACAGTGTCAAGCCACTGAGACTGGGTCTACCTCAGTGGACCAAAAAAACTCAATAGGAACCATGTCCACCAATGACCTTTCCCACCTTTCTTCCACTTCACCCCTTTGTCCTGCATCACCTGTATTACCCATCGATCACCCAAAGAACCAAGACTCGCAATCATTAGGTCCACGTCGCATTCTTTACTGTCAGTACTGTCCTCGAATCTTCTACTATCTTTCAGACCTTGAGCGGCATTCCATCACACACTCTCAAAACAAACCCCATGTATGCCAACTCTGTGGCAAGGCATTCAAAAGATCAAGCCATCTTGAGCGACATAAACACATCCATACAGGTCAGCGAAACTTTGTGTGCCAGCTTTGCCCAAGGCGTTTTCGTGAGTCTGGGGAGCTAATGAGGCACCAAAGAGTACATACGGGTGAGAAACCCTATCAGTGCTTAATATGCCATATGCGTTTTGCAGAGCGCAACACACTGCGACGTCATACAAAGCGCAAACACCAAGGCCAGCAGCAGGAGATGGACATGAATGCAAAGGCAGAAAGTGGAGAGATTTCCCTCACCGGTATAAAGGAAGAGCCAGAGGATAACGCAGAGTGGTACAGTTCAACAGTTCCTGAAATGGAGTCCAACAGTGACACGGGGGGAGAATGAACTATAAGGGCATGAGCAAAAACATGTTTAAAGAGTTTCAAGGGAAGCATTGTTGTAAATAAATTTAATTTATTCTGTATTGCTATAACAATTCTTTACTTTACTGTTTTCACTACTATGCTATAATCGTCTATATTCCAGTTTATTCTTGACACCTTAACTGTTTATGGCTGAACCTGGCAATATCTGCTTTAATAAGATTCAGATATTTACTAAAACATCTTGAATTACTTTAAATTACCCCAAACAGCTACTTATGTGTTGTTCTATTTTCAAATAATTTTTTTATTTACAGCATCATTCCAGAAATTTGATTTACTGAATTCAGCGCTCAGTTGTTATGAAAACTCGAAAAGACTCAAGAAATCTTAGAGGTGGTGTTTTAACCCCTGCTGATAATTATGTAATTTACCATGTAAATAACAAAACATGCTCAGACTGGACACTTAGGGCTGATCTACAGTTCTAATGCTTAAATAATGAATTTTAGGTTTGATTAAAAATCTGAATATTTCTGTCTGTTTAAAACTTGTCAACCCCCTTGTCTTTTTCAGGGTTCCCCAAGCTTAATTAACAGTGTAATTTACTTTGCTTTAGGCTCACTGCAGCACAGATACTGCATCCTGTTGAAGTATCCAACTGCTGAAATAATCATTTAATGGCTCTATTTGGTTTGGACAGTTGTTTACAAAAAATATTTTACATTCAAAAAATATATATAGATTGATTCAGTGTTATTTATTGAGCTCATTCCACTGGAGAATTATCACACATATAGAAAAAAAATGGATCCTTATTATAATTTAAATATAAATGATGAAATCTTTTGTCCTTTTTTTTTTTTTTTTTTTTTACAAAATAAGAGTAAGCTTGCGGCAATGAGAACTATTTATTTATGGTGGAAATGTATTATATTGGAAATTGTGTGAAATGTCAAAGAACACATATTTAATATACAATTCAGAAACATGACCACAGATATTAAACAGACTAATTTCTGTAACCTGTTTTACAGGATTTTGATAAATAAAATAACTCAAATCAACATTTTTGCAAGCCATTCCAATTTTCAGTTAAAAGGGTTTTATATTTTCTTGAGTAGTTTTTACTCTTAAAAGTTTAGACTAATGTGAGAAGTGTTACATTTCATATTCTTGAATAATAAATCATTGATAATGGTCCTGATAACCAATTTCATCTGTAGTATTATATTTAAACCATTTTCATAACTTTTTGTAACAAGTTTACATGAATAACTTTGTAAGTTTAACAGTATGTGACACTTTATGAGTGTACTGTAAAATCTTTTTTTAGAAAAATAAGGCTTTAAAATGCTCCAAATGAATGGTTCATATAGTAATGATACATCAGATTTTAAGTTTACATGCATGGATGTACTTAGCCTCCTTTAACCCTGCAAGCTGTGCTAGACAAGAGTGTCTGTATATGTGTGAGTGACAGCTCAGATGTGCCTTTGGTCTGTGTTCCATTTGGCTCCTCCAATCAAGCCAACAGCAGGTGTCTACTGTAAGTGTTTAGTATAATGTATGTGTGTGTGTGTGAGAGTGAGAGAGAGACTAGAAAATGTAGAATACTTGTTTCTGTAAGACTTCATTCTTGTTATAATGCAGATCACATTAATATACTTGCCATTTACTGTATGTGATGTACAGTAGACAGTGGACAAATTACATTAATGGTAAGGTCCTGTGCAGCTGTGAAGACACATGTTAAGTCATGCCTCTTATTTACTCACAGCAGTTAAATATGTATTGAATATAGTATGTTGTAGTTGCTACAGATTTGACATTTTAAATGATCTTTTATTATTCCATCAGGAACAAGAATGGAATCCTGGACAAACAGGCACCCTTCATATGTAAGGGTAGCAGCTTGGCGTGTGTGTACAGCACGACGAAGGACTGAACAATGCACTATTCAGGAAATGCAACTCTAGCAAAGTCCTGCACCACCAAAAGAACACACTAGTGCCATATTCACTTTATTTTGGAAGATTCCATTACCTATGGTAAAATAAGTTTCCTGTCATATAAGTATGTATGTATTATTGCACAGTTTAAAAAAAAAGTTTATTAATTTTACTAGTGTGTTTATTCTATATTTACATTATATATAATTTTATATGTCAGACTATGAGTTTGAATTAATTTATACATGGAAAAGAAACTGAGTTTTAAAAGTCAATACAAAGTTTCTTGGCCCAGTTCAGAAGATCTGATTTTCAATGGGTTCCTGTCTCACAGGCAAAAAAGAAGAAAAAGGATGAATAATAAAAGAAAAAAATAATAAATATATACAAAAACATTAATGTGTACATTACCAATTATTCAATAGATGTGTGTATAAGATTATGTTAAATGTATGGAATGATCTTATCATTACAGAGGCATAGAATTCCAGATTATAATAAAATGGTTACAAATTTTATATTTACCATAATTATTCGAATAACTTGATACATAACACTTATAATAACATCTTGCAGTTTCTGCATCATTCAAGCACATAATTATATCCAAAGTTTGGCAAGGATGTGATGGAATCTTCAAAACCAACTCTTGAGCTCAGAATGTAACCTAGACGTTTTGGAAGTGCACAGAAAAAGTCACTTTTGTGACATTATCCTTATGAGACTGCCCTGTGCTAGCAGATGCTGGCAACCACTGTTGAGACTAAGCATATGTGCAAAGCATTTTGCACATTAAAAACATGGAGTGGCAACATTTCTATGTGCACAAGGGGACATATGGCAGATGGTTGGTTGGCAAGGAGAGGGCCTGCTGTATGCTGTAGTTGGAATCGAGGATGCACTTTATGTTGAACACGGATCAACAGGACCAGACAGTTATTGTAATGTGATCCGCAGGGGTCATTTAGGACAACATTAAGTGATTTCACATGCCTGGTGGCAATTACTGTTTGAGCATCAACTTAAGTTGAGAGATTTGATGAAGAAGATCTTGGTTGAGAAGAAAAGGAGGTTAGTAAGGATTAAGCTGATGTGATGGGAAGACAATATGTTTGATATGTGAGAGAGACATGCAGAGATTTTAGCTTTAGGCAGAATGGGTAAGAAGATGTACAGTTATGTGTTGTTAAGGTGACAGATGCGAGAGAAGCCCATATGATTTGGATGATAGTTCTGAGTGACCTGGACTAGAGAGATAAAAATTAGGTGTTCAAGCACAGATTCTTCTGGATCTTTTATTCATGTGCAAAAGGAGGTAAACACAATAAACCTAGCATGGTTAGGATGCTGTTACATTTTTGTGCCATCAGGGGGCAAACTAATTCCAAGTTCCCCGTCTGTCACTCACTTCGACGTTGTGTCGAAGAAGTGATACTAGGAAGCGCCAAATATGCCTCTGATCTATGAAAAAAGGCCAATGAGAAGTTGAAAGACAGTATTTAAATACCACGCCCCCAGACATACGGGTACAAAAGTGGGGAAAAACGCAGAGATCATTCAGAAATGTTCTTCGAGCCGATGGTCGTGCATGCAGTCAGCTGCGAGTCACACACCTGTTCCTGCTTCTGTTCCTCTGATGCTCTGCCTGCTGTTGGATCTACGGCGCACTTCAGTGGCTTTTCTCCTTCTCTGCACGGCAGTGCAGCTTGCCCCTGGGCGCTTCGACAGCATTTTCACAGCATTTGCACAGCGGCGTTGAACGTCCTTTTCAGGACGCGTCTTTATAAAGATGCCATTTCTCCCCTGTGTAGTTCCTGGATGCGGTAGAGTGCTCTCTGCTTCAAACGGCCACAGGCGTTGTCTCGTGTGTCTTGGCAGCAATCACAACGAGGCAGCGTTTGTGTATGGTTCATGTTCTCACTGTGAGTGCATGACCATGGCAACGTTGCGGTCGCGGCTCGCTTTCAATAGGAAGTACACAACTCCCCCGCATTGCTCCTTCTTCCCACGGGATTGAGGACAATGCGGCTGGCGATGGAGGCGATCTGGGGATGGCAGCGGGTGCAGCTCCGCCGGGTATACCCCCTCAGACCACCCGCCCCCCAGCACACTCGTTGACTCCCGTCCGTGCTCGAGACAACAGCGGCTCGCCTCACAACCAGCCTGCCTAACCTCTAGAGCTCGAGGTGGATGAGCTCGCCGCTGTATCGGAGAGCGCAGTGTCTGACGCGGATGACTCCCCTGGGCTGCCGCCTTCAGGCCAGCACGCCCAGGCTGAGGCTGACACGCAGATGACCGACATGCTTTCCCAGCCGCCACCAGCGTGGGGCTGGACTGGAACCCTCCGTCCTCCCCACACCCATCGCGGTTGGATGACTGGTTCCTGGGGTCTGTGCGCCGCTCTGCATGATGAGCTGACATCTTCGTGGAGAGCACCCCTCTCCACTTGTCACAAAGCCACTCGCTCATCCGCTCTCGCTACCCTCGACGGCGGAGCAGCCCACGAGTACACGGCGATTCCTCAGGTCGACAGGGCTGTTGCACTCCACCTGTGCCCCGGAAACCCTACCACCTGGCGGGGTCGCCCTGTGCTCCCCTCAAAGGCCTGTAGGACTACGTCGTCATTGACCAACAAAGCCTACAGTGCCGCCGGACATGCCGCTTCCGCCCTGCACGCCATGGCCCTCCTGCAAGTCCACCAGGCCAAGGCACTTAAAGATCTCCACGAGGGTAGCCCTGATCCCGATGTGTTGCAGGAACTGCGCTCAGTGACTGACCTCACCCTCAGAGCCACGAAGGTCACAGCGCAGTCACTCGGCAGGCGATTGTCACGCTCGTGGTCCAGGAACGCCTGTGGCTGAACTTGGTCGAGATGCGTGAGACCGACAAAGCTCGCTTTCTCAGCGCCCCTGTCTCCCTGTTCGGCCTCTTCTGCGACACCGTCTGTTTGCCGAGGGCGTCCTCCTGCAGCCAAGAAACACCCTGCTCCGCCTCAACCTGGAGCCAGCTCTCGGCCCCCGCAGCACGCACACCACAGGAAGCAGACACCCCCCGCCTCACGGACCCCTTCGAGGACCTGGAAGGCAACCAGGCGCTCCTGAGACGGTCGACCTAGTCGGGGCTGCGGTACCCACATTCTCAGTAAAAGAGATATTTCCTTTGTCTCTGGGTCACCTGGCCCGCAAATGCCATTCTCACGGCACTCTGCCTCCAGATCTCAACAGTCCCGGCATGCTGGACCTGGACCCCCCACCTTCAGCCCCATGACTGTTCCCCGACCGGCCGGTTCTGACGAGTCTAGAGGACGACTCCACCGGACCTCCTCCTCAGTCACTAACCCGCCCCCTGCCGGGTGTGTGGCGCAAGGTAAGGGCTTCAAGTCTTTTCTCAGCACCAGAGCCTCGGGACGCGTCCTCCCCTCCCGACGTCATATTACCTGCTCCACCCCGCTGCGAAGCCCCACCGGGTACGTCAAATATAATCATCCACTTGGTGCAAGGAGCTTGGATGCGTGTCTTTCACTTCCCAACCAGCCAAGCTGCCTGGCCCGGACCATCTGATTCGGTTACGCAATTCAGTTTGCCAGGCCTCCGCCCCCCTTCGCAGGGGTGTCCGTTTTACCGCAGTACACGGCGAGCATGCCCAATCCCTGCGCATGGAAATCGCTACTCTCTTATTCAAAGACGCGATAGAGCCTGTCCCTCCGACCGAGATGAAGAAGGGTTTCTACAGCCCTTCATCGTACCCAAGAAAGGCAGCGGCTTACGACCGATCTTGGACTTGCGTTCAAAATGCTCATGCAAAACACATATTAACTCCGTCCGGCATCTAGATTGGTTTGCAGCGGTAGACCTGAATGAGGCGTACTTCCACGTCTCAATTCTG
This sequence comes from Moxostoma hubbsi, assembly GCA_032164185.1. Taxonomy (NCBI): domain Eukaryota; kingdom Metazoa; phylum Chordata; class Actinopteri; order Cypriniformes; family Catostomidae; genus Moxostoma; species Moxostoma hubbsi. Next base: position 19,176,779 of record JAVLUX010000015.1, read on the forward strand.
CCTCGACACCGACCCTTCCTACGGTTCGCGTTCGACGGCCAGGCATATCAGTACAAGGTCCTCCCCTTCGGCATGTCTCTGACCAGGTGCACAGGCACCTCAGCCATTTGGGGCTTCAGGTCAACTGGGAAAAGAGCAAGCTTGCCCCGGTTCAGAGCATCTCGAGTTAGACTCGGTCTCAATGTCAGCACGTCTCACCAACGAGCATGCACAGTCGGTGCTGGAATGCCTCGCCACCTTCAGACCGCCACAGCGGTCCCCTTAAAACTTTTCCAGAGGCTCCTGGGGCACATGGCATCCTCTGCGGCGGTCATACCGCTGGGGTTGATGCATATCGGACTGCTTCAGCACTGGCTTCAGACTCGAGTCCCGAGACAGGCATGGCGCCGCAACATGCACCGTGTGATGGTCACCCCCACCTGCTGCCAAACATTCAAACTCTGGACAGATCTCTGCTTTCTGTGAGCAGGAGTACCCTTGCAGCAGGTGTCCGATGCATCTTATTCACGACCGACACCTCCAGATTGGGTTGGGGCGCCATGTACAATGGGCACGCAGTCGTGGGTAGCGTAAATCGCCAAGGCGGCGTACGCTCCAACCACATATCACAACTCGCCCGTCGTCTCCTCCTTGGAGCCAGCGACTCAAGTCGCTGCATGCCACTCACATCCCCGGGAAACTCAATGTGGTAGCGGACGCGCTGTCACGACAACGCTTGCCCAGTGGAGAGTGGAGGCTTCACCCCCAGTCGGTCCAGCTGACTTAGGAACGGTTCGGCAAGGCCCAGGTGATCTGTTTGCCTCCCGAGAGACCTCCCACTGCCCGCTCTGGTATGCACAAACAGAGGCTCCCCTCGGGGCAGACGCACTGGCACACAGCTGCGCATTTCCCCCAGTGAGCCTTCTTGCACAGGTGCTGTGCAAGGTCAGGGAGGACGAGGAACAAGTCACCCTAGTGACTCCCTATTGGCCCACCCGGGCCTGGTTCTCGGACCTCGTACTCCTCACGACAGGCCCTCCCTGGCGAATTCCCCTGAGGAAACTGCTCACTGCTATCGCAGCCCACCACGACGCAGTAGATGACAAGTCTTTGGGTAAGCATGACTTAATTATCAGGTAACTAAGAGGCACCCGGAGGTTGAATCCCTTCCGGCCAAGCTTGTTCCCCTCCTGGGATCTCTCAGTGTTCCTCGCGGGCCTCCTGAGACCTCCCTTTGAGCCACTAGAATCAGTTGGACTCAGGGTCCTCTCTCTAAAGATGGCCCTGCTGATGGCACTCGCCTCCATCAAGAGGGTTGGAGACCTGCAAGCATTCTCTGTCAGCGACACCTGCCTGGAGTTCGGTCCGGCAGACACGTATGTGATCCTAAGACCGCGACTGGGCTACGTGCCCAAGTTTCCTACTATGCCCTTTAGAGACCAGGTAGTGAACCTGTAAGCAGTGGCCCTGGAAGAGACAGACCCAGCCCGTCGTTGCTGTGCCCGGTACGTTCTTTGAGTACCTACCTGGACCGCACGCAGAGCTTTAGATGTTCTGAGCAGCTCTTTGTCTGCTTTGGTGGACAGCGGAAAGGGAATGCTGTCTCCAAACAGAGGCTTTCCCACTGGGTGGTGGATGACATTTCATTGGCCTATCACACCCAGGCCGTGCCCCCCCCCCCACCTCCTTGTGGGTTCGCGCACACTCAACAAGGAGTGTTGCGTCCTCGTGGGCACTGGCCAGATGTACCTCTCTGGCAGACATAAGTAGAGCAGTGGGTTGGGCAACACCTAATAACTTTGCGAGATTTTACAATCTCAGGGTTGAGAGTCAGTATCGTCCCGTGTTTTCTCAGGTCCGAGCCAGTAGAACTCGGTAACACGCTGACGGACTGGCCAGTTGAATCGCTTGCACCTGGTGCACTTTCCCTTGGCCGAGGTAAAACTGTGCACTTTCTCTCCCAGGAGATCCCTCTCATTCAGATCCCTGGATGATTCCTTCCTAGCCCTTTGGGTCCGCAGTTCAGCAGAGAAACTCGCCGACCCAATCCACTGCAGGTACTTAATCTACCCTGTACTGGAATAGGTGCTCCACAGGTCAGGACTCCTACGTGGACTCCTCCTGTGTGTATTTTCCGCAGTACGGTCCCCTTACGAAGTGGACCCGCATCTCCCTTAGGCAGTCCCAGCTGCCCTCCGGTTGCTATGTTGTAGCAACTCCCCCCTCTTTGAGGCTGGATCTACCACTGCGCCACTTTCCACATGTCGACAAGACTTTCCACAAGAACCAATGTGATGTATTCGCCACTCTTACCTCCCCCTTCCTGACAGGTGTGTCTCCGCAGGAACTTTTCCCCCTGGAAGAATAGGAAACTGGGTAAGACACCCTTCCCTCGATGCGTGTAAGGGCCCCAGCCATTCTTGCTCTATGCAGAGAAACATAGAGAGAAAAGAGGCCCAGCCAGGCTGGCCCATTCCCAGGTTGGCAAGCATCGCCTGTCTAGGGTAACCAGTAGGATTCCGACGACTTTTTTGGGGCATTGGGGAAGGGTACGTGCAGTCTGACACATCTAGTCGCTTTTGCACGTAGAATACCTGCCCGCTCCTGTGTCAGCAGTACACGTACAAGGCTCAGCACATGGCTTGATTTAAATTGGACCCCTAGTGTCGCTTCTTCAACACATTGTCGAAGTGAGCAACAGACAGGGAACGTCTAGGTTATGTATGTAACCTCCGTTCCCTGATGGAGGGAACAGGACGTTGTGTCCTCCCAGCCACGTCGCTGAGCCGAGCCACTGTTGTGGCCGGACCATTTCCGGCTCCTCTGAAAAATCCTGAATGAACTTGACGTATTTCCCCACTTTTATACCCGTATGTCCGGGGGCGGGGTATGCATATACTGTCTGCCAACTTCTCATTGGCCTTTTTTCATAGATCAGAGGCATATTTGGCGCTCAAGAGAGACCCCTAGTGTCGCTTCTTCAACACAACGTCTCGTTCCCTCCATCAGGGAACGGAGGTTACATACATAACCTAGACGTTATGCACATCCTCATCAAACTTAAAGGGATAGTTCACATAAAAATAGAAATCAAGTACTCAACCTTATCTCAATGCTGTTCCATACCCGAATTACATTTTTCTTGTAACACAAAAGGATATGTTGGGCACAATGTTGTATAGACCATTCAAGGATGTATATGTGTAACAAATTACTTATGTTCCACATTTGTAAGTTGTTTTGGATAAAAGCGTCTGTTAAATGACTAAATGTAAATGTAAATGACTTGCGCAGCTTCATTCATTATAATTGGAGTGCTACCTCTCAAACTTATAATTAGTTGCCATAAATTTTGTTCACCTGCCAATGATAAGATGTGTGCTACAGTTGCTAGTACTACACATATCCAGCCATCTTGCTTCACTGCAGCGGTTCATGCATCCATTTGTGGTTGCTTTTCAGAAATCTAAAAACTTTCATTTATGTTAGTTTTAACTAACTATGTTAGTTAGAGATCATCCAGCCACCGAACAACAAGGTTCACATTTCAATAGTGGCATTTTATGACAGTCACGTCAGTAATGTTAATTGCTTTTAAGTCATATGAATGAAGCACCTCTCGCTGTTGTTTGTTTTAAAAAATGCGTACTTGCGCAGCCCCCGTTGCCAGCTGTGTGCCAATGCGTCTGTCCTTAGAGGGGCCTCTGTCAGGGAGTACCAGAGCGGGCAGTGGGAGTTGTCCTGGGAGGCAAAGAGATCTATCTGTGCCATGCCGAATCGGTCCCAAATCAGCTGGACCACCTGGGGGTGGAGCCTCCACTCTCTGTTGGGCGAAACCTGTCGTGACAGCACATACGCCGTCATGTTGCGGTTGCCAAGGATATAAGTGGTGTGCAGCGACCTGAGTCCAAAGGAGGAGATGGCGGGCGAGTTGTGACATATGACAAGAGCACATGCCTTGGCGATTTATGTATGCTACCGTCGCGGTGCTGTCTGAACGGATCAAGACGTGCTTGCCCCGAATCAGCGGCTGAAACCTCTGCAGGGCAAGGAATACAGCCAGCAACTCTAGGCAGTTTATGTGCCAACGCAGCCGGGGCCCTGTCCAGAAGCCAGTGGCAGCGTGCCTGTTGCACACGGTGCCTTAACCCTGTTGAGAGGCGTCTGTGGTGACCATGACAGATCTGTGTTTCCTACACAGAGGTAGACAAGACACGTCCTGAAAAGGATGTTCAACGCCTGCTATGTACTGCTCTTTTATGAGTGAAAACTCAAACTCTTTAAGAGAAACAAACTCTTTTAGGAGGGGAAAACACTCTTTTAGGCAGAGAAAGCGCTGTCGAAGAACCCAGGGGCATGGAATGCACAGCGTGCAGAGAGAGAGAATGCCAGTTGGAAATGCGCCATAAGATCCAACAGCATCAGTTCAGTGGTGAACTCAGCTTGCTGTTGCACAACCGCTCGGCTCCGAGATTGATGCACACCCGCTTCCCTTTATACCCATATGTCCGGGGGCAGGACATGCAAATTCTGTCTGCCAATTTCACATTAGCCTTTTCTCAAGTTCAGAGGTACACAAGGCTCCCAAGGAATACCCCTTGTGTCACTTCATTCGACACAACGTCGAGTGAGTGACAGAAGGGGAACTAAAATGATAAAGACCACATTCCAACATTAGTGTAACAATCAACCCCAGAACTTTCCCCAGAACAAAACAAACAGAAAAAATAAAAAAAAATGCATTAACCCCATGCACAACAGTGCCAACTGGCGTTCATCCCTCTAAACTCGAATATACCATGTATGCCTCCGAGAGTCCCTACGACAAATTTGCCATCGGATTGCTCAAGCTTCTACACAAAAATTTGTAAAACAGAATTACACAACAGAAGATAATCTAAAAAACAAACCCATAAGCAGAAAAAAAACAGTTATGTATATTCATTCACTTAATTGTCTTGAAGGTGTGTTCCGCCCCATAACAAGCTCCAGCCACTAGCGGAACCAGCAAAAAAAACAAAACAAAAAATGGGACGTTCATTTCTTTGGGCAGTCAATCTCACTCCAATGTCCTGCAAGAAATATTCAACAAAACCAACTTCAGCCAACAGGAGGCATAAGCACCCAAAACAATCAGATTCATCCACAAACTGTCCCCCAAATAAATTATATTACACAAAACACACTCCAGCTGCTAAGTGGAACCAGCACAAAAAGAAACAAAAAAGTCGCCTAGTTTCCTCGAACAGTCAAGTGTATGTTTAATGAGACAAGTCCACTAGGCGGCAACATGAAAATAACCAAATGGCTTACTCACTCCAATGTTTTTTTATGAAAGACAATGCTTGCTGTGGGCATGTAAATTCTCTGCGTCCATCCTTAGTATCTATTCTCATTTTGGCCAGAAACATCAGAGCAAAAGCAACCTTCCATTGATATAAGAGTTTCTTGCATTCCCTGAATCGTTCACGTTTTTCTCTTGTCGAATTCATAAAGTCTGGGCACAAGAAAATGCTGTGGTTCTTACAAGAAAGCTTTCCTTTGCTCCTCGACCTCAAGTAACACGAGCTCTTTATCAGATGTTTGAAATTTGGCCAAAGTCTCTCTCAGCCTCTGTGAGCTCACTTGATTTCCAGCTTATGGCCTATTATGTTGAGCAGAGCCCATCTAGGAATTTCTCTGCCTTCCTCATGCTCAGGAATTCCAACAATTCAGATGTTGTTTTGCCAATTATGATACTCCAAATCCTCCAGATTTTGAGTTAGCGGCGAATTCCCTGACTCCAGATAATCAATTTGTTTTTCAATGTCTGACAATCTTGTAACCAACTCAGAGAATTAATCGATCGACATATTACAGCCAAATCCTCCATGTCTGCAACATCCTTTGTCAGTATTGTCGACACATTCATCAATTCATGCTGGATTTCTTTCAGTTCACCATCCGAATTGAATCCGGGGCTTCCGGCCTGCCTCTGCGGGGAATCAGAATGGGCACGTAAATGTCTTTTAATGACTCCAGAGCCTGAGGATTTTGAATTTTATTTTTACATGTTGTCTTCCTAGAACAGTTCAGAGTCAGGGTTTATCGAATCTCACCGGGTTATACTGGACACAAATAGCATTAAAACTAGCAAAGTGTGCAGAGCTCGTCATTCACACATCAGCTCCTCGCACGGTGCCACGTGACCTCCCAACTGAAGCTGTACAGAGTTTAATATTTTTGCATTGTTCCATTCAGGGTTCCTGTAAATAATATTTTGTTGACTGAATGATTTAAAACATGATAATAGATTTGACACAGAAATGTAACTCCAACTCTAACCCTAATATATTTTCAACGTATTAATAAATTTTGCCTATAGGATGGTATGAGATGTGGAGGTTGTGTAAATGGAGGTTTCTACTCTCTGTGTACAGAAATTTTAATATTATCATTCTTGCATCTCTCAAAATCAATTAAATACTAGCTTGGCGTCATCATAATAAAAAAAATAATATTTATATTAAGTTAAGCTGAGCAATATTTGCCACAAAATGATACAACCTAATGGAGGTTAGCAGGGAGGGATGTCAAGAGTCTAAGATGGACAGTAACAGGTGCCTATCACAGAGGGATTCCTGAAAGGGAGGATGGGGAGGTTGATGTAAGGCAGGATGATGACATCACTTTTCCCCCAATAGTACACAGTGGCATAAATTGTCACACAGAAACACACAATGGTCTTGTTCAGGAAGCATATGCAGAACAATTTTCTGTATAAATAGTTCATAAATCTATATGTATGTACATTTTTGCATTCACCACAATTATGTATGGATATATGAATGATTTACACAGAAATACATACTGCTCATGGGGACAAATTCTGTGAATGCTGTCATTTACACCCTTCATGCTCATGATGGTCCCTATATTTATATTCAGTTTCAAGGTTGTGAAAATGTCTCTTATTAAAATGGCTAATTTTACCATCACAGACACACTGCACATTGTGACTTTACCAGCTGCTAACTGCTGGCAAATTTACTGTCTATATGAAATGATCAGAATCCAACTTTCTGTGTCTTCTTCTTTCCCTGTCCTATCCTGTCTGATTTTCTCTGTTTGTCAGTCTCTCATAGACTTTCATGCTTACAACTTGTAACTTATTTTTTGGACTGTTTTGCATGTTCTTTCTCTTGTATCTTTCTCTCTCTCTCCCATCTCTCTCACAGACACTCACTTGCTGGCTGTCTCTGTCTGACCTGCTGATACAGCAGCACACACCAACCTGTCTGTCAAAGTCACCAAACAGGTGGTGCAGTAATGATCTCCCTTTCCCAACCCCCTGCTCTTTCTCCACTTCTCTCCCCCTCACAAGCACACACATAGACAAACATATACCCCTGTTGTGGGTTTAAATTGAATTTATTGGATGGTGGAGTAATGATGGTCACTTCATATTTTATGTATCTCTATGTATGCCTACACATACAAAACTATGAAAAGAGTTAATTTAATTTTAGAGTTAATTTTCAGAGTTCTAATTTTATTCCTCAGAGTCGTCACCAGAAATATAAACTTTTTTAATGTATGCATTGGTGATGTTGTCTGCTTTATGCTAATGTCTACCATATCACAAACATACTAAAACAATGGCCATAAAACTTTGATTCAAAGAGAGAAATTCCATACACAGTTAACAGTGACAAACTTCTTAATATCAATAACTTGGAAGTTATTTGTTTCTATGGCAACACTCATAACACCAAAACAGCTTTGTTGTTGAGAATAGCTACATTAATTCACCATTATTTTGTCAGTGCTGGGCGGATAATTTACAGTACTCAGGTACAGATTACAAATTACATGACAAAAAAATATAATCTTGTAGATTACATTTTTGGGGTAAAATAATCTGAATACTTTTTGATTACTTTCAATCTAATTCTGCATGGTTTAATTTTTTTAGTAGTGCTTATGTCCACACATTTAGAAGAATTATCACAAATGTAAAACTATGAAGGAAATTTTCATGTTTCCCCCCATGATGCTTATAGAGGTCAAGGTCCAACTATTAGGTGTTAATCCAATTGAATATGAAATGATGTGTATTTGGGCATTTTTCTGCATTTGATGGACAAAAACCTTCCAAAGACATTGCAATACATGTTTATATTACACAGAGAGTGATAATTCAAATAATAATTGAAATAAACTTGTTTGAGTTGGTTAGAGTTGCGATAAGTAAAAAACAAAACAAAACTTGGAAACATACAGCCAAATGCTTCTTCAGATTTGACTTAGAATCCTTTGCAGTTGACAGGATATTAACTTTTGGAAAGCAGAGTTTACATTGCACAGTGATGTTTTTGCCCAGTGTCCTCTTAAAAATTAAATTATCTCTGTAGATCCAGAGGTTAATTGCTGAGGTAGACCGCTCCATCTTCACCTGGCTGGCTAGTGGCGAGTATCAGTTCTGAGTGCAGTACACACAACCCTCCCCTCCTCCTCACTTCCGAAAACACTTGGAGACTTGCCGAACGTATATCAGTGGTATGCTGATTTAGAATGAAAAATGTAAAAGATTGAAAAAACAGAATGATTAGGATGATAATTAAATTTTACTGCCGTTGCCTTAATATGTAATCATGTAATCTATAAAAAGTAATTTTAGTCTGATTATGAGTATTTTACAATATAATTTAATCCAATTACAAGTACTTGATTTTTGTAATCTGATTATGTAATCCACATTACATGTAATCTGTTACTACCCTGCACTGTACGTTGTTGCAAAATGTTTAAGAACATGTGACAATGGCTTATAAATTGCACATCAAACAGACATGTATGTTCACTACTTTTAACTGTTGAGTTCACTGCCATATTAGTTTTTATGTGACATCACAATTGTTTAGTTGGAGCTTTCACAGAATTCCCAGTTCACATCTTGTAATTACGAGTTAGAAGAATATCGTAAATGACTAGGTTCAGGCGAAACTCTAAATGGGAATGATAGGTTGATAACTTGCTAGCTAACTTGCTAACATTTAGCCATTCAGCTCGCTCACATGTAAAATTTCAAGACAATTTGCTCACATGGTACAAGCTGATTGGACCTTTGACGTGTAATCGGTTGGGCAATCAACTTGCAAAATCTTTTTGCCTAACTTTCATATTTGCACTACAATCATATTATAGTTTGGAAGTAAGCTGGTTTTACTGCAGTGTGCTGCAAGAGTTTTCTCTGAAACCCTCCACCTCCCCATGTCTAGATCTGCTACATAGGGATTGTATTTATGTCTAATTGTGCAGCAGCATTTCATGCATGCTTGATACAGCATGTCTTGTGTTTTTCTAATCGTTCAGCAGGAGCAGCATATCCACATGCTAAGCTCAGTATGTCTGTGTATGTTCTAGCAGTAGCAAAATAGCAGATCTAGTCCGCCAATATCCTATCAGTATGCCATACCAAAATTAATATGCTAAACTTTCCGAGAGTTGTCACGACTGAATTATGGTAATTCTCATGAGGCCAAAGCACCATTAGTCTATGTGATTTTTCAGAGATTTGATCATATGTGAAAACTGTTGTTCTGATAAATTAGAAAGGTCATAGCAACCTGAGTCAGATCAGTCTGAAGCTCTGGTAGGAGTTAAAAATTATAATATTCGTCTTGGTTTAGGGATTTTGGTAAAAGCCTAAACCAAGTCTGTAGAATAACAGTATGTTGCAAACATAATTAAATTACAAAGAAAACTTAAATGCAGCGTCTCTGTCTAGTTGGATAGAACTATGTCTGTGGCCTATTGCTTTTATACAGTACATAATGTGCCACTGAAGGTCACCAGTTTTTACAGGCTCTTACAGCTACCTACAGTATGGGAGTACGCCTGGCCCTATCACCCCCTGGGAGAAAGAAGAGATAGGGAACACCGTAAGTTACCAACCCAGAGTCACCCCCCATCTGTCAGCAGATGCGTGTGTGTGTGTGTGTGTGTGTGTGTGTGTGTGTGTGACTTTGGCGTGAGGACTCTGAGGGGGCAGGCAGGGGGAGGGTGTCAGGGTGCTGTTTTGATAGCCCTACACAGTTGGCTCAACCCCTCGGTATGGGGGTAGAGAGAGAGAGAGAGAGATAGATAGATAGAGAGAGAGAGAGAGAACGAGGTGCACAGGGTGAATACTGTGTGGACAAAAAGAGGAAGAAACAGGGCCCTTTTCTCCCTAGATTCACCTGTGTAAGGGAATGAACAAACAGGCGAAACAGAAGATAAGGAACAACCTTGTCATACCACGATTTAACGCACCACAATATCTGCTTTCGTTTTCTACCTCAATCGCAAGAATCTCTCTCTCTCTCTCTCTCTCCACTTTAATCTCTGTTTAACACCACTGTGCCAGCCCTCTAGAGAGCTCCGCCTGACTCTGTAAGTATTTCCTTCCATTCATACTACTGTGTCTATAAATATTATTTGTGAATATGCTTGTTCATTTGTAAAGCAATATCTGTGTTCTTTTGAAGTCTTCCTGACGGACTTACAGTAAAAGTTTTTGTGATCATCATCTAAGGCCAATTATTTGCTTGAGTAGTGTGTACTGTAGGTGTTTTGTGGATAGAGTAGTTCTGATTAGTATTGAAGAGAGATGTACAGTAATTGAAATTCAGCTTTTGGCAACATTAATAAAACAAATTATTTCTGTAACTGAAGCATCTGTGCACGCATTCACTCTTATCTGTACTGTCCATTTTATCTTCAGCTGTTTAGTAAAAATACACTCCCATTACAATACTTTAAAATGTATAATGCCTTCACATTCTTTTCTGTTTTATCAAGCAATGCTGTTTACAGGCTCTCTGTGATAATGTTAGAAGTAGCAGTTAACATTTGATTCCTCCTGTCTGTGTCAGTCATATACACACTACACCAGTCACTTGAGTGGTTTTTTCCTTTAGTCTCTTGTGTTTTTCCTTCTCTGTCTTGACTGTGACTAGGATAAGTTCAGGCCAAATATCCCTCATACCTCCTGTGACTCTCTTGCTTTGCTTCTTCTGTCTTCAGGGATAAGAAGGAGGGTATAAAATCATCTTAAATACCTGTCCTGCAGGAGAAAGACACATATTTAAACTCCATCACTTCTTCCTCCATAACCTCACCATTATGACCTTGTTGGCATCTGAAAGGTCATTGCTCATCCGCAATAAGTTCCGCTCAGGTAAGAGCATTGGAAGGATTGCTAGTTTTGAGAGCCCCAAAATGTAGCCATCTGTGTGCTCTGGTTGGTTGTGTGAGTTCTGATCATACTTCTAGTGGCTTTCCTGGTGAGTAACCAGAGGAGTCTGGTAGCCCTTTTCCACCAACATGGTTCGGGGGTGGGTTTCTGGGTCGGTGCAAATTCTCGAACTGTTCTGCGTGCTTCTATTGCAGAAAAAGCTGTTCCGGGGCCGGAAAACTCATTCTGTACTGACCTCAAATGCTTGCTAGTCTCTACACAGGAACCAATTAAGTCAGAGTGCGGAGGGTTGGATAATGTTTCCAAACAACAACAGTAGCTACTGTCTGCAGAAAGGAATAGTTCTTCACTTACACAAAAATAAAAAACCCCACAAAAATATCAGACATGAAAAATGTTAAAGTAACGCAGATGAAACAAGCTCTACTTGCGATTTGGTCTTTATGGAGATCCAAGACAAACTTGAGAGATCGCAAAGGATAAAAATAGTCTACGAGAAGATACAGCACAAAAAGATACATGCCGGCTTCAATCGGACAATTGACCAAATCATAAACAAACTGATAAACACTTAATGGAGTGCAAGAACCATTAGAAGGACATGAAAAAAAGTGACAGTAGACAAAGCGACAATGTTTTGGACTCGGACAGCAACCAGCCAGTTATCTAACCGGGCATTGAATTCAGTCAGTCAAGCTTGAGATAAACACTGAATAAATGGTGTCCTCGGTAGCTGATCTCACTAAGTTATTATATTTGCCAATTTTGTTAGCTTTCCTTACACTATTGGCATCTTATTTTGTGCATTGTTTTGTTCAGTAAGGGGATTTTCGACCAGCTACTCACTAAATTCAGAAGATCTGTTGAGTAAAGTGGTGGGATTCTCAAACAAGATGTAAACATAATATTATACAGTATGCCATGGCAAAAATCCAAATGATGATTCCACTGTTAGTTTAGAGAATTAGCAAATAGACCATAGTTCATACAAAATAATGCAATTACATTCTTTGGCGTAGATGTCATATCTGACATCTGATATCTGACAACGTATGTAATAACGTTGGATTGCATTTCTCTGTAAATATGTCCTCAAAAAACAGAAGTTAAAGCTGTATACAAACACTGTGACACACATGTTTGTTTGTGGGCAGGTTAGGAAGTCACATGAAAATATCACGTAGACTGTGTTGTCATCATTCGGTTCTCAAGTCAGTGGAAAAGAACGGCCAGTTACAATTAGCCGTGAACAAGATGAGCACAGGCTCGGCACAAGAACCATCAACATTTAGTTGGAAAAGGGCTATGGTTGGAGCACTTTTGCAGCTTTGGAAATCCTGGTATGGAGGTGAATGGAGTTTCAAGTGGTTGGCATTAGTTTAGGGTGGACTTGCCTGTATATTTAGGTTAAAATCAATTGCTAGATGACCTCTGTCTTTGTGAGGTTCCAAATTCTCTTATCCTTCTCCCATATTGTACAGATGTGACTGAATGGTTAACTTCAACACACTAAAAAAACATGCCAAGTCATATATACTTTCTCATTTTCACATCTCATTTAAAGCATCATCGTAATGTCATTTGATTCTAAACATTAGTCTTAAAAGGATTAGTTCCCCACAAAATTAACATTTTGTCATAATTTACTCACCCTTGTGATGTTCCAATCTCAAATGACTTTCTTCTCTCTGTGAAAGTCACACAAAAGCAGAATGCTAGACTCAGTCACCACTCACTTTCACTGTAAAAATGAATGGTGACTGAGGCTGTCCCTTAATTTCACATAACTTTTTGTGTTCCATGGAAGAAAGTCAAATGAGTTTTGAACACCATGAGTGTGAGTAAATGATGACAGAATCTTATTTTTTGTGTATTTGTTTTAAAATTCCCTACATACAGTTGACTAAACTTAAATTAAAATCCGATCGTATTCATGTGTGTCAAGACATCATCTGCAATATGTTATCCAAGTAAAACAAGAGCTTCACAATGTGATACATCTTTACACATCAAAATAAAGTATATAATGTGGACCTTTAAGTACTGGTAAATCTGTCTTGGTTCAGCATTTTCTTTTTCTTCCCCCATATTTTACAAATGTGGGCAGCAGTACCGTCCTTGCTAAAGGACATATAGACAGTGGACAGATTGCCCTTGGTTCCCATCTGTGGTTGGAACCCCTTCAAAAGCAGTACGCCATTTTCTTGGGTTCCCTATAAACATCCCACTGGCAAGCTCATGTAAACACTTATTAACAGTCTATCTGACACTCAAGAAACGCAACAGATGTAAAGAAAAAGAGATACAACAAAATACATTTAAAAAGAATCAACAGAGAATCAGAATTCTTAAAGAATACAGCACAGAAATAGACAGAAAGTCAATAGATAGAACGTAGGAGAGTCTGTTGTGATGTGAAATCTCATACTGCTTTGGTATATTGGATACACTGTCCACTGAATCAGCTGAGACATTGAATATGCTGCTTTGTGCAAAAGATGGCTGCCTCTTTGGCAAATCCTGATCCATAGTGTAAACAAAAGGTTATTAAAGGCACTGTAAGCAATGTTTTCATGGAAAAGTATGCAAAAAACATTCCTACCCCCTTAAAGATATTAATAAAATAAGTGTCGTGTGATATCTCACCAGTCTCTGTGACAGCTGCAGACTTTGTAAACAGCAAACAAAAATTTGTCTGCAGACCACGGACATTGACGCTTTTCACCTGTCAATCATTTTGCTCGTTCTCATAGTGTTGTATTTGAAGTGGATAATTGAGGCTATGATTCATAATGTTTGTCACTTGAGGGTGCTCTTGTGCTACTGTTGAATTTGACAGCCACAGGAACAAACAATGCTGCTCTTTTGCTCAGTTTTGGTCTCGAAATGATCTTTGGAGGGTGGGTTTTGGATTGAGGGGACATTGCTCATTCTACGGCTCAGTCATGTGAAAGCTTCAAAATGCTAAAATCGCTTATAGCACCTTTAATTTATAAAACAGAGTTAGGAGAAGTTTTATTATAAATATTATAATACGTCAATATTGCCATGAAAGGATGTTAGGCATTTGATCTATGTTTTCATAATTTGTTGGTTAATACAGCCAATATGTGTTATGGCTCTATCAAAACATTGCTTGCCTTGTTTGAGCAGTCCAAAAACATATTGTTTGAGCCTTGCTCTTGCTTGGTAATGGCAGAATGGGGGAGTGTTTGGAAACACAATTTTTGCAATTCTAGTGTGTTTCAGAAGGGTCTAATGGAAAAACCTAAAGACAACACAGTTTCCTTATTAAAAATAACTACCATATTTCCGTGAAACCTCACAGATAAGGGATCATTATATGGGCAACTGTAAAAATAAAGAGAATTCAGATTTTTAAAGATGTCACACATTATCCAAGTGTTTGGATGTCCCAAAGGGCACTGTTGGTTCAATTATCACAAAGTGGAAGCTTCATCAAACCACACAGACTTGGCCAAGAAAAGGTCATCCCTCTAAACTTTGTGATAACAAGGATGCTGAGAGAAGCCACAGAGAAGCTAACAATCATTTTAAAGGAGCTGAAGAGTTCAGTAGTTGAAAACGGATTCAATGTGCATCAGTCATCCATAATAAATGCTCTGCATAATACAGAGAAAACTGCAGAAGGAACCCATTTCAAATGAGCTCACCCAGATATAAAAATTTCTCATCATTTACTCATCCTCATGCCATCCCAGACTTGTGTCTTTCTTTCCTCTGCAAAACATATTTCTCCAAAAGAAAACATTTCTTTTATGTTTTGTGGAATGTATAAGGTGGATTTCTGTCTGTACAATTTAGATTGTTCATGTCTAAAACCTTCATTCTCATAAAATACAATGAAGGCTGCATAAAAATAAGACTTGAGTGATGTAATCCACATCTTCAGAAGCGATGTAATAGTTTTAGTTGAGAAACAGCTAAAAATGTAAGGCCTTATTCGCCACATATCTTAACATCCGGCCCAACTGGAACTCAAGATGTTGATTCTTTGATAACGCACATGGTTGCCAGGTACTGAACTCCGACATCATAGCACATCAGTGAGTAATATTTCATTTTCTAGTGTTTATCAGCAACATTTTGGTGACTGCAGCACATTTTGCAAATATCCCAAAAACTCAGCTTGCTACTTTTTTTTTTTTTTTTTTTTAACTAGCATCTGCATTTTCAAAATAACCCGATGTGAAAACAGTGAACCTGGCAACTTTGTGTCTGGTTTGTGTACAGCAATCTGCACATACGTCAAGTGTGAGGAAGTGTACGAACAAGCTTCTCTCATGAATGCACAAAAGGGACTGCTGATGTCAAGATTTATAGTCAATGAGGACTTAAATTTTGTCCTGTTCTCTCCTGAAGCAACCATACCGCTTCAGAATACATGGATTAAACTACGCAATCATATGGATTACTTTTATGCTGCCTGTATGCCCTTATTGGAGCTTCAACGTTTTGGACCGTATTGACTAACATTGTATATACATACATTCTTTCATTCAAATTTAAGATGGCACGAGGGTGGGAATAAATTTGACAATTTAATTTGTTGGGTCAGCCATTACTTTAAATCAGATGAAGAATTAAGCTAAACCTTGAGATTAAAATTTACACCCAAACAGTGTGCAAAAATATTTACAGAAAAAATTTTATTAAAAAAATTATCATAATTTATTTGTCATAAAAAGAACCCAAAAGTACATAAAACAAAACATCAAACAATAAACCCATTTTAGTGCTAAACAACGCAAGTTCTCTTGTGAACACGCAAGCCACTGTAAACAAACTTATCTCATAGTGCTTTGAATGTGCAATGGACATCAGATTTTCAACAAAAAATTTATTACATTTCGGATTGTTTCTCACCCAATATACCTTCTGAAGACTTATATGAAAAATTAAGCATGCATGCATGGACTAATTTTATGATACTTTTGGGTCCTTTTCAATGCTTTAAAGTGAGTACCCTGCTATTCTATTGACAAGACCAGATTATTCTTTTAATTTTTTTAATTTTTCAGCTTCAGAAAGTCATATGAAAAAATTGTGACTTTTCCTTTAAGAATTTTTGCATTCAATTTTGCATTCACTAAAAAATGTTGCGGAGAATGAATTATAATTGTAGTATTTGAGAATTGGCACGGTGTCATATATTCATACTCAGTGTCATATTTAAATTTGTTCTCTATAGTCAGGAAACAAAACTGATTTAATACTAACCCTCATCTTACATTGAATTAGAAAACATTTAGGTGTTTTGATTATGTATTGATGTTCTACCATTCTCAACAGTGATCTTGGCAGGTGGCATTACTGTTGAGTAGAATGTTACAAACCTTAAACTCATTTTGCATTTGTGCCATTATGTGGTCGAGCACACCAATCATCATTACTAGAAGTTGCCATGGCATGGCATTCTGTGATTTTTTTAATTCCAGTATTCTAATCTGATTTTGTCTTATGTCACTCAACTCACTCACTATGTCATTTTCTTTATGAGTTAAAAGAGGAAGACTGCAGAATTTATTTTGCACAAATGACAGCAAGGGAGTGAGAGAAAGAAAGAGGGAGAGACAGCTGGATGGGGGTTGGGAGGGTAACAGAAATAGACCTTCAGAGTGATAAATAGTTACCCCCTTCCTCTCACGTCCACTCTTAGATCTCAAAACTCAGCATAGAGGTGCATCATGGGAAAAGCCACCATTCCTTATGACTCCTCCCACCTCTGACCTAGCCATAATTCACCTGCTGCTGTAAGCATGTGTTTGTGTGTGTGTATATGTGCTTTTAGAAGTTCCATAATTAGTAACTGGGTTTTCATGCAACTATTTTTATTTGCATTTTGAAATTACACAAAAGAAAGCCTGAATTGAAACTTTTCATATGTGAATAAACTTTCAAAATCAAAATTTAAATTGCTCAGCAGAGGTGGATTTTACAAAGTTTCACATTAGTTAAATATGCAGGTGATGGAAATAGTTTGTTTGCAAATCTTTGATGATTTCTGACCATTTGTGCACATGTTATGATTTTGCACTAGTTTGATGTGACTGGCCCAATGAAAAGCCTGACTTTGGAACAGAATTCTACTAACATGGCCCTTAACATTCAGAAGTGTTTAACCCACAGCTGGTCATTAAAGTGGGTCCTCACAATCCGCCAGTTTTGAGATTGGGCGCTCCCAGGTATGCGGAGGCTGGCGGAACATGGGCATTGCAGCCATTTGAGCCCTCATTATATCAGATATTGCTCTTATTCTGTGGTGTCTCCTGCAGAATTTAATAAAATGAGGTACTATTGCTCCAGTTCTGCAATTAAAACTCTCCCTGAAGCAAGGAAGTCATTCAGCTGCTCCTCAAGATGCGCATGACGTAGTGGATGGAAATGTGCACAATTTGTGTTTTCATTAGTTGAATTTTTAGCACATCAGACTAGGATAGTGAATAGTGTTTGTAAGTTAATAGAAGCTAATATAAGTTATGGATTTATGATCATCCAAAGGCACTGAGTTTTGCAATGTATTTAACATGCACTGGGCTTAGAGTCATAAAAGCTATATGATCTGCATAATATAACATTGCACATCTTTCAGTGTGAGAAACTCAGGCTTAAGGTATGGCTATGTTCACACCGCAGCTGAATGTGACCCAAATCTAATTTTCTGCTCAAATTTTTTGAAAGGTTTTTCACATTACATTTTAAATGTATCCCATATCCCTGAGCATGTGAATAACAAACTCTGGCATGTTCATCATTACACTATAAATAATTCATTAAATTACAATTAAAATTGTAATTAGCTGTATTTTTATAAAGTGGATAGGACATTTAATGTCAGTATGTCTAATAATATGTCAGCAACTGAGAAAGACCTTCTTGATGGATAAAGTATTTTTAAATAAAGTAATTTGTCTTTGTTTGATACAATTAATTTATCATTGAAGATCAAGAGTGTAATATTACTAAAGAGTGAAACACACTGTAGTTCAGCATAAAATTTAATAACAACATGAAAAACAGCACAACATATACAATATGTAATGTAAGAGTTCAAAAGAAATTCTCAGATTTTCTTTGACTTGCTTGTTTTTTTGTGTGTGTGTGTGTTTTTTTCTCTCTCCTTTTTTTACCCAATTTGGCATGCCCAATTCCCAATTCCCAAAGTCCTCATGGTGGCGTAGTGACTCGCCTCAATCCGGATGGCAAAGGACGAATCTCAGTTGCCTCCACATCTGAGACCGTCAATCCGGGCATCTTATTGCGTGGCTTGTTGAGCGAGTTACCGCAGAGACCTAGCGCATGTGGAGGCTTCATGCTATTCTCCGCAGCATCCACGCACATCTCACCAGCCACACTACTGAGAGAGAGCACCACATTATAGCAACCGCGAGGAGGTTAACTTAATGTGACTCTACCCACCCTAACAACTGGGTCAATTGGTTGCTTAGGAAACCTGACTGGAGTCACTCAGCACGCCCGCTATTCAAACTTGCAACTAAAGGTGTGGTAGTCAGCGTCTTTACTCGCTGAGCTACCCAGGCACCTGTATTCGTGTTTTGATACAGTTTGAGACATATAGAAACTGTTTTCTGCGCGAGCAGAGCATTAACAGTATGTAAATCTATCTTTGTATCTTTTCATGCTCTTATGTGTAATCCAGACAAATCACTGAACCCAACTGTTGAGCATATAGTTTTATATTCTTCCTTTAAAAAAACTGAATGCATTAACTATAAAAGTATTGACTTACAATCAAAAGTTTTAAACAATAACACGTCTATATATGCCGTAAATCAAGTGCGCAAATGACAAATGTTGAGCTGGATTGATGTAAAATTCACATTAAACCTGACCTGGCTGTTCACGCTGAAGGTACACTGGGAACAAATAGATTCCTATGACTTGCGGTGTGAATGTAGCCGAAGTGTGTATTTCAAATAGTTAATTTTTATGTAAATATTGTTTTTATTCCAAATATTATTTGTATTTTTTTTCAGTTCTGCAGTTGAGAATACAGAACCGCAGACAGCAAAATGAACTTAATAGAGAGTCTGGTGAGTTTCTGTGTGTGTATTTATGAATTATGATCATTGTGCTTGCACAAGACACTCTCATAACGTTTATCGATTTTTCCTGCACCACTTTTTGTGTCACTTTTGTCTCTTATTTAAACAACATTAAAACATCACTCTGGTGCAATGTCTGAGAATTCCATTCGTTTAACCAAGGTTGAACTTAATGGCTTGACAATATCTATAATCAAATTATTTTACTAGTAAATGTATACATAATAGAACATATTATGGTTGAACCAAATTATGTTTTTTGCAACATTATTGTGTGATAATAACTGAAGTTTGTCGAGGCATTAATGGAATCCTCCAAAATGAGGTGTAAATGTCATAAGAGTGTCCTTTTGGTGGTGACAGATGAAAATGTTTCCCTTTCTGCCCTAGCTTGGCATTAAGAGGTCTTCATGAAATTTCTTTGATTTATACTTTTCAAACTATTAGCAGCTTCTTGTCTTCACCTTATTTTGTTCTTTCTCTCCTCTGTAGGTACAAAGACCCCTGTCCCTGATAAAACTGGAGAGAAAGAAGTCAGCAATGGCTTGGTGAGCCATTAATTATCTCTGTGTAAAGTGGGGAAATATAGAGCATGAATCACATTTTACAATAGATGTGCTTCTCTATACTGTACCTTTCTTCTATCATTCCAGATAGCCAATTAGCAAAATTATTTACACTAACTGACTGAAATTTTATCAACTTAAAAAACTTTCACTTCATTTGAGGGAGACGTTCTATACTAAAACATTCAATGGCAGTAGTATTACATATTACAGTAATACAGCAGTATTTTGAATGCAATTATTTATATTAAAACAGCAAAAACAGGGAGCCAGTGTAAATAATCAGCAAAATACTCACAGGTGACAAAATGATCTGATAACTGATATGAGACGGTCTTCAACCTCTTTAGCATAATTTAATGTTTGTAATTGCATGTCAAGTCACTGTTACAAACTATTAGTATTTGTTGTGAAACACTGTTAGCACAGTTAATTGTGTTGTAGTAAGGCAGTAAACAACAGCTGGTTTAGCATAATTACTCTCAGGAAAAAAAAGAGAAGTCTTAGAAGCTCAAAGGGTATGTCACAAACCAATGGGAACAGTTCTTTTTGGGCATATTCACCTTTGTACTTTCTTTCACAAATACTTTTGTTAATACATGTTTACAGTAATGTGATAACATTTGCTGCTGATAACAGTTGATCTGACTGGGCTATTTCCAAATGCAGCATCAGATAGAGGATGGCTCCACTCAGAAGTCACCCCCTAGTGGTCTGACTGCTCAAACTGCACCAGGTGATGCATCATCCGTGGCCATTGAGAGTTTTCCAATATATCCTGTCCTTCAATCATAGAAGAATATCCCAATACCTTTACTAATCAAAGCCCTAACCTTAAAGCTAGAATGAGCTTTTTTCCCATTAGCTATTCATACATCCACGGGTTTCCATTCTTCAAACAGCTCTTTGTGTTTGTAAGTCATGCAGCTGAAGGTCCTTCAGTATTGAACTTATTGTTAGCAGCTTTTTCTGAATGACAGAATTGGATTACCTAACAACAAATTATTTTGTGAAAAATCATTTATAGTGGCTTAAATATCTGTTTTGAATATA
The DNA here is from genome assembly GCA_032164185.1 of Moxostoma hubbsi. Classification (NCBI taxonomy): domain Eukaryota; kingdom Metazoa; phylum Chordata; class Actinopteri; order Cypriniformes; family Catostomidae; genus Moxostoma; species Moxostoma hubbsi. The sequence continues at coordinate 19,197,682 of JAVLUX010000015.1, forward strand.
TTCCCCCTTTTTCTCTTTTCTTATTATAAAGCAGAGCAATTGATCTGCCATGCACATTCCCCATCTTCTCTCACTATATTTTATTTCTCTCACTAATTCTCTTACTCTCTCTCTCTCTCTCTCTCTCTCTCTCTCTATGTCTCTCTATGTCTCTCTCAAATAGACAGGGGTTATGGTGGTGCTTACAGGCAGAAAAAGGCTCGTCTGGCTGAGGATCGGCATGAGAAATTCCAGAGACGGCCTGGACCACTTGATCTCCTGCAAAGGAATATCCTGCCTCTAGAGAACAGTGAGAAATTTAACTGAAATGATGCCTAATAAACTGAAAATGAACTCAGACATTAAACTCCTTAATAAACATAAACACACTATGCACGTCACACATTAATACACATGATAATACAAAACTTTTGTTTAATGACATTTTTTATCTTATTACACCACCTCAGCAAGGTGATATAGCTTTTTAACATTAACTGTGGCATTTTTTTAATTTATGCTGTGGGAACCAGTAAGGCAGTCAAAAGCAAAACTGATCAGTGACCAATGTCATTGCAAAAATTCACTTTTTAAGTTTTTAATCCCTGATTAATCTATTACATGAGCAAAACTGTCCTATAACATAGAGGTGACTATGACAATGTGAGCAGTAACTGTTTTAATTGAGAGATAAAATGACTTTAGCCATTCATTATACTATATTTGACTGAAACACTTACTAGGATACTGTAGGATACTGTATATTTCATATTATATTGAACTTATATCCAGATTTGCTGCAGAAAAGCTCATACCTGACCTGTTTTCTTTCTAATTCCCTTTGCCTCAGCTCCTTCATTGACATCAGATGTCTTTGAAGATAACAACTCTTCCTCCTCTGCATCTCCCGAGCAACTCGGGATGCACCAATCTCCTGGCTTCTCATCATCACCTGGGCTAGGCGGTGACCAATCGCTGAGTGATGCGTCACCTGATGCTCCGCCCATCAGCCCAAACTGTGTACAGGTAAAGATGTGTTAAGGGGCATAAAACAAAGACACAGTATCCCACAATTTGTTTTGTTTACAAAGCACCTTTTTACTTTCCCCCCTGCCTTCTTTAATTTAATTTAAGTTCAGGTTAAAAGAATTATGGTTGTTCCACATTTTCACCACTGCCAATCCATCTTTACTAAGCAGGGCAGATTGGCATTGCTCCCGGAAACCGAGTGCATCAGCCAGCCAATGACCATGCCAGTAACAGGGTCAAACACTATATCAACGACTGGGAGACCCAAAGGGATGTATATTCCCTCCCAGACACCTCCACTGCTGCCAAAGGTACACAATCACACAGAGATTTCCTCATCCCATTTCATCTCTCTTCCATTCCTTCATTTCTCATATTTTTTCCAAATTGAATTTCTCACATTTTCTCTATGTATGCTTCCAAGACAGCACAGTCTCCAGCTCCAACTTCTCATTCCATTCTGGCTGGGTCCTTAGTCTCATCCCGCCCTCCACGGCCAAGAAAGCCTCGCGATTCTAAACCCAAAATGAGGAAGCTGAAATACCATCAGTACATTCCCCCAGATCAAAGGGCTGGGAATGGAAGCGGAGGTGGGAACACTTCTCAAAAGAATAACAACAGCCAGACTCTGCCCATTGATTCCTCCTACTCCCACCTCTTGCAGCAACAGCAGGTGGTCTTACAACTACAGATTCTTAACCAGCAACAACAGCTCACTGTGCCAAACAGGTAAACCACCAAATTACCCATAACATAGACTATGAAATTGTACAAGTAATTTATTAACCACAAGAACAAGGTACACCTATGAGATGCTAAGTATGTTTACATGTGCAGTTATAACTGAGCTACAGCCTTTATTGGTTTGTCCAAGTATAAGTTGTAAAATCTCATTAGATGGCTATATAATAAACATACTTATTTGACCTTGTAAAGTGGACTAGAAATTGCATGTGTTTCTCCAGAGAAGTACTTGTGTCATTAACTTCACCTAATGTGGTCTTCTCAAAGAGCAAACTGAACCATTTAAGTTAAGCAAACTAGTTTCAAATAGACTTAACTCTGTGATATCATTATAATTGTCATTAAAGTAGCATTATTTTTTAACTTCTCATTTATCAATAAATTGAGTAACGGAAATTTTGACTAGAAAATGATGACTGGACACTGCATCATTGATGACATTGTATTCACCCCAATATTTCTTAGTGCATATTGGTAAATGGTCAAAATGGTGTGCATTTATATAGCGCCTTTTATTAACCTTAGAAGTTACCAAAGCACTTTACACTGTGTCCACACACTCACACTCGTACACCAATGGCAGCAGAGCTGCCATGCATGGTGCTAGCCTGCCACCAGGAGCAACTTGGGGTTCAGTGTCTTGCCCAAGTGAGTCCATGTGGAGTCTTGTGGGCCGGGATTTGAACCACCAACTGTACGAGTAGCAGCCGACCTGCTCTACCCCCTCTCTATTTGGGAGTTAGTCTAATTTCACCAGTGGAAATGCAAATCACCTTAATGGTGACTTCACTACTAAGCAACTACAAAAAATAACAATAGTTAAAATAAATAAAACTATATAATATTTTTATTTCAATTAATATTATATTTCCCTATAAGTTCCCTTGTCTTGAACAAACACACATCATTTATTTAAGCACAAGTACCTATGAGTAATCCCACACATCCTCAGTTTTGTAGATGATCATTTTGAGTCATTGATTTGCACTTTTAGATTTGAGTTATGATTCCAAAACTTTAAATTTCAAGTAATGTTTAATTTGGTTTACTGTGAAATAGTAACGTCCTGGTTACTTTCGTAACCTCCGTTTCCTGAAGGAGGGAATGAGGAGTGTCGATGTAGTGCACTAGGGGTCGCCCTTGGGAGCACCAAACACCACTGATCTTTGAGAAAAGGACAATGGGAATTGGCAAATGGAATGTGCATGCCCCTCCCCCCGACATACGGGTATAAAAGGAGCTGTCTTGGAACCACTCATTAAGGTTTGTGCTGAGGAGCCGAGACTGGGTCCTGGCAATTTCAGTTCAGTGTTGTGGCTGGAGGGTCACAATGTCTCATTCCCCCCATCAGGGAATGGAGGTTACGAAAGTAACCAGGACGTTCCCTATCTGTCACTCACTCGAAGTTGTGTCGATGTGGTGACACTTGGGGTCCCTATATGAAATGGCACAACTAGCTGAACTGTGTTTCATGGACTGGTGGTGTGAGACCACTGCGTGCCTCATAGCCAGCTTACCTGGCTGTCACGTAACCTCCACCAATGCTCCTATGAGCTTTGTAAGGTCCAAGTTGACTATAAAAAATGGGGACAGGCCACCCCAGCTGTGGCCTCTTCTATTTTTTCTCCCCCAAAAAGTATTGAAATTGTTCAGCTGGGGGGCCGTAAGTGTCCGCGCGGGGGGGCACCACGGAGACCACGGAGACAACACCCTGCCCAAAGGGGGAGGCAATTGTGTGGAAATATGTCACATGGTCTGCCCAAGGAAGATGCTGGTTTACCAACGGGGAAACCGTCTTGTGGAAGATACATCAGACGGGGTTACACACAGGCAACCAGCACATGTGGAACACCTACCCCAGTACAGGGCCTATTAGCACTGTACTGAGTACTGGGCCGGCATCAAGTTTCTCTGCAAACTTGCCTGCCACAGGGCAGGGATGACTTCGTGATCACGGCTGGAGGGTAAAAAGCTCACGTCTCCCCCTCCAGGAGGGGAAAGGTGCTATATGCAAGTGGTACACCAGGCCAGTTGTCTCTCAAACTTAGCTGTTCATACCTGAAAACACATGGGATGAGACTCGGGATGCACCAATCTCCTGGCTTCTCATCATCACCTGGGCTAGACGGTGACCAATCGCTCAGTGATGCGTCACCTGTTGCTCCGCCCATCAGCCCAAACGGTGTACAAGGTAAAGATGTGTTAAGGGGCATAAAACAAAGACACAGTATCCCACAATTTGTTTTGTTTACAAAGCACCTTTTTACCGGCGGTAAATCTTACCAGAGATTGTAGAACCTTGCAAAGGTGTTGGGTGTTGCCCAGCCCGCTGCATTGCAGATGTCTGATGAAGAGGCGCCATTGGTCAGGGCCCAGGAAGCCGCCACACTCCTGGTAGTGTGTGCGCTTAGCCCCAAGGGGGGCGGTATGCCCTGGGCATGATTTGCTACAGCGATGGCATCAATGACCCAGGGTGTGATCCTCTGTTTGGAGACAGCTCTCCCTTGCTGCTGTCCTCTGAAGCAGACAAAGAGCTGCTCAGAGCGTCTAAAGCTCTGTGTGCAATCCAAAAAGATGTGTAAAGCCCGCACCGGACACAGCAAGTTTGGGTCGAGACCAAGGCTGGGTCTGCCTCTTTCTGGGGCAGTGCTTGCAGTTTCACCACCTGATCCTGAAACTGGGCACATAGCCCAGTCGGGTTCTCAGGACCACGTGAGAATATTCCACAAATTTGCCATGGTCATGTTCTTGTAGTGAGAACATGACCCGTACACGAACGCTGTCTCCACGAGAGGTAACGACTGAAACCAGAAATTATACACAGATGGAAAGGCATCTTTAAAAAGGCACTCTCCCTCAATGCCACTCTTTTAGGATGGCAATATACTCTTTTAGAGGATGAATATACTCTTTTAGGCTGCTGAAGTGCCATGGGGCATGTTCTGCACGAGGGAGAGAAACCGATGTAATGTGCCGTAAATCCAACAGCTTATGTCAGAGATGAATGGAACGGCAGAGGTATTAAGCTCACTGAACACAACCGCTAAACTCTGAAGAAAAAATCTGAATGAGTGGTTGCGAGCCAGCTCCTTTTATACCCTTAAATTCCACTCGCCAGTTACCACTGGCATTTTCTCAAATATCAGAGGTGTTTCAGGCTACAAATGGTGACCCCAGTGTCACTACATCGAGTGAGTGACAGATAGTGAACTTGATTAAAACTATTAAGAATAGTAAAATAGCAAGCTTAAGTAAAGTCAGCTAATTAATTTAATTTGAGATAGCTATTAGTATTAACACGACACAATGAGTAATAATTAATGTAGATGTTTTCCAGTTGACCTTCCAGTTCACTTCTGGCTTTTTGGCATTTTTTAACAATTTTTTAATTCACCATTCCTTATTTTCCATCCATCCATATAAAAATTTTCAGCACCTTCAGCTGAAACAACATAAATGCAGTTTTCTCATCCATCTAAAAATGTACAGTATGTTCCTAGCATTCGCCATGATTCACCCCTACCTTGTGTTTGTTGCAATCTACTTAAATATATGACCGGGTTATATACATGACTGGGTTAAAAACATATCGTGCATCACCTCAAACTTTCAGAGAATGAACAATGCAGAGGCCAGCAGTGGTCAGATTACCATGTATACATGCTGGATGAAGCCAAGCAGTAAACTCCATCATCCAGGTGTTTTTGGTAGATTTCTCAAAAAACTAACTGGTACAATTTCAGTCGATAATCCAACTGAAATCAAAATTGTAAATGTACTGACTGTCTGCACATACTGTATTCTTGAGGCTTCAAACATATACTGTGTTCTGAATGGTAAAAAAAAAAATTATAAATATTCTGTGATCAGTAAAGACTAATAAATATCTATTTTATACCTCCAAACAATAGTGAAAGCCAGTTGAATATTTCCAGAACCACACCTCAAAGCTCCCCTCAGTCAGGAACACCATCAACATATCCCTCCACCCCTGATACGAGTCCCAGCCACCAGGCAGAGCTACTTCCATCAAACCTAGATGACCTAACAGTAAGATCTGTATTGGTCAAGATGGCATTTAAATCGATTATAAAATAAGTCTTTATAAAATGTTTTTATATGCATTCTTTGGTTAGAATTGTGAATATATAACGTTTTTCCTGTTTCTCAGGTGTCAGTGCTTCGTCAGCAGTTGCGGAAACGTGGACTCCCTGTTTCTGGCACTAAGCCTGCACTGCTGGAGAGACTTCGCCCTTTCCAGATGCCTCGTCCCCCAGTAAACCTCACTCCACTTTGCCATCTTGGGGCAACACTAGAACCCTCTCACCCTGCTGGCCTCAACCAAATCCCCACCAGTTTAGATACCACCACCAACCCGGCTCAGATGTTCATTCATACCCCGGGATTAGCAGAGCAGAGCTTTGCTGGTGATGGCTACCTCACTTCTCCCTCTGCTGGCTCCAGCCCGAGCATACATATACCCTCCCCTCCAATGCCCTCTGGTGCCATATGGAGACCAGGCCAGGCAGCAGATGAGCTTAATGTGGAGCTGGAAATAAGAGAGAGGGTGAGGAGCAGACCCAGAGAAGGAATAAAGGACTATACTCAGGTGAGTATAGATACCTGACTGTTGGGAAGGGGATAAACAGCCAGATTAAATATTAATCAATGATTAACATTGTAATCTGAATCCTTTCGTAATAGTTATATGATTTTCATCATTTAATTGTAATTGCCAATCTTCATGTAATACGTATAAAACAATTGCATAAACAATTGCATTAAAGTATAAGATTGAGCTATCATTTGTTGCATTTTCTTTGTACTGTATGTGATATTAGCACTTTGTTAGGCTTTTTATTTATTGTAAATCTTCATATACAGGCCACATGGAAACCCGAAAACTCCTGAAATGTCATTTTCAAAGTTCTACATATGCCCTACCCTTTGCATATATATATATATATATATATATATTTTTTGGCTAATTTGGTTATATTTTCAGCCAATATAGGATTACCAGATTAGATAATATTGGTAGTGTCTCAATAAGGGTGTAGTACTCTCACCTCTTTGTGGGACATTTTACTGTTTAAATAGCTTCTGCAGAAAATGGAAAAACGTCTGCAGATAAGTACATTTGATATGCTGTTTTCTGCAGATTTGTGGAGGTTCCCTTAATCCGTTCCTGCAACAGGACCCAGGATGCTCCAGAAGGAAACTGAACTCAGATCATCAGGAAGTGCTCTTTACATACTGCACTGGTGATGGGAAAGTACGTACTTTGAGTATTTAGTGACATAGATGGGTGGAAAGAGTACTGAAAAATAATACTAAAGTAAAAGTACTGTTACTTGTTAAAAAAATTTGTTTGAGTAGAGTAAAAGTACCTTTCCTAAAAACTACTCAAGTAAGAGCAAAAGAGTAGCTCATTTAAAAGTACTCATGAGTAGTGAGTATTGAGTACCGAGGTGCGAAAGCTATGCCCCTTTATAATAAAAACTCTATACTGCAATTTAATAATGTAGCACACAAACCCTAATTTACATTCCCTTTCATGTCTGTTTGCCAGAATTAATAAAAATATAGGTATTTTATAGGTGTTTGTGACTGACAACTTTTAAATATATCCCTTATCTATGATACTGTAAACACTACATGAATCTGATTTTTTTTTTTAAATATATATACGGGCGACATGATTACAGAAATTAAAAGATGAAAAAGTTATTTTCAATATCATAATGTATGAAACAATTACATTAAAGTCAGTTTATGTGCAGGGTCTAATTTCCCTTTAATGCCGACAGAGAGAGTTATTGTTGCACACAAAACATGTTCAAAACAATGCAAGGAATGCAAAAAAAAGCAGGGTCACTTGGCACAATATTGGCAGTAGAGCAGTTCTTTGGTACAGGGGCCACATTAGGCTTTAAAGGAATAATTTAAATGATCTCATTATTTAGTCACCCTTATGCCATCCCGGATGTGTTTGACTTTCTTTCATCAGCAGAACACAAATTAAGATTTTTAGAAGAATATTTCAGCTCTTTTGGTCCATACAATGAAAGAGAATGGGTGCAAACATTTTGAAGCTCCAAAAAAATCACATAAGTCAGCATAAAAGTGGTTAAATCCATGTCTTTTGAAGAGATATGATAGGTTGGGTGAGAAACAGATCAATATTTAAGTCCATTTTTGCTAGAAATTCTCCTCACTTCTCAGTCAGACTCCACTTTTAACTTTCACTTTCTTAGTTTGTATTTGGTGATTTGTCTTCATGCATATCGCCATCTACTGGGCAGAGAGAAGATTTTCTAGCAAAAATTGAGGGTTTTTTTTTTTCAGATAAACATCAAGATTGTTTTATCGCCCAGCCATATTGATAAAATTAATGCTTAATCGTTCACATCAACCCAATAATCTCAGTGATAGATAGCTAATTTACAGGCTACATTATAGACCCAGAATCTAGTAAGCAGAAATATAAAATTTATCTTGATATGTTTCTTCAAATTAGAGGCAGGATTAATGCTGATATCTGCTTGAGCAAGTTATACTCAAGCCTTTTCAGATGCGGCCGAGGTGTTCAGGTGTTGACTGTGCTTGAGGCATTCTCTAAATCCATAGCAGTTGGTGCCAAATCTGCAGCTGCCTTTCAAGTTTTAGTGATTTGATTTGATGGGAGTCACGAGACTCTCTCTAGCCAATCATGTTGATAGATAAAAATAAAATTAGGACAGGGAAGTAGCGAACACAGACGGTGGGAAAATAACACATTAAAAATACAATTACAGCATTTAAAATATACTCAAGTAAAAGTATACAATTTTTAAACTACATAAAAAAGTACAATTCCTGTGAAAAAGTAGTTAATTACAGTAACGTGAGTATTTGAAATGTTTTACTTCACACCCCTGGTGACATAGTACGCCCGTATATGGACATATTACTGCATCATAAAATTGCATCTTTATATTACATAATACATTTGCATTCTTTTTAGCGCAATATGTTTGGGGCAATATTATCCCCCAAAAACATGCCCAGATGCATACTTGATCATTGAAGTTGATACATTTTTTCTTATTTATTCCTAATATCAGGTGAACTGTTGTCAGCTTTGCGATGCGATTGGCCAAGATTTTGATTTGCCCATGCAAATCACAGCCAGTCCAACACAAGCCTCACCTGCTGTCCGCAGTTTAGAGGAGGAGCTACAGGAAGCTATTCAAAGAGTGCAGGTAAGTGTATTTGTGTTTATGTGTTGCCTACTGTCTTACAATTAACTAAGGTATGCAACTACTGATGTATTAATTGCTCTACATCAACAATGAGAAGTGACTTCGAACTGTGTTCGACTTCCTGTCTGCTTTTTCTTTCACCATGTTAGATGGACCCATCTCAATCCATAGATGACATTCTGGATGAGACTATTGGTTGTTCAGGTAAGTGCCATTTGTACTAATGGCTCATATACAACATCTGACATGCTGGTCATTGTTGGTAAATAGGTTATTCAACATCTACTGAACATTTCAAAGACCATGACTTCACCATGAATTTATGTACTTATCTCACTGATAACACTTCTCTCCTCACAGACCTCCAACAATCAGCCACTACTGTTCTGTCAGGCTCCTCCCCTGCCTCACAGCACGACCAATCACAGTCCTCCAAGCGTCAAAAAGATGACAATTTCCTTTCCTCTCCTCTGTGCTCTTCACTTCTTTTGGAGCTCCCTCCATCGCCTAGCAATGCTCCGCCCCTTGGTTCTACCCCAGCTCCACTTCCCCCTCCCCCTATCTGCACCACTCCACCATCTAGCTCACTGTCCAGGAAAAGAAGGTCAGAGGTTCCTGCTTTTGACCCTGCTGACTGGCTTGAGTCCTTGACCTCTGGCCTACACACACTCACACCTCCTGCTGCCCCATTTCTAGAGAGTGACTTTGGCCTTGACTCAGACCTGAATGTCAACAGAGTCCTCGACCTGATGGTGGAGCAATGGTGAGGAAAGGGTGAAGTGTGCGTTTGTATGTGCGTATGTCTAATTGTATGCATGATTGGAAATTAACCACCTGTCAAGTCATGGTCCCAGGAGAGGTGACCTCTTCATCCTCTCATCCATTCTTCCATTTTTGCATCCATCCATCTTTGTCAACTGATGTGACCAAACAGATCTGACTTGTGTTGACTGCTAAGCTCTACTCCACGCAATGTCGAGAGAAAGAGACAGAAAGGGAGGAAAGAGAGAAAGAGAGAGAGAGAGAGAGATGCTTTGGTACCTTGTTCAGAACAATTCACAAATCTTTGCGCATGCGCACATACACCACACTTCCACTTTTGTTCCAACCAAATATTAATATATTATACAAAAAAGCGGGTTTTCTCATTGATTCACCTCTTGCTTCAGTGCCAGACAAACTGTCGGCATGTGGCAACCGTGTGGAGCAGCGGGAGTGTCAAACAATCTGTGTGTTTTTGCAGGGAAGTGTATGCGCTCCCTGTATGCGTGAGTATGCTTCTCTTTGCTGTATGTGTTTGTGTGTTTGTGTTGGCATATACACACTTGCCAGCATGTTCTGTATCTACAATGCACCGTAAATGAGGTGCTTAAAGCACCCAATTGCACTTGTTTCTGTTTATACTGGTGTATATTTTTTTCCCCATTTCTTGCAGTGTTGCACACTGTTCATATTAAGTTATGTCCTGCTCTTTCTGGACTAGTGTTTCGCGGGGCTAGTGATAACTCAAAAGAATTAGCTCAAAAATCAACCTCTAAATATTTAATGGTAGAATAACTGTTACTACCTTTAGGCACAAATATAGTCCAAAACAATGCTGGTCAAAGGCCAGTGTGTCTCTTTAGCTTGATTGCAACCACAAATTATGTAAGGACTTATGGAGAAAACAGGCTTTTAAAGAAGACAAATATAATTTCCTTGGAAAATCCAAAAGTCTTGACCCTTGATTTATCAGCCCACAATGTGTACAAATTAAGGTGTGATCTTTCAACCTTTTTCTGTTTAAAGTTTCTTAATGGGACCCATACAATGTTATCTACCATTGCTGTTTACCGAAATTTGACCTTTCGACTTCCGTTATGCACTGCTCTGGACATCGCAGTACATTACTCGGTGCAATATGCTTCCAAGAAAGGGCAAAGGGATACAACACATTTTAATGTCCAAAGAAAGTTGTGAAAATAATCTCTCTATTCTTTCCCAGTCTTATATGTGACAATTAATGTGTGTAAAGGACAATATTTTTGATAATCAAAGATAATGTCCAGAGTTCAGTATGCACACAAGTGCTGGAGAATCACAGCATATGTGCAGCTGGACCTTTATGGTCCTCAAATGTATTGGACTTTTATTTCTGTAACCCCAGGACACACACAACTATGGTTGCTAAGCCAAATGTTGTGTAAAAATAAAGCAATGACCAACCAACCAAAAAGCAAACCTTTTATGTGTTTGATCAGATATATTCATTGATATATTTATTGAATTATTTATTATAACTCTGCCATCTATCCATGTTAAAATCATATTGTAAACTTAAAAATGTCAAATTAAAGTCTTAATTGATTTTCCCACCTGTAATTTTTTTGTCATTTTTTTTATGAATGAAAGAATAATTAGTTTCAACAGAAGAAGCATTGAACTGTCAGTATTTATAATCATTAAAGGGATAGTTCACCCAAAATTCTCTCATTATTCACACCCTGATGCCATCCCAGATGTGTATGACTGTCTATCTTCAGCAGAACACAAATTAAGATTTTTAGAAAAGATAGAGCTCTGTCAGGTCATTCTAATGCAAGTAAATGGGTGCCAGAACATTGACGGTCCAAAAGTCACATTTAGGCAGCATTAAAATAATCCATATGACTCCAGTTTCAATCAATGAATGTCAAATCGATAGGTTTCTGTGAGAAACAAGTTGATAATTAAAATTCCGTCAAGGACACTGATGCCGTTTGAAATGGCCTAACACTCGCGTGACATTTGTTCTTCGCCGACGCGCTTACTTCATGTGACAGCTACGCGAGTCAACTGCTGTCATGAAGCGTTTTAAAAAAAGTTAATAGTATTTTAATTATCGATTTATTTTTTTACACAAATGTATTGATATGCTTCAGGAGACATTCGATGATCGACTTGAGTCGCATGTATTACTTTTATGCTGCCAATATGTGAATTTTTTACCATCAAAGTGCTGGCACCAGATCCATCTTCTTCTAAATATCTTTGTGTTCTGCTGAAGAAAGACAGTCAAATCTGGGTGGCATCAGGGAAAGTGAATAATGAGAGAATTTTTTATTTTTGGGTGAACTATTCTATTAAGTTTACTCAATTAAAAACTATATGAAGGATGCATCAAAAGTGAATCTTGAAACTAAAATAAGTATATCTTGAGTATAATAAGTCGAGATGGTCATGGTGGTGATCACTAAGGTTTTTTTCTTACAGGAAATGTAAAATGTCCCCCTAGGCAGCTTCTCAGTAAATCATTACACAGCCCAAACTGTTCCTAATGTGTTTGTCAGCAATAAAGTCTGCTCTTTCTTACCCACTTTATTCCTGCTGGAAATGGGTTGAACAGTGTAGATGGTTAGAACTAAGTGGGATCTTGGTTGCTGCTCTATCTACATCAGGGTTAGGGTTATATGAAACTGCAAATCATCTGATCAGAGAAGGCCTTTGAAGACCCAGGCACCTGCTCTAAATAGAAGATGGATCTAAAAAATATGGATCAGTCATGTGGCCCTAATAAATACAGTTCCCCGTCTGTCGCTCACTTCGACGTCGTGTCGAAGAAGCGACACTAGGGGTCTCTCTTGAGCGCCGAAAGATACCTCTGATCTATGAAAAAAGGCCAATGAGAGTTGGCGAACAGTATTTGCATACTCCGCCTCCGGATACGGATATAAAGGCGAGAGAAATACGCTCGTTCATTCAGTAATTTTCTTCGGAGCCGATGGTCGTGTGTATGCAGTCAGCTGCGAGTAACACAACTGATCCTGCTTCTGATCCTCTGACGCTCTGCTTTGCTGTTGGATTTAAGGCGCACTACAGCGGCTTTTCTCTTCACTGCCGGCGTGCAGTTTGCCCCTGGGCGCTTCGACAGCGCAGAGTTAAAAGAGTTGAAAGAGTGATTCTCTCCGTAAAAGAGTTTATTTCTCTGAAAGAGCATTACACAGCGGCGTTGAACGTCCTTTTCGGGACGCGTCTTTATAAAGATGTAATTTCCGCCCCTGTGTAGTTTCTGGATGCGGTGATTTCTCCCCACCTCTCTCGGTCATAAAACACTGTCTTGCATGCCTGGGCTGCGATCACACGCAGGCAGCGTTTTATGAATGGTTCATGTTCTCAGTGCGAGAACATAGCCATGGCAACATTGCGGTCGTGTGGCTTTCTTTTGTAATGAGAGAAAGCCGTTTCAGCCGCCCCCCGCGCCTCGCCTCCTTCCTACGGGATTGACGCAGGCGCCGCGGGCGATGAACACGATTTGGGGACAATGACGGGCTCTGTTCGCCGGGTAAACCCCCTCGAACCTCCCGCCTCCCCGGCACGCTTGTTTGCTTCCGTCTGAGCCCGGGATGAGCATTCTCTCCAATGGTTCATCTTCTCAGTGTGAGAACATGGCCGTTATAGCATTGCGGTCGCACGGCTTTCTTTTGTAATGAGAGAAAGCCACTTCAGCCGCCCCCCGCGCCTTGCCTCCTTCCTACAGGATTGATGCAGGCGCCACGGGCGATGAAGGCGATTCGGGGAATATGACGGGCTCTGTTCGCCGGGTAAACCCCCTCGAACTGCCCGCCTCCCCGGTACGCTTGCTTGCTTCAGAATTGGATGACATCACCGCTGCATCGGAGAGTGTTACAGCGGCATCGGATGCTGATCGCTCGCCTGGGCCGCCACCTTCGGGTCTGCCGCCCAGCCTGAGCCTGACGCACGGAGATCCGCTATGCTTTCCCGGGCTACTTGATTGGTCCCGCGGGCAGGTGCGCCGCTCACAGCCACGCCCCCCCCCCCGTTCCTTTCTTCCCGGACGTGCATGACGAGTTGAGCAAAGCCAAGGCTTCTTCGCTCCTCCGCTCTCACTACCCTCGCGGTGGAACGGTCCCAGACCGCTTCCACTCTGCACGCCACGGCCCTTCCTGCAACCAACGCCAGGCCAAGGCGCTTCAAAACTTGCACCTTGGGTAGTCCTGTTCTTGATGTGCTGCAGGAACTGCGCTGGATGACCAACTGCCCCCCTGGGCCACGGAGACCAGAAGCGCCGGCACTCGAACAGGCGATGGCCACCCCTTGTGGTCCAGAAACACACCTGTGGACTGGACCTGGTCGAAATGCGGGAGGCAGACAAGGCACACCTTCTCCCACACCCCCGTCTCCCAGCTCCGTCTATTCGGCGCCACCGTTGACGACTCTGCCCAGCAGTCCTCAGCTGTGAGGCAGACGGAGGCCACTGCACATCCTGCCCCGCCGCAAGCCTGCTGCCATGGGCCATGCCCCGTCTGCTCGCCGAGGGCGTCCTCCTGCGGCTATGAAACACGCTGCTCCGCCTCAACCCGGGCCCAGCTCTCAGCCCCAGCATCGAGCACTCCGCAGGAAGCGGACGCCCCCGTCTCACGGACCCCCTCAAGGACACGGAAGGCTCCCAGGCTGTCTGTAGACGCTCAACCCAGGGACCAAGATGTTAGCTCCGGAGGTGGTAAGACCGCTCCGTCCCCGGTGGAGGGCCGGGAGGAGAATTTTTTGTCGAATTAGTTTTCACATTCTCATATTCTCTGTAACGAGCTATTTCCTTTTGTCTCTGGGTCACCTGACCCACAAATGCCGTTCCCACGGCACTCTTCCACCAGATCTCAGCAGTCCCGGCTTCCTGGACACGGACCACCCTTCTCCAGCCCCACAACTGCCCCCCCCGGCCGGCCGGTTCCGACCAGTCTAGAGGACGCCTACCCGAGACCTCCTCCTCAGTCGCTAACCCGCCCCCTGCCGGGTGTGCGGAGCAAGGTAAGTGCTTTGAGTCTTTCTCAGCACCCCAGCTGCGGGTCGCCCTGTCGCCGCCCAACGCTGCCCTACCTGCTCCGCCCCGCTGCGAAGCCCCGCCGGGTACGTCCAAATTAACCGTCCCCTTGGTGCCCCTAGCGCAGAGGTTGGACGCGTGGCTTTCACTTCCCAACCCGTCTCGCTGGCTGGCCCGGACCATCCGACTCGGTTACGCAATTCAGTTTGCCAGGCCCCCGCCCCCCTTCATGGGCGTCCGCTTTTCCGCAGTACACGGCGAACACGCCCACTCTCTGCGCGCGGAAATCGCGACTCTTCTGGCCAAAGACGCGATAGAGCCTGTCCCTCCAACCGAGATGAAGAAGGGTTTCTACAGCCCCTACTTCATCGTACCCAAGAAAAGCGGCGGCTTACGACCAATCTTGGACCTTCGAGTTCTCAACCGAACGTTGCACAAACTCCCGTTCAAGATGCTCACGCAGAAACACATCTTAACCTGCGTCCGGCATCTAGATTGGTTCGCAGCGATAGACCTGAAGGACGCGTACTTCCACGTCTCCATCCTGCCCCGACACCGTCCCTACCTGCGGTTTGCGTTCGGGGGCCAGGCGTATCAGTACAAAGTCCTCCTCTTCGGCCTGTCTCTGTCCCCTCGCGTCTTCACGAAAGTCGCAGAGGCAGTTCTTGCCCCGCTCCGAGAAGCCGGCATCCACATACTCAACTACCTCGACGACCGGCTCATTCTGGCCCACTCGCGAGAGTTACTATGCGCCCACAGAGACCAGATGCTCAGGCACCTCAGCCGTCTGGGGCTTCAGGTCAACTGGGAAAAGAGCAAGCTCACCCCAGTTCAGAGCATCTCTTTTCTCGGGATGGAGTTAGACTCGGTCTCAATGTCGGCATGTCTCACCAACGAGCGTGCCCAGTCAGTGTTGAACTGCCTCGCCGCCTTCAGGCCAGGCACAGCGGTCCCCTTAAAACTTTTCCAGAGGCTCCTGGGGCATATGGCGTCCTCCGCGGCGGTTGCGCCGCTGGGGTTGATGCATATGAGACCGCTCCAACACTGGCTCCAGACCCGAGTCCCGAGACGAGCATGGCGCCACGGCACGCACCGGGTAACAATCACCCCCACCTGCCGTCAGACATTCAACCCCTGGACAGACCTCTGTTTCTTACGGGCTGGAGTGCCCCTACAGCAGGTGTCCAGACATGTCCTGATCACGACCGACGCCTCCAGATTGGGTTAGAGCGCCGTTTGCAACGGGCACGCAGCCTCAGGCCTTTGGAAAGGGGCCCAGCTGCGTTGGCACATCAACTGCCTCGAGTTGTTGACCGTCCTTTTGGCCCTGCGGAAGTTTCTCCCGTTAATTCGGGACGAACTTATCCCAGTCAGGTCGGACAGCACCACTGCGGTCGCGTACATAAATCGCCAAGGCGGCGTACGCTCCCGTCACATGTCACAACTTGCCCGTCGTCTCCTCCTTTGGAGCCAGCACCGACTCAAGTCGCTGCGTGCCACTCACATCCCCAGCAACCTCAATGTGATAGCGGATGCGCTGCCATGACAACGCTTGCCTGGCGGAGAGTGGAGGCTTCACCCCCACTCGGTTCAGCTGATTTGGGAACGGTTCGGCAAGGCCCAGGTAGACCCCTCTGCCTCCCGAGAGACCTCCCACTGCCCGCTCTGGTACGCCCGTTCAGAGGCTCCCCTCGGGGCAGATGCACTGGCACACAGCTGGCCAGTGGGGCTGCGCAAGTACGCATTCCCCCAGTTAGCCTTCTTGCACAGGTGCTGTGCAAGATCAGGGAGGATGAGGAACAAGTCACTCTCGTGGCTCCTTACTGGCCCACCCGGGCCTGGTTCTTGGACCTTGTACTCCTCGTGACAGCCCCTCCCTGGCGAATTCCCCTGAGGAAGGATCTTCTTTCTCAGGGACGGGGCACGCTCTGGCATCCGCACCCAGACCTTTGGAACCTCCACGTCTGGCCCCCGAACGGGATGCGGAAGATCTAGCTGGTCTACCACCCACGGTCGTAGCCACGTTCAACCAAGCCAGAGCCCCTTCTACCAGGCAACTCTACACCCTGAAATGGCGTCTGTTCGTGAATTGGTGTTCTTCCCGGGCAGAAGACCCACAAAGGTGCGCAGTTAGGTCTGTGCTCCTGTTCCTACAGGAGAGGTTGGGGGGGAGGCTGTCCCCAACCACCTTGAAGGTGTATGTTGCCACTATCGCAGCTCACCACGACCCAGTAGACAGCAAGTCTCTGGGTAAGCACGACTTAATCGTCAGGTTCCCAAGAGGTGCCCGGAGGTTAAACCCCTCCCGGCCAAACCTGTTCCCCTCCTGGGATCTCTCGGTGGTCCTCGCCGGTCTTCAGAGATCCCCCCCCCCCCGAGTCGCTAGAATCAGTTGGCTCAGGGCCCTCTCCTGAAAAGACGGCCCTGCTGATCGCGCTCACTTCCATCAAGAGGGTCGGGGACCTGCAAGCGTTCCCTACTAACGACACTTGCCTGGAGCTCGGTCCGGCAGATACTCATGTGAGTCTAAGACCTCGACTGGGCTATGTGCCCATGGTTCCTACCACGCCCTCTGGAGATCAGGTAGTGAACCTACAAGCGCTGCCCCGGGAGGAGGCAGACCCAGCCCTCTCACTGTCGTGTCCGGTACGTGCCTTGCGTGCCTACCTGGAACGCACCCAGAGCTTCAGGCGCTCTAAGCAGCTCTTTGTCTGCTTTGGAGGACAGCAGAAAGGGAACGCTGTCTCCAAACAGAGGTGTCTCACTGGGTGGTGGATGCCATTCAGTTGGCCTATCACACCCAGGCCATGCCCCCCCCCCTTACGGGTTCGAGCCCACTCTACTAGGAGCGTGGCATCCTCAGGGGCACTGGCTAGGGGCACCTCCCTAGCAGACATTTGCAGAGCTGCGGGCTGGGCAGCACCTAACACCCTTACGATCTCAGGGTTGAGTCAGTCTCGTCCCGTGTTCTCTCAGGTCCGAGCCCGTAGAACTCGGTACACGTTGACGATCTGACCGGGTGAATCGCTTGTTTCCAGCGCCGTTTCCCTCGATCGTGGTAAAACAGTGCGCCTTCTTTCCCAGAGAACCTAGGTCCCTGGTTGATTCCTCCCTAGCCCTTCGGGCCCGCAGCAGTTCAGCGGAGGGACTTGCTGGTCCAGTCCACTACGGGTACCCCAGGCTACCCCTACTGGAATAGGTGCTCCACAGATCAGGCCTCCTACGGGACTCCTCCTGTGTGTACTTCCGCGGTACGGTCACCTTACGAGCTGACCCGCGTCTCCCTTAGGCAGTCTTTGGCTGCCCTCCGGTCGCCGTGTTGTAGCAACTCCCCCCTCCTCGAGGCGGGATCTACCACCGCGCCATTTTTCCCACATGTGACCCAAGAGGCCATGTGATGTATTTCGCCACCTTTACCTCCCCTTTCGGGTGGGTGTGGCCTCCGCAGGGTCTTTTCCCCCTAAAAGAATAGGGATTCGGGAATAAGACCCCCTTCCCTCGATGCGGTAAGGGCCCCGGCTGCTCTTGCTCTATGCCGAGAAAACATAGAGAGAAAAGAGGCCCAGCCAGGCTTGGCCCGTTCCCTAATTGGGAGCGTCACCTTGTTCCCCCCTAGGGTAACCAAAAGGATGCTGACGCTTTTTCGGGGCATTGGGGAAGAGTACGTGCAGCCTGAACACAGTTGGTCGCTTGTGCACGTGCAAATACCTGCCTGCTTCTGTGTCAGCAGTACACGTACACGGCTCAGCGCATGGCGAGTTTTGAAGTGGACCCCTAGTGTCGCTTCTTCGACACGACGTCGAAGTGAGCGACAGACGGGGAACGTCTCGGTTACGTATGTAACCTCCGTTCCCTGATGGAGGGAACGAGACGTCGTGTCTTCCCGGCCACGTCACTGAGCCAAGCCGCTGAGGTGCCCGGAACACTCCCGGCTCCTCAGAAAAATCCTGAATGAACGAGCGTATTTCTCTCGCCTTTATATCCGTATCCGGAGGCGGAGTATGCAAATACTGTTCGCCAACTCTCATTGGCCTTTTTTCATAGATCAGAGGTATCTTTCGGCGCTCAAGAGAGACCCCTAGTGTCGCTTCTTCGACACGACGTCTCGTTCCCTCCATCAGGGAACGGAGGTTACATACGTAACCGAGACGTTTACATAACAATGCATTATTCATGTTTGTTACCTTTTGCAAAGCAGTTTCAGTTTTTCTGTGGCTTTATTACTTGAATGTGTTAATTTGATTGCTCAGAATATTTGACAAGGGGTGTGAGCTTACTAATACAATGTGACATATTGATATCAAAGAAAATAAATTGGTGGCAGCTTTTTGAGGACCCTGACAACATTTTATGATTTATGGTAAGAATATGCATCCTTTAGATAGGATTCATTAATATTGTTGTTTATGTGATACTAATATAGTTTTAGTTTGTATTACTGCAAAAAAATGTTCATAATTTGACAGTTTTTACAAAATTACAGTGACAGCTGAAATTTCGGTGCAATCTAATTGCAAAATTGCAAAAATTGCAAAAATAATCATTGTTTTCAAACAGATGTGGATAACTGCCCACCTCATTGGTTGTACAAACAGATAGTCCCACCCCAAGACAGTGTTGCTGTGTGGAGCTGGACAGGCTGCTCAAACAGGAATGTTTTAGTAGCACTACTAATAGAGTTACAATTTTCGTTACACTAATCACAGCTAAGAAAATTACGGCAAGTGAAGTCTCAACAATTTCACAAAATGGAAACACCTGTTATAATTACCAACAAATTAAATCTGACATACTCAGATGAATTAAGATGAATAACATAGCATATGGCTCTTTTAGCATTAAAGGCGCATCTCAGTTTGAGCAGATTTTCCCAAATTCTTGTTCTGAGAGATGAAAGGTTCTTAAATGTGGGAACTGTGTAAGGCTTACCATCAAACAAGCAGCCTGATCAAACATAAATCAAGCATTCTGTCTCCATGCTGAAGGCCTCGCACTAGCCCCAGTCCAGCGATTTAATACTCTGCTCACGTGAATGGTATGCAATGAGTTTCCATATAATGACTTCTGCTGTCACGGATAACGTGCTTTCTTCCCTTCTGCTGAGCTTTACTCGAGCTTCCTGGAAATTTCCTGCTAAAAGGTAAGTTTTATGTGTAAAGCTGCCAAACAGCAGAGGTAGAGACAGGCTGAGTCTGTGTGCGTGCATTTAGCATCTCCGTTCTTCCTCTGCGGGGCTCCGCCGGGACGCACTGTAGGTTAGATCACTGGAAGAAGGTCAGGTTAGTTCGATCGCACACAACCGGCCCATCTCTTTCACCCCCTCGGGCACTCGAGCGGAAAGAGCAACAGAGCATGATATTTCCTTGGTTTTCAAATTGGGGTTCAAGAAAGTACTGCAGGGGGCCGTGAACTGTCATTGTAAGGAAAGAGAAATTTATTTTGAAATATACTACATATTTTAAAATGTAGTTAATTTATTCTAAAGCTGCAATGAACTCACAATATGGCAAAGGATGCAAAGGGAGGTAAACACCAGTTTAGCATAATAAGGTTTATTTATGCTATTCATGAACTTTATTAATAAACAGTGCATTACCTAGAAAATCTGGAAATGTTTGACTACCTCTGACTTAGTGGGATTGAACCAGTAAATTCAAGTTATGTGTTTTGGCTGCAAAGCCATGAGTGTGCATGAAACACTGTATATAAATAATCTGTTTTTGTATGTTACAATATATGTGTTGTGTGTGAGACAGAAAGAGACCATGAGTTTGAGGAGCTTGTGGTCCATACTGCCAGCCGGAATCTATATTGATCCCTTAAGATTCTCTTACCTTGACTGATCATTTTTACAACTCGAGTCATATTCACTCCATTAAACACTGAAGACGGACCACACATCAGTACTACGTGATAGCTTTACTGAGAACTGGATACTTATGCATTGCTCAGGGGTGTGGTATGGTTAATGTTATTTTGATGATGTTTTTGTTACTTCTACTAAAAATAATTGGGCTGTTTCAGACCAAAAATATGATGCCCTGCTACCATGACTGAAAAGAGATGGAGTATGGAGAATGAAGGGATGGAGGAGTTTGATTTAAATGCCTCTCATGATCAGGAGAGTCCATATGCCCCTTTATTATGGAACAGTAAATTAACAAGGAACTTTAGAAAGATGCAAAGAAAAAACAATAATATGGTCTTCTCGATTTATCCCATTGGGCATTTCCAAATTGAGACTAATCTCCTGCTGACTGAATGAAATACAGTGTTAAATGGTGGCTCGTCTGGGCTATGACATCAGGCTTTGAATAAACAGGCTGCATTCCTGGAGATAAATAAAAACATTTAGATATTCATGAGCTCATCATGCATGTATTATGCAAATGAAAGATGCCACAGGCTCTGCCTTCCCTAGGCCTTGAGGCAATCTTTTATTACTGCCGTTTCAGAGAAAGTGCAATAATGGTTAATTGGCATGATAAGCAATGATTGTTTTTAACTGTCCAAAGGCCATATATGGGTTTGCCATGTCTCCATCTACCCTAATGGTCAATGGTCCCAATGAGTCCATTTATAAATCAGCCACTAAACATGACAGAATAGATGGAATATGTTATAATAAACAATTAGCACAGTGCTGAAAAACCCAAAGCAATTACACTCTTAATCAGCTGCACTCACTGACCCTCAGTTCCTCACAGGTTGATGAGTCATCAACACCATTGTAAAGGAGCTGCCCATGGGGGAATGAGTTGCCCTGACCTACGCAGACAGTGATAAACACACATAGGGATGCACATGAACAAGCAGTAGCCTTACTGAGACATACTGCAGTGCTTCACCTGTTCACCACCTCCTTTCACTTTTCACTTTTTCATCTTTATCCTGGTCTTAAGGTCTATATTAAAATCAATTAGCAATCAGTTATGTTAGATTTATGTCCCACTTTTTAGAATGAGCTTAGAATTCACACTTAAAGGGATAGTTTTCCGCAAAAAGCTAATTCAGTCATTGTTTACTCACCCCTGTGTTGCTATAACCCCATTTGGCTTTCTTTCTTTTTCTTAGCACAAATGGAGAAATTGTGAAAAAATGTTGTGCTCAGTGATGCCATACAATGGCAAAAGAAAATGTGCAGAGTAATGGTCAGTAAACTGACCAGTTTCACTAAATAATACATAATACATGATATCTGAATTATACTTTTGCATGCTTTTGAGTCTTGAAGAGGTGGACACTATAAACTGCCATTATAACATCTCTGAGCAAAATTATTTTTCACAATTTCTCCCTTTCTGTTAAGAAAAATAAATAAAACCAAATGAGGTTATAACAACACAGGGTTGAGTAAATAATGACTGTATTTGCTTTTTTGGGTGATCTTACTTTTTTACTCATTCTAAATGGGTTTGTTTTGTCTCTTCTTGTTAGCTAAGTTATATTGCG
Organism: Moxostoma hubbsi; assembly: GCA_032164185.1. Lineage (NCBI taxonomy): Eukaryota > Metazoa > Chordata > Actinopteri > Cypriniformes > Catostomidae > Moxostoma > Moxostoma hubbsi. The sequence goes on from JAVLUX010000015.1 coordinate 19,219,927, forward strand.
ATTTGTCACATGAATTGTAATTCTTAGAACTACAGCATATATTCAGATGACTTAAAGTGGACTTTGTTTACATTAAATCAAGTTTGCTGTTGATTAATCAGTATTTTAAAATGGATAGTTCCATTTCAATAGCCATACTTTATTCACTATAAAGCAAAGATATGACCTATTCATGAAGCCACTATTTGTATAATTGTGCAGCACTCATAGCTGTTCATTATTTTTGTTGCATAGCAATGTTCTTTTACTGTTTACTGTCAGGGACTATAGCCCCTGATAGAAGGATGGCATTTAGTGGTTTTACTTAAAAAAACCAAAATTTTAATGAACTTTTCAGTCACTTGAGACAGTACCATATTGTGAATAAAGTCACGGTTGAAGAGGTTGCTGGCACTCCACTTTGTGTTCTTTCGTACCTTATTGCTTAAAAGATTAGTTCACCCAAAAATGAAAATTCTCTCATCATTTACCCAACCTCATGCCATCCCAGATGAATATGACTTTCTTTCTTCTGCAGAACACAAACAAAGATTTTTAGTGGAATATTTAAGCTCTGTGGGTCCATAAAATGCAAGTGAATGGGTGCCAAATTTTTGACACACCAAAAAGCCCATCAAGCCCTCATAAAAGTAATCTGTTTGACGCCAGTGGATTAATGAATATCTTATGAAGCAAAATGCTAAGAGTGCGTAATATGTGGTGATTGTGGACAGTTATTCCATCAAAGTGGGCTACCTGCCTGCTTTTGCTGTTGCACACTGTCTCTGTTTATAATCATGTCTCCCACTGACTGCTTTTGGATGCGCTCTACAATATGGAGCTCAAGCCCGGGCCTGGGAGTGTGCATGAAACACTGTATATAAATCTGTTTCTGTATGCTACTTTTTGCCTGGGTCCATTTGTCCCCCCCTGTGAATACCTTTGCTCCTCTGTTGTCAGTTCTCACGTGAACTTTCCAACGTGCTTACGTCACACAAGATGCTGCTTTTGCACAAGATGCTGCAAAAAGGTTTAAATATTGATCTTTTCTTTACACACACCTAGCGTTTCAATTCAGAAGACATTCATTAATCCACTGGAGTTGTATGGATTTATTTTATGATGGCTATACAGTGCATTCATAAAGTATTCTGACCCTTTCATTTTTTCACATTCTGTAATGTTGCTGCCTTATGCTAAAATGGTTTAAAAAAAATTCACATCAATCTACACTCCATACCTCTTAATGACAATGATAACATTGCAAATTTAATAAAAAGAAAAAAACTGAAATATCACATTGTCATAAGTATTTAGACACTTTGAAATTTAGCTCAGGTGCATCCCATTTCTCTGGATCATCTTTCAGATGTTTCTACATTTTGATTCGCGTCCACCTGTGGCAAATTCAATTGTTTGGACATGATTTGGAAAGAACCAAGCCATAAGGTCTAAGGAACTGCATGCAGAGCTCAGAAACAGGATTGTGTTGTGGTACAGATCTGGGGAAGGCTAAAAAAAAAAAAGCATTTTGGCATTTTGGAACAACCAGGACTCTTCCTAGAGCTGGCCGCCCAGCCAAACTGAGCAATTGGGGGAGAAGGGCCTTGGTAAAAGAGGTGACCAAGAACCCGATGGTCACTCTGGTTGAGCTCCAGAGATTGTGTGTGGAGATGGGAGAAACTTGCAGAAGGAAAACCATCACTGCAACACTCCACTTATCTGGGCTTTATGGCAGAGTGGCCAGACAGAAGCCTCTCCTCATTGCAACACCCATAAAAGCCATCTTTTAATTTTCAAAAATGCACCTAAAGGACTCTCAGACTGTGACAAACAAGATTCTCTGCACTGGTCTGAACTTTTTGGCCTCAATCCAGTCATGTCTGTAGAAAACCAGGCACTGCATATCACCAGCACAATACCATCCCAATGGTGAATAGTAGTGGTTGTAGCATCATGTTGATTTTTTTTTTCAGTGGTAGGGACTGGGTGACAGGTCAGGGTTGAAGGAAAGCTGAACACAGCAAAATACAGAGATATCCTTAATGAAATCCTAGTCCAGAGCGCTCTGGACCTTAGATGGCACAGGTTCACCTTCAAACAGGACAATGACACTAAGCATACAGCCAAGACAAGAGAGTCTTAGAGATAACTCTGAGACTTTCCTTGAGAGGCCCAGCTAGAGCCTGGACTTCAAACCAGTCAAAGACCTGAAAATGACGTCCACCAATGATCCCCATCCAGCCTGAAAAAGCTTGACTTGAGAGGATTTACAGAGAAGAATGGCAGAAAAAACCCAAATCCAGGTGTGCAAACCTTGTAGCAACATCCTCAAAAAGACTTGAGGCTGTAACTGCTGCCAAAGGTGCTGAAACTAACTACTGAGTTAAGGGTCTGAATACTTATGTTAATGTGATATTTCATTTTTTAATTTTAAGAAATTTGCAAAGGTAAAAAAAAAACCAAACATTTTTTTTTGCTCTGTCATTATGGGGCATAGAGTGTAGATTGATGTGAAAAAAATATTTAAAGCATTTTAGCATAAGGATACAACATAACAAAATGTGAAAAAAGAAAATGACGTGGTATTGTTGTGACATTGAATCTGGAAGTATGTGAGGCTAAATTTATGCCAACAAGTGGGTACAGCTGTGGGACAGCATGGTGCACCTGACTTCTCCTCTTGTCCTTCAGTCTTTCACCTAATCCTGCCCCCATATTTTTTCCTGATCACATATTTTTTTTTGACTTAAGCACAGTGAATTACTAAACTAGAGGTCAGCATATGAAGCAGACACATGCATGCAGTGTTTGAGTGTTAGCTGAGTAGAAACACATTGTGGTGGATCTGTTGTCCATGCTGGATGCCTGTTTGAACAGGTGGAACCGTGGGGGCCAAATGAACCCAGAAAAAATTATTACATAATGACCAACACATCATTACCATACATATGTCAACACCGGCCAAGCATACAAGGTCAATACAGCTTAGTATTTCTCCTTATGTTAGCCGATCAGTTCTGTTCAGCTCGAGTCTGTTAAATCTAATGGAGGTATTTTTGGTCTCCACCATATTGATTGAAATGTTCTTAATTACAGACAAGCATTTAACACTATGTTTAGTGAAGTCATGTTTAATATGATCAAACATTTTTAAGCTTTGAAATGTTGCAGTGGATTGTATTTTTTTAAAGTGTAGTGAAGACGCGAATATGAATTTGCAGGTCAGATAGAGCTGAAAGGAGGAATAGAAATGAGAAGAGGTGGAAAGAGTATTTAGGAGAGGAGTGAATAGAAAAAATTTTGATGGCTCTTTGAGTCTCAGAAGGTGTGCCTCTTGAGTTAGTGATTATAAGCTTTTTAGCATGTAGATAACAATCTGAACAGCATGGCAGCAGAGAGAGAAAGCGAGAGAGAGAGAGAGAGAGAAAGAGAGAGGGAAAGTAATTACAACCTCAAATATAGCTGCAAGTAGCGATGACGGGGCCCAAGCACCATGGATCCAGGTCCACCCGGTGGCTTTTGGAAAACAATACAAGGTGGACACATGCATTTGACAATGTTCTAAACAATTTTGAAGCAATTTGGGTAAATAAACCTTTACCTAACGTAGACACGAGCCACTTCCTGTTTCCCATTTTTCATCATTAATTTACTCAATATCATTAATCACTATTCAATATATAAAAAATCTGTTCACAATTTAGCATCTTCAGCACATTTATTATTAGACATAATATTGTCTAAATGTGTTGACAGTCTCATGAATCCCCTAGGAGGAGCAGGCCTGCAGTCAGGGGTGGGTCAAAGGTTACATATGACCCCGGGCCCAAGGCCCAGGGGGGGGGGCATGCAAAGGTCTATAGTTGACCCTTAATGGGATCAAGCACAACAATTTACTTACTGAATTTTATCACCGAAAACAGAATGCATGTGTATTTACATGATAAATACATACATTTTTATCATTAAAACACATTTCAACTTGTCATCTGATTCGGATACCCCATCCCCACACTGTTATTGTGAAAATGGCTCGGTTGAAAAACCTGGCCAATCAGATGTGCGGAAGACACACAATGTGCATTGTGCAAAGTGGGGACTGACTAGAGAGTCAAAATGCCTCATCAAAGGCTAAAATCAGGGGTACAAAAAAGAAAAGCGAGCAGAGAGCAAAAGTGAACGAAAGAAGCAGAGAGGCGATGGCCAAATTTCTTGCCAAGCATGAAGCACTAGGAATGACAGGCGAAGCTGAACATGACAAAAGCGTGGAGCTAGGGTAGACTAGCAAATAAAACTGCAGCTAGCTAGCTTAACCTTTAGACAACGTTGGCATGTTCACTTAACTAGATAAGATATCAATATAATAGATAGATATAAATGCCTTTATAATTAGGGATGGTTACCAAAACCCGGTTATAAACGGGCCCCGGTGCAAAATTTTTAATGACCTTACTATTGATAAGCTCCAACATTACAGTTCTTTTTAACGTTTTGGTGTAATTTATAATCACACCGCTGCATCATCTCTACTCTGTTTCGTAGCTGCACTCCACACACACACCCACACACACACACACACACACACACACACACACACACACACACACACACACACACACACACACACTAGGGGTGACCAGATCCCAACAAACCAAATATGGGACAAATAGTAGCTATGTTAATGTGGGACACGTTACCTATGCTGAGAAGTCTAAATTTTTTATATGAAGTCTATCTAAATTAAAAAATAAACATCGCAATTTTCCCTGGCGCTATGTAGGCAGCAAAGACGGTGTCAGGTCCACCTGCACTTGACCCACCTGTGCACAGTTTGATTGACATCAAACACAGCCCCTTGATGACAGCCTTCCCTGCTTTCTTCACAGCCATTGGACACAAATATTTTATTGATATTTTAGATTTGTTTCCAGTGAGATATTGAGTTTATATAGTGACTTGTGACCACGCAGGTGGATGTCATTCGACAGTTATCTTCCTGGCCACGCTCCGCCCAGACGACACTCGGCACCACCCTGCTCACCACAATAAGGCACGTTCCATTTTTCGCCATAAATGTATTGCTTCGTCATGGCGACACTGTTCAACATATAAAAAAAATCGCAATTTAGAATCTACAATATCTTGGCATAATATTTCACAAATTTGGTACCAGCCACATGAATCCCCTAGGAGTATTTAAAAGTTCAGAGCCTGTGATTTCCAAAAAATGCACATTCAATCCAAAATGGCTGACTTCCTGTTGGGCGGAGCTAATGACTGTCATTTTGAAAGATGATGTGCTCTCTCCACACTGCTCTTCTCCCTTTATACCAACGACTGCATGGCCAAATTTGCAGATGACACTACTGTCATCGGCCTCATCCAAGATGACGATGAGTCTGCATACAGAAGGGAGGTTGAATGCCTGGCTCACTGGTGCAGTCAAAACAACCTGGAGCTGATCACGCTCAAAACAGTGGAGATGATTGTGGACTTTAGGAGGAAAATCCCTGCATTGTCCCCCCTCACCATTCAAAACAGCACTGTGGCAGCAGTGGAGTCATTCAGATTCCTGGGCTGTACCATCTCACAGGACCTGAAGTGGGAGATACACATCGACTCCATTGTGAAAAAGGCCCAGCAGAGGTTGTACTTCCTTCGCCAGCTGAGGAAGTTCAACCTGCTACAAGCGCTGCTGATACAGTTCTACTCAGCAGTCATTGAGACTGTCCTCTGCACTTCAGTAACTGCCTGGTTTGGTGCAGCTACAAATTGGATATCAGAAGACTACAAAGGACTGGAAAAATCACTCTGGACCCCACTCACCCAGCCCACTACCTTTTTGAACTGTTGCCTTCTGGACGGCGCTATAGAGCACTGAGCACCAGAACCGTCATGCACAGGAACAGTGCTCAAGCTATCCATCTTATGAACAATTAAATGTTTTTATTAGTTTTGTTTAGATATCAAACTTTATTGCACCAACTTTATGACATTTTATGAAAAGAATAAATAAAATACTTGTCATGTCCTTAGAAAAAGCTTTCCTATAACTGGTATTTTTGTATTATTGTTCTCAAATTCATATTGTGTTTTTATGCCAATTCCTGCCTAGGAATTCCTGGACTTTTAGGAATCATTCATCAATGGAGGTTGTCTGTCTATTTCTGGTACTGCGTCTGAGGTCTTTGGCACTCCGCCTAAAATTTGAAACAGAACTTGCTTTGATTTTCTAGTATTTTTACATTTAAGTTAATATTTTTATTATATTTTATTTATATAAAAAATAAAAAGTTTGTTCAGCACATTTGAATACAATAAACTTAGACTTACATAGCTTTTATTTCACTTTAAAAACTACTTTAACTCGCACAATGATTTGCAATGGCAACATTATTTAAGATATCAAATATCCCTTTATAATTTTACATCAGCAGTGTCTTGACATTAAAATTTTCATCAAAATCACACAATGCACACAGAACATATAATTAACTTCCTGTTTTCCATTTTTTGCCATAAATGTATTGTGTCACCGTGGTGACACCATTCAAGCTATAAAAAATATGTTTGCAATTTAGCATTTACAATTGGCATGATGTCGCACAAATTTGGTGCCAGTCACATGAATCCCCTAGGAGCAGTATTTAAAAGTTCAGAGCCTGTAATTTTCAGAAAATCCAAACTGGCTCATAATAGATACTTGAAAAATGTTGAAAAGTTGTTCGGCTTTATGAGAACTATATATGTACCAATTTTTGTGCCTCTAGGTGAAAATTAGGGTTCTAAAAGGCCCCCCTTACATGCCCATTTTCAAGGGGGCGCTACAGAGCCCCCACTGCAGGCTTTCAGTGCTTGGGCTCTAATAACAATAGGGCCTCTGCACTTTCAGTGCTTGAGTCCTAATAATATTAATAATAATAATTGTTAGAAAAACAATAGGGACTCTGCACTTTCAGTACATGGGCCCTAATAATAATAATAATAATAATAATCCTTAGAAGAAAAATAGAGCCTCTAAACTTTCAGTGCTTGGGTCCTATTTAAACAAGAGAATCTGAGATCAAAAGGCCTATGACACTACATCACTGATACGACTCTGCCATTTCATCTTCCCTTTGTCTCTTTTTTCCAACCCTTTTTCTATATTTTCCCTTCACACATGTTTTCTCTTTTTGCCCTTCTCAGTTTTGTTGGTAGTAATTCTTAGTTTCATAGAAATGAAACTTTTGATATGAGCTGCAGCATTAAGCCCCAGGAGAGATCACCCCTCCCAGCTAATAAATATTCATATGCGCACAGTTATCCATCTCCCCATCTACTGAAGGTCAGTCTTCTGTGGTGTCCATGAGGGCCCTGACTTATATGAAAATCTGTACATCGAAAAAGCGCTTCAGGGCCCTTTGTATCCAATGGGATGTGTTTCAAGTTTATATAAACAGCAAAGGATTACTTAACCACTTCAAATTTGCAATAGGCTTACTCAGTATATTCCATGAAGTTTGTGCCTTCCATATTTAGTATAAATCATACAAAAATAGGATGTTGTGGTAGTAAATTAAATAAGTATTACGATGAATGATGGAATTTATCACACTGAAATAATGCCAACAATGTTTACACCTTTCAGCTATACAGTACTTCTGAAACAATATGTAGTTTAGCGTTTATGGACTGGCCTCATTCACTTCAACTGAATGTGCCTTACTGTAACTAATTCATGCCTTTTTTTATCTTTTACAATCGAGGAGCAAATATAATTTGTGGTAATCATAATTTTGTCACAAATGCTGTTGATTGATCTTAACTTGTATTGAACCCTTTAAGTCAATCTATACTTCTGAGTTAACATGCACTCTTTCTTAATTTTTGTTATGATAATAGTGGTGTGAAAACTCACAAGCGCTTCAGCACTGTAGCTACTTTTAAAGCACTCATAAGGCAGGTCAATCATGCAGACTAGTGCAGTATTTAACTGCTTTCTCTTATTAAAAGAAGTTTACAGTAATGGGACTATAAAGCTGTAATGATGTAATAATTACATAATCTGTTTGTTTGTTTATTTAGGCTTCACAAGTGTATATAAAAGTATATATAAATGTCAAAAATATATATAAAAGTATATATAAAAGAGGAAATGAAAATTAAAGGTGTGAAAAAGAATGAGAAAAAGAAAGAAAGGAAGGAAAAGAGAATAAGACAGAGAGATGGGTGGAAATAAGAAGTAATAAGCAGATTTGCGAGATTTGCCGGCAGCCATCTGATGTTTTAATAGAAGTTAGGTGCTGGTAAAAAGAAAGAGGCTGGAAAATGGTGCAGATTTCCTGGATTTGCTGGACAGGGTCTCATTGCTATTCCTCTCATGTTTGGGGTTAAGAGGCTTTTTGGCTGGTTGTTGGTGAAGTCTCATTATCTATGACATATGCTGACCCTTGTATGCCATGCCCTGTTTGTTTCTCTGGGTGTGTATCCACATCATGTCTATATAATGACCAACAACAAACTTTCATTTTCTACCCTGGTTTGTGTCCATTACAACAAGACCCTTGTGTGTGTGTGTGTGTGTGTGTGTGTGTGTGTGTGTGTGGACTGTATTTGTGGTTATGCGCATGTGTGTCATGTTTCTAAGCCTATATGCATACTTTGTTTTTTGGGGGACATATAGTAACAGGATTGTGTTGCACACATTTGTGCTTATACAGAAACGAATATGACCTTTGTGAATCAATAATAATGTCTCTATAATGATCCATTGGGCTTTATTAGGGATCATATGCTGTGTTGCAGTGCAGATGTGGCTATGTATTGTAATTAATGGGATGGGTGGACCAATTAAATTTGGGTCCTTTATGGTTGTGCTGATTACCATGTTTAGGGCCTGCATTTCAAAGAATGCCTCCCAAACATTCCCAACCTCTTGGGGGAGTATGTGAATACATGTGTATCTCTCTTAATTTGCTTGCATGAAGGGATGCTTGTGCGTGTGCGTGTATTGGCTGGGGGTGGTACCAGCAATATAATTATTGTTCATAAATTACCCTTGAGAATCCTTTTAACCCACCTATACTTTATTATGATAATAAAAATAAATAGAGAGGGTAACAAAAAGCATCTGTATTTTGGTCAGTTCATATGTTTTTTTTCGATGTCTTATCTCTTTAAACCAGCTGGCCCCAGAACAGCAGATATGCTCTATTCCAGAATTTCCCAAACTGGGGTACGGAGACAAAATTCTGAGATTTACTATTCTTTTAATTTAATTCCAGTTCAAAATAACATTCGAACCGAGTGTATTTTCATAGGTAAAGAAAAAGCAAAAATGTATGCACCCTCTAGTGCAGAAACACCAAAATAGTTGTGTCATAAAGGTCAGATAAATAGCATGCAATGAAAAAACCGTATCTTTTGCGGTAAAAAAAGAAAAAAAGAAAGAAAAGCATCTACTCCTATGTCATGAGAGAGCGCATAACATACGTGATGTAGGTATCTGTTTTTGCAAGCCTTGCACACTGCTAGTTGATGTAGCTAAGTGATTGCTAGTTAAATAGAGACTTCGCTGTTTTACTACACTTGCCCTAGTCAGTCATACACGATTATATGTCACTCTCATCGGCGTGACCAAAAATTCACACACACATTCACACACAGTAATTTCACTTGCATTTGCTCGCACTCTAGACAGAACTACTGCTTACGCTTCCATTTCTCTCAGAAAGACTCAGAACAGCGTAGTATAAAGGGAATAACAATTTGTTAATGGACAATAAAATAACAATGTAAAGTCTCCTTTGTGTAAGACCCCATCTGACGATCTGGGAAAAGTTTTGTGAACCGTTAAGTCCTGCCGGGAAAGATGGCAGGGGCGAGGAGCCTAACAAAAATACTTTTAATACTAGGACCCCCAAAAGAGTAGGGAAAAATGAAATATGGAGATGGGGGAGCATCATTTCGCAATTTTGCAGTTCTTGCAGCACATCAGAACTATCAGAACTACCCTCGTGCAAATCTCTTAGCGCCTTGGCCTGATGTACTTGTAGAAGGGCCATGGCATGCAGGGCATAGGCGGCCTGACTGGCTGCGCTGTAGGATTTCGTCTACAACCATTTAACCAGTAATCAAGCCGCGAGTGATCAGGGGCGGGCGGAGGGTTCCACTCAAGCCCGACACTCGCAGTGGCCCTGGAAAGCATGGCAGTGAGTTCAGCGTCCGCCTCAGACCGGCTGACACACCCAAAGGCGACAGTCTGGTTGAGTCTTCAGCATCTGACACTGCTAGAACACCCTCCAATGCAATGATCGACATCTCATAAGGATCTCGGGCCCTGGGAGAGGCATTAGGCTGGCACTGAGGATTGCTGCCGGTCTCGTCCCAGAGGTGGAAGGAGGCCAGCGAGCGCGCTGCGGGGTGGGCAAACGCGGGGATTACCCGATGGGACAGTACCCAATGAAGCCCGCGAAACATCTCCAGCGTCCGTCACACCGACGTTGTACAATGCTTGGGGAAGTATGAGGTAGGGTAGCATTGTTTGTGCAATACCCTTGAAAAGGATAACAATGCTTGGAGGATTATGAGGAAGGGGTTGCATAGTTTCCTTTTATGATTCTAATACCACCAGAGTTGTAAGAAAATGGTACATTTGATGTGTTGCTTAATGCACTGAGCTTGCTTGGTTGACTGCAGGTTGGAACTTATGTATGTCTTGTATGATGAAAAAGACTATTGTCCCAGCGTCTTAATGGAAGACTCTTGAATTTCTCTTGAAACAGCTGCTGTAGTGGCTCTTATCCTGAAGGAATGGCAGGAATACACTCGAGGAGAGAGACCGCAGCATATTAGCATGCCGGAAAGATGAGATGTGAACCAGTGGAGAGTCATGGGGTCCCCAGAAGAATTAATAAAAAGGGGGAGGCAGCTGAAATGTGAGGCTGTGACTTAAGATAATTTATCAGAAGTGTATGGTCAAAAGGAATTGTCAGGATATAATTCAGATATTGAAACTATGATCTAAACTATCTGTTTTTGAATGTTTAAGAAATAAAAATTGATTTTTTTTTTTTTTTTGGAGAAAAAGAAATATCAGAAAAGGTTAAATGTCATGACAGCAGGAAAACTAGAGAATATGAAGTGAATTCCCCACACCTCAAAAAAGCCGTAAAATGCCATGAGAAAAACTGCTTCTAAGAAATGTCATCGAATTTAGAAAAACACCCTGCTCTGAGAGTGGAAATAAGGTGTAGAATGTCTAAATTGATAGGAAGTAATTTGTCGGGAATGTTAGGGGAAATTTTTCTGATTCCTCTCAGAATTAGCCAGATGGATTCAGGTGAATGACATCTAGCTTGAAACCGAAGGTTTTGATAATTGGACATTAAAACAGAAAGCAATGAAAGCACAGACAGTTGACACTAACACGGGGAATAACATGGTCATGTGAGAGTTGCAAAATAAAGAATATTGAGACCAAGCGGAATTGTAAAATTTGAGCATAGAGGGGCAATTCCATGCCTTATCAAATCTTTTGCAGAATCTAGCGGGTCCAAAGATTCTAAACGTAAACTGCCCTGACCACAAATATATTAAAAGTTAAAGGAGCGGAGAGCAAAATGCATTGTAACTTTAAAAATAAATAATGCGTTTTGGCAAAGCCTTTTTGTGATATAGCCTACTAGACAGTTCTCAATTCGTTTACATGTCCAACATTTTGATGCAAATATGCTTTTTGTCCCACTGTTTACACTCACTTTAAACCAAACCAAATCAAGATGGGCATTGGCGGAATTATAAAGTGTATTTGATCATTTTGGCACGTAATCGCATTAGCGCTCAAACATTAGCCGCCTGTCAATCAAACAGCACACAGCTACAGACGTCAGGAAATAAAAAGTCAGTCTTTTATATTTTATCTTGATCAACCAACCAGTGGTTGTCTTGTTCTAGATGTAGATCATAGCTTAAGTATAGAAAATTACTCAAAAGTTTATCTTCAATATCAATCTCTCTTTTTTTCATATAAAAATCAAGATTGTTTTATCACCCAGCCCTATTGATAACATTGCATTAATATCTTACATCAACCCAATAATCTCAGTGATAGATAGTTAATTTATAGGCTACATTATAGACACACACAGAAACTAATAAGCAGAAATATGAAATTTATCTCGATATGTTTCTTCAAATTAGAGGCAGGATTAATGCTGATATCGGGCTTGAGCAAGTTAATCTCACATGACACAATCCTGCAATTGGCCTTTTTCACTGCGAAAAGCCCTTTCAGGTGTTGAACTGTGCTTGAGGCATCCTCCACAGTTGACGCCAGATGCTGTTCAAGTGTGTGATTTGATTTGACGGGAGTCACAAGACTCTCTCTAGCCAATCATGTTGAGAGATTAAAATAAAATTAGGACAGGGAAGTAGCAAACACAGATGGTGGGAAAATAACACATTAAAATTACAGCATTTAAAATATACTCAAGTAAAAGTAAAAGTATACAATTTTTAAACTACTTAAAAAAGTACAATTCCTGGGAAAAAGTAGTTAATTACAGTAACGTGAGTATTTGTAATTCTTTACCTTACACCCCTGGCTATATATTAGCAACTGGCTTGCTATCCCAAAAAGAAACATACATAATGTTGTTGTAGCTTAGTAGCTGGTCGATAAAATTAGTCTAGTCTTACTTTAACAATAGTCTCAACAAAACAAGGTCTGTACAAATCTGTAATGATCAGTGGCCCCGTGGCAGAAAGTTTAAATTTCAAGACATCAATTAAATGCTATATTTGGCTCTGTACACATGGTGTTGATTGTAGTTTTTTTTTTTTTAAGTTTATTGTTCTTTTTTTGTTTAAAGTTGATACAGTTGGTATTGAAAATGTAGCTTAAATAAACATTTAATTAAGAGAACAACAATAAAGTTTTTTTATCGTTCACCCTGTTTTTGTTATGTAATTCAGTACCATGGTAATACCTTTTACCGTGATAAAAGCTTCAGCAATTATCGTGACATGAAAATTTGATATGTCACATGCCTATACCTTTGAATTTAGCATTGCATCCTCAGTCAGCTCTTTCAACCATAGTCCTGGTAACGCAGAGGCTGGGGCACCTCTTTGCTGGTGGAGAGGCGAAGAGAACATTGTGAGAGCCAGCATGCTGGGACTGGTGTTCCTTCAGCAACTAGTATCGACATATGCTCTCAGGTAGACTGGGGAGCAGTGCAACTAGGCTGGGGAATCAACAGCTGCTGGGCTGACTTCTGGGCAGTGCTGGACCTGAAGGCAGTACAATAGACATGAGCAGATGCACAGTTCCTGTCCTCAATGGTAGTACACATGCCATGATCCAAGGGGAGGTCCAAACAAAGGGGAGTGGAGACTCCACCCCGAGGTGGTCACACAGATCTGGGGGCAGTTTGGGCCAGAAGTAGTAGACCTGTTTGCCTCCAGGGAGTTAATGTCCACTGTTAATCTCTCTCTAGGGAGGGACAATTTCCCTTTCTGGAAAGATCCCCCATTCAGCCTGCTCAACCCCTTTTTCAGAGAATGAAGGTGGAGATTGTGAGAATGATCTTGGTGCGCTGTACTGGTCTTACATGGTGTGGTTCTCGGACATCCCACTTCTCCTGCACAGGACACCATGGGAGCTTACCATGAAAAAGAGTGACATTTTGCCCTTGCAAAGTTTTTGTCCTAACCACTAGTGACACGTGACAAGTGACAGAGACAGGGCTTTCTATTTTTTAAATGGTTTCTATTTCTGCTACGTCGCTCCGGCAAGCGCAGTCAACTAATGGGTCTAAAATTATTCTTATTACAATATATAAAAGCCGGCATCACACTAGCGTTCACAACACCTTGATTTTGGCTGAGAGTGTCACACACCTATCGAATGTTATGCTTGAGGTCTCTCTCTCTTCAGCCGGAGCTATATCACACACACGCACTAGTTCAAAATGGCAGTGGGGAGACATACCGGCTCATTCCTGCTTCCCTGTTACATGGAGATTAGTGAAACAGCAACAGGAGTAGCACATGAACACAAACAATTGTAACAGACTGAATAACGATGTGATTCATAAAGTAAATTTTTCCTGTGTTTGTTTGAATTAACCCCTCTGGGCTTGCCGTTAAAAGAGTTATGGAGCTTATGTGAGAAAATGAGTTGCGATTAATAAGCAGACTGTTCCATCTGTGATTGCTGTTCTTTTTACAATTTATAATAAATTATCTTCATTTTAGTGTATTAATATAACGGTGCCGCGTCGGAGCCTAGTGTGGACAGACAGATTGCTTGTCACTGGAATCTTATCGCATTGCGTCTGGTAGGACAAGGCATAAGGCACTTACAATGGAAGTGAATTGGTCCAGTGCATAAATGCTAAAATACACACCGTTTCAAAAGTAAAGCCACAAGAGATAAACTTTATCTAACATACTGTAATTTTAGTGTGATAAAATCACTTATTAACCTTATATTTGTGTAAGTTATATTCCGTACCAGTATTACAGGATTTCATTGTCATATCTAACAAGGTGTAATATTGGATATACTGTAACTTCACAAAAAAAAAGTTTAGTAAGCATTATATAGTAACCATTTCATTATTACGTAAAATGCTTTGTTAAAATGTCTTGTTGTTCTACTTTTGAAACAATGAGCGTTTTAGGGTTTATGTTTAAAAAATAAATATTGAAGTTAATAGAAAATTGTTTGAAAATGCAAATGAAGCCAAAGCATCAATCTTTGAGTGATACCAAGCAACACAGTCTGAAACGGAGTTTGTGAGTGGAATAAGATTACAGCAATTTCCCCTCCTCACAGTCTTTTAATCACTCCTCTCCAGCTCCACTCCATCTTTTTCATTTTCCCTGCTATCTGGAGTGAGAGACAATGCAGACACTAATTGTTTTATAATATTTAAAATTGAAATTGAAAGCATTTAATTCAATTGTGCTATTCCACCTTTAAACATGCTGGTTTACGGAACAGATCTAAAATCTGCCTGCAATAGTGGTACTGCCTTGGAAGGTCTTTTTTAATGAAATGCATATATCAGAAATGTTCTCCTGAGAGGCAGACAGAAATTGGGATATATAGGAGGGGCAGAAAGAAAATACTGAAGATGCATAGAAATTGAAAGAAAGAGAAACAGAGCTGTAACAGAACAGCTTGGAGTCCCTTGAGCACTACTAGAATCATCTTCCGAATCCCCTCAGCAAAAGGATAAAAAGAAGTACATACTGCAGCAATAGCTACAAGAGGCCGCAGTGAGTATCTTTGCAATTATATGTGATGAGGAAAGGAGAAATTTACTAATGACAACAAAAATGCTAGTTCTCAGAGCACTTAGAACAATTGTAATGAAAACTTCCCTTTTTTATCCCAATGGTTATCTTAATGCTTTTTGGCACAAGCTTTTCAGCAAGACATAGTTGCAATAAGTGTTGCATTAAAATAAAACGTTAATGTAAAGGTTGTTAATTAGTTTTGCATTAAAATACTTGTATCAATGTCAGTTTAATGTTCAGAGTACAACTATCCACAACTTTTCTTGAACAAATAATGGGCATTGCCATGATGGCACCCTATTTCTGTTTGACGGTTTTCCCTGTCTGGTCTCATTGAAATGTGCAAACCATGACTTTTCGAAATGCAAGATAAAATTACATTTGAGCTCATAGTCAACATGTGGGGCTGTTGTTTGCCACAAAAATAAGATCTTTTAAAGGAAGTTTAGAACACTAAAAAATTTGAGAATAATGCCCATGCCCAGTGCCCTATACATTTATTTCACACCAAAGCAAGAAGAAAGTAGTTGAGTGTGTTTGCTGCTTTAAAATTAAAATATCCTCCCAGCTCTCTCAAAAATCGTAACTTACTATTTACCTAACCCTTAAAAATGAGTTTTGTTTGAGTAACCTAATGTATTTAAATTTATTCAGACATGTTAAGTATTATTTTCTTACTCAAACCAGTTTATGGTAACACTTTACAATAAAGTACCATTTGTTAACATTAGTTTACAACATTAGTTAACATGAACTAACAATGAACACCACTTTTGCAGCATTTATTAATGTTTTTAATGTTAATTATGATGTTAACTAATACATTTTTAACTAACACTAACTAACAATAAACAATTGCAATTGTATTCGCTAACAGTAACAAAGCTTTATAAATGCTGTAATAAATATATTGTTAATTGTTAATGATACCTAATGTATTAACTAATGTTAAAAAATGGCACTTTATTGTAAAGTGTTACCCAGTTCATTTATATGTTAATTCATGAAACACATTTTTAGGTAACGTTTTTTTTTCACTGAAGTAAGTGTATAAGTTTGTTTTCCATTTGGATGAAAGCTAAGCTATATAACTGCATCCAGTGCAATGATTTATTGTACCTGTGTTATGATCAACCTCCTTAAACTACAGTAAGTGGAAAAAGCTGAACATGTATTGCTTGCACTGGTCTTCATTTTATGAAAACTAGAGCTTTTATAGTGGACACTTATAAAGGTAGGTATTTCAATGAATCTCTTATATTCTGATCAATCGCAGGTGATGTGAACACTTGGTGTGAATGATTGGCAATGTGCAATAGGATGGCACCTTTGATATGTTTAATGAAGAACATCTTACATTTTCAAAGACACATTTCAGTTCTGCATATGCCTGTATTTTGTGCTTGTGTGTAGTACTCACCATAATGTTAGATGTATGTTAAACAGATCTGTTCAATGTTTTGCTCTGCGGCTTCTTCTTCAAGATATTTTGGCTAATCTCTTACGGTGCAAGAGATTACAATAAACAATTTTTCTTGTTTAAATAAGCACTTCCAATTGCAGATGTTTAAAAAAAATTATACAAAACAGTTTGGCTCTGTGCCGGGAGTCTGGACCCCATCAATTACACAATCTATTGTACTATGATATTATGAGTGGTTTAAAATGATTTATTTTATTATTCATTTTGCAGAAACAGCACCAAAGCATTCCTCTGGTGATTTTATGAGCAAAGTTTTCATTAGTACCATATATATTTTGACTAGCTTTAATGAATGTACTAAAAAACACATTGTCACATTACACAACTCAAGATAAAGTTTATCAAAGTTACCTTTCTCAAAATCCTGCTGTGGCAGTATCATGGTACAATATGGTAAAACTTTGGTATTTTTATTATATACATTAGGCCTATATAATGGTTTATACATGGAAGGCTCCTCTAAAGAACGTGTCCAAAAAATATGGTATTGGATTGATTTTGATACTTTTACATGCTTTCATTTAATGTAAGTATTTTTATACACTTTTATTTAAAAAGCATATTTACCTGCAGTAGGCAATATTTCCCAGGCTGCACTTCCACATGATCTTCATCACTGGCAAACAATTGAATGCAGCTGCAAATTTTGTTTCAATTAATTGTAAGTAAATATTCACTTGTTGTTTTTGTTCTGTCTTCTGAAGCATCCCGTTACTGTTTTACTGCGTGACAATGAGCTACAAATGATTCAGCCTGCAGTTAGACAAATTCATTGAGAAGAACAGACTCAAAAGATTGATTCTTAATTCACGCATCAGGCATCACTCAGAATCACAAGACCCATACTCCTGAGTCTATGGCCATGTTTACAATGGCATACTATCCATAATACTCTCACTGTTTTTTGACAAACACAAGTATGACTGATTGAAATAATTTTTGTTTGGTGGTAGCACAGAAATGACATAAAATTCACCTTTTTGTATTTGAATATAAGGAGACAAAAACAGAATAAAACCAATGACATCTTAATGCCTAAAAGCTGGTGTAGTATCAGCCTCATTCAATAATGCCCAATCCAATAGTACTCACCCTGAATACTATTGCTTACTGTGTGCTTTACGACTACACTCAATCGTGTTCGGTCAATGTATTGATGCAAGGTTGAAGGCTAACCTCTATACCAGGAACCCACTTGAAATTTTGGCAAGCAACTCACATTTGCCATGATCCAAATGACTGTGTCTCATTGAAGCAGTCTACAGGTTGCTTCATTAGATCAATTGACAGGGTTCAGTTCATGTTTATAGGCATTTGAATTGACCACTTCCTGCGTCTGTGTGGCAGCCATTTTGTTGAGGAGGGCTTTTCTGTGAGAAGTGAATAAATATGTTGATCTAAGGAAATATGGTTTCACTCCATGTGGAACCACTATTATATTACATCTTTAATTCTTTGGCAAGAAGTTTCATGAGGTGGGAGCAGTTAGTTAAGCCCTATTAATGTTGTGAAGTGAGAATTTGGAAAAATGTCAACCTCTGCATGGTGCCAAATCATACAAGTCGTGACAGTATCAAGACACGAGGGTCATATTTGTAGTAGACAATGTGGAATGTCTTCCTTTTAGTTTTATAGATCAGGGAAGATAAAGTCCAAGTCAAGAGAATTTTGATAAAAGATCTCACAAATAATTTCAAGAAGTACTGGTAGTACTGGCAATGGTGCTGATAAATCCAGATTTGTATTTATTATTATAGTTATTGAGGGGTATGGTGGGAAGACGGGTTGAGGGGTGTTACTCCGGGGTAGAGTTTAATCTCAAAGGACTTTTGGTAGAGGATGGGCTGGATGAAGAGTCTTCAATGTCCACATTATTTACTCCCATCTTTTTTAGTGATGATTCATCTGTGACAGAAATGGAGCGAGTGAGGGTGGGGCGCATTGGAGTAGCTGAATCTGAAAAATTAGACAAAAGAGAGATGGATGTTTTATGTAATTATTGCCATTCAATTGTAACATGAATTTAGCTTGATGGTATAGTCAGAACAGTAATGTTCAGTCTGAACAGGGTCTGCCCCAAAACACATGCTTCTGATTCAGCTTCTTAACATGTTGCACAAAGTTGTTAGATGAGTCATCATGAATTCCATATTGTCAATGAGGTTGCATCACAGTGGACATCTATGCAGTGTAATAAATGAACCAACAGAGGGCAGTGTGGACACTGAGAGATTTGTCACATGCATCCAAATGCCCAAGTTGCCAAAAGGGGGGGGGAAGCGACAGCATTTCACTGTTTATAACTCATCCATCACTACTACATCACAATGAAAACTTTCTTTCTCTCATTTTCTCTCTTTCACACTCTTACAAAATTTCTAAAGCTCTCTGAATTTCTTCTTCTCTCAAACTACACCCCCCAACCCCCAATATTTCATAGAATTGCATTACAATACCTAAATATTTGCAGAAAATTCCTTATATTGCTTGATCAAAATGTGCAGTAGCTCAAAAGATAAGAATGCTGCACTAACGAGGCAAAGGACTGCTGTACAAGTCTTAAAGAGCATGCAAGTTGACATGGAACCGCATCATAAAATGCTGTGGTTGCTTCTGCAACTGCGTTTTTCATGTCACATTTGTTTTTATGACAATGTTGGTTAGGTGTAGGATTGGGAGGTAGGTTTTATTGATTTAAACTTTAACATTAACCTTAAAAACCTCATCTGTTTTGCATCCCATATTTGTTTATATTAAACTATCAGTTATGTTTAGGTTTAGGATTGGAAGGGTTGATTTTAAACTTGATAGAGGATTAACCTTAAAAACCTCATCTGTTTGGGAGACAACTTAAAACACTTTTAATTCACCTGTAGTGAATTGGGTGCTAAAACACTGCAGACAGCATGTAAAAGCATAAAAGACACTATCGGTGGCTGCAATTCATTTGTAGTGAATTCCCCCTACTGTGTTCTAAATTCTCACACAATTTTTCCACTCTCTCTTCCAAACTTTCTTTCAGCATTTTTGCTCTCTTCCTCTAAGCATATGTTACCTGTACAGTTAATATCACTCTTCAGTTTGCTGTTGGTTTCGTCCTGCTGGTTTTTCTCATATTCTCTCACCTCTTCAAGTGTCATTCCTGTATGCACAAATATAGATCACATACAGCATTTGAGTGCCAAGCCAGGTATTAGGATTCTGATGTACACTTAACAGACCATGTGATTAATCATGTTTAGAAAGCAATACAAAACTTTAAAAAATACAATAATTTACTGTACCATGCCACTCATCAATCCATGCCACTGCCTGTCTGTGTCCCACCAAAAGAATGTCACGAATGTTCTATGATGAATCATAACATGCCATAATATGACACATGATGAAATTGCATGATTAGAAAGCATGATGTAATGCATAGGAATAGTGACATGACATGGTAAAGTGGTGCGGTCAGTACCCTGTGAACAAACTCCTCTGTCCTTCCCTGTAAACCATAGACCTCAAAACTACAGGTGACTCTCTTATAGGAGCACATAATAGGTTTGTTGGTGTTCCTCCAGCCATCTACTAGGGGTCCCCTGCCTGTTTTCTCTGACACCCAGTTGCTCAGATCCTGTATGTTTTAAGTAGATAAAATACATTTTCTGCTGAGTGAGCAAATCACTACTTGTTCTCATATGTATTACATGCTGTGCAGGTATCTCTGTGCAGGTGTGACATTACATTTTAACATTCAACATGTGCTGAATTAGAAATTAGTAAAACAGTAACATTGGATGTTTTCAAAAATATCTCTCCAGGGAACATTTTAGATTTTTCATCAAATATTGAAATGAAAGGTCTTATATAATGTTCATTGTGAATATTACTGTTTTATATTGTTAAATATACAAATAAAACAGTAACATTGCTGTATTGGCTAGGGAGGGTAAAGTCACATGGGGTAACCTCCTCGTGGTTGCGAAAAGGGGTTCTTGCTCTCAATGGGGCACGTGATAAGTTGTGCATGGATCGCAGAGAGTAGCATGAGCCTCCACATGCTGTGAGTCTCCGCGGTGTCATGCACAGAAAGCCACATGATAAGAAGCACGGACTGAATGTCACAGAAGCAGAGGCAACTGAGACTTGTCCTCCGCCATCCGGATTGAGGTGAGTAACCGCACCACCACGAGGACCTACTAAGTAGTGGGAAATGGGCATTCCAAATTGGGAGAAAAGGGGATAAAAAAATGTCATAAACTCATTATAATAAATTGTAAACTTTGTGCTAACAGTTCAGTTGGAACTATCAGTTATAATAGATTCTCTCGATATAACATTAGTATCAGAAGTATTGATAATTCAGCATTGATTCACCCGTCCCTAGTCTACAGTATACAGTATGCAGTATGTTTATTAAAATTTTGAGGGTGGTATCGTCAGTCTGAAGAACTAAGATAATGGTATACACTAGCTGCCATGTTAACCATGGTGTCAACAAATCTGAGTATGTCTTTGATCACAACTGAGTATTTCTAGTATCACAACTGTATTTGCTTATTGTATAACTGTTATCCCTTGGATTTGTCTTATTCCTAACTCTGCATATGACAGCAATGGATTTAGGTTGTGCATGACTGAATCTTTGAGTGTAATATGGAAACATGCTTTCCTCTGATGTATTGTCTGACCTCTGAAAATTATTTCAGAAATGTGTCTCTAAATGTAGTAAACTGAGGAATGTCTTTCTTGCCATTTGTGTATGTGTATGTACCTCTGACTGTTTGTAATGTTTGTCTGGGATTGGATCACTTAAGATATCCAAAAAGCAGACACTGTCCTCTGGGGTGGGGTTATCACCAAACACCTGCATACACAATTCCAAAACTATATCAGAAGCCCCTAATTCCCAAGTGAATCAATACATTGACAAAGATGCCAACTTCTGCGTCTCATTGATGATAAAAGGAAGCTTTTTCAGTTCTTAGAGTAAAGATCACACAATAGCACTGGTTAAACATACTGTAGCACATTACAGAACCTTGACACACTACATAACGAAAGATGGTAGGCAGAGACTCTGAATAATGCAAGATGTTTCTGACGGTTTAGATTATATGATGAGTGTAAGTTGGATCAGTCATAGGGAATTTTTTTCTTTTCTTTTTTTTTAAAAAGTAGGCTGGCTATCAATAACAACTTTTGCGCAATCTTCCTTTCTCTTTATTCCCGCAGGCAGACTTACTCATACATCTTTGAATCACAGCTTTGTGGCAGGTTGGGTCTTAAGTCTTATTTTTCATTTCTTAATAACAGACTACTCCAGGGCACAACTGTCTCTCTCTCATTTGCTGAATGCAAACAAACTCACTGCAAACCAGTAATATCTCGACTCATCTCAGCTTCTCCACTCTAAAATAAACTCTGAATGAAAACACAACTACCAGTAAATGAATTACTTTTGAATGTCTGTTCACCTTAAAGGCCGTGGTGTCCTATATCAGTGGAGTGAGGTGTAGTGTTTGCTCACATTGGATTTGCTTACCTGACTACTAATACTGAGTTCTTAAGAGACAGACACAAACACAATGGCCTTTACAAGGATGTGGTAGCTACGTGTGCTGCTGATGAATCGCCATCCCTACAAAGAGGATTAGCTCCTGTTTGAACACACACCATGCGAGTGTGTGTGTGTGTGTGTGTGTGTGTGTGTGTGTCCTTAACTATCCTTTGGGGATAAAATTGTCCCCAGATGTGGTATAAATTTGACAAAATTCTTAATTTGGTATGACCTTATTTGTAAAAATGATTATGTAAATTAAGTTAATTATGTTTTTGAAAAGTAAAACAAACATGCAGAAAATGGGATAGTAAAATGTCAAGTCGACCCGCACTTCATAATAGGTCATCTGGGTATTTCTCGCTTACACTTTAATGAACACTGAGGATTTGGACATACTACTCCATTGGCATACTGTTTTTGCATACTATATAGTAGGGAAGTACTATTTGAACACAGCTTATATGTCCCCATGTAAACGTGTTTGTGTGCACATATTAGCATACTCTCACTCACATTTTCTGTGCTCCCGTTGTCATTCTTAAAGCGTGTCTCAATCTTGATTTGGAACCTTGGTAGGAAGGAACACTTTTGGGAAGAGTGATGAGATGAGAAGATGAGAGAGGAAAAAGGGACATTGGGGAGGATAAAGAGAAATGATTATGTTGTATGCTCATTGGGCCAGTAAGCCCAAAGCAGACTGCATGAATCTAAGCTGTCATGTGAGAATACTTACTGTGTACTCTGTGGTAGAACACCAATGGATGGAGAAAGAGAGAGGTATGTAGAAGAGAAATTGGGTTTTAGATCATGGTAGTTACTGGTGCATTAAAAGGACAAGATAGATGTAGGTGCCATGTGACAGGGCACATAAATATTAAAATACTGGAGCATTTATCGTATTAGAATGCTTGAACTGGCCTGTCATGGTGTAAGGGTAGAAATTCCAAGCCGTTTCAGTCACATAAAAAGCCATGGGAACAAACCTTCTCATCCATACAGGCAGTTTGCTAAACACAGACAAAAGAGGAAACATGAGATACACAACATTAAGACAAAACAGACATGTTATGCAAACCCATACACAGCGATGCTGAAGGATCGGTTTACAACAGAATGTATTTCCATACTGGTCCAAGCAGGCTGATACTGTTCAGTGCTGGTTTGGCCAGCATAGCTTGGCTGTTCACCAGGGTAGGGTTGCACCAGCTGTGCTTAAGGTCTCACTTAAGTTGATATGTAATGTTCACACTAAGGGCTTAGTAACTACTTAAGTTTGTAACTAATCACCTGTCCTTAAGGCAAGACTTAACTAGTAGGCTGTAAACTCTCCGTAATGTGATGCGTAGTCGCATAATATGACATTTACCTGTATTGATACAATAAACAGCCTTGAAATTTGTACACAGAAGTGTTAAATGGTTAAAAGGGTTGATGTTCAAACCTTGTTTGCTCACGTAACTGAAATTTGAAACTGAGATTTATTTAATGGTATATTTATCCTTTGTTAATAACAATTTTCAAGAACTGTATCTAAAATGAATAAGGGACAATAAATAAATTTACGCCACAACTATGCTAAGTTTTTACTAACGTATAGCTTGTGCAACCGGCCCCAGGCTCACATACATTTGAACATGTAGTGTACAGTATGTATGTATGTGCACAATTGTGTGTTGGGGTGGGAGGTTAGACAACAGTCACAATAGCTATAAGTGTCACTTCTAGAGGTGCCTTGAGCCATCTCTCTCACAAAAAAAACCTCAATACACACACACACACACACACACAGAGAGAGGGGGGGGGGGGGGGGTCTGTGATAGAGAGGGTGAGATAATGAACTCAGCACTGTAAGATAAGACAGCACAGACAGCAGTTCAGATTAACAGCCTGAGGACCAGAGTGATGGATGGATAGACAGAATATGAGAAGAGAGGGGAGGAGGAGAGGAGATGTAGATCATTCATGGTCAGCCAGTTGTGTTGAGTGCCACGGATGAGGCCGTGCTTTCTCACTCTGCTTCTTTCCCCCTCTCCGCATCTCTGAAGTGATACACACTTCCTCATTGTGTCCTGGGGAACAGCACCTTCCCACCAACCAACTGTTGTTACATTACAATGCATTGAATCTTGATGATACGAGTTAAATTATTCATAATTACAATGCAGCAGTTCAGCCTGATGTACTTGTAAACAGGATATAATGATCTTTTCTGCAGAAATATCACAATTTCAATTAGACCCACATGCACCATGATAAGATTTATTTGACCATTAGGAATTTAATGCTCTGCCCTTTAAGTCTTTGTTAACACATTCATGCTTTGAAGTTTTTTTTTTTACTGCTAGAGGTGCAATAATTCATACTCACTACAGCATTTAATGACTGATTGTGTGTGTTTTGTGTGTGTGGAGCTGGGGGGGTGTCTTTGTAGGGTGAAGAATTGTGAAGAACATAAGAAAACAAGTGATTACAGTACATAGCGTGGGAGGATATCAGATCCAGATCCTCTGGAGGACAAGTGCAAGCCAGCGTTTAAGGCCCATTTGCACAGAAGGTTTTGAGTCAATCCAAACAGTTTTTTAAATTGTTTTTCAGTGTAAACTTGGGCTGGACGAATGTTTTTGACCTTGCTGTTTATTCATCATCTTGCACAGGAGTGCCGTGTCAAGCTAAATGAGCTTCAACTTTTAAAAATGTACCTTGAGACAAATACGTCCCATTAATTTGATGATCTAGCTTTTTCAAATGCAAGAACATGTTACGTTTGACCAGCCCTTTACTTCCTAGTAAACACATAACGCTCATCTAAGGTTGGTGTATGGTTTCATGTTTGGTATTGTTCCTAATGTTCTAGGAACAATTATTTTGGATTTAATTTTTTAACTGTAAACGAATTATCCCAGAACGTTCCCGGAATGTAATGGCTGTATTTGAACACAGCGGTTCTGTAAGTCAGCTGAAACAAAAGCACAGAAATGGAGAGAAGAAGCTGTTTTGGAGGCAAAGTGAGCGATGCAAAGTGATCTGCTGCAGTCATTAATATTAGCTGATCGCTGGCACTCTGGCAGGTGGCTGAAGTAAACCATGAATGAAACAGAATCATTTTTGCATGTGTGTATGTGCTCTTACCTGTTGAGGTAGATGCGTTTTTCTGTGATCTGACCATCTCCGCATGTGGGGTCTGTGCAAGGTTCATTACGGACCACCTCCACCCCTTCACCTCCTCCGCTTTGTTCACTGCTGTGCTTGCTGATCATATACAACTGGCCGATTTTATACTGAGGAAGAGAGAGAGAGATATTGCTTACACCCATTTATGACCTCATGTTTTCATTTCCCTTTTTTATGTCTTTGCTTTTAGTTAAGTGTGTGCTTAGCTGATTTTTATGTGAAAAGTCCTCCCCATTCCTTGTGTGCTTCTTGAGTTTCAAGCTTCTAAGAACTTCATTTTCCACTTAAATGTTTGTATTGCATATATCAGTGTCCTTACCTTGTATCTTCCGTGTTTATCTTAGTAGTCTGTCATTTGCAATATGTTTTCCAAATATTATTATTAATTATAATCAATATCTGGAAGAAAAAAATGTATTGAATCCACAAATTTCCAGGATTTTTATCCCACATATTGCAGTTCCCACTGTATGTCTCGGCCTTACACTGTGTTCTCACCAGATGCGACGTGATAACGCGACTTGTGATTGATAGAATCTTTTCCATTTAATCAGAGTTTTTCTGTCGATTGCTTGGCTTTAGAGTAGCATAATCGGCTGTGAACTCTCATTTGTCCAACATCCTTCTCCTACCAGTAAATTAAAGCTGGCGTCTCACTAGCTGTTCAAAACGACACAACTGTTTTGCTATAAGGTCTTGCTCTCATTCAGTCAGAAGTCTGTCACACACACATGTCTGTGTTTACATTCACAGTCTTAAATTGATTATTCTTAATATGCCAACAATATACAGTCAAGTAAATGCCTTAAATCATTTTATTTTTTTTATCGGGGTAAGGTAATAAACAGATAGCCTAAAGCAAAAAACGATTGGCACATGTAGATTTTAGAATATCACCCAGATTTCAAGTTGCATGTTTAAACATGTTTACCAGTTGATATGCCTATAAACTGAGAATTAAACAGAGAATATCCTGGTGATTTTCCCTTTTCTTGCATAGTCAAATTTTTTAAATAAGTTGATTTTTGATAGTTATCAGTGTATTCGTGCACATGTAAACATTGATGGGAGACATTGCCTCCACTTAGCACTGATTTGGTCAATACACCGTCAATCAATCATTGCAATAATGCCAACCTCTCATGCTCTCGCAGTGGGTCTCCGCAAATCACTATTAATGAGATGAACTGATGGAGGTGGAGAGACTATTTACAGAGTAAACAACCAACTCTGACATCAGCAGTTTTTGTCACGTCCAAGTCAAAGTTCACTTAAAATGACTTTATCAAATGATCTGTAAGTGAGCCTGTTTTAGAGAGCACTCATTCTTAAAGGTACATTTCCGTGCCATCATGTGGGTGCAGAGGGGGGGGGGGGGGGGGGGGGGGGGGGGGGGGGGGGTGCTATCTAGTACATCCCTTTTGAGGTACAGTCACCAACCTTTGTACACATATAGATCTCATCAAGTCAGACAACTTTCATGCTGACAGTCATAGGCTCTGCCAAAAAGGAAGTTGGCATTTTGGATTGTTTGAAAATGGCATGCTGAGGAATTTGAAATACTCCTCCCAAGGATTTAATGGTACAGGTACCACATGTTGGCGACATCATGCCAAGACATTGACGATGCTAAATTGCGAAGGGATTTTTTTTTATATATCAAACGGTGTTGCCATGGCGAAGCGACAAAATAACGTAAACAAAAATCGAATAAGGAAATGACATATCTTCTGCGTGCAGAAAATTAAAAACATCAAAACTGAGGCAAATGTTTGTCCTTGAGGGCTGATCACATTGATATGACTATTGTGGGTCACAGTCGTAGCGCCACCAACTGGCGGAAGGATGTGTGTCACTTTTAACAGACGGTGAAAAATCCCTATTATGTTCGCCTGCATTTCTTCAAAAAAAAAAAAAAAAAAAATCAGATTAATGTCAAGGCATTGCACATTTAAAATTCCGAAGTTTCTTGATCTCTTAAATACTGTTGGCATGGCAATGCATTAAATGTCAATTCATTTTTGTGCACATTCACATGTTTTGAGGTATATGGCATAATTTGATTTTTGATTTAAAAAAATCAAAACATTAAACTTTTTATAATTTGAAAGTTTAATGTTAATAAAAATATGTATTATATTTTATATGAATAAAATATAGCAAAAATATCAATTGAAATGTAAAAATACAAGAAAACCCGGTGTCTGTTAATTATCTGACTGGCAATTACAACAAATATCCAATAGAGGGCATCCAAGCTCCATTGTTGAATGATTCCGAACAGTTCTGAGTCCAGAATGGGCGGGAACTGAGTTCATGAGTTGGTTGAGGTCTTTTGCAGTCGAATCCCATAAAAAAAATGCAAACAATGTGTCCCCACTCTATATATACATCAACTGAAGTGCGGATGCAATCTTTGTTAAGAACCGTTAACCCTTTCCAGCCGGAGCGTTCAAATTTGGGAACAATTATTCCCATGGTTCCTGTCTCAGGTTCATCGCCGTCCAATCACCGATTTTATTCCTGAAAACTGCTAGATACCCATGACAATATAAGCTAAAGGCACATATGATTTGTTAAGGGGTTAATGGGTGTGAATAATAAAGGTATCGTCATCACCGTCATCCTTCATTTGCCTGCATGGGTGGAGACAGAGGGGATATCTCAGGAGATTTACTCCAGAGTTGGACGTACTGCTTCAAATTGAACACTTAAAATTTCTCACGGTTCCGTTTGTATCACGATTTTAGGGTCAAACTGTTTCGGTACACTTCAGTATTTAAGTTCAGAAAAATAAATATTACTGTCAAACCCAAAATAAATATATTCTATTTGGTAACAGACACTTCCAAGAGATTTTTCCTCACTACAAATCACTATGGTTTTACAACAGTATAACATATTTGTAGTAAAATCATAGTACCATAAAATTAACATAGTTACTATATGGAAATTACAGTTACTATTGTAAAACAATGGTTATTTGTATGAAAACTATGATTTCTGCCTAGAAACAATGGTGATAGCAATCATTGTTACTTGGCTACTTACTGATGGCTAATACAGTATTATTGAATAAAACCATGGTTATTTTTCATAAGTGTCCTTAACTCACAAAAAATGCTCTAATTATTAACTCAACATTTAACTTAATCGATTACATAATCTCAACATAATGTGCATTTAAAATTCAACTCAACATTATATTAAGAAATTGTACATCACTATAGAATGAATAACCTTCCTGTAAAAATGTATGCTAGAAGAGATGTTGTAACGCATGAGTGTTTTAATCATACGTGGAAATCCCACATCTTCATCAACAGAGTAAGGGCAACATAACTCTGGCAATGAACACCCCGAGCACATTCGTTTTTGTTTCATGTCTATCCAAACTAGCAGTGAGTGCCTGTTTAAAGATGGAAGGGATTGTGTCTGTGTGCAATTTCGGGCTCAACTGAGGTTCTGTACGCACCGCACACTGTATATTCCCAGGTGATGTCAGCGTAAATAAATAATCAAACATCGATGTATTACCAGTATACGGTACTTGCATCAAGCAATGTCTGCAAACAGTGGCTGTTTTGTAAAGGTTTTTTATCATCGCTCTTATGATTGACCACAAAATGAAAGTTCCCAGACAGGAGACTTGAATGACGCAGTGGCTTCTATCTTGCGGCTTGTTTTCTCTGTTTGCCATTTTCAACTTCACACTAGTGTGCAGAACTGTGAATCAGCAACTGATTTAACAAACTTACAGTTAATAGGACAACTTCTCCCTGTAGAAAGTTAACCCACGTGAAACACTGGTGAATTGTTTCCATCTAAAGAGCCATACAGGTGCATTAGCATTAAGGTTGGGTATCGAGAACCGGTTCCATTTTAGAACAGGTTCCAAATTTCCAAGAACCGTGAATTTGATAAGACACATGCATTTCAATTCCTCACTTCGGTTCTTAACTTTATTATTCATGCTCGCGAGGTGAACGGCAGTGAGCATTTTACAGTCGTGTTGATCTGCCAGGACCTGCTACAAGGACCTAATTTAATTGCGCACAAGCACAGTTCATTAAATTCGGCATCATGGATGAGTCTGACCGCTGCAAATGCTCCAATATTTGGTTAAGCTATGCTAAATTTGATAACAACACCGTAAATGCAACACCTGCAATAAAAGGATTTTGTGCATGGGAGGAAGCACCTCCAATATGATGAAGCATTTACTTCAACACAGCGTGGATCTAAAGGAATGTACCATGTTTGCCGCACCAGATACAGCTAATATTAGCAGCCCCATATTACTGCTGGGGATACAGTTAGCCCAGAGAGATCACGCATCCTTCCGAGAAGGCAGACATGCTGATTTGTCTTCAAAAGTATTGCTGAAATTGCATTCCAGACTCTCTTTGACATTATTACTTAAAATAGTTATTTTTATAAAATAGTTCTCTTATATTTACCCAAATTGCTTCAAATGCATGTGTCCACCTTGCATTGTTTTCCGAAAGCCAACGGGTGGAAATGGGCCCATGGTGCTTGGGCCTGTCATCGCTGCTCGCAGCTATATTTACATTTACATTTATTCATTTGGCAGACGCTTTTATGCAAAGCGACTTACAAAAGAGGAAAAACATAAGCGAATCATCTTAAGGAGACAGTGGTACAAAAAGTACCATACTACAAAGTTTCACTACCATCAGAATAGTATACAAAACCGATTTAAGTGCAACAAGAATTGTAAAAAATTTTTTATTTGTATTTTTTTTTAGTGACTGGTTAAATACTCTTGGAAAAGATGTGTTTTTAGCCGTTTTTTTGAATAAAGAGAGTGAGTCAGCTTCACGGATTGAGTTGGGGAGGTCATTCCACCAACGTGGTATGATAAAACTGAAAGTCTGGAAAAGTGTTTTGGTGCCTCTTTGTTTGTATTTATAGATTAAGAGTTGTTGTTTTATGTGTACAGATGGCTTTCTGCTATGTACAATAATTTATGTTGTTAAAATAACATTCTGTTCCATCAACTATGTGCTCTTTTGATGTAGGGCCTACTCTTCTATGTATTCACAGAGGGGAACCCAAATCAAATTCTGCTTAGGGCCCCATAAAGGCTTGGGCGGCCCCGAGTAGATGTATAGGTGTTTCAAATAAAATGGCCGGTGAGTGTACATAAAAACAGCCATTTCAGTAGTATTTTGAAAAATATGTTATTGCATAGAGTATAGTATGCGCCAGTGTGACATTTCTTATATCACTGAACACCATACATACTGTATTTCAAGCCTATGTTTTTAACATATTATTGTGTCATATTGGATTTCTGTATGGGTTTAAGTTATGTCTTTCCATAAAAATCTAAAATATGTGCCCAATAACATATACTATATATATAACTAATGTGTGACAGGGCGGAGGGCGGGGCCGAGTCATGATTATACACACCCGGTCCCTTATCGGGCTAATTGACACTAGAGTGACAATAGACACTGCCAGGGGTGGAGGAGAGCCCTGCCATCCCCCAGAAACACAGAGGGGTCAAAAGAAGACCGCCGTCCGGCGAGGGGAGGAGGGAGGTGACTCCCCGACTGCCTGGAGCGGTAGGGCTGCTGCCAGGGGCGGAGGAGTGTCCCCACGAGTCGCCGGGAATGTGGAGGGGCGTTCTGTCCGCCGGGGGTCGTGGGTCTGACTCCGGGCCTTCCGGGGAGGAGCGGCTGTTGTCCGCCTGAGGGGGTGGAGGAGTGATCGAGGATCATGTGACGGTGTATCAGAGAACTGGTGAGTAAGTGTTTTTTTTGTTTGTTTGTTTTTTCTCTCACTGCCGCTCCGCGTTGGCCTTTTCCATCTCTTTTAAATTTTACTACACTTTTACAGGAATTACCCACCCTATTTTAATTATTTCTGTTTCCCTCCCCTTGTCCCCTCCCTCATCTGTACATCATGCCGGGGGCTCCCCAGCCTGAGAGAACAGGGAGAAATGTGGCAGGGTGGAGGGCGGGTCCGGGTCGTGATTCTACACACCCAGTCCCTTATCAGGCTATCAAGTCTCCGAGAGGGATAAGGGTGACTGCTGAGGATGGAGAGGGAGAGGGATAGAGAGAGAGAGCGAGAGAGAGAGAGACTTTTACAGATGAATTTTACGGATTAGAGTTTACGGACATGTCCGTCATGTGAGTGTTTTGTGTTTTTATTTAAGTTTTTTATTAAACTACTATTTATATTGTCAAGCCGGTTCTCGCCTCCTCCTTGCCCGTCTCAATCCTTTTACATACTGTTTATATGTTTGGGCATACTGTATGTGTAGGCTACATATAAAAAACAGCAATTTTTCTAGAATTTAGAAAAATTGTTGCATATATGTGCCAGTGTGAGTCTTTTTTATATCACCATACATATGTATTAGAAGCCTATGTTTTTAACATATTACATGTGACATATCAGATTTCTGCATGGGTTTAACTTCAAAACTATGTAAACATTCAAAGTAACTGAAATATTAATTTACTTTGGACAAGAATAAAATAAAAAATACTTAAAAAGTCGACCACACACCACTGCTTTCAGATCAGGTGTGCTTGTGTGGACTCGTCTGGTCTGAGGTATTTGAGGAGGGAGAAACATGGATAGACAACACAATCCTGACCCTCTCATTGAAATCTCAGGCCATTTATGGGAAGGGCCCTTGTGCTTTGTTTCTAGCCTTTAGGTGAATAACTCGCACCTGCTTTCAGAGTGACACAACTGGTCAGACCTGTTTAGGTGAAGAAAGCGATTTGCTAAAATAAAGACATTATAAAATACATGAAAACACACACAAACTGTGTATACGCAGAGCTGAAATAGGCTAGACCTTAGATTAAGGTTCAAACTTCACAATCACAAACACAAAACAAATTCAAAATCTTTTTGGCTATGATTACAGGGCATGAACAAACACTTATAGAAACAGGTCAGTTTAGTTTTGACAGGAAAAAGCATCACTTTTTCACACGACTTTTCTTATCATCTTATGTTCATGGTTTGAATATCGCTGTTGCTTTCAGTGGCAACTTGCAGAGATTAATAAACATCTTAATTCCTTACAGTTCATGTTTACTTGCTAATGTTTACACACCAGTCATGTGGAGAGATGCACTACATACACATACAGACGCAAACCCAAATATATGTAAAAAGGTACATACCTCATCAACAGTAAGAGGCATGCATATCCGGTATTCTTTTATCAACATGGTCTGGTCTGGAAGGGACTTGTTTTAATCCACTTGTCTTTCTCTTTCACAGTCTTTCTAAGCACCTTAAATGGTTTCCCACAATCAAACAAATGTCTTTGTTTGAATCTTGTAAGTACTTGCAGCAAATCAATGCTAGAGTTACACTTCACTACAGCTACACACCTCACTGTCTCTGTCGCTCTCTACTGATGTCAGACTGTGTCTGGTCCAGTAAACTCCACCAATGTGTAGGCTATCCACTGTATTTATTTTATTGCTCTCATTTTCTCTCTCTATTATCTGTTTTGTTTTTCTTTCCCTTTCAATTGCTCTCTTTAAAATGTAAAGTGATATTGCTTGAAGAACGAAACCAAAGCTTCCTGCCTGTATCAACTTCTCTTTCTCTTAGTCAAAGAAGAAAAAAGACTGCTGTTTTCATGTGTAACCTTGCTATGCCCCTCCCTTCTACCCTCCCCTTCTTTCCGTTCTGTGTGCATTCTTTTCCTCTGTGGTTATCTTTATTCTTTCTCTCCACTCTCACTCATTCCGCCCTTTCTCTCCACCCTCTACTTGACTTTACCTCTCTCTGCTAAATTTCGGCACAATACTGTTCAAGCTCTCCATATTTTTCATCTCACTTACTCACATACGCTCAGTCCTACTTTTACTCTCTGTCTGGTCTTTGTCATGCACTCTCAATATCAATATAATTTCACTTTGCCCCAGATTAAGCAATCACACTGTGTTTGCAATCCAAAATGCACTTTTCTGCATTAACCTGCTTAGTCTGTGCCAGAGCAGTTATCTGCAGAATTCTTTTCATTCAGAGAAAGTATGCATGTGTCTGTATATATGCATCCAGATTTTATCAGTGGTGAATGCAGAGCACCCTCAGATTAAAGATTACCTAAAGTACAGGGGAACAAGGTAATTAAACATTGCAAAAGGAGGAAAAAGGTTTCACCCCCCCACCCCCATCTGAATACCCCTAGCAAAGTATTAGTTTTCTGGTCCAGTGAGTTTGGTTTCACTCTGAACATGTGAACATGTTGTCTTCTCAAAGCCTAAAAAAACATTCTATACTTTTAATCCTTGAACAAAAGGAACCAGTTAGGTTTGTCAGTGTATGGAAGTGTCTTTTGGTTTCTGTTCTATTGAATTGCTTTATCATCTTAACTGGATCAGGCTAAACTTAACCCAAAAATATGTCTAATTTTAGGAATAGATACCTTTGCCTATTGCCTGTGTGCAGTGGTTGTATGCTTGCAGAATAGAATATAAACCAAGAAATGGAAAACTGAGGGTGAACAGGGGAGAACTGAACAGAGAAGCCTGCTGTTTTCTGAATGAGACACTGGGAGCCAGTTGAACATCTGTGTTCACAGCACTTTACAGGTTGATGTGATTTATTTATTCATCCAACGATGCTGCATGTATTTTATACTCATATTTTAAATACAGGTCATGTGGACAGTGTACTCAGAGTTCTTGTACCCCTGTCAGTAGCAGTTTGGCACAATATTTTTATTGAATCAGCACAATGATAAACATTTCTTTACATATATGCAGAAGACAAAATAATAGTTGTACTCTTAATAATGGTCAAGGTGCTGAATCTTTAACCATCAGAGAGCACTGATTGGTTGTGCCTTTTAACTGATACAGTATATCGAGAACATCACCACACAGTGATAAAGCCCAAACCCCTGATGTTCTAGATGATGAAGGGCTTACCAATCTTCTCGTTGAATCTCTATCTAACCCTGTTGAATACCTCTTGAGAGAGAGAAAGAGGGTCTTGAAACACGCAGCATCATGCCATCATTAGCTGTGGATGAAGCTGTTCAGTGAGAGTAATACTGTTTAAATGGAATTATAAGTGATCAGAGAAATGACCTGAGGGAGTGAAGGCTCTCATGCCTTCTATCAGACAGTGCTCCCTCTGATTTCCACCAAATGTACAGAATCAACACACGCGAGGAGTTGAGCCTTAAAAAGAATTATTCATTCAAAGGCTTTAGATCTTCACCGATGCTGATGTTCAAAAAGCAGCGATGTATATTAACACTTTTTACATGAATTAGCTCAGGATTATAATGCCGATCTATTTACAGAATGAGACATTTGGTCACGTTTTCTTTCGTTCCTGAAAGCCTCATTTCAAGCCAGCTGTGTCTATGTGATTCCACGTTTAACATAGGCCCTACAAGAGAGAAAAAACCTTCAAGAGAAAGAAAATTTATACAAGAAATGAAATGTAGCGGATTTGAACGGAGCTGTTCTGCAAGGGCACAGCAAAGGATTAGCCCTATTCTTCTCAGAAGGTCGGTGACAGCTATTGCACAAAACTACTTGGTTATTTTCTATTACAGCTCGGACCAAGAAAAAATTCAATCGTCATTGAGGTCTCCCAGTGCGAAAGGAAAGTCTGTGTGACACTGAATAGGGCTCACTCTCTCCTTCTTCCATCTGGCAGTCTTTCTCTTTAGATCTATTGGCCTAGCTACTGCTCCGCTTCTCCCTCGTCGCTTGCCAAGGTCTACTTGTTTTATCCGACACTAATGCCAGATCGTGGTCCGCATAATTATTCAAAGGCCTGTATGAACCTTCAATATGATACCTATAAGGCCCTGTTCATGCCTTTGGCAAATTTCCAAGAATTGCATGCTGCCGAGCACTGCAGCTCAATTCAGCCATCTACTAACTATTCACTTTATTAAAGGGGATTTTTCTTTATCAGCTCTTGTGAGTATACTGAGAGAAAGAAATTCCAACACTGAGTGTAGCCTTTGCGTTCCCCAATCTGATCTGATAGGATTTACTTGTGACTATCAATGTTTACTCATCTGTTGTGCTCTAAGCTATAACTCAAACAGCAGGACACACATATATATATATATATATAGAGAGAGAGAGAGAGAGAGAGAGAGAGAGCGCATAGGATGTGAACATAAATTCTGCTGAATGAAACTTGTTAACATGTGCTCACTTCAAAATCACACTCGTTGCTTTGATAGTTTATATGGCAAACCATATTCAGCTGACATGTGTCACTGCCCAATGGGAATCAGATCGATGAATGATATGTATTATACTTGCAACTTCACATCTTGGACATGAGTCCCCTTGCCCCCTTTCTCTCTCAAAAAAAGATTTTTTGGATGAAGAATGCTACTCTATAACCATGAAACATGTCATGAGAATGACCTTGTGTTGTATTGCATAGGCTATTTCAGGTTCAATACAAGTTTTGGCATACATTTGTGGCATATAATGTTGATCACCACAAAAATTCAAGGTTACAGTGAGGCACAATGGAAGTGAATAGGGACAATTTTTAGATGGTTTAAAAGCAAAATTGTGGAGATATCATTTTATTTCAAGCATGTGAATTAAATTTAAATTAACAACATATTGTTTACATCTTGTGGCTTTACTTTTGAAACAGTGAATATTTTCAAGTTTACAGATTGGCCCCATTCACTGTAACACAGATTTTTTTTTTTTTTTTTTTTAAATGAGGGACAAGTTTATTTTTTTGAGTAATCAGCGTTATGCCATAAAAGCTATTGATTAAGCTTAAATTGTATCGAACCCGGAATATTTATTTAATTTGTATCGACAACAGAAGATCTGGAATAACAAGCCATGATTACTGTATAGGCATCCAGTTTACTCACTTAAAGGGGCATGATAGTGATGCAGATAATTCTTCAGTGGAGGAGATGAGAAAGCGGAGCAGTGGGCTACTTTTTTCTTTGAAAGGCTGAACGGTATTTCATCAATAGCGCTGCGTCACGCTTTCATTTCAGTAAGTGAGTGACCTTCCGCAAAACACTGGCCATCCATCCTTCGATGGCCACTGAATGAAACACGCCCAGTGTCAGTATTAATCACGGGTTATTGTGTTATTGGTTTGTTAATCGATTGACAAGTGACCAAATCAACAGATGGGCGCAGAACATATCCTTGGGGAATTTATGAGTTTTTATTTATTTAATAAAAACGACGCAAAATAAATAAGTGAATCAACAAAGTGAATTGATACTTAACGGATACTACAGCTCAACCACCAGTCAGCTACTCCATTCACTGATCATTTCCCTGACACAAGCAAGGGTTACTCACCAATACACACATGCGCAAACACAAACACACTGCCGATGCGTATTTTTGCCTGTCAATGCTGGCGCGTGTATGGCACTCGCATGTCGACAGACAGACAGAGTAACGGACGCACAGTTCACCGTTATACTCGGAGTAGCAGAAGCGGCACTACTGATTCGCTGTACGGGATGATGGGAGGGGAGTGAGACACTAAGGGGGGCTGCGGGGGGCATGCAACAGAGGGCTGAGTGGCTCTAGTAAATATTTATTTTGCATGATGATATGCGCGAGCGAAAAGCAGAGGTGTGTGCGTGCGCGCGCGCTCGTTTGTGTTGGGAGGGGGACAGAGAGAGGCAGAGGAAGAGACCTCGAGTCACCCAGTTATCAATATTATTCCACACCGCTAAGTTTAGCATTCAACACGTGTCGCTAGTGATGGAGAGAGGGGGAGAGAGAGAGGCAGGAGGCGCGCGCGAGAGAGAGTGAGGTTGACGGTTGCTAGGTGACGAGGCGCATATACTGAATTTTAACAAAAGAGCGGAGAAAGAAGGAGGGAGAGGGAGATAGGTAGAGAGAGAGAGAGAGAGAGAGAGAGAGAGAGAGCTCGCGAAAATTGAATACATGTAGAAAATGTATTTCTAGGTGTGTTTTCTTCGGAGAATCCGCAAAAAGGATACCTCGAGTGGAAGGATGTGAAGAGAATGGAGGACCGAAAGGAGAGAGGGGGGACAGGCGCGTGAAAACACTGTAAGTAACAGTTTAATTAATTCTGCTGTGTTTCTGCACGGACTTGACTCAAAGAAAATGCGTGGAGCGAAGAGACATGTCACTGACAGTGCACCGGCGGTTCCGGGTGAGGGTAATTGATGTGCTATACGTGGAAAAAATGATGGCACGACATAGAGAGATGGATACGGCCGGCGCGCGCAGGGGTTTGACCCTTCTGTCATTGCTGCACGCGCGTACATCTGCCAGTGCTTATAACCCCACTTGTTCCTCAGAAAAACACGCTCAAACAGCACATACTTCGACTTTTGTCACTCTCTCACTGCACAGATACGCTCAGCAACATGCAGAAACGCACACGCGCACTGTCGCACGCGCCTGGAAACGGCACAGAGACACGCGCAGTCTGCGGGCACAATTAGTGATTTTCATAAAAACAACAACTGTGATGCAACTGAATATTAAAATGTGCTTAAAATTCCACTTCCATTCACGGAACAGCTGATGATCATGTCGCTGTGTCGCGCTGTCAGGCTGCTCGTCTCCAGTTGTTTATGTAAACTGCGGATTAATCAATTTTACTGTGCACAGTTATCAGTGTCTTACAGTTTATGTGTGTGTGTGTGTGTGTGTGTGTGTGTGTGTGAGAGAGAGAGAGAGAGAGAAACAGTCAAGTCCTGGCATTAAGGTACCATGCAAGCTTATTTAAACAGAACATTCATTTTAGAATATTTATATTTTATAATTTCTTGAAATGAAAGATGTAATTGTTTTTCATTCTAGATACATGCACAGTCTATTGCTGTGATTTCACAAAGTCTGGTGATTTGCTTTTTAATAGTTGAGAAAGTAATCAGTGAGATTCATGAGCAGCGCTCATTATGTTAATTTCATATGAGCCCATGAAAGGCCCACAGTTTTCCTCCTTTGATATGAATCAAACCGTTGGCGTTTAAATTAAGTAAAATCGTTTATATGGGGCTTCTGCTTCATATTCTGTAATAAGTTTTACTCCCTCCTTGCGCTGAACTTATTAAAGCTTTTATGATGGAGCCTGTTGAGGGAATATGATATCTTAATGTCCACTAAGATAGGCCTGAGATCAGTGCTGACCGATTTCATAAACAGAAAACATTTTAGTTCAATTATATATGTTAGTGCACAACATTATGTTTTGATGTTTGATAATGCTCACGCTGTACTGTTTTGCTGTCTTTAGACTATTTCCAAATTTTGTGAGATACCAGCTCCATAGGTAAAAAAAAAAAAATTAAATGATTGAAAAGTTATTAGGAAAAATGTTCTTGTGGATTCTTGGCGCACACACACACACACACACACACACACACACACACACACACACACACACACTGCAGTACTGTAATGCGCACAGTGATGTTAATGTGTTGCCTTCAGTGTCAATACAGCTTCACTCCAGCGGCCTATCTTACAGCTGCTTTCCAGGCTTTACTGTTGGGGGGGGGGGGGGGGCACTTATAAAGGAGGAAAGTGAAAGAATGAAAGAAGGTGAGAGACTATAATGCACATAGAGATGAGGATGTAGCAGAGGTGTAGATATAGGTGTATAGGGAGCAGAGGATCCTGATAAACAGAGAAACAAAGTGATAGATGTGGAAAAGACGGAGATAGCTAGAGAAATAGAAAATACAGTGCAGAGGAAACAAGAAAAAGATGGAAATGTAATAGCGAGAGGAGGAAGAGAAGGAGAGGAAGAAAGTGAGAAGTGAACAGAATATCTGAGACTCAACATGGTTGGAGGGCTCAGACTGAGAGATGAGAGCAGCTTGAATCAACGATTGCATTTATCTTTTCCTCTTTCCTTTCTCCTGTTTTCAGCACATCGATTCTTTATCTTCTCCTTTACCTTTGCTCTCAATCCTCTCTATCTTTCCCTCTCTTGGGCTTTCAGACTGTCGAGAATTCCTGCTTTTTTAACGTCTCTCTTTTGCACTCTCTCCCTCTCTTCTATTTCCTTCTGTATCTTTCCATGTTATCCTTTCTCTCCCTGCGTGTTATTCACTTTTTTTGTTCACATAGTTGTGCTGATGAGTCCAGCATACCCAAAACTGCACCCAACTTCCCTCTCAGTATCCCCTGTTCACTTAAATGTGACTAATTAAGGTAAAGCTCGTTAACACAGAACATCAATTAGTCTTTAACGAGATCATAGGCTGGTGTTTGAAAGAGATTACATTGCTCCCTTTTCCCCTGGCTCCCCAATGGTTTAGACTGGCCTGCAATTGATAAAGGCCACACTAATTTATATTAGCAGTTTGGGTGGTTGGTGGTCAGATGGAGAGTAGGAAAACACATGAGACCACAAAGTCACTTAGACATTCAGACCCATATACACAGGCCCACACATGCCTGGCAGAGCAATTGCTGCTTTATAGTGTTATTTTTCAGCTGAGGCTGAGCCAGAGTGGTCGTAAAGGAGCACTGGAAGGAGCAGACAAAAGGAAGAGTGTGTTTCTATGATCCACTGTGGTGGTGAAGACATTCTGAAAGTATAAACACAAGTATTATTTAACAAGAAGCTGGAAATGTTAGCATGTTAAGAGGAAATGTTATCAGAGAAAGTGTAGCTCTCAGTGGCATCCTGTTCTAATCAGCCATGAGTTTCCACAGGAAGCAGAGTTCTCCCTTTCACCCATCTCCACGGTTACCACAACAACTGATATTTCGCTCTAACTACAACTGTAGGCACTTTACAGCAGTGTTTCCCCAAAATGTTTTCCTGTAAGTGCCCCCACAGCACCACCAGTAAGGCTGAAGTACCCCTTCATCGACACAAAACCAAAGATGTATACCAAAGATCATTTAAAATTTTCATTAATATTGATTATTACTGATCAATCAGCATTGGTTCTACAGTGTTGAAATCCTATTAGGGCTGGCATTGATAAAGATTTCCCAATAAAATTAGATTCCAATTTAATTCTGATTAATTTGAGTATATTTCAGTTATAATGTCAATTTTGCTTACAAATTAAAAACATTCTCACTCAGCTAACATGTTAATTATACAGGCAATCTTCTCACTTGGTACATTACAAAATATACATTTAGAAGTTTTTATTTTATCATTAGTTTTTCATAATTTTGGTTGCATTTTGGCTTTTTAAAAAAAATGTACACATTCCACATATTTCAACAATAAATTTTATGTCTTAAAATTGCATATATTATAATGCATACATTCTGTATGTTTTATTACATGTTTATAGTTTAAATGCATATAGTAATTTATACTATTTACAAAATTAAATAGCTAAAATGGTCTCTTGAAGACTACCGGTAGTTCAGCCTGTGAGCACATTTCTTTTTCTGTTTCTTTAGCACATCCGTGCTATGTGTGATTAGAATTAATGTTTTTTTGTTGTTGTTGTTGTTGTTGTTGTCTTTGATCAACAAACTGAAAAGAACAGAAAGGGTATTAAAAGAGACATTATTTAATTACAAGTGAATTTCGTGGATCTCAACTTTGGGCACATTACACGGAATGATTCATCTTCTTGCACTTCTTAAAAACAGCTCAGTTATGAGTGTTGACACCTTGTGGACCCATTGATTAGTGCAAATAATTCCAGACGCAAATGTATATTGCACGTTCAGAGGATGTGCGTATTCAGTAAAATCTGGCTGCGTGCATACAGTGCTCAACACTCTGTTGATGATGAAATTTATGTTATACATCCTGTATGCATATGCAAAGTATTTGCGCAAAACCGAATAATACTTTGGCCTTTACCCCCTGGGTTAAACGTACCCCTGGTTGGGAATCACTGCTGTACAGTTACCACGGAAATCCCTGCTAGACTTCCCTCACCTTCATGCAAATTCACCAGACAGCTGTATCTTAACTCGAGATAGCTGACACTCTTCAAGCTATATTTAAATATTTCTGAAATAATTCATCTCCAATATCCAATCAAAGGCAAGCCCATAAAAAATTATTGACAGATGTAAAACAATAATGTCTGGATATCAAGCCAGTGTGGCTGTGTGTTACCCTTGGGAACATCTGTAGTGATAAGATAGTGATTGCGATTCTGTTTCTGTGAAGTGGAGAGCTGCAGAGATGTGTACAGCACCTGTTGGTTGAAAAAAAATGAGGTTCAGGGGCAGTAAAATTACACAGATAATGGTGGACCAACGAGGAGACATTTTCGGCTCTATGTATTCAAGGAGTCGATTGATTGTATTGACAGAATTCTATCCAATAAGACATACATGTTTATGGAAAAAGGAGGGAAAGAAACCAAGCAGGCTTTTAGCTGAAATAGATCCAGAGAAGGTCTTTTGTTTAGATCCAAACAAGAATAGGTATGAGTGTTTGTACTCGCAAAGTAATAAGGCTCACCAGTGACAGTAAATAAGAAGTTGCCATCCAAATATTTTGTAATATTGGCGTTTTTTTGTAAAATATTTACCAATATAGCTGATGGAAATGCAAATAATTAATTATCAACATAATCCAACAAATGCCACAAAAAATTATCTTTTTGAAGAAAAATATTTTAATTTCATCCATGATACATTTTCGGAAAGATTTAGCATGTTATTGTGGGTATGACATATTGATAGGATATTGGTCTTGACAGACTAGATCTGCTACGCTGCTGCTGCTGCTGCAGAGCAAGAACAGAGACTTGCTACTGATAGAAAATACACAGACATACTGAGTTTAGCTTGTGGACATGCTGCTGATGCACAAATACACATTTGTGGTGGTGGGTTTCTGAGAAAAATTCTCGCAGCTCGCTTCAGTGCAGCAGCTCAAGAGCAATTTAAATATTAGAGATGCAAGTTAAATGGCTACCCGATTACGTGTCAAAGGCTTAAACCCTGCGAGCTGACTGATTTAACATGACACATGTGAGTGAGATGATTGGCTATCAGATAACAAGCTCAAAGAATCTATCAGCTTGTGCCACGTAGAGTTTAGGTTAGGCTTACCTGTACAGATCTGATGCTTCAAACACAGCTGCATCATGGGCATGCGTATACTACCACTAAACTTTGCCTGCCTACACAAGACATGCCTGGAGAACAATGGATGGCCATCCTTATTATTTCTTATTTTTAGTAGTAGTAGTAGTAGTAGTAATAGTTGTATTACAGTAATTACGTAATATTACAGTAGTGATGTATTTCTGTCATACATTTTTCCTATAAATGTAACTTTAAATTTAACTGAGCTTTTATTTTGAAGTGTTTCTGTGTTGCTTTGACCAATAAGCTCTGACATTATGATGGCAGATTTCCACTTTTGGATGCTATGTGGCTCAAAGTGATTATTAAACCGCAAAAGGCTGCTAGTTTAATTAAAGAAGTATGCACTCAGTATGTGCCTTGTGCTACAGTGGCGGAGCCAGGAGTTTTTCAAAAGGGTGACCAGGCAGGGGCTAGCGATCAGTCTGTGGTGGCACAGAAATGCTCAGGCCGAATTTTTATATCGTCAGACTGTGGGGGAAGGGGAGTTGGGGTGCATTAGCATACTGTATATATTTGGGATGTATTGCTAAAAATATTTATTTTGAATGCATGAATAAAAAAAAAGAGATTTTTTAGCATTTCTTTTTTTAAGCAAACTATTATTACAGTATTCATTTGGTTAATGCTGCACTCATTTAGGTTTCAGGCTGACGTTTTAATCCTCTTAACAGTAAATGAAAATTTGAATTACTGAAAATTATCATTGTTTTCTTAA
Source organism: Moxostoma hubbsi (assembly GCA_032164185.1). NCBI lineage: Eukaryota > Metazoa > Chordata > Actinopteri > Cypriniformes > Catostomidae > Moxostoma > Moxostoma hubbsi. Next base: position 19,263,177 of record JAVLUX010000015.1, read on the forward strand.
TGTGAAAAATGTTGGTATGAAGTACAAATACCCTTATAGTTTAAATTGTAGTACATATTGTTTGTATAAAGTAGCCTACTTTTATTTAGTAGGCTTACATACTGTACAGCCTCTTTCTCAGTGTAGTGTGTGTGCGTGTGTGTGAGGGAAGGAAAGCTGGTATAAGATTGTATGTGTAATCAAGCATGTGATGCACAGGTGTGCAAGATTTGTGTGTCAGTAATTTAATGTTGTATATGAAATGTGGTGTTATATCCAAGTGTGTATCTGTGCATCACTGTGTAATATATTGTTTACTCTCAACCATGTAGTTTAAATGTTATAAATTATTCATATCTTATATATGGTGTAAGTCTTTCCTATTTTTTTTTCTATTTACCTATGTTGTTTATCCAAATGCATAGTAATGCTGACTGTTTTTTTTTTCTAAATATCTATATGTACATATTCTGTTTTAGTGATTGAGGATAGGAACCCGTTGTTGTGTTATTACAGCCATACTTTGCTGTTTAACTAACTGCATGGTGTGCTGAGCACTGGGAAAACCATCTCATTGGGTAACAACTGTCATCTGTTTCAAGGAAATAGGACAACGTAAGGCTGCATTTATGAAATGATGCATTTATTTAAACTCTGACACCAACATTGTTTTGCTTAGTTGCTTCTGTGAAGTTTTACCAACAACTTCCAGTAAAAGTAAAGGAATTATGAGCTTCCTCTGTCGCTTTGTCAAACACCCCCCCCCCCCCCCCCACCTCTCTCTTTCATCATCTCTTTCCTCCTACTGCACTTGTTCTTTAGGCAATTGCACAAAAGCTTTGTAGAGATATTACTCTAGTTTTTACTCTCTACTCTCTATTAGAGTCTAATAAACTGTACATACTAATAGCATATTACTTTATATGCTTAATCCAAAAAGCTTGATACACACAGTGTTTATTTTATTTTGTTTCACATTTGTAAGTTGATAGGTGTGGCTTAGCTGAGGATTCTGAGCAATGCAGATAAAAAAGGAAATTTAATTTATGATAATTATGCTTTCATATGCTGTTTCCTTTAATATTCTTTATACATTTTTATTTTTATTTGATGAAGGTGTCGTTATATTAATTAATACTCATTCCCATGTCTCCTCAAGGCATGTAAGCAAACAGACATTTCCACGACAGCCGAAAGGACACAATAAAGCAGCACAGCAGGTTTCCATGTCACTTGTAAAACAATCAAAATTTTGCATGCTTCAAAGCAGTTAAATCAAAGATTAAAGGTCCACGACAGGCTTTTTGTCATGTTAACAGCACTTCCATTGACCTTTAATAATGACCATGTCAAACAGAGAGTCACAGCGCTTCTTCTGCTTAGGGCAGATCAGGCCAATAACACAACCATTTCCGATAACATTTACATTTATTTTCTTGGCAGACACTCTCCAAAGCGATTTGCAAGAGACTACAGTCATTGCACTGGGGCTAACCACAGTGTGTTTGTGTTTTGTCTTATGCACTAGAGTGCTGGGGTGCACATGAGTGTAACTGTCATTAAGCATATGACATTTGAGAACATGTTGTCCCTATCACAGATTTTATGGTGTGTCTGTGTTGCATGTGTGAGCAGGTGTGCTTGTGTGTGTGGTTGCCCTGCGCATCTGTGCCAAAAATTACACGTTATTGGGAAGAGCCAAGTGTCCACTTGCAAGTGTATGTCTGTGTGCATGCTCGTTTGTGAGGCGGGCACGGGAGGAAGCTGACAGCTGTGAGAGTGTATCAGTGACCATGAAGATTGTGTTGATGTGCTCAGTGTGTATCCGGCTTCTTTTCTGGCACCCGGTGTGTGTGAGGACAGGCCAGATGTAGTGTGAAAGCATGTGTGTGTATGTCTGTATGTGTGTGTGTGTGTGTGTGTGTGTGTGAGTGTGTGTGTGTGTGTGTGTGTGAGAGAGAGAGAGAGAGAGAGAGAGAGAGAGAGAGAGAGAGAGAGAGAGAGAGAGAGAGACAGAGAGACAGAGACAGACTGAATGAGGGAGTGTAATTTGTCTGTGTTCTGATTTTGAGAATTCAAGTTGTGTCTGTGGTTCAATAAGGACCTACAGAGAAAACTTCACAAACTGATATGATTTACTCTGTATTAAGAGTGCAGGTTTGAATGTTTGTAGAGCTGCAAAGTATAAGCAACACATCCAAAACTAGGGATGGGCATGAGTACTTGAGTACTCGAAAGTGACAGAGATAGTCGTTCTTGAAAATGATGATTGATAATGATCATGTTTGACATGAATTTTCACTAAATTCTAAATTCAGTGACAACTATGCACAAACTTGTCAAAAAGGAGCCTTATTTTTTAATTTGGAGATTGATTATGTCATTACTTTCTGTTGTACCTTGCGTTCTGAATCATCACAGCAACAAGCTCTAACAGAGCTCACCGTGACTTTCTGTCCAGAGCAGAGACAGCACTCAACACTCAGGAGAATTACACACACACCTGGCGAGTTCTTCCTTTGAAACTGCTAGATGGAGTGCAGCTGAATGGAACAGAACACAGGGTCTTCAAAAACTATTTTCAACGTAGCAGGGCGTATTAAAAAATGCAATAGTTCTGGCATATCTGGTCAAGCCAGCTTCAGTTTGCAAATTCACGGTTCAGCCAGCCATGACAAAAACAGTGGTGCATGTTAAGACATTTAAGGTAACCTGGAGGAAGAGCAGGGAGTTGCGCTTTCTGAGCATTCTTTCAATGAGCTTGCCAATGGGTCTTCACATAATGACAAAATATAATGCATTATATTGTGATTATGCCATTTCTTGTACTTTTTGTGACAGACTGCACATTCATGCTGCGATTCACCCGTTATACCACATCCCAAAACTGTCCTATTGGATTCAGATCCGATGACTGGGAAGGCCACTGAAGAACAGTGAACTCATTGCCATGTTCATGAAACCAGTTTGAGACAACTTTTGCTTTTTGACATGGTGCATTATCGTGCTGGAAGTAGTCATTATAAGATGGGTAATTTGTGGCCATGAAGGGATGAACGTGGCCAGCAACAATACTCAAACAGGCTGTGGCATTCGAGCAATAATTTATTTGTATTAATTGGCCCAAAGTGTGCCAAGAAAACATATTCCACACCATTACACCACTGCCACCAGCCTGGACTGTTGACACAAGGCAGGTTGGGTCCATGGATTCATGCCTTTGGCACACAATTCTGAACTTACCATCTGTGTGCTTCAACAGAAATCGGGATTCATCAGACCAGGCTATGCTTTTCCAGTCTTCAACTGTCCAGTTTTGGTGATCCTGTGCCCACAGCAGCCTCAGCTTTCTGTTCTTGGCCTACAGCAGTGGAACCTGATGTGGGCTTGTGCTGTTGTAGCCCATCTGCCTCAAGGTTCGACATGATGTGCAGTCCGAGATATTATTCTGCTCACTACAATTGTACAGAGTGGTAATCTGAGTTACTGTAGCCTTTCTGTCAGCTCAAACCAGTCTGGCCATTCTCCATTGACCTCTCTCATCAACAAAGCGTTTCCATCTACAGAACCGCTCACTGTATTTTATTTGTTTTTGGCACCATTCTTAGTAAACTCTAGAGAGTTGTGCATGAAATTCTGGATCAGAAGTTACAGAAATACTCAAACCAGCCCGTCTGGCACCAACAATCACGCCACGGCTGAAATCACTGAGATCATTATTTTTCCCCATTCTAATGGTTGATGTGAACATTAACTGAAGCTCCTGACCCGTATCCGCATGATTTTATGCATGGCACTGCTGCCACTCGTTTGGTTGATTAGATAAGTGCATAAATAAGTAGATGCACTGGAGTTCCTATTAAAGGGCTCATTGTATTTGTACATTGACATATGTACATTGCACCATTGGCATTTCTATCCTGATCAAATTTTATACTACAAATAATCATTATCCGTCACTCTGATGAGTTGTACATTTTCTGTCAAGTTCTGTTTTTATCAGTCTTATTTTTCCTGGTAGTTTTACAAATGTATATTCCATTTGTACATGTACATTTAGTGTCTGTTTCAAAACCTAGTGATCATCTTCCAACGGCAGCATTTTAAGACATCATAGGCACACTCCTGATGCGAAGGCTGTTGCAAAAGGTACATATCTTACTAAAGCTGCCTCAGAAAATATCATGTTTTGGCATAATTTTAAGATAGCATCGTATGTATACCTCCCCAGGTAGGCGATCCCAGAATGCATCATAATTAACTCAGCGGAAAATTAAATCCAAGGTGGTTGATGAAGTGAGACAAATTTAGATTATAAATATACTTATAATCCATTTAATGGGTCGTGGTGAGCTGTGATAGTGGCAAAATACACTTTTAAGGTGGAAGGGGACAGCCTCCCTTTCAACTTCTCCTGTAGGAATAAGAGCACTGACCTAACTGTGCACCTCTGTGGGTCTTCAGTCCGGGAAGAATACCAATTTGCGAACAGGCACCACTTTAGGGTGTAATGTTGCCTGGTAGAAGGGGCCCTGGCTTGGTTGATCGTGTCTACGACGGTAGGTGGTAGACCTTCTAGTTCTTCCGCGTCCCGTCCAGGGGCCAGACATGGAGGTTCCAGAGGTCTGGGCGCGGATTCCAGAACGTGCCCTGTCCCTGAGAAAGAAGGTCCTTCCTCAGGGGAATTCGTCAGGGAGGGGCTGTTGCGAGGAGTACGAGGTCCGAGAAGCAGGCCCGGATGGGCCAGTAAGGAGCCACTAGGGTGACTTATTCCTGATAAGGCTGCTGTAAGATTATTCCTGAGAAGGCTCACTGGGGGAAATGCATACTTGCGCAGCCCCAAGGGCCAGCTGTGTGCCAGTGCGTCTGCCACGAGCGGAGCCTCTGTTCGGGCATACCAGAGCGGGCAGTGGGAGGTCTCTCGGGAGGCAAACAGGTCTACCTGGGCCTTGCCAAACCATTCCCAAATCAGCTGTATCGCCTGGGGGTGGAGCCTCCACTCTCCGCCAGGCAAGCGTTGTCATGACAGCGTGTCCGCTACCACATTGAGGTTTCTGGGGATGTGAGTGGCGCGCAGCGACCTGAGTCGGTGCTAGCTCCAAAGGAGGAGACGACAGGTGAGTCGTGACATGTGGCGGGAGCATACGCCACCTTGGCGATTTATGTACGCTACCGCAGTGGTGCTGTCTGACCTGATTAAGACATGTTTGAATAGAACTAATGCGAGAAACTTCCGCAGGGCAAAGAAAACTGTCAGCAACTCTAGGCCCGCAGCGTGCCCATTGCACACGGCGCCCCAACCCAATTTGGAGGCGTCGGTCGTGACCAGAACGCGTCGTGACACCTGCTGCAAGGGTGACTATCACATGGTTTGTGCCGCGGCGCCATGTTCGTCTTGGGACTCAAGTCTGAAGCTAGTGCTGAAGCGGTCTCATATGCATCAACCCTAGCGGTACGACCGCCATGGAGGATGCCATATGCCCCAGAAGCCTCTGGAAATGTTTTAAAGGAACCGCTGCGCCCGACCTGAAGGAGTCGAGCCATTTCTACACTGACTGAGCATGCTCGTCAGTGAGTCGTGCCGACATTGAGACCGAGTCTAACTCCATGCCGAGAAAAGAGATGCTCTGAACTGGGTTGTGATTGCTCTTTTCCCAGTTGAACTGAAGCCCCAAACGGCTGAGGTGCCTGAGCACCTGGTCTCTGTGAGCGCATAATAACTCTCGGGAGTGGGCCAGGAAGAGCCAGTCGACGAGGTAATTGAGTATGCGGATGCCGGCTTCTCGGAGCGGGGCAAGGGCTGCCTCTGCGAATTTGGTGAAGACGCGAGGGGACAGAGACATGCCGAAGGGGAGGACCTTGTACTGATACGCCTGGCCTTCGAACGCGTACCGAAGGAAGGGTCGGTGTCGAGGCAATATTGAGACGTGGAAGTACGATTCCTTAAGGTCTACCGGTGCGAACCAATCTAGATGCTGGACGCAAGTTACGATGTGTTTTTGCATGAACATTTTGAATGTGAGTTTGTACAAAGCCCGGTTGAAAACTGAAGATTGGTCGAAAGCCGCAGCCTTTTTTAGGTAAAATGAAGTAAGGGCTGTAAAGACCCTTCTTCATTTCGGTTGGAGGGACAGGCTCTATCGAGTCTTTGAGTAAAAGGCTAGCGATCTCTGCGCGCAGGGATTTGTCATCCTCACCGTGTACTGCAGTAAAGCAGACACCCGTGAAGGGGGCGGAGGCCTGGCAAACTGAATTGCCTAACCGAGTCGGATGGTCCGTGCCAGCCAGCGTGATGGATTGGGAAGTGAAAGCCACGCATCCAAGCTCCGTGCTAGGGGCACCAAGGGGACCATTATTTTTTATGTATCCGGCGGGGCTTCGCAGCGGTGCGGAGCAGGTGTTATGGCATCGGGAGGCGATGACGCGTCCTGAGGCTCTGGTGCTGAGAAAAGTCTTGAAGCACTTACCTTGCTCCGCGCACCCGGCAGGGGGCGGGTTCGTGACCGAGGAGGAGGGCTGGTAGAGGCGTCCTCTGGATTCGTCCGAACCGGCCAGCCGGGGAACAGTCGTGGGGCTGAGGGCGGAGGGTCCATGTCCAGCATGCTGGGACTGTTGAGATGTGGCGGCAGAGTGCCGTGAGAACGGCATTTGCAGGCCAGGTGACCCAGAGACAAAGGAAATAGCTCTGTTATTGAGAATGTGGGTACGGGGCTGCAGCAAATGGAAAAAATTCAACAAAGGATTCTCCTCCCGGCCCTCCACCGGGGAACGGAGTGGTCTGCTTACCAGCTCCGGAGCTAACATCTTGGTCCCTGGGTCGTCTGTCTCAGGAATGCCTGGGAGCCTTCCGGGTCCTTGAGGGGGTCCTTGCAACGGGGGGGCGTCCGCTTCCTGCGGGGCACTCGACGCGTGGGCTGAGATCTGGGCCCAGATTGAGGCAGAGCAGCCTTGTGTTTCTTCGCAGGGGGATGCCCTCGGCGAGCAGATGGGGCATGGCCCCTTGCGGCAGGGCAGGATGTGAGAGATCACCTCCGTCTGTTTTTTCACCGCAGAGAACTGCTGGGTAAAGTCCTCGACAGTGTTGCCGAAAAGGCCGAACTGGGAGACAGGGGCGTTGAGAAAGGGAGTCTTGTCGGTCTTGAAGGCGGCAGCCCAGGGAGTCGTCTGCGTCAGATGCCGAGCTCTCCGATGCAACGTCGAGCTCATCCACTTCTAGAGGATAGGCAGGCTGGCCGTGAGGCGAGCCGCTGTTGCCTCGAGCACGGACTGGAGTCAGCGAACATGCCTGGAGGGCGGGTGGTCTGAAGGAGCGTACCCGGCGGATCTGCACCCACTGCCGTCTCCAGATCACCTCCAGGAACAGGAACAGGTGTGTAACTCGCAGCTGACTGCTGACACAACCAAGGCTCTGAAGAAAATTTCTGAATGAACTCCGTATGTCCAGGGGCGGGGTATGCAAATACTGTCTGCCAACTTCTCATTGGCCTTTTTTTAAGCATCAGAGGCATATTCGGTACTCAAGAGAGACCCCTAGTGTTGCTTCTTCGACACGACGTCGAAGTGAGTGACAGATGGGGAACAAAACATTTCCATTTGTAATTCGTAACATTTTAACTGTATGGTATTTAGTCCTTTTTACACTTTCATAAATTGGGGATTATGTTTTGTGCAAACCTATAAACTTTCACATCTTTCTTGATGAACATGAGTGACTCACATGCTGAACTGAAACAAACAACATGCCTCCTCTTGTCGTTCATTAGATCCCCATTCACGAACGAGATGACTGAGTGAGTCATTCATTTACTTTGCAAACGGGTTTACCAGTACATTCAGTTTGTTTATGAACAACACGTCTCATCTCATTCGCTCAAACGACCCAGTCAGTAAAGGGGCATATTTATTCACTGGGTTGAACCAATGATATGCTGCCTCACAGCCTGCACTCGAATGCTATTGGCTCATGCTAGTCAGTCTTTAAGAGTCATAAAACTACTGCTCATTGGCTTCAAAAGGGAGAGACTTCAGTGAATGAGAAATATGAGTCAGTGTATGGAGGTGAATGAGAACGATTTGTTCACTTAAAATATTTGATCAAAAAGAATGATTTGTTCATGAACGAAACATCTTGATAAGGTTAAAATTTTGAATTATTCATCAATGCTTTTAAAATTCGATAAATTATGGAAATATTTTTTACGCAACCACTTTAATCTCTCTTCAACCCCCTGCAGTTGCCTCACAAACACCCAGCAATACAGTAAAGACAGCTCTAATTATAATCTTGATTATTTATTTGATTAAAGGAATGCTCCAGGTTCCATACAAGTCAAGCTCATTCGACAGCTTTTGTTGCATGATATTGATTACAACAAAAATAATTTTGACTTGTCCCTGTTTTGTTTAAAGCAAAAATATAAAAACATTGCGGTTACAGTAAGGCACTCACAATGGAAGTGAATGGTGTCAGCCCATAAATGCTTAAATACACACATTTTAAAAAGTATAGCTAGACGTAAGCAATATACTTGTTGAGATAAAAAAAAAAAAAACTATATTAATCAACATCATGCCATAAATGCAGTCGATTAAGCTTCACATGTATTCAACTCGGAACATTCTTTTAATGGTGCACTCCTCAATGAGGAAAATAGTTTTTCCTCAATGAACATTTTTAATTCCTAAAAAAATTATATACATTTTTAAACATATGTATGAAATTGTGGCTGGATGGAGGGCGGGGCCGGGTCGTGATCCTACACACCCGGTCCCATATTAGGCTAATCAAGCCTCCGAGAGGGATAAAGGCCGACTGCAAAGGATGGTGCGGGAGAGAGAGAGATCGTTTACGGACATGTCCGTCATGTGTGTGTTTTGTCTTTTAAGTTTATCATTAAAATATTATTTATATTGTCAAGCCGGTTCTCGCCTCCTCCTTTCCCTTAAATCCCTTTACAGAAATCAATGCCACTCAGATGAGAAGAAGACTCCAGTCATATCAATAACCTTTTAAAGCAGTTTTTTTTCTACTTGGAGAGGATCCCCCTCATGGGGGCTGCCATGTTAGGATCACATGACCGACCAACTGAATACTGTTTGTTTAATCTCAGGCCACGTTCATACAGCAGCAGAATGCGGATGTCAGTCATGTTTTGAGTGCTTAATACTTTTACATTTACACACTGTTCAGTTATTTACGAGAGTGACAACCGCACTCAAGAACTCACAACTGCATTCTCGGAAAACCTGTGCTGTGTGAACGGAACCGTACTGGACACCTAGCTTTCTGTCATGTCTTTTAATGTGAGAGAGCCATGATGCACTGTACACATGTGTGTCTCATGTGTTTCATGTGGGGTTTCATTAACTCATGGAGACAGAGATAGTAGCTACTTGTCATCCAAAGATTCTGCCACTGTATTCACAAAAGCTGTATTCTACACGCAGTTAAAAAGCATTCAAAGCCGCTTTTGATTAATTACGATCTGATGGATGACTTCGCACCTCGATTAGACTTGTTTATTTAATAACGTCAATTGTGTGTTTTGGTGTTTGCCATCTTTGATGTTTACTTTAGACACTGTTACTGTGATTACAGCTGTAAGAATAGTGTTGTGACTTCGGTTGTCCGTTCATACAGACAGTATTGATGCCGCGACTGTAAGATGTTGCATGAGCAGGACATTTCAAGTCTAACCTCTGTAAGTAAATACGGTTGTCAATCCCAAACACTGATTGTGTGAATATACCCTCAGTAACCCCTCTTTTATTGGACATATTCACTCATGGATTCATGGCTGACTGTGAACAGTACATTTCTACAGTGGCATCAGTCACTGAAAACTATTGCATTTGAATGATGCTACATCCAACCACTAGGTGTCACTGTAAGTCCAAGATGACATAAATGAAAAATGGCTGTGCACCTTTAATTGTGCAGCCCTAGTGCAGTGGACATGTGAGTTTGTGCACATTTCGATGTGTTTGTGAATCAGCCAAGACATTGTGTTACTACTGTATGTGTGCATTGAGAGTTATTATGCAGCTCTTGTCAGTGTATCTCTTTCCTCAAAGTGCAGTGTGTGTCTGAGATGTGTGAGGAGGGCTGCTGTAAGATTGCTGCGTTTCAGTTCTACCTCTCTTTTTTCATCTCCTCTCATCAGCACCTCCACCCACCCTGTGCCACTCCACTGGCTTCTGATCCGTTCACTCCACACCATGTTGAACAGATACAGTAGGAGCAATACATTCATTTTGGCTCATAAAGAACTGTAGCCGGCTTTCATTTTTGGATGCTCATCAGATGCTTCATTAGGTTTTTCGAAAGAGTTCATTCTTGATTTGCCAGAAATGTAAAACAATATGCTTGTTTGGGAATGTTGCTTTCTTATGAAGAAAAGAACATAGCAAAATGTGCCAATATTTCTTTCAAGAGGGGAAAGAAAAAACACATCGGTTGCATCATGGATTCCACAAATGCTGTGTTATCATTGCGTCTAAATCTGTGTATTTGCTGGGTAATGAACTTTTTCTCCATAGCTCTCAGAGAACAGGCCACTCTCCCTGATGGATCGCATCTCCTGGCTTGTTTATTTCCCCAGTTCCTGGTTAATATGTTTTTTCTTTCCAGGGCAATTTCCACTTTAAATCTCAATCATATTCAAATGGTAGAACGGCACAACACAGGGAAGCTGTTTTTTTTTTTATTATTATTATTAAACTTCCATACAACTTCATGAGGTTGTTCATGTTTTTTTTGTTTGTTTTTTTAATGAAAATGAAACTGTGCCATTAATCGTGGCAACCAATGAATAGCTAATGCTCATGGTGGGCAGTCAATTATCTGTGGATAGAGGCAGAAGGAGGCCACTCCTGGTCATTTATAATTTAATTTTAGTTAAGAGTCAGTTTGAGCAGTCCGTATCTTTGGCAAAGCCTTGATTTAACAGCTGAAGCTTGACTTACACACATCATTTACAGCTGTTCAGGGCTAAAAATCTTTTAAAGCTGAAATAAATGACCAGCTCTGGTTAAATCCGCATGTACAAGGAAAAAGGAAATGCCCAAACTGCTGATGAAAATCCATATCCAGATTTGAGGTGCTTCAGTTCTTTGTTTCTTGCAGAAGATCAGATCTTCTGAGCATTCATAAAATTATTGAGGGTGATGGGAGGTCTTAGGGCAGATGCAGCCCAGAGGCTCATAGATTTTGGATGCTTTATGATCTGTGTTGACTCAAGGCATTTCCCCCAGTGTGTCCTTAGAACAGCTCTAATCCTTAAAACACTCCATTGTACTTGACAGAAAGGCAGAATGAAAGCTCTCAATGGGGCCTGGAAGCTTATGGGATGTGCTGGTTGAGCCAAACCCCGGCAGGGCATCATGTAGAGACTGCCACAGAGGTTAATCGGGCTGAACTCTACGTGAGAGTCCTCGGAGCCAGCTGCAGGCTGGTAGTGGCTTCCAGGAGCCCATTCATCAAATGCAAAACCTCTGAATAGCAGCCAAATATTTAAGAAAGGGAAAAATGTTGGATACTGTAGATGGTGACAATAGGTGGATACAGGGCACAGTGTTGTTTGAAATATTGTTTTAAGGGGCTGCTTTTAAAGAACAAGTTTAAAGGAGAGGAAAATTGTATGTTCTGCAAAACAAGGCGATTTGGGACCAACATTCTTTTGTAAACACAGCTGAATGAATTGCAGGATATTTTATTAGTGGACAGGTAACTTGTTTTCTCAGCATGGATAATTTGGGCAAATTAATGTCTTAAGGCATACTCACACTAGGCCCGGTTGCGTTGTATCTAGCCCAAGCACGATTGTCCCCCCTCCCCACCATACCTGTCAACATTTGGGTACCAAAATCCTGGAGACCTCTGAGCAAGGTGGGGGGAGGGGGGTTGGGTTGGTGGTGGTGCCAGATGGCAGAGGCAGGTTAAAGACATACAATCTGTGGCGCTGTGATTTAATGTGTTGAGTATGTAATTTTTCCCACCATATCTGATATTAAAATAAGCACAACACACTATCAAGTCAAGTCAAGTGGTTTTTATTGTCATTTTAACCATATACAGTTAGTACAGTAAACAGCGAAACAAGACAATGTTCCTCCAGGACCATGGTGCTACATAAAACAACATAGGACAAACCCAGAACCACATACGACTACACAGACTAAATAACATATCTATATAAAGTGCACGTGCAAACGTGTGCAAAAAGTATGGGACAGTACAATAAATAACTAACAATGAACAGGACAATAGACACAGTAAGAGACAGTGCAGTGCCGACCCGTACACAGTAATGCAAAAAGATGACAGTTTCTAAAAATGCCAAATGTAAACATAACATACTATGAGATATTGTTCTATGGACATAGCAGTTATTGAGGTAGCAGTCAGTTATAAAGTGACAATAATTAAAGTGCAACTCAGGACGTGTGTGTGTGTCAAACCAGTCTCTGAGTATTGAGGAGTCTGATGGCTTGGGGGAAGAAGCTGTTACAAAGTCTGGCTGTGAGGGCCCGAATGCTTCGGTACCTCTTGCCAGATGGCAGGAGGGTGAAGAGTATGTGTGAGGGGTGTGTGGGGTCGCCCACAATGCTGGTTGCTTTGCGGATGCAGTGTTTTTTGTAAATGTCTTTGATGGAGGAAAGAGAGACCCCGATGATCTTTTCAGCTGTCCTCACTATACTCTGTAGGGCTTTGCGGTCCCAAATGGTGCAAGTCCCAAACCAGGCAGTGATGCAGCTGCTCAGGATGCTCTCAATAGTCCCTCTATAGAATGTAGTGAAGATGGGGGGTGGGAGATGTGCTTTCCACAGCCTTGAAGAAAGTAGAGACGCTGTTGGGCTTTCTTGGTAATAGAGCTGGTGTTGAGGGACCAGGTGAGGTTCTCCGCCAGGTGAACACCAAGGAATTTGGTGCTCTTGACAATCTCCACAGAGGAGCCGTCGATGTTCAGCGGAGAGTGGTCACTCTGTGCTCTCCAAAAGTCAACAACCATCTCTTTTGTTTTGTCCACATTCAGAGACAGGTTGTTGGCTCTACACCAGTCCGTTAGCCACTGCACCTCCTCTCTGTATGCTGACTCGTCGTTCTTGCTGATGAGACCCACCACAGTTGTGTCATCGGCGAACTTGATGATGTGATTTGAGCTGTGCATTGCTGCATAGTCGTGAGTCAGCAGAGTGAACAGCAGTGGACTGAGCACACAGCCCTGGGGGGGACCCCAGTGCTCAGTGTGGTGGTGGTGGAGATGCTGTTCCCGATCCGGACTGACTGAGGTCTCCCAGTCAGGAAGTCCAGGATCCAGTTGCAGAGGGAGGTGTCCAGGCTCAGCAGGTTCAGCTTTCCAATCAGGTGCTGGGGAATGATTATGTTGAATGCTGAGCTGAAGTCTATGAACATCATTCGAACGTATGAGTCTTTTTTATCTAGGTGGGTGAGGGCCAGATGGAGGGTGGTGGCGATGGCATCGTCTGTTGAACGGTTTGGACAATACACAAACTGCAGTGGGTCTAGTGAGGGGGGCAGCTGGGTCTTAATGTGCCTCATGACGAGCCTCTCGAAGCACTTAATGATGATGGGTGTGAGTGCGACGGGACGGTAGTCGTTGAGGCAGGACACTGAAGACTTCTTTGGCATGGGGACGATGGTGGTGGCCTTGAAGCACGTTGGAACGACGGCGCTGCTCAGAGAGATGTTGATGATGTTGGTAAGAACATCTGCCAGCTGGACAGCACATCATCTGAGCACTCTGCCAGGAATGTTGTCTGGTCCAGCAGCCTTCCGTAGGTTGACTCTACGTAGAGTTTTCCTCACATCAGCCGTGGTAAGACAAAGCACCTGGTCGTTGGGAGGATGGGTGGTCTTCCTCGCCACCACATCGTTCTGCACTTCAAACCGAGCATAGAAGTCGTTCAGCGCATCTGGAAGGGAGGCATCTTTGTCACAGGCAACTGTTGTCCTGTAGTTGGTGATGGCCTGGATGCCCTGCCACATGCGCCGCGTGTCACCGCTGTCCTGGAAGTGACTGTGGATTCTTTGGGCGTGTGCGCACTTTGCCTCTATGATGGCCCGGGACAGTTTGGCCCTTACTGTTCTTAGTGCTGCCTTGTCGCCTGCTCTGAAGGCGGAGTCTCGGGTCCTCAGCAGTGCGCGCACCTCCGCAGTCATCCACGGCTTCTGGTTGGAGCGTGTGGTGATGGTCTTTGAGAAAGTGACATCATCAATGCACTTGCTGATGTAGCTGGTCACTGATGCTGTGTATTCCTCCAAGTTGGTAGAGTCGCCATATGTTGCAGCCTCCCTGAACATGTGCCAGTCAGTACACCCAAAACATTCCTGAAGAGCAGAGATGGCTCCTGCTGGCCAGGTTTTCACCTGCTTCTGAAGCGGTTTTGTGCGTCTGACGAGCTGTCTGTATGCTGGAATTAGCATAACAGAGATGTGGTCTGAGTAGCCGAGGTGGGGGTGTGTCTCAGGCTGAGGTCACAAATAGGTTGAAATTTGTGTGATATGTCAATTATGTGAATAGGATGCGTTTCATACAAGATCTGGCAACTGGACAACCTTGGAATAATATAAAAATGGGAGTGTTGTCAGATATGCTCCCCACTCCCTCGCTGGCCTGCACTCACATGGCCTGAGCATGCTTACGTCATTACGATGCGACTTTTTGTTTTGAAGAAAACAGGAAGAAAAGCGCTCTCGCAGAGCCATCATTGTGACGATACTTTGAAGCTTTATTTTGATTTCTTTGGGGCACAGTGCTCGGTCACTGTTAGCGATCACACGAGATGCATACCTTGCCTGAGCCAACTGACCATGCACGAGCCCACCTCTTCATGCGGGCCAAGGCACGGTTCTGTGTATAGTGCCCGGGCATGGTACAGAGCGATCACACTAGTCAAATAAACTGGACTTTGGGGGTCAAACATGCTCTGGCACGGTACAGATTGCCTAGTGTGATTATACCCTTAGATTTAGTTTATGTTAATTGAGGCCATGGGAGTAGTTTTTTTTTCTGAATGGCAGATATTAGGGTGCTGGTTTATGAATTTGAGGATTCAAATAGGTGTTTTTTTGTTTTGTGAATGGGGAAGGAGGAGTCTGTTGGATTGAATCTACTCAGCATATCCTGGGAAATGCATGTGTGAGAGGTAAAGTCACAGTATGATCAGCCACCGTGCTACACATGAACGTAGTGTTCTTCAACCTCTAAAGCAGTTCAGGGCCTCCAAACAGAAAGCAGAACGAGAGTGGGTTAGTGTGTGTGTGTGTGATAGAGAGAGAGAAAGAGAGAGAGAGAGAGAGAGAGAGAGAGTGCAAAATGCTGCATAGAGGGCTTTGTGGAAAGGGCAGCTCACATATTTCTTATTTCAGCTCTCAGGTTTTCTAGAATGAATTGAGAAAAATTATTAATGCTGAGAGCTTTTTTTTTTTTTTTTTTTTTTTTTTGGTAATGCCATTCTTGTTTATTTGCTCAGATGGGCATTTTGTTTCAAACATCTCTGCTTCCTGCTTTCATCTTTAAAATAAATGATTAGATAATGAGAGAGTCTGCAAACAAGGACCTGCTATTTCTGACGTGTGTTTCTGTAGTTTTGACCCATGATAAAGGCAAGTGGTTATTTTTAAGACCAATATCAACAAACATAAGATTTATTATGTTCAGGAAGCTAAAAGATTTGCCATTTGTGTCCACTGACTCTTCAGAATTTATTTGAATTTAATTCTATATATATATATATACAAACTTTTGGCCACCAGAGTATATATATATATATATATACCACAGTTAGTTCTGGTCCTCGAATCTGATTGGACGAGAGACGTTCCATGAGCACTGATGGTGTGACAGCATCAGCACTCCGACACTTCACTGTGTGTATCACTCCGCTTGTGTTTGTGCTGTTCTAAACTAAAGTGTAAGTGTAATGCATATGTGTTAGGAGTTACTGTCTTGGATACATTATTGGATACATTGGATACATACTGTTTAAAATGGCGGAGGACATCGCTGTTTCTATAGTGAATGACATTTGCGCACCGGCTACCCCAAAATAGAGAGGACTACCCGCTTGGACGTCTATATTCCACTGAGAAAACTGACCTTCAGAAAGCTGTAAGCATCTCTCTCACTCTCTCTCTCTCTCTCTCTCTCTCTCTCTCTCACACACACACACATGCACACACACACACACACACACACACACACACAAACAAACACACACATCCATCCGTCTATCCTTGTTTATTCAATGACTTGTTAGAAACAGCAGAAGCTGTGATACTATTTCTGAAGTGAACATTTTGAATTACTAACAGAGGCTTGGATGCATCATTTGTTTTGAACCAGCAACGGCAGATTCTGATCGGTCGCATAATAAAGTAGTTCCATGCACAAATTTGTTTTTATGGCCGTCCAAATTTTTTAAAATGTACTTGTTCATTGAACTGTTGTATATAAGCAATATCACACTCGCAATCGTGCTATATGGCCCTACATCAGCACTGCTGTAATTACCTACGGCACTCAGCCTGCAGCCTCATGCCTGCAGCCGAATAACAGCAGTGCTGATATAGGGCCATATTGCACTCTTTCTCGTGTGATATTGCTTAAATATATATATATATATATATATATATATATATATATATATATATATATATATACATATACATATACACTGGTGACCAAAAGTTTGGAATAATGTACAGATTTTGCTCTTATTCACCAAAGTGGCATTCAACTGATCACAATGTGTAGTCAGGACATTAATAACATGAAAAATTACTATTACAATTTGAAAAAATATTCAGAACTTAAACAAAGAGTTCTCATGAAAAAAATCCTCCACGTGCAACAGTGGAAGCTTTGCAGTTCCTCGGCATTCTAGGTGTCAGTTTGTCCAGATACTCAGGTGACATTTCACCCCACACTTCCTGTAGCACTTGCCATAGATCTGGCTGTCTTGTTGGGCACTTCTCACACACCTTACAGTCTAGCTGATCCCACAAAAGCTCAATGGGGTTAAGATCCATAACACTCTTTTCCAATTATCTGTTGTCCAATGTCTGTGTTTCTTTGCCCACTTGAACTGTTTCAAAAGTGTCTTTTTCTTTGCAATTCTTCTCTGAATGAGTCTTCTCTTTATTGTTGTACATGAAACTGGTGTTGTGCGGGTAGTATTCAATGAAGCTGTTAGCTGAGGATATGCGGGGCGTCTATTTCTCAAACTAGAGACTCAGATGTACTTATCCTCTTGTTTAGTTGTACATCTGGCATTCCACATCTCTTTCTGTCCTTGTTAGAGTCAGTTTTCCTTTGTCTTTGAAGATGGTATTATACACCTTTGTATGAAATCTTCAGTTTATTTGCAATTTTAAGCATTGTATAGCCTTCATTCCTCAAAACAATGATTGTCGAATTTTGCTGTTTGTTACCAAATATTGACATTAAGACAAGCCAGTCTATTGCATACTGTGGCAACTCAAAAACAATGACAATGTTAAACTTCATTTAATGAACCAAATAGCTTTAAACTGTGTTTGATATAATGGCAAGTGATTTTCTAGTACCAAATTAGCAATTTAGCACGATTACTCAAGGATAAGGTGTTGGAGTGATGGCTGCAGGAAATGGGGCCTGTCTAGATTTGATAAAAAATGAATTTTTTCAAATATTGATGGTGCTGTTTTTTTTTTTTTTTACATATTGACTATATTATGTGATCAGTTGAATGCTACTTTAGTGAATTAAAGTACCAATTTCCTTCCGAAACAGCAAAATTGTACATTATTCCAAAATTTTGGCCACCAGTGTATATACAGTACTGTGCACAAGTTTTAGGCACTTGTGAAAAATGTTGCATAGTGAGGAGGTCTTCAAAAATAATGACATAAATAGTTTTCATTTATCAATTAACATCATACAAAGTAAACATAATTTAGGTCCAGTAAACATAAAAACATCAAAATCAATATTCAGTGTGACCACATTTCCTTTAAAACTGTACCAATTCTCCTAGGTTGACCTGGACACAGTTTTTCAAGGGGTTGTTGGCAGCTTCTTGGAGAATTTGCCACAGTTCTTCAGTTTATTCTCAATTGCTTCTGTCTCTTTATGTAATCTCAAACTGGCATGATGATCAGTGGGGGGCTTTGTTGGGGCCATGACATCTGTTGCAGGGCTCCATGTTCTTCTATTCTAATCTTTTCTATTTACAAAAGTAATGTTTGAGAGTCTAACAGTTATATTTCCTAATGAAACACCAAAGCTGAATATATAAATAACCATCTTAAGACAAATGCTTTTGTGAAACATCTTATGTGCCTAAGCATTTTGCACAGTAGTGTATATATATATATAAACTCAGCAAAAAATGAAATATCCTCTCACTTTCAACTGCTTTCATTTTCAGCAAACATAACGTGTATATATTTGTATGAACATAAAAAGATTCAACAACAAAGACAAAAACTGAACAAGTTTCACAGACATGTGACTAACAGAAATGTAATAATGTGACCCTGAATAAAGGGTTGGGGGGTGGGGGATAATTTATTATAAATAAATTCATTTAATTAATTTATTTCCAATAAACCATCAAGCCCTCAAAATTGACTGTTGGCTTGAAAGGCATATTTCTTACAGAAATAACAAAACACAGGCCTTTATGTTAAAGTTCCATTTGAATTTCAAAACTATCAAGGCCAATAAAAAAACTAAAATGTTTTCATTGTTCAAGTGAATTGCAAAAAGATCCACAATAGGCCTTGCAAATATGAAAACAATAACAGGGAAAGAACACAAACAATTGTACTCAATATATAATAATGTTGCTGAGAGTTCAGAATATTAACTAGAAACAATTCGGCTTATTCCTTCTTTACATTCATCCATTTACTAAGACAAACCAGTCTGTTAACATTATCAGGGGACAATGAAACTCTCTTCTTTTGAATAATGTGACCTGAGAGCGAGAACAACCTCTCACAAGGCACTGTGGTTGCAGGGGTTGACATACTTGTGTGCAATGGGTGCCAGCCTGGCATGTGTTTCTTTTCTCTTCGTCCACCTCGTAGTGAACACTCCTCCATGTCCATTTTGGGCTCTACTTTGTAGCAGTTCAGACATTGTTCTATGGATTTTTCCTCTTCATCTGTATCTGTATCAGAAGGAAACCACCAAGACAGACATCCTTCTCTTCTTTGGTAGCTGCTTTTCTGTTGTCTCTTCAGATGGTTGTTTTTCAGGACTTTCTGTCATTAACTGGTTGCTTACTGAAGTCCACGCCTCATTCCTTTCATCGTTGGGAAGACACTTCAGGTCTTTAAACCATGGGTCAAGTGCAGTAGCGATCTTCAGACATGTGAGGTTGGTGCTGTCCTTCCGTTTAGCTAGGTCTGTGGTAAAGTCCTTTTTGAATTTCACTACTTAGACTGGATCATCGTCTGTGGACTCCATAATTCTGAACAAGTGGCACAAGGCTGGCAACACCACTGAACAGAAGTCATACTGCTTTGCCCCAAGCAGTTCAGTAACATATCTGCAATGGAAAAAACACACACACACACACAAAACACACACACATGTATATATATATGTGTGTGTGTGTGTGTGTGTGTGTGTGTGTGAGAGAGAGAGAGAGAGAGAGAGAGAGAGAGCGAGAGAGAGAGAACAGAACAAAATAAAACAAGAGACAGAGAGAAGTAATCAATATTAACTTACCTGTAAGGTTCAAGGAGTTCCTCCAGCTTTTGCAGTTTGGCAAGCTCCTGTGCAGTCAACATGGCAACAATGCTGTTTTGGAGAGCCATGGTAGTGATCAATGGAGATTTGTTTTGCTGGATTCGCTTGACCATTTCTAGGGTCGAATTCCATCTTGTTGTAACATCCTTAACGAGTGATTCTTTCTTCTGTCCACATACAACTTGCTGTTCACTTAATTCCTGAGCGTTTGATGGACTATGCTTAAAGTGCCCGACAATCTTACGACATTTGACTAGAACACTTTCAAATCCACTACCTTGAATGGAAACAGTAACAGTTCTTTGCAGAATGTGGTTGTTTGCAGGTGTTCAAATGGAAGTAGTCTTGCGGCAGCAACCATGTTACGAGCACTGTCAGTGCCAAGTACAGTTAACTTCCATTCTTAAATTTTCCATTCTTTTGCGACATCGAGAAAATGATTAGCACATGCCTCAGCGTAGTGTCGTTCTCCTGTTTTACTCACAGTTAGTGCAAATGATTGCAATTTCCATTCTTATCAATGAAGTGTGCTGTGACGCCTAAGTAGTTGTCATTGTTAACAGAAGTCGTCTAACATGGTTGAGCCGAACTCGGGACTAGAATGGCTCACATGTCGCACACACGTCAGCCACCACAGGAAGTTGAAAAAATACAACCGCGTTAATTGCATAATTTTTTTTTAACGTGTTAAATATTTCAAATGTAACGCAAAAATTAACGCGTTAATTTTGACAGCACTAATATATATATATATATATATATATATAATTTTTTAAAATTATGCATTGCTTATAGTGAAGCGAAAACACAATGTCCACGCAGAAGGACATGGGAAAAAAACTAAAATATATATATATATATATATATATATATATGTGTATATATATATATATATATATATATATATATATATATATAATTAGGGCTGGCAATCGATAAATTTTTTTAATCAAATTAATTATATGGTGTCCCGATTAATTAATCGCGATTAATCACATATACAAATATTTGCTGAGAAAGCCCATCATATAAAAATTATTCAATATATAATGATGAAATATTAAAGTTATCTTTAAATATAAAAAAATTATATATATATATATATATATATATATATATATATATATATATATATATATATATAAATAATATGTAAAATGCATTACATTCTTGTGGCAGAATAGTTAATCATTGATAAGGCCATACAAAAAGTGGCTTTAGAATACAATGTATTGTTTACTACCATATTATTGAACATAAGCCAATAATTGGCATACAGTTCACAGCAATCCATTTCACAAGTGAATTTGTCAATCAGTTGGAGATTTATTATGAGGGCTTGTTTAAGGAACCGTCAATGAACAGCTGCTTCAGACATGCTTGTGTAGCATCTCGGATGTGTTGCGTCATAATCATAAAATTTTTAGGTCACTGTTTCAAGTTAAATATAGTTTAATACTTAGAACACATTTTGAGATCCCTTAGTTCGGATTTACGCTCCATCAAGTGTTTTGAACACAAGAACGTAACGCATGTTTGTGTTGTTCTGCTGTTCAAGGGTATTTTTCTTCACTATATAAACTGCGCATTGCCACACAGCTGAAATTTCACTTACTGCCCTCTGGAGTAAACAGGTGGTACTACAAGCTTGCATTTCTCAGGAATCTTGCTTATTACAATCTGGTGGCATTGCTATTAATGGCTTTAATTTTTTAACACTTTATTTTTAATCAAATTAATCGCACTGAATTAATGCGTTAAATCGACAGCCCTAATATATATATATATATATATATATATATATTAGGCATGCAACAATACACAAATTTCATGATGCAATATGATGCAAAGCCTAATTTAAAACAGCACCCATAAATGTTTTGTTCAAACTTATTCAAGGATTCAGCATAAAAGTCTTTTAAATCAGAAATGACACAACAGTGTCTGACATTGGCAACAAAAAGTAGAGCTCTATAATGAAGTAACTTAAACAGCACTACATTTATTTGTTTGATTGTAATGAGAAAAATCATATGACCACAAGATAAGAATTAGTTTGTCTACACTCAAGTAATTTATATTTGTATAAAACTTTTCACAATACACATGGTTTCAAAGCAGCTTTGTAGAAAAACATGCCTTAATGTCTTAAAGCCCCTAGAGAGCAAGCTAAAGTGACAGTAGCAAGGAACCTCATCGTATGCTTTCAAAACAATCATGAGTCTCATGGAATCATTTATTCATTAATCTGAATTATACTTGAATTGTACCATTATCTGCCATTGAATGACATCACTGAACACAATTTTTTTCACAATTTCTCCCTTTGTGTTAAAGGAGACCTGTTAGACCCCTTCTTACAAGATGAAATATAAGTCTCAGGTGTCCCCAGAATGTGTCTGTGAAATTTCAGCTCAAAATACCCCACGGATCATTTACTATACCATGTTAATGCCTCAATTTGGGTGGAATCAAAAACACAGTGTTCTCGTGTGTCTCTTTAAATGTAAATGAGCTGCTGCTCCCCTCCCCTGACATAGGTCCAATAAATACTGTTAATATGCAACGTGTCAGGTATTACCTGTTACTGAATCGTACAAAAGGCAAAAAACAAAACAGTTAATAAACTCACCGAAGCACCATCATTTGGGTTTGTTGTCATTGCTAACGGCATTCCTGTAATTTCAAGCACCGGCGTCCTCCTGTCACATGGGTCGATGTAATACAGAATCGATTGCTTATCCTCAGTGTCCCGGATGTTTAATCTGAAAATTTTAACACCGAATTTTGGCATCTGAATTTGGCCTGTCGAATTTGAGCAACTCAAATATAAATGATTTGAATTTTTAAACTTGAATGTTTGATTCTGAATTTGTGAACATTGAAAAATTAAAGTGAAAATGAGTTATTGAAATTTTGAAGAGTTCAATACAAAGTCAAAAAATTCACATACATCGTTTCAATGCTGAAACATTCAGTGCTAGAAATTCAATGGCTTTTTAATTTCAAAATCTGGTGAGACAGAATTACTTCCATAGAAGACTCTTATGTTCACTTTTAGAGTCAACAACAGAACCCTTATGACACTTACGAAGCTTAGACATTATTCTTCTCACTGTGTCTGCTCCAACGCGGAAAAAATGGCGGACTGTATGTAGATAACTCGGGAGGATCTATGATAATAGGGTGGAGTTCATCACTAGTCGTGGGCGAAAACCATTCATTTTGACACACAGTTTTTGATTAATAGAAATATAAGATAGAGGAGTGGGTGGACTTTTAACATTGTAGGGTGGTTGTCTACACACTGCCGACTCACATTTATGTACAAACACCATGTAAAAGTGAATTTTACATAATAGGTCCCCTTTAGGAAAAAGAAAGAAAGACATACAAGGTTATAACAATACAGGTTTGAGTGAACAATTCATTAATTTCAATTTTTTGGTGAACAAACCCTTTAAACTTGGGATGTGCGGAGTCATGTGACAAAACAACATGTAGCTGATCACAGCAGAGTTTGTCTTCGGGAGAAAATCCAACAAAACGTTATTTACATATGTAATTGTGGTTATGTGAGTAGTGGACAACCGATAGGGAGGTGCTCTTGCAGTTCCCGCAGATTGGGAGCTGTATACCTAAAAGGTCAATCCGTGACCTCTGTGTGTGATGTTGCCAATGTTATAATACAGGGCGTCACACAACAGACTTCCTCAGATACCTGGTCTCTTCTCGCCCACTCTGTGTGAACAGTGACCCTGGTGGTCATCCACTACTCACATAACCACAGTTACATACATAATTAGCATTATGATTCTTACTTCCTGACCACCAGGGTGGTGCTTCGTAGTGGATAACGTGTGCCCAAAATGTAGTGAGGAGTGGTTCAAGTACGATCTTTACACCTGGGACAGAACTGCTGATGTCAGATTGGTGAATGCAGTAATATTCACTCTGTAAATATGAGAGATGTGCAGGGGATGTGCAGCTTCACATATTTCTGATAGAGGAACTCCTCTAAGAGCAGCCCAGGATGTTGCAACACCTCTAATGGAATGGCCTGTGGTAGGAGCAGGTAATGTGTTACCAGCATGTTTGTAAGCTCTCTTTATAACATCCATCACCCAGTTGGAGAGACGATGCTTAGAGATAGGGAGACCCTTTTTTGCTGCAGAAAAACACACAAAGAGCTGGACCATACAGCATATCCCAGCTGTTACTGAGACAAAATGTTTCAATGCTCTGACTGGGCATAGTAGGCAGCAGTGATCATCATCACTTTCAGTTTATGCTGACAACTCAGTGGACTGATTTATGAACTGCTGTAAGACCCTTGGATAAGAAAGCTGGGTTAGGTCTCAACTTCACTCTCATGTCTTGCAACCACCAGTGGAAACATGACGGACTGACAGAAAGTGAATGTAGTTCACCAACACACTTGGCTGTTGCCACTGCAAGGGGAAAAGAGGTCTTTAATGAGAGCCACTTAATGGAGGCTTGGTCAAGGGGCTCAGACGGGGCCCCACATAGAAAGTCCTGGACTATGGGGAGATTCCATTGTGGTGGTCTTGCCCTCCTGGGTAGATGCTTTTCAGTTCACTCCTTTGAGCAAAGCTGCTTTTGTGAGCCCATCAAGGACCTCTCAATGAAGCTTCTGTGAAGAGCAACCCAGCACTTACGAGAGATATGCACCAAAGTATATATGTGACATACTAGATTTAATCGCAGTCTGGTGGCAGTGAGGCCATCATTGACTGATAGCCTATTATCATCCCTATGAACTGGCATCGTTGCAAGGGTGTCAGGTTGATTTTCTCTCTGTTTACTGAGAGACTCAATACTTCTGTTTGTGCTAAAAGTACATGCATGTCATGGATGGCCTGTTCTGCTGAAGGGGCACACACTAGCCAATCGTCCAGATATGGCAAAATCCTCACTCCCTGGAGTATCAGGGAGTCAGTACTGCTTGCGTACATCTGGTAAATGTTCTTGGAGCCAGAGACAGGCCAAATGGAGGTACCATGAACTGATATATGTGTCTCCTGAATGCAAAGCAAAGGAACCTTCTGTGCTCTGGTACTATTGGAATGTGAATGTAGGCATTTCTTTTGGTCCACCAGGGTGAACCAGTCTCCTTGTTGAACCACTGTTCATAATGTGCAACATATTTGGACACATACCCCCTCTTTTCTTTAGAATTATGAAATAAGTTGAATAAAATAGTTTGTTTAGAGTGTGGGGGGTCGACTTTATCTATTGCTTCCTTTTCCAGGAGGAAAAGCCTGCCATGCGTGCTTCAGTGACAGTCAGCTCACTTCTGAGCCACGCTCAAGGTAGGGCTGCTACTTGCTCTTAACGCAAGCTTCGTTGATCTTTATCGTCAAAAACTCTGATCACAAAGAGGGTTGCTAACAACAGCCTGTGGAGGATGAACTAAATCAAAGCTCCGACAAACAAGTCACCAGACTGTTGATGTTTTATCTCTGATCTGATCAGTCATGTTATGAGAAGTGAGGAAGTCTGTTGTGTGACGCCCCATATTATAACATTGGTGACGTCACACACAGAGGTCACAGAGTGACCTTTTTGGTATACAGCTCTCGATTTGCGGGAACAGCAAAAGCACCGCCATGGTGGTCAGGAAGTACAAAACATAACTACATCTGGTAAGAAATCTAATTACATTTTCCTAGGGGTGTAACAGTAAATTACATAATTCTGTATTTTCAGTAAGCAAAATTATTAGCTAATATTTCCAGTGTCACCATTGCTCTGTTCTTGGCTGATTTGTTGTCCCAATACATCTCAGATGGATCATATAGCACTTTTAAGAACAGTGCTAATTTTTTTTATGTTTCGCATGTGAATTTAAAGTAATAATAATAATAATAATCAGAATCAGCTTTATTGCCAGGTATGTGTAGACATATGAGGAATTTGACTCAGGATTGTACATTGCTCACGATGTGCTTACTCATACAAAAATACTATAACACAATAATAAAATAAAATCAGACAGAGGCTACAGTGTAGACAACACAAATATACACACTATGAACAAAAACAATATGGACATATTGACAAATAGTGCAGTGATCAGAGTGCAAAGGATGCAGAAGTAAAATTATTATTATCATTATTATGTATGTGTCGGAGGTGGATGTGATATACAGGTACGCATAAATGCATACACGTACACAGTGCGATGAAGCATAGTGCAAAGGATGCTGGAATAAATAGTATAAGTAATTTTGTGCAGGAGTTGTGACTTGAGGTAGGTGGATTGGTATACAATATATACAATATGACAATATAACAATATGAACAGTATGAACAGCTCTGAAATAGAGAATGATGAATAAATAATAAGTAGTAACCAGTAAATAGGTGGCTGATTAGAGACAGAGTTACTGGGTTATTGCAAAGGAATTGTTCCTGACACTGTGAGTCAGAAATCAGCTGTTCATCAGAGTGATGGTTTGTGGGAAGAAACTGTTTCTGTGTCTGTTGGTTTTGGCGTAAATTGCTCTGTAGCGCCTACCAGAGGGGAGAAGCTGGAACAGGTTGTGTCCGGGGTGAGATGGATCTGCAGTGATGTTTCCTGCACGTTTCCTGACTCTGGAAATGTATAAGTCCTGAATGGAGGGCAGGTTGGCACCAATGATCTTTTCTGCAGTCCTGACTGTCCGTTGTAGTCTGCTCCTGTCCTTTTTGGTGGCAGATCCAAACCAGACAGTGATGGAGGTGCAGAGAACAGACTGGATGATGGCTGTGTAAAAGTGGATCAGCAGCTCCTTAAGTAGGTTGCGCTTCCTAAGCTGGCACAGGAAGTACATCCTCTGCTGGGCCTTCTTGATGATGGTGTCAGTGTTGGGCTCCCACTTCAGGTCCTGGGATATAGTGGAACCCAGAAACCTGAAGGATTCCACAGCAGACACAGGGCTGTTGAGTACGGTGTTGGGGGGCAGAGTGTGGGGGGGCTCCTCCTGAAGTCCATGGTCATCTCCACAGTTTTGAGAATGTTAAGCTCCAGGCTGACCGCAACAGAGAGCCAGCTGATCAACCTCCCGTCTGTAGGTCGACTCATCACCGTCCCGGATGAGGCCGATGACCGTTGTGTCCTCAGCGAACTTCAGGAGTTTGACAGCTGGGTCTCCTGAGGTGCAGTAGTTGGTGTAAAGAGAGAAGAGCAGTGGAGAGAGCACACACCCCTGGGGGCGCCAGTGCTGATAGTCCGGGTGCTGGATGTGATGTTCCGCAGTCTCACCTGCTGACTCCTGTCAGTCAGGAGGTTTGTGATCCACTGACAGGTGGAGGCTGGCACAGTGAGCTGGGTGAGTTTGGTGCTGAGGATGTCTTGGATGATGGTGTTGAACGCTGAGCTGAAGTCCACAAACAGGATCCTTGCATATGTCCCTGGAGTGTCGTGTTGCAGGATGTAATGCAGTCCCAAGTTGACTGCATTATCTACTGACCTGTTAGCCCTGTAGGCAATCTGCAGGGGGTCCAGCAAGGGGCCTGTAATGTCCTTCAGGTTGGCCAAAACCAGTCTTTCAAAGAATTTCATGACTACAGATGTCAGGGTGACAGGCCTGTAGTCATTTAGTCCAGAGATGGAGGGTTTTTTGGGGACCAGGATGATTTTGGAGCGTTTGAAGCAGGAGGGAACTTCACACCACTCCAGTGATCTGTTAAAGATTTGTGTGAAGATGGAGGCCAGCTGGTCTGCACAGATTTTCAGGCAGGATGGTGACACACCGTCAGGGCCAGGAGCCTTCCTGATATTCTGCCTTTGGAAGAGGTGGCTCACATCCTCTTCACAGATCTTGAGTGCAGATGAGGGGTCAGAGAGGGGGGGTGACAGCGTGTCAGAGGGTGAAAGTGGTTGTTTAAAGATGGTTGTGGAGTGGGGAGAGGTGTGACTGTGGGCTTTTCAAACCTACAATAAAAGCCATTCAGCTCGTCTACCAGTTGTTGAGTACCAGCAATGTTGGGGGATGAACTCCTGTAGTTAGTGAGTGTCCGCAGGCCTCTCCACACTGATGCAGGATCGTTGGCTGCAAAGCTGTTATTTAGCTTTTCGGTGTAGCTCCTCTTTGCAGCTTTGATCTCTTTAGTCAGTGTGTTCCTGGCCTGGTTATACAGGACTCTGTCCCCACTTCTGAAGGCCTCCGCTTTGGTCTGATGAAGCTGCCTGAGTTTCGCTGTGAACCAGGGTTTTTGGTTGTTGTATGTGTGGAATGTTTTAGTCAGCACACACATGTCCTCACAAAAACTAATGTAAGATGACACAATATCGGTTAGTTCGTCCAGGTCAGTGGCTGCAGCCTCAAAAACTCTCCAGTCAGTACAGTCAAAGCAGGCCTGTAACTCCAGCTTTGACTTGTTGGTCCATCTTTTCACAGTCTTTACAACAGGTTTAGCAGATTTCAATTTTTGCCTGTGTGTTGGGATAAGATGAACCAGACAGTGATCAGAGAGTCCCAGGGCTGCACGGGGAGCAGAGCGATAGGCGTCCTTTAATGTAGTGTAGCAGTGGTCCAGTGTGTTAGTGTCTCTGGTGGGACACTTAATATGCTGTCTGTACTTTGGGAGTTCATGGCTGAGGTTTGCTCTGTTGAAGTCCCCAAGAACAATGAGCAGGGAGTCTGGATGTTTTTTCTCCACGCTAGTTATCTGATCAGCCAGGTGTAGTAACGCCTCACTAACACAGGCCTGAGGTGGAATATAAACAGCGACCAGATAAAATGAGGAAAACTCCAGGTTTACAGTTTAGAAATAATGTCTCTAAGTGAGGGCTGCATGATTTTTTCAACACTGTTACATCTGTGCACCAACCTTCGTTTATATAGAAACAGAGTCCGTCTCCCCTTGTTTTTACCGTGAGCTCCCTGGATGATGACATTAAATCCTGGTAGGTGCAGTGCGCTGTCCGGGATGTGCGGGGAGAGCCAGGATTTGGTAAAACAGAGGGCGGCAGATCTGCAGAAGTCCGAGTTAGTTCTGTTGAGGAGAAGCAGTTCATCAATTTTGTTGGCCAGAGAGTGGACATTCGCCAGGTGGATAGAAGGGAGCGCAGTGCGAAAACCCCGCTGTTTCAACTTAACCAGTGCGCCTGCATGTTTTCCCCTTCGGCGTCTCCGGAGGATCCCAAACAGAACTGCTGCTCCTCCAACTAATAACTCCAAGAAAGTTCCGGGTTCGATAAAGAGTGGTGGAATAGTATGAGCAGTTGAAAGTCCAATATTTAAGAGCTCATCTCTGGTAAATGTTACCAGAGAGGGACGGCAGAAAACAGCGTTAATAAACAAAAACACAAAAAGCACTACGGAGCGTTAATCCTTAACTTTTCTTGATTCCAGCTTAGTTTAAAGAATCATTAATTGAACTGAACCATAAAATGAGTACCATGAAATGAACCGAATCGTGAAATGAGTGAACCTCTACACCCCTAGTTTTTACATTGAAACCTGTTTAGGTCAAAAGATTAGGGTCTTTATTTTCATCCGATATGCCTTTATTTTTAATTTGAGTGATTTATTGCGAAACAACAAGTTGCTAAACACAATTGCCACTATAGTGGACAATAGCGCTAGTTTTTCATTAGACATCCTATATTTATTGTGCATTTTCACATTGAGAATTTTGTTTTTATATGGAGTTAGGATGAAAATAAGGTGAATTCACTCCAAATATCTGAACAAAACTTCAGTTTCAGGCTGCAGATGATGTTTGGACCACTCAAAATGTTTGTCAGATGTGTGACAATGATAATCAGTACAACATTTCAGAATTTATAATGCTGAATTTTATTTTAACAGGCCTGTAACGTTTCAAAAACATGAATAGCCAACAATTGTCTTCAATGGTGATCTTGTTCATGTTAGATCATCGTTAGATAATTTTTGGCCTCAGTGGTTGCACTTTGGAAATTAAAAACTGTCATTTTTTGATCGGAGTTTGTGCTATTCGTGAAAATGTTAATACCAACTGTGTGGCAAATGGGTCTTATTAGAGCAGACTTGATAACAATGACAGTGATTCCTGTCTACAGAAAATGTCTGTAAAAACACCAGCCAGTTGGTTCGTGCACGCTCTGATGACGTGGCCTGGAATGCCATCTGGACCTGCGGCTTTATAGATATTCACCCGTCGGAAGGATCGAGTTACATTCGCTACAGAGACAAAGAGTGAACTAACCTCTGTAGCTTTGGCCACGATTGCTCTCTCCAGCGAGAGTGGCATTATTTTCCTCTAAATGAGCATAAAAAGTATTTAGCTCATCCGGGAGAGAGGCAGCGGTTTTCACTGCAGAGTTTTTATATCCTTTGAAGTCTGTGATGATATTAATTCCCTGCCACATGCTTCTAGAGTTGTTGGTGTTGAACTGTCCTTCAATCTTGTCCCTGTACTGGCGTTTGGCTGCTCTGATAGTTTTGCGGAGGGCATAACTGGCTTGTTTATGCTCCTCTGCATCTTCTGCAAGACCATCACCACACGCTCCAACCAGAAGCCATGGATGGCTGTGGAGGAGCATGCGTTGCTCAGGACCCAGAACTCCGCCTTCAGATCGGTCAACAAGGCTGCCCTAAGAACAGCAAGGGCCAAACTGTTCCGGGCCATCAGAGAGGCAAAGCACGCACATGCCCAGAGAATCCACAGTCACTTCCTGGATGCCCTGCATGTGGCATGGCATCCAGGCCATCACCAACTACAGGACAACATCAGTTGCCTGTGACAAAGATGCCTCCCTTCCAGATGCGTTGAACGACTTATATGCTAGGTTTGAAGCATAGGTCTGATCTGACATGGTGGCAAGGAAGACCACCCCTCCTCCCAATGACCAGGTGCTCTGTCTTACCATGGCTGATGTGAAGAAAACTCTACATGGAGTCAACCTACGGAAGGCTGATGGACCAGACAACATTCCTGGCAGAGTGATCAGAGGATGTGCAGACCAGCTGGCAGATGGTCTTACCGTTCAACATCTCTCTGAGCAGCGCCATTGTTCCAACGTGTCTCAAGGCCACCACCATCATCCCCATGCCAAAGAAGTCTTCAGTGTCCTGCCTCAACGACTACCGTCCTGTCGCACTCACACCCATCATCATGAAGTGCTTCGAGAGGCTCGTCATGAGGCACATTAAGACCCAGCTGCCCCCCTCACTAGACCCACTGCAGTTTGTGTATCGTCCAAACAGTTCAACAGACGACGCCATTGCCACCACCCTCCATCTGGCCCTCACCCACCTAGATAAAAACTTCAGCTCAGCATTCAACACAATAATTCCTCAGCACCTGATTGGAAAGCTGAACCTGCTGGGCCTGGACACCTCCTTCTGCAACTGGATCCTGGACTTCCTGACTGGGAGACCTCAGTCAGTCCGGATCGGGAACAGCATCTCCACCACCACCACACTGAGCACTGGTGCCCCCCAGGGCTGTGTGCTCAGTCCACTGCTGTTCACTCTGCTGACTCACGACTGTGCAGCAATTCACAGCTCGAACCACATCATTAAATTCACCGCTTTTGTCAAGTGTTGCGTCCGTGTAATTTATTGACAGCCAATATCTCACACAATTCACACAAATGGTATACACTTCAGTTCCATTTCTCTCGGTTTGTGAAACTTTCTCAGCGGTTTAGGTGTGAGACACTACAATACTGGCCTATAGCACACCATACCATAACACACTGACTCTTTGATTTAATTTTCCGTCTCAATTTCAAACTTGTCATGATAACGGGCCCCGCCACTGCAAAAGTTGTAATAACTTTAAAACATATAAAACCTATAAATAACATGTCTGAATTTTTATTATTTTTTTTCAACATACAGATGTTAGGTTGATATGTACATGAAAGTACAAGGGACGGTGTGTATTTTAGGTGCTGTGACAAGTCAGCATGTTTTCATGTTTTTTAAGATCTTAATCGCCTTTAAAAAAAATTCTAGAAGTGCAAAGAAACTATTGTCTTAGATAATATGAGGATCTGGAAATATATATATAATTCAGTGCGATTAATTTTACAAAAAATAACGCATTAAAAAAATTAACGCAATTAATCGCACCATAATAAGGAAGATTCCTGAGAAATGCAAGCTTGTAGTACCACCTGTTTACTCCAGAGGGCCTTAAGTGAAATTTCAGCTATATGAGCAACGCATAGTTTATACAGTGAAGAAAACATTTCAGTAGGCAGTGTCACTACTTGATCCACAAACATGCGTTATGTCCTTGCATTCAAAACGCTCGAAGGAGCGCAAATGCGATCTAAGGGATCTCAAGATGTGTTTAAAGATTGAGTATTAAACTATATTTAACTTGACACAGTGACCTAAACATTTTATGTTTATGACACAACACACCCGAAACGTCTGACGTAGGTGTAAATTGACGGGCCCTTAAACAAGCCCTCATTATAAATCTCCAACTTATTGACAAATTCACTTGTGAAATGGATTGCTGTGAACTGTATGCCAAAGATTGACTTATGATCAGTAATATGGTAGTAAACAATACATTGTATTCTATATATACAGTGAGGGAAAAAATATTTGATCCCCTGCTGATTTTGTACGTTTGCCCACTGACAAAGACATTATCAGTCTATAATTTTAATGGTAAGTTAATTTGAACAGTGAGAGACAGGATAACAAAAAAAAAAAAAAACACCGCATGTTAAAAATGTTATAAATTGAATTGCATTTTAATGAGGGAAATAAGTATGCAACCCCCTCTCAATCAGAGATTTCTGGCTCCCAGGTGTCTTTTATACAGGTAACAAGCTGAGATTAGGAGCACACTCTTAAAGGGAGTGCTCTTACTCTCACCTTGTTACCTGTATAAAAGACACCTGTTCACAGAAGCAATCAATCTATCAGATTCCAAACTGTCCACCATGGCCAAAACCAAAGAGCTGTCCAAAGATGTCAGGGACAAGATTGTAGATCTACACAAGGCTGGAATGGGCTACAAGACCATCACCTTGGTGAGAAGGTGACAACAGTTGGTGCGATTATTCGCAAATGGAAGAAACACAAAAGAACTGTCAATCTCCCTTGGTCTGGGGCTCCATGCAAGATCTAACCACGTGGAGTTGCAATGATCATGAGAACAGTGAGGAATCAGCCCAGAACTACACGGGAGGATCTTGTCAGTGATCTCAGGGCAGCTGGGACCATAGTCACCAAGAAAACAATTGGTAACTCTGTGAAGGACTGAAATCCTGCAGCACCCACAAGGTCCCCCTGCTCAAGAAAGCACATGTACAGGCCCATCTGAAGTTTGCCAGTGAACATCTGAATGATTCAGAAGAGAACTGGGTGAAAGTGTTGTGGTCAGATGAGACCAAAATCGAGCTCTTTGGCATCAACTCAGCTCGCCGTGTTTGGAGGAGAAGGAATGCTGCCTATGACCCCAAGAACACCATCCCTACCATCAAACATGGAGGTGGAAACATTATGCTTTGGGGGTGTTTTTCTGCTAAGGGGACAAGACAACTTCACCGCATCAAAGGGACGATGGACGGGGCCATGTA
Organism: Moxostoma hubbsi; assembly: GCA_032164185.1. NCBI lineage: Eukaryota > Metazoa > Chordata > Actinopteri > Cypriniformes > Catostomidae > Moxostoma > Moxostoma hubbsi. The sequence goes on from JAVLUX010000015.1 coordinate 19,296,462, forward strand.
CTGCCAAATCTTGGGGGAGAACCTCCTTCCCTCAGCCAGGGCATTGAAAATGGGTCGTGGATGGGTATTTCAGCATGACAATGACCCAAAATACACGGCCAAGGCAATAAAGGAGTGGCTCAAGAAGAAACACATTAAGGTCCTGGAGTGGCCTAGCCAGTATCCAGACCATAATCCCATAGAAAATCTGTGGAGGGAGCTGAAGGTTCGAGATGCCAATTGTCAGCCTCGAAACCTTAATGACTTGGAGAAGATCTGCAAAGAGGAGTGGGACAAAATCCCTCCTGAGATGTGTGCAAACCTTGTGGCCAACTACAAGAAACATCTGACCTCTGTGATTGCCAACAAGGGTTTTGCCACCAAGTACAAAGTCATGTTTTGCAGAGGGGTCGAATACTTATTTCCCTCATTAAAATGCAATTCAATTTATAACATTTTTTAAATGCTTTTTTCTGGATTTTTTTTGTTGTTATTCGGTCTCTCACTGTTTAAATTAACCTAACATTAAGACTGATTATTTGTTTGGCAGTGGGCAAATGTACAATATCAGCAGGGGAAGAAATACTTTTTTCCCTCACTGTATACATATATATATATATATATATATATATATATATGTGTGTTTTTTTTCTGCTATCCTTTAATCAAAGTAAACACCATTATTGTGATATGCATGTCAAATAATGAGGTCCATGCAAGGTACAAAGTTGATTGAAACATACGGATATGTGCTCTGACATGTAATAATTTAAAAATAAAATCCATTACTTTATTTCAAAATAAAAGCCATTGTATTTGATAGTCTTGCAGAGTTTATGAAATATTTGCTTTGTTATGAAGCACACACGGTCATGTTGAAGCCCAGGGTGGTCGCCTATATCGCCTTTAGTACTTTCGTAGCAGCGGGCCAGCCCAAATTACCCAGGGGCCCACCGGGAAAATGCCTGGTGCTCTCTATGGACAATCCACCCCTGCCTCATAGCCTTGTATTCATTCAGGTCAAAAATAAAATATGGCACTACTGTGAATAAGGCCTACGGACCCTTTTTACAGACCCTGGTTTGAAATGCGGACTTAGAGGACAGCAGTGTAAACTCTTTTAGCAGTAAATGGGAGACCACAGCAAATATAACTTTTGCTTACCCGTTGCTCCAACAGTTAAAGAATAATCTACTATTGCTCTTTTACAACTTTCTAAAAGAAGACAAAAAAAAAAAATAGAGCATGTTGGATTACAGAAGTCAGAAGAGAGAAAGTGGACAAATTTACTGTCAATACCTCTATTATGTCAGTAATCTCTATTATAAACCTGATTTCAGCAGTGGTAACAGGAATTGGCTGGCTAGTGTTAACTTTCTTGCCCCTGCTGGTTTATGCACACCAATATGATGGCAAAAATAGGGCCCTGTTTTATTTTTTTCTTTTCGCAGATGCTGTTTTTACTTTTCAATGCCATTTTATTTTTCAAATCATTCAAAAATCAAATGCTATTTAACCACAGCAGTGTAACTCCATCATGGAAATGTGAACCTGCACGGGCAGAGCGCATATAGAAGCAATGACAAATGTTTTGTCTTTGTTTGAGTTTAATGTGAGATTTTATAATTTGATCTATGCATTATGTTATTTAGGCTCATAGCTCACTGTGCACTTTATTTGCTGATATTTTGAATAGCGTTAAAGGAAATTCCATTGCAATAAACTTTCTTTATTCCTGCGTCCTGACTCCCAATAAAAAAAATTATGAAACTTTCATGAAACCTTGTGGTTAACCGAATGTTAAAAATGGTAGCTTAGTATCAATGTATAAATGAAAACAATTTCCAATTGAATCACAACCTTTGCAGTTTAAAAAGCACACTTGACACATAATGTGATTTGAATTTGATTAATTTAGCAGCCCTATATTAATTATTTTTCTGCATCGTGGAAATCATAGGGCCCTACAAAAAGCATGTTTCCCCATCGATGGACATTAAAAATAACACTGTATTCTGATGAAAGAATTTTTTTCCAAGCAGCGCAAGTATTTAATTATATTATAGTAAATGTTTTACAGTGAATGTTTTTGGTGAGCTCTTAAAGGCGTGAAATTGACACATTTTTTGCCTTTCTTCTGGCATTGATGAATGATGAGTAACATGATAAATGGTTCTAGTACTGATTGGTTAAGATCGCAGTCTTATGAGCAAACGATGCCAGATGAGCAAATGCCATTGAGATGAACTGGAATGCTAACACATAGCTCACATACTGTATATTATAACTCCTTGACAACAAAAGTCTCTGCTGATGTACAACATATGTGTTGCATTGCCTACAGTTAGAATAAAATTATTTAAAATAGGTGGGAATCAATCCAAATGAGCTCTTCATTTTGTGTATTGTTAAATTGTGAAGCTTTGGAAATTAGGCCCCTTAGTGCACTAACCTTGTTACTTCATGGACCTCTGTCAGAGTTTAACAGTGCCGTATTTCGAAATAATATGCTGAGAGTCCTTCAGCTACTTTATCACTTAGCTGAAACTTTTATCCAAAGTGTACACTTATTACAGGAATAGTCCCTCTGGAGCAACCTGTGGTGAAGTGTCTTGCCCAAGGGCACAATGGTGATAGTTCATGGATTTTCCCTTTTGGGGGTTTCAAAGCTGAGCTGAGAGCCTATGACTTCCAGGCTACACCATTTACCAATATTTGGTGATTGGTATTTTTATGATTTGTAGCAGTGGCAAATTCTCAGGAAAAGCACTCTCTGCTGGTGTAACATGCCTAATAAATAAATATGTTCATTCTCATTCACCTTTTTGTCTATGTATTTTCAATCACTTTCCACTCCTAATTCAGCTACAAACAAATGGGGAAAAAAATGTCTAGGTTACTGTCGTAACCCCCGTTCCCCAATGGAGGGAACAAAACTTTGTGTCGGTGAAGTGACACAAGGTGTCTCTCTTGAGAGCCTCAGTTGCCTCTGCGCTTTAAGAAAAGGTCAATGAGAATTGTCGAACAGAATTTGCATGTCCTTCCCACAGACATACGTGTATAAAAGGAGGGAATCGTGCATCTGTTTAGTCAGGTTTTGTACTGAGGAGCCGAGAATTAGGTTCAGCCGTAACAGTGGTTGATATGGTGTTGTGGCAAAAAGGGACACAACATCTCATTCCCTCCATCAGGGTACGGGGGTTACGACAGTAACCTAGACGTTCCCCTTCTGTCACTCACTCGACGTTGTGTCGGTGAAGTGACACTAGGGGTCCCTACCCAATAACGCCATGACACTGAACCATGTTACGTGAACTGCTGATGCGGGTGCAAGCAAGCTGTTGCGTGCCAAAGGAGCAGCCCATGCCAGGCTGCAAGTAACCTTCCCCAACGCCCCATAAAAACGTCATACACTTTTTAGGTTCCCAGCCTCCCTCTTTTTCTTGAGGGGTTTAACAATGTGACAAGCATGTGATTTTCTCTCTCTATGTTCACCATAGGGCTGTTATAAGCGGCTGGTGCCATCTAACGGTAAAGCACGCATCTATTTAGTCAGGTTTTTACGACTCCTATTCTTTCAGGTGGAAAAGACCCCATGGAGACCACATCCTGCCCAGGTTGGGGAGGTCACATGGGCCTACGAGCCACACATGGAAGTGGTGCGGTGGTAGGTCCTACCTGGTGAGATAGGAGCTCTACAAACTTAGTGACTTAGCAAACTTAGGGAAATGGGGGGACCGTACCATGGAAAATACAACACGGGGTAATCGTGATACCTGTGGAGCACCAATTACAGTACAGAGTTAATAGTACCCGCAGTGGGTCTGGTCGGGAATTCCTCCACCAAATTTGCAAGCCAGAGGGCTATGGAGGAAAAACATCCAGGGAGCGCAAGCTTTTTTGGACTCACCTGGGGGTAAAAGCGCACGGGTTCGCCTCAGAAGAGGGGAACAGGTGCCATGTGCAAGTAGTACACCCGGTCAGCTGTACCGTGTTACCGAGTTCTACGTGTTCGGACCTGAAGAAACACGGGCCAGGATCGACTCAACCGCCGGAGGTTTTTGATCTTGCAAATGTATTGCATGCTTTGTCGGTGTCACGCATCTCAACCATGTTCAGCCACAGATGTCGTTCCTGGACCATGAGGGTGGCCATCACCTGTCCGAGTGCCCGTGCTGTGACCTTCGTGACCCGGAGGGCGAGGTTAGTTGCTGAGCGCAGCTCCTGCAGCACGTCGGGATCAGGACTACTCAAGTGCAGATCTTTTAGCACCTTGGCCTGGTGAACTTGCTGGAGGGCCATGGCATGCAGAGTGGAGGCGGCCTGTCCAGTGGCACCGTAGGCTTTCGCCGCCAGGGACGATGTCGTTCTGCAGGCCTTGAAGGGGAATGTTGGACAATCCCGCCATGTGGTTGTGCTCTGTGGGCATTGGTGCATTGCAACCACTTTGTCCACCTGGGGAACCTCCGTATACCCATGGGCCGCACCACCGACACGTCGAGTGAGTGACAGAAGGGGAACAAAAAGTTTATCCAATCAGAATTTATTCCTCGATGCTTACAAGTGAAGCATGACAGCTGTTTCACAAATCGCATGCCGAAGCAGCGCGTGAGTCTGAGCTTCTCCCCCGCTAGGCCTTCAGAATTTCTACAAATGGCTCTAATGTCAGTTTGTCATATTCATCAACTAATCAGATTGAAGTTGTAGTTAAAGTTTCAAGATGTGTTTCAGCTATTATTTATTTTTCATAAATTCTATAATTTGTTATTACTATTATTTAAGACTAGCTACACTGACCTAACTATGGTAATCAGGAGCCTTTCCTTCTGTGTAATATCTGTGTTCTGTTTGAATGATGTTTGAAATTAGGAAACAAACGGGATAATAATGGGCTCATATAAGTAAATATGCTCTTCAATATTTAAGAGGGGGGAGAGAAAACTTCCTGTAGATGTTGTTGTTGATATCAACAACAAAAATAATGTCACTTGATGCATGTCCTTGTACTGGAAAACCATGAAGAAAACGTCTAGGTTACGTATGTAACCTCCGTTCCCTGATGGAGGGAACGAGACGTTGTGTCAAAGAATTGACACTAGGGGTCTCTCTTGAGCGCCGAATATGTCTCTGATCTATGAAAAAAGGCCAATGAGAAGTTGGCAGACAGTATTTACATATACCCCGCCACCGGACATACGGGTGTAAAAGCGGGGAAATACGTCGAGTTCATTCAGGATTTTTCTGAGGAGCCGGAAATGGTCCGGCCACAACAGTGGCTTGGCTCAGCGACATGGCCGGGAGGACATGGGAATATCAGGGAACAGAGGTTACATATGTAACCTAGACGTTCCCTGTCTGTCGCTCACTTCGATGTTGTGTCGAAGAAGCGACACTAGGGGTCCAATTTAAATCACGTAACCTAGACGTTCCCCGTCTGTTGCTCACTTCGACGTTGTGTTGAAGAAGCAACACTAGGGGTCCAATTTAAATCACGCCATTCACTGAGCCGTGTACGTGTACTGCTGACACAGGCAGTACACGTTGTGCTGTGCACAAGCGACCAGATGTGTCAGACTGCGCGTATCCTTCCCTGGTGCCCCCAAAAAGTCGTTGGAATCCTTCTGGTTACCCTAGACAGGGGAACAAGGCGACGCTTGCCAACCTGGGAACGGGACAAGCCTGGCTGGGCCTCTTTTCTCTCTATGTTTCTCCGCATAGAGCAAGAACGGCTGGGGCCCTTACATGCATCAAGAGAAGGGGGTCTTACCCAGTTTCCTATTCTTTCAGAGGGAAAAGACCCCGCGGAGGCCACACCTGGCCGAACGGGGGAGGTAAAGGTGGCGAATACATCACATGGTTTTTAGGCAACATGTGGAATGTGGCGCAGAGGTAGATCCAGCCTCAAGGAGGGGGGAGTTTTTACAACATAGCGACCGGAGGGCAGCTGGGACTGCCTAAGGGAGAAACGGGTCCACTTCGTAAGGGGATTATACAGCGGAAAATACACACAGGGGGAGTCCATGTTGGAGTCCTGACCTGTGGGGCACCTGTTCCAGTACAGGGTAGATAGAGTACCCGCAGTGGACTGGGTCGCGAGTTCCTCCGCAGAACTGCGGACCCAAAGGGCTAGGGAGGAATCATCCAGGGACCCGGGTGGGTGGGATCTCCTGGGAGCGAAAGCGCACAGTTTTACACGGCCGAGCGAAAGGGCGCCAGGTGCAAGCAATAAACCCGGCCAGTCTGTCAGCGTGTTACCGAGTTCTACCAGCTCGGACCTGAGAAAACACGGGACGATACTGACTCAACCCTGAGATTGTAAAATCTCGCAAAGGTATTAGGTGTTGCCCAACCCGCTGCTCTACATTTGTCTGCTAGGGAGGTACCTCTGGCCAGTGCCCCCGAGGACGCAGTAATCCCTGTTGTGTGCGCTCGAACCCGCAAGGGGGGGGGGGGGGGGGGGGGGGGGCGGCCTGGGTGTGATAGGCCAATGAAATGGCATCCACAACCCAGTGGGAGAGCCTCTGTTTGGAGACAGTGTTCCCTTTCTGCTGTCCACCAATGCAGACAAAGAGCTGCTCAGAGCATCTGAAGCTCTGTGTGCGGTCCAAGAAGGTACGCAAAGCACGTACCGGACACAGCAATGAAGGGGCTGGGTCTGCCTCCTCCCGGGGCAGCGCTTGCAGGTTCACTACCTGGTCTCTGAAGGGCGTGGTAGGAATCTTGGGCATGCAGCCCGGGCGTGGTCTTAGGATCACATATGTGTCTGCCGGACCGAAGTCCAGGCAGGTGTCGCTAACAGAGAATGCTTGCAGGTCCGCGATCAGCAGGGCCGCCTTTAAAGAGAGGGCCCTGATTCCAACTGATTCTAGCGGCTCGAAGGGGGGGTCACTTGAGGCCGCGAGGGCCAGTGAGAGATCCCAGGAGGGGAACAGGCTTGGCCGGGAGGGGTTCAGCCTCCGGGCGCCTCTTAGGAACCTGATGATTAAGTCATGCTTACCCAAAGACTTGCCGTCTACTGCGTCGTGGTGGGCCGCGATAGTGGCGACATACACCTTCAGGGTGGAAGGGGACAGCCTCCCCTCCAGCCTCTCTTGCAGAAATAAGATCACTGACCTAACTGCGCACCTCTGTGGATCTTCAGCCCGGGAAGATCACCAATTCGCGAACAAGCGCCACTTCAGGGCGTAAAGTTGCCTGGTAGAAGGGGCTCTGGTCTTGATCGTGGCTAGGACAGCAGGTGGGGGACCAGCTAGATCTTCTGCGTCCCGTCCAGGGGCCAGATGTAGAGGTTCCAAAGGTCTGCCGGAGTGTGCCCCATCCCTGAGAAAGAAGGTCTTTCCTCATAGGAATTCACCAGGGAGGGGCTGTCGCGAGGAGTACGAGGTCTGAGAACCAGGACCGGGTGGGCCAATAGGGAGCCACTAGGGTGACATGTTCCTCATCCTCCCTGACCTTGCACAGCACCTGTGCAAGAAGGCTCACTGGGGGGAAATGCGTACTTGCACAGCCCCGCAGGCCAGCTATGTGCCAGTGCATCTGCCCCGAGGGGAGCCTCTGATCGGGCATAACAGAGCATGCAGTAGTAGGTTGCTCGGGAGGCAAATAGGTCTACCTGGGCCTTGCCGAACCATTCCCAAATCAGCTGGACCGACTGGGGGTGAAGCCTCCACTCTCCACTGGGCAAGCGTTGTCGTGACAGCGCGTCCACTACCACATTGAGGTTGCCGGGGATGTGAGTGGCACGCAGCGACTTGAGTCAACGGGCAAGTTGTTACATGTGGCGGGAGAGTATGCCTCCTTGGTGATTTATGTACTCTACCGCAGTTGCGCTGTCTGACCTGATCAGGACATGTTTGTCTCGAACTAACGGGAGAAACTTCCACAGGTCAAAGAAAACTGTCAGCAACTCCAGGCAGTTGATGTGCCAGCGCAGCAGGGCCCCTTTCCAATGGCCCACCACTGTGTGCCCGTTGCAAATGGTGCCCCAACCCAATCTGGAGGTGTCAGGCGTGAAAAAGACGCATCGGGACACCTGCTGCAAGGGTACTCCTGCCCGTAAAAAGCAGAGGTCTTTCCAGAGTTTGAATGTTTGGTGGCAGGCGGGGGTGACCATCACACGGTGCGTGCCGCGGCGCCATGCTCTCAGGACTCGAGTCTGAAGCCAGTGCTGAAGCAGTTTCATATGCATCAACCCCAGTGGCGCGACCACTGCGGAGTATGCCATATGCCCCAGGAGCCTCTGAAAAAGTTTTAAGGGGACCACTGTGCCTGGCCTGAAGGTGGCGAGGCATTCCAGCACCGACTGTGCACGCTCGTTGGTAAGACGTGCTGACATTGAGACTGAGTCTAACTCCATCGCCTGCCCGAGTGACTGCGCTGTGACCTTCATGGCTCTCAGGGCGAGGTCGGTCGCTGAGCACAGTTCCTGCAACACATCGGGATCAGGGCTACCCCGTGAAGATCTTTAAGCGCCTTGGCCTGGTGGACCTGCAGGAGGGCCAATGCGTGCAGGGAGGAAGTGGCATGTCCGTCGGCGCTGTAGGATTTGGCAGTGAGTGACGATGCTGTCTTACAGGCCTTAGAAGGGAGCACAGGGCGACCCCGCCAGGTGGTAGGGTTTCCGGGGCATAGGTGGAGCGCAACATCCACAGACACTGCCTCGGTGTGATCGCTGCCCAGACACACGAGACAACGCCTGTGGCCGTCTGAAGTGGAGAGCACTCTACCACATCCAGGAACTACACAGGGGAGGAATGGCATCTTTATAAAGACTCGTCCTGAAAAGGACATTCAACGCCGCTGTGTAAAGCTCTTTTAGTGGAAAATTCTCTTTTATAGAGAAAATCACTCTTTTACAATAAACTCATTTAAGCTTTCTGCGCTGTCGAAGCACCTAGGGGCAAGCTGCACTGCCGTGCAGAGAAGGAGAAAAGCCGCTGAAGTGCACCATAGATCCAACAGCAGGCAGAGCGTCAGAGGAACAGAAGCAGGAACAGGTGTTTGACTCGCAGCTGACTGCATACACGACCATTGGCTCCGAAGAAAATTTCTGAACTTGACGTATTTCCCCGCTTTTATACCCATATGTCCGGGGGTGGGGTATGCAAATACTGTCTGCCAACTTCTCATTGGCCTTTTTTCATAGATCAGAGGCATATTCGGCGCTCAAGATAGACCCCTAGTGTTGCTTATTCGACACAATGTCGAAGTGAGCGACAGACGAGGAACTATGCAACATAAAAGGAAATGCAACCCAGGATACATTAAATACAGGTTATGTTTTTACTATGGTGGGTCGCCACTTGATTTCCAATGTAAAATCTCTCCTGAAGAAAAACCAGTTGAGAACCACTGAGTTAAAGGTACAGACAGGAGCAGTCTGGCCTCGCTGTCGTGCTCCTACAGTATGCTAGTTGTTAATAATCATAGGACATTACTTTAAAAGCTCACACAGCTGATGTTATTTTTCATTTAGTAGTTAATTTAACATGCTATGCTAACATATAAACTAACATGCTTTAGTTATGTAACGTTATAGTTATGATATCATGTTTATAATTCAGTTTATTATAATTCTGTTAGCTTTCTTATTTTTTCTATTTATTTTATTTATTTTCAAAAGGAGACTTTTTTACACATACTTCAATAATTTTTTTTTGTCAAGTTTCTGTTATAATAAAGTGTTTGAAAATAGAAAATCCTAAATAAAAAAAGAACCCTTCTGTTTTCACTGCTAATAGTAATTGTGTAATACTGTGATACTGTGAAACCGTGATATTTTCTGAGATGGTTATCATACCGTTAAAATCTCATACCGTTGCATCCCTAGTTGGCTGTCACTGCCACTATTGCCATTTAGAAAGAGATCCTTATGGATTAACAAACCCAAGATGTTCTGCATGATCATGTGTTTGCTTAATTTAATAAACAGAAAAGCAGGACTAATTTTCATTTCAGAAAAATTGGTAAGTGCTTTTTGAATTATAGCAACATCAGGAGATTTCTAAGTGTAAATTAGGCTGGCTGGAGCATTCAGTGTCACTTCAAATTTTTAAAGGTAATCGTGTACCCCGAAAAAAACATTTATTGCAATCAATATTTAAAATAAATATTATTAGATAGCTTTTTCCAAGTATTATAGACCTCTTTGGTAGATTCATGTGACCAATTATGATTTTTTTAAAATCAGTTCGGGATCGGTTCATTTCACAAAACAATCATGCTGCAGTTAAAATTAGGCTTGCTTGAGCTTTCAGTGTTTAGCACTGTCACCTCACAGCAAGAAGGTCTGGGTTCAAGTCCTGGCTCAACTGGGCATTTCTGTGTGGAGTTTTCATGTTCTCCCCGTGTTTGCGTGTGTTTCCTCCAGGTGCTCCAGTTTCCCCCCACATGTCCAAAAACATGCAGGTTAAGTTAATTGGAGACTCTAAATGACCCCATAGGTGTGAGTGAGATTCCCCCAGCCACTGGGGGTTGCGTCAGGAAGGGCATCTGGTGTAAAAACCTGTACGGAACACGGATGGTCCACTGTGGCAACCCCTAATGGTAGCAGCCGAAAGAAGAAGAAGAAGTTGGTTTTGATGCAATGAATGATGTCCATAGGGTGTCTTATTAATTCTGAAACTGTGTTTTTTTAATGCCATGAATCGCATTAGTCTTAAAATGCACGGGCCACCACTGATGTGTGGAAAACACACTAAAGAATCTGAATGTTGCTGGGCCACAGTAGCCTGCATGTTGTTAAACACTAGTAAAAGAATTAGGGAATACAGCTTATTTTCTTTCAGTCTACTAAGATTGAAGGTGAAAATCAGGTAAAGGAGGAAGATAAGACAGCTTTTGTCTTGTGGGTAAGATTACTTTGAACAGCACTCTTGAAATACAGATCTTAGAGGTGGACTAGATTAAGCTCACTGCTTTACTGTGTCTCTTTTATGCAGGTTTAACAGGCACATGGTGTATAAATAGTGTAGTAATTGTTTTGTACTTGCAGCGTGGGCTTTATTATTGTGACGAGCATCTGCGTGTCTGTGGACGGTTGATGGATGACGTGGTCGTTTGTCAGCTAAAGTGCTTCAATAGCGTTGATCATCATGGTGCATGTGTTGCAGTTTACAAGCATTTTTTACAGTCAGGCACTAAAGTGGAGCGCTCTAATATCCATTGCAGTGAAGGGAATGCAGCCATGGACTGATCACGAGCTGTCAATGCATATGGCCTCAGATCCAGCCAATGTTTATACATTCCATCTCATGTTGTGCGTCTTCAGGAACTAGATGACAAAGTATAAAATATTAACAAAAGTTTTTGCACCAAAACAGATCAGAACATGTCCTATGAATAATTGAATGGTCACTAAGTTTTTGTGGCATTCGAACAATAATTAGTTGGCCACTGAATAAAGAAATAACGGAGCATTGCGGTACAGTACTTTGAAATCTATGTTAAGGAGTACATAAAGATGTGTTGATTCATTTTAGTACCTTGTTATGCCAAAAATGTTGGCTGAAATGTCTTTACCTAGTAAAGAAATACATTAATATTTTCATGTATTTCCAATATTTATCTAACATGTCTAATTATATATTATACATCAGTTAATTCTGGTCCTTTGTCTGAATGGACAAGTGGTGTTCCAAGAGTGCTGATATTTAGTTGATTATAACAGCACTTGGACAGATCACTTCAGCATTCTTCTCTGCTGTGTTTACATTAAACAGGCTGTCAGTCTGTGCGTTGCTCAGCAACATGCAATGGCTTTGGCTTCATATGGAACTATTATCATTAGTGGAGTGAAAATAGACAAAATGAGTGACCATCTTGTATCTAAAATGTAACCTTCAGGAGAATCACATCTGATATTTAACAACAGCTTTTTTGCTTGTGTGATGTTGCTTGAAATTGTTTCTGTATATGGCGTTTCTTCAACTTCGGGCACTTTTAGTCTTTTACAAAAAAATTTAAACTCTTAAAAACTTTTTAAAAATAAGTTTACTAACAATGTCCAACATGTACATGCATCAGATGGGATTAATGCCATTTTTATCTTTTTTTTTTTCCTAGTCATAGAAATTCCCATTGCATTATTATTTCGACAACATCTGTCCACACAATATGACATAAATATTTTGTTTTGTGTTCAATACCATTCTGTGGGGAAAAAACTTTTTACTTTTTTATTTTTTAATAATGGCAGACTCCTTTGTCTTGCTTAACATTTTATGTATCCTAAATACACACAATTAAATGATATGTTTACACTTTTTGCAGTGCATTCAAACACAGAAAAGGGGAATGCTAAAGTGATGTCCAAATCCGTTATAACCAACTAAATATCAGCACCATATATGTGTGTGTGTATGCCATTATGTAATGCCCGGAAAGTGTTTTATTTAGTTATTTATTTTTATTTTTATTTTTATGTACTGTATATTATAATTACCATGTGCCTTTTCTTAACTGTTAGAATTGTAGCATGCATGGTATAGTGTATGTCACAAGCTTGTGTTCATTTCATAATAAACTTAAATGATGTGATGAACTAAACAGCCTATTAAATAAACCAGTCCAGGACACTGGAAATGTATGTACATTTACATAGAGAGTTGTCTTAGTAATGTACTGGAAAATATTTTAGAATGGCCTTAGGTGTCTGTAAGCAAACAAAAAGCAAACACATGTCCCTGCTTTTGTGGATGATGTATTGTACAGTTTTTCTTTAGCTCACTTTGATGAATATGATGGGACTGTGTGTGCACTTTCCACTTCTACTGTACACTGCAACCTGTGGAAGTGGCAGTAAATTACTTCTCTTCCACAACATTAGCACAGTGGGTTCCTAAATGACAGCCCAGACTATGATTACTACAGGTGTATTTAAATTGACTCAAAAACAGTAATATGCTGCTGTGGATTGTGTGTGTGTTTGAATGCTCTTTAGTGCTCCCTACCCCCCTCACCAACATTTTTGAGACACACACACACACACACACACACACACACACTCACTCACTCACTCACACACACACTCGTTGGTGCGGCTATCCTTATGAGGACTCTTAATAGACATAATGATTTTTATACTGTACAAACTATAGATTTTATCCCCTACCCCTAAACTTAACACTCACAAAAAACTTTCAGCAGTTTTACATTTTCCAAAAAACATAGTTTATTATATTTTTAAAGCGATTTGAATTATGGGGACACAACAAATGTCCTCATAAAACACATTAATAGAATAATACCTTTGTAATTACCAGTTTGCAACCTAAAAATCTTTCCTCGTAAACCACCCAAACCTGCACACACACACACACACACACACACACACACACACACACACACACACACACACACGCACACATACACACACACACACACACACACACACACACAAACACATACACTGTCCCTTGTCTCTCAAATCTGGAGGATTGCCAGCATGTTTGTTCAGGCAAAACACGTACACACATCCTGGTAATCAATATTTCTCTCTTTCCCTTGATTCGTCCATATTTCATCCCTCTTTCTTTCTCTCTGCTCCCTCCATTTCCCCCCTCCTGCTCTCTCTCCTCATCTTAGTCATTAGGACTAATATTTACCTCTTACTGCCAAACAGAATTCCAATGTCTGCCTCCCTCCCTTTCTCTCCCTTTCTCTCTCTCTCTCCCTCTCTCTATCTCTGTCACTGTCTCTTCTGTATTCCTTTCATTTTTCCATTGTCTTTGGCCTCTTAATTTTTCCTCTCATTCATCTGAAGGACTTGTCAGGGTCAACAGACCAACAGGCTTAAAGACGAATAAATAGAGCAGAGGGAGAAACAGAATGCATCAAAAAGAGGACAAACCCAGAGAACGGTGACAAAATCAGGAGAGGGAATATTATGTCAGAGAGCCTGGTGATTCCAAGCAATTGCATTAGCACCTGAAGTCATGAAACAGAGAGGAGACAGCAGGGGGAGGCTGCCACAAAAGTAAATTGAAAATGATGTGCTTGTATTGTGTGTGTGGTTGAGATGAGAGAGGTGAGTAAGACAGCGTGAAGGCACTTTTTTATATTTCAGCTTCGCTAACCTCAATCACAGTAAATCATTTTGTTAGTGTGTGTCTATTCATGCTGGTGTATGTGAGTGTGGGAATGAGGAATGTATGTGTATAGTTATGTTAATTTTTGTTATATAGACCAGTCGTATTGCTTACAAACATTGCAGGGCGTGCACAGTAAGTGGTGAGAGAACACAGGCAAACGGTTTTGTTAGATTTAACAGATGAGACAGCTAGCGCTAGCTAGATCGTATAGAATAAAATTTGCCTTCAGGTTCAAAGCTAGCTAGGTTTGGGCACACAGCAAGTTATAATCATTGATTAAATGAAAGTATGACACAAATCCATCATAAATGCAGAAACATTTTAAGATATACCATTATTATAATGATATGAGTTAATAACATACCTCTAATAAAATGTTTGCTGCAAAGCAGTGAGTTGGAAATGATCTCCACAGTCCAGTGAGCTCTGTTAATGGCTTGAAGCCACAGCTGTCTACGAGAGGCCTGTGGAATCCCAAAAAAGTGAAGCCTTCGGTTTTTGCCATTGCAGTTTTGACAGCCAACAGCACAGCACAACATTTCATTTAGCTTAACCAAACAACTTAAAGGTAACTACAAAAATTTTTGAGGACTGTTTGGTCAACTACAGTAACATGGTTTGGTTTACCGTTTGCACCGGTCTTTTAGCCACCACTTCCGTGTGTGACACAGGTGGTAACTGTCTTTTATATGCACACACTTACACACTTCTCTCCATCCCTACCAATTTACCCTCTCTGTGTCTGTTTTTCTCCTCTGTTGCTCCATTTCAGCCTGTGGACTGAATAAAGCACATTTCATTTTCTCTCATTCTTTGTCAGTTCTCTTACTCTCTCTTATTTCATTTTCTTTCTTTCTTTCTTTCTTTCTTTCTTTTTCTCATCCTAATTGCTCACTTTTTCTCATATGCAGTAGGCCTTAATAACATTTTTTATTTTATTTTAATCAGTTTCCATTTTTTGTTGCTTTTCTTCCTCTTTTTACTCAGGCTTTCTCTACTGGTGGACTCTTATTTGGCCTCCTCGTTTGTTGCCATGGTCACAGTACCCACCCTTTCTCTGCTGTTGACCCTGGTAGAATGGGCAGGGCAGACCAGCTCCTCCCCTCATCTCTTGCTCCGCCCTCGAGAGCGTGAACGTGACCCGGTGGCATCTATGCACTTCAACATTGCAGTGATTCATGCCGGCTCAACAGTTACCCAGCAAGGGGAAGCAGGGGCTGCAGCAGCTGTGGGAAGGGTGCCATACCCGGGCTTTGGACGTGTGCACAGCAGCTTTGGTGAGAGCGTCGTCACCCAATGGGGATCTGCAAACGTAATCTGGCTCCAGGTCAGTTCGAAAGGGGGCACACTTCTGTAAAAGAGATTCTTAATCTTAGTTAGTTTTATTTCCTGGTTAAATAAAGGTCAAATTAAATAAATAAAAATAATAGAATGGATTGCTGTCAGAGTAGATTTTATATTAGATCAGCACTGGAGAAGCTCCTTTGAAACTATAGCTTCCTAAGCTACAAGCTACTCTTAACTTATATTAAACTACAGTCTTTAAAAAAAAGTAGTTAGCTATGCTTCAAGTTCCTAAGAAAAAGTAGTAAACTACATTGAAGCTAATTAAGGAAGAAAATATTATACAATATTTTTATGTGACGACGTTAAATTAAATGTATGATTGTTTGCTAAATATAAGTTTAAAAAAAAATAGAAAACACCATATTTTATATTGATATATAGTGAAAACAACAGCAAAATATTTTGCTTAAAAAAAATGAAGGCAAAGTCCCTTTAAAGCTGTGCAATGCTTAAGTGAATTATTGAATCATTTATGTCAACTAGTTTATTCACATGAAGCATCCAGACATACCAACAAACTAAAATGCAGTGTTTCCAATGCTAAATATTGTAACTGTTTTTTTTTTTTATATGAACTCTCCAAAAGAACCGATTCACTTAAAAGATTTGGATTTCCACTACATACATGAGATAAATTATGGATTAGGTGTGTCTGTTTTTTTACCCCGTCAGCTCCATTGCTACATTTGTCACATTTGATTGCAATATTTTTTGTGATGCTACAGCACTACTCACTAGAAAATGTAGCTTGTTACTGGAAAAGCTACACTACTGTGAAAATGGCTGAGCTACTGTCACATTGCTGACAAATGTATTTTAGTTAGTAGCGTTGCTGAAGTAGGCTTGAATTAGACTTGAAAGATTAGAAAGAAACTGAATATGAATTTTAACACTTTGTTGAATGTGAACTGAAGTGTGAACACACAAGTGTAGTCAATTAAGTAAATGTGAACATGAATGTGTAGTGAATGTGAATTGACTACAGGTGAATGACAGCAGCCCCAGGACATTGCTTTCTCAACTATGTGACCTGCTGACAGCCAGGCCCCTTCAGGGACTCGTGTATGAAGATGAGAGACCCCTTCCGCTGGCCTCCGGCCCCCTCGCCCCCATGTTGGAGTTCGTCTCGGCCCAGACCGGCCTCCCCATTGTTGCTGTGGGAGGGGGAGCGGGTCTGGGCAGGGTACCACAGGTATGGCCTCTATCAATACTTCAGAGTTAAAGTTGGTTGTAACTCACTTAAGTGCACACAAAAGTTAATCAGGAATTAACAGGCAATTATGTTCACAATGATTCCATCCTTTGAGTTAAATGAATTTAGCTCAACCTCTGAGTTCATTTTATTGATCTGCTTTGGACTAAACAGTGGAAATCATCCAAAATAGACTGGTGCCAACTAACCAAATGATTAAAAACAGATGCACTGTCTACAGAAAGAAACTTGTCCTATTTGAAGTATGTCCTGTATCCCTGTGAGATTTAGGCTAGTGAAGCTGTCTATTCTTGAAATTAATAGTTTTTTTCTTGATTTATTGTACTGTCTATTATATTTAATCACTCAATAAAACAAGGATAAAAGTGAGGATTTACAACATTCATGATAAGCACAAACTTGCAGTCATTAGCTGCGCTGAATCATTTTACAGTAGGAGGAAAGAATATTGAAGTTTCTTTTGACTGGGGAAATACCTCACAAGCATCTCTCTTTGCAAGTGCTTGGTGATAATGAGTTCTTGTACTTGCTTGATGGTGTTTAGGTTGCTACAATGCTATGAGGGTGTTGTTTGTTAATGGTACTGCCTGAGGAGGAACGTTAAATGGACAGAGAAACGGCTGCTGTTTTCTCTGTTGAGGCCTGATCAGGGCATACCGATAACTGTAGGATGGGATAGCATTACAAACATATCCATTTGAATAAATAGCAAGATCAGGGGTCAGGCATTACAGCTGCAGGCCATATGGTCTGTTTTTCTTTCTCTTCTGTTCACTGTAGTGCTTCTCTCTAGGCTTCGTAGATTTAGTTGCTTGTGTCATAATTGTGCAACATATCTGTAGCTTAATGTGAAAAATGTATTCACGTAAACAAATGTTTTCTTTTTATTATTTATTTACTCTAAAGAGATCATATTGAATCCCTTTGATGATGTTGTGTCGAATCCTATACACATGCACATATTCTACTCCATAGCAAATTCAATTTAAATCTGATGAGTGGCTGCACATCTCAGAAAGTCTTTAAGATGTTGAGGGGGGAATTCACTAAGAATGAATTGCACCGCTGATAGCATTGTTTATTTGCGCACACTGTGGGCCTTGTTTTATCACCCGATCACTAAAGGAATTATGCAAATCAAATAACAACACATAAACACACAATTAGTGCTGAACGCAATTTGCTCATGCAAGTTGCAGCCTAGATCTGAGTGCAAACATCATTTCATGAATTACTGCTGCCATGATCACAAAAAAAATTATACAATCACCTTTTTTTAACTAAATTTCCTTTTCACCTATTTTCTATATGCAGTTATAGCTGAATGATAATTCTGCTAGACAAGATGTGCTGGAATTTGTCACTAAGGCACAATAATAATTCTATTTTACATGGAAAGGTGGTGTGTTTGCACTGAAATTACTTAAAGAAATAGTTCACCCAAAAATGAAAATTCTATTATTATTATTAATGTGTTCCAAACTCATTTGTCTGTCTTGCTTGTGTGGAACATGAAAGAAGATATTTTAAAGAATGTAGCAATTACTGATATCCAAATAATAGCAGTTGAATGAAACTTGCTCTAAAACTTAAAAACCACCATAAGTCATAAAAGTAGTCCATGTGACTCATGCATTATCTTCCATGTCTTCTGAAGGCATGCAATCACTTTGTATGATAAACAGAACAAAATTTAAGTCATTATTCACTCATCGATCAAATCACTGATCATGCAATATATATACAGAATCCCTATCAAATATGATGACAGGTCAATAACATAAAATCTCTATGCGCGTATTTTGGGAATAAGATGCAGATTTGATTATTAAAGAAACTAAATAAAAACAATATGCACCAGAAATGTCACCCACAAAAGTAATGTCTTTTGACTCTAATGTCATTTGATGCTTGAGGCAGGCAAGAAATAGCTTTCAATCATGGGAAACATACTTATCTTTTCCTCATAATTGCACTGAAGAAGACAAGCTCTGTCTATATACTGTTACGATTAGAGAGTATTAGACACTTTATAACCAATTTGGTTCCCATGATGCCTTATGCAGGGAATGAATAGACTGCATTCTTTAGTCTTGGGAAATGTAGTCATTTAAGCTCTTAATTACTCTGCAGGAGACCGGCTCAATCTTCCTTCAGTTCAGCTCCTCCACCGCACTGCAACTGGAGGTGATATTTGAGGTGCTGGAGGAGTATGATTGGACGGCCTTCTCGGTGGTGTCCACACGCCACCATGGCTACCAGGACTTCCTGTCGGTGGTGGAAGGTTTGACCGATGGGTCATTCATCGGTTGGGAGAAGAAGAGCATAGTGATGTTGAATTTAACCGAGGACCCGGGAGGATCACGCACACTCCGACTGCTGAAAGAGAACGAATCACAGGTAGAAGAGAGAGAGAGAGAGAGAGAGAGAGAGAGAGAGAGAGAGAGAGAGAGAGAAGGTCAATTTCTTTCTTTCTCACATATTCACTTACTCCCTCATTAAATAATTCACTCACTCTTCCTTCCTTCCACACCTGACATAATTTCATTTCCTGTTATACGTTTTTAATTTTGCTTTAGTTTTCTGCTCTTTTGCACTTATCTGTTGGCTTTGCACCTTCCCTCTCTGACCTCTCGCTGTCCCTTCTCAGTTCTCCTCTCATTCTCATTCTCGTGGCCGTCTACACCTATATTTGTGTAATGTGTGTGTGTGTCACAGGTTGTCCTCTGTCTCCCCCTGGCTCTAGGCTGTTATTGTTCTGTGTATGTGTGTGTGTTGGGGTTGTTATTTTGCCTTGTGGGTCCCAGCACACTGATGTCCCTGTTAAAATAACACAGCCTGTGGCGGTGCAGCCCAATACCGTATGCATTAGATTTCATCTGCAGTCCCTCTGCTCAATTACACACACACACACACACACACATACACACTAAAACTTACACTCTGGTATAAATATTTCACTTATTCTGTAAATAAGTCGCTTTGGATAAAAGCATCTGCTAAATGACTAAAAGTAAATGTATGCACTCTCAGATAGCTAAAGTGTACATTTATACTCTCAGAGAAACATGCTTATTGCAGTATATAAGAGCACATGTACTGTACCCTCAGATACACAGAATATATAGTACATGCACACATACATGCGCGCCCACACACACACACATACACACAAACTCACACACACACACACACACGCACACAGACACAGACACATGAGCACATTACTTTATTTGTCTTGTTCTGGGCTGGTGATATTTGATACAGGGTGGATTCCCTATTTCTTTATTCTCTTTTTCTCTTGTTCTTTTCCTAGTTCTCACTTTCTGTCTTTCCTCTCTCTGTCTCTCGCCCCTCAAACATATTGCTCTCTTCTGCTTTTCTCTCTTACAGTCTTTCTCTCTTGGGTTTTCCTCTCTCATGATTCTAAAGGTGAAATCTTAAGTCCCTCTCACAGTTTCTCCTTCCTGTACTTCTTTCCACTCTCTCTCTCAGATAATCCCATATTTTAGTTCCCTACCTCTTTCCTTCTGTCTTTCTCTCGATCCAGTATTTATCTTTTTTAATTAAGGCATGTCCAAGCCCTATTAATCTGTTCCTGTTCCTCAACTGTAGAATTTCCTGTCTGTTATTTGTTGTCCAAAATAATTCTTATTATTTCCATGTTCCTCTCCTCACTTTGAACATCCTCCATTATTCTGCTTATGGTCTCTACCTCCCTTCTGACCTCTTTTTTGCGCTCTCTTTTGTGTCCCTTCTTGCTCCCGCACTCTGGTTTTCATCTCCTCTGTCCTCTTTGCCTCCACCCACACTCTAGGTGCGGTTGTTGTACTGCTCTCAGGAGGAAGCAGAACAGGTGTTCCATGCCGCTTGGGCTGCTGGTCAAGCCAGCGCCTCCCACATATGGTTTGCGGTGGGTCCAGCTTTGTCCGAACTTGGCCTGAATGGACTTCCGAGTCGCCTATTTGCGGTTAGGCCGCAGGGCTGGAGGGATGAGCCCCGCAGACGCATCGCCCGTGGGGTGTCCATCCTTACTCATGGAGCTGTCGCCTTGCGCAAGGACTATGGAGCCACTGGAGGGCCACATTTTGTCACCAACTGCCAGACGGACGGGAACAGAACACAAAGAATTCGTGGTAGAATGAAGTAAGAGACTTTTCTTTTGGTAGATACAATATGTGACGTGCATGCTCTGGACTGAGCACAGAGAAATACAACATGTATCACACCAAGCAGCACAAAAGCTTTATCTATAATATAGTAGGTAGTGAAAGTTCACCCATTAATGCAAATTTTCTCATGATTTACTCACCCTCATACCATCCATATTTGACTTTCTTTCTTCTGCAGAACACAAACAAAACTTTTAGAAGAATCTCTCAGCTTTGTTGGTCTCAGGGATGAAAAACAAAATGTTCCCTTTACAAAAAGTTTCACTATGATGCTGCGCTGCTAAGCGCTATGGGGAACAATCTTATTGTGAGCTGCTCTGAACATGTGTGTAACACGTCAATGAAAATTGACTGGAATTTATAGCCTCGGTTGGTGAGATCATTGGACGCACCTGTGGCCAGGCTATAAATAGGAGGCGTCACCAGAGTGTCGTCAGACATTTTTCTTCAGAGCTTTCTCTCTGTGTTTTCACAAAACTCTTTGTTAGAAATTTGTTAAAATCTAAGTCTCTTTAAAAAAAAAAAAAGAGAACTTTCCTTTCCTTTCTTCTCTCTCTCTCTCTCTCTCTCTATATATATATATATATATTAAAAAAAAAAAAAAAAAAAAGGGGAAGAAAATGGCGGAGAATCAGGGCAAACAATGCGTTTCAACGTTCTATGACTGACAAGGACACGCATGAATTTTGCTTTGTTTGCTTGGGGGAAGAGCACGCTGCTCTCGCGTTGAGGCAGGGCGGGTGCGCGCATTGTGACCTACTTTCGGTCGGGATGCTTCGCGCTCGCCTTGCTTACTTCCGAGAGCCAGCACCCACATTTCATTCGTGGGGCTCTCGCATGGATCTGGCTGAGGAGCGAGAGACGGGTTCGTCCCTTTCGCTCGCTCTCTCCCCAGATCCTGCTGGTCCTCCTCGTGATCCTGAAGCGTGCTTCGGCGCCTCTTCAGTTCGCGAGGGGGACCTCCATTCCCTTGGTGCAGATTCTGAGTTAACCACATCCGAGCACTCCAATCGCGATTTTAAATCTTCGGAGGAGTTGCTCGATGTGGTTACTCGCGCGGTGGCCAGGCTTCAATTGGACTGGCCACGCGACCAAGTTCCCCCCAAGCGCTCCAAGTTAGAGGACAGATTTCTGTCGGGTGACCAGGGGAAGGGAACGCCTCATCAGTCCCTTCCCTTCTTTGATGATCTCCACGACGAGCTCTCTCGTTCGTGGAAGAAACCTTATACCTCACGCATTCACGT
The DNA here is from genome assembly GCA_032164185.1 of Moxostoma hubbsi. Lineage (NCBI taxonomy): Eukaryota > Metazoa > Chordata > Actinopteri > Cypriniformes > Catostomidae > Moxostoma > Moxostoma hubbsi. The sequence goes on from JAVLUX010000015.1 coordinate 19,318,507, forward strand.
GCCCTCGACGTCAGTGTATTCGACTATCGTGGGCGCTGAGGCGCGAGGATATTCAAAGATGCCACCGGTCGAAGAGACACTTGCGGGTTATCTCTCGCCGGGTTCGGCATCGTCCCTTAAAAAATCTGCTCTCCCCTCTAAGCCATGCAGGGTTACCTCCATGCTGGTCGGGAGAGCTTATCAAGCGGCGGGTCAGGCTGGTGCTGCGCTGCACACCATGGCTGTCTTACAGGCATACCAGGCTGACCTGCTAAAGGACCTGAGTGCAGGAAAAGACCTCGACGACGGTCAGCCCGTGCTTTTGGCCGGTCTATGTCCGCTTTGGTCAGCACGGAGAGGCATTTATGGCTTAATCTATCCGGCATCAAGGATAAGGACAGAGTTTTCCTCCTTGATGCCCCAATTTCGCCTTCTGGTCTCTTTGGAGACGCTATGAATATGGTTATCTCCAGATTCCAGGAGGCGAAAAGCCATGAGGAAGCCTTTGGGCAGTTTCTTCCTCGCCGCACTCAGGGGGCGAGGCCGTCGGCCACCCAGTCTCGCCCTGATTCCATTAGGAGGGAGGCTCAAAAGCAAAGCGTGGCAAGTCATGCTCCCCCTCGCAAGGATTGGGGACAGGCTCGTCGCCCTCAGCAGCCTCCCAAACAAGACCTCAGGGCTAGCATTTCTAAGAGAAAGAAGCCCTGACGGTCTTGTATCCAGCCCTGTGAGGGTAGTTCCCTTCGGGACGGGGCGCGTGTGTCATTCACTTCGGCCCTCCCGATACCCTCACGAAACCTCTTCACTCCCGCCACCTTTGGTGTTTCGGGTGACAGGGGTTTCCAACAAGATGTTGAGTGTACCGTTGCTCCCTGCCTTAATCAGGACACGGAACATTCGACACCCCCTCGACAGGAAGTGTTGAAATTAGTTCCCATCTCAGAGAACCTGGCAGCGTGGAAACTTCTGCCAGGTATTTCTATGTGGGTTCTAAAAACAGTAGAAAAAGGCTACAGAATTCAGTTCGCTTGCCGCCCTCTGAGCTTCAACGGCGTGGTTTCCACTACCGTAAGACCGGAACAGGCATGTCTACTTCGGGTAGAACTGCAAAATCTCTTGGAAAAAGGGGCCATAGAACATGTTCCCCTTCCAGAGAAAGAGTCAGGCTATTACAGCAGATACTTCCTGGTCCCCAAGAAGGGGGGGGGGGGGGGGGGGGGGGTTGCGTCCGATCTTAGATCTTCGTGGCTTGAATCGCTCGATCAAGACGCTCAAGTTCAAGATGCTAACAGTCAAGTCTGTCGTGTCTCAGTTCCAACGTCACGATTGGCTGGTCACGATCGACCTCATGGACGCATATTTTCATATTGGAATTCTGCCACAGCACAGGAAGTTCCTGAGGTTTGCTTTCGGGGACGAAGCCTTCCAGTATCGGGTCCTTCCATTCGGCCTAGCCCTATCACCCTGCACATTCACGAAATGCATGGATGCAGCACTGGCTCCTTTGCGACTCCAGGGCATCCGCATTCTGAATTATCTAGACGACTGGCTGATTCTAGCCCAGTCTCAAAAACTGGCAGTTCAGCACAGGGATATTGTCTTGGCTCATCTAGGTTCTCTGGGTCTGAGACTCAACGCCAAAAAGAGCGTTCTTTCCCCGACCCAGGAAATTTCCTATTTAGGGGTCATATGGAATTCGATCACGATGCAGGCACAGTTGTCTCCCGCTCGTGTCATCTCCATTCAGAACTCCCTGAGCAATCTCAGGCTAGGTCAGGGTTGCACTGTTCTTCAGTATCAACGAATATTAGGTCTCATGGCGTCTACGTCCATGGTGATTCCTTTGGGCCTTCTCCATATGAGACCGTTTCAGCTGTGGCTAAAAGCCAGGGGGTTTCATCCAAGGGCCAGTCCCCTCAGGCAAATAAGGGTTACGCGCCGAGCGCTTCGTTCCCTTTCTATGTGGTTCAGACCCCGGTTTCTCACCTTGGGTCCCACTCTTGGTGCGTTGTGTCGTCGCAGGATGCTACCGACAGATGCCTCCCTGATGGGTTGGGGTGCGGTCTTAAGTGGTCGTCCAGCCCAAGGGGAATGGGAGAGTCATCAACTCGATTGGCACATAAACCGCCTCGAGCTGATGGCAGTATTTCTGGCCCTGAAATACTTTCTCCAACATTTGAGAGACTGCCATGTCCTTGTGCGGGTGGACAACACAGCAGCAGTCTCTTACATAAATCATCAAGGAGGCCTACGTTCTCGCCACCTCAATTTGCTGGCACGTCGGATTCTCCTTTGGGCCCAGGGCAAGTTACTGTCACTCAGGGCAGTTTATATCCCTGGACGCCTGAATGTGGGAGCAGATTTTCTGTCCAGACGAAACTTACCATCGGGCGAGTGGAAACTCCACCCCGAAGTAGTACAACAGATTTGGGAGAGATTTTACAGAGCGGAAGTGGACCTCTTCGCCTCTCAAGAGACTGCACAATGTCCCCTCTACTTCTCTCTGAGTCACCCAGCCCCCCTGGGTCTGGACGCGATGGCGCATACATGGCCCAGAATGTGTCTGTATGCTTTTCCCCCGGTTTCTCTGCTCCCGGGAGTCCTGGCCAGAGTTCGCCAGCAAGGGTCTTGCCTCTTACTGATAGCGCCTCGCTGGCCGAACAGGATTTGGTTCTCAGAGATGATGTCTCTCCTAGACGGCTCGCCTTGGGCGATTCCGGACAGGAGGGACCTTCTGTCTCAGGCACAGGGGACAATATTTCATCCCCGGCCCGAATTGTGGAAACTTCATGTTTGGCCCCTGAAGGGTACCAGCTGAGGGCCACAGGGCTGTCGCTTGGGGTTATTGAAACCATTCTTAGCGCTAGGGCTCCCTCCACCAGAAGAATTTACACCAATAAATGGGGTGTCTTCGAAAGGTGGTGCAGTTCACATGGTGCAGATCCAGTTAACTGCCAAATTGTTTCAGTTCTGGATTTTCTGCAGGAAAAACTGTCAGCAGGCATATGCCCCGCTACTCCCGTTTATGTGGCCGCCATTTCGGCTTGCCACGCCTTGATTGACGGGTCGCCTTTAGGGAGGCACCCTCTACTTGCTCGCTTCATTCGTGGAGCCAAGAGACTGAGGCCTCCCGTTAGGATCAGGACTCCTTCATGGGACTTAACAATAGTCCTGGAGGGTCTGATTGAGACCCCTTTTGAACCTCTGGAGTCAGCGTCTGACAGACTTCTGACTCTCAAGATGGTCTTTCTTATGGCTATTACCTCTCTTAAGAGGATTGGGGATCTACAGGCTCTGTCTATTTTGCCGACCTGTTTAGAATTTGCCCCAGGTATGGCCAAAGCTATTTTGCATCCTCACCCTGATTACCTTCCTAAGGTTCCTTTTTCGACAATACATCCTGTCACTTTGGAAGCCTTCTGCTCCCCACCGTTTCTAACGCCGGAGCAGGAAAAACTTCACGGACTCTGCCCAGTCCGTGCCCTTCAGACTTATGTCCACCGCACAAGCCAGTGGCGTAAATCAGGGCAATTGTTTGTTTGCTATGGGGGCCGCAACAGGGGGGCGGCCGCTACTAAGCAGACTATGTCACATTGGGTGAGGGATGCTATTGCCCTGGCCTATGAGGCGCGCGGTCAAGCTTCGCCAGTAGGTGTCAGGGCTCACTCCACCAGAGGGGTCGCCTCCTCTAAAGCCTTGGCTAGAGGGGTCCCTCTGCAGCAAGTTTGTGATGCGGCAGGCTGGTCCTCTCCGCACACATTCATTAGATTCTATAGTTTGGATGCTCATGCTACTCCGGGCTCTTACGTCCTTGAGTCGACATCTCAAACTCATGCCAGAACAAGTTTGTGACGTGGCGGGCTGGTCCTCTCCGCGCACATTCTACAATTTTCTTCATGGGCTGAATGTTCTGCTACTCCGGACTCTTATGTCCTTGGGTCGACATCTCAGGCTCATGCTAAATCCAAGTTCATGGTATGAACTTTTGAGTTAAATTACCCCGGGCTCTTATGCCCTTGGGTCGACATCTACGCTGATGTCTAAGCAAGTTTGTGATGCGGCAGGTTGGTCCTCTCCGCACACATTCATTAGATTCTATAGTTTGGATGTTCATGTTACTCCAGGCTCTTATGTCCTTGGGTCGGCATCTCAAACTCATTTCTGACTTTGTGGCTTATGTCATGTCTGAATATATTTGTGATACGGCAGGCTAGTCCTTTCCGCACACATTCTTCGGATTTTATGGTGTTAGATGTTTTGCTACTCCGGGCTTTTATGCCCTTGAGTCGACATCTCAAGCTCATGTCTGGGACCTCTCGCGTTTTGTGAGAACACTTCACAACGATCAGGGGTCCGGACAGTCCCAGTGCGGTGGCGTGGGCATTTCGTTCCCCATAGCGCTTAGCAGCGCAGCATCATAGTGAAGCTTTTTATAAAGGGAACGCTGCACTTCTTTGCCGCACTGGGACGTCCCAGGACCACTCTTCAGAAAAATATCTGATGACACTCTGGTGACGCCTCCTATTTATAGCCTGGCCACAGGTGCGTCCAATGATCTCACCAACTGAGGCTATAAATTCCGGTAAATTTTCATTGACGTGTTACACACATGTTCAGAGCAGCTCACAATAAGATTGTTCCCCATAGCGCTTAGCAGCGCAGCATCTCGTTCCGCTTTTTTCAGGGAACAAGGGTTACACATGTAACCCGAGACGTTTTTCATTTTGGTTTATTTTGAGCATAAACTGTTTTTTTTTTTGTTTGTTTTGTTTTGTTTTTTTCAGTTCCGGTTCCAGTGTTCCACAGCCTACTTTCCAAATAGTAACCAGTTAGAACGAAATAAAAGAATGGCAAATGATTATTTTTTTAAATGACTATGTGCTAAGGAATGGTGATATACCAGTTGCTGTGTTTTAGATCTCACAAGAGAAACAAGCCCAAAATAAGGGACGTGACTTACCCAGAATAAGTCAAATTAAGCGATTAAACGTTTTCCCTTTTGGGGTGATTTTTAGGAAGATATAACAATATAACATAACAATTAAAGAAAGTATGCAGTAGCCGATGTAAAGTAATGTATATTTAATAAATATATTCTTAATATTATATATATATATCCCAAAAATAGTTAAGATATTTCAACTATTCATTTGGCCATCTAAAATCAGTTAATAGCCAAAATCTTTCTCCTGCATTCACGCACACTCTGCATGGGCAAGTTCTGACTTTTTGCCGGCCTAATGATTTTTATGTTTTTTAAACTAGCAGTGTCCTTCAGAAATAAAACACATGCTTGTGTTCCACTAAGAAGAGAGACGTCTAATATTTCTGGGCAACAGGAAGTGGTGTTATTAAAAAAAATGTACTGTGATAAACCCTTTGGTCTTTTATTGCGTTAATGAATTATTGGAACAAAATTAACCGGTTATTAACAGGTTACCATCATTTAAAAGTAATGTTTTCACCCTGGAACAATTGAAAAGGATTTCATTCCCATTTTTGGTTTAGTTTTGCATTAAAATTTATTTTTTCATCCTTTTTTACTATAAATCTCCACCTTTGACCAGCCCAAACCAGTAGGTGGCGATATGCGTGGACAATGCGAATAACTAAAACACAAAGGAAAAATGTGAAAGTGAAAGTGGAGATTTATAGGGACTAATATTGATCTGTTTGTCACACACATCTTATACCCACACTTGAAGATATAGATTTAACCACTGGAGTTGTATGAATTACTTATATGCTGCCTTTATGTGCTTTTTGGACCTCTCACTATTCACTTGCATTGAATGGACCAACAGTGCTGAAATATTCCTCGAAAAATGTCTTTTGACATTTGAACTAACCCTTTTAGACAACATAAAATTACATTCACTATTAATTTCATTGATGTAATGCAGCAAATGTACAATAATATTCAGTGGGTTTGATTTGCCTATATTCTTCACAATTTGATTTGATTTGATTAGATTAGATTGTGATTGGATTTTATTATTGGTAAATATTGATCTCCAACTGCATGAGATTATAGATAAAAATAGAAAAGTTTTCAAAGGTGGAGAATGTTTGATGAAAAACTATGAAAACAAATGTGCACAATAAGTCCAGGGGCATTTATAAAGAAAATAAAAAGGGTCAAATTTTGATGCGAATATGAATATTATGTTGTCTGTAGAGTAGCCATACTGTATTTGGTTCTGATGGATTTAGAAGCTATTAACGGTAGTGTTCAATTATACTGCCTGATCAGAAAAATCTCTAAAAAGACATGAAAAAAATCCCTCTATTTATGTTCACCCTGAGAACTGTGTTTAAAGCTCAACTCATTTAGTATTAACCTTCAACTTTTCTTCTTTGTTGCATTAATAGTAAGTCAGTTTATCCTTAATGGCACACTCACTAATGAGAGTGAAAGTGCTGCACCTTGGGGGAACAGGCGTCCTTTATTGCCCCACTACAGGGACTGTAGGGAGAGGCGTTCAACGTGTCCTGGTGTTTAAAAAGAGTATGTGGGTGGAAGGGGAGAAACAGCAGCAGTGTGTTTGATGCCGTATCGACACTGCAAGCAAGCAACTCAACACCACAAAACTAGAAAGTTATAATTGAATAATGAAATTATAATCATAGAAGCTGTCATATCAAACATGTGACAGATTCGTTTATCATATTAGGAACAGCATAGTTTTGTCTTGTCACGTGTGAGGCGATATGTGTTATAGAAGTGGAGAGAACAGGTGAGCTGGCAATGGTGAAATTAGCCAGAACAGCAGCCAGAAAAAATTAAAGCATAACGACTACTCATCTTTTATTTCATTTTTGACATGTAAAAGGGAAAGCAGGGTGCTTCAGATGTCATAAAGACTCACTGAGCTACGACTGTCAACGTAACACCCATGTGACTCGACACACTCATTACTCATCAGCAGTTTGAAGAGGTATAATTAGAAACAAAGATTCACCTGTTTAGTGGCACTGCTGTAATTGGGGTTTGATACATAGGCCCATACATTATGAATTTAGTTATCACAAATATTTGTAGGAACTTCTGATTAAAGACCAGGGACATTTATATGGTCAATAGGGTCTGATTTCATGTTGTCTAAAAAGTAGTCATACCTTAGCCATACAGTTTTTGTCATATAAGTGATGGACTAACATATCTAATTTAGTTAAATTAGGCTTCCTGTGTTAATTTATGCTTGTTGAACTTAAATTATACCTTATAAGGTTGCGTAATAAATTGATATACCAGTCAAAAACAATTATTGTGTTGTTGCTATCGTGGTAATTCAAAATGCCACCGCATGTTAGGGAAAGCGAGCTCCAATCAGAGTTTGCTCTTCAAATAATCATTAAGCCTATATTATTATTGTTATTTTGTGATATTTTTGCATTAAAAGATGCACTTTTTTCTCATGGTTTTTGGCGTGATTGCGCACTCTCTTGCTCATATAAAAATCAAAAGGAACTTTCATTATTGTTTTAGTATATTTTTCCATAATTCTTTTTATCACTTTTTTGGTATATGTTGTTATCGATCAAAAATATTAAGAATATTGCAATATACATTTTTGCTTATATCACCCACCAAATGTCCAAAAAGAAGAAAGAGTTGCAGAGATATACATGTTTAGTGCCACTGCTGTTATTGTGGTTTGCAACATACTGTATGCCATATGTAATGCATTTGTTTTTATCACACAAGCATTTATAGTGACTTTGAAGCAAGGAATAATCTCAAATGTCAATCGAAAGGCTTATATGAACAATGCAGACGAAAGTTTGCTCCTTCAAACTTGTTCACTCAGTGAAATTCTTAAGTGTGCCAAAAATATATTTAATTTAAGATAAAAAGATTAATTTAAGCAGTCACATAGAATAGCACATTTCAGATTTATCACAGTTCTGGGTATTTTACAGGTTTTAGAGTAAGTGAGTGAAAATCTGCTTTGATTCTTTTTTGCTGAGGGACATAAAATGGTTACCTTCACCACACTTTTGCAACCTGACCTAATTAGGATGTTTGTGAAGTGTTCTGTGTAAGATTTCCTCTTTTGTAATAATTATTTCTGGGTCTCTTCCACCTCAGCAGACTGTTTTTATGTTGCTCTCTCTGTTTGCAGGTATTTCAGTAATATCACTCTTGGTGGGCGGGACTATTCTTTTAATAATGAGGGCTACCTGGCCAATCCCTTTCTGGATGTCATCTCCTACACGCCTGGAAGTGGCTGGGAAGACGTAAGAACTAATCAGAATTCTATTTCTGTTCGTTCTTGTGTAACCGCTGTTATGGATTGGTAATGTCCAGGATGAAAAGCAGCATTGCAGTAGCCATGCTGAGCACTGCAGTGCTAATGCGCAGGAATGGATGAAATGTCTTAACATTTGAAAGATGTTTAAAAGAAGACCACATATCATTTGAAATGTCAGTTTATGACTTGGAGCTCTTTTTTTCTACACTTTTAATAATGCACATAGCTTCGCCTGTGAACAATTTTAAAGGGATAGTTTGCACAAAAATGAAAATTCTGTCATTATTTACTCACCCTTATTTTGTTTCAAACCCTGTATGACATTCTTTCTTCTGTGCAACCGAAAGAGATGTTAGGCAGTATGTTAGTCTCAGTTACCATTCGCCTAAATTCCATCTGCTTTCAATATAATGATAGTTAATGGTGACTGAGGCAAACATTCCGCCTAATGTCTTCTTTTGTGTTCCACAGAAGAAAGAAAGTCAAATGGGTTTGGAACAACATGAGGGTGGCCAAATATTGGGTGAACTATCCCTTTAAGAGTTGTGGGATATATTTGCATTTAAATGTAATGACAGTGCATTAGTCCAATAAAATGTACGATTTACTTCAAGATGGCTATCATAATGATGCACTGACTCTTTAAGAGCTGAAAATCTAATGTTCCAGTTTGAACCAGTAAGACGTATAGATTGAAAGCTATTTTAAAATGATATACAACTCGACACTACACTAATTTCAAAAAACCATTTCCCATGACAGTCCACAGTAGAAACAGCCCATTACAATTAACTCTGAACAATGCATCATATTATGCAGCAGAGAGAGCAGTGTGCTGTTGACTATGCACTGTACTGCACAGAACAGTTACAGAAGTGATAATATAAACATGTCATTCGAGTTTTAAGAGGACATAATGTGCAATTAGCATATGTTTATGTTTGGCCCTATTATCTATGCATATCCATGATATACAGTATATTACAGAGAATATACAGTGAAGGGATTAGCAGTGCTTCTCTACTTCATACTTTTCTATTATTATTATTATAATTAGACAATGACAATAAAAAGAAAATAACTAATAATGAGATCTTTTAGAGAGGGGATTAGATTTTCTCTCATCCTCTCCATTATCTTTGAACAGCTAGTTACACCGATCAGCCACAACATTAAAACCACCACCTAATATTGTGTAGGTCCCCCTCGTGCTGCCAAAATGGTGCCAACCCACATCTCTGAATAGCATTCTGATATGATATTCTTCTCACCACAATTGTTCAGAGTGGTTATCTGAGTTACTGTAGACTTTGTAAGTTCAAACCAGTCTGGTCATTCTCCATTGACCTCTGTCATCAAAAAGGAATTTCCGTCCACAGAACTGCCACTCACTGGATGCTTTTTGTTTTTGGCACCATTCTGAGTAAATTATAGAGCCTTTTGTGTGTGAAAATCCCAGTAGATCAGCAGTTACAGAAATACTCAAACCAGCCCATCTGGCACCAACAATTATCCATGCGATTATCTAATCAGCCAATCGTGTTGCAGCAGTGCAGTGCATAAAATCATTCAGATACGGGTCAGGAGCTTCAGTTCATCATCAGAATGGGGAAAAAAATTTGATCTCAGTGATTTGGACCATGGCATGATTGTTGGTGCTAGATGGGCTGGTTTGAGTATTTCTGTAACTGCTGATCTCCTGGGATTTTCACACACAACATTCTCTAAAACAAAAAAACACCCAATAAGCATTGTTGTGGCTGATCGGTGTATACTTGTGTTAACTGTGTCTGAGCGATGAAAGGATTAAAATTAAAACTCTAAAATGTATTGGCTTCTCATATATCAGCTGTACTGTAGTACAGTAGGTGCCACAAGACATTGTTGCTCTACATTTCTCCTGTAGAACGCTGCTGTCATGAGACAAAATAACTGATACCAAACCCAACTGAGTAAACAGCCTAAGAAAATGGCATACTGTTTACTTGAAGGTGCCACTCAAACCGATACCATAAAACAGAATTATGAATATGTAGATGCCACAAAGACACGTGTAGAGACTGAAAATTGTAATCCCTGGCAGCACTTGCATTCACAATCTCTACAATCTGTTAACAGTGAAAATGACAGTGGATTAAGTACTTGGGAGAAATTGTAATTCCTTTGGGCAATATTCACTGACATTGAGCCATAACAGCAAAAAAAGTTGTGTGGGTTTCTGCTGATCTCCACAGCTTTTTACCATCCATATTTCAGTGTGTCTTCAACTTCTGGCAATTTCATGTTAAGGGTGTTTTTTTATTAGAACAAACAGATTTCAACTTTTTTTTTTTCTTGTTTTCAGTTTTGTGATCTTAAGGTCACAATAAAACTGACTTAGCTGACTTAACTTTTTACCATTTCTTCATCAATTTGTTAGTTTTCAAATGCCTTATTTGTAAAGATTTTATTATTATACCCTTTTCCCAGACCCATACTTTCAATCATAATCTGTGAAAAACCATTATAACAAGGATAGGATAATGTACAGTCAGCCGGTTATGTAAGGGATAATGTACAGTCAGCCGGTTGTTAATAACATAATATAGCCAGACAGGGTGCTCAGGACCACAGTGCGAAGCAGAGGTGTCTTGAATCAGCCTAAAGGGTTTTATTTTGCAATAACAACTGTCTGACTGTACATTATCCTGCTTATTACACTGCTACTAACCAAATAAATAAATACATGGAAAAAAAAATATTGATTTGCGTAGAATTTATGTAAAAAGATAGAAGTCATTGAACAGCTGAATTCCACCTCTGTTGGTGTTTATTCTGTGCAGATGACCATCTGACTCCACATTATCCAGCCTATTACAAGACAAACATGAATCATTTATTTTCAGTGAAATTATGTTATTATGTGATAAGTAATAAATCGGTAAACAGCTAAAATCCACCTCCAATTTGCATCAGAGTTCTGTTGGTGTTTATTTTGTAATTAATAATTTTCTGACAGCTCATTATCCAGCTTATTGTAAGACTACTTGCCAAATTTATATATAAATGTACATGAAAAATGTATCTGAGTTTAAATTATTTTATTAGCTTACTTAGATCACACAGTGATCCAAAAAGTACTACAAATGTCTTGCAATACCCAGATGATTGGTCTGATAAGTGGATATGCATTTGTTATGTTGAGAGACCAGACTGCTAGATGGCGCCATTGACCAATCAGAATCTTGAATTCCAGAGAGCCGTGTAATAATACAAATTGTTACGTTTAAAACTGTGATTATCTAAAAACAAAGAGTGAAATAAGCTAACTTGTTCAATATTTATTGTGTGAAATTTTTTTTGGTGAGAATTTGTTTTTTCAAAGGTTTATGTACGTGTTAAGTAAATCATTAAAAGTGTCAGTGAAGAACATGCTTGAGATGGAAATATGAGACAAGTGAAGTGTGAAGAAAACAGAAAAATTAAGGTAAATATCACTTGTGAGCAAAATAATTTTATTTGACGTAATTTCCAGTCAAGCTATAATTTTGCCAAATAGTGCAATAATTTTTTTAATTCTATTTTATTATGTGTATTTAGAATACATAAAATGTTAGCTTTGAGATTAGAATTAGTAAAACAAAGAAGTTGCCCATTTTGTTTATTTAAATAATTGGACATTGTTAGTAGACAAATACAAAATGTTTTGGTGAAAGTGTGACATTTTTTTTTATCGAGACATTAGTTTCTAGATGTCCTTAGTGCTAAAAGTGCCCAAAGTTGAAGAAAAACACATTTTCAGACATACATTAAACAGTGTATTCACAGCCTACATTTAGCACAACAAAGGTGAGGATCAGGAACAGGATTATTTGATCAATGCTTATTAGGCCCAGGAACAGGAGTATTCTCAGGCCTTGGACTACTGATTGTTCTTACAGAGTGTGTTCTGTCAAGCAACAGGCTTAACAGGTCCCAGCAGAAGAGTGAGAGGATGCACAGGGATTATGTTTCCCAAGGCATCATGAAAGGTCCAGTGTTGATCTTAAACTTTGTTTAGCTGCCAGCCTCTGAGCTCATCCCTGTTGCCACTGTTCTACATTTAGTCTGCAATGAGTCTGGCCAACAGTCATTCATTTCCTTAAAATCTTGCATTTCCCTGGCATTAAAGGAATAGTTCACCCCCAAATATTACTTTCTTTCTTTCTGGAACACAAATGGAGTCATCTTAGTCACTATTCACTTTCATTGCATCTTTTTTGTACAATGAAAGGGAATAGTGAAAGAGACATTTTGCCTTGCATTTCTTTTTGTGCTCTTTGGAAGAAAAAAAAAAAAGCAAAACTAGTTTGGAACCACATCAGGGTGAACAAATGATAAAAGAATTTAATTTTTTTGGTGAATAATCCAGCTGTCTAGATTACTATGAGTAGGCCTATTCTTCTGCGTCAGTTTAGTCAAATAATGGTGCGCACTGCAAGAGACAGTGGTATTTTGCATTTTTTTTTGTTTTTGAAAACAAAGTCCAACTTAAAGCAGTGATGATGGAACAGTCCATTGAGGTTTGTGGGGTGACTGTTTTGGCTGTGGTGTCTCTGGCTCATTTGCAAACATGTTCTGGAGAGAAGTGCTGTTAGAGCTCTGAATATTCTAGATGCTTTTGTACTTCACAGTCACAGAGTATTTGTGATTCACACAAAATATTTAATGGGGCACCATTATGTACATTTAAATCGGTTCCACACTGACTATAGGAGGTTTTCAATTTCCATTTGTTTTAGGAGGGTGTTGTTTTAAAACTTGATGTACACTGTATTTGTCTTTGCTCTGTTTGTCTGTTGTTCTCTTAAATGCATTCTGTCTAACTCAGAGTAGACAATGGATGTGAATGACTCAACTTCCATGCTTGTTTTGCACAAGGCTTTTCATGTGATGGCTCACACATGAAGCATTTAAAGCCCTTTAACAAATAAAGTTCAAATTAACAAGTACAGCACTTTTGATCCCATTTGTCCATGCGGTTCCTATGATTCGATCACTGTGGAGATGTTTAAAAAGAATGAAATGCCAAGCACATTTCTTCTTTGCACCTATCAGGTTATGACGTGTGTTTTTGCTGTGTAAATCAGCTAGTGAATTTGTTAGTATCGTGCTGGGGTAAAAGCGTCTCGTTTCATCCTCCATGTAGCTGCCTCTCAGAGGGCCGTTCACAGAATGGGGGTGTCATGGCAGTGTGTTTGTGTTTCACCCTGTGAAAGTATTATCCATTCCCGAGGGAGACAGTGTTTGATCAGGGCTCTGCTCTACCTCTGCCTGCGTGAGGCTCTGCCCCCTCAGCTTGTGCCCAGATCTCTGCTACTCCGGCTCTTTGTTATGCACTGCAGGATTTCCAGTTTTCCACACAGGCTCCAACACTCCTATTTCTGTCATTTTGTCGGCCCACATTCTGATGCTGAGGAGAGTTTAGACGTCTGGCTGCCACTGACACAGATCGACCCTGAGAACTGAATGTGTTTCAGAGCGTGTGGAGGTGGGAGAGAAGAAAGAAAGTTGCAGGGAACATATGAAAAAGATTGGAGAAGTGAGAAGAAGAGAGATCAAGAAGGTAAAAAACCCAACTGCATGTTCAAACACATTAAAGGGTATTATAAGGACATGACACTAAACAGTGTGTGTCATTAGCATTTATATCCCTCATGCAGTCACAAAAAAAAAAAGACTTGCTCACCCCTAACTTGCCAATCTGTACCACTTTTTGACATGCCATGCATATATTATAAAGCTGTTCAGACAACCATAATACAAGCCTGTGTCACCTGTTTGGATGTGTGGCTGGATTCTGGGCTGAAGCTGTCTGTTAGAGGAAGATGCAAGCCAACAAACGTTCCCTCTCTGTTCCTTGCACTGTCAGTGCCTGCAGCCTTCGAGAGCTGCTCTGAGAAAATGGATCTTGGGTTAACAGACTGTAAAGGTGGATGTTTGAGGAGGGTGGAGAGAGGAAGGGGAGGCGGATGAACAGTCTGACAAATGGACAGTCCAAGCAGACAGATTGATGAACCAAGAACGAGACAGGGACCAGGTGAGGTGATGTCGTTGAATTGGCTTTTTGTAATTTCCACTGATCCGCCCCGCATGCGTTTGATTTCAGTGCCTTTTGTAGCGGCACAGCTTTGGCTACAGAGCAGTTAGAAGTGGGATAACTAGCCCAATGAGACCAGCGCTTGCAGGAATCCACATGCTGACTGCATTTCCTGCTCTATTCCTTTCAATTTGACGCCTCTGCCCTGATCCTCTGCTAATATGCAAACTCTTCAGCAGTCAGCCACTGGCTGATATCTTAGAGTCATACACACAGTGTGTGTGAAGTATATTTATTTGCTTCCTGCCACAGAGACTTTGTAGCTACTTTTTTCAAGAGCAGCAGTATCTATGTCTTGTGAATGGCTCTCTGGGCTTTGGAGAGAAGGCTGCTTTGGTGCTGATAGTTGCCACTCTCTGCCGATGTGACAGGAAGGGTCCTATAGCTTCAGTGCTGCTGGCAAAGTTTGAGTGTAGGGACTGGTAAAAACTGTAGTTTGTGAAGTATTTGCTGCTTACAAACTTTCGAGAGGTAGTTGTTTTTTTAAAGAGCTGTTCATTCTGTGAATCAATACTCTAGTGATTCAGTCGCATGAGTCTGCAGGACTGTGCTGATATTAAGCCTGATGCTGTTATACAACAGTTCTTTAAACAAAAAGTTTATATTTAATAATTTCTTATTTAACACTTTTGACACATTATGGCTAGTTATTTTGTCTATTTTTGCTCCACCAATAAAAATTATTCCAAAAGAATCTAACACCCTTGCTGCATCAAATATATCCATACTTCCCTTCTATATAGTATGCCAAAAACAGTATGCCAATGGAGTAGCATGTGCGAATCCTCAGCGTTCATGAAGCAGTAAGTGAGAATTCCTAGAATCTCAGGAGCAGAGATGTCAAATTCAAAAAACTGGATTTAAAAAGAATGGTGGTGAAACATGAGACAGCTCTTCTCAACTGTATGTGATATATATACCAAGAAAGTTGATGCTTAAATAGTGCTTTTTTTTTTTTCCATTTTTATTATTTATTTTTTTCCCAGTTTGGAATGGCCAATTCCCACTACTTAGTAGGTCATTCTGAGACAGTCAATCAGTGCATCTTACCACGTGGCTCGCTGTGCATGACACCGTGGAGGCTCATACTACACTCCGCGATCCACACACAACTTACCACATGCCCAATTGAGAGCGAGAACCCCTAATTGTGACCACGACGAAGCTACCCCATGTGACTGTATAATACTATAATAATACTTCAATAGTATGTCAATGCAGTGCACACAGACAGAAAAGGACAAGTGATAGCTTGTACATTTCTGCAATTGGGAAAAAAAATATGAGAAAAAAGCAGCACACACACACACGCACACATTTTAGCAAGTAAACAACTTCACCAAACAGTTAACAGATAAACATCCATTCAGACTGCAGCGATGCTGTCCTGAACTGTGTGAACGTGACTGACTGAACTGAATAGTGTAGCTGTGACAGGTGGTACTTCTTTTCTGTGTTTACGGACATAATGACGTAATGACGTAAGGATGAACGACATAAGCCAGTGATTTAGTACCAAATCTGACCCGACAAATCTGGCTCAAAATATAAATCATTCTTGTAGGCTTACTGTAGTGAATCTTGTTAAGTTAAGGACATTGTTTTGAACACTGTTTGTTTATGTACTCTATCAATGATGACATTTTGTTAATTTTTTAACCAGAAAATCTTTACTGGAGACCTGTTTATATAAAAGTCAATCAGTGTGGTTACTTTTTTTAATTTAACAAGGTACGATGTGTATGATGAACAGATGTGCGCATGAAAATGTCTAAGAATAGCATTTGCAAAAATCATTTAATCTGAAACTACATTACATTTTATGAAAAAGATGTGAAGGGTGCTTGCCTAAACAAAACTAAGGTGTTCTGGGTGGTTGCTAATGTGTTCTAAGTGCTTTTTAGCACATTGCTATGTTGTTACTTGGGAGTTCTGTGTGGTTTCTGGGGCATGGTATGCAGTTGCAAAGATGCTCTGTGTTTTTAGCGCATTGCTACAGAATGTGATTCCTAGTGTGTTCTAGGTGGTTGCTAGGTTGTTGCTATGCTGTTTCTATGTTGTTCTCTGTATTTTAAAAAATTGCTATTCAGTTGCTTTGGTGTTCTGAGTGGTTGCCAAGAGGTTGCTTACTGGCCATGAAAAGCCCAAACATGCAGTTATGTTGTGGTTTAATGCTGCATGTAAGTCCTCCTGGGAAGTTTGTACTTACGAGGTCGATATTCAGAATTGTGACGTAGGTTAAATTGATTTTAGTTGGAAAGAATAGGCTAGTTTTGCAATTTCAAATATTTGTCACTTTCTGACAAAGGTAGTAAGCTTTCATAGCACTTAAATGAACAGTATTCATGTACACACCACATAATAGGTGTGTAATTGATGCTTTATCTATCTTTTTTATCATTCTTGTGTGTCCACATATTCTGATGGTAAATCTTGTTTTGTTCCACAAGCCTGTCACCTCATAAACCAGCTAAATGAGTCTTATTTTCTGGTAAGCTTTATTCTTCATCAATAGTATTAGCATACATGCAATCTATCACGCCGAGGCGTGAAATAGACACGCCGGTCCACTCGCGGATGCGTGTCTATTTCACGCTTTGCCTCCTCTAGGCGTGTACATGACACGCGCGCGTCTACGTAGAATACCGGCAGGGGGCGATCGTTTCCTCAACGCCAACAGCTGTCCGCGCACCAAAGAGGAAGCGATATATCGCGTTCTCCAGTTCCGGTTAGCAGGATATATATTTTTGTATATAAATACACTTTTTAAATTAAAAAAAAAAAAAAAAATATATATATATATATATATATATATATATATATATATATATATATATATATATATATATTTATTTATTTATTTATTTACATCAGCACAAGATACTCGACAGCCCACACACACACACACACACACACACACATATAACAACGTTAGGCTACAGCAACGTTAGGATTTCTTCATGAAAGCAGCACTATAATGAACCTTTATTTGTCACATATGGTCACAAGTGAAAGTAACCGGCGAAATTGGCCGGCATCCTGCCCGCACGAACG
This sequence comes from Moxostoma hubbsi, assembly GCA_032164185.1. Taxonomy (NCBI): domain Eukaryota; kingdom Metazoa; phylum Chordata; class Actinopteri; order Cypriniformes; family Catostomidae; genus Moxostoma; species Moxostoma hubbsi. The sequence goes on from JAVLUX010000015.1 coordinate 19,335,913, forward strand.
TGCAACGCGACGACAACGGTATCGCTTCCTCTTTGGTGCGCGGAGAGTTGTTGGCGTTGAGGAAACGATTGCCCCCTGCCGGTATTCTACGTAGACGCGCGCGTGTCATGTACACGCCTAGAGGAGGCAAAGCGTGACACCGACACGCATCCGCGAGTGGACCGGCGTGTCTATTTCACGCCTCGGCGTGATATCGGGTTGAATCTAAACTGTAGTCAAAATCCACAAGAAAAACAGGATTATGTCAAATTCCAATTTGCTTGATTCTTTGCATGATTCTTTAATTGACATGCCCCTAACTCAGAAAACTGGGACTCCAAGAAAATCGGTCTGTTAATTACTTTATAGTGGCATTCAATTGTGCTTATCATTTAAATGCAATCATTCTGGCATGTCATGAGCACACCATTAATTCATTATGTTTACATTACTATTTTATACCAGATGAGTAGTACATTTACTCGCTGACTGAATTGCTCAGAGCAGTTCTTGTATTAACTCCTCCTAATATTGCACCACCACTCAGTTGTCATGGGTATAATTAGCTGTAACGTAATTGATGGGCAATTGATGGAATTTAATTGTACTTTTAATACTTAAGTAAATTTAGTATCAATTTCTTTGTTACTTTTACTGAAGTATTTTTAGAATGAGCCCGGTGGCGTAACTTGGATCTCGCAGGTCTTTTTTATGGTTTCTTTTGGTCGAACGTTGTGGGCCCCCTCTCACCTCGGGCGGCTGCCTATCCTGCCCTCCTTCTAGTTACGCCCCTGAATGAGACACTAACTTTTACTTGAGTCCATTTCCATGAAGGAATCTTTACTTTTGCTTAAGTATGAGAAATGGATACTTTATACAACACTGCACCTAATGTAACAAATGTCTTGTTGCACCGCAACAGCTTAAGGCTGTCTATCTGGACGCATAGAAGTGAACGTTCTAAGAAGATGACATGCATAGACAATCAGCTCTGAGTTGTAGCATGTGCAGCACATCTGGAATAGAACAATGTGCCTATATAATGTTGATGTGACACAAAGCGGCAGTCCTATCTAGTGTACACAGCATCATTGATTATAATTGGAGGGATTTGCTTTTGATGAGCCGCCCCTCCTGCATCCTTGATAACAGATAAATTGTGTAGAAGCAATTTTTCAGTACCGAGTTTGTCTGTTTGTGGTTTGACAGCTTGAATAAAGCCTTGGGTATATGTAGTGAAATTGCAAAATGAAAGTTGCCTTTCTTATCTTTCTTAAATTTCTAATCTCTGCTATCACTATGTAGAACCACTTGTGTTTTAGTATTCCTCATGTGTATGTCCCTTTGGATGAAAGTCTGCTAAATGTATGCATGTAAATATCATTTATTTATATTTATTTGTACAAAACATTTTTTAATTTGAAGAGGAATGCAAAAATATAGACACAATTGACACAGTCTTATTTTCTATTAGGGGCTGTGTGCAAAAACATCTCCCTATTTAGTTCTACAGGACTTTAAAAGGATGGATTATGAGGAGCTTATCTTGATAAATTTTACCCCACCTCTGTTTTTCTCAGACTCGTAACCTTTTCCCTCCATGGCCCATCACTTAGCTAAAACTTTTTTTTATCTGAAAAGAAAAATCCACTTATTCCCCAATGGCTAAAAAGGCCACAGGACTGTTCTTAGAGAGCCCTCAGCTGTAAGCTCACACAGAGAAAGTAGAGGACAAATTATCCACAATATCCTTCCCCACTCTACAGATACTGAGTGAGAGAAGCCAGTCTTGTCTGTAATCCAACCTCAATGACACTTTTAATAGTAGCTGAAATGGTCAGGATTTGCCCTTTGACTTAAATGTTTTGTTGATTTATGAGGGGTTTCATTCATACTAAGGAGTTTAAACATCATGGTCTCTATAAGGAGTTTAAACATCATGGTCTCTATAAGCTTATTAAATTGATATTTAAATTTATTGGACATATTTCTGCATTTCTGTTGTGAATGTGCAATGCAATGATGCAAATGACCCCTAATCTTTGACCATATGATGTCTGTGTGGTCTTAGGTGGGATGGTGGGAGAACGGGGTGTTACGTCTGAGATACCCTGCTTGGTCCCGTTACGGGCCGTTTCTACAGCCACTCGATGATGCCCAGCACCTGAGGGTTGTGACCCTGGAGGAGCGTCCCTTTGTTATCGTGGAGCTTGCAGACCCTTCCTCTGGAACCTGCATTAGGGACTCCGTGCCCTGCCGGCGGCCTCTCAATGTCACGTTAGTACTCATCAGACCACCTCTTCTGCCATTAATCATGGCTTTTTTAAATGGGGAAAAAGGAAAATTTTGTTCTGGAGGGGAATGAGGAAGCCAAAGTTAAAATGAGAAAATTGTCAAATTAATTTCTATGGATGGACAGGGGCAACTGTAGTTTCTATCTACTATGTAGTTTCAGTTTTCAGTTTTGTGGCACTTTTTGCACAGTTTTTCAGTGCAAAGATTCTGATTCTTATTCACTAACCGTGCAATCCATTTTATCCTGGCACAATCAGCACTAAAATAGCTGGTATAGACATTAGTATTTTAAATTATGTTATTGAGTGCATTCACATGCATGATCCTACAAAGGTTATGCTTAATAAGTTGACAACACTTCATGGTCATGTGAACACCTAAAACCTTAAATAATAAACCGATTATCACCGGTTACAAGTAAACACAAACATTCTTTCTGTCTTGTCCAATATGTGCAGAGAATAACCTGATTAATAAATCACAGATTTGTTTTTGTTGTTTTTCTAATTACATCTTCTACATTGTAATTAGATTACTGTTCTAAATACTAAAGTAAATAAATTACTCATTAATTACTTTTCTAAAACCTCTTTTAATTATTTTAATTCTTTCAAATAAGTCTTATAACATCAAATAGATTTTTCTTTAACTGTTCTTATACTGTTCCTAAATGGTTAATAAATTATGTAACAATAGAATCGATCACTCTCTTTATAATTTCTTCTTCAAGCAAGTACATTTGTTGTAAAAGGCTGTATTTCAAGTAAGCCTCGCAGGCAACATTCGTGAAAGCATAGTAACAGTAAACTGTTTTAACAAATTACAACAGCCTGTCAGCAAACCAGGGCAGAAGGGAACAAATATTGGCTTACCGTTTATCATGTGCTGAAACTTGATTTGGACTGAAACTTTACAATCTGGAATTATGTGTAATGCCACAACAATCACATGAATTTCTCTTTGACACCTGAACTTCTTCTGAACATCAAATCTAAGTGACACCTTAAAAATATCTTAATGCAGTGCAACAAATGAAAGATAACGCAGGTGTCTCGAGGTGCACTTTTAAATATTGAAGCTCTTTTTTACTTGACACGGTGTCTAAAACATCTATACTATATCAATGTGATATGTAATGCAAGTACATCATAAGTAACTGTTAAATAACTAAAAATGGATGAGTAATCCCTTTGTGACAGGGCGGAGGGCTGGGCCGGGTCATAATGCTACACACCCGGGCCCATAATCAGGCTAATCAAGCCTCAGAGAGGGATAAAGGTCGACTGGAGACTGCAGTGGGACAGAGAGAGAGATTTACAGGCAGCTGTCTAACACCTTTGTGTGTTTGTATTTTTGTTTCATTTTTATATTAAACTATAGAGATGTCCCGATCGGTCGGCCACTGATCAAAATCAGACGATATTTGTCTTAAATCCGTGATCGCCGATCGGCCGATCGTGCCTAGATTTAGGGCGATCTTTTTTGCAGCATGCAGGCAATCACACATCCACTGCTCCTCTAATGAATGAGTGCTTTCTCAGCCCTTGAAGCATGACAGAATGGCCTATGGAGGGTGAGTTGTTAGCAATTCTAAGCATTCACAAATTTAAACTTTCAGACATTATGTAATTGAGATGAATATGCTGGTTTGTTTTTAAAAATGTGTAAATAAATGTGTATGAATATTAATTTGCCCATTTTCTAGAGTCGTTACAGTAGTTATTTGGACTCGTTGCACAGTGAACAGGAAGAGGATATAGAGGCTGCTAACAGTTTTAAAAACAAATTAAACAACAAATAAAAATGCAAATACATGATACATGATGTGAGTTGTGACAATCAAACGTTGTGTTGAGTGATAGAGACAGTTTGAGCAATCATGAGCACTTTTAGCTTTACGCTCTTTAACATGAGCTCTGAAGACGTGCACTCTTCAGGTGCTCTCAATATCTCATCATCAGTCACTCATACCAATTTAAATCAGATTAATGTTTTTCACAAGACCACTAATAATAAATATAACTGTTTAACCTTCAATAACAACACCGCGTCTTCATGCATTTGCTTAATAATTTGTGATTTGTTTTACAGCAAAACTCAAAGACAGTAAACAGACCATAGATTATTTCTCACTGGAGCAGTTTTAGAGCTTGTTATGAATATATTTTTCTTATCTTTGAATGTATCTCTGTGGTGTGTGATGCTTTCATGGTTTTTACTGCTTGTCAGTATGTCTCAATGGCATTTTGATATTGACAACAGAACTATTAATAACTGTTTCATTATTGTTGAACTTGGGCCTGTTCAAGTGTAATTGTTTACGCCACTTTTAAGCGTATTTAAGATTTCTATTCATCCATACAGAACTCAGGATATGTGATTTATTTTTGTACGTGAATATTAAAGTTATAATAAGCTATTACACCATTCTAAGTAGAAGTTGATTTTATATGTGAGTTTTATTAAAATGGTAGCTTCACTAATTTAAATGCATTAAGCTGAAGACATCTTTTAGTTTCTTTGTTTACTTAGTTATTTTTGTAAACAAACAGCCTGCAGCTCTATTATCTAGGCAAAGTATCCGATCAGGACTCGATATCTGTAGATATTTCATATTTAAATATCAGATCGGGATCGGGTGCCAAAAAAGCTGATCCAGACCTCCCTATTAAACTATTTTTTATATTATCAAGTCGGTTCTCGCCTCCTCCTTTCCATTAATCCATTTTCCATTTACACCCTTCACTTTTTCAAGGAAAATTCAATGACAGTAAAAATAAACAATGTGTTGTACTGTTCAGGGACTAAAAACAACAAAAAAAAATAATTTCAGTTAGGCAAAGGAATGTGTGATGCAGCAGTTTCCTTCAGAATATTTTTTTTGAGGGGTAGTGTAGTTCCAAAACTTTACTGTGATAAATCCTTTGGCCTTTAGTTTCATGAAAAAATTATTGGTACAAAATTAACCAGTTAAAACCGTTTACCAACATTTAAAAATAAAGTTTTCACTCCGGAACAATATAAAATCACTTTGTTCCAGTTTTCGGTTATGGTCTGTTAAAATAATTGTTTTCATTTTTGTTCCATGAACTGTTTTTGGTCCCTGGTACTGTTTACCAGTGCAGTTAATGACGCAATATATTAATGCCTGTTTTCCATGGATGGTAAAAGGAGTTTAATTTAAAAGAAATGTTTGTTTGCATATTCTATTGATCATGGCAGCAGCAGCAGCTTATCAAACTAGAGAGAAGATTGTTATAACTAGGCATATATCTTGATGCCATCTTTCTCCAGTCATATATCTTGGGTGATCTTCCTCACGTTCTTTCCATTTTTTCCTTTATCTCTGGATCGCTCACTTTTTTCTTTATATCACAGTGAGGTTCCAGGGGCTAGACTCATCTCTCTTAGCTTTGCAATTGATCACTTGTTTCCTCTCTCCCTCTATCATTTTGTCTTTGCCTTATGGCGATCTCTGTTCATACTTAGCCATCATGTTGCTTGTCAGTCTGCCCAAGCGCTTGCCGTGTACATGTGTCTCTGCGGATGCTGCTTCACTTCTCCACTATGTGGGTGTCTGTGTTTTGTCTCATTATATCACTCAGGTATTTCACTCAAATTTCCGAAGACAACATACTACTCACAAACCACCTTGTCTCTTTCCATTCCTCTGTCTTTCCCTCTTTCATTCGCCCTCTGTAATTCATAACTCACAATACATGTTTCTCTTGTATTTTCACTGTTAACGTTAGGAGCATAGGAATTATATGAATGTGGCGTGAAACAGTATAAAGCTTATCAACTTGAGTCATAGATATTAACTACTGTATGTGACGTTTGTGCTGTAGATTTGCTGTAAGGCGGATATGGGTAAGTATGTAATAGCTTAACGCTAACTTACCACTTGCACTTTGCTAATGCAACCCTTTTGGCAGAGGCTTCTGTTTGGTCTGGAGTTAATTTATCTAAAAATGAAAGTTCTGTCACTTTATCATCCTTATGTTGTTCCATACCCTTATGACTTTGCATTTTTGAAAATTGAGAGCCCCAGCCCTCATTCGTCTTCATTATATGGAAAAAAAGTGGCCTGATACAATTCAAAAATGTACCTTTTATGTTCTACAGAAGAAGAAGTCAATAAGGTTTGGAATAATATGATGGTGATTAACATTATAATAACAGAGTTGTCGATTCACTTGTCCAGCTACTATTGTTCTGTGAACTGCAGACAAGCAAAACAAGACATAATGTAAAATGATTATTTCCCAAAGAATGTGAGGGAGCAAACTTAAAAGTTTCTAAAGTAAGAATAGTTGCTACTGCTATTATTGAAATAACAGAATTTTTCCATCCGATATATTTTTTTAAACACACATTAATACTCTCTCTAATTACAGTACACTTCAGGAAGGGGTGGCACCCATGAAGCAGTGCTGCAAGGGCTTCTGCATTGACATCCTTAAGCGATTGGCCAGAATTGTGGGCTTCACATATGACCTCTACTTGGTGACCAATGGGAAACATGGGAAAAAGATTGACGGAGTTTGGAATGGGATGGTGGGAGAGGTGAGTGGAGCTTTTCATTAGTTGCGGCTACTTTAAACCACCATGTTTGTTGTATTCCCATCAGCGTGTCTCGTTATCCACTGTGCTGATGAGAAACTACCCTGGATGCACTGTCAGCGATATCACTGAGAAGACTGCACTTGCATACGTAAATACATGCATTAGGTAGGGAGAGGACTAGAGATTAAAGGCAAGGCTGCTATTCCCTTAGCACTCATGATTATCAAACACTGGGATTATTGGATAGACAAAGTCTTGGTGCAGTGTATGTTTGAAGAAGTTGAACTGCAGAAACTATGTGCATCAGACATGTTGTGTGTATGTGAGTTGATCTATAAAGGGTTTAAACCTATAATTTGGCATGGTGTGTGGTGTTACATGGAAGTTACTTGTTGGCCTCTTTGATGACTAAATTCTCATCCGTATCTGCCAGCCTAGCGCACTACTGAAACACTCTTACCCCTGTTAACACAGCGCCAAGAATTTGACTAATTGTTCACACACATAGATGCACAGGTATGCTGAGGTATCTAAGACAGAGCCCTGAAACCAGCAAACAACGAGCTGTGAATGCATGTAAGTGTGTATGTGTGTGAAACAGACAGGAGGTTGTTGTTCTGAGAGAGAGGCCCCTCTGTGGTGCTCACACCCCTGAGTGACGCGTGTTCAAGACAGTTGCTAGGGAATAGAAACAGCCCTGTCTCAGCCCTTTTCCCTGTCTCATTCCTCCTTCATCTCCACTCTTCTGGACTTAATATTACTCACATTTTCCTGTGTTTTCTTTCTCTCTTTCTCCAACTCTGCTCTCTTCTCCCTTTTCTTTTTTTTCTACTTCAGTCTCTAATGTATCTCTTTTTCTTTGAACAAATCCCTCTCTCAATCTCTTCTGCTTGTTCCTGGTCTCTTCACTGCATATTTTGATCCTTAGCCAATCAGCTGTCAGCTCAGCCCCTGTAGGCACAGTGCTAAGGGTTGTTTTCTCAGGCTGCGAGCATGTGTGTGTGTGTGTGTGCATGAGAAGCTTTGATCTTCTATCTACGACAGGTCCACATTTCCCCTGTGTGGCTCGCTGGCCTGCAGCAGGTCCATGGCTGCAGTGCGCTCAAGACAACTTCATCAATGTTCTTTCCACAGTCTCTGCAGACCAACAGACATGCAGGCTCACTTTTCATGATGACGCAAAATCTTTTGCTATGCTGCAGATGTAGAGTGCAAATTTTATTACCTAAATAATCCCCCTTCCATCACAGACACACACACGTATGCACAGATGAGCATCATTTTGAAATCAGTGCAGCATTCAAGCTGTCAAAAGAGCTTTGGGAAAACTTGTAACCTAGATGACTTTAGGCAGCGATTCAATTCTGCACAGTCGCCATAAATCCTGTTCCTCTGCATCATAAGCTTTTCACACCGTTCAGGAATATAAAACGGAATGCAAAAAAGAATAGAGCTGCACCGGAAAGTTAAGATGTTAATGTTGTCCCTTCTTTTTGGTATTCCTGCACATACTTTCTCTTTGTATGGGGTATACTGTCTAGAGATGGATAACCTGCCTTCTGTAGCGTCTGTGTGTGCAGCCTTCTTACTACACTATCTGCCCGACCAATTTATGGATATTGGAATGTGGCCAGTACGTGAAATGAATATTAATTATAGTTGGAGGCTGGAAGAGGTTCTCTGAATTTGCAGATAGACCACCTGTTACACAAATGCATATGCCCCCTGTGTTCAGGCAAAAAGGGTTAGTTTTTTTTGAATGTGACTTAAAATAAATGTTACATTGCAAAAAAATCTAATGATTAAACAGAATTGAATATTTTTTGTATTGATTTTGGATTAAATATGAGGACATTTTATTGACAGGTTTTTTGAAAATCAACCTTTTATAATTATTATGCATGCAGCATTTATGACCTATTAGTTTGAAAGAATACATGAAAAATGTCTATGTCTTTTAAAAATGAATTTGTCACACCACAGGACCATTTAAAAGGAATTAGAGAAGGAAAACGGTTGTTTAAATTTTTTTACAAAATTGAATGACAACCAGTTACAGGACCTAAGATATACACTCTCCATTATTCATTAATATCAATTTTAAACCAAAATCTTAATGTTGATTAAAATAAAAGTCCCCAGACATGTTATGCATCAACTTTCCAAACATAATAGCGGGAAAGCCAAAAATTTAAATAAAAAAAGCTCCTCACTTCCTTCTGTATACTAGGTGGTGTACAAGCGGGCAGACATGGCGATCGGCTCCCTCACTATCAACGAGGAGAGGTCGGAGGTCGTGGACTTCTCTGTGCCCTTTGTGGAGACGGGCATTAGCGTCATGGTTTCTCGTAGTAATGGGACCGTCTCTCCTTCTGCCTTTCTTGGTGAGTTTGCATCTTGTAAGAGCCATAATGCTTCATCATATCTGACTTTGATCAGTCTCTGCTTCATGTGATTATGATGTACGACTTTCCAAGTATTGGTGGGTATCATTTTACAGCTCATCAATCAGACTTACAGTTCCCTTTCAAAACAAAAAATGTATTACACTTCAGTGAGAAGCACTATATCAACATTCTTCATCAAGACCTGATGCTGCACTTTTTAATTTTTTTTATTTATATTTATATTTGTGTGTTGATGAACAATCAAAAAAGTGATAGGGTGGAGGGCACATTTAAATCTCATCAGCCTCACTTCACAAAAATGGCATTGTTTTAAATACCTAGTTGCCATGGATACGCTTTCCAGAACAAAACTGTCCAGAAACGTCAGTCACACTAATATTTTTGTCTTATACGCAAGTGGAATAATTAGGTGTAAAATATTGCTGCAACTACTATGTTTATGAAGATACTTTTGTTTTATCAAAGATGATTTCTGTTACATTCATATTCTATCTTAAGGAAGTTTACTTCTTGTCAGTGGCTCAGGGTAAAAACTGTGAAAATATGTCAATAAAGAGACATTTTTTTAACATAAAATTCAACTTCTGTTACTCATTGATTCTCTCTTCAGAATTTGTACTTTCTGTCAGTGGCTCAGTACACATACTGTGAAAAGCACACAGTCTTAGTGGTATTACATTTTATACATTAAAAAATAAAAAACTATATTTTCTAAAGAAATTGGTTGACACTATAAACCTCTGATATTTATATTATCACTTGATTTCTGTCCTTTTGAAGAGTGCAAAGCAAGAAGAAAAAAAGGTTTTGATTTCTCTCTTTTTCCTCTCTCCTTCTTTCCCCTCTCTCAGAACCCTACAGCCCTGCTGTGTGGGTGATGATGTTTGTAATGTGCCTGACCGTTGTGGCAGTGACCGTTTTCATCTTTGAGTTCTTCAGTCCTGTTGGGTACAACCGCAGCCTTCAGAGTGGCAAGAGTGAGTCTGCTGTTCTCTGACTTTAAGCCATCCACACAAACTATCAAAGTTAAAACTTTAGTAGACTCAAGCGTTACTGTTACGAAGATAAATGTGCACTGTTGTTTTATTGGTGAGTTTATTGAGGAGTTAAAATGGCTGAACTCACCTCTACTCTTTATTGGGTTGGCTCCTGTGCTCTGTATTCCATTCTCTTCTATGTTTGTTCTCTTCTTCATCCTCTTCTGGCACCGGCACTGGCCCCCCCTCATCATCTGCTAAGTTTTGCAGGAATCCAACAAATTTAAATGTAAATGAAATTCATTCTTTCTTTCTTTCTTTCTTTCTTTCAGAGGCTGGAGGTTCTAAGTTCACAATAGGGAAGTCAATCTGGCTTCTCTGGGCTCTGGTCTTTAATAACTCTGTTCCAGTGGAGAACCCCAAAGGAACCACTAGTAAGATCATGGTTCTTGTTTGGGCTTTCTTTGCTGTCATCTTCCTGGCTAGCTACACTGCCAACCTGGCTGCCTTCATGATCCAAGAGGAATACATTGACACTGTGTCTGGCCTCAGTGATAAAAAGGTAGGGCCTTAAGTGTTTTAGAACGTGATACAGAGGGAATGTGTACATATTAGTGGGTATTTGTGCATACAAAGATTTTGTACTTCATGTTGTGTTGATGTGAATTTTGGAATCAATACTCAGCATGACCGAAGGGACTAAAGTGGGATTGGAAAACTTGAGATTGGCAGCAGCTTAAATTGGAAAATAAGTGGATGAACAACATGGAAAAATAAAAACACTCCCACTGTTTGTGTTTTTAGGTGCAGGATGCTGTCTGTTAGTGAAAATTGCACTCATTTTCAGAAAATGCTAAAAAAGTGCCATTTACTCAGAATTAATGGGTATAGATTTTTACACAATTAGAGTCTCTCCTTTTTACAATTTTGGCCATCATTTTTTACATGACAAGCAGTTTATCAGTAATAAAAGGCCTTACCAAAGCTGGCAAGAACAACAAAGAACATTTTTACTTGATTGTGTAGTAACAGCCAGAGGATATAGTATTGATATGTCTTTTCTTGTGCTTACACTTTGAAGTGTAAAGTGTTACAGAGATCTAAGTAGGGAGTGTGATGTCAGAACTCACCTACTGGATAGTGGGTCTATGTGCTGTTCAGCAATTTGGCATTTCTAGCATGGAAATGTTCCTTTGCCTTTGAATCTTGTGAAGGGATGCTTGAGGAGACACACACACATACATCAAAACAAAAACAGTGTTTAGCTGGTATGCCAATTGAATGTACTTATGTACACTGACATTAAATTTATTTGTGTTCCATTGTTTTTTGACATTTTTAAAACAACAAACTGCAACAAATCTGGATACTTTAAGCTATTTAACTTAAGGCATTTTTTGTTACTTTTATGTGCTTCATGATCATTTTGCAATCCTTTTTAAATTCAGATAGTTTCCCTCATCTGTTTCACTTTTGTTCTCATTTGTTTACAGCAGAATAAAAATCACAATGCTTATCTCAGCATTGCTGCTCTTTATATTGTTCATTATTTATGAATAATAATATATAAGCAGTTTTGACAGCTGCAGTTGCTATAGACCTCTTTCTGACACACGTTCACATTCAGGTTTAGTCGTACAATACATTTTTTATTAATTTCCTTTGTTTGTCCACTAATTACTTCTCAACAAACAAATGCAGCATCAATTTCATTCACTCTTTCAAACTTGATTTCTCTCTCTCAGTTTCAGCACCCAACAGAGCAGTACCCCCCTCTGAAATTTGGAACGGTCCCAAACGGAAGCACAGAGAAAAACATCCGCAGCAACTATCCAGACATGCACCAGTACATGATCAAATACAACCAGAAAAGTGTGGAGGATGCTATCTCGCACCTCAAGACTGGGTCTGTGCTCTGTTCCTTACTCACATTCATCCCTCTCTCCATCACTCAGTGTGTTTGCGTGCATGATATTACCCCAATTTTGCAATGCCTGAAATACCTTTACCTTTGCCAATTTGGGGGCTTATCCAATGTGTGCATGTCTATTTCTATTTCTATTTCCAAATCTGGACTTTAAAATCAGAGAAAAAAATGATAATTTCAGATAAATTTTTTCTTTTAGAATCAGCTGATTTTTGAGAAGAATCAGCATATTGTAGCTGTGCATATTTTTAAACACACCCACTTGTGACTTCCTTTATTCTCTCGCCAATATGTTACTGTATCTAACTTATCTTTCTTCCACTCCCTTCTTTACACCTTCAATCCTTCAATTATTGCTCTTGCAAACAGGGGTTCCTTTACAATGTGTTTGCACATTTCTCCTCCTCTCACACTTCCTTTCTCAAGTAACAGGCCTATACCATAAACACTCTTCCTCTATTTATCATGCATTGTTAATCCACACTGTGGTATTCCTGAGCCTGTCATTTCCTTATCCATTTTTAGTAGAAGTGATGATATAATGCTGCAACACTACAACTTTTCTCTCTGCTCTCTTTCTGTCTGTCATCCCCCTCCACCTCTCACATTCTGTCTGTTCTGACTCCTACTCTGCCTCTCTTTGCAGCAAGCTGGATGCCTTCATCTATGATGCGGCTGTGTTGAACTACATGGCCCGTAAAGATGAAGGCTGTAAGGTGATGACCATTGGCTCAGGGAAAGTATTTGCCACGACGGGCTACGGCATCGCCCTGATCAAGAACTCACGGTGGAAACGGCCTTTGGATCTGGCCTTACTGCAGCTGGTGGGCGACGGTGAGAGTTCTGTAGAATCAAATTGAAGAGGGGGCTGAATTTAGGGGATTGTTTATAAGTATATTTGGCTGTTGGGGTTGGGGAGATTAAAGCCTTTGGGAGATGAAAGTATTTTTTTTATGCATATTTAAAAGTTTATTCATGAGCTTTTACTTTTCAGCCCATATTTCCAACCCCTTAAGTGTAATCCAGTTCACCTGATATGATGCAATATGTATCTCTGTTGTCTGGCAGGTGATATTTGTCTATGTACTCTGGCTGCTAGCAGGCTGTTTACTGATATAAAGGAGATGATAGCAACTCACTGATGCATATAAGATATGGGCATGTATCAATGATTCAGTTTGCCTTGGGAATGACAGAAATGCATTGTGAGTGAAAGGCGGAGAGAGAAGGAAAGAGAGATTGTGTGCATGAGATTCTGTTATTTTATGTGTGTTTGTGAAAACTCTGCTGAAAAGACTAGTTTAGACTATTGTGAATTTCCATGCTAATCCAAGCTTGTTTATGCTCATTAGTGCTGGTTGGGTGCTGATTTGGTGCTTTACCAGCATAGCCAAGCTTTTCACCATCTTGAAAAAAAAAAATGCTGCTCAACCAGTATGGCCTTTCTGATAAAGCTGTTTGCCCAAGAGAGGCTTGTTGGGCACACTAGCAGCCCAGCATTGAAAACACAACATATGCTGGTGACCAGCAATGCTGGTCTTTTCAAAAGTGAATGTATGAGTGAGATGTGTATATTGAGTGACAGCCTACTCTCACACTTCGTAGTGGATTAGTTGCTAGTGCAACACATCTGTTTCAGATGACTTTGTCCAATAACTAATTCTTTAATTGTCATTAATACACCCTACTCCCTGACTTCCTGACACATAAACAGTGGCTATCTCATTCAGTGTTTTGTCTCAGCTGGATGGTTTGTTTGATTTTTGTTTAAATCCTCTTTGGTTTTTGGTGTTTTGGAGAGAGAAAGACTGAAAGAATGCATGTGTATGCCAAGTTCCCACAGTGAGATCGTCACACTGTTGCCAGGTTCCATTAGCTAGCACCACCGTTTAACAGCCAAGCATTTTTACATGTGAAATGAACAGTGACATTTTAATTTATGTAATTTGTTTTTGTTCAGGTGGGGATGTGTTTATCTAATGTTATTTTATGAAATATGGCCTTGTTTTATCTTTAAAGTGTTATATAGAATAGTGGTGTGTGGGGTATCATTGATGCTAATGAGTCTTTAATTTCAATTATAGGGAATACAAATAGTTTAGTGTTGTTTAAAAACATTTTTGCTGTTCTTTATGGCAGCTGTCTAGCTTTACATGTAATCTCTCGCCACTTTTCCATGAGACATTTTTTAAAGACTATGTCAGTGCTTTGTTAAATTGGTCAGTAGTGGTAGTTTGCTATTATGTTTGCTGCTGTTGTATATTTTGCTCTTCTGAAGTTAAGAAGGTTGATTGATCTATATGGGCATATTCATTGAGGGCACATTGGTTAGTTATCTACACAACTTAAAAAGTATAATTCTTATTTGATGAAATGGTGTCAGTTAAATGCATGCTCTGAACCTTGAACATATGAAGTCACAACGGAAATATTGAATTGTAGTTTAATGCTGTTTATGTTGTACAACAACTAGTGGTGAGTCTGTCGAGTTATAGGGATTACAAATTGTACTTTTAGGTTTCTTTAGAGCCTATACTAACCACAGGCAACCACTTTCGCATCTGCAGTCTTTACATGCCTTTAAAACCTAATGGTTAGTGCCATGTAAAAGCACATCTTACCTGCCAAAAGCACTATGTTATTTTATCTCAGGGCCAGCCGCTTTCTTTTGCAGTGAATATCTAGAATACAAGTCCTTTCGCCTACTTGCAACTTCAACAATTTATCGCAGTTCTCAGAGATGCCTCTGCAGTTCTGATCTGTTATAAAGGTTTTGACATTTAAGGCTGATCCAGGAGCAGTGTTTTCTTAGGTGTGATAGTGGATAAGAGTAAGGTGGGATCAGAGGGGGATGCACAGGGAACATTGTTGGAGGTTAAGCAGATGGCAACTGACTGGCTGTCTGCCTGAGCTTAAAGACCTTGCTAAAGCATAAACTGTTAAAATGTGCCCACTTACCCATGCCAACCCTCAGTACCCATTGCCAAACAGAAGCTGTTATGGTAAGACCAGAGGTGTGAAAGTATGTGTTCGTGTGTGTAATAATGTGCAATCAATGTGTGAGAGAATTTACATTTGTTTATGAATATGTGCGTGTGGGTGTGTATTTGGGAATTTGAATGTTTTTGTAAGGCTTTGTAAGTGTGTATGTGTGTGTCTCACCTGTATCTATGTGTGAGCATATATCTGTGTGTGTATATGTGTGTTTGCATGGGCTTAGTATGGCACACCTGCAGAGTTTGGCTCTGGTCAGTGAAGTGGTTTGCCAGGGCCACTGGCAGGAGTCAGGAGGAGGTGAATGGACAGTGTCAGCAGAATGAGGCAGTGCTCAGATCCAAGCCGGGCTCGTGTTGTTATCTGTTAAAATCCCACGTGGGATTCAGCCTGCGCTTCACCGTCTTGCTCGACTGTATCATCTTTTGTGAAATATTTTATGTGAGGTGTTCGCGGCATCTCATCTATATTGTGATTATTTCCCACAGGTTTCGCTTGCTGGATAGTTTGTTTTGATAGCATAAAAGACAGGCACTTGTAAGGGGGAGTCTACCTATTGACCCAAGGATGGTATCCAATAGCGCGGCTGAAGGTCTCCTGTGTGTTCTGTCTTATCATGCGCATTAAATAATACTTTGATTATTTGCTTTGAGTTCCATGTTTTATTAATCTTATCATTTATTCTTTTCTTTATTTCACCTAACTCCAATTATGAAAAACCTCATTGATGTATCCATGTTCTGAATGTATGTTTTGTATCTTATTATTTTTAGTAATTCTCTCTTCTAGACGGCATTTGTTATTTCAAAGTTATTTGGGTCCAGTGCCGACCAGACGCAGGTCCTTTAACTACAAACTCATCAGTTTCAAATATTAGTATGTCTTAGAACGTAAGTCCCTATAGGTTCTCGGTTTGATCCGTTTAGTCTTATTTGGCTAAATTCAGTATAGATTTTCGAATCACCGTTTAGCCCCAGTCAATTAAGTTCTGTTTTACAGATTCCCGGTCCTACTCTTAGTATTCCCATTTAATTCTACTTCACTAAGTCCTTATAGATTCTCGGTTCGCTGTTTAGCCTTTTAGTAGATACTTAACTAATGGGTTACTTCTGAAGTAGCTTAGTTAAGCCAACTCTGACTATAGATTTGTAGTTAATAAGAAATATACTAAAAAACAGTCCTTTAGAATGAATAAAAAGTAACGTCTCGGGTTACTTGTGTAACCCTTGTTCCCTGAAAAAAGCGGAACGAGATGCTGCGCTGCTAAGCGCTATGGGGAAACAATCTTATTGTGAGCTGCTTCTGAACAATGAAATTGACTGGAATTTATAGCCTCGGTTGGTGAGATCATTGGACGCACCTGTGACGAGGCTATAAATAGAAGGCGTCACCAGAGTGTCGTCAGATTATTTTTCTGAAGAGCGGTCCTGGGACGTCCCAGTGCGGCAAAAGAAGCGCAGCATCTCGTTCCGCTTTTTTCAGGGAACAAGGGTTACACAAGTAACCCGAGACGTTCCCTTTACAAAAAGCTTCACTTTGATGCTGCGCTGCTAAGCGCTATGGGGAACGAAATGCCCACGCCGCCGCACTGGGGCTGTCCGGACCCCTGATCGTTGTGAAGTGTTTTCACAGAACGCAAGAGGTTCCAAACATGAGCTTGAGATGTCGACTCAAGGGCATAAGCCCGGAGTAGCAGAACATCTAACACCATAAAATCCGAAGAGTGTGTACGGAAAGGACTAGCCTGCCGTATCACAAACCTGGTTTAGACATGAGCTTGAGATGTCGACTCAAGGACATAAGAGTCCGGAGTAGCGGAGCATCTAGCCCACAAAGTCAAAAGATGAGTTTTAGAAGCCGATTCAAAGGCTCTAACTCAAAAGTTCGTACCATGAACTTGGATTTGGCATGAGCCCGGGATGTTGACCCAAGGACATAGTCCGGGGTAGCAAAACATCCCAGCCAATGTAGAAATTGTAGAATGTGTGTGGAGGGGACTAGCCCGCCACATCACAAACTTGCTCCTGCATGAGTTTGAGATGTCGACTCAAGGACGTAAGAGCCCGGAGTAGCATGAACATCCAAACTATAGAATTTAATGAATGTGTGCGGAGAGGACCAGCCTGCCGCATCACAAACTTGCTGCAGAGGGACCCCTCTAGCCAAGGCTTTAGAGGAAGCGACCCCTCTGGTGGAGTGAGCCCTGACACCTACTGGCGAAGCTTGACCGCGCGCCTCATAGGCCAGGGCAATAGCATCCCTCACCCAATGTGACATAGTCTGCTTACTAGCGGCCGCCCCCTTGTTGCGGCCCCCATAGCAAACAAACAATTGCCCTGACTTACGCCACTGGCTTGTGCGGTGGACATAAATCTGAAGGGCACGGACTGGGCAGAGTCCATGAAGTCTTTCCTGCTCCGGCGTTAAAAACGGCGGGGAGCAGAAGGCTTCTAAAGTGACAGGATGTACTGTCGAAAAAGGAACTTTAGGAAGATAATCAGGGTGAGGATGCAAAATTGCTTTGGCCATACCGGGGGCAAATTCTAAGCAGGTCGGCAGAATAGACAGAGCCTGTAGATCCCCAATCCTCTTAAGAGAGGTAATAGCCATAAGGAAGACCATCTTGAGAGTCAGAAGTCTGTCAGACGCTGACTCCAGAGGTTCAAAAGGGGTCTCGACCAGAGCCTCCAGGACTATAGTTAAGTCCCACGAAGGAGTTCTGGCCCTAACGGGAGGCCTCAGTCGCCTGGCTCCACGAATGAAGCGGGCGAGTAGAGGATGTCTCCCTAAAGGCACCCCGTCAATCAGGGCGTGGCAAGCCGAAATGGCAGCCACATAAACCCTGAGAGTAGCGGGGCACATGCCTGCTGACAGTTTCTCTTGCAGAAACTCCAGAACTGAAACAATTTGGCAGTTAACTGGATCTGCATCATGTGAACTGCACCACCTTTCGAAGACACCCCATTTATTGGAGTAAATTCTTCTGGTGGAGGGAGCCCTAGCACTAAGAATGGTTTCAATAACCCCAAGCGACAGCCCTGTGTCCCTCAGTTGGTACCCTTCAGGGGCCAAACGTGAAGTTTCCACAACTCGGGCCGGGGATGAAATATTGTCCCCTGTGCTTGAGACAGAAGGTCCTTCCTGTCCGGAATCGCCCAGGGCGAGCCATCTAGGAGAGACATCATTTCTGAGAACCAAACCCTGTTCGGCCAGCGAGGCGCTATCAATAAGAGGCAAGACCCTTGCTGGCGAACTCTGGCCAGGACTCCCGGGAGCAGAGAAACCGGAGGGAACGCATACAGGCGCATTCTGGGCCATGTATGCGCCATCGCGTCCAGACCCAGGGGTGCTGGGTGACTCAGAGAGAAGTAGAGGGGACATTGCGCAGTCTCTTGAGAGGCGAAGAGGTCCACTTCGGCTCTGTAAAATCTCTCCCAGATCTGTTGTACTACCTCGGGATGGAGTTTCCACTCGCCCGATGGTAAGATTTGTCTGGACAGAAAATCTGCTCCCACATTCAGGCGTCCAGGGATATAGACTGCCCTGAGTGACAGTAACTTGCCCTGGGCCCAAAGGAGAATCCGACGTGCCAGCAAATTGAGGTGGCGAGAACGTAGGCCTCCTTGATGATTTATGTAGGAGACTGCCGCTGTGTTGTCCACCCGCACAAGGACGTGGCAGCCTCTCAAATGTTGGAGAAAGTATTTCAGGGCCAGAAATACTGCCATCAGCTCGAGGCGATTTATGTGCCAATCGAGTTGATGACTCTCCCATTCCCCTTGGGCTGGACGACCACTTAAGACCGCACCCCAACCCATCAGGGAGGCGTCTGTCGTAAGCATCCTGCGACGACACAACGCACCAAGAGTGGGACCCAAGGTGAGAAACCGGGGTCTGAACCACATAGAGAGGGAATGAAGCACTGGGCGCGTAACCCTTATTTGCCTGAGGGGACTGGCCCTTGGATGAAACCCTCTGGCTTTTAGCCACAGCTGAAACGGTCTCATATGGAGAAGGCCCAAAGGAATCACCGTGGACGCAGACGCCATGAGACCTAATATTTGTTGGAACTGAAGAACAGTGCAAACTTGACCTAGCCTGAGAATGCTCAGGGAGTTCTGAATGGAGATGACACGAGCGGGAGACAACTGTGCCTGCATCGTGACCGAATTCCATATAACCCCCAGATAGGAAATTTTCTGGGTCGGGGAAAGAACGCTCTTTTTGGCGTTGAGTCTCAGACCCAGAGAACCTAGATGAGCCAAGACGATATCCCTGTGCTGAACTGCCAGTTCTTGAGACTGGGCTAGGATCAGCCAGTCGTCTAGATAATTCAGAATGCGGATGCCCTGGAGTCGCAACGGAGCCAGTGCTGCATCCATGCATTTCGTGAATGTGCGGGGTGATAGGGCTAGACCGAATGGAAGGACCCGATACTGGAAGGCTTCGTCCCCGAAAGCGAACCTCAGGAACTTCCTGTGCTGTGGCAGAATTCCAATATGAAAGTATGCGTCCATGAGGTCGATCGTGACCAGCCAATCGAAACGTTGGAACTGAGACACGATAGACCTGACTGTTAGCATCTTGAACCTGAGCGTCTTGACCGAGCGGTTCAAGGCACGAAGATCCAAGATGGGACGCAACCCCCCCCCCCCCCCCCCTTCTTGGGGACCAGGAAGTATCTGCTGTAATAGCCAGACTCTTTCTCTGGAAGGGGAACATGTTCTATGGCCCCTTTCTCCAAGAGATTTCGCAGTTCTACCTGAAGTAGACATGCCTGTTCCGGGCTTACGGTAGTGGAAACCACGCTGTTGAAGCTCGGAGGGCGGCAAGCGAACTGAATTCTGTAGCCTTTTTCTACTGTTTTTAGAACCCACATAGAAATACCTGGCAGAAGTTTCCACGCTGCCAGGTTCTCTGAGATGGGAACTAATTTCAAGACTTCCTGTCGAGGGGGTGTAGAATGTTCCGTGTCCTGGAATATGGCAGGAAGCGACGGTACATTCAACATTTTGTTGGAAACCCCTGTCACCCGAAACACCAAGGGTGGCGGGAGTGAAGAGGTTTCGTGAGGGTATCGGGAGGGCCGAAGTGAATGATACACGCGCCCCGTCCCGAAGGGAACTACCCTCACAAGGTTGGATACAAGGACGTCAGGGCTTCTTTCTCTTGGAGATAACAGCCCTGAGGTCTTGTTTGGGAGGTTGCTGAGGACGACGAGCCTGTCCCCAATCTTTGCGAGGGGGAGCACGACTTGCCACGCTCTGCTTCTGAACCTCCCTCCTCACAGAATCAGGGCGAGACTGGGTGACCGACGGCCTCGCCCCCTGAGTGCGACGAGGAAGGAATTTTCCAAAGGCCTCCTCATGGCTTTTCGCCTCCTGGAATCTGGAGATAACCGTGTTCATGGCGTCTCCAAAGAGACCAGAAGGCGAAACTGGGGCATCAAGAAGGAAAACCCTGTCCTTATCCTTGATGCCGGATAGATTCAGCCACAAGTGCCTTTCAGTGCTAACCAAAGTGGACATAGACCGGCCAATAGCACGGGCTGACTGCTTGGTGGCACGGAGAGACAAATCAGTAGCTCGACGAAGCTCAGAGAAAGCTTCATCGTCGAGACTTCTTCCAGCACTCAAATCTTTTAGCAGGTCAGCCTGGTATGCCTGCAAAACAGCCATGGTGTGCAGCGCAGCACCAGCCTGACCAGCCGCTTGATATGCTCTCCCGACCAGCATGGAGGTTACCCTGCATGGCTTAGAAGGGAGAGCAGATTTATTAAGTGATGATGTTGAACCCGGCGAGAGATAACCCGCAAGTGTCTCTTCGACCGGTGGCATCTTTAAATACCCTCGCGCCTCAGCACCAACGATAGTCGAATATATTGACGTCGAGGGCACGTGAATGCGCGAGGTATAAGGCTTATTCCAAGAACGAGAAAGCTCGTCATGGAGATCATCAAAGAAGGGAAGGGACTGACGAGGTGTTCCCTTCCCTTGGTCACCAGACAGAAATCTGTCCTCTAATTTAGAGTGCTTGGGGGGAACTTGGTCACGTGGCCAGTCTATTTGAAGCCTGGCCACCACGCGAGTAATCACATCGAGCAGCTCCTCCGAAGATTTTGAATCGCGATTGGAGCGCTCAGATGCGGTTAACTCTAAATCTGACCCAAGGGAAAGGAGGTCCCCCTCGTGAACTGAAGAGGCGCCGAAGCACGCTTCAGGATCACGCGAGGGACCAGCAGGATCTGGGGAGAGAGCGAGCGAAAGGGGCGAACCCGTCTCTCGCTCCTCAGCCAGATCCATGCGAGAGCCCCACGAATGAAGTGTGGGTGCCGGCTCTCGGAAGTAAGCAAGGCGAGCGCGAAGCATCCCGACCGAAAGTAGGTCGCAATGCGCGCACCCGCCCTGTTCCAACGCGAGAGTAGCGTGCTCTTCCCCCAAGCAAACAAAGCAAAATTGATGCGTGTCCCTGTCAGACATAGAACGCTGACAAGGAAACACGCATTGTTTGCCCTGCTTTTCTGCCATTTTCCCCTTTTTTTTTTTTTTATATATATATATATATAAAGAGAGAAAGAAGGAAAGGCTTAAGATTTTTAAACAATTTCTAGCAAGAGTTTCGTGAAAACACACAGAGAGAAAGCTCTGAAGAAAAATGTCTGACGACACTCTGGTGACGCCTTCTATTTATAGCCTCGTCACAGGTGCGTCCAATGATCTCACCAACCGAGGCTATAAATTCCAGTCAATTTCATTGACGTGTTACACACATGTTCAGAAGCAGCTCACAATAAGATTGTTTCCCCATAGCGCTTAGCAGCGCAGCATCAAAGTGAAGCTTTTGTAAAGGGAACAATTTATTTTACCAGGTAATAGTAATGCATTCAAACAATCCAATTAAAATAATAAATCCAACTCAAAGATATAAATGAACCAAGCATAATAATATAATTAAAGTTACATTCCATTCAAACATTTACCAAACATAAGAAATTCAGATTGCAATTACCTGGTATTGAAAACTACACAAGTTTTCTGTGTGGGATCATCTGACTACAGAGACCTATTAAAACTACACACATCAGTTGTGTGGGATAATATGACTACAGACCCCCTGAACAATGTTTCACATTTCCTTAAATACCCAAACCAGAGAAAATATAAAAAAGGGAATTTTGGGAGTGGTTAGGTTTGTAAATCCTGGGGTCATACATGCATACAGGAGGTAATTTAGATGAAAGACAGTAGTTAGCACATGCCCAAGCAATGGCCAGAATTTGTTTACATTGTTAAAACTGTATAACTAGATATTATCGGTTGTGGGGATGAGACCACAGTACCAGCCACACTGAGACATTTTTAATGATAACAAACATGTATGATCAAAAAACCTTACATTGCAGAACAGGATAAGTCATTACTTAGTTTAAGGTGACTCTAAAATGACCTGAAGTGAGGTATGTAAGAGGGGGGGGTAGATGTGGGTGAGAATTTAATTTTATGGTTCTTGCTCAGTAGGGTGTTTTTTCATGTGGAGATGTTCTTCTGTGTGAGTTTTTATGACTTGGTTCTCACAGAGTTGCATAGTCATCCCAGTGCCAGCCTTACACACCATAATTCAGCCTCTGTGAGAACAACACATCTCTTATTTACAGTGTGATGTGTGACGATGTGCTTTTATTATATTGCATATAGGTTTTATGTAAAATTGGCCTTCGGTGAATTAGACGGCATGTAAAAATTACACTTTGCTATGATGACCCATGCTGAAATGTTGTTCTGCCTAGTGACTGATATATATATATATATATATATATATATATATATATATATATATATATATATTTAAACAGACAGTATTAAATATTAAAGCTATTTAATATATTGCTAAATATATTGTTCTATTGATATTATTATTGCCACTGACTCTTAAAAACAAACATATCAGTCGACCACTATTTTTGCCATTGACAAGTTCCCGTCGATGTAGTAAATGCTGCAGTACTTGCCTCAGTCTGGGGCAATTAACAAGCTTGTCTTTCTGTAGATGGAAGGTGAGATTCTGCTTTTCTCTTGAGTTTGCAGCAGGCTTGACCATCCTCCAGCACAATTAAATGATTATGATCTCACCCTTTCACCATTCTCTCTCCCTCTCTGTCCTCTTGTTTTTCCATCTGCTGCCTATCACTCTGTTGCTGCTCCTATCTTATTTCATTTTCACTCTTTCATGTTCCATCTTTCACACTTTAACACACACACACACACACACACACACACACACACACACACATGCAATGTCTTTTTCCCATACTTTATCCATTCTTGTCATCTTTCTTTATCCCTCCTTTTTATGTTAACTTCCCTCTCTCTGAATGGAAATGGTACTTCTGCTATTTGACAAAGTCACTCTCTTTTTCTTTCTCTTTTTTTCACCCACCTTTTACTTATTTCTCCACATCGTCTCATTTCCCATGACACAATGCAGCATTGAAAAGACAAAGAACTCTGCTCTCCTTCCGTTCTTCTCTCTTTTCCTCTTTCACTATCTTTCACTCTTTCTGGATTAAATAAGGCTACCCCTTAGATCAACTTCTACACAGACATTTCACATTCACAGTAATGTTCTCTTTACTACATTGACCTCTGATAAATACATTACCTCCTTTTCTGTTCACTTGACCTCTGACCTGTAATATCTTCAGTTTAATACTATGATGTGTCAATCTAGCAGCTGATCTAGGTCACCATTTTGTATTCATATACCATATGTTATATTGACACATCTTTGTCATGTAAAGTTGCCTTATTTCTTATTAATCCCCTTAATTAATGACTTCTTTCTCTCCCCTCTTCTCTCAGATGAGATTGAGATGCTAGAGCGTCTCTGGCTCTCAGGGATCTGTCATAATGATAAAATTGAGGTAATGAGCTCCAAACTAGACATAGACAACATGGCTGGTGTGTTCTACATGCTGCTGGTGGCCATGGGCCTGAGTCTGCTGGTCTTTGCCTGGGAGCACCTGGTTTACTGGAGGCTGCGGCACTGCATGAGCAAAATGGGCCAGTCTGGCAAACTGGACTTTCTACTTGCCTTCAGCAGGGTGAGAGACTGTGAAGAGAGAGTGAGTGAGAGAAAGATGAAGAACTAGTCACTGGGTGAAAGATATTTCAGAGAGTATTTTTTAGAGTGAAAAGCCGGTGATGTTGATTGTGCCTGTCAAATAAAAAATGGATGGGAGGATGCTTATGCATATGAAACAGATTTGCACTTTTTGTGACTTATTTCATAAACAAATACCAGTCTCTCAAAATAACTAATCTTCATTTATTTATCCTCTATTATTTTATTTCCATTTTATTTCCAATTAGGGAATGTATAGCTGCTGCAGTTTTGAGGATGAAACATCACAAGTTGGGTCCAAAGTCACAGTTCCTGCCCACCACCACACTGCCATGATGCCCCCTTCTTCTTCCTCACATGTGGTCACTTCAGCTGGATCCAATCCAGCTATTGCCCTGGTGCAGCAACAGCAGCAGCCACAACCACAGCAGCCTCAGCCTCCACAGTCTTACAAAACTCCTCTTCCAGGATCCCCTCCTGCAATTGTTCATTCTGGAGCGACCTTGGGTCCCTCAAATACTCAACTTTTGGGAGCACCATTACCATGCAATACTTTCTTACCCAGGCCTGATCGCAGGCTGGCGGTTGTGGACCGCTGGCGACTCCCCAAAACCGCTAGTGCAACCACATCCATGGGTGTGAGAGGAGCCCTATCAGAAACAGGCCCTTTACCTCAAAAGGTGGCACCTACCTGGGCAGGTGATGGAGGTGCTGGTAGTGGCCTTGATGGATATAAGCGCTACTATGGACCTATTGATCCTGAGGGACTTGGGCTATGTGTTGACCAACAGACAGGTTCTCAAACTCCAAAAACAGTCCCCAGAGCCCACCAACAACCTCCACAAACTAGTGTGGCTTTCTACCAGGAGAAGGGCATGGACCATGGCATGGGAAAGAAGGTGGGAGTGGGTACTAGTGGATGGGGTCAGGGTAGAGGGGTAAAATCTCTGGGGACTCCCAGGCTGCCCCCTAAAAACCAGGCCCCAGCCCCACTGACACCTAACCCCCCACTGCAGCACCCCTCTCCTCCTCTCCCTTCATCCTTCTGGAGAAAACGGCGTCCAAAAAAGCCCAAAGAACCTGGAGGCCCATTGTACGAGAATATTCTGCCTCTGGGCCGGAGATTTGGAGGCAGGGAAGCGAGTCGAATACAGAGACCCTCTCCTCCTCTACCCATCCCTGTGCCTGTCACACGATCCCCATCCTACACTCCTCCATCCCCTTCCCCCTCACTCCCCTACACCTCAACATCATCCTCCTCATCCACCACCAGTTCCTCAACCACATCTTCTGCCACATCCTCACGCTCAACCTCTCCATCATCCACTTCCACTGCTTCATCTCGCAGCACCCGCGACAGAGAAGCTGAAGAAGAAGATGAGGAGGATTTGGATGAGTTGACTGAGGAGTCAAGTCTTCTGCAGGGTCACAACAGAAATAGGGACAGAGAGCAATCCATTCTCTCCCCCAGATCTCTCACTCATGGCCCTCCCCCTCCTATACCCCCACGCAAACCATGGGGAACTTTTGGAGATAGGGAACAAAAGAAGGACAGAGAGAGAGAGAGGGGTGGCAGCCAGTTAGCACAGCTCCATGAGTGGTGGGCAGGATGGGCAGAGAGAGAGCGAGACAGGGAGAGGAGTGGTGGAACCCAAGAAAATACAGAGAGGAAAAAGGAGAAAAAGCACAGAAAAGAGAGGGAAAAGGAGAAAAAGAAGAAGAAGAAGAAGAAGAAAAGCAAAAAGCGAAAAAAGAGAGAGGAACGTGAAAGGGAGAGAGAAAGGGAGAGAAAACGTCGCAAGGTAAAAAAGAAGAAAAAGAAGGCAATGAAAATTAAAAAGAAGAAGAAAGTGTCATCCGGCAAACGGTCAGAGCCAGAGGAGGGTGATGTAGAGGCAAAGAGAGAAGGAGAGGGGGATGGGGATAGAGAAGGAGAGTACTCCTCATTTTCCACTCAGTATCACAGCACATTTGTGGACAAAGTTAGCCTCTCAGCCTGGGAGGGAGATAGAGAATGTGAGAGGAGAGAAGGAGGTGAGAAGGAGGGGGATGAACGAGAGGATGAGAGTGGGGAAGGTAGAGGTAGAGAGAGGAGACCAAAAAGCTCCTGTTCACAAAATCGGCCATCAAGTAAACACTATCCCAACCTCAATAAACTGCCCTCATCAGTCAAATTTTGGGTCAGTGGAGGAGAAACGGGGGGCACGGAGGCCTTGGGACCTTCCCCTCCCTCCTCTTTACATGCTCTCCTCTCCTCTTCCAAAAGAAGGAGGAACAGTGGCACAAACAAAGAGCCAGGAGGGAGATTTGGAGAGCGTAGGCCACTGCTTCTCCACTATGAAAGGGGGCAAGTAAATACCAGAGAAGGCCTGTCATTCCATGAATGGGATTCTGAGGATGAGGAGGATGATGATGATGAGGAAAGAGAGAGGGAACAAGAAAGGGAGAGAATAGAGGAGAGAGTGCGGCGGGCAGGTGGTAGAGGTGCTGTGTCAGAGTCTGAGCGGGACAGAATAAGGGCAGAAGAAAGCTTTTCTGATGAAGGTTCCTCAGGAGAGTTTGGCCGTTTTGAGAGATACTGGGAAGAAAAAGGAGTGGGTGGAACAAGTGGAATAGGGGGTGGGGGCTGGTTTTTTGGGACATACCCTGCCCGAGAGAAAGGTGGTAGTATAAATAGCCACGATGACTCCATTCTGGGTCGGGCTGAAGGGTGGGGTGTGGCAGGTGATTTTTGGGGTTCAGGTCCAGGGGCTGGATGGGGGTCTGGGGGAGGCAGTGGGGGGCTGGGGTCACATTGGCCACCCCCTCCCACTTCTCTACCACCCCCGCGACGCTACTGGTCAGTGGACAAACTGCAGATGAAGGGTGAGAAGCGTGGCCGCAGTGGATCAAAGAGCAAACGTCAGAGGTCGCGAGAGAGATTGCAAGACATGACATGTACATGTACACAATATGGGCATGGTAGGCCTAACGTACACCATAAACACAGCAGTACTCAGTCCCACAGTCAGGAGGATCTGCTTCCTCACTGCCACAGCTTCAGTGGACGCTCTCGGCTCAAACCACCTCCTAAACCTGACAAATCCAAATCTGGAAGCCAGTCCAACTTAAGCTCCCAGCAAACACAGCTCTCAGAACACATACCCCAACCATCACCCTCCCCACCTCAGCCACTCCTGCCCTCAAAACTTGTACCTTCTGCTCCCAACTCCCTACCCATGCCCATTCCTCCACCTCCATCCTCTGTATCTATGTCCCCTCCACCTCTACTCTCCCCTGGGGGTGCATCAGGCTCCTCCCAGGGAGGCACCGCCAGTGCTAAGCTTCAGTACCAGAGACTTCGTTCTGTACCCCAGCCACGGCGATTCTATTCCCCCCACCTGCCACTTAAAGCCAAGAGCTTGTGCTCACGGCGTGGTTCTGCCCATTTCTCCAGCCTAGAGAGTGAAGTATGACACGGGGCTTCGCTGCTGCGCGTGTGTGTAAGTTCTACTGTGAAGCGCAGCTGGAGTGTAATGCACATACATACACAGCACCAAGACGAGAAAAACGTCCACAACAGTGACCAGAGCTGCAAAGAAACAACAATCAGTGCAGGGAATGGCACAACAGAATCTGCCACGGTCACAATGGATACACCATCCGTGCTTCATCTTCGCTCTGAGCTGAGTATAATGATGTCCTCTGTGCTCCTCTCCTCCAGTGAGAACAGTGGATAACAAATGTCTGGAATTTTTATGTGAGTAATGATGTCATGTTTACACATATACACTCCCTCAAGCAAGGAAAATACTTTGCATTATCCAACATGAGTTTGTAGGCATCAAATACTGCTATGGCTCAAACTGGCTATTCAGTTTATTTAAAGATGACTCTAAATGAATCTATGGTCAATCTAAATGCAGTCTTGCAGAGGCTCAGATGATCAGCATCCACTCAATGACTAAAAAAGTGTCTCTATGGCAATCTTGATGCTCATCGATACAGAAATCCCCTTCTTTGTTTTTTTTTTTAATTTTATGACACATGCAACAATGAGTTTATCAAGACATGTTTGTGTTGGAAAATTATTAATTGAAACTTGACCTCAAAGTAAACAAGAGTAAGCTGCCACTTTTCCTGTATTTCTACAACAAGCTTCAGCCAATAAGAATCCACATGGATAAACATCAGAACTTTTGTTGTCCTTTCAGAACTCTTATGCCTTGGTGTCACTTTCACATCAAATATAGATGATGTTATGTTTTAAAGAGACAAACTTAAGAACACTAACAATACAAACAATGTAGCAATTTTCCTGTATCATTCCTCTCCTGCTCTCTCTGTGGTCATATTTTAACAAGAGGGTAAACTAGCTGTGTCTGATGTTAAATAGTGGGATTATAGATGTGATGGTAGTTTTCACAAAATTGTTGTTTGTTTTTTGATAACAGAGTTATCAACAACTAGATCCCCAGCACTGTCCAATGTGATGGTCCTTTCTTTGCAAACAAGCAATACTTGTCTTTCATCAAATGATGATGGGTTGCAATATTTATGATTGGCACTAGTTGGCTACATAATATATAAAAAATGTATGTTAATGATTTGAAATGGTGGACCATTGTGGATTGTGCTTGCTTGTTTATTTGTTTCTTAATCTTCACGCATTACTGTAGATCTCAAACAGACAACTTTCTCTGTTTCTGTGATAGTTTGGGCAGTTTTACTGAGTGATTAAAAGAACAGAGGCTGTAATTGTCACAGATTGTGCATTATCAAGTCAAGACTACTTCCAGTGCAGAGTTGCATGTAATAAAGCACAAGTTGCTGGCTCTCGCCAGTGCAAATGTTATCATATGATAATGAAGACTTGAGGACAAATATAATGCTAAGCATTTTTTAGCTAAAAGCTTCAGACAGACAGCCTAAGACATTCAATATAATTTAGTTTTGGCAAGATAAATGATGTCAATTATCATGTAAAGAAATGTAGTTTTTGATAACCTATTTGACGTCAGGCACCGCTTATTTGCCCATGTTGTAGTGGAATGTAGCTTTTAAATGATTTAGCAAAAAAGTAGACATGCTGTAGATTTTGTAGCATTCTGGATACAGTTTCTCATAACAGAAAGTGATAATTAAACTTTAATTCTGGGGGGCACAGAGGGCTTGTACATTTTGGAATAGATCAACAAATTTGATCACCATTTATTTGATACAATGCTTCACAAGGAATAAGTGATGTTTGCCTCCCTTTCATAGTTCCTTTAACCACCTATGGAAGATTTTTTATTATTTGCAATGCAATTTAGGGCTTTTCCATATTTTTAAGACCCACATGTCATCGCATAAGAAATAACAAGCTCAGGTATTGAATCGTGTGTTGTGTAAACTGAATCACACACAGTCGCTTAATCCCCTGGCTCAGCGTTTCTTGCAATGCCAGGAATATGGATGCGTCAGCAAAAAGTCTACCGCACCCAGCGTTAGATGCATGGTGGGGGCAGGGAGATGGATGTAGAATGATTGAATTAATATTGTGTGCCGTAAGTACACTTGATCTGTCATTGACCCTTACTGAATCAGAAGGCGCTAACACAGTACACTGTGACTGCATGTACAGAACTGACTTATAATTCCCATGTAGCTTTTTTTTAAAACAAAAAGAAATATTACCTCTATATACTGTTTTTTGAGAATATATCATGTTATACTGTGAATTGACTTAGATATTTTATTGTTCATTGTATTTAGTTTTCATTGTCATCATTTCATTTATCTATACAAAATATATATGTACAAATAAATATATACATATATACAGTATACTGTATATAGAGACAGGTATATATATATATATATATATATATATATATATATATATATATATATATATATAAGTTAAGTTTGATATACTTGGAGGAAGTGGTAGAGATAGTTTTAAATGTTTTAGCTTTGTAGCAATTATAGAAAGATTTTTGAATTTTGATTCCTCCTATATGACTGTGAAAACATTAGTGCCTGTGAAGAAAAAACAAGAAATAAGTATATTATTTTTTTATTAATTCATCCTCTTGTCTCTATCCTCATTCAAAGCCATTCTTTTTTACCACTACTATAATACTACCTAAATACATTTTAAATTATTTCTGTTTGTTGTCCTTTGCCCATGCTGTATTGTGTAGTCATCGTCACATCTGCTCTTCTGACTTCCATCATCCATCCATCCTTTCATCCATCCGTCCATTTATCCATCCATCCGCTGATCTCCTTGTATTCTTTTTGAGTATCTTGATTCCATTATTCCATATTTAACACAATTGATAAGGTAACTTAAACAATGTACTTTTTTGTAGGTATTTTTAGCATCTCTGTTTATTCCTCTGTAAGTCCTCTCAGTTAGCAAAAAAACAAGAAAAAAAAAAACAGAGACCAGTAGCTACTGTGTTCCTGCTCCTATCATTTGATTTTTGAAGATAATGATCAATTAAATTATGTAGTTGATCAACAAATGAAAAATGTGACTGAAGAGTTGTACCTGGTGACCATGACGTTGTAGTGAGAGTCTGGGCTGTACTGTACTCAACTCATAGTCACTGTGGTTACTAGATACATGGGAAATGTGTGTAATTATAACATAATGTTGACCTACTGACTTACAGTACGTTAGTTTGAAAGTATAGAGGCAGAAGAAATGTCACTCGCATCCCCAAACTAACAATCACCAAAGGCAATCTGATAGCACGATGTGCACATTGTCAAATAGACAGTGCAGAGTTGTACATTGTTTATGTTAAATATTTGGCTGGAAAATTCAAATAGATTGTGTTAAAGAGTTGGTCAGCTGGTGCTTCAGATCCTGTGGGGCTGTTTGTTTGTGTTTGTGCTATTGTGCATAGTTCAGTTACCTACCTGATACAACCATGAAACACTGACTGTGTTTACAATTACCTGCACAAGAATATTCCAATATTAATAGGAATATGGTAATATTCCAATTGTGTAAGCATCCTCTAAATGCATTAACCTTATTGCCATGGGCAGGTCAAGCCCATAATCATTTTTCTATTTTATTTTATTAAATAAGACAACTGACATATGCCTGTATTAATCAGAATTTTGGATCATTTAAACACATTTGTCGGTTGTGAAAAGTCGAGCTGTGGAATTCACACATTTTGGGGGTGAGGAGGAAACAAACATTAATATAAACATCATGACCTGCATTGGTAAGAGTCTTATGACTTACTTTTTGTGATTTATCCTACTTTTGTATGTTATTGTTAAGGATCTGAAAAATTATTTGAGTTGTTACTTTCTAAAATGACTATAATGCAGTGTAATAAATGGCAAGAGCGAGCATCTCCAGTATTTCCAAAAGAGAATGGTAGGAAAAGAATTAGCATGTTTTAGTTTGTTTGGAATATGCTCAATACATGTACAAAGGAATGAATCAGAAAATGGTGTGCATGTACACATGGTCACTATTGTATTATCTTCGGCATGGAATCATATGTAAACAATATATATACATATGTGTGCACTTCATTCTACTATTGGTATGGCTACATTCTGTCATTCATTTCACATTTGGCGTGTGTGTGTGTGTGTGTGTGTGTGTGCGTGTGTGCAAATCTTCATGCATACCCATGAGTTAATCTGTGTGCCAGTGGCAATGCTGGTACGCCTTCTGCTGGATGATTTTAACCCAACTTCAATTTCTCAATTTCTCTCAGATTTTCCTAAAATGTTTCCTATCCTCACTAATTGGGCTGTTATATGGCATACTTTGCACTCAGGACCGACACACACAAGTAGGCAGTGTTGCTCCTGGAATGTGATTCTGGCAGGTATTCTAGAACTCTCTCTCTCTCTCTCTCTCTCTCTCTCTCTCTCTCTCTCCTCAAGAGTAGCAGTAGCTCCAGGTAGCTGTAGGCACCATGATGTGAGGTATTACTTGACAGACAGCTCGACAGATAAAAGCGCAGCTCTTCCCTCTTGATCACAGCTGAGAAGAGATCTGTGTGTGTGTGTATTTGTGAGAAAGCAGGTCAGCCCCTGTGATAGACCACTACATGCTTTACTTAGCCTACCCTTATTCCACAAGCTGCAGCTGAACACCAACAATAATGTTTGAGACATATGGGTAGACATTCACTTTAATGTTGCTGCTAGAAACATTTGCTTTGTCCCCAGTGAATGGTATGTTATGTTGTGAAAACCATGATACTATAGCATACGTGGTCCTTCATGTCACATCACAGTCATAACCATGTAATACCACCTCATCATTCTTAATGAATAGGGAAATAAATAAATAATTACTGTCATTGGAAAAGTTTGCCTTTATTATTATTATTTTATTATTATTGTTGTTGTTGTTGGAACATAATTTTAGCTTTTTTTTCACCCAGTTCATGATTTTTTTTAATTGATGTGGCATTGTGTTCTCTGCACTGTAACCAAGGGAAAATGTGAGAGTGTATGTGTGTGACAGGCATGCATAGTTGGGGATGTTAATGGCCTTTGTACTGTACTGTCCAGACTGAATTCATCCACCAATCAGAATTGGTTTGGTTATGACATCATGTCCTGGGAAGGTGTTTGAAGGGGTTAGAGCAAACAATTGCTTCATAAAGAATACTCTCTTTGAAATATGCATAGCTTGCTTGCTTTTGCTTATTTATCCTCAGAACTGTATTTTTTTTTGTGTATGAACGAGGGAAGGCTTGTTTATGAGTGTGTGAGTGTGACATTGCTGAGGGGAGGATGAAGTAAATTCTCTTGTATCTTGGTAAGAATTTCCTCACTTTCTTGGTAGGCTTTCTCTCTCTCAACCTCCCCCTGTATCTCTTACTTTGAACAATGTGATCTGAGCTTTGATCTTCTAAGACCAGACCTGACCTTATCTAAGCAACAATCTCTGTACAAGCACACACATTCACGAGCCATTTTTCATTCCTCATTGAAGTTGCAATCCTTCTCTCCTCTTCAGATAACTTACATCCATAAACATTCACATTGTCATGCACAATATCAATACTTTACTGCTGTTCAGAAGTTATTCATTTATTATATGTTAACATGTTTAGCAATGTTGTTCTGTCTTCAAGCCTCCCGGAGAAGAATTCCTCTTTTCTAAATCTGTATGGGATTATGGACATATACATGAGGTGTACAAATAGATAGATGGGCAGACATACAGAGAAAGACAGATGATATAGTTACAGCTATAACACAGACACCTGTTCGCCTAGCTACTGTATATCACCGAGCAGCACCCATAGAATATTGTTCTGGTATTTTTTACATGTCAGAGATTATATCTTCTACCGGAAGAATGGCACTTGCAAATTTTTAAAAATATTAATAAAATAATGTTTTATTGAAAATTTGTGTCCTTATATTTTTTGTTATGTGGTAACCAGTTTATCAAACCATTTGTTTGAATTGTATTTTGCTAAAAACATTATAATTGCACAATGATAGACCATATGTAGTAATCTGTTATTGTAATAATTGTCATAATTTTCAAAAATCTGTGTGGTCCATGCATTATCATTGACATTTTTGTTTCTTTTCAGAAACTCAAAAGAATGTTCCGGGTTCAATTCAAGTTAAGCTTATTTAACAGCATTTGTGGAATTATGTTGATTCCCACAAAAAATGAATTTCGCCTACATCTGCTATTTAAAAAAATAAATAAATCACTGTTACTGTAATGCATTTACAATGGAAGTGAATGAGGCAGTCCATAAATGCCAATATACACATTTTGAAATGTATAGCCACAGGATGCAAATATTATACATGCTCACATGATTTTAGTTAAATAAAATGACTTACTAACTCATATGTGTAAAGTTGTATCCAATATTACAACTTTGTTGTCATGACAACAAAACCCTCTAATCCCAGTGTTGAATATAAATTTACATTGATAAGGTTAATGTTAGTTATCAATATTATGCCACAAATGCTGTTGATTCAGCTTAATTTATTGAACCTGGAATAATTATGGATAAATTATGATAGTTGTAATGGAATATACATAAACATTATACTAGTTAGGGTATAGACATATTAGTCTTATTTCGAATCATGCATGGATATTATTCCCATGTTTTTTTAAAGGTTGATGAAATGCAAGCATATTGTAAACAAATAATGGCATGTAGGCTAACCTTTAATGCTGAAATGTAACTTTTCTTCTTTTCATCCTCACTTACCAAGCTGTGTTTTTTGTCTGCTGGGGTGAAAATGAGGTTGGCAGAAATTTTGTGTTTAGTGCATGTGCATGAATTACACATTGCGCTATATCTAGTTTATCAGTGTGATGGTGGAGTGCTTTCAGTCTCATCTTGGGAGTGTTTTCAGTGGCTGTAGATGATCTCTGTGGTGTGTTGATGTCTGTGCATCGATCAACACTGTGCTGTGTTTATTTCACTCAAAAGCTACAGAGCATAAAGAGTTCTGCCTCAGCACAGCAGAAACCGAGTCCTCGCTTATCCGCTCACTATAGCATTAGTGCTCAGATTAGCACTGCACATGTATAGAACGGAGAGAGAAAAGAAGAACATGTTCACAACAGAAAGGCAGGCTGCGTTTTATATGCTCTTCTCTCAGTGACAATGTATTTTTTTATTATTATTATTATTATTATGATATATTAATTTATAGACTATACATCAATTTAATTCAAAGGAAATATGACTTCAATACCGCTTTTCTACTATAAAAAAATCAATTAAAATTCAATTTCTTGCTGGTTTATCTGTCAGGAGATTGTGAAAAAAAAAGTCTTGTTAAAAGTCTAAAAATTCATAGTTGTTTATTATCGGTTTAAAAATAAGCAATGAAGCTGTTTTTGTGTGTGTGTGTTTTGTTTTTAAATATTAATATTTGAAAAACTTTTGTTTGCATAACCAACATGCTGGAAGACATTTGGTTGTCAAATAATGCTGTAGACCTAAATGAGTGTTTCAAAGTCATTCAAGTTATATATGTATATTATAACTTATATAATATATTTTGACCTTTTTTAAAGATGTGGTTAGTTTGAGTCAAAGGTAGTAACCCTGATGTGATATGATTTAAAAATCTATGATATTTGTTGAATTATTTTTTAAATTGACAAATGTTTGAAAATCATTTTTGAAAATAATTACTACTGTAAGTTGTGTACACTCATGAGTATTCAAAATTACTTTATTGTACTTTTTACTTGATAGTACCACTTGATATTTTTAGGGTCATTACATTTTTGATTGAATTTTGTTTTAAAAATTTGTGAAACGAACAAATATATATATATAAAATATATATATATATATATAAAATTTCAAAGAATTTCACTTTAGTTTGAACTACATTTAAAAAAAGATTTCTCCTCTTTATCATCTTAGACCACCTTGTTTATCGTTGACCCTCATACAGTATATTCATACACATACATATATACACACTCTCACACATGCTGCACACGATAAAAGCAGCAATGTTCTCTCTTTCATCATCAGCCCAGCGCACCACAGACTGCACCAGCACATCGACTTGATCTCTCCATATAATAAAAAAAAGAACAGGAAAAAGAAAGCGAGAGAGCTATCACCTCAGCGTCTTTTCATCTTTTCATCCACAAAGCAAATCCTGTCAGATCTCCCTTTTTTCCTCTTCGTCTCAAATGTTTTCCTTGCCCATTACTGCACTGGGGCTGAGCGACAAATTACCCAGAATTCATGGGGGCATACTCCAACTTCACATTGCATAGCGCTTGTCTCTCATCATTATTGACATTAGCATTAATATCAATTTGTCTTGCAGGACTTCGCATCTTTATAGATAAAACCATTGCGAATGAACACTGCACATGGAGCAGAGTCGATTAAAGTTGCATGTTTTTGTCAGTTATTTTTGTAGGTTCAAAGGCATTTGTAATCTCAGCAACTGTATTTTCTCGTTGAATGTACAGCTGAAATAATCTCTCAAATAGTCTTTTAAACTAAATATAAAAAGATAATAACAAAGGTGTATGTTTAATTTACAAGTGATCATTATGAGATGGAACAGCTGAATAACTTTCTGTGGGAAAGCATAACAACTCTGCTTGTGTTTTGTGGTTTCCAGAAGCAATGTTTCTCAAATGTAATTAGTGTCTTATTTCATTTGAAAGTTGTGAAAGAAAGACCAGACATAAGCAAATTTGGATGTTTTCATTTCACCCTAATAGATTCCAGTAATTGGTCAGATGCTGGTTTCAAAAGTACAGAGAGGAGAGGTGGAAAAAAAAGAAGGCTGGTGGTTGTATAGTGGCAGATCTTTTTTCCTCTTCATTAGTGCAATGTCAGAACTAATAAGCTGATGGCGTGTGGCCAGTATGAACTCTCTCTGCTCTTTACAGTAGCGAAAGAACAGGTTCAGTTTGATGTTCAAATTCTCTGAATCTACCTGTCTGAAATCTGTCTGAAAACTAATATATCATGAGCTGTTGTTTCAATACCCTCAAAGCCGCAAATGTGGCACGGCTGTACACCGCTGTCAGAAACGTATTTAAAAAAAAATTGCATAAATTGTTATGCATTTTACGGTCTCTACCCACTTAGCTGCTGTTTCAATACAGTTTTCCCTCGAGCAATTAATCCCTGTTATCTGGAGGAGAAATGTATTCAGATCAGTGTTTCTTTGATAGATGTGAATTTCTAAATGTTACGACACATCAGAGTGGCTCTTGGTTTAGTGCTACTGAAACAGATAGATCTGTTTGACCTTCATTTATCTGGATTCTTGAGGAGTATTACGAGCTGGAACTTGTTATACCTGAGTAGCTAATTGAGTAATTAAGCTAATTACAGTGATTAGTTGGCCAGGCAGTGCACTCGGCTTGGGATGGCTGAATTTCATCAGTGTCTGAATGAGAGTTCTTGAAGTATTCACCCAGCAGTTAAGATCAACGAGCTGGAAATAAAGCTGTGTGTTTGTGTGCATTTGGCTCCTTGGTGGGTGTCTCACTGCAAGTTTGTTTGTCTGTCTGTGTGTGTTCAGTAAAAGTAAACAGAGTGGGTACCACTGAAGTATTTTTTAGGTTTCATTTATGTGTCAGTTCATAAATGGTCACTTTTTTTAATTAATAAAATAAATTCTCATTGTATGAAATGATCTGAAGTGTAAAGGGGACATGTCATGGAAAATGCGATTCTGAAATAAAAATGTGCTCTTCTGAAATGAGAGTTTGAAAATGTCTTGGCCCTATTTTACTCAAAAATCAAATAAAAAACACTGTTTTGCATATAGAAAATAGCATATATCACCAAAGGCTATTAGGATTTTTTACATTGTGACACATTTCAACCCCTCCAATTCTCAATACCACAATGTGAAAAACTGTGTTCATTATTATATTCTCATCAGCGCAATGTAAAAAAAAATTGTTTTATTCAACAGAGTGACTAGGTGTAAATAGCACCTGCCACACAGCATGGCTATTTCAACTCCAATAGTCTGGTGGAAAAAGAGAAATCGAAGACAATCTGCACCCCACTAGTGTTGCTGCAGTGGTGTGGAACTTAACAATGGTGTGGATGTGCTTTTTTCATGTGGATGACCCGGGTTCGATTCCGCCTTTTATCCCACTCTTTCCCATCCTGTTTCCTGTCTCCACTCATTATATTGCCTTTTAAACTACTTAATAAAACTACTTAATAAAAATCAATGTAAAGGTTAATTTCCTCACAGTGATTTGGTCACAGTTATGGTCTGAAAGTTGAGAGAAAGTTTTGATCTGGGTAAAATTAACAATGGTTTTTACTACAATGATATTTAACCATATTGTTTGGCAGAGGTCTTAGTTTTAATTCAGTTAGCAATGGTTTTACTACAGTAATATGGTGTTCATAAAGTAACCATGTTTCATTTTGTGGTTATGATTTTACTACCAACAAATCATGGTGACACTATGGTTAATTTTTGTAAGGTAAGGTTAGTGTTAGATTAGGACTGGGTGTTAGTGTCTGTTGGGCTCTCAATAAACTGTAGTGATGCCCCTATACAGTATGTTAGTATTTAATTAGGGGTGCAAATAGCGTCTAACACTATTCACACTTGGTGTAAATAATCTCTGCCATTATTTAAATTGTAAAGTATTTATACACCATAGCAATACTCCCTTGATATTGCCTTTCATTTTCACTTATTTTGTTACAAAAAATTATTGTACAGCAGCATCTTTTTATTATAATACGGTTAAAAATTACTTTGTCATGGTTATGAGAATCATTATTGACAACAATGTAAATAGTAAAAGTAAAATGTATGGATGCATTATGGTAATAAGAATCGGTGGGTAAAATGTGCTTAAGTGTCCTGAAAAAAGTGTCCTGCACAAAAGTGTCAAAAATGGCCCCTTTAATCTCACACCACAAAACTCTACAGGTCCTCACATCAAATGAATCGTACAAATTTGCTTCTTAGATTTTGATCTGCACATTGATACAAAAGTTCCAGATAACAACAACAGAAAATCTGAAAAAGGTAAAGGAAATCCTGAAAAAAAAAAAGAAGTTATTAATATTATCCTGCCATTCCTCAGACTCATTTAGACAGCCTCATCATCCCCATATGTGTTATAAGTCACACAGGAGGTGTCAGTGACTCTCTCGTGATTTGATGAATTCAGTGCTCTTTGTGAAATAGGCTTCCATGTTTCAGGTTAGTTTAACACTGCTTTTGTGCCTGAAGCAAAAGTGCCTCTATTATCAAGGCTTATTATCAAGGCTTTCTGAATTTAAACTGCCTCAAACTTTATCAGCAAACTAAGAGTAAGAAATTATCTGTGAGATGCTGGAACTTAAACGGCAGTCTTACAGTTCGAAAATAACTCAGTCAGCAGAACTGGAAATATTGGCAAATAAAAAGAGTGAATGATTGAGGGTTATTTTATCATGATCTAGACTGATGAATTAAAGATGCTGGTTTTGATCATCTTGGTGAGTGATTGAGGATAGAATTCCTGAGCAGTAAAGCCCCTAAAGCAGCCTGATCTCATTAATATACATAGCTATTTGTATGTTAATATTTGTAACATTTAAACGTACATGTTTGCATATATGGATAGACACTAAAACATACAATAAGGACTTTTGAAAGCATCTAAAAGTTAATTTTTTTTATGTATTTACAGCTTTAGAAAATATTGACGAATCCAATGCAACTATATTTGAAAAAACTAATCGTTTATTATTATCTTTGTAAAATTTTTTCATTGCAGAGTTTTTATTAATTTCAACATTTTAAAGTTTACTCTTGGTTATAGTGATGTAATCCTTTAAACCACTGTATAGGGTAGCTGAAATCACACAGAACTGAATTAAACCATTAAAATGTCATTTTATAATGTCAACGGCATTAAATAAATGTGATGGCTTTTAAATAATCTCATTGATTATAAATTTAATGTAATTAACTGATTAAATCTATGAATTATTCATCATTATCATATTTATATTAATCAGTTCAAACAGTAAACGTAAACATTTGTACATTTCTATAGGTGTTAATACGTAAAATGATGACATTTAGATCCTGTCAATATGTCAATATTGTACGTTTCTGTGTCTATGCAAATGTAAGAGAATGTACGTTTACATACGAATTCTCATGAGATCACGTTGCCTAAAGAAGTCTCTCTGTCTGTGTGTGCGTGTTGGGGGCATTTGTACTGTGAAGTGCATTGGGAAAGCATCTCAATGCAGAATATTTGTATGTAACATAGTCATTATACACCATTATGGCCCCAACGATGCAATGGAGGTTTTTTTGTTTTTTGTTTTTTTTTACGGGTGTTATAAACCTCTGATGTTATGAGAGTTGTGGATGTCTCAAATGCTGAACTACCCTCCCTCTCTCATTTACAAACCTCCTGAAACTCAGTGACTATTCCTTTTCTTCCATTTTATTACTCACACTATTTGCATCTCTCTCTCTCTCTCTCTCTCTCTCTCTCTCTCTCTCTCTCTCTCTCTCTCTCTCTCTCTCTTTAGCAACTAATCCACAACAAAACAGTCTCTCTTTCTTGTTCTCTGAGAGAGAGGAGTGTTCCCAGAGTGCTGCGGGTGTGGTACAGTGCTTTATGGTGGTAATGTATTTCTACTCAGCATTGCCATAGTTCATTTTTATGAGCAGGAACGGGACATTGTAAAGCTGGCAGAGATAGCACTGTGAAATATTCCTCCCTGTGTTCACAGCATGAACGCTAACCTTGTCATTTCGGCTGTACACCACCAAAATTTCAAATGGCATAAAAAAAGGCCACAAGCATTGCTTATGATGCTATGTAAACTTCACTATCACTGTTTATGTAATTTATATGTGTATATGCTATTTATATACTTAAGTGTAAATGCAACATTTATTTAAGTAAATACGCACTATTTGCATTTTGTCTAGCAACTATAATTAAGAGATACATATATACTGTATGTATTATACATATATTTTGTTTTGAGGAATGAAGGCTATACAATGCTTGAAATTGCCAAAAAAAAAATAAGATTTCATACAAAAGTGTACACTACAGTACTGTCTTCAGAGACAAAGGACAACTGGCTCTAACAAGGACAGAAAGAGATATGAAAGGCCAGGTGTACAACTGATCAAGAGGATAAGTATCTCAGAACATCAGCACTCACTGTGTGTATCACTCCGCTTGAGTTTGTGCTATTCTAAACTAAAGTGTAAGAGCAGTGCAGATGTGTTAAGAGCTATCTGCTAATTTACATTTAATTTTGTGACATGAAATATTTTAGCCAGCAGGTGGTGGCAAAAGACCATTTTGTGTGTAATATGAGCCAGTTGGCAACGTGAAGTCAGCATCACTCGGTGTTTACATTCAACAGTTTACATTCACTCTGTGATAGCTCGTATATTACTACTACACTACTAAAGCTAGGAAATAGCTTTAAACTTACAAATTTAGCATTAAGGCTCATCACAGCTGAGAGATGCAACAGACTGATTAATTACATAATCTCAAGGCGCTTACCTCTAACTGGTGTTTCCACATTGGTGAGAAAATACTGTTCAAAATGGCAGAGGACATTGCAGTTTCTTTAGTAGTTAATGACTCTTGTGCACCAGCTACCGCAAAATCGGGAGGAATATCCCCACTTGGATGGCGATTTTTCCACTGAGAAAAAATAAGGAATTTCAACAAAATTACATCATCATCAGAAAGCTAATTAACATACTCCCTCACTCTCAGTGACAGCTACACACACATATACACACACCTAATGCTCCATACACATACCTGTCCAATGACACCGTTTTGCTCTCTAACAATCTTGCTAATTATAATTGTAAATTAATTTTCGTGCAGTGTCCCCATCAAGAGAATAATAACCTACATTTTACATAATTAAACCTTTAACATTTTACTCCCTCCCTTTTTCTCTCTTCTTTCTCTCCCTCCCTTTACATCACCTCCTGAACTCTTTCTTTCTCTCCTGCTCTCTGGATGTTAGAGTTATATCTTATACACTCTTTTGTTCACCCATTGCCCAATAAAACAGCACTGTGGCCAGATCCCAATGAATGATGGCCATCTTGTCTGCCTCCTCTCTCTCTCTCTCACATATTTTCTGACCTGGTTTTAGATGCAGCTGTGAGCAAAACAGATATCCACCTTTGTGAGAAGGTTAACAAGCATCACACACTGTATAATACTTTATGTCAGTGGTTCTCAGCTGGTTTTGCTTCAGGTCATACATTTAACTATGGACATCAAGTGTCGACCCAACACAGTACCCAATTTGTTAATTCATATTGTTATTATTATTATTATTATTATAATATAATAAACTTTACCCCCCCAACCCCCAAAATAAAAAAATTAAGAAATAGACTCAGACAAAGACACCTGAATAGAAATTTTGACTTGTATTTAAAACATTTTTACATTGTCTTTCTGGTTTCAGTGTTTGGTTTCTAAATGTCTCTTGACGTTTGATGGATGAATAACTCGCCACACAAAACACATTGTGGTTAGCAGAAACAATGTTAATCCTCGTTGCAAGTCATTGCAAAAAGCATTTTGTTCCTGGTTTCTAAGGATATCAAGAAAAGCATTCCATGTTGACATATGGCTAATTTGGCTAGCTTTTACCATTGATAAAATATGCACCAAAATGTTGTAGTGTTTAATTGAATGCACAGCCTTTGATGTTTCTACTCCCTTTAAAGAGTTTATCAACCTATTTATATTGCTCTCCTAACCATATATGATTATATGGTAGTTGTATTTTATTATTTTGCATGCAGTCAGTGCTCAGGTGCTTCGCTCTCTTCGAGCCCAGCACAGCGGGTTGATGCATATGAGACCGCTTTAGCACTGGCTTCAGACTTGAGTCTCGAGATGGGCATGGAGCTGCGGCACATACCGTGTGATAATCACTCCCTCCTGTCATCAGACTTTCAACCCATAGACAGACCTCCGTTTTCTGCGGACCGGAGACCTAGACAGGTCCTGGAGTTGTTGTCTGTATTCTTTGCCCTGCAGAGGCTTCTCCCGCTGATTCAGGGCAAGCACATCTTGATCTGTTCAGACAGCACCGCAACGTTAGTGTACATAAATTGCCAAGGCAGCATGCACTCTCGTCATATGTCACAACTCGCCCACCATCTCCTCCTTTGGAGTCAGTAGCGACTCAGGTTGCTGCGCGCCACTCATATCCCTTGCAACCGAAACACATTGGCGGACGCGCTGTCGTGGCAGGTTTCGCCCAGCGGAGAGTGAAGGCTCCACCCCCAGGTGGTCCAGCTGATTTGGAGCCGATTCGGCATGGCACAGATAGATCTCTTTGCCTCACAGGACATTACTCACTACCCACTCTGGTACTTCCTGACAGAAATCTCTCTTTTTGCAACTCAGCAACCTCTGCAAGTTGGTTCGGTGAGAGGTGGTCTCCGCAAATGACCGGGGTGTTATGATTGTAGCTTTTGTTTACCTCCGGTCCGAGTTCCGCCCTCTCCGGGACTGCCGTAGCCAACATTACAGGGGCCAACTCCCTCCACAATTTCAGGAGATTGAGATGGTAAATCTGTCACGCGCCCCCTCTATCGGTTCGTTTTACCTCATAATCGAGGTCACCCACTCGCCGTGTGACCTCAAAGGGTCCTTGCCACTTGGCGAGTAATTTAGAGCTCGATGTTGTGAGTAATACAAGCACTTTATTTCCCGGTGCAAATTCTCTGAGCTGAGTACCCCTGTTATACAGCCGGCATTGTCGTTCTTGAGCTCGGAGCAAATTCTCCTGTGTTAGTTTCCCCAGAGTGTGGAGTTTTGCTCTGAGATCAAGGACGTATTGAATTTCATTCTTACTGTCTGAAGGCCCCTCCTCCCAGGCTTCACGTATAACATCCAGTACACTGCGTGGGCGCCGCCCATATAGCAGCTCAAATGGAGAGAAGCCAGTGGAGGCTTGTGGGACCTCTCGCACTGCAAATAACAGGGGGTCGAGCCACTTATCCCAGTTTCTAGCATCTAGGCACGAAGACGTGGGCTTTGAAAAGGTGAGTAGCTTTTAATGACCATAGTTCTGCATATAATTTCCTTCATATAATTTGCCAAAACTTTTTTAAACACAATGAATGGTTTTCTGTGTGACTGCATACGTCAACACTGGACTGACGCATGTGTGTAGCTCTCTCTCTCACGACTGGAGGTTCTGTGGCCACTTTTATACCGTTCTCCGCATACTCGCTGAAATCAGAGACAGGTGTTAGACATAATTTGGCTCAGGTGCAAGCGCCCTTACCGCTTTCTCCCCCGGACGGACGCTTGACCACGCCCCGCTGCCACAGCCACTATCGCGGCCCACCATGATGCAGTGGACAGCAAGTCTTTGGGTAAGCAAGACTTCATTATCAGGTCCCTTAGAGGCGCCAGAGGCTGTATCAAGACTTCTGGCCTACGAATTCAGCAGAGCAATTTGCGACCAGACCCACTACGAGCCACAAGTGTTCCATATTCAGGCAACTCCCTGTGATGTATATCCGCAGTATGGTCCTGCCCCTGTCGGTGGACCCACATCTCCCT
Organism: Moxostoma hubbsi; assembly: GCA_032164185.1. Taxonomy (NCBI): domain Eukaryota; kingdom Metazoa; phylum Chordata; class Actinopteri; order Cypriniformes; family Catostomidae; genus Moxostoma; species Moxostoma hubbsi. The sequence continues at coordinate 19,380,250 of JAVLUX010000015.1, forward strand.
TGGGCAGTCCTACTGCCCCCGGTCACCATGTTTTTAGAGCTTCTCCCTCATCAGGCACCACGCTACTCCTACGTGTGGCTTGACAACCCACATGGTTTATTAGCCACATATCACCTCCCGCTAGTATGGGCAGGATGTGGCCTCCGCAGGGTCTTTTCCCCCTGAAAGAATAGGATACGGAAAGACCGCCTTCCCCGACGCATTTCATAGCATTAAGATAGCCCCAGCCGCTTCACACCCTATGCGGGAGACATAGAGAGAGAAAAGGCCACAGCTGCCAGGCTTGCTCCCATGTTGGCCATGTAGCACCTGCCCCCCCCCCCCTCAGGGGTGCTGGGAACCTAATGTCTGTATATGACACCTTTTCTGGGGCATTGGGGAGGGTTACTTGCGGCCGACACAACTGCTTCTAGCACACAGCAGCCTGCTTGCACCTGTGTCCGGTTCACGTAACATGGGCTAGTGTGTGGCGCTTTTGAATGGGACCCCTTGTATCACTTCATTCGACACAATGTCAAGTGAGTGACAGAAGAGTAACATCATGATTACTATTGTAACCTCTGTTTCCTGAGGGAGGGAATGAGACGTTGTGTTCCTTCTGCCACGGCACTAGACCTACCACTGTAAATGGCCGTACTTTACTCTCAGCTCCTCAGTGCAAAAACCTGACTGACAGGTATATATACTCTTTATACCCGTATGTCCGGGTATATCTCTAGGTCTGCCAATTTCACATTGGCCTTTTTTTCAAGTTCATAGGAACGCAAGGCTCCCAAGGAAGACCCCTTGTGTCACTTCGACACAACGTCTCGTTCCCTCCCTCAGGGAACAGAGGTTACAACAGTAACCGTGACGTTTTTCCCTACTGTCTGTGACTCTTACAGAACAGTCCTGTGTCCCATTTCTGGTCTAGTTGAGAACCACTGCTTTATGTTTCTCTTTCAGGAGTGCTGAACTTCCTGTCCCTTCTCAGCAGTTCCTTGGAGTAGTCGTGCAGGCCTCCAACTCCTATTGTATGTATGTAATGGCTGCCAAGTTGCCCATCTGTCATCAATATTTTGATAGAGTGAGAATGGCACTGTTACAGACTGAAGCTGATTATTGATCACTGATTAGATTTCTTTGCTCTTGACCAAACACTTAATACTGACCAAGGACGTGTGAGATGGTGGCCAACATCTCCCTATCTTTTGCTCTCTCTGGCCTCTTTCCTCTCCCTCCCATCATCTGTCTCTTTTTCATTCTCTAGAGAGGGGTAACCCAGATTTCAAAAATGAATTGCTGCCTGTTTCTCTTCATCTACTCCCTCTTATCCTCTCTCTATTTCTATCTATCGCTGTCTCACTTCATCCCCTCTTTTTGTCTGTAAAAACAGAATCAATCTTGGAAAGTGAAAATCGCCTTTATCTCTCCTTCTCTGTTTCCTCTCTGTTGGATAAAGGAATATACAGCTGTGCACTCCTCCTCCATTTTCTCTCTTTCCTGGAAAGCTGCCGTATCATCCTTCCCTTCATTCTACATTTCCTCTTTGGGGTTTGATAATTTTTTCAGGTTTGTTTCCTCTTTTTTAGCTCTCCAGTTTTTGTCTTTCTTTTTAATGAGTCAAGGATTGATTGCATAGAATAACAAGTCTTGAGAAGACATGAGAGGAAGAGAAGAAACCATCATCATATCAGATCTCAGCCATACTGTCACATATAAAGGTACTTCTTGTTTGTGTTATTGTTTTTCTTTCTTTCTTTCTTTCTTTCTTTCTTTCTTTCTTTTGGTAACTCTTCTTCATATTTCATTTTTTATTACTCTTGGGTACATGTCCTAAATTCTTTGTGTTTCCTTTCGTCTCCAGATCTGTTGATCTCCTCTTTTAATTAATGCTATCATAATTTTTTCAGTGTCATCCCCTGTTGTTTGATTGTGTGTGTGTGTGTGTGTGGGGGGGGGGGGGGGGTGTGTGTGTGTATGTGTATGTGTGTGGGGGAGGCATGTTTATGTGGTTTACGAGGACAATTTTTTAGGTTACAAACTGGTAATTACAAGGGTATTATGCTATAAATGTGGTTTATGAGGACATTTCTAGTGTTCCCATATTTGAAATAGCTTAAAAAACATATTAAATTATGTTTTATTGAAAATGTAAAAATACAGAAAGTTTTTTATGAGTGTTAGGTTTAGGGGTTGTGTTGGGGGATAGAATATATAGTTTGTACAGTATAAAAATCATTATGTCTATGGAAATTCCTCATAATGATAGGTAGACCAACATGTGTGTGTGTGTGTGTGTGCGCATGTGTGCGTGCATGCATGCTGTGTGTGTAATCATTCATTTCAGCTTTTCTTGATGGATGCATTCACTTTTTTAATGTGAATCTGATCGATTGTACTTCTCTCTATTTCTGACTGACCCTAACAGCACAGCAGTTAGCAATAGATATTCTTACAGTTTTTCTCAATGGCTCAATTCTCTAATGACAATATTTTTTTTCAAAACAATAAGTTAAAATCACAGTTAGTTTCTTGTTCACACAAGATTTGAATTTATTATTCATTTAAGCAAACTGCATGTGTTTTGGCACATGTGTTCAAAAGAGTACGTGCACTTGTCTACAATTTGCATAATTACTAAATGCGCATGTCTTTCTGATCAAAACTGATGAGTTGATTCTCAGTGAAATTGTCATACTTTTCACAGCTTCTAAACAGTCTTTCATCATATGAGCCATCATATGCAAAATTATCCATTCAATTATCAAAATCTGTCAGACATAAATGTATTCCATAAATATCTATGACATGGAATGTTTGTGAAGTCTGCTAAATCTCTGGCCAGATCAACAAGAGCGACAGAATGTCCACCAAGAAGTTTGAAACTTGTAGTGTTACTTAATGTGAGGAGGTACAATTTATTGTTTTTTACAGAACTACATTTTATCAGTTTTTTTTTTTTTTTTTTTTTTTTTTTCATGGATGTCATTTTGTGGCAATTTTTCATGTAAGAAATGTGTAAAAATGGACATACAAATGTGATTTTTTTTTAAATATAACACATTGCTACAAAAATGAATTTACTGTATTCATAAAAATGTGCATATCCTTTTTCTGCATACTACAGTATTGTACAGTATAGTTTTTCCCAGTAATATTTTACCTACTATTGAAATTGGTATCTACAAAGATCAGTGTGATACACAACAGCATTCAGCTAGACAAAACTGACATTCTTGTACAGTACAGTAATCAGTCAGTGTCAACAAAAATGTAGAACAAAAATTAAATGTGTAAATAACAAACATTTCCAGGGTTGACTGCCATGGTGAAAAAACATCTAAACATTTTGATCAGTACGGCTCACACGATGACAAAAAAACTTTTCATTTTGGTGGCATTGGCCAATTTACTGACACAATAACTAGGTTTTGAAGTATGAATTAAATGTTTTATAGGAGTTACTACATTTTGCAGACATGCAATAGAGTTGTGATATCCTGTTAAACACTTGTGACAATTGCACTTGCAGTTTAAAGAATGTTAAGACTGTTTAAAAAAAAATACCCAAAGCGATTGAGAAAAACTGTAATATGACTTGCTGGTAGTTTTAATGTCATGGATGGATGGATGGATGGATGGATGGATGGATGGATAGATAGATAGATAGATAGATAGATAGATAGATAGATAGATAGATAGATAGATAGATAGATAGATAGATAGATAGATAGATAGATAGATAGATAGATAGATAGGTACCCCAATACCCCATAATGACAACATGAAATAAGTTTGTTTGAAATCTTTGCAAATTTATTACAAATAAAAAATTAAAAATAATCACATGTACATAAGTATTCACAGTCTTTGCCATGACACTCAAAATTGAGCTCAGGTGCATCCTGTTTCCACTGATCATCCTTGAGATGTTTCTACAATTGATTGGTGTCCACCTGTGGTAAATTCAGTTGATTGGACATGATTTGGAAAGGCACACACCTGTCTATATAAGGTCCCACAGTTAACAGTGCATGTCAGAGCACTAACCAAGCCATGAAGTCCAAGGAATTGTCTGTAGACCTCCGAGACAGGATTGTATCGAGGCACAGATCTGGGGAAGGGTAAAGAAAGATTTCTGCAGCATTGAAGGTCCCAATGAGCACAGTGGCCTGAATGGCAAGCATCATGTCTGGAGGAAACCAGGCACTGCTCATCACCTGGCCAATACCATCCCTACAGTGAAGCATGGTGGTGGCAGCATCAGGCTGTGGGGATGTTTTTCAGCGGCAGGAAATGGGAGACTAGTCAGGATTGAGGGAAAGATGAATGCAGCAATGTACAGAGACATCCTTGATGAAAACCTGCTCCAGAGCGCTCTGGACCTCAGACTGGGGCGAAGGTTCATCTACCAACAGGACAATGACCCTAAGCACATATAACAAGATAACAAAGGAGTGGCTCTGGGACAACTCTGTGAATGTCTTTGAGTGGCCCAGCCAGATCCCAAACTTGAACCCGATTGAACATCTCTGGAGAGATCTGAAAAATGGCTGTGCACCGATGCTCCCCATCCAACCTGATGGAGCTTGAGAGGTCCTGCAAAGACAAATGGGAGAAACTGCCCAAAAATAGGTGTGCCAAGCTTGTAGAATCATACTCAAAAAGACTTGAGGCTGTAATTGGTGCCAAATGTGCTTCAACAAAGTATTGAGCAAAGGTGTGAATACTTATGTACATGTGATTTTTGTAGTTTTTTATTTGTAATAAATTTGCAAAGATTTCAAATAAACTTCTTTCACGTTGTCATTATGGGGTATTGTGTGTAGAATTTTTAGGAAAATAATTAATTTAATCCATTTTGGAATAAGGCTGTAACATAACAAAATGTGGAAAAAGTGAAGTGCTGTGAATACTTTCTGGATACACTGTATTATGTCCATTATGTCTATGGAGAGTTCTCATAAAACATGAAAACCCAACATGCGTGTGTGTGTGTGTGTGTGTGAGCGTGCATTTATCTCTTTGTGGAATAAGGAAAGTAAAACCCAAAATGTTTGACCTTGTGGGGACATTTTGTCAGTCCCCATGAGGAAAACAGCTTATATATCATACTAAATTGTGTTTTTTGAAAATGTAAAAATGCAGAAAGTTTTCTGTGAGGGTTAGGTTTAGGTGATAGAATATATAGTTTGTATAGTACAAAAACCATTATGTCTATGGAAAGTCCCCATAAAACATAGAAACCCAACAAGTGTGTGTGTGTGTGTGTGTGTGTGTGTGTGTGTGTGTGTGTGTGTGTGTGTGTGTGTGTGTGTGTGCGCGCTGAAAGCACACTAATCATGATGTGTTTCTAAATCCCTATGGAAGTTTCTCTTAGAGTGTGTATTAACCTCTATTTCACTCTGTGTTTCTCACCCTCCCTTCCCTCCTCCTGGGAACCTCCTCCTTTCATTTCCTCAACATCACAAACTAAACTGCCGTCACTACTTATTGAATTCCTTCTGCTGCTTTCCATGTTCTAACCTTCTATGCTTGTGTTTTAAAAGACTCTCTTCTAACTGTATTTTCTCCCATTATAAATCATTATGTTGTTTCTTTTATCCTTTTTTTCTTTCATCTTGTAGATCTGTCCTGCCTTCTGTAAACCATCTATTACTCTCCCTCTAACCTTCCCCAGGTAATTTCTCTGTGTCTTGCATTCTCCAACTGGTAGCATGTCTACCCCGGTCTCTCCCTCGCTCTCTCCCCTGGCCCTGTCCTCCCCATCTCCCTCCTCCTCCCCACTCCTCTCTCCCCTCTCTCCTCCACCCATGCTGCCTGTCTTCCAGAGGAAGGGAGCACTTAAACACAAGAGGGTCATCGAAGTGAAGGACCACCAGTTCACCGCCCGGTTCTTTAAGCAGCCCACTTTCTGCAGCCACTGCACTGACTTTATCTGGTACTTAAACATCTTTAACACTACACTGTCCACATCAATAACTTTGTTTAATTATTAACATTATTTTGCTGTAACCAGATACCTTAACCTTAACCTTAACACTGTAACACTGCACTGTGTTTATGTATTCAACTAACCCTAAATACATTATATCCATATCATGATTCACATTGTAAAACATAACTCACTCTCAATGCTGTACTGACCTCATCATGCACTTTATACCTCATTCTAAACTGGTATGATTTGTAACCTCTGCTAGCTCTTACATGTAATTCACATACAATTTGCAAATTCTATACAATAATACATTATCAACACACGTGCATACACACACGCAAATTAAGCTATATTTATGATAGGACTACTGTAACCAAAAGGGATAGTTCAACCAAAAATGAAAACTGTCATTATTTACTCACCCACATAATATTCCAAAGCTGTATGACTATTCTGTATGAACACAAAAGGAGATGTTAGGCAGAATTTTATTGACTGACAGCCTCAGTCCTAATTCACGTTCTTTATGAGAAATAGCAGCAAAAACATTCTCAAAAATATTAAAAGTCATAACAGATTTGGAACAATATGAGGGTAAGTAAATGATGACAGAATTTTCATTTTAGGGTGAACTATCCCTTTAACATTAACAAAATGCACACTTTCTGTGACACGGACAAGAGAGGGCAGAAGAGCACTGTTCCACAAGTGTGTTACATGACTGTCTTGTTCTCACAGTTTCCTCCATGCCTTGTAAAACTTGTGCCCTGAGGGGCTTCATAAATTATGCAGTCCTTTCTGTTTGAGCTGCCATTTAACCACATGCTTCACAGAACCCGCATGGAACTGCGACCAGCCATATGGCCCATGGATCACTCCCTCCTATACCTTGTCTTCATTAGTACATCTCAAATAGATACTGATAGATACATCAGTTTCTATTCTGGTGGGCCTGCCCTGTTTGTGGCAGGCCCACTGGGAAAAGTCTCGGTTCTCCCTATGGCCAATCTGCTCCTGCCTCCTAGGGAAAACTTGGTTGCTGCTGGAAGAGGTATTAGTGAGGCCAGCAGGGGGTGCTCACCCTGCACTCTGTGTGGGTCCTAATACCTCAGTACAGTAACAGGGACACTGTACTGTAAAAATGCACCATCTTTCAGATGAGACATTAAACCGAGATCCTGACTCTCTGTGGTCATTCTAAATCCCAGGGAAAGTAACCCTGGTGTCCTGGCCAAATTCCCCCCATTGGTCCTTCTCAATCATGGCCTCCTGATAGTCCCCATCCATTAATTGGCTGTTTCACTCTACTCTCTCCTCTCCACCTACAGCGGGTGTGTTATGGCCGTACTGGCGCAAAATTGCTGCCATCGCATCATCGAGGTGGATGCTGCATACTGGTGGTGGTTAAGGAGAACCCCTGTTTACTATGTAAAGAGCTATGAGTGTAGTATCAGAAAAGCACCATATAAATGTAACATTCATTCATTTATTCATAATCCATTCATTGCATACTACATGCAAAGTCTAATAGTAAATCACCAAGGAGAAAAAACTCAAAAACAGCCCGTGGACCACAAAACCAGGAAGATTCTCATGATGCATGACCTTGTACACCCAAGAGCAAATAACAAACATCTTTTACCATGTACATCTCCTTGATACCAAGGAGGCCATGATTTACTACAGCTCGAAACAGCAAATAATCTTACAAGAGTACCATTCTCTTTGTGTTCTGATTGTCAAATTGTTAAAAAAAGCCTCAATATCCAAAATTGTATGGTATGCCAGAGACCCCTAATGCAAGCAACAAGATGATCTAGCTGTGACTCGAGGACTAGATAATGAAGGAAAAAATGGAAGCACTGCAAGCAGAAGACATTCCATAGCAATGTATTCATCAAACTGGACAAGCCTTACATCAACAAAGAACTGATATACAAGCAGCTTTGAAGTGCAGGTACCCAGTGTAAAACCTAGAGCTGAACACCAGACACCCCCCAGAAACACATCATGGGTATGCAGGTCAACACCAAGTGCTGCCTTTGTTGTGATGCAGAGGAAACCATCAGCCATATGGTGTCTGGAAGCAAAGTACTGGCCTTAAAGGAGTATGTTGATAGGCACTGGGCTGGAGAAGGTGGTCCACAGGGGAGACAGCATCATTATGTGGGACATGACGTTTTCCACTGACTGCACAATTTCTGCAAACATCATGTTCCACAATAAGTAGAACAACAAATATTTCCTTGTCGATGTGCCCATCCCTTGGCTTAGGACAATAACATCTTGTTTTGATTTCTGCAAGGATCATTAAGGACCTGGAGATCAAATCCAGGAGTAGATGTGATGGGAAAAATTAAGACCGGGTTCCAAGAGCAGCTGGACAAACTTCAGTTCAAAGTCAGTGCAAAAGAAGTTCAGAAAAACGCACCTCTCAGCTCTGCCCACATACTTTGCCGAGTGCTCAACTGAGCAAAAAGCTAGAGGGGGCTGGCGAATGTAGCAGAATGCCCCAGTGCACAGAGAGGATTAATAGTAATAATAATGATGATAAATGCATCAGGTGAATTCAGGTAATATCTCATCTCAAAGTCGTGGTCCAATTTAACTGAATTTGCCAATTGAAGAGACATTCGAACACTAACATAAAAATAGAACACAAGAGAAAGTAAAATAAATTAATTAAATTTGTACTTCTAGTTAATTATTTGTCTCACTTAAAACCTCTCTTTTCTCCTGTCTGTGCCTTTAGCTGTCTTTTTGTCCTTGTCCTGTCTGTGCCCATATTTCCGAGCATATGTTGATGTCTCACACCTCTCAAAACCTTTCGACTGGTTTGAAGGACACACTTAAAGAGCCATAGATACTCTCCGTTTCATTTCAGAGCGGATCATACACAGTGTTGGGTGTCATCTTGTATTAGCACTAGTGAGATTTATGCAAAGTTGTGTTTTGCATAGCAAAGAGATCAGGAGCAGAGTAACCTGTTATTATGGTGTACTGAAGAGCACTTAAATGGCCCGTCAGATGAAGATTTTTTGCAATTGCCATCTGTCACAGCCTCAACAGCTTATATTTACTAATTGCCCTTTGTGAGGATGCATACAGTATACACTACACCTCTCTTTGTGATCTCCCCTCCCCTTTTCACAAATCCATGCAATTAATCAATATAATTAGATAGCATAATGTGAGTTGTTTTTTATGTTTTCCAGGGGAATTGGAAAGCAAGGATTCCAATGTCAAGGTAATGATTTTGATATAATGTCAGTGTCAGTTGTTGGTGATGATGCACTGCATGGAAAAAGGATGTACAGACCATTTACATATACAAAAGGACACCCAAACATCAATCACATTTGTGCTTGTTGAACAAGTAATATCAAAACCATGGGCATTATTAAGGAGTTGTTCTCTTTTTGATGCAATAGCAGCTTACATTTCTCTGGGAAGGCTAGATGTTGGAACATGACTAAAGGGATTTTCTCCCATTCAGACACAAGAGCATCAGTGAGGTCAGTCACTGATGTTGGGTGATATGGCATTACAATTAATCCCAAAGGTGTTCAGTTGGGTATAGGTCTGGGCTTTGAGCAGGCCAGTCAAGTTCATCCAATCAGTATGTCATTTTACTGGTGGACTGCTATGACAATCCTATGTGGAAAGCCACTGACCTCTTTGGTATGGCCCATTTTACTATAAATGTTTGTTTATGGATGGCATGGCTGTGTGCTTGATATTATGGACCTGTTTGTAATGGGTGTAGCAGAAATAGCCAAACCTGTGTATTAAGTAGGAGGTACCCACATGCTTTTGGCTATGTAGTGCAGTGTCTGACAAGGAAGAAATCTTGAGGCGCATTAAATATTTTGCATAACAGAACTGCTTTACTAAATATGGAATGTGTTTCTGTTAGTCTGCAGTTTTGTGGTGCACAAACGCTGTCATGAGTTCGTCACTTTTACTTGTCCTGGTGCTATCGCTGCACCTAAAGCAGAGGTATGTATGTTTTTCTTTCTTTGTGTATTTATGTGATCATACTGTCTTAATAACCATTACTGTACATTCATTCTTTTGCCGTTAGCATTTTTAGCTTTTCACAATCACTTAATTTTTTTCTCATGTCCTCTCATTATGTTTAATTAATCCCTTTTAGCATTTTATGTTCTTCTTGTGTTTGATCTTATGCTAAGTTCTCCTTAGTTCAGTTCTCATTCACATGTATTTCTCTTTACCTCTTTCATTTTCCCTTTTGGTCAACTAGTTTTGTTTTGGATGCTGATCTTCCACATGGGATGCTGGTGTCCTCAGCTGGCTTGCACCTAGCTCAACCAACAGGTCTTTTTTGGCCAACTAGATTCACCAGGAAGACCATACTTGTTAACCTGCAATTTGTATTTGTCAACTAGCTAGACCAAGACCAAACCAGCTTGCGCCAGCATGGAAATTGAAAGAAAGTCTTTTTAGCAGCAATTTTCACCTTTGTACAAGGCAAACCATATATTTTCAGCTGAGTAAGCCATATGGAAGTACTGTAGGTCTCATCGCCACTATCTTTTTCTTTCCCTGACAATCCTTTTACTGCTGTCGACGCGAATCTTCTTTAAAAGAGAAGTCTATCAACGAGGGAAAATAATATAATTTTCTCTCTCTCGTATCCATGCTATTATAAAACATGCAGGGGAAGGAATATGATGGTGTCATGCTGCTACTGATATTCAAATAGTAAAGAGTGAGTGTGAGAATAACCGTGAAAGAGAAATGCAAGAAACGGGCTGTTTTGTAACACACTTTCTTTGTTTCACCCTCTCTCTCCTTGGTAGATTATTTACAACTTTTTTTTATATTTACAATATTGCTAGATATAAGCAGCTAAAAAAATTTATGTAAAATGAGGTAAAGGAAGGAAGGTTGTGTGCGGCTGTGCATGTAAGGAATGGTAGACAGTGATGGCCGTGTGAAAGGCGGATGAGGGAGACTGACAGGGAGAGGAAAATGGAGAGGAAGATTGTCAGAGGATGAAGAAAAGGAGCAGGCAGCATGCAGAGAGTGAGAATGAGGGGGGAGAGAGAGAAAAAGGGGTTGGGTTGGAATGGGTTTAGGCATTTAGGAGGATTCAGTTTTCACAGCTGAGCTGAACTGGTATATTCATTCACCATTCATCCTCAAAATAGCCCCGGCTAATTGGCTCTCAGTGAAAAAAGTCACTTCAAAATGAAGCCTTTCCTCTGGACTCTGCAAGAGAGAGAAAGAGGGAGCTAAAGGGAAAGTAGAGTATGTGTGTTTATTTGTGCATACACTTTGTGCATAATGATAGATTGTCATATATAGAGCAAAGAACTGTTTGAGTGGGTTTCTCATCAAATGCATGATTTAAATGTCTTTCTCTCACCTAACCTTTTTGAAGAATTGGGCACTTGAATCACACACTAAATATGTGCTTTTGCTAACAGACTAAGCAATTTAATAATTAAATGAGTACAATAATTTCTCTCTCCCTCTCTCTCAGGACCTCAAGAGCAAACACAAGTTTAAGGTGCACACATACTCCAGTCCCACCTTCTGTGATCACTGTGGATCTCTACTCTACGGTCTCATTCATCAGGGCATGAAATGTGTCAGTGAGTCCATTTATATCGAGTTCCTAATGAAAGTTCTTTCAAAGTTCCCTGTTCTAATCCTGCCAATCAAAATGCAAGGAGCATATAAGCAGCTGCTTACCTCTCTCCTAAGAGAATTCTTACAGCATCCCTCCATCCCAACTCCACCTTTATTTGTATATTATGTTAATTAACTTTCAGTCAATTAAGAAAACAGTTTACCTAAAAATGGAAATTATTTCCAAATGTACTCACTCTCTTCGTTCCAAACCCACATGAAAATGATGGGTTTGCGTGGGCTACAATTATGATACTTCTGGGGTCAGTTCAAGTTAAGCTCAATCGATAGTATTTATAGCACAATGTTGATTACCACATAAATGTTTTTCAACTCATGCCTCCTTTTCTTTAAAAAAGGAAAAAATCGAGGTTAGAGTAAATCATTTACAATGGAGTTTTTGGAGGGTTTAAAGGCAGAAATGTGAAGATTACAATTTTATGAAAGCACTTACATTAATTCTTCTGTTGAAACTTTTGGATTATTTGAGCTGTAAAGTTGCTTTAATTGTCATTTTTATGGTCATTTAGTTTTTTAGGGTTTACAGTGTTACATTGCCATGGCAACTAAAAGTTGTAAAATTGGCTATAACTTTACACAGAAAAGGTTAGTAAGTCATTTTATCACACTAAAATCATGTTAACATGCCTATTATTTATGTTTTGTGGCTATAATTTTAAAATAGTGAGTATTTTAATGTTTACAGATTGTCCCCATTCACATTCATTGTAAGTACCTCACTGGAACCCATGATTATTATTATTATTATTTTTTGAGGAAAGGAGGAGCAAGTCAAAATGTATTTTTGTGTAATCAATATTATGTCGCAAATACTGTCGATTGAGCTTAACTTGAATTAAACCCTTTAATTAAATATTCTTTTAAGCTTGAAAGGGAAGCATTATAAACTGTCAATGTGTTGAGAAGGTAGATTGGGATATACATTAAAATATCTCCTTTTGTGTTCTGCATAAAAAGAGAGTCATACAGGTGGGAACAACATGAGGATGAGTTTATATTGACAGCATTTTCATCTTTTGGGTGTCAATCTATCTATCACTTTAAATTTGAGGGAGACCTGTCAGACACTTTCAATGATTATGTGAAAAAAACTCATGATGCGTATTTTGGTGTTAAAACCTAATGGGTTTCTTATAGTTTCAATATACTTTCATCACGTCTTTATCTTAAATCTAAATATATTTAGAATAATCTACATATTTTAATCGTTGAGATGAGAGTTATTAAATTAACGCATAGTTTATCTAATTATAAGCAATGGTATCAGTGTAGAGTGATTTTTCAGGCCTTTAATGGATATCTCATACTTAATATGAGATTGAATTAATTCCCTTTATCTGTGGTTTAATCCATGTCATAACAACCTTATAATCTAATATAATTTGCATGACATGCAGCACTTCCAGGAAATAATAAAGCAAGCTGTGACAGCTGACAGCACATGCTGTTTCGGCAAAACGTGTCTTAAGGGACAATGTACTGCAACGGCTGTTAACAGTTAAGCTTTTTATATGAAAGGTCATGCATCCCTTACCCAGTAACTCTTTCTCTTATTCTTTGTGTGTGTGAGAGAGGTTGTGACAGGAACGTACACAAGCGATGTGAGAGCAGTGTCCCCAGCCTGTGTGGTCAAGACCACACTGAGAAAAGAGGACGGATTCACCTGACTGTGCGTGGAGAGAAGGAGGACATATATGTTACTGGTGAGAATAGAGACACCACTAGACATAAGAGCAGGGTTGGGGAGTAACGGAATACCTGTAATGGGATTAAGTATTTAAAATGCTAAATATAAGTAACTATATTCCATTACATTTACAATTTAAATCATATGTAATTAGAATACAGTTACATTCAAAAAGTATTTTGATAACTAAAGAGATTATGTTGCATTTTATTGGCATTTGTTTAATATTTAGTGCTTTCAGATGGAAAACATTTATACATATAAATGATGTGATTCAAAGTGCATTTGAACAGCTGTGAAACACTTTCTTATGATGTGTTACATCCATACAAGCAGACAGAGAAGTAAGTTTGAAGTAAGTTTGGAGCAGAAGTAATAGAAATAAACCTTGTGTAAATTGTCAGCTTTACGCTAAGCTAAAATGCTATTTCTAGCCATTTTACATGCACATGTTACCATACACGATCATATTTTTTTATCAAGAAAATTCATGTTGGATCATAATTTCTTTTTTTCTAGTACGACCTTTGATATTAGAGCATAATTTTTTGTATTGTTTTCCTGTACAAATATCTAAAAATACTTAAAATCAAGATCAATTAGATTAATCTCATTTTAGAAACAACACTGCATAAGATATTTAGGTTCCCCATCTGTCGCTCACTTCGACGTTGTGTCAAAGAAGCGACACTAGGGTTCTCTCTTGAGCGCCGAATATGCCTCTGATCTATGAAAAAAGGCCAATGAGAAGTTGGCCGACAGTATTTGCATACCCCGCCCCCGGACATACGGGTACAAAGGTGTTGAAATACGTCTGTTTCATTCAGAAATTTTCTTCGGAGCCGATGGTCATGTATGCAGTCAGCTGCGAGTCAAACAGCTGTTCCTGCCTTTGTTCCTCTGATGCTCTGACTGCTGTTGGATCTACGGCACACTTCAGCGGCTTTTCTCCTTCTCTGCACGGCAGTGCAGCTTGCCCCTGGGCGCTTCGACAGCGCAGAAAGCTAAAAGAGTTTATTAAAAGAGTGATTTTCTCTATAAAAGAGTATTTTCCTCTAAAAGAGCATTTACACAGCTGCGATGAACGTCCTTTTCAGGACGCATCTTTATAAAGATGCCATTCCACCCCTGTGTAGTTCCTGGATGCGGTAGAGTGCTCTCCGCTTCAAACCGCCACAGGCATTGTCTCGTGTGTCCCACTGCGAGAGCATGACCATGGCAACATTGCGGTCGTGGCTCACTTTCAATAGAAAGCATGCCACTCCAGCCACCCCCCGCATTGCTCCTTCTTCCCACGGGATTGAGTACGATGCGGCTAGCGATGCAGGTGATCTGGGGACGGCAGCGGGTGCAGCTCCGCCAGGTATGCCCCCTCGGACAACCCGCCCCCCAGCACACTCGTTGACTCCCTTCTGTGCTCGAGGCAATGGCGGCTCGCCTCACGGCCAGCCCGCTTATCCTCTAGAGCTTGAGGTGGATGAGCTCGCCGCTGCATTGGAGAGCGCGGTGTCTGACGCAGATGACTCCCCTGGACTGCCACCTTCGGGTCAGCACGCCCAGGCTGAGGCTGACGCGCAGATGTCCGACATGCTTTCCCGGGCCACTGCCACCGTGGGGCTGGATTGGAACCCTCAATCCTCCTCACAGCCATCGCGGTTGGATGACTGGTTCCTGGGGTCTGCGCGCCACTCACAGCCTCGCCTCCCCCCGTTCCCGTTTTTCCCGGAAGTGCATGATGATCTGACATCTTCGTGGAGGGCACCCCTCTCAACTCGTTACAAAGCCACTCGCTCATCCGCTCTCGCTACCCTTGACGGCGGAGCGGCTCATGGGAACACAGCGATTCCCCAGGTGGACAGAGCTGTTGCACTCCACCTGAGCCTCGCAAACCCAACCACCTGCCGGGGTCGCCCTGTGCTCCCCTCCAAGGCCTGTAGGACGACGTCTTCATTGACCGCCAAAGCCTACAGAGCCGTCGGACATCCTGCTTCTGCCCTGCACGCCATGGCCCTCCTGCAAGTCCACCAGGCCAAGGCACTTAAAGATCTCAGAAGGTCACAGCGCAGTCATTTGGGCAGGTGATGGCCACACTCGTGGTCCAGGAACGTCATCTGTTGCTGAACTTGGTCGAGATGCGTGAGACCGACCAAGCTCGCTTTCTCAACGCTCTTGTCTCCCAGTTCGGCCTCTTCAGCGACACCGTCGAGGACTTCGTCCAGTAGTTCTCCACGGTGAAGAAGCAAACAGGCCATTTCACACATCCTGCCCCGCCGCAAGCCTGCTGCCATGGGCCATGCCCCGTCTGCTCACCGAGGGCATCCTCCTGCGGCTAAGAAACACCGAGCTCCGCCTCAATCCGTGCCCCGCTCTCAGCCCCAGCGTTGAGCACACCGCAGGAAGTAGACGCCCCCCGTCTCACAGACCCCCTTGAGGACCCGGAAGGCTCCCAGGCGATCCTGAGACGCTTGACCCAGAGGCCGAGACGTTAGCTCCGGAGCTGGTAAGCAGACAACTCCATCCCCCTGTGGAGGGATGGGAGGAGAATCTTTTGTTGAATTTATTTCATTTGCCACCCCCCTATACGGGGCTGCGGTACCACATTCTCAATAACAGAGCTATTTCCTTTGTCTCTGGGTCACTTGGCCCACAAATGCCGTTCTCACGGCACTCTGCCGCCTGATCTTTACAGTCCCAGCATAATGGACGTGGACCCCCAGCCTTCAGCCCCATGACTGTTCCCCGGCCGGCCGGTCATGACGAGTCAAGAGGACGCCTACATCGGACATCCTCCTCAGTCACCCCCTGCCGGGTGTGCGGATGAAGCAAGGTAAGTGCTTCGAGTCTTTTCTCAGCACTAAAGCCTCGGGACGCGTCTTCGCCTCCCGACACCGTACTACCTGTTCCGCCCCGCCGGGTACGTCAAAAATAACCGTCCCCTTGGTGCCCCTAGCACTGAGTTTGGATGAGTGATTTTCACTTCACAACCCGTCACGCTGGCTGGCCCGGACCACCCAACTAGGTTACGCAATTCAGTTTGCCAGGCCCCCGCCTCCCTTCGCGGGCATCCGCTTTACCGCAGTACATGGCAAGCATGCCAAATCCCTGAGCGCGTAAATCGCTACTCTTTTTCTAAACAAAGATGTGATAGAGCCTGTCCCTCCAACTGAAATGAAGGGTCTCTACAGCCCTTACTTCATTGTCCAAGAAAGGCGGTGGCTTACGACCGATCTTGGACTTGCTAGTTCTCAACCGGGCTCTGTTCAAACTCCTGTTCAGAATACTCTACATATCTAGATTGGTCAGCAGTGGCAGACCTGAAGGACGCGTACCTTCACGTCTTAATTCTGCCTTGACACCGACCCTTCCTTCGGCTCGTGTGCGATGGCCTGGTGAATTAGTACAAAGTCCCCCCCTTCGGCACGTCTCTGTCCTCTCGTGGCTTCAAGAAAGTTGCAGAGGCTGCCCTTGCCCTGCTCCAAGAAGCCAGCATTCGCATACTCAATTACCTCGATGACTGGCCCATCCTGGCCCACTCCCGAGAGTTATTATGCGGTCACATAGACTAGGCGCTCAGGCACCTCAGCCGTTTAGGGCTTCAGGTCTACCAAGAAAAGAGCTAGCTCACCCCGGTTCAGAGCATCTCTCTTCTCGGCATGGAGTCAGACTCAGTCTCAATATCAGCACGCCTCATCAACGAGCATGCACAGTCAGTGCTAAAATGCCTCCCCGTCTTCAGATCGGGAACGGCGGTCCCTTTAAAACGTTTTCAGAAGCTCCTGGGACATATGACATCCTCCACGGCGGCCGCGCCGCTGGTGTTGATGCATATGAGACCACCTCAGCACTGGCCCCAGACTCGAGTCACGAGACGAGCATGGTGCTACGGCATGCACTGTGTGACCATCACCCCCGCCTGCCGCTAAACATCAAAACCCTGGACAGACCTCTGCCTTCTGCGGACAAGTGTCCCCTTGCAGCTGGTGTCCCGACGCGTCCTGGCCCCGACCAATGCCTCCAAATTGGGTTCAGGCGCCATGTGCAACAGGCATGCAGCACGGGCTGTTGGAAAGGGGCCCCGCTGCGCTGGCACATCACTGACCTAGAGTTGCTGACTGTTTTCTCTGCCCTATGGAAGTTTCTCCCGTAGTTCGAGACAAATGTATCCTAGTCAGGTCAGACAGCACCACCACGGTAGCGTACATAAATCACCATGGCAGCGTACACTCCCGCCACATGTCACTACTACGCATTCCCCCCAGTGAGCCTTCTTGCACAGGTGCTGTGCAAGGTCAGGGAGGACAAGGAAAAAGTCACCCTAGTGGCTCCCTATTGGCTCACACGGGCCTGGTTCTCGGACCTCGTACTCCTCGCGACAGCCCCTCCCTGGCGAATTCCCCTGAGGAAAGACCTTCTTTCTCAGGGACTGGGCATGATCTGGCATCCGCACCCAGACCTTTGGAACCTCCAGGTCTGGCCCTTGGACAGGTCGTGGAAGATCTAGCTGGTCTACCACCTGCCGTCGTAGCCATGATCAACCAAGCCAGAGCCCCTTCTACCAGGCAACTTTACGCCCTGAAGTGGGGCTTGTTAGCAAATTGGTGTTCTTCCAGGGCTGAAGACCCACAGAGGTGCGCAGTTAGGTCACTGCTCTTATTTCTGCAGGAGAGGCTGGAGGGGAGGCTGTCCACTTCCGCCCTGAAGGTGTATGTCACCGCTATTGTGCCCCACCACGACGCAGTAGATGGCAAGTCTTTGGGTAAGCACAACTTAATCATCAGGTTCCTAAGAGGCGCCGGGAGGTTGAACCCCTCCCGGCCAAACCTGTTCCCCTCCTGGGATCTCTCAGTGGTCCTCGCGGGCTTCCAGAGACCCCCTGCATGCTGCTAGAATCAGTTGGACTCAGAACCCTCTCTTTAAAGATGGCCCTGCTGATCGCGCTCGCAAGCATTCTCTGTTAACGACACATGCCTGGAGTTCGGTCGGCAGACACATATGTGATCCTAAGACCATGACCGGGCTACGTGCCCAAGATTCCTACCACTCCCTTCAGAGTCCAGGTAGTGCACCTGCAAGTGCTGCCCCGGGAGGAGGCAGACCCAGCCCCTTCGTTGCTGTGTCCGGTACGTGCTTTGCGTACCTACTTGGACCGCACACAGAGCTTTAGATGCTCTGGGCAGCTCTTTGTCTGCTTTGGTGGACAGCGGAAAGGGAACGCTGTCTCCAAACAGAGGCTTTCCCACTGGGTGGTGGAATCCATTTCATTGGCCTATCGCACCCAGGCCGTACCCTCCCCCTCCCCCCTTGCGGGTTTGAGCGCACTCAACAAGGAGTGTTGCATCCTCATGGGCATGCACATATGTAGAGCATCAGGTTGGGCAACACCTAATACCTTTGCAAGATTTTACAATCTTGGGGTTGAGTCAGTATCGTCCCGTATTTTCTCAGGTCCGAGCCGGTAAAACTCGATAACATGCTGACGGACTGGCCGGGTGGATCGCTTGCACCTGGCGCCCTTTCCCTCGGCCGAGGTAAAACTGTGCGCTTTCTCTCCCAGGACATCCCACCCATCCGGATCCCTGGATGATTCCTCCCTAGCCCTTTGGGTCCGCATTTCAGCGGAGGAACTCGCCAACCCAGTCCACTGCAGGTACTTAATCTACCCTGTACCCCCTCCTTGAGGCTGGATCTACCACTGCGCCATGTTCCACATGTTGCCTAAAAACCCATATGATGTATTCGGACCATTTCCGGCTCCTCAGAAAAATCCTGAATGAAACAGACGTATTTCCCTGCCTTTATACCCGTATGTCTGGGGGCGGGGTATGCAAATACTGTCTGACAACTTCTCATTGGCCTTTTTTCATAGATCAGAGGCATATTCAGCACTCAAAAGAGACCCCTGTCGCTTCTTCGACACAACGTCTCGTTCCCTCATCAGGGAACGGAGGTTACAAACGTAACCTAGACATTTTTCAGAGAATGTATTTTTTACATGTGTATTTTGTCTTACTGTAAAAGACAAAATACAGAGTTACTGGCAGAGTTTTTATAGTCAAAACAAGTGAAAAAAATCTACCAGTGCTGAAGAAGTAATCCAAGGTATTTAGAATACATTACTGACCTTGAGTAATAGAATGGAATACGTTACAAATTACATTTTACAGCAGGTATTCTGTAATCTGTAGTGGAATACATTTCAAAAGTAACCCTCCTAACCCTGCATAAGAGACATCCAGATCTTAGCTCATTAGTGCCATGTCATAATGCAAAGCTACCTACGAGTATAAAAAATTCATACCAAAGTTACATTTTGCAGGATAGTGAACATGGCAGTTAATGCTCCCATCAAGGTTTTCTTGAAAAGATAATGATATGTTAATAAATGTTAATTAACTAAAAAAATTATAATTAAAGAAGAGAAACTATTCAATGAAACTACAAAATTATGCATGACATCACATCTCGTTGTAACAGTGGTATTATTTTCAAGTAGTGACAGAGATTTTAACTTCCAATATTGTAGAAATATATTTTTTAATAAACCATGTAAAATTGCAAAGGATTTAATAATTGTGTTGTATTTATATTATGTTATGTTGTGTGATATATTATATTATATTATATTATATTATATTATATTATATAGTTTTTGTATTATAGCTTGTCTACTAATGACCACCATAAATAAAAGTCAAAATTAAATTAGTTCCTTTACCTTTGTGCCTCTTAAACATTTGGGGCTAACCAGAAAAGAGCTACCGCATTCGGCACTTTCAGCCCAGGTGTAGCGCTGCCCCTGGGATAGCAAGACAGGAAGTCTAAAAGCAGATTATCACTATTAGACTTTACAAACATTGTTTATTAAGGGGCCCTTGTTTATACTCTGAGGAAGAATTACTTCTTTACCCACTGAGAACTGAAAGGAGAATGTGCAGTTTAAGTAAGCACACCGCATATATACTAGGAGCTGCTTGGCACAGTTAAGCTTTCCTCCAGCAGAGGGAAATGTGTGCATACAGCATTGGAAGTCCAAGGCTAATTATACACTCACAAGCTGCTGTTTTGCAATGCATTAGCTGCACTGTCAACCTTACTAAGCCTGTGGCTCTTAGATCAGCACCACCATAGAGAGACTAATGAGTAGAAAGAAGCCTACTAATGCTTTACAAAAAATGTGAATGTTTATTATGCAGTGCTGTTCTTTTAAAGGGAATCAGCAGCATGTCATACTGAAAGGTTAATTTAATAAAAACCTAATACACATTCACTGTATAAGCATATCAACACAACCATAAAAGCAAATCCTTTTAGCAAGCTTTATTTTGGTCTGTTGCATGTTATGATTTTTTCCTTCAACATGGAAAAGCACATACACACACTCATTCTCTGTAAATCTGCATTTCAGTGCATGAAGCACATAACCTCATCCCCATGGACCCTAACGGCCTGTCAGACCCTTACGTGAAGCTCAAACTCATCCCTGATCCAAAGAGCCAGAGCAAACAGAAAACCAAAACCATCCGTTCTACACTCAACCCTATCTGGAACGAGAGTTTCACCTTGTGAGTTTTGATGTGTGTGTGTGTGTGTGTGTGTGTGTGTGTGTGTGGGTCAGGTTTTACCTTCAATGTGGGGAGTGAACTGTCAACGGCCCCCATGAGGAAAACAGCTTGACAAGCATACTAACAATGTCACAATGAAATACTTAAAATGCAAAAATCTTTCTGTGAGGGTTAGGTTTAGGGGTTGGGGTGAGGTGAGGTTAGGTGAAAGAATCAATCCTTAGCTGAGTATAAAAACAATAAAAATCAGCATCATGATAGAAAAACAAATGTGTGTGTGTGTGTGTGTATGTGTGTGTGTGTGTGTTGTGGAGCTAATTCTAATAATTTTTCATATATATATACACACACACACACACACACACACACACACACACACATATATATATATATATATATATATATATATATATATACATGCTCATCTCTATCAATTTCTGTGTTTCTATAGTTCAGTGCGTGGGAGGCAGTGGGACAGACGTTTGTCTGTAGAGGTCTGGGACTGGGATCGTACCTCACGAAATGACTTCATGGGTGCTCTGTCGTTCGGTGTTAGTGAAATATTCAGACGCTCTGTCAGCGGTTGGTTCAAGCTACTTAACCAGGATGAGGGAGAGTATTATAACATCCCTGTACCTGACCCAGACCTGCAGGTACACACTCTTATATCATTTGTGAATTATTATTATTTACAATTTTTTGTACTCATTCCATTCTTTTGGGGTCTATAAATAGACAGTGGGGTCCAAAAGTCTTGAGACCAGGGGGTATTAAATCACAAGTCAAATTCTTTAGTAATATACTTAAGTATTATTTTTGGGGATTTGTGCTTTACTCAAGTGTAATTTAAACGAAAGACTTGTACTTTTAATTAATTACATTTTTATACAAAATTTTTACTTTTTACTCCTTACAATTTAATTAAACTTGAAAAGTACTCACTACATTTTTGAAGATAATTTTCTTTCATCTTACTGGACTGACAACAAACAACATATGACAGACCAGAGGTCAGTCATTTTAAATGGAGTGTCGAGTTCTGACCAGTCCGAAACACTGAATTTTGTCTTAAACTTTATTCTAAACTTCTGCTACTTCTACAGATTGGACAGTTATGAACAGGGCTGGACTGGTAATCTGGCATACCGGGCATTTTCCTGGTGGGCCGATGCAATTTTGGCCCGTTCAGGGGAGGACAGGCCATCGGTAGAAAGGAGTGGTCTGGTGGGTCAGCTGCGAAAAGGGCCGAATGGGCCACGATAAGCTATAATGAGCTGCCTCGTTATGCTGAACATAAAACTGCGCCGCGATAACAACTCTTTGCTCAAACCCCCCCCCCAACAATTTTTGGGCCAGTTGCTATGTAAAATCCTGGGCCGATTTCTCTTCCAATTCCAGCCCTGGTTATGAAGAAAGAAAAAGATCATTCAAATTGCAAATATATTTTTAAAAACAAAAGGCTTTCGTAATTAAATGTGTACATTTCATTTGTTTTTTACACTTGCCTTTAAATTTAAATCACATGCATTTCTACTGCCTATTTTAATATTATTGTTTTTGTTAGGCAACAATTTATTATAATAATAACTATAAAACCAGCAATGATAATGATGATAATAATGATGATATTAAAATAATGGAATCTGAGAAGGTATTAATTATGAATTGTATTGATTTCATCCATCAGTTCAACCGGAAACCTCAGAAAACAATTCACAGAACCAACAACTTTAACAACCAACACATAATTCCTGAGTGCCTTCTCCCATGCAACTAACATTGCGTGACTGTGGCAATGTTTTTGCAAAATAAAATATGTGGTTAATTACACGTCTCAGGGCAGTTCCGAGTTTAAATGTCCACTGTGTTGCACTAAAAGCAAATTAATGTTCTACCGAACAGATAAGTTTAAGTTTAATGTTCTATCCAGATTTAAATCAACAAAACCTCCCTTCCCTAAACCTTAAATCTAAAAAAAAACTATTTCTGTAGCAACCACTTTGACACTTTTGTGCTTCTATGACACTTTTAGCTCACGTTTTGACTCGCATGTCCTTCAGGTGCTCTTCAGGACTCCTTCGTATCCTTGCAACACTCTATCAGACGAGCTACCGAGCAATTTGATCACACTCAAACAAGCATGTAAATGTTGTTGATTATGTAATGCAAACATTCAAATGAGTCATGAACTATAGTAAAAGTTTTTATATGTCATAAAATAACATTGTGTGAGGAATAGAGCAAAAAGTGTCTATCTGTAATTTTACTCATGATTTGAATGAAAAGGGATAAAAGTCATTGTTGTACTAGTGTTCATTCCACCTGGAATACATACAACAGGCCAAATAAAAATCATTTAGCAAAAATGGAAATGTAGGCGACTTAAAAAACAAATAGTATTTAACAACATCCCCTCTCACACAGTCTCATCTCTTGATTTCATTCTAGCAAGGAAAAAAGTTAACTTTTACTTTTTAATACTTTTTAAGTACAGTTTAATCTGAATACTTTTATAATTCCACTCAAGTATGTTTTTGGCTAGATCCTTGGACTTTTAATTGAGTAAAATTTTCACTCAGTATCCATACTTTCACTTAAGTATAATTTCGGAGTAATTTTTACACCCCTGCTTTAGACCACATAAAAAATTTAGGATTCAAAATTGTATTCAAACTGACAGTTGAAACAGAAAGTTTCAGGGTTTTGAAAAAGCAACTTAATGATGTAAAATAAGAAATAGTTAAGATTCTGCACTATTTTAGTTCACTAAAAAAATAAGCAAAATGTGATATTGACCATGAGCAAAAGGTAAGATTTGCTTACCTCCATGGAAGCACACAAGATGCTTTTTGGAACATTCTCAAATGATGCTATAGAATAGGGGTCGGGAACCTTTTTTCACTTAGGAGACAATTTTTTTATTTTTGGTTGATGCATTTTTTTTAAAGAGCCATACTACAAACGAATAATTTACTATTTTCAAAAAAGTTCAATAAAATAGAATGTTTATATTTCCCATAGACTACTCAAAAACAAACAAATATGCAAACGTAAATAGGCAACATGTTGCAATATGGAATTGAGTACACGTGTTTGTGTGGATCTCCATAAAATTACTTAATTTTACAATTGTTCATGAAAAATAGAACGTCACTTTTGGGCTGGGTGTATGTAAAAAATATTTTAATGATAATCACATTTAAAATATTGTGATATCCGATTATATGGTCAACCACCAAGATTGGTGAATATTTTTTCTTTATTGATTTTGCTTTAAAAATTAAAGTCATTTATTTGAACATGAAAAATTTAAACAATTCAAACTGCACTTTAAATTAAATGAAAAAAGCTATTAAAATAATTAAATAATTAAAAAATCATGTATAACCACCTCCACAAATCCAAATATTTTTCTCCAACAGCCCCATTTGCCATCACGCAAATATCACAACAGGTGAAAAATTACTTATAACTTACAAATTGGGAACTAAAGACAATTATATATGTAAATATGATTATAATAATCATTATAATAAATAAGCCTAATTAATTCCCTTGTGTTCCCAAAAAATGCTGCCAAATTTGTGTTCCTATGGAATGTGTTTGATAATACAGTTAATGCTGCCTAAAGAAAATAAAATAGAACTCAATTTTAGGTTCAAGGTGAACATGTCTTGTATTACTTTCTGATTTAATCCAGGGATGATTAAGTGCCCAGGCGCCCTTAACTGCTCGGGGGGGGGCCCTGGGATTTAAGGTTGCGCAATCTAGTTTTGTGATCCCCCTCTCGAAAACCCTTTTTGCATGAACAACGAACACGTCATGTCCTGCACAATAGAGGAGGAAGAGCAAGCATGGGAAAAGTTGTTTGGTACAGGGTCTACATCACACTTAAAAAGAAATAATTCACCCAAATATGAAAATTCTCTCATCATTTGCTCACCCTAATGCCATCCTGGATGTGTATTAGTTTCTTTCTTCTGCAGAACACAAATTAAGATTTTTAGAAGAATATCTCAGCTCTTTTGGTCCATACAATGAAAGTGAATCGGTGCTAAAATCAGTGCTCCACAAATCACATAAATCAGCATAAAAGTTGCCTAATCCATGTGACTCCAGTTGTTAAATCCACGTCTTCAGAAGTGATATGATATATGTGGTGAGAAACAGATACATTTTTAATTAATTTTTTACTATTAATTCTCCTCTCTGCTCATTCAATTTTCACTTTAACTTTCACATTCTTCATGCATTTCGCCTGGGCAGAGAGAAGAATTTCTAGTAAAAATTGACTTAAATATTGAGCTGTTTCTCAACCACACCTGTCATCAATACTGAAGTCATGGATTAAACCACTGGAGTTGTAAGTATTACATTTATGCTGCTTTTATATGCTTTTTGGAGCATAAAAATTGTGGCTCACTTACATTGAATGGACCTACAGAGCTGGGGGTGTTCATTGTTCATGCCGAAAAGGGTTTTCAAGCAGGGGGATCACAAAACTAGATTGCGCAACCTTAAAGCCCAGGTCCCCTGGGCATTTGCCCAGTCAGTAATCCGTCCCTGCAAAATGTTGATACTTTTCTATCTTTATAAAGGCTAAGCATAACTATAAATTATTTAATAATCTTTACTTTCACTGGTAATTTATTATTCCAGTTAACAGACTCTACATCAGGGGTCAGTATTATTAAAAAACTAACAATATTTTCCAAAAATATTATTATTAAAAATGTCACTGTTTAATTCTATTACATGAATACTTTTAAAGCTGCTTAAGTTATTCAGCCAAAAGTAGTGGGTGATTTTCTAATTTCCTTGATATTATTGTTTGATTATAAGCCTTTATACTGTATGACAAAGCCTACTAGACAGAGCTGAATTCATGTACATGTACACTTCAAGTCTGACATTTTTATACAAATACACATTTTGTACCACGGTTGAAATTCACTCTAGACATAAATGACTGCGTTTACATTAATACCTCATCAAGATGGGCATTGGCGAAATTAAAAAGTGTATTTGATCATTTAGGCGCAAACCCACAAACATTAGCTGCCTGTCAATCAAACAGCACGCAGCAAAATACATCGAGAAATAAAAAGTCAATCTTTTATATTTCATCTAGATTAAGCAACCAGTGTTGCTCTTGCTATCGCGATTGATGTAATGAACACCCCTGTTCTAGATGTAGAATATAGGCTAAATATAGAAAACTACTCAAAAGTTTGATCGAGGACATCTCTTTTTTCCGATAATTTTAACATCTAGATAATTTTATTGCCCAGCCCTATTGATAACATTGCATTAATCTCTCACAACAACCCAATAATCTCAGTGATAGATAGTAAAATTATAGGCTACGTTATAGACACACAGAAAGAAAAGATGAGAAAGATGAAACAGCAGAAGGATGAAATTTACCTCGATATGTTTCTTCGAATTAGAGACAGGATTAATGCTGATATCTGCCTTGAGCAAGTTAAACTCACATGACACAATCAAGCAATTGGCCTTTTTCACTGCAAAAAGCCCTTTCAGATGCGGCCGAGATGTTCAGCTGTAAACTGTTCTTGAGGCATTCTCCACATCCATGGCAGTTGGCGCCAAATCTGCAGCTGCTGTTCAAGTTTTTTATGTGTGATTTGATTTGATGGGAGTCACGAGACTCTCTCTAGCCAATCATGTTGATAGATAAAAATAAAATCAGGAGAGGGAGGTAGCGAACGCAGACGGTGGGAAAATCATCATTTGGCAGGTGTTCATTTCAAATATTTTTCACCAGGAGTAGGCTTTACGACAAATTTGGAAGGAAATTAAAAGAGTGTCATTGACTTCAAGCTTTGCAATCGCACCCACACTTTCTGTAGGAAAATTATCTCTAGAAAGTTTTAAATGATCATGTGTTGGTGAATGGTGAGGCACCAGGCAAGCCACTTGATTTTTAACAAAGAGCCAATTGTCCGACCCCTGGTATATAATCTGTATGTCAATATTGACAGTATACATCATAAACATTATGTGCAGTAGACTAGAAGTGTTTCAAGATCTGTGCAAGGCCCTGAAAAGTTCAAAGGTTCAAACCACATTTAAATTTAACTCGTGTATAATAAAAATTAATAAATCAGTAAATGATGCTATCCGAGCACTCCTTACTTTACAACACATCCACATGATGGCAGTATCGGTCTATTTAGAAACGATCTAACCCTCTCTTCAAGTTGTCATCCCATGTTTCTCTCCATGTCGTCAGGTGCCAGATGCTGCTCTCTCGCCCTCTGTTTTTCCTGATCCTGTTACCGTGACAACACCCGTTCCTACTGTGAACCCGCCTGCTCTGAGCCCGACTCCCTCTGTACTGCAGACGAGCAAAGGCCGAGCCGGACTGCATGACTTCAACTTCCTCGTGGTTCTAGGCAAAGGGAGTTTTGGCAAGGTACTATACAGATGCACATAGCTAGTATGCTAACAGACTCACAAATGTGCATTTTAAGCATTTAGGTTTTTTGAAATCACATAAAATAATTTCATAAACATATATGGGTAATCCTTCAGGGAAACTTATCTGTTCCCTATGTTTTTTTTATTTGTAAATGTTGTGTGTGTGTGTGTGTGTGTGTGTGTGTGTGTGTGTGTGTGTGTGTGTGTGTGTGTGTAAAGAATCATTAAACTTATAAAAGATATTATAATAGCTTTAAAATTTGTGATCTTTTTAATCACTTTTGTGTGTGTGTGCGCGCGCGCGCGCGTGTGTATAAAGAATCATTAAACTTATAAAAGATATTATAATAGTTTTAAAATTTTGATCTTTTTAATCACTGTTGTGTGTGTGTGTGTCTTTTTTATTCCCATCTATAATAATTTAATAAAGTGTTATTTTTTAGGGAAATTCTATTGTGCACTTTTCCCCTAAAACTTTTAGTTAATTAAATGATCATTTATGTGTAATTTGTAGTTTTCTTATAAATAACAATTACTGTCTCTATTACTGCTGTCGTTACCATTTATCCAAGAGTTTTTCAATTTACTGGTAGCTTATTTTATTATTTAGTCTAAGGCTTATACGAATGAATTTTTTTCCATATGTCATTACCATCACACACAAAATCAAAATCAACATGAAAGTTGATCAAGCCCATGATCATATCCTTAATCCAGGACATGTGATTAATACATGTGAACAAATGTAATTTTTCTAAATTTCACATATTCAAGCCCCTAATTAAATAATCGTCTAGGTTATGTATGTAACCTCTGTTCCCTGATGGAGGGAACGAGACGTTGTGTCGAAGAATCGACACTAGGGGTTTCATTTGAGCACCGAATATGCCTCTGATCTATGAAAAAACCCAGTTTCCTATTCTTTCAGGGGGAAAAGACCCTGCGGAGGCCACACCTGCCCAAAAGGGGGAGGTAAGGTTGGCGAATATATCACATGGGTTTTTAGGCAGCATGTGGAAAGTGGCGTGGTGGTAGATCCAGCCTCAAGGAGGGCAGCTGGAACTGCCTAAGGGAGACGTGGGTCCACTCGTAAGGGGACCGTACCGCGGAAAATACACACAGGAGGAAGTCCACGCAGGAGTCCTGACCTGTGGAGCACCTATTCCAGTGCAGTGGATTGGGTTGGTGAGTTCCTCCGCTGAACTGCGGACCCACAGGGCTAGGGAGGAGTCATCCAGGGAGCCGAGTTAGTGGGATCTCCTGGGAGAAAAAGCACAAGGTTTTACCTCGGCCGAGGGAAAGGGCGCTAGGTGCAAGCGGTCCACCCGATCAATCCGTCAGTGTGTTACCGAGTTCTACCGGCTCAGACCTGAGAAAACAAAGGACGAAACTGACTCTACCCTGAGATTGTAAAATCTCGCAAGGGTGTTAGGTGTTGCCCAACCCGCTGCTCTGCATATGTCTGCCAGGGAGATGCCTCTGGCCAGTGCCTGTGAGGATGCAACACTCCTTGTCGAGTGTGCTCGGACCCGTAGGGGGAGGGGCACGGCCTGGGTGTGATAAGCCAATGTACTGGTGTCAACTACCAAGTGGGAATGTCTTTGTTTGGAGACAGCGTTCCCTTTCTGCTGTCCACCAAGGCAGACAAAGAGCTGCTCAGAAAATCTAGAGCTCTGCGTGCGGTCCAAGTAGGTACGCAAAGCACGTAACGGACACAGCAACGAAGGGCTGGGCCTGCCTCCTCCCGGGGCAGCTTCGCTTGCAGGTTCACTACCTAGTGGCGTAGTAGGAACCTTGGGCACGTAACGGTCACGGTCTTAGGATCACATATGTGTCTGCCAGATCGAACTCCAGGCAGGTGTCGCTGACAGAGAACGCTTGCAGGTCCCCGACCCTCTTGATGGAGGCGAGCGCGATCAGCTGGGCCGTCTGTAGAGAGAGGGACCTGAGTCCAACTGATTCTAGCGGCTCGAAGGGAGGTTTCTGGAGGCCCGCGAGGACCACTGAGAGATCCCAGGAGGGGAACAGGCTTGCCTGGGAGGGATTCAACCTCCGGGTGCCTAGGAACCTGATAATTAAGTCGTGCTTACCCAAAGACTTGCCATCTACTGCATTGTGGTGGGCCGCGATAGCGGCAACATACACCTTCAGGGTGGAAGGGGACAGCCTCCCCTCCAGCCTCTCCGAGAACCAGGCCCGGGTGGGCTAATAGGGAGCCACTAGGGTGACTTGTTCCTCGTCCTCCCTGACCTTGCACAGCACCTGTGCAAGAAGGCTCACTGGGTGAAATGCGTACTTGCGCAGCCCTGCAGGCCAGCTGTGTGTCAGTGCGTCTGCCCCGAGGGGAGCCTCTGTTCGGGCATATCAGAGCGGGCAGTGGGAGGTCTCTCGGGAGGCAAGCAGGTCTACCTGGGCCTTGCCAAACCGTTCCCAAGTCAGCTGGATCGACTGGGGGTGAAGCCTCCACTCTCCACTGGGCAAGCGTTGTCGTGACAGCGCGTCCGCTATCACATTGAGGTTCCCGTGGATGTGGGTGGCACACAGTGACTTCTGAGTTGCTGCTGGCTCCAAAGGAGGAGACGATGGGCGAGTTGTGACATGAGGCGAGTCGTGACATGAGGCGGGAGCGCACGCCGTCTTGGCGATTTATGTACGCTACCATGGTGGTGCTGTCGGACCTGACTAGGACATGTTTGTCTCGAACTAACAGGAGAAACTTCCACAGGGCAGAGAAAACTGTCAGCAACTCTAGGCCATCAATGTGCCAGCACAGTGGGGCCCCTTTTCAATGGCCCACGGCTGCGTGCCCGTTGCACACGGCGCCTGAACCCAACTTGGACGCATCGGTCGTGGCCAGGACGTGTTGGGACACCTGCTGCAAGGGGACCCTTGTCTGCAGAAGGCAGAGGTCTGTCTAGGGTTTTGACGTTTAGCGGCAGGTGGGGGTGATGGTCACACAGTGCGTGCCACGGCGCCATGCTCATCTCGTGACTCGAGTCTGGGGCCAGTGCTGAAGTTGTCTCATTTGCATCAACCCCAGCGGCGCGGCCGCTGCGGAGGATGTCATATGCCCCAGGAGCTTCTGGAAAGCTTTTAAAGGGACCGCCGTGCCCGGCCTGAAGGCAGCGAGTCATTTTAGCACTGACTGTTCACCCTCGTTGGTGAGGTGTGCTGATATTGAGACTGAGTTTGACTCCATGCCGAGAAGAGGGATGCTCTGAAACGGGGCGAGCTAGCTTTTTTCTCGGTAGACCTGAAGCCCTAAACGGCTGTGGTGCCTGAGCACCTAGTCTCTGTGAGCGCATAGTAACTCTCGTGAGTGGGCCAGAATGAGCCCGTTGTCGAGGTAATTGAGTATGCGAATGCCGGCTTCTCGGAACGGGCAAGGGCAGACGGTTGAGAACTCGGAAGTCCGAGATCGGTCGTAAGCCGCCGCCTTTCTTGGGTACAATGAATTAAGGGCTGTAGGGACCCTTCTTCATTTCGGTTGGAGGGACAGGCTCTATCACGTCTTTGTTTAGTAAAAGAGTATCGATTTCCGCGCGCAGGGATTTGGCATACTTGCCATGTAATGCGGTAAAGCGGACGCCCGCGAAGGGGGGCGGGGGCCTGGCAAACTGAATTGCGTAACCGAGTCAGATGGTCCGGGCTAGCCAGCATGACGGGTAGGGAAGTGAAAGTCACGCATCCAAGCTCCGTGCTATGGGCACCAAGGGGACGATTATTTTTGACGTACCCGGCGGGGTGGAGCAGGTAGTACGGCGTCGGGAGGCGAAGACGCGTCCTGAGGCTCTAGTGCTGAGAAGACTCGAAGCACTTACCTTCCTCTGCACACCCGGTTAGTGACTGAGGAGGAGGTCCTCATTCACCTTAAAATACTTGGGGCTATGCAGATACACGAGTTCAAGCAACCCAATTATGTGATAAATGAAGCACAATTTTTTATCTGATGCACACCCCCACCATGGGATTAAACAAGCTGCCTGGGGAATGTTTAAGTATTTTGGTCAATCAAAGCATTATACGTCTGTTTGTGCGGAAGAGAATCTAAAAGCTGTTGTCATCTGTCAATGCCATGCATACAAGTGCAGAACAATTATTGTGCTGTGCTGTTTGGTCCCTGAGGGAAAAATTACATGACAGTTTATGTACTGTATGAATTTTGCATTCTTTTCTTTGACTGGGTGGATGAATGTTTGTTTGCCTCTGTTTTTGCACTAATGCATCTAAAATAATTTTAGTATGTATGTAGATTTGACAAATCTTTGCAACTAGATCTTGTATGTAGATTTGAGTGTGTGTGTTTGTGTGTGTGTGTGTGTGTGTGTGTGTGTGTGTGTGTGTGTGTGTGTGTGTGTGTAAGCGAGACTGGAGTGCTCACGAGATATTTGGTTATATAAGAGGCCAGGGTTATGCTCAGTAGACAGCACATCCTCCAGGGCGCAGAATCGTGTTAAAGAAAGGATAGAAACGAGGGAAAGAGAATAAAGAGAGAAGCAGAGGAGAGAGACTTGGGACCCAGAGATGGATAGAAAAATGACACAGAGCAGAAAAAAAGACTAAATTAAAGCTAGATATGAAGAGAGCAGACACACATGAGAAAGAAGCCAATGTAAATGAAAGAAATTTTGCTTGGTTCTATGAGGCTACAGAAAGGATAGTCAGATCAGTCTTGAAATATCAATACTTCCGATATTGATCTTGTATCGAGAGGATTGATCCACACTTAAAATATTAGGCATACTAATGATTTTGTTATTTATTTAGCTTGAAAATGGATGTACAAAAATTTACTTTGTTACTTAATAGTGAATGTCTATAAATGTCTATAATTTATAGAAGTAACAATAGAGGTACCATTACTAATAATGATATTGGCTCTATTGATCGTGAATTGTACTTGGTTTCAGATTGAAATGAAAATAAGTGGTATTTCCAATCCCTAGGCTGCAGTAAGCCCTAAGCGTGTGTGTGTGTGTGTGTGTGTGTGTGTGTGTATGTGTGTGTGTGTGTTCAGGTTGTTTGATTTGAGCTAATGTTCCCCTTGATGAAGCCTGTGCATATTAAACTAGTTTCTAATGATGTTTCCTCCTCTTGACTTATGTGCGCCCAATCACGTCGCTGCAGGAAGAATGTGAGAAGAAGATGATGAACTCTTTAATTACTGTATTAATGTTCAAGAAGTGTTAACGCAAGGTTTCCTCACCATCCCGCAGGTCTTATTGGCAGAGGAGAGGGGGAGCGAGCGCCTGTTTGCGGTGAAGGTGTTGAAGAAAGATGTACTGTTTCAGGATGAGGACACAGAGAGCGCCATGGTGGAGAGAAGAGTGCTGGGCCTAACAGGACGCCCTCACTTCCTGACCTCTCTGTACTTCGCCTTTCAGACTGAGGTTAGAGTGTGTGAGTGTGTATATGGACCAAGTAAATGAAGCTTAAGTGTGTCATTTCTGCACCACTAGCTTCAGCGAATAGAATTGCAAAAATAATAATTATTTAAAAACAGATAGTCCCAGCTTTAAAGGTGCACTCATTAATTTTTTTGTTTAAGTAGTCTTGGACTCACAGTGACACCTAGGGGCATGGATGCAGCATCATTTAAATGTAGTTGTTTTAAGTTACTGGATACCATTGTAGAAATTCACAATTCATAGTCAGGCATGATTTATTAAATTCATGGGTGAAAGTGTCCATTAACAGGGCAGTTAATGAGATTAAGGGAGTAGTATTCAGCTGGTCATGTGATCTCAACATGTCGGCCCCCATGACGACTGTCTCCATGTAGATTTAAACAGCTTTTATAAGGTTACTGACATGACTGGAGTATTCATTCATAGACATGTGAGTGCTCATGATTTATACATTTGTTTCAAAAGTACTATTCATTTATTTTGGAGTAAAACTTCTTTAATGAGGACATAAATTACTAAATGCACCTTTGAGTAGGAGTGGGGGTCAGGGATTGAGGTCATATGTATATATGCACACATGTAAACTATTAAATATATATGGGCTGAATTATCACTTGTCCCTTAGTGATGGACAGGGTTGGGGAGTAACGAAATACATGTAACGTATTAACGTATTAAAATACTAAATATAAGTAACTATATTCCACTATATTTACAATTTAAATCATTGGTAATTAGAATACAGTTACATTCAAAGAGTATTTTGATTACTGAAGAGATTACTTTGCATTTTAGTGTCATTTGTTTCATTTAATATTTAGTCCATTCAAATGGAAAACTTTTATACATATAAATGATGTGATCAAAAGTGCATTTGAACAGTGGGGAAACAATTTCTTATGATGCGATTCATTCATACGAGCAGACAGAGAAATAAGTTTGAAGTAAGTTTGGAGCAGAAGAAATAGAAATAATCGTTGTGAAAATTGTCAGCTTTACGCTAAGCTAAAATGCTATTTCTATACATTTTACATGCACATGTTACCAGACACGATCATATTTTTTTTGTCAAGAAAATTCACGTTAGATCATAATTACTTTTTTCTAGTACTACATTTGATATTAGGGTAAAAATTATATTCTTGATTATAATTTTTTTTATTGTTTTCCTTCACAAATATCTAAAAATGTAGATTTATCTTGGTTTAGATCAACACTGCATAAGATATTTAGTTTTTTCAGAGAATGTATTTTTAACATGTATTTTGTCACTGTACTGACAGAGTTTTTATAGTAAAAACAAGTGAAAAAATCTACCAGTGCTGAAGAAGTAATTCAAAGTATTTAGAATACGTTACTGACCTTGAATTATCGAATGATATACATTACAAATGACATTTTACAGCATGTATTCTGTAATCTGTAGTGGAATACATTTCAAAAGTAACCCTCCCAACACTGGTCATGGAACATATGCACTCAGAGTCATCACCTTCAGCGCAATTTAAATAAACTATTTTTGGCATTGCTCAACTGTAACATCAGTACTGACATTTTATTAGTCTTTCATGTACGCTACTGGTCTCCCATGGCAACAGACTGGTTATTTTTAATGATGTTTTTACGGTTTGCAAACATATTTTTGCAATTCTGCTTTGTGACTGATACTAGTGGTGCAGAAATTAAACACTTCCCCTTTAATTGTTATATGTTGTAATATATGGCATATTTTGAAGATATTCAGAGTGACATAGGACAGGAAGCTCCCACCCCCTTAGGATGCTTTCAGACTAGCACTTATGGTGCACACCTGAGTTTGAATGACATCAAAGTTCGGTTCATTTGGGTGGTGTGAACACTGTTCTCTAAACTCATGTGCGCATCCGTAAACTGCACCTGAGTCCATTTCAAAAGGTGGTCCGGTGCGATTCACTGCTGATGTGAACGCAATCGTACCAAATCGTGGAAATGAACCACTTGTGATGACATATAATTTGCGTCTTTGCAGGATCACGATCTCAGTTATTGTGGTTTAATGCATTACTCATACCTGCTTGTGTCCAAATAAATCACCTTCAGAGAGCAGCTCACATTCTTCATATCATTGCACATTCAATGCATCCATGGCAGACAAACATAATTGTCATTTTGTGCATGTTAAGTTTTGGTGGTAAATCGTCTCTGGTCACTCATGTAACCTCTGTTCTATGAGATGATTGGAACGAGACATTGCCATTAACGCTATGAGAAATTCCTTTTCCATGACCTAGTTAAAGCCCTTGTATCATAATGGCAATCTTATGATTTGCAATGTTGTTTGAGCCCCGCCCCTTTAGGCGTACATTTGCCATATATAAGCGTGTTTTCAAACATAATTTCTTCCGAATTGTCTGACAAGGAGGCGTTGCGCCAGGCTCATCATTGGTAGCGATTGAGTGCCACCCTAGCGATTTATGTACACTACCACTGACATGCTGTCTGTCCTAATCAGAATATGATGATTCACTATGACTGAATGGAAAGCCATTCACCGCTAAGAAGACGGCTATCATTTCCAAGCTGTGTCCAAGTGTCGAAAGCCGGTCGTCCATCGCACAGCGCTCCCCAACCCGTGTTGGACGCATCCGTGTACACCACTTTTGTCTGAAAATCTGACCCAGCATCAAACCCTGCTGATAATGGTTTGGAGCTGTCCATGGTGCAAGAGCAGCCAGTCAGCGGTGAGTCATGGTGAAGCGTGTGTGACCCCGAAGCCCGGTATGAATCGGTACATGGTGTTTGAACCAGCACTGGAGAAGTCTCAGCAAGGAAGAAGCCAATGCTCAAAACCGCCATAAAAAGACAGATTACAGTTTGCAAGTGCACATGGGTACAACAATCTTACTTTTTAGAGAAAAATCCTCTGGTCTGATGAAACAAAAAACTTTTTGGCCATAATGACCATCGTTATGTTTGAAGAAAAAGGGTGACGCATGCAAGCAGTAGAACGCCATCCCAACCGTGAAGCATGTGGGTGGCTCATCATGTTGTGGGGGTGTTTAGCTGTAGGAGGGACTGGTGCACTTCACAAAATAGATGGCATCATGAGAAAGGAAAATTATGTGGATATAAAGACATCATCCATGAAGTTAAAGCTCGGTTGCAAATGGGTCTTTCAAATGGACAATGACCCAAAGCATGCCTCCAAAGTTGTGGCGAAATTACTTAAGGACAACAAAGTCAAGGTATTGGAGTGGCCATCACAAAGCCCTGACCTCAAACTGAGTTTGATTCAATTTCTGAATTTGTGGGCAGAACTGAAAAAGCGTGCACGTGCAAGGAGGCCTACAAACCTGGCCAATTCTGTCTGGAGGAGTGGGCCAAAATTCCAGCAACTTATTGTGAGAAGTTTGTTGAAGGCTACCCAAAATCTTTGACCCAAGTAAAACAAATTAAAGGCAATACTACCAAATACTAACAAAGTGTATGTAAACTTCTGACCTACTGGGAATGTGATGAAAGAAATAAAAGCTGAAATAAATCCTTCTCTCTACTATTATTCTGACATTTCACATTCTTAAAATAAAGTAGTGATCCTAACTGACCTGAGACAGGGAATGTTTTCTACGATTAAAAGCTAACTACGAACAATGATTTTTACAACATTTATTAATCTTGGTTAATTGCCAAACATTATTCCATGCCCTGAGTTTTTAGCAACCTCCATGCATATCTATCACAAATCAATCTACAAAATGCCAAGATAGTGTAACATTTTCTAAACATTTTCCAAATAACAAGATAATTTATTTTGCTATATTTGTATGCTTCATGTTTCTCTTAACATGAAAAAGATGATGGATCAAATGATAGAATGGGATATAATAATTCCACACTGAAATTTTTTGAGACCCATCCTGAGCTGCACATAACACATAAGCTACACATATGTATTTTCACAGGTACCTATTGATTCTAAATAGACGTACAACATAAATAATTTCAGTAATACACCCAAATGGCAATGGCCATGTCATACTGTACTGTACTGTTCTTGTGTTGTACTTCTATAGTTTAGAAATTTGACATGATATAGTAGTCATTTGTCTTGTAATGAACAAAGAATTATATATCCTCTGACAGTAAAAGGGTCAAGAATGTCCTTATAGACCTTTCGTAATTTAATATTTTTATTATTATTTTGCCATGTTTTTATTAGTTAATGGTCATCATGCATATGCAAGTTGTGCAAAAAAGAAAAGGTAGACATTAACATTAACCAAGATGTGGTAAATTGTTACCAACTTTTTAGAATATATATGATACATTTAAACATGTATAGCCATATCACATGTACAAATGTGTCAATACAACAATTGCATAATTGCTAATCAGCAGTGGGCATTGTTTGTATTATTTAGAATGTGAAGATGTGATTTATAATCAGTTTTTAATTCCGGTTGTTATTATGAAATTGCATATGTGCTGATTACTGATAATTGGTTTTGTGTTGTAGGATCGTCTGTATTATGTCATGGAGTATGTGAATGGTGGTGATCTTATGTTTCACATCCAAATTGTGGGGAAGTTTAAAGAACCGCATGCAGCGTGAGCACTTCTCTTCTTTAACATCTCTTTCCTGCTTTCTTTTTCTTCCTTTTACATTTTTTCCTTATTGATTTGCGATCTGCCATCTACCTATACTTTCTCTTGTTCAGCATCACTTTCTTATTCTGCCCGCAGTGGAGGAATGTGTCTTTTATTAAAATTCATTGTGTACTGGCAGGTTCTATGCTGCTGAAATAGCAGTGGGTCTTTTCTTCCTGCACAACAATGGCATCATATACAGGTACAAGACACAGATAAGTATGTACTTACACAAACACACCATATGCTACAGTCATTTAATATTCTGTCTCTCTCTATTATAAAGAGATTTAAAGCTGGACAATGTCCTGCTGGACAGCGAAGGACACATCAAGATCGCAGATTTTGGGATGTGTAAGGAAGGCATGATGGAGGGGGAAACCACTCGCACCTTCTGCGGCACACCTGATTACATCGCGCCTGAGGTTTCAGTCTCTCTCGCTCTCTTTCTCTATCTCGTTCTCTCTATAGCTCTCTCCCACAGACTGCTTAATCCATTCCTCTCCTTCCATTTGATCCCTCTTCTTTTCTGTGTGACCTTGACTCTGTGTATACATTAAACACCCAGTTAATGTGTGCACATGTCGGTGTGTATATGTTTCTACGTGCCTTTGTGTGTGTGTGTGTGTGTGTGTGTGTGTGTTTCATTTAGGTTCACTGCAGTGTTTACTACTTGGTGCCATGATGGACGTCTGACCCGAGTGATGTATGTGCTAAATTGTCTACATGATGTGTTTTACATGTGTGTGATTAAGTGAAAAAGGTCAGTATAAGAGAATAAGTGTGTATGTGGGTCTACCGAAGCCCAGTAAGTGTCAGCACTGTATTAGCCTAGCAGTTTAACTGGCTTGCATTGATCACATTATATAAAAAAAAAAGAAAAGCCATTGATCTTTGGGTCCCTGTCATTTTGAAAAGATGCAATATGTGTCCCTGCAGGCAAATAAATTAATCTCTCTTACCATGCTTTCCACTGAGACACACACACACACACACACACACATACACAACTGACACAGAGACACAAGCATATTGATTGTGTAATTATCATTAATATGATTTTCATGTGCTTATCACCGCATTGAGAATCATTGGTTTTTATGACACCATCCATCTAAATTCAAGCTTTATCTTGGTTTATACCTCTGGGTAAATAAAAGGGTAAATATTCCTAATTATTTCATTCTGAGAATATAGCATTATGCAGTTAATTGAAGTAATTATTTATTTGCTAGGAAGCCCATATAAAGGATTTGAATTGTTTTCAGATTGTGGCGTATCAGCCATATGGTAAAGCAGTAGACTGGTGGTCATATGGAGTTCTCCTCTACGAGATGCTGGCTGGGCAGGTCATTTGACAACTTTTTAATCTTCCTCTGCTGAAATTCATTTTATTCTGTCCCCCTCTCACTAAATCTTCATCCCTGGAAATCCTCTCCATCTTTTTCTCTCTTTTCATCAGCCCCCTTTTGATGGGATGGATGAGGAGGAGCTGTTTCAGTCCATCATGGAACAGAGCATTTCATATCCAAAGAGTCTCTCTCGGGAGGCTGTGGCCATCTGCAAAGGGGTAATCTACTTACATTTATTTTATCTCTGCTGCCTATATACTTGGCTCACAGACTGTACAGTGAGGGAAAAAGGTATTTGATCCCCTGTATTTTTTACATTTGCCCACTGACAATGAAATGATCAGTCTATAATTTTAATGGTAGGTTAATTTGAACAGTGAGAGACAGAATGACAAAAACAAAAATACATGTCAAAAATGTTATAAATTGAATTGCATTTTAATGAGGGAAATAAGTATTCGACCCCCTCTCAATCAGAGATTTCTGGCTCCCAGGTGTCTTTTATACAGGTAACGAGCTGAGATTAGGAGCACACTCTTAAAGGGAGTGCTCTTACTCTCACCTTGTTACCTGTATAAAAGACACCTGTTCACAGAAGCAATCAATCAATCAGATTCCAAACTGTCCACCATGGCCAAGACCAAAGAGCTGTCCAAAGATGTCAGGGACAAGATTGTAGATCTACACAAGGCTGGAATGGGCTACAAGACCATCACCTTGGTGAGAAGGTGACAACAGTTGGTGCGATTATTCTCAAATGGAAGAAACACAAAAGAACTGTCAATCTCCCTTGGTCTGGGGCTCCATGCAAGATCTAACCACGTGGAGTTGCAATGATCATGAGAACGTTGAGGAATCAGCCCAGAGCTACACGGGAGGATCTTGTCAGTGATCTCAATGCAGCTGGGACCATAGTCACCAAGAAAACAATTGGTAACACATTACGCCGTGAAGTTCTGAAATCCTGCAGCACACACAAGGTCCCCCTGCTCAAGATAGCACATGTACAGGCCTGTCTGAAGTTTGCCAGTGAACATCTGAATGATTCAGAAGAGAACTGGGTGAAAGTGTTGTGGTCAGATGAGACCAAAATTGAGCTCTTTGGCATCAACTCAGCTCGCCGTGTTTGGAGGAGAAAGAATGCTGCCTATGCCAAGAACACCATCCCCACCATCAAACATGGAGGTGGAAACATTATGCTTTGGGGGTGTTTTTCTGCTAAGGGGACAAGAAAACTTCACATCAAAGGGACGATGGACGGGGCCATGTACCGTCAAATCTTGGGTGAGTACCTCCTTCCTTCAGCCAGGTCATTGAAAATGGGTCGTGGATGGGTATTCCAGCATGACAATGACCCAAAACACACAGCACACTTGGAGAATATCTGCAAAGAGGAGTGGGACAAAATCCCTCCTGAGATGTGTGCAAACCTGGTGGCCAACTACAAGAAACATCTGACCTCTGTGATTGCCAATAAGGGTTTTGCCACCAAGTAATGTCATGTTTTGCAGAGGGGTCGAATACTTATTTCCCTCATTAAAATGCAGTTCAATTTATAACATTTTTGACATGCGTTTTTCTGGATTTTTTTGTTATTCTGTCTCTCACTGTTCAAATTTACCTAACATTAAAATTATAGACTGATCATTTATTTGTCAGTGGGCAAACGTACAAAATCAGCAGGGGATCAAATAATTTTTTTCCTCACTGTACATGTTAACCCATATTTAGTACTTAAATTACGCAAAAAAAATTTTTCATTCTTTCTTTCTTAGCTCCTGACTAAGAACCCTGCTAAGCGTTTAGGTGGAGGACAGGATGCTGAGAGAGAGTTACGGGAGCACACTTTCTTTCGCTGGATAGACTGGGACAGGCTGGAGAGACTTGAGATACAGCCTCCCTTCAAACCCAAAAGTGTCAGTATCATCCTTCACAACACCTTTAAAACCATATAAAGAACACACTAACTCTTAATGAAATTATTAAAATGCAGAAAGTTTTGTGTGAGGTTTAGGGTTAGGGGATAGAAATCAATAGAAAAACAATAGATGATGATGGAAAGTCCCCAACATGATAAACAATGCATGCACACATGTTTGTTTGTGTGTGCGTGCACAAGTGGGTATACATCATGTGCATTTACTTGCCTACTCTTTGGGGTAATGTCATCTTGCAAAACCTTACTTTGCAGACATCCTCAGTTGGACAAAATGATTGCTAAAGTAAAATGTTTTTTTGTTGTTGTTTTTAAAGCAAAAGAAAAAGTTTGTTATAGGTTTAGGGTTAGTTAGTACTGGTATACTTAAGCATGTTTAGTTAGTAGTAATTATAATTGAGCAATATCACACAAACAGGAGTGCTGTTGTTCCGTATATCGGCATGGCTGTGATTCATCCATAGGCACAAGGTCATGCAGGTAATCACAGTCATCCCGATATTCTGAACAACAGCACTCTTGCTCACATTTAATTGCTTTTATTCAATGGTTCAACAACAGACTCACAGTGAAATCTGAAACAGTAGGTTGACGTTTCTTTAGCTAAAATCGATCTGGGATACTGAAATTTTAAATACTGCCCCCAGTGGGTAAAGTGGTAAGTACTGTTGGTCAGATAAGCACATGAGAACTCTGCTGTCCATGATGTAATATAGTAAAGAGGAATGCATATTTTATAAATTGTACCCCCAAACCTAAACCTAACCATCAGTGGAATAAAACATTTACATTAGTGGGAAAAACACAACCTCTGAATCAAGCCCGTTGCTGGTTATGTGAACACAAATATTTCCTGGTATTAATGCGGGATGTGAACTCAGGTCTCCCACGCTGCTGACACAATGCGCCTCCGGACACGGCACAAAGGGAGGTAAACGTGTGAACTGATGCAAAAATGTCTAATGGGAAATGGTGCTTGTCAGTTAGACGGCATAATGTGGCCAATCCTAGGTTACTGGAACTTCCTGAAACAACATGCTGACTTCCTGTGTGATAATGTTGTACACCAGCAAGTAAATAAAATTAAAATGAAACTTGCGATTCAGACAAATATAATTCAGTTTTACCGTTTATTCTTGGCTGCAAATAAAGATATAAAAGAAGCCAAAGCATCAATCACATCTCTGGTCTCTGCACTGCTCTCATACTCTGTTTTGAGCTGTTGGTGTTTCATTCATAAACAGAACTGTGTTTTTCTAAAGAATATTTTAAGTAAATGAATTGTTCTCATACACTACCATTGTTTCAATTGTTAAAGATTGGTGTTTTTAAATGAATCAGTTTAGTCAACGATGGAATAACTCACTAATAACAAAAAAGATATTAGTTTATCGCCACCTACTGGAGTAACTGCCTGATTATTTTGTTATTTAAAGCTTGAAACTATATTACTAGGAAGGTATTAATGTGCTTTCTCTGTCTGCTCCTTCATATTATTTCATAAGGTGCATCTTCATGTTCATATTTATTGGTGTTGTGCTGACTTGTAAAGACGAGAGAACCAAAATAAGCCTGACCTTCATTGCCTGTGCCTCTTTGCCCATTTTACTCATGCTAATCTATGCCATTATTATGCTGTGTGTGTGTGTGTGTGTGTGTGTGTGTGTGTGTATACAGCAAATAAGTGGAGTTATTCTGAGGTCACAATGCAGAGCTGCCACCTAATTGGCACTCAGAAGTCACACACTCCTTAGCTTCAAAAGGGAAAGCATGTGCACAGAAAACAAAGTTTGCTTGATATTTACTTGATAAAGACAACAGTGAATCAAACCGATTTTCTTTTTCAATCTCACAGGGAGGCAGAAA
This sequence comes from Moxostoma hubbsi, assembly GCA_032164185.1. Taxonomy (NCBI): domain Eukaryota; kingdom Metazoa; phylum Chordata; class Actinopteri; order Cypriniformes; family Catostomidae; genus Moxostoma; species Moxostoma hubbsi. The sequence continues at coordinate 19,422,733 of JAVLUX010000015.1, forward strand.
AGGAGAAAACTTTGATAAGTTTTTCACATCTGCCCCCTCTGCCCTTACGCCCTCTGATCCGGATGTACTCGCAGCCATCAGTCAAGAGGAATTCCAGGGCTTCTCCTACATCAACCTGGAATTTTCCCCTTCTCCACTCACAGCTGTCTGAGAAAACCAAAATGGAACAGTAACCAACATATTTTGACCAAACTACAGCAACCAAAAACACCATCACATTCTAAAACACTACTGCACTAATATTAAGGTGACCCATCTTAACAGCACAAACACTAGCATTAAAAACACAAGGAACAAAGCACTATTACTATTATTATGTTTCTAATTGACTCAGAGAGTATCAGTCTGAACTTGTTTCTCTTTGGGTATCCCATTGGATGCTAGTAGTTGCCATTCCATAGGGACTAGGATGAACAAAATATCCCCCATGTATTGAAGTTCACTTTAAGTTGATTAAAGTGATGAAGTTCTGCTTGTATTTGCAATTTTTCTAGTTTGGTTAGTTAACAAAATATGTGCAGTCAGGAGAATAAACACTGGTAATCCTCTCAGAATCTAGCAACTGGTATGCAGTAGAAACTGGGCATATGATTTAGAAGTAACATACTGTACATGAGCACTTAATAAAAAACATAATTATTTCTGTAGCATTTAATCATGTTTATGACATGAATGTTATAGATTATAATTCTCTGTAGATGCATCAGAATTCAATACAAATATGACAATAATACTTGGCATTGTCTTAGTATGTTACAAATATGAGTGTTTGGGTTGTGTATGCCCTGATTATTAAAAATTACTGTATGAAATTTGCAAATGAAGATATCTATTATGTATTCCATATATTGTAGTATAGTATAAAGTATACATTTTAACGTCCATAAAATACATCAAAGATTCCTGTTAAATCTTTTCAAATCACTTTCACATCAGCATATAATAACTGTTCATGTCATCATAATATGTTACAACCTCTAGCATCAAGAAAAGGTAGCCTCAGATGTTATTAACTAAATATTGTATTTATTTATAAGGCATTATACAGATACAATTTGAAATAATACTGCTAATATTATAACATTGACCTCAAATCAGTTCATCAAAATAAATGAACTGGTGTGAAGTGTTTCACCTTTCTTGTTAAATGAAGATTTGTTTTGACACTGGTATGAATATGGTTATTTAGACGCAGTGGGGTCTTTGTGATAAAAATGCATTTGTCTTGCATATTCAAATTCATGATGCCAGTCCTGGAAAGACATGAGTCTGCACGTCGTGCCAAATCTATCCATATAATGCAACATGCAAGTTGCAATGACAACAAAAATACTGCTAACAGAAAAGGAGTATCCTTTAGTTTGTTTGTTTTTTCAGTAGAAAAAAGGTTAGCAGAATAAAGATGTGTAAAGGGAGGTGGGTGAAAGGAACAAAGATGGAAGTAAATAAAATGGTATATTTATGCTAAGTGTGTAATGCTCATGGCACAACTGTAAAAAAAAAAAAAAAAGAGTTTTGATTGTTTGTTTTGATTATACTGTTATATTATTTTTTATAACATTTATCGATTGTAAGTTTTAAGCATTAGGTTATCATGTCCATCAACTCTTGCATTTGTAAAAAAATATAATAGATAGCATTTTAATCAACATTCTTCAGCCTTTTATCACTGTGTTGATGTTCTTGTGATTGTATAAATTGGATACTTTATTAATCATGGGGGTGTTAAGTTCTGCTTTTAGAGATCTAATATTTTGCAGATATCAGTTCCAACCTTTATCTATAATTTTCAAGGCAAGTAGATTCAATGAACAGGACTTTGAACCACTATTAAAAGCTAATTTTAATAGAAATGTACCAATTAGAATTAGTGAACAATCCCTTTATTTGTGTAAGTATACAATATTCTACATATCCGGAGTCCCCATGTCTCTTGCCACAATAAACAATTGAATCTCAACATAATTTGGTTAAATCACACAGACAGACAGACAGATAGAGAGATGGATGTCTGTTCACTCAATCACACACCTGTTCGGCCACCTCTCATTTGTCATGTCTGGTGTCTTTAGGCTGTTGAGACAGCAGACCTTTACACTTGTCTCTCAATCTCAACACTCTCTCTTAACTCTGATCACTCCATCATGTGCCGTCCCAGTAGGCTTGAGTGATATAGCAGGATACCCTTAGATATACCCTGCCCATTAAAAACTACCCTAACCCCCTTACTAGGGATGTGCCCGAAGCCGAATACCTTATTCAGAAAGGCACGGATAATGACTTCAAAACGGATTGATCCAAATAATATAAAAATTAATAGTTTGACTGATTATCCAAGAAGCACAAAGATAAAGTGACATTTTAAATAAACATATCCAAAATTACAACTAATTTATAAAACATTATTTATGTAACATTAATTAAGATGCAACATCATTTACACTTTCCACTTCTTAAAATGTCTGTTATGTATCACCCGATTCACACATGATTCTCATGTATTCATTTGTAGCCTAAACCTGAGCACAATGTTACATTCCTGACTTGAAGTGATGATTTCACGTCGGAGCATGTCTATCCGTCTCTTAAAATTGAGTACATTTATGGTCTAGGTTATTATCCAGGTTATTATCTGGTTAAGACATTATTACAAAAAAAAACGTTAAAATGCTCCATAAAGTTTTCATCTATTAGGTATAGCCTATTCCTACTTATGTAAAACGAAGAAACAGAAACATGTTTTTTTTTTCTTCTTCTTTTTCTTCTTTAAAATGTGCTACATTTGAGAATGATAAGAATTCTTGAGCTGGTAAGGCTCTATATAAATGTAACAGTATTATTATTATTAATATTATTATTTAAATAAATAATAGTGTCCAATCATAAAAATGCCTGAAAAGAACTTTCACCTGTTTGTAGGCTATATTGATTTTATTTTAATTTATTTTAATGTTTGTAATGTTGTTGAATTTGTATTCACAGCAAAATGTGAGCTTGACATTTCACATTTTGCTTGACACCTCCTGCCTCCAGAATAATGTTGTTATACATGCACAGACAAACAAAAATTATATTTCCTGCAGATATTAATATCAGAAATACCAGGAGAAACCAGTTAGCATATTCCACATTTAATGTAGCCTACAAATACAGCTTCATCTGTAAAAAATAAATATATATATATATATATATATATATATATATATATATATATATATATATATATATTATATTATATTATATAATATTATATTATATTAAAATAATAATTGGGCTATTGGGCCAATAATAATAATTATTATAATTTTTATTATTATATGTCCATCCGTTTTCTGTAGCCGCTTGTCCTATGTAGGGTGCTGGTAGTGCTGGAGCCTATCCCAGCTGTCTTGGCCAGAAGGCAGGAAAACATTATATTATTATTAGGCTATTATATGAAAAGGCATGTACAAGCCATATTATATTAATAGAAACTATGAATGTAATAGTAATATTTAAAAATGGGCGTTTCATTTAGTTTTGAAGCACTTCCGGTTTAAGCCCTGCCCACACACGGTTCTATCTGAATACAGTGACAGATACAGATAATTTTGTCATATGAACAGATACATATATAAATACAGATAATGGCTTCACTGCACACCCCTACTCAACTGTAACTGTCTTCATCTTTGTCAATCCTTTTTTAATGCCTTACACCCACTCTGACTTTCTTTTTAGTAGTGTGACCTCATCTTCTTGCTTGGAATGAAGCTTTACAATGCTGAAAAGAGTGTGAAAAGTGGTGTGGTAAAGAAATTAAGTACTTTTCTCAAATGCAGCTAATTCCGTGTGTTAATGTATATAATGCAGCATCTGCCAGGACTAAGACCATAACTTAATATTATGTAAGGTAGTGGTTCTCAAATTTATTTTTAACAACAAACCCCACCAAACGGCCTACCAAACCCAGGCCGCAACACACAGCACAATAAATCAATAACACACCGCCTCATTGATTTCAATTTCCGGCGGGATTTCAAATTTTTGTGTTGGAAAAAAAAAGACCGCTAGTCATGACAGCGGGCTCCACCAGTGCAAACATTTTAAAAACTTTAAAATTTATTGGATTTATTAGAGAAAGTGCTAAAATATGTACTTTATAAATCAGACACATATTTTTTTATCAACATACAGATGTTAGGTTAAAATGTACATGAAAGTACAAGGGAAAGTGTGTATTTTAGGTGCTGTGATAAGTCAGCATTTCTTCAAAGCTTTCACATTTTTTGTCGAAGTGCAAAGTTAATATGAGGGTGTGGAAACAACTAGTATAATAACAATGCATTATATCTGTATTTATAGCTATACAAGATCATAAAATATTGTTTAAAATAGATGAAGAAAGTGTCTTTACATTATTTCAAAATTAAAGCCATTTTATTGGTTTACCTTGTAGAGTTTATTGAATGTTTGTTTTGTTATGGGGTCCGCGGAGGCATGTTGGGGTCCTGGGCTGCCACCTATAGGCCGCCCCAAATTACCCAGCGGCCCCCCGGGGTAACGCCCGGTGCTCCCGATGGCCTGTCTCTGCCCCTGTATCTGACTCATGCTGTTGCTGCAAATGTTGCCATCTTCTGTATGGCTGTCTTTTAATTTATCACAATAAACTATCAACAAAGCTGTATTTTTCACACAGACTGCTTTAGTCAATTCCTCTCTCTTTACAGAAGAGAGTGTTAGAAATTGGCAAGTCTTGCAAAGAAACACAACAAACATTCAATTACAACCACATGTATATCCATGTCTGAAAGCACTGACATTTAACAGCTTCCGCTGATGTTTTGTTAGTCACTGTTTATTTCAAATGTTGCTGGACTTTTCAGTCATTTTAACCTACACGGAAGAAAAACATCTTTCCGTCGATACACACTGCAAAAGTACATTTTCCATTGCGAATTTCTAAACCTTTTACTAGGTATAAGGACATTGGGGGCATTAAATCTCTCTCTCTCTCTCTCTCTCTCTCTCTCTCTCTCTCTCTCTCTCTCTCTCTCTGTGTGTGTGTGTGTGTGTGTGTGTGTGTGTGTGTGTCTTGTTCTTTCTCTCTCTCTCATTTTGCTGGAATAAAAACAGGGAAGGTAAGCATGAAGATGTAAGGGTGGAGAGGATGATGGTGTGTCAGTGGAAAATACGCACTTTAGAGATTCAGCGCGCGGATATTTTGCTTGTGACTGCGCGCTCTCTTTACACTCGTCAGCTCCACGCGCACGGGCAGGGTGAGTACGCGCTTCTCCAGTCTGTTTTCATTGTTCTTCACTGTTATCAACTGACGTGTGACTGACTCGAAACACATTTTAACACCAGACTTTTGTCAAGTGTTATTGGCCAGTTCCAGAAAATAAATGGGGATGTATTTATGGGTGCGCGTGTTGACTGCGTTCACAGTTTCCTTTATCCCAGCAGGTTCGCGAGCTCGTCGCGTGTTTTGCCAGTATGAAGAAAATGTGGGTAACGCTTAAACATAGAAGAGCGGGATGTTTGTGATCGGTTGTAGATTGTAAACCTCTTGGGTCATTTAAGATACTGACAAGCAGTGGAAAATACTAACATCTGCAGCTGTTGTGCAGTTTTGTGTTAGTCACATCGGCAGTTCAAAGTGTGTGAATGGTAGTTTGTATCTGGCTCAGTCAGGTGCCTCAGGAGTCGCGCGCTGGCATTTAAGTGGCAACTCCATCATTACTGGGCCAAGGTCTTTGCATACATTACATCCATACATTTTTTACATCCATCCATTTGCCTAAATCTTCCTGGCATGTACTCGCTCTTTTCCCTCTGTCCTTTTTTCTCACTGTATCCCTTTTATTTTTAATATTTTGTTTTTAAAACACATTTAATGTAATACATTTAGCTATCTTGTTAATTTCTTAGCTTTATCCTTTAATTGATTACGTGTAGGATGCTTAATAGGATGCAGATCTAATATTGTTGTTCAAGTACACTTTATCCTCAGTGAGGGTGTGCAAAACACTGATCAGTGCACACTGTAGGTACTGTACTTACTTCGTGCAACATCAATTTACGGATCAGTCTTAAAGAGTGGATATGCTTGTGCTTCTGTAGGTCAACTGGCACAGCATTGTTGAAGTGTAATCGGACCCACTCCGAGCAGGATTTGAACTGGTATCAGCGAGCATGGGAGGTTCTTGAGGCCAGGAGAGTGAGGTTTGGCTCCTGTTACACTCATCTGAGTCACAGCACCACTGTAACTGGTTCTACTCGAACCACTTCATGTGAGATTCGAACCGCATCAGCCGGCATGAGAGGCGGGCATGATAAAGAGGAGGCTAAAGGCTACGGCCTCTAGCATCAGTCACTAGTGCGCCTCTTGAGTGAGGTTTACACATACCGCACAGCTATCACGTGCCAGCTGGCTCCCGTTACACTCACCCCCCTTAATATCAATCCCATCTGGGTCACAGCACCACTGTAACCATTCCTACTTGACCCGCTCCGAGCGAGATTCGAACCGGCGCTGGCCAGCCTGGGTGGTGGGTGCACTAACAAGGAGGCTAAAGGCTACAGCCTCTAGCATCAGTCGCTAGTGCGCCTCTTGAGGCCATGGGAGTGAGGTTTACACATACCACACAGCTATCGCGTGGCAGCTGGCTCCTGTTACACCAGTACAGCTTAAAGCGAGGGAGGAAGAACGAGCATGTTTCAGTTTCTTCACATCACATGTACTGAATTATTACATATTCTGAATAGATGTAGGCTACACTTAATGCATTTAAACTTTTATGGAGCATTTGAACTTTTGGGGGGATAAAGTCTTAAACAGATAATTATCTTAATGTGATGTGGATATAATTTTGTGTAAGAGAGCTCCGCTGTGAAATCAACACTTCAGCTCTTTAATTCAACATCATGCTCAGGTTGGTTTATAAATAAATACATGGGAATTATTATGGTTATCGTGTGATACGTTAACATAGACATTTCAAGAAGTGTTTAAGATTTGAAATGTATATGATGTAGTGTCTTAGTTCATGTTAGGCTTCTTTCGACAAGCTCCACAGTCGAGACTGCGTTCATTCATAATGTTTACACTTTAGTAAAATTGGCTTCATAGACTCGTAAATTAATTGCAATTTTGGGTATGTTTATTTTAAATATTGCTTTATCCTTGTACTTCTTGGATAATCATTCAAACAAATATTTTTTTTATTATTCGGACGAATTTGTCATTTGTTTTGAAGTCATTATTCGTGTCATTTCTGAATACGGTATTCAGCTTTGGGCACATCCCTAATTCCAATGTAATTACAGTGGCTTGCACAGTGGCCCACCTGATAGAGTGCTGGACTTTGGCCTTGAAGGACCTGGACTCAAGCCCAGCCATGCGTGCAAGCTGACAGGTGTCGTTATGTCGTTGCTTCAGAAAACGAGCTTTCTGTGTCGCATTTGCGTTTTGACTATTGGTTAGGTTTAGATTACAATTTTAGGTTTGGGAGGAACATTTTACTTATTAAAACCTCCATCTAACATTCATCTTTAAAACCTTGTCTGATTACAACACCACTTCACTCGCTTTTGGCGCCCCTCGCTGGACATTTCACTGGGCAACTGCTGCAAAATGTGTTATGAAGCATGTAATTTAGCTATGCAAAAATGTTTTCATAAAATCCAGCTAGAATAATCACACTGTTTATGTAAAAAACAATGCTATTACCTCAAGCTTTGCTAGAGTCAAAATAATAACCTAATAGCTTGTTTGCAGTCACGTGATTCTGATGACATGCGAAATTCAGATGGAGGGCAGGAAGTGAAAATCAGAATGAACGAGATGGAGGAAAGTTCGTACTATGCTAGTTTATATACTATTGCGAGAGAAAGGTATAAACAGAAAATCACAACATATGTTGGTCATGATCTTTATGTTATGAAGAGGAGAGATTTTTCAACTGAATTGAAGTAGTTGCCTGCCATCGAGGCGGTAGATATAAGCAACTGCCTAGTCCTCCAGACATCCTTTTACTCCAGAAAACAAATGAAAGCATACAAAAGTATGAAGGCATATGACATTTTGTTAGTGGTTGGGTCAGCGACATCAGAACCAAGGTGTTTCGTTTTCGCCCAGGTGAGTGGCATTTATTTTTTGTCCTGTGGATTAACCTAGCAACAAACATTAAACGCTGCTGTGCCTGTCGATGTTATCATTATGGTTGTTTACGTTATCACGTTTACCACTCTCAAAGGTATTCATAAATGCCACTAAAGATATGGATCATCGTGAAACAAGATGGAGTCATTGCATTTGCATGGCAGGGTAAGTTATTTATGTTCGCCTGTATTTTGTGTAACTGTTAAGTGTTAGTGTGGTGTTGCTTGTACTATCTATTGTTTTAAATATATCACCAGTGCACGCCCACAGATGAACTATGCAAAATACAATGTTCCATTTGTGGTTAATAAAGAAATGTCTATTCTATTCTTAAGTTGTATTAACTTACCTTTGACAAAGTGGTCACTGCACACACAAGCGTTATCCAACTCGGCTCCTCCCAACCGCAGACACAGATATACATGCCATTTCTTCCAGCATTTTTCAGTCAATTTCTTGCATTTGTTCCCCCTTATGAACAACAACTTTTGGTACACAATAAAATCGATTTGAGTAACTGTAAATGACGCAAACATTCAACTCCTGCCATCTGCATTTCGCGCCACAGCAACACAGTGACGTGACGTCATGTGCAAACAAGCTATAGCGGTGTGTATCTCACAGAAAGCTAAGGAATTGACTGTGGCTGACTGGTGTGTGAGTTTGATGTTGATCTTGGGCAGGCTGGGCTTGTCATGGAGAAGTAACTCTCTTCTACATCAGTGCACAGAGCCTTGAGGGCGCAGGAGCGCTGCGGGGCAAAAGAGCCTGGCTGGAAAAATGCTTTTTCTTTTTGGGAATCTCAATGTAGATGGTCAAGCTGGAGTTTGACATGGTTTCTGCCCCTGTTGTGTTTGCTTCAATGCACTCAGCACCAGCACAGTGCTCTCCCTATGCCAGTTTTACTGCATTGCAAAATCTGTCCATCATTCGCTGGGGTTAATTTTCTGTTGACTGATGGTATTCTGGGTTGCATCATTCTTTGTTCTGGGACAAACGGCAAAAGGTAGTACCCTCTGATATTTGCAGACACTTGCACACATGGCTCAGTGTTGCACTGAGAATCTTTAAGAAGCTTAGATGCTTTCTGATGATTTTCAGGGTCTGTCTTTTTCACCCTTTCTCACTCCTTGTGCTCTTTCTTCTCATCCCTGTTTCCCCCATTCGTTGCATAGGGTGCTGCGCTGAATCACCAACTCTAAAAGTCAGACGGGAAATGATAGCACGAAAAAGCACACCCACACAAACAATATACAGCATCTTCAAAAATATCCATCATAAAAGTCATCATAGCAGCAGCTGCACAGAGACAGGAAACATATTCTTTCAACAATATGCACATTACCGAATGACAGGATTAATTAAATTAATGACTTCTCATATTGTAATCCTTAAATAGGTAGAAAGTAAATGAAAGGATGAAACCCCACTGTATGAGCTCAGCACAGATGCAGAGAGAATGGGGGACACGTTTTGCTTTAAAAAGACTTTGTGTTTTTGTCAGCACTGTCATCCAAATATGCACAACCAAGATAAAACACATGCCTCATTAATTAAGAATTGATCGAAGCATTGCCCTGGGAGAATTAGAGGTGAATGGGTCAGAAAGAACATGTGATCTCGCACATTTCACACAGAGAGTGCTAGTTCAGAATGTTCTGGCATTTACATACTGCCATTTTTAGTTATCTGCCCCATATTTGGCCTCTCCTTATAGCAGTCTCTCCTCTTGCCCTGTTCCTCTCTCCCTCTCTCTCTCTCTCTCTCTCTCTCTCTCTCTCTCTCTCTCTCTCTCTATTTAATTCAAAGGGCTATTTTGGCATGACAATTAAGTTGTGGGTACACTTTACAATAATGTTTCTTTTGCTAATGGATAAACGGGTTCATTAACGACTAATAAGTCATTTACATCATACATTATACATCATTATACATAATTTATATGCAATTATAGCTAGTATATAGTAAATAACAAACATAAAATTGCTAATATATATATATATATATATATATATATATATATTATATAGCATTATATTTCTCAGTTTCACACAAACTAAAAAAATATATTCTATTTTAAATGGTAGACAGCAGTTTCTTCAGATTTCTGTTTAGTCATCAAATTTTAGTAATTTATTTGCACATGAAGAAATTGTTAATACATTAGGAAGAAGGAAATATCACTACGCACAGTAGTCCAGCAACCATGGCTGGCATGTGCACATTAACAACCGCATTTACTCAAAAAGTACCGGATCAAACCAATTGTACATAGTAAAATTGTACATTGTACATAAGACAATGTGAATAAGACATTTACTTATAGCACACGTGCAACGCGTTTACTTTGGGCTGCATTCAAATACTTAGTCAGTTGACGGGTGGGGTGGGTGGTAACGTGACATAAATTGTGGGTAGCAGCCAACAGTCCCCACAAGATAAACGGCTTATTAAAGGGATAGTTCACCCCAAAAATAAAATTCTCTCATCATTGACTAACCCTCAAGCCACCCCAGATGTGTATGACTTTCTTTCTTCTGCAGAACACAAATAAAGATTATCATTTAATTTAAGCTCTGTAGGTTCATACAATGCATGAATGAGTGCCAAAATGTTAACACTCCAAAAAGCACATAAAGGCAGAATAAAATTAATCCATACGACCCTAGTGTTTTAATCTTCAGAAGTTTTATATGTGTTATATGTGTGAGTGAGAAACAGTTCAATATTTAAGTCCTTTTTGTGCTAGAAATCGTCCCCCTGCCCAGTAGGGGGCAATATGCAAGAAGAATGTCAATCACCGAAAACACAAGAAGAAGAATTTGAAAGATAAAGTGGAGATTGACGGAGCAGGGAGGAGAATTTTTAGTAAAAATATGACTTAAATATTGATCTGTTTCTAACCCAGACCTAGCATATTCAGTAGGTTCTGAAGACATTGATTTAACCCACTGGATTACTTTTATGCTGCCTTTATGGGATTTTTGTCATACACAATTTCATGCACATCTGGGCTGGCATAAGGGTGAGTAAATGATGAGAGAATTTTCATTTTTGGGTGAACTATTCCTTTAAACTATCCTATTAAATTATAAATAATTATAAAAAGGAAAAATGCAAAAAATATTTTTGTGAGGGTCAGGTATAGAGTTTAGGTGAAAGAACATATTGTGAACCTATTATAAAAACAATAGTCAAAGGGTCAGTGGAAAATGGCGAGAATTGTGGAAAAAAAACTCTAGAAAAAACTCTTTTTAGACATTTTATATTGAATATACTTATAATATTTCACTTTTGGATCGATGTTGTGCCATCTAGAGTTATGTCATCACAAATAGTTGTGGTGGAACATTCCCTTGAATTGCTTCTTTCTAAATTTCTCTTAAAGAGGACTTGCAAAAGTCATGCAAAAACATGCAAAATCAGAACAAGCCGTTCACAGATTCTGTTCAAAGTGACGTCACTTTGTACAGGCCCTGCCCACAACTGTTGACGGACACTGCCGACGGACATGTTTGTGTGAGTTGTTTCATTATAGCGCATAGCGAACATTGTAACATTATTTGTGTGTGTGTGTGTGTGTGTGTGTGTGTGTGTTGCTCATCCATCGTTGCAAAACTGCTGAAAACACTCTTCAACAAATAAATACATTTATCAAATAACCATTCGGAAACTTCCTGGTTCAATCTCAAAGTTGTTACTTCTGCTGGAGTCTCTCCCTCATCAGTGTCATATAGGGATGAACACCACTATTTTAGCTGACAGTCATGTTGCTTATGATGTCTAGTTATCTGAAGCTGAGATGTCAAAACTCCGCCCTTTTCTGGATACAGGGCGGGGAGCACCAGCTCATTTGCATTTAAAGACACACACACACACACACACACACACACACACACACACACACACACAAAAACAGCTGGTTTTTATTCCCACCCCAAAATTGGCATTTTCAACATGGTATAATAAAGGATCTGTTGTTTTTTTTTAGCTGAAACTTCACAGACATATTCTGGGACACCAAAGATTTAAATTACATCTTGTGATAAGGGGCATAATAGGTAGCCTTTAAAAACTTATAACAGCCTTATAACAACTTAAATAGCTCATTACACATATAATGCAGAGGAGGATTAGATATGATATTATTTTGTGCTCAGGGAGACCATTTTTAATCAAACATTTATTCAAACATCATTTTATCTCAGTTTATGACAGGATGTTAAAAATACTGCAGATATTTTGTGCACATTTGGCTTTTTCTCCAATCGTTATAATTATACATTCGTTGAATCTCTCTCTCTTTAAAACATCTAATTTCCTTTGAACACTGAATTGTATTGCAAAGGCATGCCAGAATAAATTAGTGAGCAAATGGTGTGTGTTCACTTAAAATAGTGTGTGTGTGTGTGTGTGTGTGTGTGTGTGTGTGTGCGTGCGTGTATGCGTGCGTGCGTGCGTGTGTGTGCGTGTGTGTGATGAGTTCTGTGTCGCACAGTAAAGCTATGAGTCATAGCTCTATAGGCATGTGTGTGATGTGTGTGTTGTGACATTTTAATCACTGCCAATAATGTTTCCCTTTCTCCCTCAATGAAATGACTGCCACCAGTTAAGCCAGGTGAACTTTGACCTTTAATGTGATCGTTGATGTTGCCACAGTGGGACAGAAACTCATGGGATATCACACTTAGCTTCTCTCCTGATATTTTACTCTCCTCTTGCCATTTTGCTGGTGAATTGAAGAAAAACATCAGTTGATCAAAAGTCTGTTTTACAGTGCTTTCTCACACACAATTACACATATCTCTTATGTTATTGCTTCATAGCTGTGGATTTCTGTTCTCTTCTGTTGTACTGATGGTTTTCTCTCTTTTGTGATATATATCAAATCAAAATAAAATAAAATCACTTTATTGTCACACTACCATGTACACAAGTGCAACAGTAGGTGAAAGTCTTGTGTGCAGTTCCGAGCAACATTGCAGTCATGACAGTGACGAGACATGTACCAATTACAATAAACAACATTTACACAACACAATTTACATATCAAATGTACATATACTTAAACAACACAGTACTAATATACAATGTACAGTAAACAATACACACAATATAGAATACACATACAATAAAAATGAAAAATAAGAGTATAAAAATATATGTGGTATCTGTGTGTGTAGATGAGCTCTTGCAGCAGCAGGGCTCTGACTCTGCTCTCCACAGTGTTTGGGGCTTGTGGACTGCTGTTGGTGGGGGTTGCCGTGGCGACGGATTATTGGCTGCTGATGGAGGAGGGCATCGTACTGCAGCAGAACCAAACAATCGACATCAAGATGGCATTGCACTCTGGCCTCTGGAGAGTGTGTTTCATAGCAGGTGCAGACCCTCTAGACAGTGTGTTTTATGTGTACTGTATGTAAGTAGACACAGGTACATTCAAACAGATCACACATGCATGGTGCCTTGGTGTTTTGTGTAAGCACACAGACACAGAGAATGTAGTATATAGTAGTTAGACAAGCATTCACACTGCAAACCTATACTGCCCTAAATCGCTAAAACTCCAGTAACTATGGCAACACTGAAACTGAGAAAAACTAATTCAAAGTTTTTGATTGTCCAGCCAAATGTGGATTATAAAACAGTCTCACTCTGTTACCTCTTAATCTGAGAACAGTTGAGCCAAACCTGTGTTACAGGACAGATCATAGTCTAAGAAACCAGATTCCTGTCACAACTAGATTTTGACGAAATGTCTACTTACTGTGTTTTGCCTTTGTATTGTAGTAGATTTGAATACTGTAGATTGTTGCTAGAGTAGTATATGTACATAAGCATGAATTTGTTTAATGCCTTTCATAGTAAAATTGTTCCATTTCTATCCATGTTTAATTTCATATATTATTCAGAAATTGTTAATATATCCTCTTTCTTTCTCACTCTCCTAGGTTCAGAGAAAGGTAGATGTGTCGCCTCTGAGTATTTTACAGAACCAGAGATTGAAATTACCACAGAAAACACAGCAAATATCCTAAGTGAGTGAAAGTCACTTTTTCAGAACAAATTTGCTAAAGATGTTTGTAACATATGTACACCGAACACACATGTATTTCCTGCTCTGGCAGAGATGGTGAGGACAGCTACGCCCTTCCCTATGGTGTCTCTTCTCTTCGTGTTCATGGCCTTCATCATCAGTAACGTGGGCCACATCCGTCCCCAGCGCACCATCCTGGCCTTCATTTCTGGAATCTTCTTCATCCTTTCAGGTAGTGGGAAAACCATTCCATCTGAGTGCTGTTGTCACTATATGACAGGTTTTTTGGATAAATCAAATTTTCTGTCATATAGTGATTTGCGTGTGTATGTGGGGGTGGGGGGGGTAGACTAGTAATTACAAGGGTATTATGTGGTTTATGTGGACATTTCTAGTCTCCCCATCATTTCAATTGCTGAAAAAACATACTAAACAATGTTTTTTGAAAATGTAAAAATACAGAAAGTTTACTTACAAACTTACAAAATGAACAACTTACAAACAAAACACTGTCGAGGGAGTACAAATAAAACAAGACAACAATCCATCCATCCATCCATCGTCAACCGCTTATCCTGTACAGGGTCACGGGGGCCTGGAGCCTATCCCAGCTAACATTGGGCGAAAGGCAGGGTACACCCTGGACAGGTCGCCAGTCCATCGCAGGGCCCAAGACAACAATAAAACTGAAAAAAAAGAAAGATTACTGGGGTTAACTGGAATTCATAGGAACAACATGAAACAAAATGACTGGGGGTAACTGGAATGCACAGGACCAGCACGACTAGACTGGGAACAAAACACAATGATCTGGTGGGGAAGATGAGACAAAGGAGAGAATAAATAGAGGACTGGGAGATAGTATACAGGTGCTGCCCATAAGTACAAGCAGCGCAAATCAGTGCTGCCATGACAACGCCTGATTGCGCTGCTGAGCAACACCTGTGAGAAACACGAGGGAGAGCAAGAAACGACAGCTTATGGGACAACAGGAGTGATGGGTGGAGAAAACTGTCACAATCCTGGCAACACAAGAATAAACAGGATGAATGAGGCAAGATCATGACAACTTCCCCACAATGTAAGCAGAACGTGACCCACACACACAAAGATAGTAAAACCTGAAATCACATACTGCACATTGCCAACAGCCCCCACAATGAAAATGTATTATTAAATAATCTAAATTTTAGAATGCAAAAAAAGGTATAGAGGGTAGGGGATAGAAAATATACTTAATCTATTATAAAAACAATAGTCAAAAGGTCAATGGAAAGTGCCCAGAATTGTAGAAAAAAAATAAAACTTCTCTCTTTTTATAGACTTGTTATCTAAATAATTAATATTACACTTTTGGATTGATGTTGTATCATCTAGAGTCATGTCATCACAAATAGTTCTGGTGGAACATTCCCTTGAATTGCCTCTTTCTAAATTTCTCTTAAAAACTTATAATAAGTTTGAGGAGTATTAGATGTTAAATGATTTTTATGCAGTCACTAGAATGCAGCAACACCACTCATTCAATTAGCAATGTCTTCTCTGATCTTAAACCTGTGTGTGCCATCTGTTTATTATTTATTACTGTTTTAAACAAGTAGATGCAATTTGTGGTGATGAAGTTTATTTGATGGTAGTATTATATACCAGATGAGTTCTATACGTTCTTTAAAATCACTTTTATAAAATGTATCATATGGTTAGCATAGCTGTCACATGACAGCTTTCACTGTATGGTTTCATATATTGTGTTCTTATTATTTTCACATGTAATTTGTACAGTGCTCTAATACAATAAAGACGATCATCAATATATGTATACAAAAATGCCAGACACCCAGTAGAATACCTGTAATATTTTAACATGCAATTCAGTCCTGCAACAGCAGAGGTCAGCAAGTTTCTAAAACATAAAACATGCTCATGAGAGAGAATTAGGCAATAGACTCATACACTACTAACCAATTTTCATGCAGCAATGAATAGCAATTACTGAGAGATTTATCACAGAAGTATGTTTTGGAGAAGGTATTTATTTATTTATTTATCTAAGCAGACTGTTTGTATAATTTGTTTTAAATACTATCCATTCCTGTAATATCTAAGATTATGCACTACAAGTTTTAGGCATTTCTGAAAAATGTTGCATAGTGAGGAGGTCTTCAAAAATAATGACATAAATAGTTTTCATTTATCAATTAATTTCATACAAAGTTCAATAAACATAAAAAGCTAAATCAATATTCGGTGTGACCACCTTTGCCTTTAAAACAGCACCAAATCTCCTAGGGACACCTCAACAAAGTTTTTCTTGGTTGTTGGCAGATATGATGTTCAGAGGTTCTTGGAGAATTTGCCACAGTTCTTCTATCTATTTAGGCTTCCTCAATTGCTTCTGTCTCTATATGTAATCTCAGACTGACACAATGTTCGGTGAGGGGCTTTGTTGGGGCCATGACATCTGTTGCAGGGCTCCATGTTCTTCTATTCTAATCTTTTCTATTTGCAAAAGTAATGTTTGGGAGTCTAACATTTATATTTCCTATTGACACACGAAAGCTGAAGATATAAAAAATAATCTTAAGACAAATGCTTTTGTAAAAAATCTTATGTGCCTAGACTTTTGCACAGTATTGTATGTGTGTGTGTGTGTGTGTGTGTGTATCTATATATATATATACATACATACATACAGCTGAAGTCAGAAGTTTACATACACTTAGGTTGAAGTCGTTAACTCATTTATTAACCACTCCACAGATTTCATATTAGCAAACTATAGTTTTAGTAAGTCGTTTAGGACATCTTCTTTGTGAATGACATGAGTAATTTTTCCAACAATTGTTTACAGACAGATTGTTTCACTTTTAATTGACTATTTCACAATTCCAGTTGGTCAGAAGTTTACATACACTAAGTTAACTGTTAAAATTTCAGAAAATTATATCAAGCGTGTAGGCAATTAGTTAATTAGCCTCTGATAGGAGAATTGGAGTCAATTAGAGATGTACTTGTGGATTTATTTTATTTTCTTGACATCATGGGTAAATCAAAAGAAATCAGCCAACACCTCAGAAAAAGATTGTGGACCTCCACAAGTTTGGTTCATCCTTGGGAACAATTTCCAAATACCTAAATATACTACGTTCATCTGTACAAACAATAGTATGAAAGTATAAACACCATGTGACCACACAGCCATCATACCGCTCAGGAAGGAGATGCATTCTGTCTCCAAGAGATGCATGTAGTTTGGTGCAAAAAGTGTAAATCACTTGCTGGATGGAATAGGTAGACATGTATCTATATCCACAGTAACACGAGTCCTATATCGACATAACCTGAAAGGCTGTTCAGCAATGAAGAAGCCACAGCTCCAAAACTGCCATAAAAAAGCCAGACTTTGCAAGTGCACATGGGGACAAAGATGTTACTTCTTGGAGAAATGTCCTCTGGTCTGATGAAACAGAAATTGAACTCTTTGGCCATAATGACCATCTTTATGTTTGGAGTAAAAATGGTGAGGCTTGCAAGCCAAAGAACACCATTCCTACCATGAAGCATGGGGATGGCAGCATCATGATGTGGGAGTGTTTTTCTGCAGGAAGGACTATTGCACTTCACAAAATAGATGGCATCATGAATGTGGATATATTGAAGGAAGTTAAAGCTCAGTCGAAAATGGGCCTTCCAAATGGACAATGACCCCAAGCATACCTCCAAAGTTGTGATATAATGGCTTAAGGACAACAAAGTCGAGGAATTGGAGTGGTCATCACAAAGCTCTGATGTCAATCAGATTTTTTTTCTAATTTGTGGGCAGAACTGCAGAGCAAGGAGGCAAACAAACCTGACTCCGTTACACCAGTCTGTCTGGAGAAATGGGACAAAATTCCAGCAACTTGTAGAAGGCTACACCAAGTTAAACAATTTAGAGAAATTGTGTGAGAAATTGAGTTTAAATGTATTTGGCTATGGTGTATGTAAACTTCTGACTTCATTATAATTTTAGTAATTTTAGATATTATGTAACGGAGATATACTACACATATATTTATACCTGTATGTGTAGTATGACTATGTATATAAAAATATCTAATTTGGTTAGAAAGCTGTTGAAAGGTTAGGTCCTGTAAATCATCTGTTTTGTTGAATAGCATGGTTCCAGGAAACTAATAATTTTTATGAATGTACACGAAATAGCATTTTCATAGAGACTGCAGTGAAAGATGGATAGCCCTAACACTCTCTGAATGTAGAACTTATTTGTATGCAGATGCCATTGTTGTTTACTGCATTACTGCCTCAACCTTGCACACAGCTAGAAAAGACCTTCAACTTTATCTAACACACCTCTCTCTATCTGCGGCATAGGCTTCCTTACAGGCCACCTTTGATAAACACCTTTCACTTGTCCTTTTCTCTTTGTGTTCTCTATCTGTCAGGATAAGAGAATGAGGCCCAGGACCCAAGCGTAGAGTCTAAAAAAACAAAGGATTTATTAACACCACAAAAAGGGTGGGGGCCTGGGTGGCTCAGCGAGTAAAGACACTGACTGCCACCCCTGGAGTCGCGAGTTTGAATACATGGCAAGTGACTCCATCCAGGTCTCCTAAGCAACCAAACTGTCCCGGTTGCTAGGGAGGGTAGAGTCACATGGGGTAACCTCCTCATGGTCGCTATAATGTGGTTCTTGCTCTCGGTGGGGCGCTTGGTGAGTTGTGCGTGGATGCCGCAGAGAATAGCGCTAAGCCTCCACACACGCTATGTCTCCACGGTAACTCGCTCAACAAGACACGCAATGAGATGAATGGATTGACGTCTCAGACGTGGAGGCAACTGAGATTTGTCCTCCGCCACCCGGATTGAGCGCATTGGGAATTGGGCATTCCAAATTGGGGAGAAAAGGGGAGAAAATAAAATAAAAACATTTAAAAAAAAAAACACAATAAGGGCAAAACAAACCAAAACTACCACAAGGGGAAAAAACAAACTTAAACTATCCCATAGGGGAAAAAGGTACAGTAATCCAGGGCTGGGGTAGAAGACAGTGGGGAACAGGACCGACCAGACCAGGTAAGAATAAACTGGACAGGAAACTAGACCAACCAACAGACTCACTGGAATAAATAAACATACAAGATCGACTGGAAATGAGACTAAAATAGGGAGAGAAATCAACAGGTTAACAAGACAGGGCAAGTTTGACTAATAAACTAATAATAGGCAAACAAGTAGGTGGGGTATGAAGTAAGAGAGAGACACATACCATAACAAAGCCACATACATACACTACAAAGCTCTCACAAGACAATAAAACACTTGAATGGGATGAGCGCACATCGCCAAGACAATATACGCTCTTGCCAACCGACAAACAAGACGAGAGTCCCAAAACGGGAACATCAAACAATACACAAGACAAACAATACGAGTACTAACACAAAACAGAAAACACAACAGAAAGGAGGGAAACCGGGGAGGAAGCTTAAGGAAAGGGGCGGGGTCCGGCAGCCTGGGAGGAGGCCTCAGGACAGAGGCGGGGTCTGGTGGCAAAAGTACTTAAGAGAAGGCATTAAATAGTAAAGATCTAGTGTGCTGATGGCACTGGTAGGGGCATGGGGCTGCTGTGAAATGCATCTGTGTTTTTGTACGTGTCTGAGAGAGAATGAGATGGAGACTTTCATATGGAGTTGGACAGTCAGCTGTTGCAATAAATATTAGACAGATTTCTCAGTTTGTGCATGTTGTCAAAACGAGAAAGGCTTTTCTCACCCATTCTCATCTCTTGCTCTTGTGACCTCTTGTGCTTCTCACAGTCTTGTCGTTATTCTCTTTACATACAGGAATTCCTACTGTATGTACCTGAAGAGATTTAAGTGTTTGCATTTACCATTCAGCTCAACAGCAGTTGCTTGACTGAAACATTGCATCTGTCATCTTTGCTCATAAGCATTCAGTTCAGGAAACATTTGACATGGGACTAATCAATTATCAATGGCAGCACATAGTGAAAATATATGCCAATTTAGCACTTTTAAAAGCCTTCAAAAAACTGGAAAACATCTGCAATGATTTAGATGTTGTTGTTTATGTTGCTTGGGGGGTAGAAAAACCGCTGTATTTCATCTGAAACAGTTACTAATGGCATTCCATAGGAAAACATAACTTTTGCTATCACAATGGTGTTGTTCAAGCTTCTTTTTTTTAATTATTATTATTTAATGACTTTATGTAAACCAACACAGTTTAATACCCTGGTATTAAAACAAAATCAACACTTCTGCAATGGGGTTTCAAACAGGGATTGACTGTAAATTTTGATTCCTTTTCTCTTCCGACTGCCATAATCGTAATTTTTAATTTTTTTATTTTGCAGTTGGGGCAAATGGGAACATAAAAATAATATTTGCTATTGTATCTCCTTTATCTCTATAGACGTTTACCCTAGATGGGTGATTCTTACGAAGCCTGTCAAGAAAATGTCCTGGTCATATTTGACCCAAAATCAATACAAAGATACTATGAAATTATATTAAGCATCAAGAAAATTAAGCCGACAATTAGAGCCATTACGTTTTTTTTTACATTTTAACATTATTTTAAGGTTAATTTATCCCATTCTCATTACCCCAATGAGTCAGGACTGTCACCGTTCCCTATCTGTCTCATGTTTTGTGTCCGGGGCATGGTGTCTGGATCCTGACTTCCAATCTGATTCGGTTTTGGTCTGTGTCAGGATCCAGTCACTCATGCTCCATGTTCTGATTGTTTTGTTCTAAGCGTGTTGACATTTTCACCCTCATGTGTTTCGGGTACTGCTGGCACACAGAATCAGCATTTCCACGAGAACCCTGATTGTTTCCATGGGAATGCTGATCATGCCAACTTTCAGCTGCGAGCAGCACCTGCCTCTTTTTTGTTCATACCTATATTAATCCCCTCGTGTGTCATGTCCTTTGGTGGATTGTCTGATTGAATGTTAAATGTAGTTCAGTGTTGACTGATTGGAGTGATATGTAGTTCAGTGTTGGCTGAATGTGTTCATTATAGTAAGCTGTTTGGTGTCAAGTAACTAACCTCACTGTCTCTGCCTAGTTGGTCATGTCTCATGTATCTGTTGGTTGCCAGTGTGTCAGGTGTGTGGTGGCCTTCCAGTTCGCTGGGTGTCAGCTGGGTTTCCATGGAGGATACCTCATTTTTACCCATGTGTCGGGAGCTGTTTGTCTCGCTATCGCTCGTTACAAGGATGTTTACTTTTACTATTCCCATTGTTTTTAATTAGGATTCTCATTACCGTAACACAGTCCATTTTTTTTACTGTATTACAATAATATTTATTTTTATTGATTTTAATAAAACAGCTAAATAAAAGACATTAGAAGGGACTATGATGTGCAAATACTTTACAATTTAAAAAGTATATAATTTTTTGGCAGCAATGAGATGTGTCATGAAAATAATTTCACAATGTAAAAAATAGGCTTTATTTTTTATATGCAAAATCTAACTTTTCATTTAGGACCAGGACATTGTCTCAAAAGGTTTTGTGAGAATCACCCAGTTTACTAGTTCACACATTCCTCTGCTCCTCTTTCCTGTCCCTCAATGTATGTCCCTCTGTCCTCAATCCATCTCCAGCACACTCCACTTCCCCTTGCCTGCAGTGAGGAGAGTGTGGTGCAGGAGGCTGTGATTTATTTAGATAGAGCTGATGTCCTTTCATCAGTGGCTGGGCAGAGCCCTGGAGTGTGCATGCATGTGTGTGTCTGTTGAGATGGCTCGAGGGGTGGTAAGTCCTCAGGGGCCAGGCAGGAAGTCTGTGCTGTAAATGTGAGTACAGTACATTATGTGCTGTCACTTTCTATGCAGCATGGAGTTAGAAGCATTTTACTTTTTACTTTAGGAGATATATTTAAGTTGTTTTTTCTTTATATATTCTTTCTGTTACTCATAGGCCCTGATTTTTTTGTGCATACTTTATTTGTTCTGCTGTTGCTTTTTTTTTTTTTTTTGTTGCATCAATGTTGATTAATAGTAGTTTGACGATGTTAAGAGCTTGTATTTTACCTAATGATATTTGTTAAGTGCCACCATTCCTGAGGTTTGAGTGTCAAGTGTTGTGATCTATGTGCCTCCTAATCAAACTATTTATCATGAAGCCTGTGTCTTTCAAGAAGAGACCATCCTGCAGTGCAAAATTTGCAGAGTTTACTTGACTATTAATGATAGGTTAATTGAACACTAACTTTACAGCAACAGCTCTGTAAACAAATGTGAAGTTGTTTTCACAACTACATTCAATCAGTTCTGATAACTTTTTAATTTGTGAGATAACCAAATAAGTCAATTAAACTCAAAGCACAAGCAAAAAGTCAGTAAATTGAACCCTTCCTTGGTCTCATGGGTCAATTTGACCCTTTTGAATTCTTTAACACTGATCAACTTACATCAACTTAACTTTATGTATTCACCTGAAACTTCATGATATGAGGTGAGCTGAACCTTGCTTTGTCATTTATTTATTTTTGTATTATGTTTTATATATTGTATTATACATTTTTTGTAATGTATTTATACACAAAGCTTTAAAAAAGTCCCTATGTTGTCCTTAAGGCTCAAATTGACAAATTTAATTTAGCTCTGTTTGCTCTATCTCTCTACTTTTGGTCTTAACCCTCGTGAGTCCATTTAAAAAAGTTACTCAGAGGTCCTTAGGGGAACACTCCATAATAAAAACAACTGCCATAATAATATTATATATTAATATTATTTTCCCCTTTCAATTAGTTATTTTTTTTAAACCAACATCAATCCTTATCATCACTACCAAATATTCATTCATTTTCAGGATTTAACACTTTAAATGCCAGTTTATTTATATAATGCCACTGTTGTTTATTATGAAAAACAAAACACAAAAAAAATATTATTTTCCATATATTAAATGCTATGGGAATTAAATTTTTACATTTTTTGTGGATTATTTTCACAGTCTGTATGTCAATGACTAGCAACAACATTGATTTTGATGCATTATAATTTTTTGTGCAGTATCAGATAAAAAAAAAAAACCCCACACACTCAGGACCTTAGAGGACAAAAATGTCAGCGTCAAAAAATGCCAGAAAAATATTATATAATAATATTATTTCCCACTTTCACTGACTTATAATACAGCAAACATATTATTTCTTGTTACTTATTACAGCAAAATAGGGTGAAAAGCATGTATTTGCTCCATTGGCTAAACATGAGAATCTGGTGGAAAATATTGCAAATTTAAATTTAGGAGCCAGGGCTCTTGAATGAAAGCATTATAACATAGAATTCATGATTTTATGCTTTAATGGCAGTGGGATCAAATATTGCGGTTTTAATGGGTTTCAATTGGGACATTTTTGTCCTTAAGGTCCTGAGTGTAACTATTTTGTGAACACAATGTATTATAGATGTATTTTGAACTGAGGTTGAAATATAAATATTTCCCCCAAAAAATACATACTTTTGGCAAAACTTATACCATTGGCATTAACACCAAAATTATCGAAGAAAAAAACTAAAATGAAAAAGACAAAAATGTCCAAAAGTCGTACAAGTATTAAATTGTTAGTCTAGGTACCAGCTAACACTAGAAATTATAATTTTTTAATCTATCACCTTCTATTCCAATATACCCAAAAAAGCTTCAAAAGCTTGTAATATACTTTTTGATCCATACTTTTATTTTTAGATCTGAAAAGTGGGGGCTCCCCAACGTGGTTTGTGACTCCACCCATTGACATCCAGTCTTTTTTTTTGGAAGCCTCGCCCTTTCCCCATATTTTGTGTAATATCTTGGCCTCTGAATGGACTACAAATGTGATCTTGGTTTTATTTGAGCTAAGAACCAGGTTTGCAAAGATGTATAACATTTTATTATCAATATTGAGGAACATGTTCAAATGATGATTTGTTTAAAATACTTTGCTGAGTTGCATTTTTTTCTGTACATTTGAGACATAACAGTGGATTATTTACCTAGACAAGCTGAGAGACAAGAAAAAAAAGACTAATTTGGTAAAAAAAACAACCTAAGGTAAGAGCTGTTATAGAGTTTGTGGCTGGGGTGTTGCTAGACCCCTTTTACTGGGGCACGTGCCCCAGTATAAATCTGCTGAGCCCTAGTAAAATCTCAAGTTTTAGTTTTAACAATTTAATTTATTTGTCAGTGCATTCATTTAGATTGACAATCCCGGAAAAAATAAATGGATCTATCTAAATACAATGCAGTAACCCACCCAATCAATGCTTGTAAAATGCTTGCATCAGTGCTGATGCATGCACACAGAAGTCCAGGTGTCGGCATGCAAGTCAGAAGTGAAGTAGGCTATGAAAACATGATTAAACTATAGTACGTTTCTAAATAATACAGATGATCTTATTTTGGCTATTCTCAAACATTATTGGCTCCTGTAGATGGACATTAGAAAATTATTTGGATGAAGCAGGCACTGGGAAGCAGAAAGAAGGGATGAGTTTGCGGGAGGTAATACTTGATAAACAATCTACATCCTCAGCCGTCAGAGTCAGGTTTCAGACATCAGATGAAAAAGCATCAAGTCTCAGGGAAACCTCTGTCAAGTCTCTTGAATTGCAGAGAAAATAAACATATTTTTGTGTTCTGTAGTAATGTCTTTGATTATGATAACTTTGAATAATTCTTTTGGATATGAAATTAATAATTTAATTCACTAGCGCTAGTTTAGGACACTACATGAACAGTTGGCAGCAACTATGACTGCTGTGTGCTAATTACCTAGCGACTAAAAGGGACTATAGTTTGGCTTGTTTTGAGTTGTTTTTGCAAGTAAACTTAATGACTTTCAAACGTCAGTTTAAACTTACACCAATTATGTTAGCTAGCTAGTTGTTAATTTATAGAAACAACACTTCTGCATTTATAAAATTAGAGATACTCAGCTAGTTTCACAAGATAGGAACCAAAGTCAGCCAGTTTAGCTACCAACTCTGCCTAGTGACCAACTCTCTGCTCATTCTGATACCTTTTTGTCTAAAGTCATTTTGTCTGAGGCTGTTTTGCCTGATGTTGGATAATGCAGTTTCATAGACTTACTTGACAGAGGTTTTCCTGAGACCTGATGCCTTTTCGTCAGATGTCGGAGGTATGGCAAATGGAAAAAGTGGAGTAGGACAGGTGTGAGACAGGCGAAAGACCAGGAGAGCCATGGAGAGGAAACTGAGGGAGATATGAACACAGTAGCAGCAGAGAACATTAGAGGGGCAAAGCCAAGGGCAAAAACCACTGGTCACAATGTAGAGGGAAACATAAGTGACTTGGGGGAAAAGAATTGTTGCCCAAAACAGGTTAAGTTGTCGGTGTCCCAATATCCCCAGCACAACTTTGGTTTAAAAAAGCGATCTTTTAATTCGAACTGGTTTTGAAGCTTTCCCTGGTTGGAATATTATATATCTAGCGATGAAGGATGTTTAGGATGTTTGGCAAAACATGAAACATGACACCTATGAGCACTGCCCTAACAATTTGGAAAAAAAGCTCTGGATCTCTTTAGAGAGCACGAGAAAACACCTGCCCATAAAGCAAGCATGCTTTCCTGACACTTTAAATCCAGTGCTGCGCATGGCAGTGTAATTGAACAATTGCACTCAGCAAATGAGGCAGAAATAAAAGACAGATGGGAGTACCTCACCCGTATTGTGGCTGTGACACAATTCCTGGCCAAGCAAAATATTCCCTTCTATGGCCATGATGAGGGAGGCTCCAGCCACAACCAGGGGAATTTTCTGTTATGTCTGAAACTCCTAAAAGTTTGACCCTTTTTTGCAATCCTATTCAGCCCCTTCACACAGCACTTACTTATCACCTGCATCTCAAAAATGAGATAATTGAGTGCTGTGCTGAAGAGGTTACAGCAAATATTGTCAGGGAGGTAAAAGAGGCAGGGATGTTTTCAATTATGGCAGATGAAGCCAGAGATGGCAATACAGAACAGCTGGCCATATGTGTCCGCTATTTTAATGTATACAGTGAAGGAGTGCTTGCTTGCAATGACAACACTAAAAGAATTTGATGCAGAATGCTTCATGGCATTGATGAGCTTAAGTGTGTAGCACAATCAGCTCAACCTAGTTCTATGTCACACCTGTCAGGCCATACCAGAGGCCAGGGATCTCTTTGACCTGCTACAGAGTGTGTACTCCTTTTTCAGTGTTTCACTTGTAAACCATCACAAATTCAGAGATGTTCAAAATCTGCTGGGGTTTCAGCCATCCAAACTTGTGCAGCTTTCAAAGACCCACTGGTCAATCAGTTGCAGTCTGTAAATGCCATCTTAGAGAATCTCCCTGCAGTTATTCAGTGTCTCTCCAGCATAAACAACTCCATGGCAATAGGACTCCATGCCAAACTTAGCAGATTCTCCACAGTATACCTATTGATAATGTACAATACTTTTCTGTCTGTTACTTAGAACCTGCACAAATATCTGAAAAGTGAAACAGTAGACCTTCCTAAGGTTGCTGAGTACAAAGGGGCTGTGTGTGACACTCCAAAACAGATGCGCTCAGATGAGAAGGCTACTATGCTATATGATACTCTCAGGACCATTTCTGCAGCAAATCAGATCCCAGAACCATGTGCTGTTACTAGACAAAGACAGAAGCGGAAACACGTGGAGGTTTATGTAGTGGACTCTTGTGGAGCAGTGAGTAACCTCAGTAATGCAGAGAAGCTGAAAAGAATCCTGTTTCTACCTTGCCTTGACAGAATGGTTGCTGAGATGGATCAATGTTGTTTGATCTCTTAATAGAAAAATGTTGAGAGGTGTTCAGGCCTGTAATCCTGGATCAGATATCTTTCTTTGTGAGGAGAACCTCCGATGTCTGGCAGATTATTACAATGCTGATCTAAAATCGGAGGAGGTTTTATTGGCCCACAATCTGTTAGTTATCTGGCTCACAAAAAGGAAAGCCTTCCAATTAAGGATATATAATGTGTTTTCAACTTGCTTGATAAAGTCATGTTCCCAACCTTGACACAGGTTATGCAGATCTCAGACAATCCCAGTCAATAGCTGTAGTTGTGAACGGTCATTCAGTCTGCTGA
Source organism: Moxostoma hubbsi (assembly GCA_032164185.1). Lineage (NCBI taxonomy): Eukaryota > Metazoa > Chordata > Actinopteri > Cypriniformes > Catostomidae > Moxostoma > Moxostoma hubbsi. Next base: position 19,450,039 of record JAVLUX010000015.1, read on the forward strand.
GATGGCTCCACTCTTGGCTGAGGTGCACAATGGGACAAGACAGGCTTCACCATCTTTCTGTCTTATCGGTTGAGTGGGAAGAACTTTGTAAATTGAGTCAATAGTTGGTTAAGTAAGGTAAGTTTGTTTAGTGCATTGTGTTGCACGCAGCAAGCTTTCAAGAAAAAAAGCGATATGAGTAATGGGGGCTTGTGCCCCAGTAGAGCTTTATGTCTAGCAATGCCCCTGGTTTGTGGCTTTTTGGGGTTTACAGAAGCAGTGATCGGGAGAAGAAATTTGATATATTTTTTTTTTTATTAACTTTTTTATTCACAATTTCACTTTGAAACACTTTTGATGATTATTTTATCAAAATAATCAAATAACTAATCACTTTAATTAGCATTAATTCTCAATTTTTTAAATCTGTTTATTTGTTTATTATATCTCATTTGAACATGTCGAACATTTAATTAACATAAAATGATCTCTGAATTAACAGTAAAATAACTTTTGATCAAATTTATATATATAAATCTTGTGTTTGCATTTGTGTTTGTTCTCAATGAGTGTTTGTTGGAGTCTGTGAGTATGTGTGTGTGCATGTGAAATTTTGAGTATGAGTGTTCTTAAAATAACAGGTTGACATTGTATTCAATTAATGTTGAGGCTTCTCAAGAAAGTCTGGATTTAAGGCCAAAAGTAGAGAAATAGTGCAAACAGAGCCAATATTACAAGCTTTTGAACTTTTTTAACAATATTTTTGAAGCTGTGTTGGGGCGTCCCCTGACTTTCAGGTCTGTATATTGTAATAGAAGTGATAGAGAAATAAACCCATCATTTTTTAGTGTTTGCTGGTAGATAGACAAACAATGTAATACCAAAAGTAGAGAGAAAACAGAGCCTTTTATTACAAACTTTTGAAATGTAACATAAAAAGGGTCAACATTAAGGACAACATAGGGACTTGATCGTGAAGACCATAAGGGGTTAATTAGTTGAATGAACAAAAAAGATATTTACAGTTTACCACAGACAACTACAGAGGGCTGTATTCTCTATACTCTTAAGTGCTTAGAGCAGTTAGGGCCTGTGATTTAGTAAGGGGCTAAGTTTGTGGCAGCCCATGGAACCATATGGTAAAAAGTTATGTATATCATATCACTTGGGTATATTTTTTTTATAGATGTTGTTTTTAACATTGACAGGGGTGGCAGCCAGGATATCAGTGTTCTGTTATTTTCCCTTTACTCGTTTTTTACTATTTATTCTCTGTCTCTGTCTCAGGGCTGAGTCTGGTAGTTGGGTTGGTGTTGTATATCTCCAGCATTAATGATGAAGTAATGAACAGGCCGCGGGAGCCAGAGCAGTTCTTCAACTACCGATATGGCTGGTCCTTTGCATTTGCTGCCAGCTCTTTCCTGCTCAAAGAGGTCAGATGCCAAAGTTTAAGCATGAAATTTCAGTCTAAACATTTATATAATGTAAATAGGTTTTTAGCTGAGAGTACATTTCAATGCTTTGCCCTTGAGTGGCCAAGATAGTCATATGTTAAAGCTCCAATGATTTGAACATATTGACTCTATCTTGGCCATGCATGTAGGCCCAATGGGCTTGACAAATGATGGTACTGTAATTATGTCACATATGACACTGCTGAAGCAGATGCTTTAAACATGACCCTATGCGGATGCACTCTTTAGTCTATGGCAGAAGCTTTGAGTGCAGTCTTTATGTATTATGAATGTGGATCATCAAGAAGGGCTCCATTTTAGTTACTCTGGACATAAATACTGTATTTCGAGTAGTTATTGTTTTATTGTTTACAATAGGAAAGGGAGATACCAAGGAGGTCAACATTACTGTGTACCATATTTATTTATTATACACCAGTTAAATCCACATACACTTCTCATTTTAGTCTTTTAGATTTTGTTACACAAATGTTGATGCTAATGAGTAGTGAATATGAAAGCCAGAGTTTGTTTAGTCTAGAGCAAATGTAGATGATGATGGAGTATTCAGAGCTACAGATCACAGACTATCTGTCAGACATTTCATGTGTGCGCCCATAAAGTGAGGATTAAGCAAAACTGAAGTTCAAGCTATAGCTCTTTTTTTCTGCTTGATTCAGCAGAATCCTTCTACTAGCATGGTCGCTTAAGGAAACAGTAGTGTGTCAGTGAGTGTATAGGTGTATGAGAGAGAAATAGAGAAACAGAATAAGAGAGCAAAAGCAAAAATGTCTGTCTGTCTATCTGTCTCTCTGTCTGTCTATCTGTTTGTCTGTCTGTCTATTTATCTGTCTGTTTACCTATCTATCTGTCTGCCTGACTGTCTGTCTGCCCGTCCTTCTGTCCGTTCGACCATCTGTCCGTCCATCATCCATTAATCCATCCATCCCTCCATCCATCCAACATCTATCTATTTCTGTCTATCTATCTATCTATCTATCTATCTATCTATCTATCTATCTATCTATCTGTTTGTCTGTCTCTATATACAGTATAATATATATATATATGTTTTTCCTATTTCATCATCTCACTCTCTCAGGGTGCCGGTGTGATGTCTGTGTATCTCTTTATGAAGCGTTATGCAGAAGAGGAGGTGTACCGTCCTCACCCAGCTATCTATCGCCCCCACCATTCTGAGGGCAGTGACTACAGTGGCCAGTACCTGCACCCAGAGAACTGGCCTACCCCCCAGCATGCACAGAGCGCCTCTGAGATCTCCAGCGACATCTCCATCCAGCTCACTCAGAACCTCCAGCCCCCACCAAAGTCCATAGTCCAACAGAGCACATCATCTCCGGGAATCACTGCTGCTTCCAGCTCCAACTCTAGAGCTGGCTACCAGCTGTCATCGGCAGGTTCTGCTGCCCCATTCCACCACAACCATCCTCTCCACCCTGGGGCACCTGAAACATCTGCAGCATCCCGGTCCCTGCCTCTGTCCACGTCACCTGCTGCAGTGCCACCCCCACACTATCACACACACATGCGCATGAGCGCCTCTCCATGCTAAAGTAGAAGAGAAAGTTCAGAGAGTTTTCTGATTGTTTCTAACTGAGGAAATTGTGTAGTTTTTTATGATAAAAGGAAGAAGAAAAAATTCTGTTTGTAAAAAAGGCCTCTTTTTAAGATTGAACTTTGTTGTGAAATTGTAGCATATTAAACAGCACATGTATCTAATGGAGGTTATTGCACAACACAAAACACTTTGATAATCTCACACACCACAACTTATTTATACTTAGGCTTACATGTAGAGCACATAAAATAATTGTTACTATCGCCTTTACTTCTACAGATACTGAAGATTTTCTTGAACTCAAGCTATTATTTCTCATCATGGAAGTGTTAGTTTTAGTATTTATATTATCATCAAATGCTAAAGTGAGAATTACTTATATGGTACAGTATGGATAGACAGGGTATGGGCAAATTTAAAATGATCAGCATCTGGTGTAAATGTTGTGTTGCTACTGTTGTTTTTGGCAATGATTTTTATTCACTGCCTATCTGCAATATGTTCAGAAATTTGTTGAAAAACTATAATGAAATAAAAATGATTTCAAAGCTCTTATTTTGTAATACATATTTTTTCTGAATGTATGATACAAGGCATTCAAAGATATTACGCACTTCAAAGCTTCCAAACGATCTATTTTGAGCTGCAAGACAGCATATTTTAAACTGTCAGCGCTCACATCGCCCTCTAGTGGTTCAGAGATTGTATTGAAACTGCGGCTAAGATGCGCTGTCTGTGGTGCTGAAAACATTAACAGCTACTTAAGCAAAATCATGCTTCAGACTGAAATACTTTGGAGAGTGTCAATCAGGTAAAGATGTTTTATAGTGAAATAACAGTATTATAATCACACACCTTCAATTTGAATGAGAATAACGTGTAAAAATAGGGTTTATTGCAGAAAAAATATGATAACATGATGTGTTCACAAGCACGTAGGCTATCTACACTGATCAGCCACAACATTAAAACCACTGACAGGTGAAGTGAATAACATTGATTATATCATTACAATGGCACCTGTCAAGGGGTGGGATATATTAGGCAGCAAGCGAACAGTCATTTCTTGAATTTCATGTGTTGGAAGCAGGAAAAATGGACAAGCATAAAGATCTGAGTGACTTTGACAAGGGCCAAATTGTGATGGCTAGAAGACTGGGTCAGAGCTTCTCCAAAATGGCAGGTCTTGTGGGGTGTTCCCGATATGCAGTGGTTAGTACCTACAAAAGGTGGTCCAAGGAAGGACAACCGGTGAACTGGCGACAGGGTAATGGATGCCAAAGGCTCATGGATGCACGTGGGGAGTTAAGGCTAGCACGTCTGGTCTGATCCCACAGAAGAGCTACTGTAGCGCAAATTGTTGAAAACCTTAATATATGATAGAATGTTGCTGGCCATGATAGAAAGGTGTAAGGACACACAGTGCATCACAGCTTGTGGCATATGGTCAGAGTGCCCATGCTGACCCCTGTCCACCCCCGAAAGTGCCTACAATGGGCATGTGAGCCTCAGAACTAGACCATGGAGCAATGGAAGAAGGTGGCCTGGTCTGATAAATCACGTTTTCTTTTAGATCATCTGGAAGGCCTGGTGATTGTATGTTGTTTACCTGGGGAAGAGATGGCAGCAGGATGCACTATGGAAGAAGGCATGCCAGTAGAGGCAGTGCTCTGGGCAATGTTCTGTGGAATCCTTGGGTCAAGTCCTGGCATTCATGTGTATGTTACTTTGACACGTACCACCTACTAAAGGACTGTTGCAGACCACATACACCCCTTCATGGCAACAGTATTCCCTGATGGCAGTGGCCTCTTTCCGCAGGATAATGTGCCCTTTCACACTGCAAACATTTTTTAGGAATGGATTGAGGAACAAGACAAAGAGTTCTCAAGTTGCTAACTTGGCCTCCAAATTCCCCAGATCGAATTGAGCATCTATGGGATGTGTTGAAGCAACAGTCTGATCCATGGAGGCCCCACCTCGCAACTTGCAGTACTTGAAGGTTCTGCTGCTAACGTCTTGGTGCCAGATAACATAGGACACCTTCAGAGGTCTTGTGTAGTCCATGCCTCGAAGTGTCAGAGCTGTTTTGGTGGCACAATGGGGACCTACACGATATTAGGCAGGTGGTTTTAATGTTGTGGGTGATCGGTGTATGTAGGACTTTTGGTACATATGCTAGAGTAAATTGACGTTTCTCGAGAGGAGGGTGGTCATGGGAGCCACTTAGGACCCCCCCAGCCCCCCCCCCCCCCCCCCCCCCCCCCCCCTTACTGCAATATTCACTGATCTTACTGTAAAAGATAGAGTAATGTGTGTGTGTGTGTGTGTGTGTGTGCGCGCGCACATTTGCGTGCATCTATGTATGTGTTTTCTGCACTGGGAATGTTAAGTGCTTCTGCTCTGCTTTGCGTCCCATTGCCCAGGGCAGCGTGCAGTCCAATTGATCAAAACTCTCCCCCCATCTCTCTCTCTCTCTCTCTCCCTCTCTCTATTTCTGTGTGTTTTTGTTTAAGTAGAATTTCATAACACATGCGTTTCAGTAATTCCCTTTGTTATAATGTGTATTTATCTCAATACAACAACCAATAAAGTACATGTATGCGTGTTTCAGTGTGTGCTTATGAGGGTGCGGGGAAGGCTGCCCGTGTGTCAGTAAAGAGTTGGATATAGCTCTCTTTTCAACAACATTACTGCATGAAAGAGCTGTCACCCATCATTAGCCATTCCCTGCTCCGCTGGCGCGCGCGTGTGTGTAAGAGAGAAAGAGAGAGAGAGAGAGAGAGAGAGAGAGAGAGGAGAGAGAGAGAGAGGAATTAACATGATATAGGTCACCAAAAACCTTTGAAGGTCGTAATTCACTGTACTACTGCTTTTTCACATGAGAACACAACACTCTTCCTCGACCACAGTGTATTTAATCAAAGAGTGCTGAAAACACACACGCACACACACTGACTGTTTATTGATCTTTAAAACGACGGAAAGCATAAGAAATAGAATTTAGCGCGCTCTAAGCCAAATTGCGGTGTCTGTCGCATTCAACCTGCCATTTTCACTCCCCCCACTCCATTCTCACCCCCTCTCTCTGTCTCTCTCTGTCTCTCTCTCTCTCTGCGGAACTCCAGTGCTCTTTCTCAGGCTGGATAACATTGTATTTCATAAGCAGTGCGGTACTAACATCATCTCAAAGATGCCTGTTTCTCTCCTGCGATAAGGGACAGTGTGAAAATTTGTTGCTAAAACACGCACGCACGCGCACGCTCCAGTGCGCACATTGACTAAAGAGTGCATCATGATCTGTCCCATGAGTTCGTGTTTGTGTGTGACAGCATTCTGTGAGAAAGCTTAAATTTTAAAAGCACAATGCGCGCGAATATATTCTCTTCGTCTGTCAGTATTTGGTATGCGACAAGTTACGTCTCTCTCTCTCTCTCTCTCTCTCTCTCTCTCTCTCTCTCTCTCTCTCTCTCTCTCTCTCTCTCTATCTATCTCTCTCTCACACACACACACACACACACACACACACACACAGAGAGACAGACACACACACACACACACCACACACCACACACACACACACTCAGGGGGTAAGAAAAGGGACGGATACAGGCAGTGAAGGTTTGAGGCGCGGGCGGGGAGACGCAGTCGCGCGCACACGCATTGGCTACACGCGCTCTAGACAAATCCGTGCTCGAGTGACGTGGGGACATGTGCGCGTTGAATGTCGCCTCTGTACTATTTGTCTTAAGAGATATTCACGTTTGTGACTTGATTTCTAATATTTGACGACCTTTAAAAGCATCAGTCCCCCGAGCCGCTCCATGTACCCAGTACTTATTTCATTAGTAACTCGTTTGTAAGTCCATTACATGCAATTATCTCTCCTCGTTTTCTTCTTTGGGGGTGCGACGGTCTTCAATTTGGAGAAAACTGAACCGGTAAGAAATCCTCTGAGATTTTCTACAGTCTGTTTGTGTGGACAAGATGTTCTGGGGATTAGAATGTTTTGCGTGTGCGTGTGTGTGTGTGTGTGTGTGTGTGTGGTGTGTGTGTGGAATGGAAATAGCGGAATAAATTGATGGCAAATTGCAAGCTTGCAAGTTCAGGTATCGATTTTTTAAAATCTCATCGCCAGCAATTTGTTGTGTCAGTAAATATGTATTAAATCGAAACGAACGGGAACGGGGTGATAAATGACAACAGCTTTCAGTCTGCATCTGAAAGCGCATCTTCGAATTCAATATGCATGTGCAGACAGAACTCTGACACACGAGCACCACTGATATAATTCTCTAACTAGTCTGGTATGGCTCTTTTCTCTGATGTTGGACACATCCTGCCCGTTTAGCTTAGTAATGCGAGAATGAACGTGTTTTTCACAAAAACGCGCTCTCACCAGGCGTCCATTTTCGGTCTCGTGAAGGGCTCGCGCACTCACACAGTTCGCTTGCTCTAATGAATGCACTGCGGCTCGCATCAGCACCCAGCCTCCCCCTGTCAACTCCCACACTTCACCCTGACCATTTATCTCATCGCACTGATCACGAGCAATAGGCCTTTTCACAGTGCTGCTCGTGTATGTTTGATCCACTTTTCAGTCGCATCATGTGACATTAACAGAAACATGGTCTTTGCTGTCAAGAGGGCTTTGCAATTGGGGGGTGGGACACATACCTGTCAACTGTGACAGAATGGCACAAGATATAAAAATGTATTAAAATATTCTGGCGCTATTGCAGATCTGCTTTTTGATATTACCTGATTAGTAGACATGTGACAATTTGTGGTCCAGTAAGATATTCTTAGATTTCATATAGTGTTTTTAGTGTATTTAAATGCAGAAAGTTCAACATATAGCACAAGCTGGTGATGACAAAGTCTGGCTTTGATTCAAAACCCCTAATCAGCATGATGGTGTGTTTGCAATGAGCCTTTTTAAGACATAACTCTATCGTTAGCATAGCCTATGACCAGACAGAATTTTTTAATGGATGAAAGCAGCTGCTCAGGGCTCAGGTTGTGGCTCTTTCCTTTGGAGGATTGTGTTTAACCAGATTGCATCTCCTGGGATCAAATTATGTAATGCTTTGAAGAGTCCTGTGTCAGCATTGCTGTACCAACACCATTCTCCCCCAATCTACACGTGAACTGAGAACATTTGAAAATACAGAAAAGGAAAAGAAAACACTTTAACAGTCTTTTTGCAATTACTGAAAAGTGGACCCCTGACTGAGATTATCTCCTCTATTCTTCATGTAGTTAAGAGAAGTGATCTGTAAAAAATAAGGAGTCCTGCAAATATGATTTTTCAGACAGAAATGACAGATTTTATCATTGCATGAAACCTCTCCATGGTTGGTTTTGAAACCAATAAATCATGAATTGAGGTTAAGACATGGATTGTTTTTGTAGTGCGATTTTTAATGGGCCTCTCTTTGCTGTGTTGTCACATGAGGTGCACGTTTGGTTAGTCATGACATTTTCTCAGTTAGACCAATAATTTCCCAGTAGAGCAGTACAGCTTGTTAAAACAGTCATACTGCAGTAAAGTGGAGTGAACTGACCCCCCAAGCATTCAGATCAATGCTGTCTATGGCAAAGCTGTATCCTCCCGACTCTGATAAAAGTTCTGTTATGTTTTTCTTTTTTCATTACTTCAGCCTATATAAATGTGGATTTACACAGTTCAGTTTTTTATACAGACCCGGAAGATCATGTGAAGATTATGTTTATGGTCAGTGCTGTTCAGGTCCTATTCACTATGGTTATGCTGCTTTCTAAGAGACAGTGACATCAGATGAATGAGGCAACATCTGTTTGCAGCATGATTCGTTTTACCCAAGTGCAATGATGTAAGTCTAACAGTACTAATTTGAAGCCATTTTTGGCACAGATGACTGTTGTCTGTTGCCAGCAGTGGAAGCCGATAGTGATATTTAATAAAGGAATGTTTTTGGTAAGTGTTTTAAATTACTCTCCTGCACTGAAACTTGACTATCATCACAAAAATCTATTTGATCTAGCTCAACAAAGGCATGTTCAATCCAATGCAGCTTTTTTTTCCTAAAAAATAATCATAACTTAAATATCCATCAGTTTATTTATAAGTTCTTCGAATAATTATGTTGCACGGGCCTTTTAAAAAGCTTTATAAGAATGGGTGAGAGATTAACATATTGTTATGAACGAAGAACCTACTAATAATATATTTGTCTAGGGATACACTAGTTAGGGATTCAGCCTTTAACCCAAAAATATATATGTCCCTTCGTGGTGCAATACGACATGGGTGTCAGTCCTAGCCAGGATGTATGGGTGTGTGTATATCAGCTAGGGGATGCCCAGAGAAGCATTACTCACCTGTAATGGCTTGGCTCTTTCCTGATGGCATGTCACGTAGTGTTCAGATTCCCTGAATCCAGCCATGGTGTCAGTCGGTAATGTTCAGTTTTAAAAGTTCTAGTAGAGGTGGTGGTTGTGGTGGTAAGACAATGTGTAATAGTGATAGTTCAGAAGAGGACCACAACAGCCATCATAAAAGGAGGATTAATCCACAAAGTGCCGAACCAGCCCCACAATCTTAGCGGGCCAAGTACAAAAGGCCACGCATTACACATGCGCACCTTTCTTGTTCACCCCAGTTGAGATCATCTGGACTCTGCCTTTTGTGTTTGTCAGTACTATTACTAGCCACCTCCTAACAATATTTGCATGTTGTTTTCATCTCAAAATTGTCAGATTTAATTTTAGTGTAGGTCAGTGTCAGAAATGAACTTTTACATGAAAGGGCAATATCTGCCCCCTGAATTAAATTTTTCATGGGCATTTCAAGCCTATATGAGGGCATATTTTTTCCATTTCTTTCAACCATTTAAAACAAACCATGTCACATCCATTTGTCAAATGCATTAATTGAATTAATCATTATTACAAATTTTCAAGATTTACCTCTTACCCTAAGAATTAAATCAACATCAATGTTATACCATACCTGGACAATAATAGAATATTGGCGATATAGCAGATATTACAAATTAAAAACTATTCATTTCGAGTGCACTATTGAATTTCAGGGGCATTTTTGGAGGCAGGAAAGAAGGTGGGTAGATGGATACTGTTTGCACACATACACACTGTAGGTGAGGAACAACTTACACATACACACTCAATGAGTTGTCTCTTTTGGATTGTCCTTAGAACTCTGATAATTAACTCTCCCTTATAGTGGTCTCTGCTGGGACTAAAACATGCACAAAATGAGAATCCTCTATGTTAAATACAGACAAGAAGACAGAGCGAGTGAAAGAGGCTGTGATCGCGTGTTGCCTTTGTGCATAGACATCATCAAGGAAGCAAGGGATTCTGATTCACTCAGTTTGTTCATAAAATTCTTTTCTGGATCTCAAAAGGAATTAAGAAACAAAGTAATGCAGCTTGTTTAGAGACACCGTTAACTGCTTGTGGGAGGAGACACAACGGACATCCAGGTTTAGCAAACTAAATGAATATCCTCATTCACTCTTATCCTTTGAGCTTCCCACACTGCTGTAGCAGCATAACTTGAAGTGTAGCATTGTTCACCGTTCACTGAGCAACTGCCTCATGGCAGATGATCTGTATGTCTGATGTTCATCTGAAAATAACTTTACTGAAATAAATACAGAAGTGCAGATTTATTTCAGTAAAGTCTCATAAGGAGTATTCATGAGCAGACATAATTCATACACATTCTACCCTTAATTATACACATCTTATATAGTCTCACAATTATGTGACTGCAAGCATGATACTGTATATTGTTTGCTGGAGAAGTTAGCCTAGATGTGCCTGGTTGTTAGGTCCGAATTAAGGATGTATATTCAGTTAGTCTAATGGGGTTGTTTTGTTACTGTTCAATTGTATTCCTTTCCTATCACAGCTCTTCACATACACTTTCTTAATATCCGGTCATAAAATCATAATATTAGGTATGTTTGGGTGCAAAGTGTGTAGTGTTTTAAAGAGCTGATCTGGTTCCTAAAAGGTACAGTATTAGGCTAAAAACCCTGCAATGGGTAATCCATGAACTATTACCATTGTACCCTTGAGCAAGACACTTAACCTTAGGATGCTCTAGGGAAAATGTTCATGTAATAAGTGTATTGTAAGTTGCTTTGGAAAAATGTGTCAGCTAAATGACTAATTAGTTATGAACACATTTTCTTAAAGCATAATGCAGGCAAGATTACATCCAGCACACAGCATTCACAGTCTCTGAGGGGAAATACGATCTTAAATGAATAAGTTTGAACACCTAATTTCATGTCATTCTAAGAGGTCTGTGTTTGTAGTATAAAATGAACGGCAACTAGCATCATTCACCCTAACCTTTATCTGGAACATTATGGTCCATGCTCAAGTTAGCACAAATGTAAGATTGTGAGAGTGGTTGATTGCAAAGGTTGAGAAAGTGCATTACATATCATTTTGAATATGTTGTAGAAGTGTCATGCCCATTGAAGCATGTCACCTCAGATTGTTTTGAGCCAAAAAAAAAAAAGAAAAGTAAATGTGTACATATGTTTTAAACTGATGTACACTCACGTGAGATGATTATTCTAGTCATGTCAGTTTTAGATAAAGAGCTGCTTTAAAGCTTTATTTTACATATGGTGCTGTGTGCATATTCATGAGAGATGCCATGCTGAGATCATTTGACCAGCAGTGAATTGCTTCATTTTACTCAGTATTCCTTTTTTTTTTTTATCAGTCTTGGTTTCGGGAGTGATTTTACCTTTCATTTTTACCATTGGGATTTTATTAAAGTCTCTCATAAAAGTCTTCATAAACAACTCAACCAGCTCCTAGGTGAATCACAAACTTTGATTTTGAAACAAAAAAATGATGTTTGAAAATTGGACAAAAAGAAAAAGTTACAAGACTGCCATTAATGTCTTTAATGAGGGAATGACTGCAGTGCTATATAGCATTGCGGATGAAGTAATCAAATAAAAAACGACAGACAAATGTAAACACTGCTGATTTGCAGTTTGTTGATTATAAGTGTGGAAACATTATATTAAAATTTATAGCAAATTAGTAACTTTATACAAAATATATATGTAGTTTGAAAGCATAGGGATACCACCATGGTTGCATCATTTGCAGTGCATTATGAGATGAGGACAGACACTGCACAGCTCATTTGCCACCTTCTTTCACTATGACTCTGATTTGTGGAATATTCTCTTAAGTATCATGGATAGTTTTACAACAGTTCTGTTTAAATGAAGTTAAATTAATGCAGACTGATGGCTTGAACAGGAGCATATACCATTGTCGATAAACAACTTTCGAACTCATCCTAGGTCTGTCTTCAATGGTTTATAAAGTATTGTTAAAAATCAGTTCTCAAATGGAAAAAATAATAGGATTTTTGCTTCCGGAACCAGACTTTTACAGTCTACTGGACACTTGCACTAGTGGAATAAATTCATCATGGCTGAGTGCAGATAATGCATTCACAATGATATCAGTGACTGAAAACTTCTGTGATACTGCATCTATGCTGCTAGGTATCAGTAAACATAAACACAAATGTAACTCATTGTAACTTATGTAAGTTTATTAATAAGTGTAGGCTAAAGGTGCACTCATAGCGGTGTGGATGCAGCATCTTTCAAATGCAATAGTTTTCAGTTACTGATGCCATTGTAGAATTTCACTATTCACAATCAGCCATACATTTCAAGTAATATTTGGCAGGTCATGTGATCTTAACATGGCAGGGTCTGTGAGGGGACCCTGTCCATGTGGAAGAAAACTGGTTTTATAAGTTGATCTATATGACTTGAGTCTTCATCTCACATGTGTGGTAATGATAGTCCAAGTTTTTAATGATGAAAAATTACTTAGTGTACCTTTAAACATTGTAGATGTATGTCTAAAATGCTGTACCAGAAATCACACATTAACATGTCTAAATTTGGTCAGTCAAATTGAGTTGCACCTTCCCAGGAGCATTTGCTTTAAACTGAAAATTATGTTGTTATCAACCCACAAAACTTGTATGACTTTATTCCCTGTGAAATCATGTCTCCTGTCTCCACGTTATGCCAAAAAAAAAAAAAAAAAAAAAAAACCCACACACACACACACAAAAAACACACACCTCTAGACTATGTTTAAGATAATAAAAGGAAAAGCAAATTTTGAATTAAGTTTTTTTTTCCCCCCTTTGGTCATGTCTTATCTCATCTATGGCACCAGCTGAGCCAGAACTACCAATGGTGCCCCCTCAAAATAAAAATAGGTACTTGACGTCCCTGTGTGTGCATACCACTCAAAGTGAGAGTGGGATGAACATAATGTTCAGAGTTGGAGTGCACTGGAGGAGAGGCTGGCAAAAAGAAAATGTTAAATATGTCTACAGTCAACAAGAGGAGAGTGAATGTGAGAGGTGTTTTTAAAGGGGTGTGAGGAGAGGAGTGTAGAGGAGCACATGAGGGGGGTGACAGAGGTGGGGTGGGTGTGTGAGCACTGCAGGAGAGCTCAGGTGTTGTACTATAATCATAGAATAAATTTACAATGTGATCTCTAGCCTTAGTGCCGTCTCACACCCTTAGCATGAAGATGATGGTCTAGCTAGCTCATAATTTATCCAAACATAAAGGTGAAGATGTGAAAGTGAACATGAAAGTGTTTCATTGCATTTATTTGCTGTCAAAATAGAAACACTGAATGAATCGTTCACCCAAAAATGTAAATTATTTAGTAGTTTACTCAGCTCCATGTTGTTCTAAACCTGAATAAGTTCTTTTTTTTTCCAATGGAACACAAAAGGTGAATTCTTGAAGAAAATCCTGGCCACTCTTTTCCATATAATGAAAGTTAATGCATGAGGACTGGTGCTGCAAAGCTCTAAAATGACAAAAAAAAAAAAAAAAGCACTAGTGATGTTTCATTTGTGAATTAATCTTTTCAAATGAAGCTTTTAAGTGTACTGACTCTGATATTTCTCATTCACTGAAGTCTGTCCCTTTGAAAGCCAATGAGCTCTTGTTTGAAGTGTGAGATGATGGCTTTTCTTGCCTGTAAAGACTGACTATAGCATGAACCAATAGCATTCGAGTGAGGGCTGTGAAGGAGCATATAATTGGTTCATTACATTAATTATTTATTGCACTGGTACTCGTTTGTGAACAAAATGAATGAATCACTCAGTTATCTTGTTCGTTGTTTGTTAATTTTGGGATAAAACGGTTAATAAACTCTGTTTTTAAAGTGTCTTTGTACATTTGTAGACATTCAATTCCATTTTTGTTGCTTTTAAAGACTGACTTTTGTACAGGCTATTAACATTCGAGTACAGGCTCAGAAGGTGCATATCATTGGTTTGACCCACTGATGAATATACCCCTTCAACTAGTCTGTCGTCTCGTTAATAAATGAACTGAATGTACTGGTACACTCCTTCATGAACAAAATGAATCAGTCATCTCGTTCAAAAATGAGGATCTGCTGACTGGCTGCACGAGAGGAGGAGCTGCATGTCGTTTGTTCAGTATGTCAATGTTGTTTAAAGGAGTCATGAAATGGAAAATCTAATTTTCCTTGCTATTTAGACATATAAGAGGTAAATATACTATAAAAGCATACAGTAAATTTCAGAACTCAACTTCCTCACCAGTCTAAAAAGAGAATTTATAGTTCCCACCTGTTTGAATCATCTTGTGTTTGTGACGTCACGAGACATTGCTCAGTTGTATTTACACACCCCACAACATGTGTCATTGCACCCTAGGCCCTGCCCACTGGTAAACAGAGAGGGAGAGAGAGATGGGCCTAGTGTGACCAACTATTCCTGAACACCAAATGAGACCCATCTGGACTAAGTGTTTTGTGCATATAAGATGCGTTACACAGACGTTGTCATGTTTATCATTCAAAAGACTCAAGTTAGCAGGAAACCGATGGAGTGTGTACTCTGGGTAGGGAAGGAGTTATTGCCCCAAGTGAAGGAGTTCAAGTACCTCGGGGTCTTGTTCACGAGCGAGAGGACAATGGAGCGGGAGGTTGGCTGGAGAATTGGGGCAGCAGGGGCGGTACTGCACTTACTCTATCGCACCGTTGTCACGAAAAGAGAGCTGAGCCGGAAGGCAAAGCTCTCGATCTACCGGTCAATTTTTGTTCCTACCCTCACCTATGGTCATGAAGGCTGGGTCATGACCGAAAGAACTAGGTCGCGAGTACAAGTGGCCGAAATGGGCTTCCTCAGAAGGGTGGTAGGCTTCTCCCTTAGAGATAGGTTGAGGAGCTCAGTCATCCGTGAGGAGCTCGGATTAGAGCTGCTGCTCTTTTGCGTGGAAAGGAGTCAGTTGAGGTGGTTTGGGCATCTGGTAAGGATGCCCCCTGGGCGCCTCCCTAGGGAGGTGTTTCAGGCACGTCCAGCTGGTAGGAGGTCTAGGGGAAGACCCAGAACTAGGTGGAGAGATTACATCTCCACACTGGCCTGGGAACGCCTCGGGGTCCCCCAGTCAGAGCTGGTTAATGTGGCTCGGGATAGGGAAGTTTGGGGCCCCCTGCTGGAGCTGCTGCCCCCGCGAACCGACTTTGGATAAGCGGTTGAGATGGATGGATGGAGACTCCAGTCATTGAAAAAAAAAAAAAACACCAATAAAAAGCACCATAAAAGTGGTCAAAACAACTTACAAGTTAAGTGCACTATATAAGGTTTTTTTTATGGTGCTTTTTTTTTTTTTTGTCATAAATGATTTTGACATTCCCAGTCTTCATTCGATTTCATTACACTTAAAAGAGAGGCCAATGATATTGTTCAAACATTCACCTATTATGTTACATGGAAGAAAGTCTTATGGGTATGGAATGACATAAGGGTAATGAAATGATGATAACATTTAGAGATTAAGCTTATTGTTGATCTATTACACTGTTGTGATGTAGCAGAAATGTTTTTGTTCCATTTTTGATGCTGTTTCCACTCTGCTTTCACTCTGTCCACTCACTGCTCTCTTTTCCTCTCACTTTCTCTTTCCTTCACTGTCTCTTTCTGTCTGCTTCTGTCTCTTTATCTCTATGCCTCTCATATGAGCAATATTAGAGAAGCCATACTGACTATCTTTGTCATGATTGCAGCAGGGATATATGCACTAATCAGTAGCGATTTCTCAGAGGAGGTAAAGGAGGCAGTTCTTCCTAAAAAATTTGGGTGAGAAAAACAAAAGACTGTACATAATTAAAATAAATAAAATATTAGAAATATTAGCGTGGCTTGAATTTGAGACTGGGTAACTGCCAAAATCAGCAAAAAGTTGCATGAGGGGAGACATTGGCTCCGATTAGTGCTGATTCATTCAATATGCTGTCAATCAATCAATGCGATAATGCCTGTCTCTCACGGTCTCATCCTCACTGTGGGTCTCCACAGATTGCTATGAATGGGAAGAACTTATGTAACTATGTGCGCAATAAACAACTAAATGACACAGACAACAGCACTTTGTCAGTCAAAAAGAATCAAAATGAACTTGAAATTATTTGATACATGAAATATTGCGCTAGTAAGTCACCTGAGCGCTCGGTCTTACACCCTGTCTACACTAGTGGCACTGCACATCAAAAGCACTAGAACCCATTGTATTCAATGATGCTCTCTACACTGGAAGTGTCCATTGCAGCGGGTCACAGCTCGCTAATGTTAAACGGGTGTCTCTCGTTCCATTTTGTGCTGCACGCGCTGGTGCTACTACTGCCAACAACACAAATAAATGGTTTAGAACGTTCGTTTCGACGATTCCAGTGCAGACTCGAGCTGTTGTGTCGCGTCAGCTCGTGCCTTCATGAAACCTGCAGACATGCAGTTTACCAAGGAGTAGATGACAAATTATCCAAAAATAAGATTACTACAAAAACAATAGGCAAACAGATGAAATATACATGAAATATGCTTATTGTTATATTCTTGTAGTTATTCTTTTTGAAGAAATGTACAAATTATAATTATAATGCAATGCATACGCTTGATGAGTCTTTGATATGACTTCATATGATAAATAGTGTTAATTTGAACTTACAAAAATATAACTATTTCATGCTTATTTACAGTGAAAATCAGGAGGTATTTCATATGCCTTCGCGTACAGAAATCTAAGATATGGCAATTAATAAATATATAAAATGTCATGGTTTCTGTTGTAACCTCCATTCCCAGAGGGAACGAGATGTTGTGTTGAATGAAGTGACACAATGGGTCTTCCTGGGACGGTGAATGTACCTTTGAACCTGATAAAAGGCCAATGTCAAGTTGGCAGACAGAATTTGCATGCCCCGCCCCGGACATACGGGTATAAAGGAAAGCGGGGCAGCGAATGCCTGTCAGGATTTTGCACTGAGGAGCCGAAAATAAGGTACGGCCATTTACAGTGCTAGGTCTACTCGACGTTGCTCACAGGGTGTGGCCTGTGAGTGGATCAAGTCGTGCTTACCTAGGGACTTGCCATCTATTGCGTCATGGTTGGCAGCAATAGCAGCTACATACACCTTCAAGGTGGAGGTGGACAGCCTCTCCTCCAGCCTTTCCTGCAGGAATAGAAGCCCGCTTCCCTTAAGGGGGCAAGAGCTGCCTCTGCGACCTTCTTGAAGACGCGAGGGGACAGGAACAGGCCGAAGGGTAGGACTTTGTACTGACACGCCTGGCAGTCGAACGCGAACCATAAGAAGGGTTGGTGTCGAGGTAGAATGGAGACGTGGAAGTACGCGTCCTTCAGGTCTACCGCCACGAAGCAATCTAGCTGTCGAACGCAGGTGAGAATCTATTTCTGCGTGAGAATTTTGAACGGGAGATTGTGCAAGGCCCAGTTGAGAACTCGCAGGTCCAAGATTGGTCGCAACCTGCCGCTTTTCTTGGGTACGATGAATTAAGGGCTGTAGAAACCCTTCTCCATCTCGGCTGGAGGGACGGCTCTATCGCGTTCTTGAGGAGCAGGGTCGTAATCTCTGCTCGTAAGGCGCTGGCTTTCTCGCTGCGCATGGAAGTGGAGCGAATACTGCTGAAACGAGGCGGGAGCCGGGCAAACTGAATCGCGTAGCCGAGTCGGATGGTCCTGGCCAGCCAGCACAACGGATTGGGAAGTGAGAGTCACGCATCCAACCTCCGTGCGAGGGGCACTAACGGGATAATCACTTTTGACATACCGAGCGGGGCTTCGCGGTGGGGGGGAGCAGGTTGTAATGCTTCGGGAGGCAGAAGAGCGTCCCGAGGCTTGGGTGCTGAGAAAAGACTCAAAGCACTTACCTTGCTCTGTGTACCTGGCAGGGTTAGAGACTGAGGAAGAGGTCCTAGAGATTTGTCTTCGGAACTCGGAACTTGGAAAAAAGCGAGGGTGTTGGGTGGCGGGTGGTTCGTGGGGATTTACCTGCTGAAACCGAGCACGTCATCATCCCCATATCACCTTCATCGCCAGCCGGGTCGTCCTCAATCCCGTGGGAAGAAGGGGGGGGGGGGGGGGAGGCTGAAGTGGCATTCACCTTCAGGAAGGAGAGCCGCGACCGCAATGCTGCCATGGTCATGTTCTCACATTAAGTACATGAACCATCCACAAACACCACCTAAGTGTGATCGCTGCCCAGGCACACGAGACAGTGTCTGTGGCCATCGTTCTTGGAGAGAAATCGGCCGCATCCAGGAACAACACAGGGGCGGAAAGGCATCTTGAAAAAAGACGCGTCCCGAAAAGGACGTTCAACGCCGCTGTGTATTGCTCTTTTTGTGAGTGGAAACTCAGACTCTTTTAGAGAAAATAGACTCTTTTTGGAGGAGAACACTCTTTTAACAGAAAGAAAGCGCTGTCGAAGCGCCCAGAGGCGTAAACTGCACAGCGTGCAGAGAGAGATGCCAGCTGGAAATGCGCCGTAGGATCCAACCTCAATGCTTCTCTCTGACAGAGGTGAGTGGAACAGTAGTGAAGCTCTGCTTGCTTGTTGCACAACCATTTGGCTCCGAAGAAAAATTCTGATTGGCATTAGCTGCCCCGCTTCCCTTTATACCCATATGTCCGGGGCGGGGCATGCAAATTCTGTCTGCCAACTTGACATTGGCCTTTTCTCAGGTGCAGAGGTATGTTCGTCGTCCCTGGAAGACCCCTTGTGTCACTTCATTCGACACAACATCGAGTGAGTGACAGAAGGGGAACTACAGTTCTTTTTGTTTGGGCAAATATGTACATCACCTATGCAAATGAGATGATGATGATGAACTATGACTTAAGGAAAATACAGAAAATGTTAAAATTTTTAGTATTTTAAAATGTATATTGTTGCGTTTACGTGCATGTATGTAACTTTTTTTTAATCAGATATTGTTAGGTAGGCCTTCTTTTTTTATATCATATGTTGTGTTAAATCAGATTTCAGATTTGTATGGGTTTAACCTGAAAGCTATGTAAATGTCAAATGAAATTGAAAAATGAATTTACATTGGACTTGTAAAAAAAATAAAAGAAATAAAAGAAGAAGAAGAAAAAAAAAAACCAACAAAGCTGAGATGGCACTCTGCCTCCTCATTTGAAAAGTCCACCACATGCCACTGGCACTAATTATTTTGATTCTTGAGTACAATAATTGGACACGTTTTCCGTAATTACGAGTTTGCCATTTACAGTTATGACATGATTTGTCTGAATGTATTCATTCTGTCATTTTGAATGGTTCCTCGACATACACATCTTGTCAAATGTATGGTAATGATCTGGAGGAAATTATTTATTTTGTGTCATTTCATTCCCCCAAGCCTTGCAAATCAACTCTCCAAATCAATGGAAGTGCCATTGTGTGTGATTACCAGGGCTGTGCATTATTCAGAATTGAATTGAGAATGCCTTTCAGAAATTGACTCCATTTGAATTGAGGTTGCAAACAGGATGCAGAATTCAAATTTTAATTTAAGGAAGTAGAATTAAAATGGAATGAAATTTTAAATAAATTTACAGAACTGATCTATGTGTAGTTTTACGCATTTCATTGTTCTGTATGAATAACTCATAAACATGTTGCAATACACATACAGAATTACACAACCCACACAGAAATATTACATGATATTTATAATCTGTATATAGGCTTTAGTGCAAGCCGTTCAGGTTCGAGTACTGGTTGTGAAGCAAATCGTTGGTTTGACCCACTGAACGAATACGCCCCTGTACTGAACCAGTTGGTCATCTCTTCTCGTTCATGAACAAACTGAATGTTCTGAACATTTAATACAATTTTAAGATTTATGGAAGAACACTTATTTTCTAGAATGCTCTAATTTATGCCAAAGTCTCCAAAAAACATGAATTATGCTTACAAGATGTAAACCTTAATTAAACAGCTGAAAATGTATCTGTTCTTGTCCCCAATCACACCGGGACACCTATAGCTAAAACTATGCAAGCACATTTTCCCTCCGGAACACAAAAGGAGAAATTTAGAATCTTGGTTTTAATACAATAACAATGGATAGTGATTCTGCCTTCAAAAAGAATGCACAATGTATATATAAGTTTTATAAACATAGTCCAAGACTTCTGAAGCATATAATTGTGAAGAAGCTCGTTCACAGTGGCTCAAATGTTCACTCAAGGACTTGGATTTTTTTGAAATTGCGTTGATGACAAACTTTTCATTTTGGGTAAACTTTTCCTTTAAGAATAATATGCCTAATATTATTTTAAATAATAATTTAAAAACATGAATTCAGTAAATTTCACTTCTTTTCATTCCAGTTCAACATCCAGTGGGGTGTGGCGAATTCGAGTCAAATGCCAGAGAGAATCCAACTCAAAATCCAATGAATTGGCACCAATTCTTAAACTCTGATTAAACGAGAGATTCATGAGAACTATATCTCTGTTAATTTTACTTGTGACTATAAATAAATATGTGCTTTTGTGGTCTGTTAAGCCATATGTTTGTATTTACACAATTAATGTAAATGAGCAGTCTGTGGAAAATCATGACTGATCTGTTTATATGAGGTGTTACAGTATGTGTTTGCTTACAAATATGAAATGCATGTGGTCTTGCTTTGACGGTCTTCAAGTTTTACATATTTCAGTTTTGTAGCAACCACAGAAAAAGCCACACTAAAAGTGACAGATCTTGTGAGGCTGATCAGACTGGCACAAACAAACGCAACGAACACAAAATTTGAAAAATATTGTCCCCTTAAATAGCTTAGATGCAGTTAGCTATTTCTATTAGCTTGTATGCAGCTTGTAGTGAACTGCATTATCAAAGGGGCTGACTTTATATTTACATCTTAATATTATGTACAACTTGAAGCTTTAAAATAGTAATGTGAAGCTCAGTAAATCAGTGATTATTTGGCAAGATAAAGGCATTGGTATCTGTGAATGTGTTGACTTTCCACCTCGGGACGCTGGCTGAGACAGGGACTGTAGTAATGTAGTGTTAGGCCTAGTTTGCATAGGTGAATGTCACATGATGGTTTATTCCCAGCTGAGACAGAAGATGTTGAAATGTGCTGTTACTCTTTTTTCTCCCTCGCTTTCATTGCTGAAAAGAACACTATATTAACCATAAAAGAGTAGCAAGAGAAACTGTGTTAATCATTTCATTGCAAAAATTAGACAGGGCAAGAGGTCTTTGTAAAGACCCCCTTAAGACACAAGCTAATTAAGAAAGACCTTCTTAAAGAGCTAGTTTACAAAAAAAAAAAATTAAAATACAATTCTGTCATCATTTACTCACACTTATGTTGTTCCAAACCTGTGTGACAATTTTTTCTATGGAACAGTATTTAAAGGAGATGTCAGGCAGAATGTTAGTTTCTGTCACCATTAATTTTTTGTTGCATCTTTTTATGGGATCAAAATCCCGTCAAAAGTATTGCGGTCACGGATCCAAAAATAATAAGCGCAATTGTAAATAAAAAGCACAGATCCAAATAATTAGCGCAGATAAAAAAAAAATAACAAGCATGAATCAAAAATATATATACAAGTTTAAAATATGCTGCAAAAAAAATTTAAAATTACAGAAAAAATCGCAAAGAATTGCAAACAAAATCATGTTTTCTTTGGTTACATTACTATTTTTTGTGCTCTCTGACAATTTTGATAATTTTTTTTTTTTCGTATGCTTATGCTGTATTTTTCTTTGCTTTTTTTTTCCAAGTTCTGCACTCAAAACTGACACAATCATCTATCAACCACAAATAATATAATATTGAGCAGCAGTCGTTGGAGTTGCATTGGAGTGAAGTTACCTCCCCTCTTCGAATGATTGGCTAGAGGAAGAGCTGTAGATCAAGAACTAGTGGACCAATAGGGACGCAAAATGCCCCCTAATTTATATGAAACTCTACTCACAAGTTTTGGAAACCAAGCGCAGGACAAAGGAAAACACAACGTAAGATTACAAATAAAATGAAAATATGAGCAAAATTATCAGAGCACAAAAACAGTCATTTAACCAAGGGAAAAATTCATTTAAAACTTATTATTTTTTTATCTGCTCTTATTATTATCTTGATTCACGCTTAATATTTTTGGATCCTTGACTGCAATACTTTTGACGGGATTTTGATTCCATATCTTTGGTGTCTTGGTGAAAGTCAATGGTGACTTGAGACTAAAATTCTGCCAAACATTCAGTTAGGAAACTCTACACGGCGCAGACCGATAGAATCAGTTCCGGACATGCCTCTACATAAACCAAACAGGCAATAACAACCTTCAGTCAAAACGTATAAAAATTGAACTCACCTCAACGGCTTGGATTCAAGTTCAACAGTGCAGCCGTGCACAACTTTCAGTGCAGTTTCGTACAGAACATGCTGACTTCCACTATCATCACCATTTTTATCTCCTTTTGCATTTCTCCTTAATTTCACCTTGAATTTTCTGAGCCAGATGAAGCTATATTTGTTGCTGATTTGGTGGATGAACAAGATATTAGCTACCAGTAGACACAGAGGGAAACAAATCTTTCGGGTAAAACAAGCCGGATCACTCACCTGGCCCATAAGCGTGTTTCCATCGCGGACCGGCGATTTAAATCTCTTGTCAACACAGGAGTCTATGTTGTAGATAACCTAATTCAAGAAGGTGGAGAAGGGCTACTTATTTAGCCCCTATCCACATTATCCATTTTACTATTTCTGTTTCAGTTCCTTAGATCTGGCTATCAGGAAATGTTCTGGTATAACATAAAATAAAACATTATTCTGGCATAATGTAAAATTAAATATATTGTTATATATTATATATAGGCTTAAATATACAGTATAGATCTAAATTATAGTTCAGTTCCTAGTATTAACAGTCTCATTCTCTGACACACAGTATCTTCTTTGTTTTATGCTTCAGTCGATCTCAGCATTCATCAGAAAGCTGACATCAGATGCCTTCAAAATCATGCCTCCAGCCATTCGAATGACATCTTTTTAGAGCACGTGACGCTAAAAAATTATACTTGCCTACTGTCAAGCTTGGTTGCCGTAGTATTCCACAGATCTTCAACACTCCGTTGGAAACTTTGTGCTCGATCCATAAACACATTTACCATTAGTTTTACACCTTTTAGATGATTTTCTAGTGTTTTTCTAATTCCACACCAGACTTATTCCTACTTTACAGTCTGTTTTCTAAACTCGCCATGTCCCTCTCTGAAAAAACACAATTGGTTCCAACACTTCATAAGAGTTCCTAGGAATTAACCTTGACAGTCTGTGTATGGTAGCTTCTCATCCTCTCGAGAAAATTGCCCGCATTCAATAGTGCATGGCCACTTTTGTTTCTGCAAAACCTACCTACGACTTACTTCCCCATGAGGGCATGTATAATTGCATGCAATTTATTCCCCAGGGTCATACATTCATCTCCAGACTTCTCGAGCTGTTTGAATCCGTTCCAAACCTTCAGAACCTCGTAATTCTCGATCAAGGCTGCCAGTCAGAAATGCTTTTCTGGTCTCACCTTTTTAATGATTGAAATGGTTGATCTTTTTCTATAATGACAAATTGAACTTCAAACGCATTCAAAATTACAGATGCAGCTCCTTCATTGGCTTTGGTGGAATATTTGGAAAAAAGTGATTTGCAGAAACTTGGCCGCTGAAATCCTTCTCTTGCCCCTAAGTCTAATCTTTTACATTTTTTACTCCATCATAATTGTGCACCTTTTGTGGGGTGATGGCAAGGTACACGGATCACTTTCTTATCCAACATACAAGCATTAGTATAAATTACAAATAAGGTAGCTTCTATTCCCTCTATTAATCGTAACATTTTTGTTGCGAGGCATGGTGCGAAAGTTTGAGCACAAGGTGATCGATTGTCTGTGTTACGCGACTGCTACCAGGTCCTTGAATAACGTATAAAGTGCAAGTAAGGGCAGCCGGTGGAGTTTCTTATTCCCCCCTAGGGTTTGATTGTGATTTGGTGACATACGCATACTGCGTAATATAAGTACAGGGTGCAACGGTACTGCCATCAAATATATGAGGTTGGGGATGGCTAAATCCTCACTCAAATCCTATGACTCTGCCTGGGATTATTTCCTATCTTTCTGTGCTGGTTTTCTGTTCTCGCTCTTCCAATAAACCTGTCCAATATATGTGCCTTCATATTGCACTGTTTTAACTCTCAACACTCTAAATTGCAACCCAACTCTGTCAAAGCCACCCTAGCAGGCTTTCAATTCCATCTGTGACTGAAGGATCCTAACATCATTAGTCTTGGTCATCCATCCATCTGGCTGCTCCTGAATGGGATAAAGAAAGAATGCCCCAAAGGCAAAGATAAACACTACCTATCTCTCACTACCGTTCTGCATAGGTGCTGCACCTGTTAAGGTCTGGTGTTTTGATGATTACACAAACAGCATTCTAGAATGTGTTTTCCTCATTGCTTTTATGAGTTTTAAGGTCTAGAGATTTCACAGTTCCCCAACGAAACTCTTTCATTCAAACATTCATTAGACCTCACCATTTCTGATGTTTCTGTTGTTTACCACCAATTCACCATTTTCCTTGAGCATTCAATAAACTGACAGTCACAATAAGGTACACCAGTTGACCCTTCGCTAAGCTCTGCCCCCCTTTGTTTCGGTTGTTCGCACTGACTAGCTCTGCAGATCTCCCAACAGGAATGAATGGCAGATTGCCATGAACTGCGCAGTTTTTGGCAAAATATTCTCTGAAACATAATGGATAATATTATTAAGTGGGTTGGAATGCAGAGTGACATTTTTAAACTAACGTTTTGTGTAAAAGAATTACATAGTAATTTGATTGAAAACTGTTGAGACTGTGAATCAGCATTGAGGCAAAAAATTATCATAGTCAATTTAAAAAAAGAAAAGTCATTTGATGGCAATTACACACCTCTAGAGTTGTCTGTCAAAAGTACCAAAACTTTGATACCAAGTCAGTACTATAATAAAAAAGACATAACAAGACAAGTTTTTCTACAGTACCGGTAGTACCGAGTACTGACTTACCAACAGTATCCGCACGCTATTTCACTGACACACAACTAATTTCAAATGCTCACATGCTTATTTCAGCATGTGCTCTGTTACTACTTTTATACTGAAATAGACAATTAATCAAATTAAAATCCTGATATGACCTAGTGTGATTATTATACTGCAAAAGGCTATATGAGCTGTGTGCTTTAATTGAATGTGTGAAGCGGACTGCTCATACACTGGAAACTCCACAGAGATTGAGAATCATGCACATGGTAGGAGATGACAGAGCAGAGCACTGATCCACTGTGAAGCATGTATTACATGTACATTCTTTATTTATATAATTAAATCACATAATTTGCACTTTGACAATCACACTGGGCCATGTAGAGAACTGTTTATTTGAAGTGAAGCTTCTGTCAAACCACATGTCAAAATAAAATCTCACATCAAAATAAAGTATGATTCAAAATAAAAGCTAGCCACCTAAAAATAGAAGAAATAGCATAGTAACTGTATAGTAAAATGTAATATTCACTGTAGTAATAGCAATAATAAATAATAATTAATGAATAATGATAATAATAATAATTATTATTATTATTATAATACAATATATCACAAGTGAGAGTGCTTTTGTACTGAATAAATGTTTGTTTAAAATGCAATGGTATATTGCAAAGTTAATGTTTTTTTTTACTTGTTAAAAGTTTTAAAAAGTTTTAAGAATTAATTTGATGAGACACCATTTTGAATGTTAAGACATTCTGCAAAAATAATACAAAATAAAAAAAGCATTCGGGAAAAAATAAAATAGATTTCAGTAGGGTCATGCACGAAAACGTCGTGGCTCTGAGGGCGAGATCGGTCACTGAGCGCAGTTCCTGCAACACATTGGGATCAGGGCTACCCTCGTGGAGATCTTTAAGCACCTTGGCCTGGTGGACCTGCAGGAGGGCCATGGCGTGCAGGGCGGAAGCGGCATGTCCGGCGGCGCTGTAGGCTTTGGCGGTGAATGACGATGTTGTTCTACAGGCCTTAGAGGGGAGCACAGGGCGACCCCGCCAGGTGGTAGGGTTTCCGGGGCATAGGTGGTACGCAACAGCCCTATCCACCTGGGGAATCGCCGTAAATCCGTGGGCCGCTTCGCCGTCGAGGAAGGAGCAACGCGGGGGCGGCTGGTGTGTCATGCTTTCTGTTGAAAGCGAGCCGCAACCGCAATGTTGCCATGGTCATGCCCTCGCAGTGAGAGCATGAACCATCCACAAACGCTGCCTCAGTTTGATCGCTGCCCAGACACACGAGACAACGGCTTTGGCCGTCTGAAGCGGAGAGCCCTCTACCGCATCCAGGAACTACACATGGGCGGAATGGCATCTTTATGAAGACGCGTCCTGAAAAGTACATTCAAAGCCGCTGTGTAAAAGCTCTTTTAGAGGAAAATACTCTTTTATAGAGAAAATCACTCTTTTAAATCAACTCTTTTAAGCTTTCTGCACTGTCAAGTCGCCCAGGGGCAAGCTGCACTGCAGTGCAGAGAAGGAGAAAAGCCGCTGAAGTGCGCCGTAGATCCAACAGCAGGCATAGCGTCAGAGGAACAGAAGCAGGAACAGGTGTTTGACTCACAGCTGACTGCATACATGGCCATTGCCTCCGAAGAAAATTTCTGAATGAACTCGACGTATTTCCCAGCTTTTATACCCATATGTCCGGGGGCGGGGTATGCAAATACTGTCTGCCAACTTCTCATTGGCCTTTTTTTCATAGATCAGAGGCATATTCGGCGCATATTCGGCGCTTCACACTTACAGGAAGCAATACATGCTTGAAGAAAGCATGCATATATTTTAATTGATTACTTATATTGAAATTTAACTTAAGCTAAAGGAGTGTGTTCAATAGCACACTACCATATTAGCAAATTTTTTGCTGTGGTACTGAAATTTAATTGGTATCGGTACTGACTACTGAAATTTTATTATCGTGACAACACTACACACCTCATAATATTAGTGTAATTGAAATGAACTGCTTGTAATGTCTCATAACACACTCGCTTTAATGCTGTGAACTCTAATTACTATTACCTTTATGAAAACCTTAATCAATAGGTAATTAAATTAATGTTAAAATATCTTTTTATTATTTTTTTTATTGTCTGTCTTCTGTCTCAGCAGCACCACGTTACCATGCGTAAAGCAGATCTAGTTTGCCAAGAACAAGCCTACTCCACTGTCATCACTATCAGTAAAAATCTTTAATCTATTTTAAAGTGATATCCTAACTGAAATGAATATTGTGTTCAATTAGAAAACACTACATGGCACATATCGCATATACTTAGCTTAATCACTTACGTTTTTTTAATCACTCACACACTTACTTATTTGGGTCACTAGATAAACCCTTCGGGAACACATAAGCAACACATTTAGGGATACATGGCCAGCTACACGTGACTTAAATCCACTTCACTGTAGCCCATGTGTCTGGCAGCCAGATCTACTCCAGTGTAAATCTACATGAATAAAATATTTTATAAACTATTCCGAGAGTTGTCCTAACTGAGGTATCATTGTGTTCCACAGAAGAAATAAAGTTGTATGGGTTTGGAACAACATGCGGGTGAATAAATTATGACATTTTTGGTTGAACAATGCCTTTAACCCTGTGTTGCGTTCTGGTCATTTTGAATCGGATGCCTTTTTGTTTATGAATTTTTTTAATTTTTTACTTAATACAATTGGAATACAATTCCTTGACTTTGTTTATTGTATATGAATACAATAAAAGATCAAATAAAAAAATGACAATTTTATTACAATTTTATTAGTTTTACAACAATATCTAAATACCTATATAGTAGCAGTTCAAGAGCATTGCAATCCTTTAGATGAGCACATATTTGGATGTGCGTTTGCACACAAAGTCCTCGGACATGTACACGCACACACACACACACATAAAAATATACAGTCACTCACATTGTGTGCTGAGCACCCTATTGTGCATCATCTTTCCATGTACACTATATGAGGAATATTTCAAGATCTACTTATAATATTATGTTGATTTTGGCCTCGTTTGAATCATGAAAGCCTGCTGTAATTTACGACATGCCATTTTCTATGTTATATGTATGTTATGAGAAGTAAGAAGGAAAAACGTGACAGAAAAACACTTATGTTTAATATATTTATGTGTGCCTGTGGGAATTTCATACTCTGTTACTCACTGCAGTTTGACCTCTGAGTGAAACAAATTTGTGACAACAAATTATCGCAAATGATGAGAACAAAACAGTTCTTATTTGTTAGTAAATTAAAAAGCATCTGCTATACATATTGTAAAGTCCAGATTCTAGGCTTTAAAACGACACCTATTTTGTTCAGATCAAGCAAGTTGTTATTAATTTATTATGTTATTATTATTATTTATTTGTTTGTTTTCCGCAGGGAGTGTCCCCTACTGGCTTTGTATGAGCTCAGTTCAATGATATATATATATATATATATATATATATATATATATATATATATATAGCTGCGAGAAATATAACCAACCACAGACTTTCTTACACTCAATACAAGGTGTTTTAACCTTTGATAAATGACTTCCTTGTGAAGAGTCGTCTTGACTACAGCCATTTTTCAATCGTTTTTTTTTTTGTTGCCACTTTTGCGTTTTAGAAATAAAAAAAGATTAGATTCAGGAAGACAAAAAAAAAAAACATTATTAGGAAAGATTTCTTGAGAGAGAGAGAGTGCGTGTGTGTGTGTGTGTGTGTGTGTGTGTGTGTGTGTGTCATCTTGTTTTTATTCTTACAACTTTTTCGTAACTTTATTTGAATTGTTACATTTCCAAAATCACAAAATTACAAAATGAATTTTTACCAATGTGCCACTGACATCAATAAAAATGGCCCAGATTTTTCATTCTTGCTTTACTAGAAAGGGAGTTTTCTCTGAGTAAAAATGCAGTACAAATTTGACTAAAGATGCTCACCATACAAACAGTGTTTAACCCATTTTGATGGCTGTGCCATATTGCGTCATAAATTATTAACAGGAAAGGCAGCACTGCATCATGTCTGCTAAATTATGTTTGCTAAATTATGCGTACTGCGCGATTGTCCTCTGATTTTATAGGTTTTCACTGTGTGTGTGTGTGTGTGCCTGCATATGTCTCTGTTACATGTTTACATGTAAAAAATTCAAGTAGTATGAGGTAACAGTTCTCGCCCTGCTAGGTCAGGGAGTCTCTATGGACATGCAATGATCCAGTTCGTGTAATGTTGCTGAATTGCATGTTTGTGAGTACAATCGCTCCATGCTCAAGCTTTTGTAATTCAGTGTTACCATGGTGACAGAGCAGACCTGCCTTTGCCCCTCTCCCTCCAAGTTCTTTAAAATGATTTCTTGCCCAACTCTCCCCAAACACTTTTTCTTTTAATTTATTTATTTATTTTTGGGACAGAGTAATTGTGGCAGAATCCAATTTCTCTCTCTCTCTCTTTAGGTTCTCCATCAGCAATGACCAGTACTGAAAGAAAGTGAGATTATTTACATCAGATTCCACAAGAAGCTTCCCCAGCGTGGTTGACCTGAGCAGTAGAAATAGAAGGGGAGTAAACGAGTGCAGCAAGGAGAGGAGGAGTGTGTGAGGACAGTCGATGGATGCTGCCCGGATTGAGGGGACAGCACATTCTCATCTGACGAGGAAAAGAAAGATTTCAAAATTGAGTCGAAGGACAGAAACTCGCCGTCAGGTATAAAATCTGATTTTTATTCTTCTGACTTCTGTCATTCAATCAAGTAACAATACAATTAAATGGCCTAAGGTTGAGGGTGTGATTAGAATAAAGTTCATGGATTTCATTACTTAAGAGGGAAGTTGGAGCTTTGGCAGAACATAATAAAGATGGTTTGATTTGAATTGTTCACATCACTTATATCAGCAAGGGTCCGACCATCACTTTTTAAAGTTGAATTACAGCAAGGATTATGCTGTCATTCCTAATATAAATTTACTGGCCATTGGTAAGTGACTCTGCAATATATAAATTCTTTTCAAGATTTTTACTTGAATTTGCAACATGGCAAGTGGTGATTTTGGACACTGCATGGGTCACAATGCTCTTCTGGACATGCCAAGATCCAAGATGTTTCCTTATGTTTTCCATTTCTCTCAATTTATTTCCATTTCCCTCATCTATGCATCTTTCTCTCTCTCTCATAGGCATGGTGTGTGAGAAGGGCATACAGATCCTTCTCACCATCGTGGGTGCTTTTGCATCCTTTGGCCTGATGACAGTGTCTATCGGCACTGATTATTGGCTCTATTCGCGGGCACTCATCTGCAACAGCACCACCAATTCCACACAAGAAGATCCACATAATAAGGACAAGAAGGACCCTGGGGCCCTGACACATTCTGGCCTGTGGAGGATCTGTTGTCTGGAGGGTCAGCCACCATCTTTAATCTTGGTTACATTGTGTGTGTGTGTGTGGGGGGTGGGGGGGGGGGGTATACTAGGGCAGGCCTATGATGATACAGTGTATGTTTATTCTTAAAATACAAGGCCTCATTAAATATGTAAATATACACAGTATATATATATATATATATATATATATATACATACACTGGCGGCCAAAAGTTTGGAATAATATACAGATTTTGCAGTTCCGGAAGGAAATTGGTACTTTAATTCACCAAAGTGGCATTGATCACCAAAGTGGCAACTGATCACAAAGTTTAGTCAGGACATTACTGATGTTACAAACAACACCATCGCTATATGAAAAAATCATTTCAGCCATCACTCCAACACCTGCTCCTTGAGTAACAATGCTAAATTGCTAATTTGGCACTAGAAAATCACTTGCCATTATATCAAACAGTTTAAAGCTATTTGGATCTTTAAATGAAGCTTAACATTTTTGCAACAGTATTCAACTGACTGGCATATCTTAAGGTCAATATTAGGTCAAACTATGGCAAAAAAGAAATAGCTTTCTCTAGAAACTCATCAGTCCATTATTGATTTGAGGAATGAAGGCCATGCAATGCTTGAAATGGCCAAAAAACTGAAGATTTCAGTCTTCAAAGATAAAGGACAACTGGCTCTAACAAGAACAGAAAGAGATGAGTAGAAGGCCAGATGTACAACTAAACAAGAGGATAAGTTCATCAGAGTCTCTAGTTTGAGAAATAGACACCTCACATGTCCTCCGCTGACAGCTTCATTGACTTCTACCCGCACAACACCAGTTTCATGTACAACAGTAAAGAGAAGACTCAGGGGTGCAGGCCTTATGGGACGAATTGCAAAGAAAAAGAAACTTTTGAAACAGAAAAGCAAAAAGAAAAGGTTTGAGTGGGCAATGAAACACAGTCTTTGGACAACAGATAATTGGAAAAGAGTGTTATGGATCTTAACCCCATTGAGCTTTTGTGGGATCAGCTAGACTGTAAGGTACATGAGAAGCACCCGACAAGATAGCCACATCTATGGCAAGTGCTACAAGAAGTGTGGGGTGAAATGTCACCTGAGTATCTGGACAAACTGACAGCTTGAATGCCAAGCTGTCATTGCTGCACGTGGAGGATTTTTTGAAGTAGTTTAAGACAAAAACTGTAATAGTAATTTTTCACTTTATTAATGTCCTGTCTTTACATTGTGATCAGTTGAATGCCACTTTGGTGAATAAAAGTACCAATTTCTTTCCATAAGAGCAAAATCTGTATATTATTCCAAACTTTTGGCCAAATTATTTTGTACTGTCCTTCAGAAGCAACATAAAAGATATTTACATATATAACAGAAGACAAAATAATAACAATTTTCACAAATCGTCCAATTAGAAACTCAATTGTTTAAGTGTCAAAAGCTGGATGAAATCACAACCACTGTTGGGAAGAACTCAAATGTACAGAAGATGCTGGGAAGCCAAAGAACCTGCAGTACCTGGAGGATTTTTATAAAGAACAGTGAACATCAGGACAAAGTAGGGACTCATGCACAACTATTACAAAAGATACAAACAGTCATTCATCATCAAAGAAGAAACACCATATTAAGAACCAAGGTGATGTTCACTTCTGAACAGGATCTTTTGTGTAAATTCAGTTATTATTTTGTCTTGTGGAATATACGTAAATATCTGTTAAAACAGCTTCATCATATCAGCAATTATGCAGTTTAATACTAAATGGTTGATAATTTTACATGCATGGTAACAATTCCCATTACAAAAATGTTCCTATCATAAAATCTTTATGTACTTTAATTATTCATCAAATTGATAATTTACAGGCTTTACATAATGCATATTATTCACTTATTATCATAATTAAGTGTGTTTTAAATTATTCTTATAATCTCTGTATAAAAAGTATCTACAAAATGAAACACTTTCAAAAGTAGTTCATGGGAATATTTTAACTGGTATTGAAGGGTAATTAATTCATACAAAATCATTAAAAAAAGAAATTTGATACACATCCTCAACACGCATATGAGCATTTACAGCTAAAGAGCTTTCAGAGTAAGACCATAGCACAAAAGCCTCTAAAGGCCTTGAAAGGCTGAGTTGATTGCATTGAGAGGTCAACACAGAGGGATGTTCTCACTCATCCCCGTGTAATTCGCTCTCCACTCCGCCTGCAGCCAGCCATTGTGCTCTGCTAATTTAGCCTTATGGCTAAGCTCTCTGATAACAAAGCATTTAATTAAAGATAAGTCTGATGCCCCAATCACCACAGCAGCTCTGTTTCTCTCTCTCTCTCAATTTATTTCTCCCTCGATCTCATTATATCCTCACTTTTATCTCTTTCTTTGGCCTTTTTGGTAGCTGCAGTGTTACACAGCACACTTGGCACAGTTTAGAGGTCAAAACATCCTTGCTTTCTCCAGGGGATTAGAGCCAAGATGGATGCTTAGTAGAAACACAATTAAGGGCAGGTGAAGTGGAAACAGCAGCCATTTTGTATCTGCATGAATGTCAGAATGGACGCTAGCAGACAAATGAATCCAAACAGCAAAGGCTGCTTAGCGTGTGACAACAGGTGCACTATTCATTATGCACTTACACTATACACTATGCTTTTGGCCATAGTGTTTGCATTTTTAAAGGGCGGTATCATTTTAAGTGGAACCCTAACATTTTTAACTACTCGGAAATATTCACTGTTTTTCAGCTGACGGAATTGATGTTTCAAATGTGCGTGATGTCTTGCTGCTAGCTTTAGCGTGTTAGCCAACCTCAGTTCAATACTTACATCACAAATAATGTACATATTCACACAAGGTGGGGTGATGTTAATGCAATTAACTCCCATTTATAAGGTGATGTCTTCACAGAAGCTTAGCTAATTGTCATATTCATCATTAATTACAATTTTTCTGTAAAGCCAGTGTTTGTTGGTATGCTGGAATTCAAGCGCTGAGTTCAAGAAGCATTCAACATTCCACTTAAATTTTTGGTTGTAGAAGTATGTCATCCAAGTGCTATTCTTGTTGTATTTTCAGTGTGAATATACTACTCACACTACTTACACTACAAAATGTCGTAGAATTGAGCAGAAGTGTGCATCTTGGGACAAAGC
Source organism: Moxostoma hubbsi (assembly GCA_032164185.1). NCBI lineage: Eukaryota > Metazoa > Chordata > Actinopteri > Cypriniformes > Catostomidae > Moxostoma > Moxostoma hubbsi. Next base: position 19,484,139 of record JAVLUX010000015.1, read on the forward strand.
TATTGCCACATTTCCCCAACTCTACTATAGATACACACATTTATTGGGCCTCGCACTACCCTTTGTCTGGACTCCTCTACTGCTAATGTTAATGTTGTTGTTTTTTGTGCACATAGCTAACAGAACAGTTGTCCTAAAAAAGAAAGAGCAAGGTCATGGTAAGCAGGATCAACATCCCATTAGTGACTGTAGATCAGTTCTTCTCAATTATTCTCAAGTCATTCTCATTTCTGTGGGTGATTGCTTGATTGCAGTATCTATAGGAAAGACCTGAGGCCATTTATGCAAGCTGCAATATCTTTAAGAACTAGTCAAAATGGTTAGCCCAGATTCTCCTGTTCACCCCTGCTGAAAAAGCAAACAAAAAAAACAACTTAGGCCAGCAAAATTTCCATGCAGGTACGGGCTGGTTAGTTCTGATTTGGTGCTAATCTAGCGGTGACTGTAATTTTGCCAAGTAGTACTAGTTCCTGGATCAACATCTTTGTTGGTCCTCATACATTTCTGTTAACCAGTCAAATTTTTGGGTTAGATTTTGTGTTCATGTTACGTTTATGCTTATAGCTAGCGTTAGGGGGTTTGTATTTGTACATCATTATATGATCATGTGATCAAACATACAGTTTATTATTATTTTTAACAAATTCTTTTAATGTTTACTTAGTACTTCTGGTGCCCCCATATGGTATGATAGGACATGGTGCCCTGCATGTTTGTGTAGATTATATATTTGGGAGAGTGTGTAAGTTTTAGGCACATTGACTCTCAATTAACCTCAGAATTAACAAATGCACAATATGTGAAGGTTACTGCTGAAATGTCTAAGATCTGATGTTCTCATTTCTATGCTTGTAGGGGTGAAGCGTGGTGTGTGCTCCCAGATTAACCACTTCCCAGAGGACGCAGACTTTGATCATGATGGAGCTGAATACGTCCTGCGTAAGAAGATCTCCTTTTTTTGAACAATAAAGTTGAAAATCATGACAAAGCATTTCTGCTGGAATGCAGCAACAGCGATAAACTTACTTTGTTAAAGGAATCGTTCGACCAAAAATGAAAGTTCTGTAATTATTTACTGACCCTCATTCCAAGCCCGAATGCTGCTTTTATATATATATAATTTTTATATATAATTTTTAAAGATTCTTGACGTAGATCTTTTCCATACAGTGACATTTCATTTGCAGGCTTGACGTCATAACGACTGGTTACAAAATATTTTTGAACCAATGATGTTACAACCTGCACCATAGGTGCCTTTTTTTATTTGAAAGCTGAAGCGGAGCTTAAGATTTTCAGTGAATAATGATTTAAGTTGAAATTGGTCAAAACTATCTAGGTATTGAATGTGATATGACAGCCCATGGTCACTATGAATGTGGTCATTATATGGAAAAGACCTATGAGAGGATTCTTTAAAAATTCCTTTTTTGTGTACCACAGAACAAATAACAGCATACAGGTAAAAAATATAATAATAATAATATAATAATGACAGAATTATTTTTACTGGGTGGGTTGAACTATTCCTTTAAACTTCTCACCTATGCTTCTGTGATGTATACACAAAGAAAAACACAATGTAGAGTGTAGTTTTTTTTTAATAGCACAGTTATCCTGAAAGTGTAATCCTATGCCTCATAAACCCTGAAATACTCACAGATATTTCTGTGCTTCAGTTTCCAGTGTGTAGGCATGCATTTCACGAGCATAAATGCATGCATGCACACAGGTTGGCATTTTGGTTGATATTTACATGGCATTTCCTTGCACTGTCCCAGCTTGAGTAGTCCCAGATGGGATGCTGAATTCTCAGGGGAATATTTCTCCTCTGGGTAATTCCTCACACACTCTGACACACAGCACAACAGCATGATTTAATTACCCAGATGCCGCATTTTAGCTCAGTTATATACGTTTGTATATATATATATATATATTGCGTTAAGATTGAGAATGCACTGTGTTAAAACCCTGAAATACTCTGTACTTATCATGTCTTATTCTTCCAATGCTCTCCCTCTCTCACCCTCCCATCTGTCTCTCTACACCACTATTCTTTGCCTCTCTCTATCTATGTCTTTCTCTGCAGGAGTGGTCCGGGCCTCCAACATCTTTCCCATTCTTAGTGCCATCCTGCTCCTAATGGGAGGGGTCTGTATCGCAGCCAGTCGTTTCTATAAGAGCAAAAGGAACATCGTGCTGGGTGCTGGCATCCTTTTTGTAGCAGCAGGTGAAATATCTGCATTGTGTGTGTGTGGATGTGTGTCAGTTCAGGAGTAAATTAATGTATCACCTGTGCTCCAAAAATGTATTTTATCTGTTCAAAATACTGTATGCTCAGAATAGATAATACAATAGAATTCATTAAAATGTTAAGTAAAATATTGTCCGTAATTGCATTTATGTGAACATAATGTTTTTGTTTAATGTTAAAACACATTTTCTTTGATGAAGTCTCCCTTTATAGAATATTCTTAAAGGGTTACTTCAGCCAAAAATGAAAATTCTGTATTCATTTACGTACCCTTGTGTTGTGTTGGCCTGACAGCCTTGGGAACCATTCACTTTCATTGTGTGGAGAAAAAAAAAGATGCAATGAAAGTGAATGGTGACAGAGACTAACATTCTGCCTAATATCTCCTCTGTGTTCAACATAAGAAAAAAAGTGGGTTTGGAACAACATGAGGGTGAGTAAAATTACACTATTTTCATTTTTCATGAACAGTCCCTTTAATTGTAAGAATTAGGGCTGTCAATTTAATGCATTCATTTAGTGCAATAAATTATATTAAAAAATTATGTGTCAAAATGTTTTGATCAAAAGTCATCAAAAGCATGCACATCCAAAAGCGAGGGCAGCGTCTGATGAAGAGCATGTAGCTTGAAATGTCACGTTTATTTCTGTGGCGAGCTCATTAAATTTGTGCAGACTTTCCTGGAGTTTAAAAAAAAATGTATGCAATAAATTATCACCTCCTGAACCGTATATAAATTTTGTAATAAAAACTTGAAGTACATGTAACTGAGCTGTGTCAGCATAGGCCAATCAGCGTGCTTAATCAAATCATCTTTTAACTTGATAAAGCATTCAAACAAATCAGCGTTCATGACACAGAAAAGCAGTGAGATGCACCAAAAGTGTTCGTCTGGCGCATATTTACGTCGACCAACAATTAAAAATAGCACAGACGGAATTCAAGAACATGCCATGTGAGAACAGGACAGATTGACCAGCTCAAGAACCAAATGGATTGCTGCCAACTGAAGGCTTGTTCAGTAATATGGGAAAAAACAAACAATATATTGATTTCTTAAGCCATTTTTTGTATTGTCTATTCAATGCTTTACTAATCTGCTACAATAATCCAAAATATTTCAATCTCAATTATTATATATTTATTATAAATACTTAGTTATTTAAATCGTTTGTTTAACTTATAGTGAATTATCATGATTTGGGGGCGTTTCTAAAATAAATATTGATATATGCGGTTAATTGCGATTCAATTTCAATGTAAAAATTGTATTGAATGGCAGCCCTAGTAAGACTGTGAGATTGAACATGACATACATGAATGAATGACATTTCTGGATACTGGCAATGGCAAATTTTGATCAGTTGGCATGTTTCTGGCCCCTACATTTTAGGACTAAGTAACATCATTGGTGTGATAGTGTACATTTCTGCTGCCCTGGGTGACATTTCTCCAAAGAAGGATGAGGATAAAAAATGGCAGTACTCGTACGGCTGGTCTTTCTACTTTGGTGGGCTGTCCTTCATCCTGGCTGAGATGGTGGGTGTGTTGGCGGTGAACATCTACATCGAGAAGAACAAGGAGCTTCGCTGCAACTCACGCACCGATATCTTTAAGAGCACAACTCACGCTATGCTACGACTCCCGAGCTATCGCTTCCGTCGAAGATCACGCTCCAGCTCTCGATCCACTGACCCCTCACGCTCCCGAGACCCATCCCCCGTGGGTGGCCCTCCAGGGAGTAAGAACTACGGAATGCCCCCCTCTGCTTTACTCTCCCAGGGGCCCATCTCTGTGTCCACTTTACCCAACTCCCGCTCCGCTCTGCCAGGAGGCGATATTTCCCTTTACACCCTCTCCCGAGACCCCAAACTGGGTGGTATAGGAGGACTGGGTGCCCCTCCACTGTACGGCACAGTGGACCGTGCCACACTATACCAGCTGCACAACTGCTTCCCCAAGGAGGGCGGAGGGGGTGGAGGAGGAGGCATGATGATGAGTGGGACGCTGCCCTCGCTCAAATCCCACAATCCTTCAGTGGTCCAGAATTCTTCCAACTCCAGTGCTCCGCTCAGCAACTCCGTCCCTTCCTCCCAGCCTCCTCCTTTTACTTTATCTACAATGGAGAGAGAACGAGGGATGGGAACGCTGGATAGGTTAGGGAAAGGTGACAGAGAGAGTAACTCCAACACACTAAACAGGAAAACTACACCAGTGTAGTCAGTAGTTGGAGGAGTTGATTAAGTGCAACAGCGTAGAAACAAGGCAAATAACTCTCTCTATATTGACAAATATTTCACTTTATGAAAAATATAGAATAAAAGAATGATAAACAGCTCATAATAACAACAACACTCATGTGTTTTCTTTAATGTTTTGTAACATGTTTTAACTTGAAACAATAATCATGGGATACTGTGATGTTTATTATTTTGCTTTGATTTTAGAGATGTGGAATTTCAAGATAGTGAAGTGTTGTTGTCATTACGACTAAGTTTAATAATTGCTTAACATTTTGAATGATTTGAATGACTGATTTACAAAGATGTTGACTGTGATTCCAAAACATGTGATACGGAGCACTGCGGAAACATGAGTTTATTAAATATGTGTGAGAATGAGATTATTACAACTAACTATGTGAAAGCATTTTATTTATTTTCAAAAAGTTTTATTTTATACCCTTTGATAACATGCAATTTAGTATATAATATCTGTATATCTGTCTTCCAGCTCAGCAAACAAATCAGCAACAAAGTGTTAAAATGAAAAAGTTTTTTATATAACCCTTCCATCATATTATTTTGTTATAATCATTGTTAGCAGTAGAAGCAGCACTTGTTGAATTGAAAATCTTTGTTTTGGGGCATTAACACAATCCCTCACTTGGACAAAGTGGGAGAGAAGATACGTTTGTATAGAACAAGGGGTAAATGATGTTCAGAAATGGGACTTCTACCCAAAACTGTGATTTTCAAAAGGGTGAGAAATGTAAGGGTCATTTAAATAACAGAATTGTAAAATCAGTGATTTGATTTGCTGTTGTGTGGTTGCAAGAAGTTAAAAAAAAAAAAAAAAAAAAAAAAAAAACGCTAAAAAGAATGTTTTGAAATGTCAATGTTATTTACGCATCAGTGTATTTGTACAAATATTTACTTTTGTTAAAATCAAACGATTACAGACAAGATGGGGCCTTTATGTATTGGAAAGGGCCGAATTGGTGGGAGGGCATGTTTGAATATGTATGAAGACACTGTCTTACTTGAGCTCTGATTGGTCTATACTCATTTGTTGGGTGCATGCCCTGGGTGTGCTTAGTCAGCTCCCTTTTTCAGTAGTCAGGGCACTAACCAGAGAGTCTGACATTTCTATGAGAGTCCCATTTGCAAAATTATTCCAGTGCGCTAAAAAGTTTGCTACCTATAATTTCCCAGAATGCACCATACAAACTAGGTAGAAGCACTGCTCACTATGTTTCCTTACCGGAAATGTCGTCAGGACTTCTGAAGTCTCTCAAGCCTTATTTTCTCTTTAAAACAGATTTTGTTCATAATAAATTTCATCCATAATGTGCATGAAAAGGAAGCAATCTTAATCTTAATTATTAAAAAAATGCACTCCTTTGTAATTTTTCTTCAAGTCATTTATCTTTCATATTAACACCGCAAAAATGCACGATAGTGTCATTTGTACAGCAAAGTTGTTAATTAATACCGGCTTTAATCAATCAAACACGTGACCTATGTAATGGTGTCGCAGGTGATTGAGTCATAAGTGTCCCAATGTTCAATAGATCAACACCCTTGCCAATGCCCGAATTCCTATTTTTATAATATACTGATTCATGATGTAGGGAGCTAGATGAGATGCACACCCTGTGTCATTTGTGTTATCCCTTCATTGTGATCATGACAGCATCCCAAAGGCAATGCTCCTCAAAAAAAAAAACAACAAAAAAAAACAAACCTCACTGTGCTGCACCTGATTCCCTTTGACCTTTCTGCTTCTCTTAATGAGAGATTATAAATGGGAACATTCTGCTAACCTTTAACCTTTACTTCATGATCCGAGCCAACAAGAGGTCTCCACGGGACACCACTTCATAGAGTGTAAATGGGCATCAAACCACACAACCTCCTGCAACTGGGGGTCATTTTTAATTCATAAAAAATGTGAAAAACTACACAGACAGCATTTATGTGGTCAGTTATAAATGGTATGTAGTGGAGAATACAGTAGATATATCTAGAGAAAACAATATGGTTTATCTTAATGTGTGATAAACTAACACTGTATTGCATGAATTTTATATATATATAAAAAAAACAGACAATCTACGAGTAATGTCATTTGTGTGTGTTTTTCTTTCTCTCTAATAATGCCATAAAAAAATGGCAATTTTTGTATGTCCTCCATTGAAGCAGGCTTTTCAGAAATGATCTATTTATGTTGCAGAATCAGTCTTTAGATGTCTATAGATTTGGGTGAGTATAACTTAGTGTACAATGTTAAGATATTCACCTGAGTAGGCCCTGCTGAAAAGACCAGCTTATACCAAAATGAATTCCCATTCTGGTCTAGCTGGTGAACCAGCATAGCCAAAGTGTTTGCAAGCAAGTTTAAGCTGGAAAAGCTGGTTGGCCAGTCAGGCCCTGCCTTGACTGCTGCGTTTCCACTCTCATCCTAACTCGAATGGTGTTGTCCTGCACAAAAAATGTAGACATTCTAAAACGCTCTCTAGTACCGCATACATTTGAAAACAAGTTTCTGACAACAAATTTGTGTGGACGTGGCCTTAGTCACTAGATCTTGTTGGAATATTCCATGTGGTTTCAGCATCCAAAATACAAATAAAGTCAGTGACCAACTATGCTGCATTTTTTCAGCAGAAGACTGCTTGTATCAGCTGAGACTCAATTCCATATGATCCCAACAGCATGCCACCCTTCCTTCACTATTGGAGGACTGGATAGAGAGCACTTATATAAACTTTGTTTTCTGGGCATATGCTTGTACAGACAAACAAATATTTGTGCTCCTACCACCTCAACATAGTCACATGACAACTCGTAATAATTCATTTGAGAATGCAAAATCGGGAATTGGGCATTCCAAACTGGGAGAAAAGGGGATGAAAAAATAAATAAAGGAAACATCAGAGAACAAATTTGGTTAATCATTCCATATGTATTTATGCAATAAATATGACTGATGAAATGTAAGTCAATAACTTTCTGCTTCCCTCATCTTGTTCCAAACCCCTGATGTATTCTTAGTTCCGTGGTACACAACTTAAGAAAAATCGTAATAGCATCATTCATTGGTTTGTTTATTTTTGTCAACAGACCAGCACTTAAAAATTGGCACTCTGAGATCCGAACCTGTTGTGCTTGGCAACATAATTTTTTTTTTAAAGAACAGCCTGATAGTCTGACAAGCACTGTTAAAGGTCTATATATACAAGCAGACCGCTGGGTTGAGTGTCAACCTTCGGGCTCCAATTTCCCTACTCCTGCACCCACCCTTACTAATCAACCTAGGCTAAGACCTTTCCACACTTCCCAAATGTACTACCACTACATTCACAAACACCTCACTGAGAGCTGGGGTGGGAGAGGAGGAATGGAAGGGCAGACGCTGGGAAACAACAGCTCCCCCCAAATCCTCGGAGACACTGAGGAGAGCAATCAGCATCGAGAGAACGTTGTGGGGGGGCATAGTTGAAATTCTAGGATAATATTTCTCATCCACTTCAACATGATGTGCTTAGATGAGCAATGCACTAATTTTAGACTGAGGGAGTGTCAAAAGAGAAGGAGTGCGATTAAGAAATGAGCGAAGGAGAGGGTGCAGGAAACTTTCTTGGGTGAAAGAGATTTATTATTCAAGCAAAATGAGAGAATGAGAAACAATGTGACAAATAGAGAGAGAGACAGAAACAAGAAAGTGAAGAACAAACAAAAGAAAGGGACAATAGATTAACCGTGTCTCTCACATTCTAGAGTACACTGAACAAACACATTATTTACACAGAATTGAGGCTCGACAGAGTCTGTCTATTCCACGTCAATATTTTTCATACATCATTTTTAAACACATAATGGAAATGCATATGTTTCATGTTCATGGTAATTAGCTTAATTCAACATTAGTACAAATAATACACCATCCTAATAAATCTCTGAATGGACAATATGGTATCTAGTCTACTGATTACTTGGTTTATTGAAAACCCTGCTGAAAAGATCAGTAGCTGGTCAACGGTACACATTTTGTGATACTGGTTTGTTTAACCAGCAAGACTTTCTTGGTCAACCAGCTTCACCAGAAAGACCGTGCTGGTCGACCAGGTTTGTAAGGCAAGTTTAGCTAGTAAACAGCATGGCTATGCTGGATCACCTGCCAAATCCACTAACTAGCATAAACTAACAGCTAAGATTAAAGACAAAGCAAAGATGTCTTATTTCTAAACAAAGAATCAGCCGTCACTGTAGTACAAACTCTAGTGCTGTACAACATGATATCACGTCAGTCTACTTATACTAAGCAGCAATGCAGATAATAGGACAAAGCATAAAAGCATTGCACTCTGTGTAACTGGGGCACTTAAAGAGACAGTAAACAGATTTGTTGGTCACTGATTTTATGTACAGAGCCATCATAAAAATATCAGTGTATATGCATTAAAGGGATGGTTCACCCAAAAATGAAAATTCTGTCACCATTTACTCAACCTCATGAAGTTCTAATCCCATGTTACCGTTTCTTCCCTGGAACTCAAAATACATTGTTAGGCAGATCGTGCAAATCTGGGTCACCATTCACTTTCATTCCATGGAAATAAAAAATACAATGAATGGTGACTGAGGTTAACATTATGCCTAACATCTCAATTTCTGTTCCATGGAAGAGAGAAAGTCATATAGATTTGGAACAACATGAAAGTGAGAAAATTATGACAGAATTTTCATTTTTGGGTGAACCATCCCTTTAACATCTCTAACCTTATTGACAAGCATTTCTAATGCCAGTGTGCTAGCTATGGCAAAACATTATGAAAATTGGCTATATATTCAACAGTTTGCAAGTCATTTATAATGTCAATTTATATCTTCTTTAGGTGCATCAGAGTATAAAAGATCTCCTGCTACTTCATTTTCTAGCAGTCCCCCTGAGAGCTAGGCATTGCTACTGCCCTGCTGATGGAAACATTTCTCCAGGGGGTTGTAGGGGAGGGAAAGTAACAGGAACATTAACCCTCCAAAGATGAGAATGGCCCCAGCCGAGCCAATGCATGCCACTGACCAGGACAGCTCATAATGGAGAGGGATACTGTGATCACTTGCCAGTAAGGCCAGTACAGACTGGTGGAAAACAATGATGGACAACAGCACCAGGATACCTGGGGAGAGTGGTGAGAGGGTAATGGAGATGAAAGGTTCATTAATTAAAAGGTATAGTTTAACCCTTTCACCGTTACACCAGGTTTGACATCAATGACATCAAACAGCAAACCAGTAATGTTTGACGAACATCACTGACATCGAACCAGGTGCACCTTATCTTGATGCGGCACATTTAATGAATGCAAATGAGATTTGTAAGCTCCAGCGGAGGTGAAGAGTTTCAGTGAATATTGCATTCTATCCAGCTTATGGGGGATCTGAGTCACAGAAATGATTCAAAATGTACTTTACTTTGCATCTATATAAAAATGTTAGTGCCCCAAATGTTGTCCCAACTAGTCAAACATAGCTGTCTGAACAAACAAATTCATATTGAACAGTGTTGCTGATGTTTGAGTTCCCAGCATGCATTGCAACATGAATCAATTAAGTGGTTAGTGTTTTAGGCTTGTTCCTTTCTGTTGTTTTTGCATCTAATGAACAAACAAATTCACATTGACTAAACATCAATGTTTCTTAGGACAATTATTCAAACGTTGTTGAGAGATACGTTTGCTCAAAGATACTTTTCTTTTATAGTGTATTTAAATTTCGGTCTGTTCGTCACACTAGGCTATCACTAGGGCCCTTGAGCAAGGCCCTTGACCCTATCTGCTCCAGGGGCGCTGTATCATGGCATGTATAATGTGTGATCAAAATAAAGGCTTCTTCTAAGGCTTCTATCATATGTCTTCAGAAGACTTGGAATAGGTGCACCAGTCATATGTACCACTTTTATGGCATTACAGCTGTACTTTTTCATTTTAGGAGTTTTAAAGTTGCTGTAAGTGATTTTAGCATTCTGAAACTTTCCGGTGACTGAGCAGTTTAATTAGCCACGTCCCCTCATTCCAAAACCCCACCTTCCAAAGATAATTTTGAGGCCAAAACTGATCCAAAGAGCAGCATTGTTTGTTCCTGTGGCTGTCAAATTCAACAGTAGCACAAGAGCACCCTCAACTGACAAACATTATGAATCATAGCCTCAATTATCCACTTCAAATACAACACTATGAGAACGAGCAAAATGATTGACAGGTAAAATGCATCAATGTCTGTGGTCCACAGGCAGATTTTTGTTTGCTTTTTTACAAAGTCTGCAGCTGTCATAGAGACTGGTGAGATATCTTACGACACTTATTTCATTAATATCTTTAAGGGAGTAGGAATGACTGGTGCACCCACCCTGAAATATGGCCAGCTGTATTTCTTGAGTTGCCTTGCTTAGATGTTTAGAACCCAGAATCCCAGCAATGGGACACAGTGTGCTTGAACATCAACAAATCATCCATTTTGTTCAGAACATTGACACCTCAATTAGTATGAGTTTCTTCCATAACTAATTCAGATTTACAGCAGATTAATTATGGTTATCAGGTGTTTAATGCAGCTGAATGTTGTTTTAAGGATACTTTATGGCAGTGGAATGGGGTTTATTCTGGAGTTTTACCTGAGAGGACGAAGCAGACAGTAGCAGGCTTGAGGAAGAAGGGCACACTCTTACTGATGGACATGGTGATACACAGAGAGCCCATGACCATCAGAAACAAACTGAGCAAAGCCAACATTGCTGAAGCTATATGCAAACCTAAGAGGGAAAGAGTAAGCAAGCACAGTCAGGTTTGTTTTGATATCGATTTCTACAAAAATCTCAATTTTACCAACACTAAACTGTATGGCCAAAAGTACATGGACACCCAAACACCACACATATATATGCTTGTTGAACATTTCATTTCAAAACCATTGGAATTAAATAGGGAGTCGGTGCTTCCGAATAGCTTCCACTCTTTTGGGAAGGTTTTTCATTAGATTTTGAAACATGGATTTGGTTCCATACAGATACAGGAGCATCAGTGATGTGGCATGGCTTGCAGTCAGCACTCCAATTAATCTAAAACATGTTAAATGGGGTTCAGGTTTTTTGGAGGCCAGTCAAGTTCTATATAAAAATAACTATAAAAAAAAATGGATCTCGCAGCCAGATCTCATAAAAATTACATGACTACGGTGACATTTTTGCAAAATGATATTATGTGGCTCCTTAAACATATTGCAGCAGTTCCGAGTCCATTGTAGGTTAGAACCCCTAACCCTAATGTCCGGTGTGTGAAGATCAGGGCCGCATAAATGCACAGGGTTATGCCCTGGGGCCCACTGCAGCAGGGGGGCCCCGAACTCCCTTGGCTAAACCCATCCATGCAGTACATGATCATTGAGCCAGTTATTGAGTTGTTTAGTGGCGAAGTACCGAAATCCATTCACTGAATAAGCTGCATTCAGTCTCCTCTTTTACAGTGTTATGTCTCGTGAGTGCGCACAAGAAAATTCACATTATTTGGCTGCATTTTTTGGCTGTTGAAAGGTAAAAGTTTTGCAAAACTATTTGTACAAGCAAGTCAATACTTATGCAAGTAAACGTTTTCTTTGGCCACAAAATGCACAGATCAGCCAAAAGCTGAAACACACACATCCCTTTATCATTTCATGTTTCTTTTAATATTCCTTCAGTTATTAACAGTCAGTTGATGATCAAAAAATAAACATAAATTCTAATAGAATATAGAACGGATGAAGTAAAAACAACTGCAACTTCTCTTAAACATCCTGCAATATTTGCCAAAAACGCCTAAAAAAGGCCTACCCAAATTAAAATGCATGCTGTTCTTGAACCCTTTGGAGTATATGCATGCTTTTGGTCTCTTTTGAAAGGGGAGACTTTGAGGTTTGTTCCTGAATAGTCAGAATCACTGTAAGTCTTACTTGTATTGAGTAATAGAACTTTGAACACACTCAAAAAGGGGAAATAAACTCCGCCTACATTTTTTTTTTGTAAAAAGATGCCTGCAGATAACTACAGCTGGGAGGACATAACTGGAAAACACAATTAAATCACAGCATGAAGCCTTACCAAACCCAATTTAAAATTTGATAACAATACATTAGAAAATGAGTGTTTTACACATGTTTATCCAAGTGTATGTATAGGCTTCAAGGATATTGATACCTGGCCACACCTCTAAAATGCACCGACTGGCTAAAATGACCTGTCCATCTAAAGTCCAGGGGTCAGCGGACATTTTGACATAAAAATATCTGTAATGTTTACATGTTCAAGGTAGCTTCATCAAAGAATACAAAGTTGTGTCAGCTCTGTCGGTTAGCTCGAAATGCTACGTCTATACTACGTGGGTGTTTATTGATATATAAATGTGTTATGGACCAAAAACTTTGTTGAATTGGATTGTATGGACCCTTTACAGTGTAACTAAACCATTTTTGATGGAATGAAGTGGATCAGTAGAGTAAGATGAGCATTATAAGTGAGTTTCTACCATTTTGGATTCGTTTATTTTGCTGTAAGTGGTCTGAGAAATACACCGATTGTACCCGCTGTGTTAAGTGTATATTAAAATGGTTTACATCGTTCGAATCACAAGAGTCTCAGCTTTCCAACGATGTAAGATATGTGTATCTTTTAATTTTTGAGTTTTTGCATTTCGTGAAGTTATTGCGCAATAGTCGACCGGGCCCGCAGACGACCCGACGGGCTGTTAAAATATAATATGCGCTGCACTAATTCAGCCGTAAACACGTTTGTTGAGCAGCCATGGTCTGAAAGAGACAGTACCAATTTAGTGCTCGTTATTCATGACAACGTAAACTCAATGTAAATCACATAAGTGCATTTAAAAACATTCAACAAAAAATAAATGTGTAAATACACAAATATTTAGTCATACATTATGAACTATTTTAATTTCAGAAAACAATGTAAATATTAAAGAATTTAACAAATAGGCTCATGCTGCATCTATGCTAGGGTTTGTTTTTTTGCATAGTATGTTTTCATACAGTAGCATCTAAATCATAAATCTGTAATGTTATAATAAATTGTAATTATACAATGTCAAAATAAAAAATAGATTTTTATCCCATTGTAATTTTTATGCTTGTAATTCTATATTCATTATTAGGTTCCAATCTTATAAGTATTTTGTTAAAAAAAAAACAACAACAAAAAAAAAGTGTATGAATTGTATTATTAAATTTAATAAATGCTATTTTCTGACATCCTATGAATTGACAGAATATGAAATTTGTAAATTTGTAAAAAAGGCTAAAATCTGTTTAAAATGATGAAAAGTGTAATACAAAAGAAAATGTACAATGCTTCATACTATATTGTGTGAAGTCATATATATGAATACTATCTACTGTATATATATATATATATATATATATATATATATATATATATATGAAGATGCCCCCTTCTCGGTTTGTTAAATATCTTTTTTAGTTTTCAGTTGCATTACACTTACATGTCATTAAAAGTCTGGTGAGTAAAAACAAAAATGTACTAGCCAATGGTAATTATTTCTCCAAAATGTCCACTGATCATGTGATGTGGCAACAAAAGTAATCCATAAGACTCTGGTGGTTAAATTAATGTCTTTAGAAGTAATATGATAAGTATGGGTGAGAAACAGATCAATATTTAAGTCCTTTTTTGCCATGAATTCTCCTCCCTGCTCAGTCAGTCTCCACTTCAGTTTCACTTTCCCATTCTGCTTCTTCTGTTTTTGGTGATTCACAGTCAATGCATATCACCCCCTACTGGGCATAGAGCAGAATGTATGATTAAAAAAAATCTGTTTCTCACCCATATTGTGTCTAAACACATGGATTTACCCACTTGAGTCATATGGATTACTTTTATGCTCCCTTTATGTGGATTTTGGAGCTTCAAAATGTTGGCACCCATTCACTTCCATTGTGAGGACCTACACAGCTGAGATATTGTTTTAAAAAAAAATCTTAATTTGTGTTCAGCAGAAGAAAGTAATACACATCTCGGATGCCAGGAGGGTGTGTAAATTGTGAGAATTTTCATTTTTGGGTGAACTATCCCTTTAACATTGCATGTGAAATGCTCTCATCAGTTGAGCTAGCACACAATTTAATCACCTCTTGAACAAGCTTGTAAATCTAGTTGATTACGTAATGGAAACATTCAAATGTATCACCGTAAAAGTCAAGTGATCTAATAAAAGTTTTTTGATGTCAAATGATAGCATTGTGTGCCCAACAGGGTGAAAAGAGTTTAGTAACTGAAAATCTGCTGTTTTACTCATGAAAGTGAATAAAAGTTTTTTAATCAGAAAAGTACCATGATTCATACAATGATCCACACAAAAAAAATCTTGCAAAATGTAAGTATAGTAATGTGATTCTATGAGACCAGGGCTTTTTGACAGGGTTGTCTGGGAAATCTGAAAATCTGTGTGAAGAAATTTTATTTTTATCCTTTTGTGTTCCATTGAATGATGATAGAAATGTCATTTTGGGTGAAGGATTCCTAATCAAATTCATTCATTAAAAAGTGTACACATACTTTTGGACATACAGTGTACTTTGTTTCACTTATGATTGCTGCCAATGTGCTTGTTAATTAAAATGATCTCTTGAAAAGAGAGATAAAATATGATAAATCCTTGTTTGCCAGGATGGTAAGGGCGATAGAGAGAGAAACATGGACCGGAGGGGAGGGGGGGGAAGACAGAGGCACGTGAATGATTTTCAAAAAGAGAAACTGCATGGAAGAGAGG
Source organism: Moxostoma hubbsi (assembly GCA_032164185.1). Lineage (NCBI taxonomy): Eukaryota > Metazoa > Chordata > Actinopteri > Cypriniformes > Catostomidae > Moxostoma > Moxostoma hubbsi. The sequence goes on from JAVLUX010000015.1 coordinate 19,499,454, forward strand.
GCAAAGGAAATAAAGAGGAGGAGTATTACATACAGAAGACAGAGAAGAGGGCAGTGTATACAGGACGAAATGCCACAGAACTTACTCTTTTCTGTTGATTTCTGAAAAATGACAGCATTCTCCCCAGAGGTGAAGAATTTAAAGAACGTGCAGTTGGTTTCTGAGGGCAGAAAATGAGACGGAGGGGGACAAAAGGTGCAGAATAAAGATCAGACAGGGAAACAGAGAAAGGCACTTCAGTTGTCTGCTGTAAACCCTTTGAGGATCATTGTGTATTAATGTGCAGAAAACACAGAGCAGTTCGCTCACATATGGTATGGCACTGAAAGAACGAGAGCGAGAGGGAGGCAGATGCAGTGGGAGGGAACAAGAGTGAGGCAGATGGAAAGAGAAGATGAAGGGCAGAATAAGGAGGAGAGAAGACAGACTCAGGTTAACATAAAATACACAATCACTCTCTCATCATCCTTATCTTTCCCGCTTTTGCACTCATGTCCTCTATATTTAGATTTGAATCTGCGTGGAAGTCAGAATGCTGTCAGCTTTATCCATCCATGCGCAATACGACCTTTCTGCTAGAACAGTGACCCCCATACAAACGAACACACATACGGATACATAATTTGTTGTCATTGTGCACACCACCACATTTTTATGTGCATATATGCACACAGTAAAGCTAAAGCACCGCTGTGAGCTGCTTGTGATATGTTAAGCATAGGGCTGATAATGTAAAATTGAACAGAGCTCTTAAAAATATATAATGGATGTCAAAACTGAGCAAAAAAATAGGACATCTCTATATAACGGCAAGGTACCAACAAACTTTCTCAATATATCTGTTGTCTTATACAAGTTCCAGTCCTTATAAAACAGACATTTCCAATAACATCACTTATTGCCTTGTCTCTGTACTTGTTGCCAAATAATTTCCACTTTGCTGGGGGAAAAAAAAAAAAAAACACTGCTACAAATGTTGTTTTTGTACATTCTCAGCTGAAATGATGTCATCTTATATGTTGTGACCGGTCCAAACAGGGAGTGGAGCTGTTCCTTAAGTGATCAACAGTCATTAATAACATCAGTGTGATGTATCTGTGTCTTGATTGTGCTTAACGCTACTTTGTGACTTTAAAAATAATGATATTCTGTGCTGCCTGCTAACCCAGATACATACATATAGAATGTGTTCACATGTAGACTTCCAACAAAATGTGATACATAAATAATAAATGAGCTAAAACTCTTAAACTAAAAAGATCATTTAAATGTAAAATTGCATTACATTGTATTGCAGAGTGCATGTTCAATGAGCTTTGTTGTATATATACTGCACACTGTGGCTAACATACTGTAGGTCATCGGGGTATTAATCAATGCATACAGAAAATTAGCATACTGTGCACAGTACACTTACGGTAGAAACAGTGAGTAGTATGCTATTCTGAACAGAGCCAGCCCAGTGAATAAGTGAGTGAGAATATGAAATATATTGAACGAGTGCTCTCACCTCCAGGCAGTTCTGCTGGTCCACAGCTTTCTCTCTCCGGGTCAATATCTGACACCCATAGTGTGCGCACACATGATTTCCAAAGGCCATAATGTGCCATCTCGCACGTCTGGTTGTTTCTGAAGTGTTTTGGCTGGGAAAGCTCTGCCCAGAACTCTGTACCCAAGCCTAGTACTGTCAGAGTCACACCTATGATGGTGATGAAAAATGCCAGCTTGATCTTGCCCTCCAGGCTGTCACTCATTCGAGGGGGCCTTGACCTTTTCACACCACGACCACACTTACTTCCTGCCCCACCCATTGCAGCCATACCTACTCTCCCATCCTCCTCCTGCTGCAAAAACAAGTTGGACCACATGGCAGTCACAACCCTTTAAGATGTGGGGCAAAACTGCCAGAGGGACAGTTAAGTAAGGGGACAAATTGCGACGACTACAGCAAAAAACTGACTAAAGACTAAAGAGAATAGACTGGAATAGGTGGGTGGATAAACAATTGATGCTGCAAAAAGTGTATTAATAGAAAGTTCAAAAATGGAAAAGGAGATGACAATGAATTAAATTGTCCTGTGATGTAAAAAAAGCATTCTGTGTACCAGACATCCAAGTGACAGGCTCATTTCTGAAGAGCACAGAGTGAGAACAGACTGATGTCTAGAAGAGGTTTGATAGCAACTAGACAGGAATAATGGGGAGATGAGAGACATTGGATTGAGGACTTATAGAGCAGTGAAAAGAAGATGGACAACTCTTTTTGACGAACCTGCAGGAGAAAAGAAAACAAGACTAGTTTTCAAAAGCAGCAAGTACAGAGAAGCAGAAAGACTGAAGGATAAACTTGTTAGAGATCTACGCTCTAATTATTAGTCACTAAACAATTTTGCAGGGGCCATTCAGACCGAGTGCATTCTTGCACAACATGAAAACACATCCAGTGTGAACGGCCCCTTAGAATACTGAACTTTTGATACCCTTGTTGAAAAGAACATCTTGAATTACCATACTGGTCCAAGATGGTTGACTGGTCCCTAGCTGGTTGACCAGCATAGCAATGTTGCTCAACCGCAAAAAATGCAGCCTGATCTAAAAAAAGGAATACATGACTGACGACAATATTATAAATTTTTTTGGTTCATTACGCTTATCGCGGTCGTTCCGAGGGGAACTGTCCACTCTGTGAGTTTATGTTCACCCAAAAAGATTAGTTTTTTTTTTTTTTGGTTAATGCTCTATCGAGTATAAAATCAACAAAACCTACCATTTGAGCAATACCTTGTCAATAGTATCATAAAAGCCAATGCGAGATGAATGAAGAAAACATCATTTTGTGGTGCTTCTATTACATTTTCAGCCCACGTGTTGACTCGTACCTCGTTCAGTTGCATATCAGTTATGACACAGCACAATTCAATCGCACTTGATCAAGCTTGTAAAAGCATTTGGTTATGCAATGCATATGTTAGAATCAAAGTCAAAAAAGTATGTGTTCTTAAACTGATAATCTGTCGTTTTACTCGTGATTTCTTTGAAAGGGAATAAAAGGGTTCCTGGTGCATTTCACGGTACTTTGAACAAGCCATGTAAAAGTCATTTTGTAAAAATGCAGGTATAGAAAAAGCGATTCTTTCTGGTAAAGCTGGTTGACCAAGGGAGGCTTGCTGGTTAAGAAGCCTGGAGGGGTCACATCATACCAGCATCCACAAAACAACAACATATGCTGGTGACCAGCAACATATACAGGGACTGCGCATAAACTAGAGTAATAGTAGAACTTTTATTATAGAAGTTTCTCTATACTATTTTTGTCCAAAAGTAATCCAGTTATTAATGCCAGTGGCACAGAGAACAGCCATAATAACTGGAAACTGGCTTTATATCTTTGATTTCGATGAAATAAGCAAACAGGCAATAAGCTTTCAGGGAAGGTTAATATGGGTCAAGATTAAGTCAAATTGTTTGAGGATTAGCTATGCCAGATCACACTGCATGATATCAACACATTCCCAGCCAGCCTGTTTGATCTGTGCCATTTTAAGGCCTCATAAACAACTGAGCATTACATGTACAGAGTAACAATTAGATCTATGGATATTGAGATTCAAGGTGTGTAGTGTTGTGATATTCTAAAAACAGATAAGGAGCGGGAACAGGGACTGAACAAACTGATAGATGATACACATGGTTGTTGTTGAGGAGGAGGGAGAAAAGGAGATTGGCAGGTGAAGCGGTAGGTGTTAATTTATGTGTGGAAAGCAGACCGACTGAGGGTCTAAAGTCATTATCACTATACCAGTACAGGGAGGGAGTACTACATTGTCAATGCTTATTGAAGCCAAGTACCCACAGAGGACCAATAGAAAGACAATGAGGCTAAAAACAAGCATGTGGCACACAGCCAAAAAGCATGCCATCGTGGTGACATGCACTTGTAAATTCACTACACTGGAAAAAAGACAACTTTCGCAATCAGTATTTTTGTCTTGTTTTGCAGAAAGAAAGAAAGAAACTTATTTACATGCAAAATGACTTGAGATGGGAGACATTTAACAGAAAAAAATGGTGTAAGAAAAATGTATGTTTCCCTTTGAATTTAATCAAGAAAATGTATCTTGTTTTAAGGCCGTTTAGATATTTTTACTAGACAATAAGACAAACACGATGATCAAAATGATTGTGCAGTGTCCTAAAATAAATCCTCAAGACAACCAATTACAATTCATAGATTACAACTTTTGGGGTTTTCTTTTTTGGCTGGGAGTACATCAATATGGGAGTCCAACAATGATAATAAAAATAATTCAACCATTGCATTAAAGCAGTGGATCCCAATCCTGTTCCTGGAGGCCCCACAACACTGCACATTTTGTACATCTCCCTTTTCTGACACACCCAATTCAGGTCTTGGAGTCTCCTTTAACAAGCTGATGAGTTGAATCAGGTGTTTGTTTTGGGAGATATCCAAAATGTGCTGTTGGGGGGCCTCCAGGAACAGGGTTGGGAACATCTGCATTAGAGTATATGTTTGCAAACAAAATAAGCATTTCAGCTGACTACAAACTGTTGTTATTAGATATACAGTAAACGAGTCTGGTGCAATTGTTATATTACGCAAGTTACAGCCAGTTGGGATACCACAGATCATCAAAACACTATGACCTGGAAATGTACAAGGCTATAATTAACCTCCTCAAATCTAGATCTCTAGATTACCCCAACTCTGTCATATTTCTTCATAATACAATTACCTTCTAATATGTTAGCTACATTGTTAGCAGTGTCTATTTGGATCAAAAGGGAAAAGCCTATCTCTCATATTAAATAAAGCTAAGGGTGAGACCAACTTGATACACTCTTACATACACACCAGCTGACATACTGGCTTAAATCTCAGTTAAGATGGCAGACAAGGAAACACATCAGGTGGTTTTGGCAGCCAGAATGGAAGAAACCAATTATCGTTTTTAAGTAATTAAGCTCTAGCACCAGACCCCCCCCCCCCCCCCACCCCACACACATTATGTGATTTAGAATCAACAAACACAAAGCATAAACATCTCCTATCACACTAAATTACACGGAGACCAAAGCAGCTTTTTACATGGAGACCCAATATATTTTTACAGTGTACCTGAAGCAATGTATCAGTGAACCAGACTCCAGAAACCATGGTGTCACTTCAAGACACATGCTGAACATTCAAAATCTATCACATTTTCATTCAGGTCAAAAAAAATAAAAAATAAATCCATTACATTTCTAGCAGTTCAGAAGTCACATATTTCTACTTTTACATAGAATACATATCTATACATCTATGCATTCTAAATTCTGATGACCAAAGTTGGCAATTCTTGCAAAGTTATCATCCACCAGCCACCCTGTTAACACATATTTTTAAACTGTAAAACACTAAAATATTAAATATAAGGATTGCGTCACATTACACAGAATTTAGTAAAGCTGTAACAGTAAGCATGTGTGCAGCAGGTGAACCAAAAAGCAAATCAAGTTTTAGCAACAATGAGAGCAATCAAATCCTGACCTGTACTGTATGGTTGAAGATCTGAAGACTAGATACATAAAACTCATCTGAGGGGGGAACAGAGGGAGGGACATACAGAGTGAGAGAGACAGTGAGAGACAGAAAGCAGAGAGAACTGGGGCTCATGCAATCAAGTTGTAGAAACTGTTTAGGAATGCATGATAGCTTAGGCTGAAAATGGTTGCAGCAAGATCATTTTTCAGTGGCCAGATTTTATGGTTTTACTGTTCTGAACTTAAGTGTATGATGGTGAGAGTTCTGCATGTGTCTAGGAAAGAAAGTTGAGTGTATGTCAGTTGATACATGAATGTTTGTGTGTGTGTGTGTGTGTGTGTGTGTGTGTGTGTGTGCATGGGCAAGAGTTCTATTTCGGACAAACACCTGTTAATGACATTAAGTGTGCAGGAGACACAGTTGCAGAGACAGGAAAGAGAGTGATGACTGTTTATATGGCAAGAGAAAGCAGCTGATTAAGAACATAAGCATTAGAGTGGCATAGAAACAATTTATTTGTATAGGGCTTGTCAATCCTACTAATTAAAGTGAATGAAACTAAAATGAGGGGTGTCCAAAAGAATAAAGGATGTATTTGAATAAGGTTAGAAAGGTGGTTTGGAAGATTTTTAGGGTAGACATTAAATATAAGGCATTAGAAAGTATGGCCATGATGAAGTAAAATTCAAAAGAAAGAAGTTCTGGGCATCATTTCCCAATAACGATCATTTTCAATGAGCAATTTTAAAAACGTTCGTTATTTTTTTACATGCATTTCCCAAAACTGCACTTAACATGAACGAGCAAGGACACCCTTTAAATGCTACTTAAGAGAGGCGCTGTCTGCGTGACAGTGCTGAAATGTGAATGTATAGTGCTGCTCGTCATTGTAACATTAGATTTGTGCGTAACTTTACAATCATTTGTAACTTACCTCACTAATATTTGTTTAAAAAAAAAAATAAAAAATCTTAAATATTATACCTAATTAACTACATACGTATGTAGTTAATTAGGTCTAATATTCAAGAAAAAGATTTACATATTGTTTTACAACAATTTTGTGCAGAACGATCCATTTCTTTTGCACAATCTGCTTCCATAATCAGGCGTGAATGTGTAATATTTAATTTCAAAAATTTATCTCGATATGAAAGCTTCCAGGATTAGTGAAGACAGTGGAGGCCGTGTATTATCGTTTACGTTTAGATGATACGTTTTAGGGACATTCACCAATAAAGCGGAAGTCTGCTCTTTACTCCCAACATTGATAATGGTTACAGCAATGCTGCATGTGCGGTGCTACACAACTTGTAGTGCTGGCGAGAGCACCTTTGGGTGTCAGATAGGAAGAGGAGACAAGGATTAGTCTATACTGATGATTTTCATGGAGTTATTTACCTTTTTATTCTCTCTGAACTTCATTTAAAAAGTTGTCTGCATCAATCATGCCACTTTTCTGTTACCAACTAGTCCACAAAAATAACATTATTTGTTTACTAATTAATGTATTCATCCATTTAAATACTTTTTATGCAACAATTTTATGCATTTCATTATTAGACTTGTCTATTAAAATAAACACACAGATTTCCTGATATTAAAGTTTAAATGTGTAGCTATAAAAATTTCAATTGTATCAGGTGCAATTTGTCTTTGTCCTGCAGGTGTCTGCATAGGTCTGTATCCTTACCGTGTTCTTAGCAGTGTACAATTACTCAAAAACAATTACTTGTAAATCTACGAGCATTTTCAAGCACTACCTAAATGATAATGCTTTTGGAAAATGGGCCAAAAAACTAAGAATTGTAAGATCTACTTAGGCTTACGATGATTTTAGGAAACTAGGCCCTGAACTGTCTGTTACAAGACTATCAGGATTGACCCCTTCTGGGTCAACAAAACATGCATTTATGTAACCAGCCATTCTTTTGGAGGAGAAAACCTTGATGTGTGAAGTCGGAACATTAGCACACAGGTATTGCAGGACCAGACTTTTGACTAAGCGTTAAAACTGCTGCACATTTTAAATTGTTCTGGTCCAGATCAGAGCCCACTCAGACAAGAAAAAAGATGTTAGGGTCTTTTTTCTTACCATGATATTTAAGGGTGTTTACATCTGGAATCAATTATACCAAAATAATAGACCAACATATAACATAGTAGTAGGTAATTCATAAAATGACAAGGTCGTAGAGCAAAACAAGAAGAAATGTGTGGAAACCAAACTTAAAATCCACACAGAATATATAGTTATGCTTTAGAATATTCCTTTTATAAACAGACTCAAAATAAATTCATAATCATCTTGCAAAGACATGGTGCCATGAACCTAAAAACAAAAAAAGTAGCAAAACTAGGGACTAGTTTTTTCACTGAAGAGCTCAGGCTCTTACATTTTCCTGGCAGACTGATAAAATCAGTGCTCACTGACTCCTAGAAGTTGAGTATCAGCCAAACAATTGAATCCTTTCACCAGTTCTTGCCAATTATTTTTGCAATGTGCTTCAGCCTGTCAGTGAAGAGTACGTGGGTGTGCCATCCAAGGCTAACACACAGGAAGCCGATATTTTACACGGTGAAATGGGTTTTCTATTTAATAAAAAAATTAATTTGTATTCATAGTAGAGCTGCACGTTTTCAAGTTTTTCATTAACCGTTAACCGAGGCCCTTAACGGTTAATACTCGGTTAACCATAGTGTGCGCCAGGGATGGAAATTAACTTTTGTCCACCGGCCACTGTGGATTTCAAAATCTACCAGCCACTCAATGTTTTTACCAGCCACTTTCTTGTTTTTAACCGACAATGTGTAACTGCATGTGAAAATTAATACTACAAGATCTACAATACTTAACCCGTTTATTTAATCTCAAGTCTCAATGAAATACTGGCATTTTCTCTTTCTCTCTTATAGCCTACACACACAATCCATGAACTGATATTCATTTCAGTTCGCATACGAGGAAAACACAATGTTACGGACGTGAGTGCTCTGAAAGCGGCACTGAAAGATGCTTTAAAACTTCCACAGAGACATCAAACAGAAAGCACAAAACCTTTCTTTAAAGTGAATTTCGTTTTGTATTAATTGTGTTTTAATTTTAATCAATGTTTCATCAACCAATTGCCTGGATTTAATAAATAAGAATTAAATATAGCAGACGATATAATCACAAAGCGAGGCGCCGGCGCGTGAACTGGAGCTCGTCTCATAAATGAACCGAAACTCAGTGTAAAAGGTAGCCTTGCCTCACAAATAATTCAAAACTAAAGAAAACAGACACAGACTGCTCTCTGCTTATGTAATCCGTAAGAAATGTGCATTTCTCTCTGGTGCGTTACTGCGAAGACCGCGAGTCAGCATCGTCAACTTCATCTTTGCAAATGACACGGACAAAGAAAAGACTTGTTTATTAATAAATAATTAAAATATCTCCTTGCTATATTTTACATATTCATAATCATTACTTTTGCCGGTTCTTTGTGACAGATTTTAGGAGCTTTATTGGCAGCGCCACGCCGCCACCCTTACATGAGCGCGTCACCGCACCCACCAGAATAGCCCTGTTTTTTTGTTAAGGATTTGTTTACTGTGTGTGTGATTCATTTAATGGAAAGCACATTCCCTGAGTTGTCTTGCTAATCAGTGTCTCCTCCTTTATTCAAACTAATTTGTCCTTTAACAGACGAACGTCGCATGATGCTATTTTTATTTACCCGCCACGGTGGCCGGTAGGTGAAGCGAGTTTACCCGCCACAACACAAAATCACCCGCATTTGGCTGGTGCTAATTTCCATCCCTGGTGTACCCGGGTGTTGGCTGTTGAGATGGTACAACAACGAGGTTGTACTTGAAGTATATCTAAGCACTGCATTGCAATACTTGCATTTTGCCCCGTCATTCTCGATTTTAAAGTGCTCCCACGCTGTGCTTTTCTTTGCCCGCTTCATATTAGAAAACTGGTCAAGACTACTTCTTGTGGACATTACAAATGTCTGGGAGCGCTCTGGCAGTCTCTGGTGGTGCAAAAATGTATTACAACTAAATTCAATGCACGCCATTGACGCCACTTAACCGAGCAAAATGTTTCACTCGGTTACGCAATTTTTAACGGTTAATCGGTTAACCATGGACACCCCTAATTCATAGACGCTTCTTAAGCAGTTAAATGAATTAATGGACTGCTATCAAATGTAATGAGATAATTAATATTCTTCTCTATAAATTACCCACCCAATAAAAAAAGATTTATTCAGTTTAGTCTCCTGGATTGCAAAGCACATTGAGCTCTCTACTTTTGTTTTGCAATACTGCATTTTAAGACCATCCTAAGACCATTCATAAAAATGTGAAATCAGCATCCAACATATTTCCACTGACATTTTTTCCTGGTTTATTATTAAATTTGAGAAAAACATGAACATACACTCCCCCACCCCCCAAATAATGGCCCCACAGTCAAAAAACAGACTAAATTCTGACTGACCCATCCTCAAAATACTTAGAATCTGTATCAGAGCTACACCACTCTGAATTGTGTAGTGCAGGATAACCAGACCTGTTAGCACTATCTGCTGGCAGAACAGATGCAATGTGTTTAATTCAAATGCATTGAGTTTATTTCACCAGATAATTTTTCTGGTCCTCATACATAAACACACTGTATTAAATCAACTCATTACAGTTGGAAAAAACAAAACAAAACAGTAGTTGACAGTTAGATACAGAATGTATAATAAAACAAATAAAATAAAAGTTTATTTTTCACTGTGTACAAATTTGGTAAGATGAGGCCAGGAAAGTGGAATTCACAAGAAACAGTACACCTATTATAAAAGGATGAAAAGGTGAAAGGAAAGGAAAGGAAACAGGATTGGAGGAGGTGAGAAAGACAGTATAGACATAATTGGTAATATTCGCCATCTACATGATTCCAGTCGCCTTACCTCATACATGTACGGTGTCAAGAAGAGACCCAGAATGTCCTCTTGCGTCACACATTTAACCTCTACAGTACACGAAAGCCTTCCTGCTCAGCCTAAATCAAAACCATAACCCAAAGACAAAGAATTATCTCCTCAAATAGCCCATCTCACCTCCTCGTTTTCTGAGTGTAACATTCATTTTTGTGGTCATCGTGGCTCTCAGCTTCCTTCACTCACTGCATTATATCCTCCTCTCTCACTCCTATCTGACCAGTCTGGCTCAAAGTGTGTGAGCTGTACAGATGATAGAATAGGTAATTTAACACTGAGAAAACATTTACACAAAAAACCATTATGGCCCAAAATTTAGATAGAAGATTAGTGGCATGTCTAATTTAATCTTTTTCAGTATACTTTGAAATGGTACCATCTGATTTCCCATGTTAAAGCTTTGGACGTAATGAATATTGTTGTCGTCATCATTAAAAACCATCACATATAATTGGTGCACTGTTTTTAGTCTGCTAGGCTTTTAAAAAATGCTCACACCCTCGCAGACCTCATAAATCTACGAAATAAGTGTTTTCCGAGAGATTGAATTCACACCATCTGAGTTGCGTCTCTATGTCTCTCTCGCTCTTAATTCTGTCACATCTCTACCAGAAGTCGCGACGGTGGTAGGCATCAGGGTCACAGTATTTAGTCACCACCACTCTGTTGGCGAATTTCCTTCCTGTTAATCCTTGCATGGCCTTCTGGGAGTCAAACACTGACATAAACTCCACAAAGATCTGGGACAAAGGAAAAAGGAAAACAAACAGCAGGGTTTAACGGTTTAATTTCAAATTTTACATTCACATGTTCAAGTAGGTGTTGAACCTTTCCAGTGCCAGGAACATCTAAGCCATCAACAGGTCGTGGGATCTCGATGCTCTTGACCTGGCCATATTTGGAGCACTCGTCCCTGACGTCTTCTACGATTTCCTCATACTCTTCATCATCCAGCAGCTCCTCCGGTGCCACCATGTTCATCAGACACAATACCTCTGTGGGAATGCCTCCCATTTGAGTCACTGAGCTGTTCATAAGACCTGGAACTTGTAAGGTCACTGGAGTCTGGTTCACGCCAGTCTTCAGAGAAAGTGGGAAATGAAATGATCCATTATTCCAAATCTCTAATCTACATGTAGTTCAGCAAAAGATGAAAGTACTCAAGTTGTACAAATAGTCCCTCACCAGTGTGGTGTTCTTGGAGCCGACACTTGCTCTTTGGACCAAGAGTTTCTTGTCACCCAGCTGCATGCCATTTAGCCCCGCGATGGCCTGTGATAGTGAACAGTGTGCCTTGGAGAGGTTAATATGGGTGTCAATCAACCGCTCTGATACGCCACAACTTAGTCCCTATTCTAGCCCATGAGGTTTAATAATGTTGTAAGCTTATGTTATTTGCTGAGAAATTAAACTCTATATATATATTTAAAGGGATAATCCACCCAAAAAGTCTCATCATTCACTCAACATCAAGATATCTCAGGTGTGTGTGACTGACGTTCTTCACCAGAACACATTTGAAGAAAAATAGCTTAGCTCAGCAGTTTCTTTAAATGCAAGTGAATGTTGATTTCTCTTCTGAATCTCAAAGAAGATATGACTCAAGCGGTTAAATTAATGTCTTCTAAACTAACACTTTTTGTGCGAAAATGATAAATATTTAAGTACTTTTTAAACTCTAAATCAAAATTCCATTCGGTGGCAGTATTCGTGTTTGATGTAATCGCATTGGCATTTGTAACAAGCGAGAACTCACACACGTGCGTCACAGCCGGAAGAGCAGTGCTGTTTACAAGTGATGAGGAATGCTGTAGAGTAGCTTGGTTGGTTTTGGTTTAGATCTGCATTTGTTTCTTTACTCATAATGTTGCGTTTGTGTGCTTTTCCTGGATGTCTCAACCAAGTGGAGAACGTAAGATTACCTTAGTATCATGGCAATGCGAATCACACAAGAGACCGCTTGGACTCCAGCCTCTTGTGAAGACTAACGGATGCAAATGGTTTATAGTTAGAAAGTACTAAAATATTTATACTTTTCACACCAAAAGTGATCATGTTGCTTTAGAAGACATTACTTTAACCGCTGGAGTCGTATGGATGACGTTTATGCTGACTGTGATTTTTGGATCTTCAAAAGAGAAACCTAAATTCACTTGCATTTTAAGGACCTACTGAGCTAATATATTATTCAATTTTTCTTCAAATGTGCTCTGGTGAAGCATGTAATGAGATCATTTTCATTTTTGAGTGAACTATCCCTTTAATGCTTACAACAATTAGATCTAAAGTAGGTTGGAATATCAATCTGTGTTTTTTTTCTACATCACCTGGTCACTGATATTGACGTCAACATATTCACAGAAGGCATAGCCCTTTGAGAGACCTGTAGCGCTGTCTTTCACCAGGTTAAAAGCCTTCAGGGGACCAAATGATGTAAGCAGTTCCTTCACCTGTAGAACAGAGGAAATCATCTTTCAGATTTAAATTTAGAGTGTCTCTTAACGTCACAAGAAATAAAATATGTAAATACTGATCCACAAGCTCTTTTAATAAAAATAAAAATGTCTTAAGTTACAGTAAAGAAAGGAATATGCTGTCCGAAATGAGAAAGGTGAACTGAATAAAAGGCCTGAATTTTAGAACCTGCCAATGAATCACAATGTCTGTCAGCTACAATTCAAACCTTCAAGTTTGCTTTTGTTTTAAGGGGATACGATTTTTTTATTGATCACCTTGTAAAGCATGACAAAATGCTTTATTTGCATGACTTTTTTAATTGTTTTTCTATGCAAATATGCATTACAAGGGAATCTTTGACTATTGTGTCTCGCTTTTTTTTTTTTTCCCCAGTGTCCTGCACAGAAGTGCCACGTTTTTAAGATGCTTAGTAGTGTTGAGACACTTGGGTTCTGTTTTTCACTGATGCTTCTATCAGGGGTCAAGGACCACACATCCACAAAAAACATTGCCAGGGTTACCACTCTTTTTAAGGCACAATTTTCCAGAACATTTCTAGGACATTTGTGCCCAACAAGTGAAATATTTAAGCAAAAACACACTGAGTCCATTTAAATCGAGCTTTCATTTTGCCGTTCCTGTGTGTTTTTGATGGAAGTTTCTCACCTCCGGATAAGCAATTTGCAATACATTCCATTGTGATTACTAATCCTCGTAAAGCTAAGATTTAATTAAACAAATACATAGTCTGTATGTGCAGCACACTTTAGAATGCTCTACTCACTGTTATCTCACACACACACAAAAAGAGCGTGCATGATGATCATGATGAGGTGTTTTCAGTGTATGAGCACCCGGCTTCACACTTTCATTTTGAAGCGCACATGACTTGCAGATGATATAATTAATTAAATCACATACTTATGCAGTTTAATTATCACAATAGAACATATCAAAATTTTTATTTGATTGGGCATTCAACATTAATTTTCATGCAAATAAGTCACAATTCATGACTCTCTGCATTTTACAGCTAATGCCATTTTTATGACTCGATCTGTGACTATGCCCGTGTTTTCTGCATACTACATGTGATGACCACGTTATAAGCTGACTCAGATCATTGAATTATTGAAAATTAATTCACATCCTGGTGTATTAAGGCCGAATCACCACACTATAAACCCAGAGTATAAATTAATAAGAAATCTAAAAAAAATGTCAGTGGTCCGTCAGCATTTACAACTAAAATGTTTTTTTGTTTTTTTTTGGTTAACGCGATGGTACTATATCAATAATTAAACTATTTAGTCAGAGCAAGATGAGATGAGAGCAGATGAGCAGAGGATGTATGTGACAGGGATTCATTCACTAAAATATTTTCCAGGACAAATAATTATTTTCCAAGATTTTTTATTTATTTTTCCCCCATGACTGGAAAACTGCATTGCAAAATTCCAGGTTTTCCAGGATGCGTGCAATGTCAAGTCATGCAAATAGTTTGTCGAAACATCTCGATCATGAGGTAACTAAAAAGTACTGGTAAATCTCTACCCAATTTACAATCATGACTGTTAAGTGAGCACTATGACAGTGACACATGAATGTGTTGCAACAAAATGTCATTTTGACACAAACCTGGTCATCGTTGAGGTAGTTTGGCAGACCGCCAATGAAGAGCTTATGGGCTGAATCTGGCACCACTGTGGAGACGACGCCTACAGAGAGAGAATAATTAAATCACTATACTCAAGCTTGAACACAAAATAATCACTGGCGAGAGAGTGAAAGCTTGAGCTCTGGCCATTAATGCAAAAGCTTGAACATAAGAGAATTGAGAAAGCATAAGAGAGACATGCCTGGGACATAGACACTGGGATTTTCACTCATGCCTGGTAGAGGTTGGTAGTCGTGAGGTCTGCGAATCTTCAGACTCTGACCCTGAAAAATGATGCCATCAAACGCCATGGCCTGCGTGGTCTCATCCACTGAGCGAAACTGTATTACGACAACATAAAAATAATGTTTTTTAAACTTCTAAAAGCTTTTGTGAGGACCTATAAAATTTGTTCTACTGTTATGAACAAAGACTGACCTCCAGAAAGGCAAAGTTCTTGTCCTGGTTAATCTGTACAGCAAGGACAGGGTTACCTGGGGCCTGAGTCAGACCACCCAAACGCATCTGAGCATTGAAGAAGTCCATCATAGACTCCTATCAGAGATTAGAGAACAATACTTTTATCATACCAAAGAACAATTACAAGGGTTGAGGAAAAAGCAACTCAGAGCAACTTCAGAAAACATGATTATGAATGTCAGAGATGATAAACCTCACCTCTGTGATGCCAAATGGGATGTTTCCCACATATAGCCGTCGAGCCTGTCGGGTCATTTGGCTGCCCACGACGGGAACAGGTGTTGGGGTCACAGATAGACCCTCAGGGGTCATTGTGGGCAGCAAAGCAGTAGCCGGAATCTGACCAGCAGCTAAGTCCAAAGTATAAGGATTTTAGACATAAGGGAGGATGGGCAGGGGAGAGAGAGAGAGAGAGAGAGAGGAGACATTCACCTTGCATTGCTTTGTACTGCATTGGTGTGATGTGTTCAAAACCAGGAGGTGGTACATCCCAATACTTTTTCACTTTAATCTTTTTCTTCTCACGGTGTGGGGAGCGGCTGCATAGACAGAAAGAGAAATCACCACAGACACAATCAATGATGATATTCTGAAATCTAGAGACACCCCAGAGGGCACTTGAAAAGCCTTTAATGAACACTAAAAGCAGCAGAATTTTCTGCAGAATCTGACGGTGTAAAAAATATCCCCAATAATTTCAACAATCCACAATTATCCACATACCTGCGTCTGTGTCTGCGGTCTTTGCTATCACCATGATGTTCTCGACTGCCTCTCCTTTCTCTGTCTCGGTCCCGGCTCCTTCTCTTTCGGTCTCTGCTGCGACTTCTAGAGCCACTATGTCGGTGGTGCTTGTTCTCCTTGTCCCTGTCCGCTTTACATACGAATTGCAAAAAAAAAAAAAAAAAAAAAGATAACATGAACAAATTCAAAACTACCTACAATTCAACGTTTGTATTAAATGTTCATTCAAACTGATATCTGCTTCCAGCAGCTCTTCTATTAAAGAAATTGTTTGCCCAAAAATGAAAATACTCGCATCATTTACTAACCCTCATGCACCCCCATCGTTTGCAGATCACAAACAAAGATATTAGGAGAATATTTCAGCTCTGTAGGTCCATACAATGCAATTGAATGGTGACCAGAACTTTGAAACCCCAAAATGCAATTAAAGGCAGTATAAAAGTAATCCTTAAAACTCCAGTGGTTTAATCTATGTGTTCAAAAGCAATATGATAGGTGTGGGTTATTTAAATCCTTTTTTACAATAACTTCTCCACCCTGCCCAGCAGGTGGCAATATACGCAAAGAATGTGAATTGCTAAAATCAAAAACAAAAGAGGAGGAACGTGACAGTGGAGTTTAATAGTAAAAAAAAAACAAACAAAAAAAACACAAATATAGATCCGTTTCTCAAATATCGCTTCAGAAGACATGTATTTAACCACTGGAGTCATGTGGATTACTTTTCTGCTGCCTGTATGTGCTTCAAAATGTTGGTACCCATTCACTTAAATTGATTGTATGGACCTACAGAGCTGAAAGTTTCTTCTCAAAATCATTGTATTATACACTGGGATGGCATGGGGGTGAGTTAATGAAGAAATTTTCATTTTTGTGTGACCTATCTCTGTAACCAATTATAACCTGGTTTATTTCTACATACAGTTAAGTTAAAAAGTCTGAATCATGTTGTGAACATGCTTGTATTTTGCATTAATCAAATTTAATAGTATTTGTAAATTCCCTATTTTTCTTTTAAGGAAAGTATGGGTTTGTGCAAAATCCATGTTATCCAAGCAGGATTTGAAAATGGTACAAATACTTCCGTTTCGCAGCTTATTCCCATTACCAAGCATTATATTACCACTAACAACTGTGTTTACTTAACGTAAATCCCTTTCTCATAGGCTGCGTGTGGACATTAGGGTTCCACGGCAATCCCTGAATAGATAAGTACACAATTACACATATTTACAAGGTAAAATATCTGGGCTCTAGCTTTATCAGCACACACTCTGTGTGTGTGTGTGTGTGTGTGTGTGTGTGTGATTTTTGTTGAGCAGTTCAGTATGAAAACAGCCAAACAGACATGTAGGGAATCTAGAAATCCCGACTGGTTACTTTTTAAGGTTCAAAAAAAAGAAAAGAAAGAAAAGGAAACATTCACGAAAAGAGGATGTATGGTCATAATAAGATCCATTTAACAATCTTCAGATTTGAGGTACGTAACTGCATTATTTCTGCATTAACAAGTGCCGCCTTCTTAAGCACTCTGAGAACAACACACACTCTCTCTCTCTCATTCACAGACACTCACAGCGCAACATGAGATATTAACCTTCTAAAGATGATTAATAAAACAAAGGCTTGGTTGAAATGTTTTTCATCTTTGTTATCCAAATTAACAGACAGTATTTGAAATTATCTTTCAATGTTTTGTTTTTTTTAAAGGCAAGTGAAGGAGAATTATTTTAATGCAGCCTCTGATTATTGCATCTGGTTCGACTCTGAATATTTCATTAAATGCCCGGGATTTGCTTGTTTTCAAATTGAAGTGCTCTCAGTAGTCAGTGTAATTTATTGTCTTCCAGTAAAACCATATCAGTTTAATTTGAACTTTGCGCGTCTCCCTCAGGCGCTGTCTGTGTGTGTGCGCGCGCGCGCGCGAGAGAGAGAGTGCTACTGCGAGAACAAGGCACTTTTTAATACAAACATAAAACAAGTAACTCTGAACATACGCTTCAATTATGACATTAAATAATGAAAATGTGTGTTTGTATCTTACCTCAGTTTCAGTGAACTTGTTTACATTCAGTTGATCTGTTTGCTGATGAGGTTTGTTAGAGGTGGACACTGTTACATACTGTAGATATACATAACTCGATCTGGCTTTCAAGAAACAGGACAAATTACCGACTTAAATTAAATAAATAATTTTACGTGTATGGCGCTTGTGTTGTAGGGCCATACATGCAGATTTCAGATATAAAATCAGTGATTGAATGACTAATGTTTACTCGCTGAAATTAGATGATTTCCTGTTAAGTCTAAAGGGGCATTGGCATGTTTGGGCATAGCAATATGGCAGCGAAGTGGCTTCGCTTTTATAACGTCATGGGCAATCCAGTAATCCATATAATTTATATAAATGGTCTGAATTTACATAGTCAATGTAATGTCACAAATGTGACAAAATTTGATTAGTGACTGTATTGAGTAGAAACTGCACATATTGTAAAAACAACACTGTTCATTTCCAGGTTCAAATTCAATTTTGTATTCTATATTTTCAGTGTACAACAGAGGTTATCTAGCAAGAGACGGGCCACTTTATATTTAAAGAGGAGAAATTGGAACGCCCAACCAAGAAGCGTCCTACGGTCAACGGATGTTGAAAGGAAGTCCCCCCTTCGTTTAAAAAGCCAATCACATTTTAGATACAGACATCGCCTATCAAGCAACTCTAGAACGCGCGTGCGCATTAGCTATACAAGTCAGGAAACCTTTTTTTTTTGCGTAATCTGAGGCAAACAGGCACAATGTAGGATACCAGTTTTGTCGGATTTTATCGCGGATTTAAAATATGTTCTTTGATCGTAATTCTTGAGATTTCGGTGTCCCCAATTCAAGTAGATAAGAGCTGCACTGTCATGACTGGAAACAGCCACCCGAAAGCGTTCCAAAAATGGCCGACAGTGGACTGACTTGCTAGAAAGACTTTGTGAATACACAGACTTTTGAAACCCAGCGTACATAAACACCATAACTCATATTCTCTGTGAAACCACACCCTCTGTGCAAAACCAGCTGACAGATTCGGATAGTTTTTGCAGGTTGCAAAGCATTTGAGTACTGCATTTGATTGTTTTCCAATAACCGTAATCTTTAGGGTTATTGGAAAGTAACAAGTAATGATCATCTTTCAGGCTGCAACCACGTCCAGCTGCTTGACCAGTGGAGGATATCTTACATTCACTGATCATTACAATACATCAGCCAAAACACAAGCCCAACCTCTAATTTGCCTCGGAATTAGAGCTTTATTTCTCACCTTGCTTGTTTTCGGTCAGCTGTCTCTCAAACTCGTCAAAATCTGACATTTTCCAGCGACTCCAACAAGGAGAATGCCAGTGAAACGTGCTAGCTAATAGCTAGCAACTCCGCGACTGCTAATATATCGCAAACAGAACTAAAGTTCACACCAAGCGTGAAGCAATTAAGAAACCACTGGTTCTGTTAGTGAAGGCTGCGCAGCGGAGAAAGCAGAGCGACGATTAATGAAAGCAGCAGGAATCGAGCTGGAGTCTTCCAGAAGCGCCCAGCACATACAAAGTCTGTCATGAGGGAAACACACGCACCGACAGCTGCGCAGGAGGGATACACGAACGCTCTGCTCGTGCAAGAGCTCATATATTCCTGAAAACCACGTTAGTGCGTTAACAGTAGCCAGTATTTCCCACAAAATCTCTGAAAAGCGAAGGCCATAAGAATGCGCTCACTAAGGTCAATAGCCACTCTCAAACACTTCCGGGTTAACTTCACATTTCAAGCCGAAATACAAATTATCATATAAAGCGTCTCGAGTACAGCAGCTGTTTCCGGGGTCGTGTGAATGAAGGAACATAAACACGTGTTTTCCGTGCAAGAAATATACAAATATAAACACTGGTAGAACGACGTATTTGTTGTGTATCTAACGGCGCCCACTACCGGATGATCAGTTCATTGGCGGTAGGTGAGCAGCAGTGTGTGCTCTCATTTGGACGCGTGCTGCGGTGCAGCGATCGATTGTGCTGCGTTTATATCAAGATATTATATATTTTAAGGACACGCATAGATTAGGATATCATTTTGTGTTATATCGCGTCGTCACTAACCAGGATCTTACAGTTTTAGTGCTGTTGTCAGGCGTGCTGGTTGTGTGTGGTTGAATACTCGTTACCATATAAACTTGAGCAAGTTTTAATAGTTTTACCAATAAGAGGAGTAGGTGGACACTTGCATAAAGCTCATCTAGCCACAGTGCAGCGGTGACCTCAACTGTCTTCACTTCTTTGCGGCCCGATACTCCCCCATATTGCATTGGAAATAGTAAGTACATGACAGTGGATGCATGCCTACTCACTTTCATGTTGTTATACTGCTGTGTCTCAAATTCTTGTGAGCTGTCTACTTAGATGGCATTTGTAGACAGTAAAGACGCCATCTAACGTTGAGACCGGGAATGTGCACGAGTGATCAGATCTGCATCAGTTCAAGCATTACCTCCATTCAGGTTATTCCCAAATAGTTGTCTGGGGGTTTGAGACCCCTCGAGACAATCCGTAATTTGCACTGCCCAATTAAGCATAGGATTCAAACAAAATATATTAATTTGGCTGAAAAGTGGATAATACCTGTTTTTTTTGAATGTATATTAACTCATCGGGTCTTTGAAACAATGACAGTTTGTTTGAACCTGCCGAGTTGACAACAGTCCCACATACTTGCCGGAACAGGTAGTTTTCAACAGCTAGATATAAATGCAAGGGCTTTAAAACCTAGCTGACGATCGGTTCTGCAGTGAACTGAATGACCGGAAGCAATATTCTAGCATGGCCAGTGCCCAGTGCTTTTCATTATGGACATATGGACTACTGGCAAAGAGAGTCAGTCATTCAACTTATTTTATTTGTGAAATGAAACGTGTGTGTATCTTCAGGAAAAGATCAGGGGCTTGGGACAATTAGGGGACAACATTTTGAGGTCCACAATTTTTTTTCTGAGGTCTTGGCTGAAAAAAAAATCAGCCAAGCCCTCAGGAAAAAAAATTAATTGTGGATCTCCACAAGTCTGGTTCAAACTTGGGAGCAATTTCCAAATGCCTGAAGGTACCACGTTCCTCTGTACAAACAACAGTATGCAAGTATAAACACGATGGGACCACGCAGCCATCATACCGCTCAGGAAGGAGACACATTCTGTCTCTGTCAACGTAGTTTGGTGCAAAAAGTGCAAATCAATCCCAGAACAACAGCAAAGGACCTTGTGAAGATGCTGGAATAAACCGGTAGAAAAGTATCAATATCCACAATAAAACGAGTCCTATATCGACATATCCTGAAAGGCTGCTCAGCAAGCCAATGATCCAAAACCGCCATAAAAATGCCAGACTACAGTTTGCAAGTGCACATGGGGAAACAAATAGTTGTTTTGTTTTTTCTCCCAATTTGGAATGCCCAATTCCCACTACTTAGAAGGTCCTCGTGGTGGTGCGGTTATTCACCTCAATCCAGGTGGTGGAGGACAAGTCTCAGTTGCCTCCTCTTCTGAGGCCGTCAATCCACACATCTTATCATGTGGCTCGATGTGTATGAAACCGTGGAGACTCCGCACGTGAAGGCTCATGCGCCCCTCTCCGCGATCCAGGCACAACTTACCACATGCCCCATTGAGAACGAGAACCACTATTCCTGACCACGAGGAGGTTACTCCATGTGACTCTACCTTCCCTAGCAACCGGCCCAATTTGGTTGCTTAGGAGACCTGGCTGGAGTCACTCAGCACACCCTGGATTCGAACTTGTGACTTCAGGGCTGGTATTCAGCATCAATACTCACTGAGTGAACTCCTGAGTGGGAGTTCACTAGTTCGAATCCCAGGGTGTGCTGAGTGACTCCAGCCAGGTCTCCCAAGCAACCAAATTGGCCCAGTTGCTAGGGAGAGTAGAGTCACATGGGGTAACCTCCTCATGGTCGATATAATGTGGTTCGTTCTCCGTGGGGCGCGTGGTGAGTTGAGCGTGGATGCCGCAGTGGATGGCGTGAAGCCTCCACACACGCTATGTCTCCGTGGCAATGCACTCAACAAGCCACGTGATAAGATGCGTGGGTTGACGGTCTTAGATGCGGAAGCAGCTGGGATTCGTCCCCCGCTACCTGGACCACGAGGACTTAAAAGCGCATTGGAATTGGGCATTCCAAATTGGTTGAAAAAGAATACTCGCTGAGCTACACAAGCCCCCGGCATTTCACTTTCTTAGAATATAGTAGTGATCCTAACTGACCTAAAACAGGGAAAGATTTCTATGATTAAATGCCAGGAATTATGAAAAACTGAGTTTAAATGTATTTGTGTATGTAAACTTCTGACTTCAACTGTAGTTAATAATAACAATATTAACAAAATTAATATCTGGATAAATAGACTTGATGTTAAATAAAACAATATTAATTATACAATAATAATTTTATATTAACCACTTTTAGTGTATGAATCAAATCTCTGACTAATTTTCATTTTGAAATGTTTATTTTTTTATAAGCTCCTCATTCCAAATCTGGAGAAATGCTGTCCTCTCCTCCTCTGTCGGTGCATTAGTTTTGTAGGCTATGTTAATTAAATAGTCAAAATATTTGGAAATATGTTAATGAGAAAAAAGGTTTGTTTCAGTAGCACAATTGCACTGTTCATGCAAATTTGTAATTATTGAAATGTAATTTCAAATTAAACTAATTGTTTAAATTATAACATAAAAGGATTACAGGGTAATTTTATAAGTGTAGAATAGAAAAAAATGGCCCTTGTAAAGGTAATAAATGGCCTTGGAAATCAAATATTACCCCTTAATGGAAAAGTTGATATCTGACCCTGGTTCAATCTGACGGAATTGAGAAAAGTACCCCTGTTTTAGTGTCACAAGTTTTTTTTATTGTGGGTTGGAGAACTTGACTAAAAAAATTACTCGAAAATCCCCTTCCCTAGATTAGAAGCGCATGTGAGGTCCATAAATGCAGTCTTGGTAAGCAGCTCGCTGGGTTCTTGAGACACAGCCAGTGTCATTGAGACGATGTTGTATCTGATTTGCTGTACACTCTTTGTTGGGCTCTAAAAAAACTTTAGGTGGCACAGTCAGACACTTATGCCCATAATTTGTATTATAGTACACTAGTCTAGATTATGCACATACACATAGTGGTGGGTACAACATCAGACATTAATAAATGGTTCTCTCCTTAGTGGCCAGAATTGGCAGTCTCTCCACCAAAGGATCAGTGCTGTTACTGTGTGACATGCAGGAGAAGTTCAGACCCAGTATTTTACAGTTCACAAACATTGTGAGCAATGCTGCAAGATTGCTACAGGTACAATCAGCACCCTCAGTTTATCAAAGCTGCTGGCGTTTGTCATAGAATACAATCTCTGTCACCTTTATAGACTGTATTATATGCTGTCATTACTGCATCTTGGCCGATATCTTCTTTTATCTATGATGTATATTGATCAGATGCTGATCTTCACATAAATAATAGTGTAAATAGTGTTTAGTTATAGACCAGGATGATTAACCAGGCAGCCAATATTTTGACATTTTAAGATGACCTGTATTGGCTGATTAACATCAATTCCAAATAAATCCGCTGACAGCCATGTCAATGTTTTATTAGCATGTTCTGTTTCAAAATATTTTTAGTGAATTTGAATCAATGTTGTGTAAAATAATTTTATATTAGGTTTATTTCATTTCAGCAATTTACATCTTGGTTACCTTTGTCTTAGTAAATGGCAGGCAGCCAGAACCATATTTATACTATAACCATATTTATACCCTCTCAGGGATGTCGAATCCTGGGCATCCCCCAGATTTTGACAGAGCAGTATCCTAAAGGTCTGGGCCCAACGGTGCCTGAGCTGGGGGCGGAGGGCTTGAAGCCTCATGCAAAGACTAGTTTTTCCATGCTGACTGAGAGTGTGGACAGCTCGCTCAAGAGTCTGGGAGATCCTCAGCAAGTCATACTGTGTGGCATTGAGGCTCAAGCGTGCATCGCGGTAATGTCAGTTAAAATGCTTAAACTGGTGCTTCTGCAGATATTTTCACAATTATCATTTCCTGATCACGATCTTTATGTTTCTTGTTCTACTATAGTGCACAACCTATGATCTCCTGGAGCGGGGCATGGAGGTTCATATTGTTGCAGATGCCGTCTCCTCTCGTAGGTATAAATGACTTAAATCACATTTTTCTTAAGAACATATTACAAATCGGTTATGATGTTTTATTTTTGCTTTAACTTAAGGAAGGTATGTAACAAGGTTAAGGTTCGGAAAGGAGGGAGTGGGAACTGGCAGAACAGTCAAAACAATTTATAATAAGAACTTAAAAAGACACACAACATAAACACACACATGGCAGCTGCATGTGGCTCTCTCTCTCTCCTAAACTGCCGTGTTCTGCCGCATTTATCCCTCTCCTCGGCTGATTAGCCCAATTGGGGGCCGGGCCTGCATAATCATGGCCCGGCCCCATCCTCCTCCTCGTCACATGGTATTATTACATGATAATACCAAAGTAAGATAACTAATGTCTTAAAAGCAATGTAAAAAGAAGAACTGCTACATAGCTTAATGTGACTCACGCCCTTATATATTCAAGCACAAACTCAAGTCTAGTATATTTCAGCAGTGATGGATGGCCTCTATAAGCCTTTTTCTAAAGCTCCAAAAAAAGAGTGTTCGCATGTAGAAGATCTCCATTTGTTCAGGTAGTTGTGCAGAATCTGCAGTAAGTCAAGCCTTAAAGTGATAGTGAAGGTGTTGAAAGCATATCTGCCTGTTGTTTTTCAGTCAGACAGATCGGCTTTTTGCGCTGTCACGACTGAAGCAGAGTGGGGCTTTTCTCACCACTACAGAGGGAGCTTTACTGCAACTAGTGCAGGATGCCAAGCACCCCAGCTTTAAAGAGGTATCTATCTATCTGTCTATCTATCTGTCTGTCTCTGTCGGCCTGTCTATCTATTTGTCTGTGTATCTGTCTATACATCCATCCATCTTGGCTTCTTTTATTGTGCTTTTTTAACTATACCTTCTTTCTAAGTACATGATTAAGAAACATTATGGAAAATATGATTTTTTTAAAGGGTCTTGTTGAAATTGTAGGTTAGCCTTGAGCGTGCCCGTTTGTGTGAACTAGAGTGTATTAGGAGGTGCTCAGGTGGTTGGGATTATGTGGTGAATAAGATCACGTTCAGCTATTGTGATCATGTCATTACCTGTCCTTCGTTTGTGCACACAGATCCAGAAGCTGTTGGCTCACCCCTCCCCTGATACAGGCCTACTGGCCTTCTTCAGCTCTCTGTAGGGCCACTCACACGCCACACCCTATAGACGTGATTACATAAATTACTGTAACTCAGCACAGACTGCTCTCTGTCTTGTTGGACTCCTATGAACTATGCATTTACATGTTCAGATATTCAAACAAAGAAACACATTTAAAATTTCAAATCATTGTTATTTTCATGTAATTACTTGTCAGTAATAGTATTTAGGAATCTAAATAGAGTTAAAAGAGTTCAAATTAAGAGTACATTTCTGTTGTATTCTGTACATGCAACACATAAAAAGAAAATAAAGCTTCTTGTACCATAATTGTAACTTCATGTTTGTTAATACATATGGTGTGAATAAATGGGTTATTATAAATACCATTGTAATAGTATATAGTTTCTGGCTTTTGTACTAATGTTTGTTTGTTTTTTTTCTCAATGCATTGTGGCTTTTCGGTAGCCGAATCTACCCCCAGGTAGTCAATCAATAAAATTTCATTGCTCTTTTCATTCTAAACTAAACCAAAAATGTGTCACATTTAACACGTATTATACTGTATGTCATTATGCATTACCATTAATAGTATTAAAGCCTTAAGAAGAGTACATGTTCTGCTATACGAGTGTCATCCACATAAATGTATAAAACTTGCATTTATTACAAATATTGTTTTGTTTTCATCCCTTAAATACATGAGATTAATCTAATTTAATGTACAACGATCTATTGATTTAAAGGGATAAAAAAAAAAACTACATCTAAATATTTACAAGTACCCCATGGGTTAAACTTATCCTTGGTTGGGAATCACTCCAAGCATGAAGTGTGAACTGCACCAGGATGTAAAGATCAATGTGGGCCAAGTCAATCTGAATGGAAATTATTACACCGAGTTCCCGCCTACAGCTCCACTCATGTCTTATTTCAGCAGTGAAACAGGAACTTACTCACCAGTAAAACATAAATGCAGCCATGATAGGAAGGAGGAGAGAACGAGAGAGGGGAGGAGAAAGACATAGTGTGCTCAAATGTCAAATGGAGGGTGGACTTTGTGACGTTCAACACAGGCAGAAAGGGAGGGGGATTGAGAAAGAAAGGGAAGAACTTTTTCCGATAGCTTTTTCTTCTCCCAAATGATACATTTATACGAAACGAATTGATTCAATCGCTTTTACTGGCAAATGAATGCTGCAATAAGCAGAAAGGAGTGAAGAGAGAGGAGTAAACATTTACTGAACTTCCTCAGCTACTCCTGTGCAACAGATGACCGCATTAAAAACTGACACAGTGTGAAGTCTGTGGCCTCTTGACAGGAGGTATGTTTTTCTTTCCATTTTTTCTCCTACTACTACTCATCCTCATATATTTATTGCTCCGTAGCCTGTACGAGGGAAGAGTGTAAGTTTATCTAACCTTTGATCAGCACAGTATGCAGCTATTCTAATGCTTGAAGTATTGAAGTTTCTTTTTCAAACCATTACATCATGAATTTGAAATGAGATTCCGTGTGACGTGATTTCTATTCCAAATCAGTCTTTCAGTTGTATGTAACATAAAATTATACACTTTGTTAAATGGTTCATAGTTTAGTTGGAATGCATGGATTCAATATTATTACATAATGTTTTGTTTTCTCTGCACTGCAGACTTTGAGCATTGAGCATGACTTCAGAATTGAACTCAAGCTTGACAAGCATTGACTGGCTTCCCCAGTTGGGAATCAGCACCTTGCGTTCAGGAAAAGAAAGAGTGGAACAAAAGAAAGAACAAGGAAGAGAGAAGGACATCCCCCCCATATGTACAGCATCTCCTGCATCTAATTCCAAAGGAAAACCCCCACACAGCTATGCCACTCTCATCGCCATGGCAATTAGTTCATCCCCTGAAAGGAAGCTAAGTTTGAATGACATTTACACATGGATCAGTGATAGATTTCCTTTTTATAGCAGAGCAGGAAGAGGATGGAAGGTAAAGGCCACTATATGACCACTTCCTCATGATGCGTCTGCACACATCATGTTTGCGGTTGTGCTCGAATAGGGTATTTTTGTAGGCTATCAGTCTTCACACTTTATTGATTTGATAAACAAATCTACAAAGAAACTATTATGAAATTAAAATACTGCTGAATGTTTAGATTTTTTTTTTATACATTAACCCAAAGAAATTAATTGTGATTCTTCATTATTTAAATTTCTACAACGTTTTCAACATGGCACCATTTCTTATTATACCATTCTATGTGCTTTTTGATGCTTTGAAGTCTTGGCCTTAAAGACCTGGACAACTGATAGACTTGTATTGCCAAGAAGCTCTTTTGTATCATAGCCTACAGCCTGTTTCAGAGAATCAAAGTAAATGGACTGCTTCTTAAATAGGATTTATTGCAGTTTTGTGATCAGTGTGAATTGACGAATTGGAGGTGTGTAATTGCATTTCTCAGGAAATGTGTTGCAATCTGTTCACAAGTACATCATAAGTAAAGCCAAATGATTTGTAAGGCTATTTTACTTGAAATTAAGCATGTTCTGACTATTTGGAGCCTGTGCATGTTGAGTTAAAAAAAATGTATTGAAGATTTTAGGATAAGATTTTGACATATCAAATTGACACTATCTGTTGTCTCTCAGAACTCAATTCGGCACAATCTGTCCCTTAATAAATGTTTCCGGAAAGTTCCCCGACCACAGAGTGACCCTGGAAAGGTGATGTAGTCTCATTTGATCTTTTCTTCAGTAATATCTGAGGTTTATTCATCATGAATACGAGTGATTATTTCTCCCACTCAGTTAAATCCTTAAACCTTCAGCCAGCTCTTTAATACATCTTAAAGGAATAGTTCACTCAAATTCTATCATTATTTACTCACCCTTTTTTCATTCCAAACCTATATCTCTCTTGCTTCTGAGAAGCACAAAAGGAGATGTTTTAAAGAATGTTGCGATCACTAATTTCCATACAATAGCTGTTGATATTGATTCATTAGAAAAAACTTAAACAAGCACCCAAAAGTATCATAAAAATAGTCCACACAACTTGCATCATGCATCGTATACCATGCATCATATTCTAAGTCTTTGGAAGCCATACAGTAAATTTGATTTGACTTACAAGTGAATAATGATCGATTTCGGTCTGTAAATCAACTCACGTAAACAGTGCCCAAATCAAATATGGCAACATATCAATAACATCAAACCTCATTGGTCCTGGTGTTATGACATCATGATGTTTGGTCAAAAGATGCACAACAACCAGTGAGGTTTGATGTTATCATTTGGTATATGGTGCAAAAAAATGCCTTTTTAAGACACTTTGGGTGCTTTTTTTTTAAGCTTTGAACTGAGTCGCTATGAACTGCGTTTGTATGTAAATAAAACATTTAATTTTGCGTTTCTCTGAAGAAAGAAAGTCAGACGGGTTTGAAATGACATGAGTGTTATCATGAGTGAATAATGGCAGAATATTTATTTTTGGCTGAACTGTTCCTTTCAGAGTTTGTTTCAAATCATCAGATCCATTTGCTCAAAAGCTAAAAGAACTCCACTTCTCTCTTTTAAGGGTTCATATTGGACAATGGATGGACCGCCTGACTCAACACAACACAGAGGTGTCAAACGCCCTCATCCTGAAGAGGAGGTACATTACATAAAGCATACTGCATTTCATCAACGAGATGTGTAAATGTATATTTAAAAAAATCAACAGTATTTCGTTCACTGACACCTCCATCCCTGATCCAGGCTCCATCCTCAGAGACCAAAGAGCCTTTCAATCAACCGGAGCCCCTCCCACCTCTCCCAGATGTCAATAGCACATTCTCTTCCCTTCCATGCAAGGTACAAAGTTATCTCTTCTTCTTTCTCTATTTCTATTAAGGATTAAGATCCATTCAGAGCAGAGAATCGGGAAGTGAGAGTGTAGGGTTGGGGACAAGACGACATAGATGTGTAATTGGTAGACTTTAAAAGCTCCATAAATTCAAAATGTGACTTTTGTGGCTTTAGTTCATGTTAGATTTGAATCCAGCAATTTGTTAGAATACTCCAAAATGTTGACAAAGTTAACCTTTTGCAGGTATTTACATTTTAAAACATATTGTTGAAATTTAAACATTTAAATTTAAATGTTTAAAAATTACAGTTAAAATGTAAAATTGACAGTTTTTCTCTTGTGGGAAAATGGACCACAAATATTGATGATTCATCTTGCACTACACAGATTTTGGTCCAATTAAATGCTCTCTAGTATGAGAATATTCAGACCCCCTAAAACCCATTTTCTTAATTAATATTTACTGTCTTGTCTTGTTTACCAGAAAAAATTTAAATATTATTAAAACATTATATATGTACTTGACAAGCAGTATGGTATAATATACTAAGTCTTGTTTTATGAGAAATATGACAAAAAAATTAAAAATTTAAGCTAATGCTTAAAACAAGAAAAAAAATCTGTTAATAGGGTAAGAAAAATAAACTTGTTTTCGCTTATAAGTTGAAAAAAGTCGATTTTTTTATTTATTTTTTTTTACAACCCATTGGCAAATATTTTTTTCTTGTGTTATATACATTAACCACACTTAATTTATTTAGGTTTCTCTGAATACAACAAACAATATTGTATGCCATTTTGCTTGTCAAGTAAATGTATCTTGTTTTAAGAATGTTTAGATATAGGGGGGCCTGTGTAGCTCAGCAAGTAAAGATGCTGACTACCACCCCTGGAGTCACAAGTTCGAATCCAGGGCCTGCTGAGTGACTCCAGCCAAGCTTCCTAAGCAACCAAATTGGCCCGGTTGCTAGGGTGAGTTGAGTCCTGTTGGGTTAACCTCATCATGGTCACTATAATGTGAGGTTCTTGCTCTCTGTGGAGCGCATGGTGAGTTGTGCGTGGATGCCGCGTAGAATATTGTGAAGCCTCCATACGCTAGGTCTCCGCAGTAAAGCTCTCAACAAGCCGTATGATAAGATGCGTGGATTGATGGTCTCGGATGCGGAGTCAACTGAGATTCGTCCTCTGCCATCTGGATTGAGGCGAGTCACTACTCCACCACGAGGACGAGTCCCGTTGGGAATTGGACATTCCAAATTGGGGAGAAAAGGGGAGAAATAAAAAAAGAATGTTTAGATATTTTACTTGAAAACAAGACAAAAATGCTAATAAAGAAAAGTAGTTTTTGCAGTGCTGCAACAACCTAGCAAATAGCAAATCATTGTTTGAAGCTGTGGCATAACTACAGCCTATTCTATATGTCCCATCCAAATTTTCTATCAGTATAGCAGCAAATATGTCAAATCAGTACAAGTGAATAATAACTTCGATTTCGGTCTGTAAATGAACTCACGTAAACAGTGCCCAAATCAAATATGGCAACATGTCAATAACATCAAACTTCATTGGTCCTGGTGTTATGACATCATGATGTTTGGTCAAAAGATGTAAAACAACCAGTGAGGTTTGATGTTATCACTTGGTATATGGTGCAAAAAATGCCTATTTAAGACACTTTGGGTGCTTTTTTTAAGCTTTGAACTGAGTTGCTATGAACTGCGTTTGTATGGAAATAAAACATTTAATTTTGCGTTTCTCTGAAGAAAGAAAGTCAGACGGGTTTGAAATGACATGAGTGTTATCATGAGTGAATAATGGCAGAATATTTATTTTTGGCTGAACTGTTCCTTTCAGAGTTTGTTTCAAATCATCAGATCCATTTGCTCAAAAGCTAAAAGAACTCCACTTCTCTCTTTTAAGGGTTCATATTGGACAATGGATGGACCGCCTGACTCAACACAACACAGAGGTGTCAAACGCCCTCATCCTGAAGAGGAGGTACATTACATAAAGCATACTGCATTTCATCAACGAGATGTGTAAATGTATATTTAAAAAAATCAACAGTATTTCGTTCACTGACACCTCCATCCCTGATCCAGGCTCCATCCTCAGAGACCAAAGAGCCTTTCAATCAACCGGAGCCCCTCCCACCTCTCCCAGATGTCAATAGCACATTCTCTTCCCTTCCATGCAAGGTACAAAGTTATCTCTTCTTCTTTCTCTATTTCTATTAAGGATTAAGATCCATTCAGAGCAGAGAATCGGGAAGTGAGAGTGTAGGGTTGGGGACAAGACGACATAGATGTGTAATTGGTAGACTTTAAAAGCTCCATAAATTCAAAATGTGACTTTTGTGGCTTTAGTTCATGTTAGATTTGAATCCAGCAAGTTGTTAGTATACTCTTAAATGTTGACAAAATTAACCTTTTGCAGGTATTTACATTTTAAAACTTTTTTTAAATTGTTATGCTAACGGTACGGTAACACGCTCAACAAGCCACGTGATTAGATGCGAGTATTGGCAACTGGAGGCAACTGAGATTCGTCCTCAGCCACCCAGATTGAGGCGAGTCACTACTCCACCATGAGGACGAGTCCCGTTGGGAATTGGGCATTCCAAATTGGGGAGAAAAGGGGAGAAATAAAAAAAAGAATGTTTATATATTTTACTTGAAAACAAGACAAAAATGCTAATAAAGAACAGTAGTTTTTGCAGTGCTGCAACAACCTAGCAAATAGCAAATCATGGTTCAAAGCTGTGGCATAACTACAGCCTATTCTATATGTCCCATCCAAATTTTCTATCACTATAGCAGCAAATATGTCAAATCAGTACAGAAAACTTTTTTTCGATTTAACGATTTCATAAGATTTTATTGAAAATGGCACTGACACCTTGAAATTGATTCTACTGCTACACTAGTGTTGTTTTCAGTCTGCGTTCAAAATCAATTTGATTTTTTACTTTGATTTTTATTTGGCACATACATCAACATCCATTCAAATAAGTAATGAATGTGTGCTGACTCTGTTTCCACAGCAACGTCAAACTGCCCCAATACCTGCATCTTTTCCTTCCTTGATTCCTTCGAACCCCCATGTGGATCCTCCTCTCCGATTCTCCTTTGCTGATTTGAACCTACCGGACCTGTACAATTCCTTTCAGTCTCTCTGTCGGTCTGTTAGAGAGAGAGTCACCTCGCACTGTAAGTGTGAACAACGAGTGGATTATGATGTTCTGTATCTTTAAATCTGTATTTCAGAGAGGTTTAACATTAAATTGCACATGATTCACAATAACTGTCTCTTTTTCACTCTCTCTTATAGCGGATGTTCCCAACTTGCTTGGACTTACCAACGACAGTACACCACTTCATACCCCAACCCTGCCTCCTCTCTCCCCCTGCCTGAACCCCAACACTAACCAATACACAAACCCAACCCCTAACCCAAACCTTATTGCCAATCGCAACTTCAACCCAAATACACCTAATACTAACTCTAGTTTTATTCCCAACTTACATCCAAACCACAACCAGAACCCCTCTAACATTCATTCAAACACTGAGCCTGACAAGCTTCTACACAGTAATGGTAAGTATTCTTGCACAGTGTTGAAATGTGTCAACAGGATATGTGTTTTGATCAGTGATCCATATCATCTCTCTCACTCTCAGTTGTTCCTGCAGACTGGTTCAGTAATGCAGATTCTTTGAGAGAGAGTTTCAGGATTGCTAGTAGTCTGGACTGGGCTAACATTGACCTCACCTGTCACCCTGGTCAGTACTCAGCTGCAGACTACATTTAGATGTTTATAACACTAGCATGAAGAATTCAGATTTGAATTTAAAAGTGTTGGTTTCACTTCTCCAATCTGATTGGACAAGCTGTGTTCCTGATATTTAGTGAGAGTGCTGATATTTAGTACAGCCCTGGAAAGCTTCAATAAACATAATAACTTCCAATATTGTGTCTAAAATGTAAGTTACTCAGTATTAACTTGTTTTATAGAGCTATTGTATAAAAGCAATATTACATTTACAATGTAAAAACTTGATGTTATAGTGAATATCCATGCTAATATTGAGTATAACAGCACTCTTTCTTGTGTGATATTGTCCTGGGAAGGGAAAGTTGTAAACCAATTGCTTAAATGTTAAAGAAATGTTCTGGGTTCAATACAATTTAAGCTTAATCAACAGCATTTGCGGCATAATGTTGAGTACCATAAAAAATTATTTAAACTCATTCCTCCTTTTCTTTATAAAATGCCAAAATCTTTGTTCCAGTGAGGCACTTGCAATAGAATTGTATGGAGGCCAGTCTTTGAATGTAGCCACAAGACATTAACAGAATGTGTGTTTACATGATTTTAGTGTGATAAAATCACTTACTAAACTTTTCTGTGTAGTTACAGCCTATTTTACAACTTGGTTACCATGACGATGTAATGCCAACAAACACTAAAACCCTAAATGACTAAAAATTACAATTTAAACAACTTTACAGTTCAAATAATGCACAAGTTTTAAAAGAAGAATTAATGCAAGTGCTTTTATAAAATTATGAGCTTCACATTTCTGTGTTTAAACAGTCCAAATATTGGCCACATTCACTTTCATTGTCCACATTCACTTCCACTGTAAGTGCCCCATTGTAAGCTCAATTTTTGTCTGCACGAGTCCAAATAAATGTTTGCAGTAATCAACATTATGCAACAAATGCTGTCGATTGAGCTTAATTTGTATTTAACCTGAAATATTCCTTTAAATAAATCATGAATGCATCCATAAACACTGCTAGACTACTTCACTATAAGGTAGAAAACAGTTATTAAGTGTCTCTATCTGTTATCTTCTCATATAGACCTGGTAGAGAGTATGCGTCAGGCTGAGCTCTGTGACTGGGCATTGGATGCGAATCTCTTCACATCTCTTTGTGATTCGCTCAACCATTTCTTCACTCAGAAGGGTCTTATTGGCTCCTCTTCTGGTGGCCACTCCTCGTTGGGACAAATTACCCCACCTCCTTTCAGTATGCCATCCACTAACCCTCCCACCCTGGCTAGTTTGACACAACCCTCTCCACTGATCTACCCCTCCCAACAGCCTCCTGGTGAACCTACCCTCCACAGTCCAACGAGAACCCTGACCCCTCACGCCCAGAACCAGACAGCACAGATACCACCAGGGATGCAGCCCACAACAAGCCAGCCTCTTACTCCTAACGGTATGTTGAGAGATAGTCCTCGTACTCCTTACAGCAGTGGTTCTCAACTTCCCGACCTATAAATGGGGCATAGGTCTGAGACATCAGAGAAAGAATGCTCAAAGCTAATAATAAAATGCAACTAACAATATAATCAGTTTTCAAAAAGTCACACATATATTTAGTTGTTTATGTCAAAAGCTGTGCGTTGAACTAACTCTACCGTATTTTGGCACAAATTGTTCTGACATGCCCTCATCCTTGAAAACCATTATCAAAACTAAACAAAAAACATATACAGTATATGACCCAGGCTACATAAAATACAGGGTCACTTGCAACAAGGCTAAACATGTTTGGGCTAAACACAATGTGCAGTGAATTTCTGGTTGCAGAGAGCATTAAACCATTGAAATAATGTTTTTATTGAATCTGTAATGCATTCACAAAATCTTCAAAGTTGTATTCTCATATTCAGCATATGTCATGTTAATAGTTTTGCATATTATTAGGCCTATACAGTTCAGTGGCAATATCAAGAAATTTCAATGTTTGATTTTAAGGTCATTTTAGTTTACTTTTGTACTATATGTCCAATGTAAAATCTGGATCCTAAAGCAAAAATAGGACAAAAAAACTGTTAGGATATATAAACATTCTCACACAATACTCTGCACTGTACCCCAAACAAGAGTAAAACAATATTCACTATACAACAATGCTCATGTACTTGTACTGTACCTTTCACCTTCAGCTTCATTGATCTTCTATCCTTAATTGATCTGCCCTGTCCTGATATTGTCAATCACAGACAGATCATAATTCATTTGGTCCGACTGCTCAAAGCAATCTAACATGTTGCTGTTTTGGCTTACACAGCACTTCAAACTCAGCCACTGACTCCAAGCAGTCGTCCACCTTTGAAGAATCTTCATAGCAACAGTGAGGAGATCCAAGATGACTTTGATTGGGATTCCCTTATTGAGTGACTTGTGATTCATTGGCAAACAAACATACAGAATACACAGTAAAATAAAATATATCATGAGCCAATGCCACAGTTTTGTCAACAACGAATTGAGGCAAACTCATTAATCTTTAATGAGTGTTTTATGTATATATGGAACAAAGGCAGATGTCAGGAAACCACAAACTGAACATCATTCAGGTATTTGTTTCTCTTCAGTATGGCCCTACTTTACATTTACTGCTGCACAAATTGTTTGCATGTTGAAATGCTGGTACACAAAGATTGCCACCTACAGTGAGAATAACCAAACCTTACAATGTTTTCATTAGTATAACATCCCTTTTTGCTTTAGTGTAACTATGCCCAGCTGCCTCTTTTATCGGAGTACCTGTACACAAAGTGACAATGTAAATAACACTAGCACTTCCAAAGCCCTAGCCAACAGAATGTCTACATTTTTCCTAAATGTTGATATAGGCTTCCCTAACTTGCAATCATCAGTTAGTTCTACAGGTAGTGAAAACTTTTTTACAGCTGTGCAGAAATGGTTGTAAATTGCATGTACACTAACAATTTGTGGGTAAAGAAATCAAATGTAACTACACTGAGGTATATGATAATACGTTTGGGTGTATTTTGACTGAAAATGACAATGACATTTTTTACTTAATATTGCACAATTATTTGCTATCTGTTCACTTTAGGATATCCCTCTGGGGACCTAAACCTTTTAAAAAAAGAAACATTGAAATTGATCTTACAATTGCCTGAAGAGTGAATGCAAACCAACGCAACAATAAAGCTTGGACAATTTCATTTTGTGGATGTTTTTTATTTTATTTTACATTTCATTATTTTTTTCCCCCCTTTATTTTATTTTTAAAGTCAACACCACACAATTTATGACCATAGCCAATATTAGAGAAATATGTCATTTTCATATATATATATATATAAAATAATTCATTGAAAGTAAATAATTACAGCATGGATTATATCGTTCAGTCCCCAATTTTTGTTGTATGATTTCACTTAATCATTCAGGCCCATTTTTTAATTGTATTTATTTTATTTTTTTACAGTTTTAAAAAGCTTAAGCATAAAAACTTAATTCTCCCCATTTTGTGTAAATCTAAAAGGGAAAAGGTGAAGTGAAATTCAAGGACAGTCATTGCTTCTCATGTGAAAAGATGTTGAATTAATGCTTTGATTCTTACAAGAGTTGAAGAAAACTACTAAAATGAATAATTGAAAATAAAGGACCCTTATAACAAAAGATGGGTCAAGTCATAATGTGAGACTATGCTCCTAAAACCCCAACAAATGCACAGCAGTGAGCTGAGTGAAAAGACTGGACAAGTCATCATACACACACTGACTCTCCCCAAAACACAGACATGCAAGCTCAAAAACACACATACTGCCCCCTTTAGCAGCTCACAAGTGTATAAGACTGAAATTTCGCGGGTCCAAGGAGACCAAGCAGGCATCTCTTTTAATGGCAATTTCCAGTGCAATTTTCCTTGGTTTAATTGTTCCCAGGAGTCAGAGACATAAGATAAAAATAAATTACACAAGATTAAACATGAAATTAAAAAACAACTATTCAATGACTTTTAATAGAGGTGTGAATGAAATGGAGAGTTTAATTCTTCTCAATCTGCTCAGTGAACCTGTCCCATGGTCATCCTTCATGCACTCTATCATCAGAGATTCACCGGCTCTTTTCTTTAACCATCAATGAAAGGGGGAGAAAGAGGTGTATGATTCACTGAGATCAGTTCATTAGTGGCTTGTTTTTTCCCTCCAACTTTTTTCATCGAGTAATAACAATCTTCCAAATATAACTATATTAACAGCCTGCATTCACTGAAAGACCCCTGCCAATCATCCATGCTTATATCTGAAAACAAATATAATATAAATTGAAAAGGGAAATAAATAGACCTCAAATACTGTGTAAAATAAAATGGAAAAAAATTGAAATGCTTTGTGAAAAAAAAAAATTATAATAATAGTTTTTTTCCCCCCATTAAATATCGATTTTTTTTTTTTTTTTCAAAACCACAAACTGTTTGTGTTGGGAGAGCAGGATTGGATTCATTGTTGATTGGATAGGGCACGTGGGATCGGTCAAAACTCAAAGGAGGAAAGGGTTGGTGCTTGTGCCTGTTGTTCCGCCTCCCACAGATCCCCCTGTTCCCATTATTCCACCCACCCCTGTCGGCCCACCCAAAATTAGTGCAGGAGGCGCAGGGCCCCCCGGGCCCATAAACAAGGGGTTTCCTGTTGGACCCAAGGGAGATATTCCACTGAATGGCATGCCCATTGGACTGGACTGTACTATTCCCATGCCTATACCAGGGGCCACCATAGGGACCCCCATTCCTGGCATACCCATCCCTGGCTGAACCATTCCCACTGTTGGTGGAGGCATGTGACTCAACATAGGATTTTGGGGAACAGGGCTTGTACGGAACTGGCTCAGACCAAGTGAAGAGGGTTGAGGGGAGATAGATGCCATTGGGTTTGCACCAAATGGATTAGAAGTTAAAGGTGGTGTTGGAGATACCCCTCGACTGGAAATTGTACTTCCCGGTGTAACACCCATTCCTGATGAAGAAGGACCTAAGAAAAAGGAGGAGCAGTAAAAGGGATAAACAAAAACAATGTTCACTTAAAAGGGGGTGTTCACATTGACCTACAGTGGAAAAGAAACCTGAACTAATTTATTTATATCAGTACAAACCTTTTCATTTAACAAGAATACAACTTATTTGTGATCAGATTTTAAAAGCTATGGCCAGTTGTGCATCCCACCATTAATGCTCCTACTACAACAAGAATACAGCAGCTAGCGACCTCCGACCAAAAAATGCTGTCAGTGTGAACGGGGCAAAAATGTGGTACAAACCCTGTGTCTGTAGGAAGGGGTTGTGAGATGCAGAGGAGATGATTGGTGGTGGTGGTTGTTTTAGTTTGGGTTTTGATGATACTAATGAGTCCAGATCCACAAGCGCTGCGTTGGGCCCCAAGAATGATTCTGGCGTTTTTCGAACAGGCAGCGAGGAGCCGAGTGGAGAAAGGTCAAAGGGCACTGGAGAGCCTGTGCTCCCTCCACCACTTGCATCACCAGTCACTGAGGAGCCTCTTCTCTCTGGATCTGCTGGGGTGTGAAGACAACAAAACAGGAAGAGAGTAAGAAACACAGGCAGATGGTTTTAAGATTTTGTGAATAACTAATATAGAACCTGGTTACAGTCAACCCTTCGGAAAGCCCGACTTTGATCAGTCCTACCATTGGCAACTATTGCCTTCCACCATGCTATCAAACAAGCTTTCTCTCTTTCTAATGTACATCTATGAAAGTCCTGTGTGTTTAAAGCCAAGGCCAAAAGTATTGGCAGAGACATAAGTTTTGTGTTTTGCAAAGTTTTCTGCTTCAGTATTTGTAGATAATTTTTTTTACACGTTTTATGGTATATTGGAAAGCAATAATAAGCATTTCATAAGTGTAAAAGGCTTTAATTGGCAAAAACATTCAATTTATGCAATGAGTCAATATTTACATTGTTGACCCTTGTTCTTTATAACCTCTGCAATTCGCTCTGGCATGCTGGATATCTGCTTCTGGGCCAAATCCTGATTGATAACGATCCATTCTTGCCTTATTAGTGCTCAGAGTTGATCACAATGTGTGGGCTTCTGCTTGTTCACTTGAGGATTGACCACAGGTTCTCTGTGGGATTAAGATCCGGGGAGTTGCCTGGCCACGGATCCAAAACTTCAATGTAATGATCTCCGAGCCACTTCATTATCACTCTTGCCTTGTGACATGGTGCTCCATCATGCTGGAAAATGCACGGATCATCACCAAACTGCTCCTGGATCATTGGCAGAAGTTGCTCTTGCAGGATGTTTCGATACCATTCTTTATTCATGGCAGTGTTTTTGGGCAGAATTGCGAGAGAGCCCGCTCCCTTGGATGAAAAGCAACCCTACACATGGATGGTCTCAGGATGCTTCACTGTTTCGATTTTCCAGGCACAACACAGGACTTATGGTAGCATTCACCTTTTCGTCTCTGGCCTTTCGATTTTCCAGATGTCCCAAACAGTCGGAAGGGGGCTTCATCAGAGAAAATAACTTCGCACCAGTCTTCTGCTGTCCAATCCTTTACTTCCTGCAGAATTTCAGTCTGTCCTTGATGTTTTTCTTGGAGAGAAGCGGCTTCTTAGCTGCCCTTCTTGACACCAGGCCATTGTCCAAAAGTCTTCGCCTCATTGTGCATGCAGATGCACTCACACCACTCTGCTGCCATTATTGAGCAAGTTCTGCACTTGTGGTGACAAGATTCCGTAGCCGACTCCTCAGGAGGAGACAGCCCTGGCACTTGCTGGACACTGGGATGTCCTGAAGCCTTCTTCACTGCAGTTAAACCTCTCTCCTTGAAATTCTTGATGAACCGGTAAATGGTTCTCTCAGGTGCAATATTCTTTGCAGCAATTTCCTTGTATGTGAGGCCATTTTGATGCAAAGCGATGATGGCTGCACATCTTTCTTTAGAGGTAACCATTGCTAACAAGAATGATGATTGGAAGCACATCTTCCCTCCTTTTATAGCAATCAGTCTGCTCTTATAATCCAATCAGAATGATAGATTCTTAGTGAGATTCAGAGTTATTTCACCTGACTAGTACTCGTTCACACTTTCTCAGGTGCTGCTGATATGATTAGGGTAATTATGTAAGCTGGTCATTTTGTGCCAGGGCAAAACAACAGTGAAATTTGTTTTTTTGTGATAAAGTTAATTTCTTTGGCCAATTAAGCTTTTTGCAATTATTTATAATGCATCTGATCACTCTGCACAATAATCTAGAAACAATCAACACCACAACAACTGAAGTAGAAAACATTATGAAACACAAAATTTATGTCACTGCCAATACTTTTGGCCACGGCTGTAGATAATTTTTTT
Source organism: Moxostoma hubbsi (assembly GCA_032164185.1). NCBI lineage: Eukaryota > Metazoa > Chordata > Actinopteri > Cypriniformes > Catostomidae > Moxostoma > Moxostoma hubbsi. The sequence goes on from JAVLUX010000015.1 coordinate 19,539,657, forward strand.
TAATAGAATTTTACAGAACATTTTGATCATGTTACCAAGCAATTAAGGGCAGAGCTGAGATAATGGTCAATTAAGTACGAAGCACAAACCCTCTTCAGTTGCAGAGTGGCCAGTATAGAGTGGAAATGTATGGGTATTACAGACAAAGTCCAAATCACAGTATTTGCTGTCCCAACTTAATTGATATAAGTACCAATGTAGAACATTATATAGAAACGGTGTCTGTTCCTCGTTTAGTAAAGCCAAACAATACATCTACTGTAGGATCTAGGAAAAATCTAATTGTAATTAAACCAGAAAATCTCAATATAAGTGAACAAAAACAATTTCTAAAGCTAGGTCTTCTAAACATTAGATCGCTCACACCTAAGGCGGTTATTGTAAATGAAATGGTCTCAGATAATAGTTTTGATGTATTTTGCCTTACTGAAACCTGGCTTAAACCAAATGATTATTTCGGTCTAAATGAGTCTACTCCGCCAGGATACTGTTATAAACATGAGCCCCGTCTGATTGGTCGTGGCGGCGGTGTTGCAACAATCTATAGAGATATTCTTAATGTTACTCAGAAAATAGGTCACAGGTTTAATTCGTTTGAAGTACTTGTGCTAAATGTTACACTCTCAGATGTAAGAAAAAAATCCCTATTATCTCTAGCCTTGGCTACCGTATATAGACCTCCAGGGCCTTACGCTGATTTCCTAAAAGAGTTTGCAGACTTTCTATCAGATCTATTGGTCAATGTCGATAAAGCAATAATTGTTGGAGATTTTAATATACACGTAGATAACACAAATGATGCGTTAGGGGCTGCGTTTACAGATTTGTTAAACTCCTTCGGGGTCACGCAAAACGTCAGTGGTCCCACTCATCGCCTAAATCATACGCTAGATTTAATTATATCATATGGAACCAATCCAACCGATATAGATATTATACCGCAAAATGATGATGTCACTGATCATTACATGGTAACTTGCATACTACGTACCACTGAAATCTGTCATATTGCGCCACGTTATCGACCAAGCAGAACAATCCTTCCAACCACAATAGATAGATTCTCAAATAGCCTACCTGATCTATCTCAGCTGCTCAGTGAACCCAAACAAACAGATGAACTAGAGGAAATGACTAGCAGTTTGAGCACCATTTTCTCTGGTACATTAGATATTGTTGCACCAATTAGATTAAAAAAGTTTAGAGAAAAAACTAGAGCACCATGGTACAACAGTGCTACGCATGCTATCAAGAGAGAAACTCGTAACTTAGAGCGTAAATGGAAACAAACTAATTTAGAGGTCTTTAGAATCGCGTGGAAAGACAGTATGTCACGTTACAAAAAGGCTCTAAAAACAGCCAGAGCTGAGCACCTCCGCAAACTAATAGAAAATAACCAAAATAATCCAAGGTTCTTATTTAACACCGTGGCTAGACTAACAAATAAACAGAGATCACCTGAGCAAAATATTCCGTTACAGTTTAGTAATGATTTTATGAATTTCTTCACTGAGAAAATAGAAAACATCAGAAACACAATTGTAAACACAACTGTTAATGTACAATCTTTTATGGTGTCTTATGACTCACCCTCAATTATCGCCCCTCAAGAACAACTACACCGCTTTACAACTATAGGACAGGAAGAGCTAAATAAACTTATCATTGCATCTAAACCAACAACATGTTTACTAGATCCAATACCCACTAAACTACTGAAAGATGTGTTACATGTAGTGGAAGAGCCTCTTCTCAATATTATTAACTCGTCTTTATTTTTAGGTCATGTTCCAAGAATATTTAAGCTGGCAGTTATAAAACCTCTCATTAAGAAACCACAATTAGATCCAAATAACCTAGCAAATTACAGACCCATCTCAAATCTTCCATTTATGTCTAAAATATTAGAAAAAGTTGTGTCCGCTCAATTGTGCTCTTTCTTGCAAGAAAATGATATCTATGGAAAATTTCAGTCAGGATTCAGACCGCATCATAGCACAGAAACTGCGCTAGTTAAAATTACAAATGATTTACTTTTGGCTTCTGACCAAGGCTGCATCTCAATATTAGTTCTACTCGATCTTAGCGCTGCGTTCGACACTATAGATCATAAAATACTCTTGGATCGACTACAAAACTACACTGGTGTTCAGGGACAGGCATTAAGCTGGTTTAGATCGTACTTATCAGACCGTTACCATTTTGTCTGTTTAAATGGGGAAAAATCAAAAATAACGTCAGTAGACTATGGAGTGCCACAAGGATCTGTGTTAGGCCCTCTATTATTCTCAATATATATGCTGCCACTTGGTAAAATTATAAGAAAACATGGAATTAATTTCCACTGTTATGCTGATGACACTCAATTATATATCTCATCACGACCAGATGAAAACACTAACTTATCTAACTTGACAGAGTGTCTTAAAGATATAAAATGCTGGATGACGTGTAATTTCCTGTTATTAAATTCCGATAAAACGGAGGTATTACTTATTGGTCCAAAAAACTACCCACAAAATCCCTTACAATACAACTTTAATTTAGAAGGATGTCCTGTTACATTATCCACTACAGTAAAAGACCTGGGTGTTATACTAGACCGCAACTTGACTTTCGAAAATCATATTTCATCTGTTACGAGAACAGCCTTTTTCCACCTTAGAAACATTGCTAAGCTACGTAACATGCTATCTGTTTCTGATGCAGAAAAGTTAGTTCATGCATTCATGACCTCGAGACTAGATTACTGTAATGCTTTATTAGCTGGTTGCCCTGCATCCTCAATAAACAAGCTACAGTTAGTCCAAAATGCAGCCGCTAGAGTTCTTACTAGGTCAAGAAAATATGATCATATAACACCGATTTTAACATCTCTACACTGGCTACCTATTAAGTTCCGTATCAATTACAAAGTATTACTACTGACCTATAAAGCCCTAAATGGTTTATCTCCGGTGTATTTAACGGATCTTCTATCGCCATACAATCCATCGCGCTCTTTAAGATCACTAAATTCGAGGCTTCTGGTCATACCTAGGATATCTAAGTCCACTAATGGAGGGAGGGCGTTCTCACATTTAGCTCCTAAACTCTGGAATAGCCTTCCTGATATTGTTCGATGCTCAGACTCGCTGTCCCAGTTTAAAACTAGATTAAAGACGCATCTCTTTAACCAAGCATTCACATAATGCTTACTTTTTATACTACTGCTGAATCAGTTATAATGCATTAATATTATGAACATCAGCTATGCTAATTATTTCCCGTCTGCTTTTCTGCTGTTATCTCGGGACGCCAGTCCCGAGGTAAATAGCGTTCGTCAGCTCCAGTTTGTATCCAGCCTCTCACGGAGACTTCAGATGCCCCATCAGCATGGACTACGATCTTGAAATGGGATACATAGACTAACTATTGCCAACAAAAGCCTTCATCAGCCAAACAAGGACAATTGCATCTAAGTGAACTTCTGGAATTTAATCAAGGATGGACTTCAAAGACACTGGTCACTAATCTTGCAGTTCAAACACAATCACTGTCTAAATACTGACCCTTAGCACTTAATAAGTTTAATAATTTTTTAAATCATGTTTTTTAACTATAAATAATTCTTATTTACATTATTCATGATGTTAGCCAGAGGGGAACTGGCCCCCACAGTGAGTCTGGTTTCTCCCAAGGAAAAATTTCATTTTTAACTCCTTCCATTCCTTTTCGTCCCGCAGCTCGCTAACAGTGTAGTCTGTGGAGCATTCTTCGCAATTTTGTGATCACGTGCATTTTTTATGCTTGTTACTGTCACCGTGTTTTCTAACAGTCTCTTTTTTGAAATGGTTAGTTCCTGCAATGAACTCCGTTTTCCCCGCTATTTCTTTGATATAAACTTTTGTAATGTATCTCGGGAAATGTAATGCAAATTTTAAAATCAAAGGGAGTAAACTTTTACTGTCGCCAATGGCGACCTGACAGAAATTACACTCACAAATAAATTTATTTGGTCACAAATGCGACCATTTTTAGTCGCAGTTTGGAGCCCTGCACAAGGATGATGATTTATCGACTTTATAGACATTATATTTTTATCGTCTGTTAATGCTGAACTTCTGTAAAGCTGCTTTGAAACGATGTGTGTTGTGAAAGGCGCTATACAAATAAAATTGACTTGACTTGACTTGACAAATATATGCATTTATCTGTATGTAGGCATGTTCATTGAACAGTACAATGTTTCTAAAACTGTCTGATGCAACGTAACTTATGACTACAGACAATTTGGCAAGTCTTTTAAACCTCTGATAATTCCCATTGATGGCTATTTATATGTGCAAGAATACCTGTGCCATTAGTCTGTTTAACTGAGCCACTCCAGGGGTCAGAGGTCAAACCATCAGTGGCAGGGGTGGCACCATCTGCTGGCCAGGGATCAGAAGACCCTGAGAGCAGAGTGGGGGCCATTGCCACTGAGGAAGCCCAAGGGTCGGCACTTGGAGGGGTCACAGCTGGAGAGGATGTAAGGAGAGGTCAAGAATTGGTCAGAAGCACCACAAACAAATAGGAAAATCCAGGATAAGAAACAGAGGAACACTCGAAGGACCTAACAATTCATGACAACACTCTCACCTGTAGATGCCCAGGGGTCAGAATTCACTCCAGATGACGTGTCACCCCACAGGTCTGGGGCTACTGTTGGTGGTGCTCCATGCCAGGGGTCAGCACTTGGCGGAGTGGCGGGGGAGACAGCTCCCCATGGGTCAGCTGGGCCCCAAGGCCCAGCGGTAGGTGCAGGATCCAGAGCGCGAGGAGGAGAGGGTCCTGCAGAGCCTGTTGCATGGGCCCCCCATGGATCTACCGCACTCAACTCCATCAGAGATGACTGAGAGAGAGACATGTCAGTAAGAACGTCCTCGTTTATAAGGAGTGCACGAGAAGTCCAAAGCATGAAAGGAAAGCTTGTTTATACATAGAGGACAGACACTTACACTTGCAAGTGGTTCAATAACAGCTGCAGTGTGGAGGAAATTCTAGAGGAAGTGAAACAAGCTCTGCTCCAAAGCCTAGTGAGCTGCCTCCGGAAGCAGCATTTTTAGGCATCAAAGGCACACTCCAACACGAAGGCTGTTCCAAAATTTAACTTTAAGGGAAAGTTCACCCCAAAATGTTAATTTTCTCATCAGTGACACCCACATGCCATCACAGATGTGTATGACTTACTTTCTTCTGAAGAACACAAATTAAGATTTTTTAAATAATATTTCAGCTCTTTAGGTCCATACAATTCAAGTGAATGGGTGCCAAAAGTTTGAAGCTCCAAAAAACCACATAAATCAGCATAAAAGTAATCCAGTGGTTAAATCCATATCTTCAGAAGCTATATGATAGGTGTGAGTGCTAGATATTCTTCTGCCCGCCCAGTAGGGGGCAATATGCACAAAGAATGTGAATCACCAAAAACTCAAGAAGAAGAATGTGAAAGTTAAAGTGATTTACTGAGGGGGAAAAAAAAAATTATAGTAAAAAAATTACTAGAATATTGATCTGTTTCTCCCCACACCTATCATATTGCTTCTGAAGATATGGATTTAACCACTGGAGTCTTATGGATTACTATTATGCTGATTTATGTGATTTTTCGAGCTTAACATTTTTGGAACCCATTCACTTGAATTGCATGGACCAAAAGAAGTCTTAATCTTAGCCCAGCAGATGAAAGAAAGTCATACACATGGGATAACATGAGGGTGAGTAAATTATGAGAGAACTTTCCTTTTTCATTGAACTATTCCTTTAATTATGCTGCCTTCTAAGAAACCTAATTTCATCCGAATTCTAAGGCATGTTTTCTTTTTCAGAAAGGCAATCCCAAAAAAAAAATAATATATATATATATATATATATATATATATATATATATATATATATATATATATATATATATATATATATATATATATATACATACACAGTAGATATAAAAAGTCTACACACCCCTGTTCTTTTTCCACCTTTAACGTGACCTATAACGTGAACAATTCAATTGAAAAACAAACTGAAATCTTTGGACAGGACATCTCCTGTGCACAGCCCTCTTCAGATCACCCCACAGATGTTCAAATGGATTCAGGTCTGGGCTCTGGTTGGGCCATTCCAAAACGTTAATCTTCTTCTGGTGAAGCCATGCTTTTGTGGATTTGGATGTGTGCTTTGGGTCGTTGTCATGCTGAAAGGTGAACTTCCTATTCAGCTTTCGAACGGATGCCTGAAGGTTTTGTGCCAAAATTGCCTGGTATTTGGAACTGTTCATAATTTCCTCCACCCTGACTAAGGCCCCGGTTCCAGCTGAAGAAAAACAGCCCCAAAGCATGATGCTGCCACCACCATGCTTCACTGTGGGTATGGTGTTCTTTGGGTGATGTGCAGTGTTGTTTTTGTGCCAAACATACCTTTTGGAATTATGGCCAAAAAGTTCAACCTTGGTTTCATCAGACCATAACACATTTTCTCACATGCTTTTGGGAGACTTGATGTTTGTTTTTGCAAACTTCAGCTGGGCTTGGATGTTTTTCTTTGTAAGAAAAGGCTTCCATCTTGCCACCCTACCCCATAGCCCATTCATATGAAGAATATGGGAGATTGTTGTCACATGTTGCACACAGCCAGTACATTTACATTTATGCGTTTGGCAGACGCTTTTATCCAAAGCGACTTACATTGCACTTATTACAGGGCCAATCCCCCAGGAGCATTGTGTCCTTGCTCAAGGACACAATGGTGATGGCCGTGGAGACTGAACCAGCGACCTTCTGATTAACAGTTATGTGCTTTAGCCCACTACGCCTCCACCACTCCAGTACTTGCCAGAAATTCCTGCAGTTCCTTTAATGTTGCTGTAGGCCTCTTGGAAGCCTCCCTGACCAGTTTTCTTCTTGTCTTTTCATCAATTTTGGAGGGACGTCCAGTTCTTGGTAATGTCTCTGTTGTGCCATATCTTCTCCACTTGATGATTACTGTCTTCACTGTGTTCCATGGTATATCTAATGCTTTGGAAATGATTTTGTACCTTTCTCCTGACTGATATCTTTCAACAATGAGATCCCGCTAATGCTTTGGAAGCTATCTGCGGACCATGGCTATGCTCTAAGATGCAACTAAGAAAATGTCAGGAAAATCCTACTAGAACAGCTGAACTTTATTTGTGATTAATCAGCGTCACTTTAAATGATGGCAGGTGTGTAATGACTTCTATTTAACATGAGTTTGAATGTGATTGGTTAATTCTGAACACAGCTACATCCCCAGTTATAAGAGGGTGTTCACACTTATGCAACCAGGTTATTGTAAGATTTTTCATTTTCCCCCCACGAAGATTTCAGTTTGTTTTTCAATTGAATTGTTCACGTTATAGGTCACATTAAAAGTGGAAAAAGTTCTGACATGATTTATCTTTGTCTCATTCTTTTACATCACAAAAACCTGGCATTTTAACAGGGGTGTGTAGACTTTTTATATCCACGGTGTGTGTGTGTGTGTGTGTGTGTGTGTATATATGTGTATATTAAAATAAGATAAATTATTTTACCTGACACGTATGTGTGGTATGTATATTTATGCTCAAGAGTATTGTGTCGTTACTCTCACATCATCTGTACTAAAATCAATTGAGAGTCAGGTCTCCTGTGCGCTTTACCACTTCATCGGTGTGGTGCGCAAAGTTTCTTCCTATGTAGAGCATTCCAAATCTGTCTCTAATGAGATTCTATATCAGTTAGGATTCTGCCATTAAATGCAACTGCCTTAATAGACAGGAGACAGCTCACTAGGTTTTGGAACAGACATATAAACTCACACATCTTTGTGCTAAAGAGCGTACGCAGGGTGAGAGACACAGACAGAGCAGGTAACTCTTGGAGAGTGAGAGGCAGGTACACAAACACACAACCCTTGGTAAAGCTCACACACAGGAACACTTCACGCTACCATGTGTACTTCTCATACTCTCATCAGAATTCTCCTAGAAGAGGAACGCCTCATCAAACATGAAGTCATGACATCATCTGAGACCCACTGACATTCTCACATACACAATCACACACCTCCTCAGGCTTGGCTTTCTCCCTCTTACTCTCCTCGATGGCCATCTGCAGCCTCAGGTCGTCCCCCCTGCGCAGACGCTCCTCCTGCCAATCACACACCACCGTCACATCATCACAGTGAACCAATGTTCTGTGGGCTGATGAGAAATGGAGTCTATTGTGGCAACTTCACTCCCATGTCTCACCAGCCTCAGAGGTGTGCGTCAAGGCTTGACTTATAAACAAATGAACAACATTTGGGTGGTTCTGATAATACACAACCACTTTTAGATCAGATGGAATTACAACGATTGCACAATTATGAGAATTTAGATATATTTGAACATGAAAGCTGTCATTTTAATGACTCGTTGATTTCATTGAACAAAAGTATAATGATTAAACAGGAATCTTTCATGAGAATTCAATAAGAATTATTAACAAAAAGGTATACTAAACACTTAACTGTGTGTACTTATAATTTGTCCTAAAAAGTTTAATCATTTTAAAGGGATAGTTCACCCAAAGATACAAATTCTCTCATGATTTACTCTCCTGGCATCCCAGATGTGCATGACTTTCTTTCTTCTGCAGAACGCAAATGAAAATTTTTAGAAGAATATCTCTGTAGGTCTATAAAATGCAAGTTAAAGGGTGACAAAATTCTGAACTCCCAAAATTCACATAGTTTCAATAAAGTTATTCCATACTCTAGTAGTTAAATCCATGTCTTCAGACATGATATGATAGGTATAGGTGAGAAACAGATCAATATAAGTAATTTTATCTAATAAATTCTCCTCCCTGCCCAGTAGGGGGTGATATGCACACCAAAAACAGCAGTAGAAAAAGTGAAGGAAAAAGGCTTAAATATTGATATTTTTCTCATTTACACCCATCATATTGCTTCAGAAGATATGGATTTAATGTCCTGAGTCATCAGGTAAACATTTATGTTGCCCTTATGTGGTTTCTGGAGCTTCAAAATGATGGCACCAATTCACTTGCATTATATGGACCTGCAGAACTGAGATATTCTTTTAAGAATCTTAATTTGTGTTCAGCAGATGAAAGAAAGTCATACAAATCTGGGATGGCATGAGGGTGAGTAAATTATGAGAATTTTCTTTTATGGGTGAACAAACTCATTATATGTACTTATAAGGTCTATCTCTTAAGTCCCTTTTCCACCAACAGGGTGCTGGTTATGGTGTCCAATCTGGACCGCTCTGTGCATTTCCAAAGCAGAAAAGGACACTCCAGGCAGGAAAAATCAGCATTGCACTGGCCCTACACCAAGAACCGCTAACTTCAGAGGCCAGAGAGTGGAACTCTGCAGTCTCCGTAAACAGTTGTCAATGCAACAACAAATCATCAGGCAAGACGGACACAAAGCAAAAATAGATTTCTCCCATTATAAACAATGAAACACCCAATGAAGCGATCCAGTTCATGAGTTGATGAACTACCCATTACTATTTACAATATGTCGCACTGCACAGAAGCTCTAGTCTCTTCATTGTCTCTCTTTATTGTTTATTTACAGTTTCTTTTAAGGGTCCACAATAATGCAATATGTGTGCATGAATTAGAAAGTCATTCATAATTAACTAAATACATAATAAGTGTATCTCATTCACTACTTATTAAACATCTTCTTTTTGTGTGGAAATATATGCACAACATAACTTATTATGGTTTACTAAACAATAAATGGCCAGTAATAAAGTCAGTAATTAAGGCTAATTCATCTTGGCTTAAAGCGGTTAACATATAAATTATTCAAATATACTATTTAAGACAACTTGACCCCCAATTCTAGTGATGGTTTAACCTACTCAAATTATTGGTTTATTTTGCATTTATGAGGAGGTATTTAACTTATATATATATATATATATATATGTGTGTTAATAAGACAGTAATTATGACTTATTAGTACTGGTCTTGCTAAAATCTTAAAATAAAGACAATTTGACTCTCTGATCCAAAGTGAAACATTTACTTACAGAAGTCACTAATTTGTAAGTCATCAATTAGGTGTTAACAGTATTTGCAGTAAACTTAAAAAATGTTCAGAGACTTTTACCTTAATTGAAACATGAGAAAAACAAAACCACTCTAGAATAGGGGGTCAAGTCATCTTTAATAGAAGATTTTAGTACTTTATTAGTAACAGCTTTGTAAAGCGAATACTAATTAGCTTTAGTTATTTCCTTTATATTGTTTAGTAAACTTGATATATTATGGATATCTGAAATAGAGCATTCATTACATTACTTTCTACACAAAAATAAGATGTTTAATTAACTTAAGATAGCTTTATTCTACATTTAGTTAAGCAATGCTTAATGCTTAACTACTGCATTATTGTGGTCCCTTAAAATAAAGTGTTGACAATGTTAATTATTATATTAATTATCAATTATTGTTTTGTGTGTGTGTGTGTATAATATATATATATATATATATATATATATATATATATATATATATATATATATATATATATATATATATATATATATATATATATTATACACATACATACATACATACATACTCACCGACCACTTTATTAGGAACACCTGTACACCTAACTTTTTATGCGATTATCTAATCAGCCAGTCGTGTGGCAGCAGTGCAATGCATAAATCATGAAGATAAGGGTCAGGAGCTTTAGTTTATGTTCACATAATCAAGGACCTCAGTGATTTCGACTGTGGCATGTTTGTTGGTGCCAGATGGGTGGGTTTTTCACACACGACATTCTCTAGATTTTACTCAGAGTGGTGCCAAAAACAAAAAACATGCAATGAGCAGCAGTTCTGTGGACGGAAACACCTTGTTGATGAGAGCGGTCAACAGAGAATGGCCAGACTGGCTCAAGCTGACAAAAAGGCTACAGTAACTAAGATAACCATTCTGTACAATTGAACCTTGAGGCGAATGGTCTACAACAGAAGAAAAACACATTGGGCACTTTATTAGAACCATTGTGTTCCTAATAAAGTAGTCGGTGAGTGTGTATATATATATATTCCTATTGACACACTTATGCTGAAGATATAAAAAAAAAACATCTTAAGACAAATGATTGTGTGAAACATCTTATGTGCCTAAGACTTTTGCATAGTACTCTATATAATAAAAAAATATTCAGATAATTAAAATACATTACATTCTTGTGGCAGAGTTAAGCATTGATAAGACAATACAAAAAGCAGTTTTAGAATACAATGTATAGTTTATTACCATATTATTGAACATAAGCCAATCATTGCCACACAGTTCACAGCAATCCATTTAGCAAATGAAAATCAGTTCAAGATTTATTATGAGGGCTTGTTTAAGGACCCATCAATGTACACCTGCGTCAGACAGATGCTTGTGTAGTGTTTTGGGTGCGTTGTATCATAAAAATAAATTTTTTAAGTTGCCGTGTCACTTTAAATATAGAACATATCTTGAGATCCCTTAGTTCAGATTTGCGCTCCATCAAATGTTTTGAATGCTAGAACTTAATCTATGGTCATTTTGTACTGTCTGCTGAAGGGTTGTTTTGTTCTCTTTACTGTAAACTGTACGTTGCCCATTCAACTGAAGTTTCGCTTACTGCCCACTGGAGTAAACAGGTGGTACTACAAGCTTGCATTTCTCAGTAATCTTCCTTTTTACTATTGCTATTAATTGCTTTAACTTTTTTTTAATGTTATTATATTTCATCGCTGGAGCCGTTAAATCAGCTGAAAAGTGGGCCGGTTCTAAGAGAAGTTCTCGTTTCCCCAAGCTGAGCTTCGGCACAGGAACCAGCACCATTTTGGTGGAAAAAGAGGAAAAGATGTTTTGATTGTTTTATGATCACACTGATGGGAACATATGATCATTGAGGGTCAATTTCAGGCTAATAACTGATTTGTGATTGAACTTTGAAGTGCAAGGAAGACAATGGCATAGGAAGGGTTCATCCACTGTGACCTGGATGAATGTTTTGTCCCTGACCTTTTGGTGAATCTCCTTGCTGACTGTGAGTGCGTAGCGGAGCTCTGCATCTTCCAGAGGGTCAGTGCTAGTCTGAGGGAGTGGGGGGCAGGGTGAGGAGAGGTGTGAGTGATGGAGTGAAAGGGGAAATGTGCAGAAATTGTGCAGAGGTAGGGCCCTAATGTTGAATGCGTGTTATTATTCTAGATATAACTCTTATTTAACGATGGCAGTTAGGGCAGAAAATAGATTTAGGAAGCTTGTAGTATGGCTATAAATAGAAAGATTTTTTAGTTTATTATTTAGTTCTTTGACATTTTGTAAAATTAGTGCTGACAAGCATAAATATATTTAGAAATTCCCATTAGAGCAATATATAGTAATATACAAGTCTCTTTCTGTTTCTGGTACCATCGGAATAGTTTCACATTTTACCTGATTGCTGATTGGCTGAGACTTTACCTGCTCCGCCTCCTCCTTGCTCATAGCCAGTGCCAACTGGAGCTGCAGGTCCTCTTCTCCTGAGCTTTGGGGCCATGCCTGCTCAGCATCTGCTCCTGAGTGCAGTCCTCCCCCTATAGCTGGAGCAGTAGGGGCCGAAGAGGCTGGGGGGGCGGGGGTAAATGACAGACATTATGATGCATCAATAGATGGTAGAGTATTGGTCCCTAAAAGTGCTTCCAGGGCATACTGCTTACTAACATCCACACTTGATAAACGCTGTGAGGTTACTTAGGTGCGCTCAGTGTGTTTATATCAAGACAACAACTACTTTGTGCATTCACCTTTACCCCATATTAGTCCTTCATACTGCAAACAACTTCCAGTTCTTACCACTGCTGGTCTGTGCCATCTTCTCTTTGGTCTTCAGTGCATGGATCCTCTCCTCACGTAGCCTCTCCTCGTCTTTTAGCAGAGTCACCAGCTGCTTGGCTTTTTCCCGTACATTCACTCCCTGCAGACACATATGCAATATGCCACCTTACTCGTTTTGTATGATCTAAGACACACAAAGCCTCTTGCAGACACTAATCATAAAACCTTCTATTAAATCAGACTTGAAAACCACTTTGACCTACAGTATGTTTTGTTGTCCATCTGCCGTTACACCTTCCACACGGTAAAGCTCCAGTAACAAATGCAGAGCAGCTCATATGCACGATTAATTCGGGCTTCCATCGATATCGTTGCACGTGCAACCCATTCAATTTTACATGATAATTTGCCATTTTAAAATACCATGGAGAAGTTCAACCATGTGAAACATCTTGACAACGCCGACATTCTGAACAGCACTAACGAAACACCTACTCAGCTCCAGCATCAGTTATAAGACTTTACACATCTACACATTAACACCTTACTAACATTTATCCCAGTTAACCGTAACAGAAGTTTTCATTACAACTGTGGAAGTTGTAGCCAAGATAATCACGGATAGTTGGAAACAAATCATGGGTATACAAGCACTTTGAATTGGATAAAACTGAAAAATAAGCTGTAATCAAATGACTGATGACCACTTGTGTGTGATGTTATTTTTTATATTATTATCTATATAATTTTTTTCAACATCTCAAGTACCTTATTTTGTTATGGATGTCCTAATGTGGATACTAAATTTGCACTTTTCAATGAGCTCAATAAAATATTCCAATTATACTTTGGTTGCATTTGAGGGCAAAAACTAATTATTTGTGTAAAATAGGCACATAATATCGGAATATCAAATCGCAGGTCCCTGAATCTAATCAAAATCGTATAGTGGCAGACTTTGAAGTATCTGCAAATATTGGATCGAAGGCCAAGAGGATCGATATAAGATCATATCATGATGAAACGTCAGATTTACAACCCTAGAATTTAACGTATGCGCAGTACGAATGCTTTGTGATTCTATTTCATACAGTCAACTCCAGTCACATGTGCAGATGGTGAGAGAGGTCACAAAAATTGGGTTGCACGCACACAGTCAGCGTGGACCTTGCTGATGAAATATACATAAAATGCCACGCAGGAGATGTTGCGGCAAATGGACAACTGAACCATACTTTCAGCTTTATGTGTAAAGGTATAAAGAATACATTTAGCAGATGCCTTTATCCAAAGCGACTAACAACATAGCAAGCAATTTGTCATACAAAGTTTGACAACATCTGCCGTATAGGACTGCCAAGTTCTCACAGTTGCTGGAGTAGTAGATGCTAGCAAAGAAGAAAGAGACAGACAAGATTTTTTTTTTGTACATTAAGTGCAGGTTAAGTGCAGTAGAAAGTGCAACTAGTGTGGGTTGGTTAAGTGCTCGAGGAACAGATGTGTTTTCAGCTAGATCTTAAATCTTGAGAAGATAACAGCAGATTGTGTGGAGGTTGGAAGTTCATTCCACCAAAGAGGAGCAGAGAAACTGAACGATTGTGAAATAGACTTTGAGCCTGCGTCGCTCATTCATTGACCGCAGAGAGCGAGTTGGAGCATAGACCTGAAGAAGTGAATTGAAGTAAGAGTGTGCAGTTCCATTGGCTGTCCTGAAAGCTAGAGTCAAAGCCTTGAATTTGATGTGGGCAGCAACAGTAGAGTAAAATCAAGAGTGGGATGACTTCAGCCCTTTTTGGCATCTTGAGTTCTGTCTTGGCAAAGTTGAGCTGAAGGTGTTGTTTCTTCATCCAGGTTGAAAGGTCCAAGAGGCAGGCTAGAATGTCAGGTAGAGCTGCGTATCATTGGCGTAGCAGTGGTAGGAAAAGCTATGTACCTTAATGACTGGTACGAGTGATGTTGTATACATGGTGAAGAGGATGGATCCAAACACTGATCCTTGAGAAACCCCAGTGGTCAGCTCGTGTGTCTTGGACATCTCCTCTCCAGGACACTTTGAATGATCTGCCAGTGAGCTATGACTCAAACCATCCAAGCGCAGTTCCTGTGATGCCCAGGTCAGATAGTGTGGAAAGCTTCAAAGACTAACACTGCGAGTTATCCTTTTATTTCCCTTATTGAGAGAGAAAACCATTTTTTTTTGGTTTGTTTAAGTTTACCTGGTCCTTGCCATCTCTATCTATGTACTGGAAGTCTTTGAGTGTTTGAACGGCGTAGATGTTTTCCCTGCATTGCTGTGCTACTCGCTCTGAACCCGTCTTTATCAGATACTCCATTAGAGTCATAGCCTAAAAATGAAAAGAGTAGAAAGCACAAGAGCACATTGTTTAAAGCTCTGGTGTAACGTTCATATATAACACAAGAACCATTTGCAACAGTGTTGAACTTACTTTATATACATGTCTCCAGTTCTTGCCATGGTCATTGAGTCTTTTCCAGACCATGCTCATGATCTCGGAGAAGGCCACTACATTGTATGTCAGGTCTGCAATCTCTGACATAAGAGAGCTAGAGGGACCCCATGGGTCATTAGAAGTTGCTTCCCTAACCTGGAGAAAGTACAAAGTAATGTTCAATGAATTTTGATTGTGTGTTTGTTCTAAATTTCTTAACTCGAAAGCACACGTATGATACCAAGTCACAAAGGCTACTTCTTGATGTAATAATCAGAGTTTCTTCAGGTTATTTTTTTTGTTAGTTTAAACCTAAATTTAACTAATCGTGACAAAAATCAATGAATTCCTGCTCCTTTGTGAGACTGCTTACAGTTTCATTCAATTGCTGCATTTCTGAAGGGCAGACAAAGAAAGAATTATCATGAAAATAGGTAGCTGAGAAAAAGGCTGTTCCAAGGTCATGAAGGAGAGAAAAAGAGGAAAAGATTGTAAAGAGAACATGAGAGCTGGATTGGAAGGGCAAAAGTCTAACCTTTATCTCCGCCTCTGAGAAATTGTGAACAATGTTCTTCACTTGCCGCCGCAGTGATGATGTCGACATGGCAACAGGCTGGCTATCAGGTTCTGCTAAATCTGAGAGATTGCAAAACAAGGTCAATAAAGCACTAATATAGACAGGTACAAAGTACAATACCAGGCAGTCTTTTTTTTTTTTTAATGGGAGTGTATTGACTCTGAATTCCAAATGAAATGCAGCGATAAAGTGTCAACACATGGCAACCCTACACAGGCACCTCAGGAAATAGAGTAAACTTCTTCCAAGTATTTCAAATGAATTTAAATTCTCATATCCAAGAATGATCAGGAGGTTTATTAGAACTACGCCAAAAATCAATGTGTCTCACCACTGTTTAAATATTATCCATTTTAGACCAGTCTTGGGAGTTTCTTCCACTTCGAACAATTTCATGTCCCAAAGGGCTTATACACGCACGCACGCATGTGAGAAGTTTACATACACCTTAGCCAAATACTTTTAAAACTCTGCAAACTAGGAGCCCACACATTTCGGCAAAGATTGATGTCAGGGCTTTGTGATGGCCACTCCAATACCTTTACTTTGCTTTTCTTAAGCCATTTTGCAACAACTTTGGAGATATGCTTGGGGTCACTGTCCATATGGAAGACTCATTTGCGACCGAGCTTTAACTTCATGGTTGATGTCTTGAAATGTTGCTTGAATATATACACATCATTTTCCTTCCTCATGATGCCATCTATTTTGTAAAGTGCATCAGTCCCTCCTGCAGCAAAGCACCCCCACATCATGATGCTGCCATCCCCATTCTTCACGGCTGAGATGGTATTCTTCGGCTTACAAACCTCACCCTTTTTCCAACAAACATAACGATGGTAATTATGGCCAAACAGTTCAATTTTTGTTTCATCAGACCAGAGGAAATTTCTCCAAAAGTAAGATCTTTGTCCCATTAAGGACTTGCAAACTGTAGCCTTTCAGGTTAAGTTGATATAGAACTTGTTTTACTGTGGATATTTATTTGGTATGGGGAGGTGCTGTTTAGTCAGATGTTGTTAGTTCCTGTTGCTGACAGCATGCTGCACGAGTGTTTGTAGCCTGCTTAGAATTGCTTATTCTTATTCTCATACATTCATGGTTTTTATCCCTTTTCATTTTACCACGTGTTTCAGGTTTTTCCATTTTTCTAAGTTTTCACATTTCATCTGTGTGCATTTAACCTGTTGCTGCTGGCACCTAGATCGAGTCTGTGTTTGTAGCCTGCTAGCTTTTTTTTTAGCATTGCTTATCTATCTGTTTTCAGCTTTTAATCCTTAACATCTGGCATTTTTCAGCACGCACTGTTTCCCCCCCACAGTATTCTCTTATCGCGATCGTGCATTTCCACATGCATCTGCTTTCTATTTTTATTGCGATTAAACAGCTTGCATTTTACAGTACACACCCGTTTTAATCCTCTGTGTTACACAGATTATTGCATCGATCTCAAAGCACCTATTATCAAGAACAACCATAACAACAAACAATTGTGTGAGGGATTCACATCGATCGCTCAGGAACAACCAACAACAACAAACAATTGAGGTAAGTCATGGCATCCACTCATGTTATTTTTTCTTGCGCTGCATGTCAAATGTTTAAAAGGAATAAGGAAATAGAGACTACAGCCACTAATGTTAAATGTATTTCCGGGGCTCGAGCATCTGACATTAGATCAAATTTACACATGCTGGCTAATACTAAACATAGATTTTCTAAAATTGTTATTCATGTCATCATGACTTATGATGTCTAGCTTCGCCAGATGGAGATCACTAGAGATAATGTTAAAGAGGTGTGTGAATGTGTAAAAACGATGTCAGACACTGTAATATGCTCTGGCCCCCTCCATTTCGTCGGTGATGAGGTTTATAGTAGATTAGAGTAACTGAATGGCTGGATGTCCGAGTGGTGTCCAGAGAATTGCATAGGATTTATAGACAATTGGAAGAGTTTTTGGGATAGACCTGATCTGCTAAAAAGAGACAGACTCCATCCCTCAGGGAAGGTGCCGATCTCCTCTCTAGTAATTTTGCTCATAGTCTTAATAATGATAGTATATGACAAACTGGGGCCCAGGTCAGGAAGCAGACAAACTGGTTAATCCAAATGTTTGCTAGCTGCCTTGAGACATCACACAGGTCATATGAACTACAACACAGAGTCTGTATCACCTAGATATCTCATAGAGACTGTGTCTGTTCCCCGAACTACCAAACACAAAACTCTCACTAAATCCATCCATCCATCCATCCATCCATTGACAACCGCTTATCCTATACAGGACCGCGGGGGGGGGGGGGGGGGGGGGGGGGGGTGTCTGGAGCCTATCCCAGCTAACATTGGGCGAAAGGCAGGGTACACCCTGGACAGGTCGCCAGTCCATCGCAGGGCCACACATAGACAAACAACCATTCACACTCACATTCACACCTAGGGCAATTTTTGGAGACATCGATTAACCTAGCCTGCATGTCTTTGGATGGTTGGAGGAAGCCGGAGCACCCGGAGAGAACCCACGCAGACACGGGGAGAACATGCAAACTCCACACAGAAAGGCCAGGGCAACCGGGGTTTGAACCCACGACCTTCTTGCTGTGAGGCGACAGTGCTAACCACTGCACCACTGTGCCGCCGTCTCACTAAATCATTAAGAAAAAAAAATCACGATCACGGTCAAATTTGAAAAAATACAAATTAAGATAAACATCATATGAAGGTAGGGCTACTAAACATTAGATCTTTTTCAACCAAATCACTAACTGTAAATTAAATTATTACAGATCATAGTTTGGATGCGCTCTGTTTGACCGAAACCTGGCTGAAACCGAATTAATATATTCGTTTAAATGAATCTACTACCCCAAGTTTTTGTTATAACATGAGCCTCGTCTGAAGGGTAGAAGAGGAGGTGTTGTTACAATTTATAGTGAAGTTTTAGGTATTACTCAGAGGACAGGATATAAAAGTCTTTTGAACTAATAATGATTAATGTGACACCGTCAGCTATAAATAAAAAAAACTTGCCACAGTATATAGAGATCACATCCTTATTATTCAGATTTCCTTGGTGAATTTGCAAATTTTTTATCAGATCTTGTAGTTACTGTAGATAGAGCTTTAATGGTTGTTGACTTCAACATTCACATAGATAATGAAAATGACACATTGGGATTAGCATTTATCGATATTCTCAACTTTCTTGGAGTCAGACAAAATGTGACAGGACCAACTCATCACCATAATCATAAGCTAAATTTAATTCGGTCATATGGAATTTATGATGATACTATAGAAATTCTTCCACAGAACGATGACATCTCAGATCATTACCTTGTCTCTTGTATGCTGTGATCAGCTAATGTTACTCAATCTACACCATGCTATTGTTCAGGTTATTCATTCGACCACTAAAGATTGCTTCACTAATAATCTTTCAGATCTATCTCATACACTCAATCAGCCCCAAAGTCTAGAAGAACTTGTTGGAATAACAGAAAACATAAATAGTCTTCTCTAGCACTCTTGATAGTGTTGCCCCCCTTCAATTAAAGAAAATTAAAGATGAAAGCTTCAAACCATGGTACAATGATCACACTCGTGCTCTCAAGAGCAGCTCTAAATAAATATATATATATATATATATATATATATATATATATATATATATATATATATTTACACACACACTCACCTAAAGGATTATTAGGAACACCATACTAATACTGTGTTTGACCCCCTTTCGCCTTCAGAACTGCCTTAATTCTACGTGGCATTGATTCAACAAGGTGCTGAAAGCATTCTTTAGAAATGTTGGCCCATATTGATAGGATAGCATCTTGCAGTTGATGGAGATTTGTGGGATGCACATCCATGGCACGAAGCTCCCGTTCCACCACATCCCAAAGATGCTCTATTGGGTTGAGATCTGGTGACTGTGGGGGCCATTTTAGTACAGTGAACTCATTGTCATGTTCAAGAAACCAATTTGAAATGATTCGAGCTTTGTGACATGGTGCATTATCCTGCTGGAAGTAGCCATCAGAGGATGGGTACATGGTGGCCATAAAGGGATGGACATGGTCAGAAACAATGCTCAGGTAGGCCGTGGCATTTAAACGATGCCCAATTGGCACTAAGGGGCCTAAAGTGTGCCAAGAAAACATCCCCCACACCATTACACCACCACCACCAGCCTGCACAGTGGTAACAAGGCATGATGGATCCATGTTCTCATTCTGTTTACGCCAAATTCTGACTCTACCATCTGAATGTCTCAACAGAAATCGAGACTCATCAGACCAGGCAACATTTTTCCAGTCTTCAACTGTCCAATTTTTGGTGAGCTCTTGCAAATTGTAGCCTCTTTTTCCTATTTGTAGTGGAGATGAGTGGTACCCGGTGGGGTCTTCTGCTGTTGTAGCCCATCCGCCTCAAGGTTGTGCGTGTTGTGGCTTCACAAATGCTTTGCTGCATACCTCGGTTGTAACGAGTGGTTATTTCAGTCAAAGTTGCTCTTCTATCAGCTTGAATCAGTCGGCCCATTATCCTCTGACCTCTAGCATCAACAAGGCATTTTCGCCCACAGGACTGCCGCATACTGGATGTTTTTCCCTTTTCACACCATTCTTTGTAAACCCTAGAAATGGTTGTGCGTGAAAATCCCAGTAACTGAGCAGACTGTGAAATACTCAGACCGGCCCGTCTGGCACCAACAACCATGCCACGCTCAAAATTGCTTAAATCACCTTTCTTTCCCATTCTGACATTCAGTTTGGAGTTCAGGAGATTGTTTTGACCAGGACCACACCCCTAAATGCATTGAAGCAACTGCCATGTGATTGGTTGATTAGATAATTGCATTAATGAGAAATTGAACAGGTGTTCCTAATAATCCTTTAGGTGAGTGTATATACACACACAAATACATAGCAGGTAGCACAACACAAACATGCGTTACGGTCTTGCGTTCAAAACACTTGATGGGGTCTAAACTAAAAATTATTAAATGGTTCATGTCATGAGGAATCAAATTTTACTTGATATTTTGAGGAGAGGTTGTTGTACTATAAGGTTCAGAACTCAAAACTTGCTCTCCTGTCCAAAAAGAGCATTTATTGTTTCCATTTCAAGAAACTTTATTTTGCCCGAAATGAAAGCATCAGGACACACATTGTCCCATATTTATGCAGTGAATGTATCGAGGGAGACACCTCCCCAAGTCAACTAGTGAATCATTTGAGTATGCTTATTGAAACCAGGAGATCAGACACCAGACTTCCAGCTAGATACATATTTATTAACCCTTCACATTTACAGCTTGACAATCATAACAGTGGCCTTGCCTTAAAGGTGGAGTAAGTGATTCCTGAGAAAGACTGTTGATATTTGAACTCAACAGCCAAAGAACCACACAACTTCCTTCAGTGCTCCTTCAGAATCCATGCAGAACATTGCCAAGGCAACGACAAGAACAACTGGGCTAGCTGACCAAAAGACAAATATGGCGGAATCCAGTGTGTCTGCTGCCCAAGGGTAAGTTAGCCTCAATAAGTGGAGAAATTTTGTAATGATATAAAAATTCAGGTGGCACTTGTTTTTTGTAGTAATGTTAAGTGTTACAATAACTCTCTGCCAAAGTCTAAGTCGAGGACATATTTAGCCAATGTATCAATAACATTATAGCTAGTAACTTCAACAGTAACAGTATGGATACATGTTGTTTATTGCCATTTCTAAAAGAACAAGGAATAAAATAACATGGCAGGGTAATATCTCTAACGTTATTTAGATTTTCTTGTTACTATGGTGTAATTCCACAGAAAAGCACATAGATGGTGCGAGTGACGTTACACAAGTGAAGACGTGTAATTCCAAGGGAAAGAATGTGCGGTCTGCCGTAGCAAGTAAAACATTTTTATAACAATTTGGCAAGGTAATTTCTACAAAGTTATTTACGTTTCATTACTGTCGTGGTGTAGCTCCATTCCTCGTGGGCGAGGACGTTGAAGAGGTAGAGCAGCCGGCAGAAGCAGAGGCTACTATGGCGAACATCTCAACAACAGCATATCTTAGTTATCTGAAACACAGCAAAACTAATGTTACCCACCTATCAAGCAGAAACAGAGCAACCTCTGCATCCGTCTTCAGATCTTTCAGCTCTCGCAGGTCTGTCCACCATTGGAAAGCCTCTCCGATGTTTATGTGGCTCCTAGCCCTTGCCTGATCATACCCCTTCTTTTTCATTTTATATTCATCTGACCTTTTTCTCTTGGGCTGTTTCTCGGACATCTCTCCTGCTTGGAGTTCAGCAAGTTAGCATTTGCCAGATTTACTGTCCCTCTTCTTCTTCTAATGAATTTCCCCATCCTGAGCACAAACCACCCCCTGTTGCTGGTTAGATGGAATAGTGTTGTGTGGATCAGTCTAATCCACTTTGTTTATTTTCCCATTTACAGAGCCAGGGCTGTGTACACACACCGGATATATTATCCAGCACACACAGAATGGACAGCTAGCAGACCGTGAAGTGATATTTGTGGAATTTGACAAAAAATGTATTGGATAAAATGACTTACTCCACCTTTAAAGTAGTATACAGAAACCAAGCATTTTAAGACAGACAGCAAGAGACCGGAAGAAACATGTCATGTAATACTTTGACTGTTTTAAATCTGAAGGAAGGAAAAAAAAACTAAAAACTATGTCATGACATGACTCTTTTCAATTAATAAAACTATAATACTCTAAAAACAAAGGAAGAAATAAACAAAAATTGTATTGTGTTAAAATTATTTCTTTAAATTTCTCAACAACAAAAAAAAAAAACAGTCCCACAGTTTAGAAAAATTATGTTTGGAGAAAAGAAAGAAAAATCTGGGTAATCTTGACTTGTGAACAGATTTTTTTTTTTTTAATGGGTGTAATTTCCAATCAAACTGTAATCACAACAAATTTTAAAATGTTATTCTATGGTGTGGGTGTAAGAAATTGAATAAGGCCTTTATCAAATAGCTACAGAGAGGAAATTGATGGAAAATGTACTAAATGTACTAAACACGTAACAGCACAGCCCTGGAGATTCCCCAATCTACAAAGCTCTACAGTAAAAACAAATGCATCTGATGATGTGTTAGTCTGGCTCCAAGAGGTGTGTACGGCTGTGAAGCTTACCTGTGAGTGTCGGTCCCCCCCCCCCTCCCCGTCTCTGCGTATGTGCTCAAGTCAGGGTCACAGAGCTCTCAGTGTTTTGCCTGTCCACTGTTCCAAACCTCCGCACGGCCACATTGGGGCCCCAGAGGCACAGATTTAGGGGTGAAATAACGACTGCAAGGAAAGACACAGAAAGAGCCATTGGGTGAGTTTAGATGGGTAGTACAGTATAACAAGCAATGACATCACACAGGGATGAAAGCTGGCACGGCATTACAGAGGCTTAAATACACAATAGACATTCAATTCTACTCTTTCCCACAATAGCGAGAACATATTAAGAGCAGGCAGTGCCTGAAGGCAGTACAGGGAACAGTTGCTCATCTGTAACATTAGCTAGGTGTAGGCCTATGGTGAAACTATAATACGCTGTAGTGCCACACCTGCTATGAATTCATAAAAACACATTTTTACTACTAATGGGAGATTAATCACTTGAATCAAGATGAAAACACAAACCACATTATACTTAAACATAAACATAATCATTATTGCATAAGGTAAAAGTGAGTTATAAATATCCACTTAGCACTCTTGTCTATTACAGGAATCTGAGGTGTATGACTTACTTTCTTAAGTGAAACACAAATGAACATTTTTAGAAGAATATTTCAGCTTTGTAGGTCCATAAAGTTCAAGCGAATGTACTATCAAACAAGAAAAATTAAAAGTAATCATGAAAGTAATCCATACGACTCTTGTGGTTTAATCCATGTCTTCTGAAGAAATCTAATTGGTTTTATATTATAAAACCAAAATATAACTGCTTTTTCACTGTACACTTATAACCTAGCACACCTGAAAAATAGTTGGTAGGCGAGTAGGACATAATATGGTAAAGTAAAAAAAAAATTAAAAGAAATAATAAAAAAAATTAATCCTGCACAGTGCATGCATGGAACATCACAACACTTTTTTTGATGTTTGTCACACGACCTTCGTCAGGCATTTACATAATGTAAATGTCTGATGAAGATAGTGTGACCAAAATTTTGCAATAAAAGTTTTGTGATGTTATTTGCAAGCAAAGGTAGTTTGTAGGATTCTTTTCTATTTGTTTTAATTTACTGTACATCTTGCCATTGCAGTCTTTAGACATGATCTTGATTTCAAGTGTGATTACACTTCCTAATGCTTGATGCATACACAGAGCGTTATATGGTGCTAGGAGTTGTAATCGAACTTGAAATTATGATTGCCAAAGAGACTGCTGATGAATCTATTTAGTCAAAAAGGAGTTAAATTTTGGTCTGTTCTCACCCAAAAATGATTACATCAATTCAGAAGACATGGATTAACCACTTTTACACATTACTTTTATGCTGCCTTTATGCACTTTTTGGAGCTTTAATATTGTCTTGTATGGACCTACAGAGCTGAAATATTCTTCTAAAAATCTTTCTGTTCATCATATAAATATACACTGTGTCAAGACATACACATCTGTACAAAAAACTGTCATGTATTTGTAAAACATCCAAATGAATCAGAAACGCTCTGTTTTGGTACAGCTTCTCCTTTAAGACTTGACAGCCCACTATTATCAATTGGGGCTTTTACACTGCATGGTACAACTCGACTCAACTCTGCTCACTTTTTTGGGGTTTTCCACTGTGGATGGTACCTGGTGCCTGATTTTTTTTAGTACCACCTCGATCAACGTTCCAAGCGAGCCAAGTTGATACTAAATGTGACGTCAAAATCGTGCCGATCACTGATTGGTCAGGGAGAATCGTCACTAACAGCGTCACTGGATTTCCGACACGCGACATCAATCCCGCTAGTTTTATAGTTAGCAACAGCGATAACATCACGATAAGTATCATTTGTTCACGCGACTTTCGAAATGTGAAAAAAGAAATGGCTTTGCGCAAAACCACGCCATGGTCAATAAACGAGGTGCAGATGGTCCACTTGTTAGCGATGCGCAAAACTAAAAAATCTCTGACGAAGTGTCTCAGCTGTTGGCCGCACACGGCTACCACCGGACCTACCAACGGTGTAAGGAAAAATAAAAAAAAACATAAAAGTGACTACAGAACCATCAAGGAAAAATGGAAGTGGTTCGACCAAATGGACGCTATCTAAACCGCCGAGAAATGGGATGGAAAATACCCTGGACTGAAGTTGATCCACAATGGAGGATAGTATGTTTTGTTACGTTAACTCTATACTCTGTTTGAAAGCTTAACTTTATTTAGTTGATCAGCTACTGGAAGCTTCGAAAACAACCAGGCCAATTTGACTGTTACACTTGTGTAAAATCACCATAAAAGAACTGCTTTATGCAGCAAAATGAGCTAGTAGCTAACAGCTAGTGGTCGTGTTATTGTTTTGGTCAGTTTATGTTGTGTTTAAGATTATGTCACGGCAGTAGAGGCAGCGCAACTATGACGATCAGCCTATAATCCCACCTACGTTGAGGTGGAACTAAACTGCAGTGGAAAAGAAAGCTCAGAAAAATAAAGAGAGTAGAGTTGAGGCGAGTCAACCATAAAGTGCAGTGGAAAAGTGCCAATTGGCTCTCTGCTCTTAGGGCCTCATGTATAAAACTCTGCATAGATTTCACCCTTAAAGTGTGCATAAACACAGGAGTCGGATTTTGCATATGAACAAAAAAGAAATGTACGCCAGAACCTGCACACAATTCCCTTAATAAATTCCAGCTAGCAGAAGACTGCACTTAAATACACAAGATTTATTCCCTACCCCGTCTCCTCCCCAAAATAACTATATATGGAGCGTAGCATACGCCTTTTTTTAGCTAATTTACATACAGTTACCGTATGCATATCGCCATCCAGACATGTGACTACCGCATTTAACAGAGAAACTATGAAGACAGGATATAATTTTTCCTCCTTTATCTCAGAAAGAAATTTGCATTGAAGAACAGTTATGTACAGAAGTACAGAATTTGCAAGTAAAAGATTGGGATGCGCAAAACTACCAATTTAAAACTAATTGACTAGTCGGTGTGTTGTCTGAGCTATTAGTCGACTTATCAGTGTTAAGGAACCCATATAAGGCTGCATTATGTCCATGTTACCCAATCAGATGTGTTTCATAGGGATATGCGGAGGCTAAGCACAGCCATTTAACAGGGTAATTTACAGATATTCAACAATTAAATAGGCTAAATAACTATAACCACTTATCCCACAAAACTATCAAAGTAAGAAACTTGAAAAGCTCCAACATAGAATGGCTCTAAACCGCTTATGCGCATCATCACCGGACACATCACTTATCTCAGACACAGACGATATGCTTCAAGCAAGCAGAGCACTTGAAGTCACATGTGATCTGCTCCAAATTTAGAAGTGCACAACTGTTAGATTATACATACTTTGGTGGTGTGGCATGTAGTTCACAGCTTCCAACAGTTTGAAGCCTTTTTACAGCTAAACTATTTATTAAAGCAATGCCAGACAGAATCTGTAAAATGACCCTTGACAAATAGCTACTCTTCAAAACAACTCACAAATAAACCTGTGGATTATGCATAGTAACAGAGACATTAAATGGATGGTTCACCCAAAAATAAAAATTCTCTCATCATTTACTCGCCCTCATGTCATCCCAGATACTGACTTACTTTCTTCTAATGAACACAAATTAAGATTTTTAGAAGAATATTTCAGCACTGTAGATCCATACAATGCAAGTGAATGGGTGCCGGGAATTTTGAAGCTCCAAAATGCACATAAAGGCATCATAAAAGTAATCCATAAGACTCCAGTGTTTAAATGTCTTCTGAAGTGATATGATAGGTGTGGGTGAGAAACAGATAAATATTTAAGTCATTTTTTACTTTCACTTTTAGATGCGTTTTAAATTTATGGTAAAAACTGACTTACATATTGATCTGTTTCCCATACATACCTATAATTTCTCTCTTTAATTTCTCATATCATGACCAAATTATTGATATTTTAGGCAAACGTGCAACAATGCACTTCTTCTCAATAATGTCAGTCAATACAGTAACAAGAGGAGATAAGGTGTAGTTCATGATAGGATGTATTAATATACAGCACAGTTACATAAGGTTACATTTACAAAATAAAAGTCCCACTGCCACCTGAGGATCCCAAGAGCAAAGTCCCAAAGTCTAAGTGAACTATTGAAAGTTAAGACACCTGATCTTTCAATCTCTATTCAACTACTGGTATGCTAAATAAATAGCACAGAATATGTTATTCAGTCGTCAACATGTGGTTTCCAAAAACAACAGTTGCTCAGAGGAGATAACCAAGGTTCAACATGACATCAGGAACTTATCTATGACAACTGTTGCCAAGGAATGTGTGTGTGTGTGTTCAGATACATGCTCAGAAATCTGACAGTTAGTTAACCATTCAATCTGACAATACTGCATAAAATTTACCTTTGTCTGAACAGATGAAAGTGAGGTTAGTTGAACAGTGACCTGTACTATTACACAACCCCTCTCCAGACCTCCACCCAGCTATCAGAACAGACTTAAAAGAACAGATACAAACTAACAGTACAGAACGGCACCATATATTCCCAGCGATTAGACAACACTTCATAAGTAATTTCAGCACGCAACAACCTCTCTGCAGTTCAGGGCGGCTCAAACTGATAAAAAGTAACCAATGCCAAGTCAACCAGAGATCCGCTAGCTGCGGCTACTTACCGATGAGCTCCAGTACTCTCTCTTAAAAAAAATCAGCGGAAAGCAGAGTAGGTGTAGTGAAGACGGGAGGGTGGAAGAAGAGGGAGGGTGGAAGAAGAGGAAGGTGTTGTTGTCTCTGTCACGGTGCTGAATTAAAAACACTCATTTAAATATGAGCGCGCGGCACTAAGCTAACTGAACTCATGAAGAGACGCGATAGTGATTCTCCTTAATCACCTCTCGAGTTCTGTTTGTCGTATAATTATACACCGTGTCATGTAACTGATTTTAATAATAACATAGAGCAACTTTGTGAAATATCGTCTGGACTGTCCCTGTTATTGCTCGGATGGTGCGAGGAGATGGCGGCACTTCCGCTTCCGTTTCCCAGCAGTAGGACCGACCGCGCCCCCTTGCGCGATCCCTGATTTGAATAGTTATGAGCGGTGATTATGATTTTACTATAATGAAGATTTTCTAGATGACTTTAAAATGTTCCCGTATCTAATGGCAGTGTATAACAATATCTGAATAAATATAGATTAAAATGATAATAAACGTTTTTCTTTTTTACAAAATGTTCTAATAACCTTGAAAGTTCAGTTTAGAAACAATCCCTGCAGGAGCAACAGATGCAGTGTCTGCTATTGACGTTAGTGTGCCATACGGGGCAGGTTTACAATTTCTGAGGCCCAGAACATCATGTCACCCCTCAAGCATTTTTTGCAGTGTATTCCTACCGGGGCAATGATTATAAATTGCTGGCCCTAATTTTAGCTAGAAGATTGAAAATGGTTTAATATTCTGTAATTGATTAAACATAATCGGGATTTATGAAAAATGTAATGAATAATATAAGATTAGTTTTGGATGTCTTGGGCTATTCAGAATTGGTTAGTGATAATGGGTTTATACTATTTTTTAGATTTGTATAAAGCATTCGACTCAGAAGAGCGTCAGTTCATCTTTGACACGCTTAAGAAATTTGATTTAGTTTTTTTCTGCAGCAAATAAAACCCTCAATAAAAATGCCAACTGTTCTATTAAGTTAACATTGATGGCCAATTTGTGCTGTTTTGAAAACATTTATTATTTGGTCTTCTGGAGAATTGTAGAGACAAGCACAGTCAGATTTATTTCATACATTTTATTCTTTTAATGGCAAAATTCCATGTTCAAAAATTTAAGTTTTCCTTAAAAAAAAAAAAAAAAAACCTGTTTTACATCATTCAAGAAAGAATGCATCTATTGTGCATCTATAAGTTACATTTATGTTGTTCTTGTATACTCTAATAAAATAAAAAATAAATAAAAATAATAATAATAAAACGTTACTGAAGCCATGTATTCCTCAGGTATTCATCTTATATTTTTCCTTCCAGAAGGAGCAACTTTACAGTGATGCTATTGCCCACAGTCCACGAGAGGCAATGTCCTCTATAAAATGATCCGAATTAATTTGCAGGTCATTCACAGGGGTTCTCAAACTTTTTGCTGCCAAACAAGGGCGTCAAATGTTATAATCCCACTGAGAGGGACCTTAATAATAAAATATAAAGGCAGCTATATATTTGTATGCAGAAAGACACATTGATACTGTGTAAGAAAATCCGTAAGCATGACTAAAATTTAAATAATGCAAATTTAAATAAATGACATTTTTAGGCAATGTACTAAATTAAAAATAACTTATTATGATATTGTCTCAAAAATAGATATTTTGAATTAAGTTGACAGTATATATTTTTTTCTAGCCACTATTAGAGAAATTTCAGATGTATAAACCTTTTAATTTGTAACTTAATTTAAATCAAATTAATTTGTATCCACAGTTCCCTATCAATTCAGTTCATGAGACATTGCTGAACGCTTTGGGGAAATTCCTTTTCCACGACCTAGTTGAAGCCTTTGTATCATAACGCCAATCGTATGATTGGCAGTGGTGTTTGAGCCTCGCCCTTTTAGGCACGTAATTGCCTTATAAATGCAGGCGCATTTATATAAATGACTACGCATCAAGGCAGGAGCTGTATCCTTTATCCTATATATATATATATATATATATATATATATATATATATATATGTGTGTGTGTGTGTGTGTGTGTGTGTGTGTGTGTGATATTCCATCCAAGTGATGTAATAGGTGTGTTCCTGTGAGCAACACCTTGCTCCGTCAGACCAACATGAGATCTGCGTTCGCTGTCTGGGCTGTGAGGATCACGCAATGGCGCTAGAGCCATGAGCCCCTCGATCTTCCCACACAGCATCTTCGCCAGTGCAGTACACACCTGACGACCTCTGGGCACGGTGTTGTCACATTTGGTGGTCTTTCAATGATAATGATGCATGTCCCTCGCAGCATCGGAAGAATGGTCCATGGAGGATGTTGCAGCCCCTCCCCCACGGAGGGTGAAGACTTATTGCACTGGCTATTGATACAAGTTACTCCACATAAATGTGCAGATGGTCGAGAAGTTCAGAAAATTCTCATCTGAATGAATTATTCCTGCACACCGTCCACTATCAAAAGACCGTGGTACGGAAAGCAATGTCATTATTCCCTGAGGTTCAAATGGAGTTTACTGTGACCTGGCACTCGTACTACTCTGCGCATGTCCAGATCAGAGGGGCTGCCGTTCTTAGGCAGTTTCTTTGTACTGTGAAGCAATAGCACTTTCAGTCCAAAGTGGGAAGTATCCACCTGGAAGTATAGCATTTATAGGAATCTAGAGCTCATGCCTTTTCTATTATGTTTCAACTAGACCTTCCCCGCTATTCTCACCAGGAACATGTCAGTTTTTATAGCAATGCTTCCTTGCATTGCTTAAATAGCACACGTACCTTGTAGCGGCTGCTTGATATGTGCTGAAGGCTGAAAAAGCTAAATTCCTCTCCAACCAAACTCCCTCACCATGATAATCGTGGGTGATTGGTGTCTATTGTCAGCTCGCTTGAGCCTTTACACTGTTAGTACTGTACACGGATGTGTGATGCGCTTTGAGTGAGAAGCTCCCATTTGTTAAGCGGCAGCTATCTGTGTGCATTATCCATGCCTGCTTGTGTGTTTTGCGATTGTGTGGCATGCTTCCGGGCATCTCAGAGAAAAACCAACCCACACTCTACACAAAATGCTCCCGACTTATAAACGGCAGCTCCGCTCAACATATGCATGAAACTCGCTCCCACCTGCACATAAAGCAGTTGCATGGTGTACGTTACTGAGCATTTCTCAGTGTGTTAAAAATAAAAATGGTAGTGTGTGGTTATACATTCTGTTTCACGATGTGGCCACCTCGATTCAACAGAGTTCTATTCTTAGTTCGAATCCAGGGCATGCTGAGTGCCTCCAGTCAGGCTTCCTAAGTAAACAAGTGGCCCGGTTGCTTGGGTGGGTAGAGTTCCATTAGGTTAACCTCCTCATGTTCGCTATAACGTGGTTGTTGCTCTCGGTGGGGTGCGTGGTGAATTGTACGTGGATGCCACAGAGAATAGTGTGAGCCTCAACACGTGCTAGGTCTCCGCGGTAACGTGCTCAACAAGCCACGTGATAAGATGTGCGGACTGACGTGTCAGATGCAGAGGCAACTGAGATTCATCCTCCGCCACCCGGATTGAGGAGAGTCACTACACCACCATGAGGACTTAGAGCGCATTGGGAATTGGGCATGCCAAATTTGGGAGAAAAGTGGAGAAAATCCACCAAAAAAAACAGCGCTCTATCCTCCATGTTACAATTCAGGACATGCTATTCTGCGTTCCAAGGTAGTAAATTACCTTGTGAGAGAGGCAATGGGGTTGTTCCCCCATACCGTGAACAGACAGAATGTCACAGCTGTTGGACGATGGCCTCAGGCCTATCTGCACCTGTGACATTTGAATTTAGTTCTGTTCATAATGATCACATACAAACAATTCTCTCTCTTATGTTTGCACAATCAAAAATCATACCTTAGTGTACTTATTAACTTTGGCTCAGGCCATTCTTGAGAATTTGCCTCGCTTCCCCATTTCACACACTGTGCACAACTGCTTCCCAATGGTGAGCGGTGTGCTATCACAATTATTGTCAAATATAAAACACCCTCTATCCTGTTATGTGATCGTGTTGCGGGTGCTCATGGGCATGTCAGATTGGGTGCTAAAAATTATCAAACACGAGTATTCAATCCAATTCGCATACAGACCGCCACGCTTTAACATTGTTTTGTCCTCGATGGTTCAGTCACAAGACGTGCCTGTATTACATGCAGAAACACACAATCTCCTCACAAAAGATGCGATAGTGGTTGTTCCAAGCTGCCACGGCCATGAAGGGTTTTACAGCTACTATCCTTTCTTTCCTAAGAAAGATGACAGGCTTCGGCTTACTCTAGATTCGGACGCCTGAGATCTTATCACACATCCGCCCATGGGACTGGTTTTTGTCAATAGATCTAAAGGATGTGTACTTTCATATCCGATATGTACCATGCCACAGGCTGTCCTTGAGATTTGTGTTTTAATTGATGACATATCAATTCAAAATCTTTTCAGAAAATACTGGGCTTTATGGCAGCCATCATAACATTAGGCCTTTTACACATGAGACCTCTCCAGTGCTGACTCACACACCATGTACAGAGTCATGCCTGGCATCAGGGATGCACTGAGACTTGCCGCTGCCTGGCTGCTCGAGCACCATGGACAGCTCCAAATCTTTATCAGCGGGTGTGATGCTGGGTCAGGTTTTCAACAATGGATGCGTCAAACACGGGTTGGTGCGCACTGTGCGATGGACAGCTGACCTTCGGCACTTGGACAGGTGCGAAACGAGCGTGGCACATCGCTTGGAAATGCTAGCCATCTTTTTAGCTGTGAAAGCTTTCCATTCTGACATTGTGAAACATCACATTCTGATATATTCAGACAATATGTCAATGGTAGCATACATAAATCGCCATGGTGGCACTCAATCGCTACCTATGTTGAGCCTGGCGCAACTCCTCCTCATGTGGAGCATGCACCATCTCCTCTCCCCGCGCGCAACATATGTCCCAGGCCGTTTGAACTGCAGAGCGGACATGCGGTCACACCAGGAGCCAATGGTAGGGGAATGGAGACTTCATCCTCAAACGGTTATGAGGATAACTGTTGAATTGCCCCATAATGGAGATCCTTTCATTCCTTCAAGAGCGGATGGAAGCAGGTCTTACTCCGTCAATGCTTAAGGTTTATGTAGCGGCCATCTTGGCATTTCACACCCCAGAGGCTGGCTCCTCTAGCCTATAGGTAGACACAATCTAATCATAAAGTTCCTTAGTGGAGCAAGGCACATGAACCCCCCTCGCCCTTCTATGGGTCCAACATGGGACTTGAATCTAGTGCTGAGGGCGCTCACGAGCCCCCTCGAACCATTGGAATCTGTTGGGTTACGTGTGAGTTACTGCTGTTGGCTCTGGTCTCATTCAAATGGGTTGGCAATATACATGCACTGAATTCGTTCCCAGGCTTTCAAAAGCCACCATCAAACCCCAAAAATGTGTCTAAAGTGATTTTCACACTTTAGAAAGTGCACCTACAAGCTTACTCATGTCACTGGATCATTGATGTGATCGCCCTCGCTTATGAATCGTGGCCTATTGGTGTGATTGTTGGTTTAGTTTATGTGTAATGTCTACATTTCCCTTAATGTTGACAGAGAGTTACTGTTGCGCATAAAAAATGTTCAAAACAAAGAAAGAAATGCAAAAAAAAAGCAGGCTCACTTGGCGCGTCATGTCCCGCACAATAAACGGGGTAGAGCATTTGTTTGGTACAGGGGCCACATCTGGCTCTGGTGTATAATTCTCTCATCATTTAGTCACCTTTTTGCCATCCTGGATGTGTATGACTTTCTTTCCTGGTAATGTATTATACATAATAACACACTCTCTACATCAGGGGTCAGTATTATTAAAAAAAACTAACAATATTATTAAAAAATATTATTATTAAAAATGTCACTGTTTAAGTCTATTACATGAATACTTTTAAAGCTGCTTAAGTTATTCAGCCAAAAGTAGTGGGTGGTTTTCTAATTTCCTTGATATTATTGTTTGATTAATAGCCTTTATACTGTATGACAAAGCCTACTAGACAGAGCTGAATTCATGTACATGTACACTTCAAGTCTGACATTTTGATGCAAATACGCTTTTTGTCCCACTGTTTACGTTCACTTTAGACCAAACAGACTTCGTTTACATTAATGCCTCATCAAGACGGGCATTGGCGGAATTATAATGTGTTTTTCACGGCATTAGCGCACAAACATTAGCTGCCTGTCAATCAAACAGCACGCAGCTAAAGACATCAAGAAATAAAAAGTCAATCTTTTATATTATATCTAGATCAACCAACCAGTGGTGCTCTTGCTATCGCGATTGATGTAATGAACACCCCTGTAATAGATGTAGAACATAGGCTAAATAGCCTATAGAAAATTACTCAAAAGTTTATCATTGATATCAAGGACATCTCTCTCTTTTTTTTAGATAAACATCAAGATTGTTTTATCACCCAGCCCTATTGATAACATTTCCTTAATATCTCACATCAACCCAATAATCTCAGTGATAGATAGCTAATTTACAGGCTACATTATAGACACACAGAATCTAATAAGAAGAAATATTAAATTTACCTCGATATGTTAAAATTAGAGGCAGGATTAATGCTGATATCTGCTTGAGCAAGATAAACTCATATGACACAATCATGCAATTGCCCTTTTTCACTGCGTAAAGCCCTTTCAGGTGCGGCCGAGGTGTTCAGGTGTTGAACTGTGTTTGCGGCATCCTCCACATCCATAAGAGTTGGCACCTGATCTACAGCTGCCATTCAAGTTTTTTTTACTCTCTCTAGCCAATCACGTTGATAGATACAAATAAAATCAGGACAGGGAAGTAGCGAATGCAGACGGTGGGAAAATAGTGCATTTTAAAGTACAGTTACAGCACTTAAAATGTACTCAAGTAAAAGTAAAATTATATAAATTTTAAACTACTTAAAAAGTACAATTCCTGGGAAAAAACTACTTAATAACAGTATTCTTTACTTTACACCCCTGTGTAAATACTCTCTAAGAATATACAAGATGCGAGTGAAAACACTGGAGACCGTAAATTGAAAATTGGCGAGTTGTGGAACACCAGTGTTTCCCACAGGATTTTGTGAGTCTGTGGTGGGTGGACCTCAGACCCTCAAGGAGGGTCAGGGGGCATAGCCCCATAAGAAAGTTTGTACATTTTAAAGTTAAATGCATCAATCTGGTGCACTTTGAGAGCAAGAAGCTAGATCTATGGCTCCAACACAATGTAACGAGGCTAGATCTATGAAGAACTTTGTGCTCTTGTAAACAATTCTTTGCTCTAGTAGTAATTTAATCATAAAAACATTGGTTGTATAGATATGAATGGTGATGACACAGCAAAAAATTCATACCCACAAAGCATAAACAAGACGGAGTTTAATGCAGTACGCAAATGGTCAAAACACAAAATCGACTAGAGCATACATTTGAGCCAGGGCTCGACATTAAGTATTGTCATGTGCTCGTCCTCTGGACAAGTAAATTGGTCATTCTCTTACTTGTCAAGAGAGAAAAAAGGGCATTTAAGTTATATGCTCAAGTAACATGTCAAAGTTTATGTTGTATATTTTTCTAAAATTATGACCGATGCCCAACCTTGTGTACCTTTGCAATGAACTCGATTCTCTGTGACAGAAATGTAAACTGCACTGGATTGGGGAGGAGACTATGGTGATATTATAATTATTTTATGTTGTCTATGGTAGTCAAATAAAGAAAAGCCTCCATCACCATCATTTACAGCAGGGATGCACACTTCTATGGAATGAGATCATCATGTTATTGCAGCAAGATCTACCATGTACATTAAAGGCTATACATTATTACAATACCCATATTTCAGTAGTCTGTAGTGAAATTTGACAATTCTCAATACCAGCTTCAAATCCCCAAAAAATAATAACACTAATATGTTAATTATGGAAGATAATTAACTAATTATTCAAAACTAGTAAACTGTCAGTAATAAAATAACAATAAAAAAAACAGCAATGAATAGAAATAGATTAAAAAGTAATAGAACAAAAAATACAAATTAATATAATTCAGTGCTTTTTTAACAGCTTTAAAAGTTTTTAACAGCAGTATCAAGTATTCAAAAAACATTCAGAATGAAATGCAACATAAAACTACTTCTGGGGCCGGTTGCACCAGCTATACATAAGTTACAACTTAGCCTAGTTGTGGCGTAAATGGGCACTAAGTCACAATTTAAGCAGTACTAAATATTTGATTGTTGCACAATTAAACTTAGGTAGGATAACCCTACGTATATACTAAATATTTATGGAAGCCTCCGACCAGGATAATGGATGGAATAAAGGAGCAGACTCATTTAATGACATCAATGAGCTCATGTTTTGGTTTACAAGCTTCAGTCCTTTCAACATATAATGATGTTGGTGTCATGTGTATTTTGTTGGTTCATGTTTTTCATGTCATTTATTTTGTTTCATGTCATGTGGTTCCCGGTTTCATGTCATGTGGTTCCCGGTTTCATGTCATGTGGTTCCCTTGTCATGTGATTTCATGTTTCCCTCCATGTTCACATGTCTTGTTTTCATTGGTTTATTGTCTTATTATCTTCTTTAGAGTTCTTTGTGTTCATTGGTTATCTTTGTCATGTGTTCTCCCATGTTATGTATTTAAACCTCATGTTTTCCATTGTCCATTGTCAGGTATTGATTGTATGTAACTTTGGCTGTATATTCAAGTTTATGTCAAGTCTATTTATGCCAAGCCAAGTTTATGTTATGTTAAGTTCATGTTTATGTTTATTTATGATTGCAGTTAGGGTTTTGCACTGTACACTGTTGGAATAAATTTGCAATTGGGTCCTTCTTTGTCATCGTCTTTGTCATTGCCAGTGGCAGCAAAATCGTTACAAAATACCTGACCAACATATATGAACCCAACAATCCAACTCCTATGCCTACGTCAGGGGAATTGTCCCCTGGAGGATTACTTCGTGGACTTTGTG
The DNA here is from genome assembly GCA_032164185.1 of Moxostoma hubbsi. Taxonomy (NCBI): domain Eukaryota; kingdom Metazoa; phylum Chordata; class Actinopteri; order Cypriniformes; family Catostomidae; genus Moxostoma; species Moxostoma hubbsi. The sequence goes on from JAVLUX010000015.1 coordinate 19,576,498, forward strand.
CTCTGGCATGCTTGTTGGACTTTAATGAGGTTGCCCTCAAAGAAATTTTCCGTTTTGGATTAACTGAGTCTATCTCTTTGCTGATGCCAGGCGGTCAGAGAACCCACAGCCTTGCTCAGTATATTGGCCAGTGCCAGCAACATCGTTACAGTTGGCAATTACACTTGTTTACATTTACAGGAGAAAATATTATACTATTTATTTAATGCATTATGCATTAAAAGTTTGGAATAATGTACAGATTTTGCTGTTTCGGAATGAAATTGGTACTTTCACCAAAGTGGCATTATTTCACAAATTATAGTCAGGACATTACTGATGTAAAAAACAGCACCATCACTATTTGAAAAGTAATTTTTGATCAAATCTAGACAGGCCCCATTTCCTGCAGCCATCACTCCAACACCTTATCCTTGAGTAATCATGCTAAATTGCTAATTTGGTACTAGAAAATCACTTATGTTGCAAACACAGCTGAAAGCTATTTGGTTTGCTAAATTAAGATTTCATTCAAAGGTGTACACTACAGTCTTCAAAGGCAAAGGACATCTGGCTCTAACAAGGACAGAAAGAGACATGGAAGGCCAGATGTACAACTAAACAAGAGGATAAGTACATCAGAGTCTCAGAGTTTGAGAAATAGACACCTCACATGACCTCAGCTGACAGCTTCATTGAATTCTACCCGCTCAACACCAGTTTCATGTACAACAGTAAAGAGAAGATTCAGGGGTGCAGGCATTATGGGAAGAATTGCAAAGAAAATCCACTTTTGAAACAGAAAAACAAAAAGAAAAGATTAGAGCGAGCAAAGAAACAATAATTGGAAAAGAGAGTTATGGATCTTAACCCCATTGAGCTTTTGTGGGATCAGCTAGACTGTAAGGTACATGAGAAGCACCCGACAAGACAGCCACATCTATGGCAAGTGCTACAGGAAGTGTGGGGTGAAATGTCCCCTGAGTATCTGGACAAACTTAAAGCTAAAGTGAAAAGGATCTGCAAAGCTGTCATTGCTGCAAGTGGAGGATTTTTTTGATGAGAACTCTTTGAAGTAGTTTAAGAAAAAAAATCTAATTGTAATAGTAATTTTTACGTTGTTAATGTCCTGACTTTACATTGTGATCAGTTGAATGCCACTTTGGTAAATAAAAGTACCAATTTCTTTCCATAAGAGCAATATCTGTACATTATTCCAAACTTTTGGCTGCCGGTGTACTTCTTCAGCATGATTCAACTGGTGCGCTTTCCTGTGTACGGTGTCAGGTTTCAACATATACGATATAAGATATTAAAAGAAACAGTTATTTCAAGTTGTTATTTACATAGGCTCAATATACCTTTAATTAAATCTTGTTTTATTACATATCATATTTCAATGGGGATATAATTTATTACAGCTGACAGTTAGATGAGCAAATAAGGTTTGAACAAGATAAAACTGAAATTCACGGATGTTTAAACACTTCTGTGTACAAATGTCAATTCAGGTAAACTTCATATTATGAAACTACGCATTACTTTACGGAGAGCTTACAAACTACTAGTTAAGTCTTGGCTTAAGAACAAGTGGTTCAACAAAATTAAGCACCGACTTAGTTACAAACTAACTAGCAGTTACTAAGCCCTTAGTGTAAACTCTATGTCCCAACTTAAGTGGAACCGTATGCACAGCTGGTGCAACCCTACCCTGGTCTTCACTGTATGATTACAATACATGAATACTTTTTAAAGCTTCTAACGTTATTCAGTCAAGAGCAGTAAGTGGTTTTCCCGTTTTCTTGTTGTGGTTGTTTGATTATTATAAGGACACACTACACTAGATGGCAGCAGGACTATTATCTTACATTTATACTTACAAGTCCAACATTTTAATACAAATATTTTTTTATCCACTGTTTACGTTCACTTTAGACATAACTCGTTGTGTTTACATGTATACCTCACCAAGGCGGGCATTCTGGTGGAATGAAAAATTACAATTCTGTAATTTACTCACCCTAATATTTTAATTTTTTTAAACCTGTACTATTTAGTTTATTCCGTGGAATATGAGAATACATTGTAAAATGTAGATGCTGCTAATGAGGCTGAAATAAATGTGAGGCTGTCATTCCCTATAAAAAAAAATAACAGTTTCACATTATAAACAAGTTCATTACTATTTAGAACAAGACTGGGCCATGGAGTTTTGTGATGTCTTACCACCAGTAGCACAAAAGTCCCATACATGTTTCTATCTTTTTGTGATGTGGAGCAGAGAGCACCAGTTTCCAGTATACTCACAACTCTTTTATTATTATTATTATTATTATTATTATTATTATTATTATTATTATTATTGTCCACCTTTATCTCTAAGCCCATATTCTCCCAGAGTAGCTAAGTGAAACACACATTGTTTTACAGGGTTAACATAATTATTCCTTTTTTTCTTATTTGTTATGCCCTGATAGTAAAATAAAGCATGATTGGTTGAAGATAGAAAGTGCTAGGATTGGTCTGAGTAATGTGGCTGTTATCTGATTGGCTTGAGTAAATGATGGGTTGAGTCCACCTATTTGTAGATTTGTGTGCACATCTTGACGCTAGATTTGTTTACAAATCAGCAAATGCGTGTAGCGAGCCGCAAATGCACAGGAAACGATCCACAAATAAATGCATACGATTCACAAATTAATTCTGGACAGAGTTGTGTGTGACAGGGCTTGAGGCATGGCCTGCGAGACAGGGTGTGGAGCATGGGAACAGGGCAAGGCCAATGGAAAGTTGGGACCCTGAGAGGCTTGAGGGGCAGAGTAGATGGGGATGATAACCCAGGCAGAGCCGCAGGAATGGAGGTTCCCGTTAGAGTGGAGGTGGGCCTGGACCATGGAGAATAGGCGGGACTGAACCGTGGAGCAGAGGCGGGCCTGAAACTTGGAGAAGAGGCGGGCCTGGACCGTGGAGAAGAGGCGGGCCTGGACCTAGGAGCAGAGGCGAGCCTGGACCGTGGAGTAGAGGCATGCCTGTGATATGGTATGGAGCAGAATGGGGCTTGGCTAAGACATGGCATGGAGCAGACTGAAGCTTGGCTTTGACATGGCATGGAGTAGACTGAGGTTCGGCTGGGACATGGCATGGAGAAGACTGAAGCTTGGCTTTGACATGGCATGGAGCAGTCTGGGGCTTGGCTGAGACATGGCATGTAGCAGACTGAGGTTCGGCTGTGACATGGCATGGAGCAGTCTGGGGCTTGGCTGAGACAAGATATGGAGCAGACTGAGGTTCGGCTATAACATGGCATGGAGCAGGCTGAGGTGGCCATGACGTGGTGCAACGCTAGCCCAGGGACAGACGAATCTTCCAGCTTGGCCGTGGCAGTCTTGGGCATTGACTCATCGACCATGACGTGGAACGCTGGCTCGTTGACTAAGACATGGGACGCTGGCTCGTCAACCATGATGTGGGACACTAGCTCATTGATCATGATGTGGCTTGTTGACCACCTCCCTCACAGTGAACGTAGAACCAGTAATCAGCAGGGCAAGGTCGATATACTGAGCCAGGCTCAGAGAGAACTGTGACCACCAGGCATCAAGGTGGAGATTGGCTCACTCACTCCGAACAAAAACAGTCTTTGAGGGCGACCTCATGAAAGTCAACCTCACTGGCCAGAGTGCAGAAGTCCCCCACATATTACTCCAGGGATCAATTCCCCTGACATAGGCGCAGGTGTCGGATCGCTGGGTTCATGGTTGGCAGTCAGGTATTCTGTAACGAAGCTGGCAATGACTCTGCAGGGACAATGGTGAAGAGATTATCCCAAGTGCAGTTTATTATGAGTCGTGGAATCCAGAAACCTTTACTCTAAATGTAAACAAAACCTAAACGTGAACTAGACTAAACTAAACTTGAAATGTCTTGACTAAAACTTGACTTGACTTGAATGTGGAACAATCAACGTTACAAGAACTCAATACCTGACAAAACACAATGGCAAACATGAGGGCTTAAATATAAGGACATGGTTAACAAGTAAACAAGACAACTAATCACTAAAGACTAAACTATAAACAAGATAACAAGACTAAATTAACTTGAAGAGGGGAAACACATGACAAGATCTCATGAGGGAAACAGGAATCATATGACATAATACAGGAACTAGATTTAAAAAATAAAAGACATGAAAACATGAACCAACAGAATAAACATGATAATGAAACTGTGGCGGGACAATTAGACTGTGGCAGGACACCACATTCTACGTATTTAATGGAATCAGGAAAAAGGTGGCTAGGGCTTTCACCCCAAAAAAGTTTCGCTGAACCCATACAGAAAATATTGTCTAATACCCAGTGAACAAGCTATAGGTAACAGTGGTGAGCAGAAACTAGCTGTTGATAGATGCAAGTTTTTCAAGAAACAATTTTTACTTAACTTAATTTTTATTATTTCTTAAATAAATAAATAAAATCTGTGGACACCCTAGCACCCCCTTGTGGATCCCCTATGGGTTCCTAGAACCCAGTTTGAAAACCTCTGAATAATACTCTGTTATATTATTCTTGTGATTAAATAAAATATTCATACAAATCTGAAGTTTTAAAGATTAAACTATTCTAGTGATAGGTTTGTGGTAATATCAACACTGTCTCCTGATTGGCAGGAGTCTTTATTGCATAAAATATTACTTGTTTTATTATGCTTGTTGAAATTGACGGGTCCTTAAACAAGCCTTCAAAATAAATCTCGAACTGATTGACAAATTCACTTGTGAAATGGATTGCTTTGAACTGTATGACAATGATTGGCTTATGTTCAATTATATGTAGTAAACAATACATTGTATTCTAAAACTGCTTTTTGTATTGTCTTATCAATGATTAACTATTCTGCCACAATATATATATATATATAATTTTTTAATATTTAAAGATAACTATGTATAATTATATATTGATATAAATATGTATAATCATTATATATTGAATATATACAATTCCCCCTATATATATATATATGAGGGGCTTTCTCAGCAAATATTTGTATATGCGATTAACTTCGATTAATCACCATTAATTAATTGGGACATCATCTAATTAATTTGATTAAAGATTTTTATCGATTGACAGCCCTAGTAAGTACATATATATTATTTTTCCATTTACAGTCATAGTGAATCCATAGGCAATAATATCTGTCTCAGAAATCTGTCAGTAGTAATCAATTCTCAACTCTATCCCAAGTTAATATTTCAGGGCCTTTTTTTTTCTTTTTTTCTCCCCTTTTCTCCCCAATTCCCAATGCCCACTAGGTCCTCGTGGTGGCGTCCTCACCTCAGTATGGGTGGCAGAGAACGAATCTCAGTTGCCTCTGCGTCTGAGGCCGTCAATCCGCACATAATATCATGTGGCTTGTTGAGAACATAGCGTGTGTACAAATGCATTTGCGCTAATGCAAATGATGTATGGGTACCTATGTGGGTATCTTGGGTCTTGAGTAACATGTAAAACTAATTATATGACGCCTCGAACATACATCTGATATATTTGAACAGCAGGGGATAGACAGAAGCACAGTGCAAAGTATGAATGGAGATGAGACCAGGGGGCTGGTTGAAGTCTGTTTGAAGCCAAGAGCAGACTGTACTAGTAACAGCTATGCATGTAGAGAACACCAGATGACAGCTGAAGAAACAAAACTGACCTTGGTAGTGATAACAGGGATTGTTTGTCTTATGTAACTTACAGTAGCCATGTCAGACTTGAGACATCAAGGGAAGTCTTTATGATATTATTGCAAAATGTAGAAATGTATCAATTGAGAAGTGCAGACAGCAAGTGGGAGAGAGAGAGAGAGAGAGAGAGAGAGAGAGAGAGAGATATGAGAGATGAGGTTCAGGGTAAACTGAGCGTTAAAGAGGGAGAATGTGAATTGGCTGCATGGAGGGTGTTTGTCATGGAGAGAATAGTTGTATTAGGTTCTGTAAGGTTTCAGCTGTTAGTTTTGTCATGCAGATGGTTGAATAGGTCTATACCAATGAAGAGAGCCAGTGGGGAGCAGTCAAATGAGGAGACAGAGGTATTGATTAAGAACAGGTCTGTGCAACCTGAGTTGATATGAACAATTATGATGTTAAAAACCTATAACTAAACTAAGATACTGTTTCTTGTCTCCAAAACCAACTAAAATATATAAAAAATACTTTCAATTACATTTTTCATTTTAGTTTTAAATATATACAGTATGCACACAGTACTAAATATATATTTTTAATATGTTATTTAATCATATATTTATTAATATGTAATATTTATATTTACTTTTAATAGGGCTGCCAAAGTTGATCTGTCAACTGATATTATTTAAATATCCATATTAGGGTTGCTCCGATACCAAAATTTTGACTTCTGTCTTCAATTTTATTTTGACCAACGATTTAGTTCTTCCTTCTTTGTTTTTCTTCTTTTTTATGGGTTAGTTATATCAAGCTTCCCATTAATGCTGTAATACTCCTGTCGGGACTCATAAGCTAAAATCTCTGTTGCACTGGAGAAGGAGATTTGAGTGTTCACAACCATTCATTATACGCTAAACACACTGCATGAAAATCAAGCGCTGGTAGTTTGTGTTGCATTTGTGTGTGTGTGTGTGTGTGTGTGTGTGTTATTTGCAAAGAGGTGCTAGCAAATGATAGAATGAGACCCTGCAAGCTCTGGCATCACACTGAGGCCAAGCTCTAATCTGTTGGCCAAGCCACTGGAATTTTTTGACAGAAAGCTGAAAGAATTGCAAACACAAGAGTGTAATCCAGACTTTTAGCTCTGTTAATACTAAGGCGACTGAAGCATCATATCGAGTTGCTTTACGTATAGGACTGAGTTTCTACACCTCTCTCGAAAGGCTATGAAAGTCATCATCATCCCCTTCACCTCCATTTATGTGAGTGCAGGTTTTCCGCTTTGACCCTGCTTAAAAGCAAATATCGATCAAGGCTGCAGAGGACGTTTTAATGCTACTTTGAATGCTACTTTGTTTAGTTTTTGGACTGTGGAGGATTCTGGTCAGAAGGCTAATTTTAACAGTTTCCCAATTGCTTGAATGTGGTAAAAATGTGTTGCAAAGTATATGTTTACAATATGTTTTAAAAAGATTATTTCCAAGACTTTCCAAGGGACCCTTCAGTGCTGGACAATGACTATGAGTCAAATATTAATGTTTATTTCTTATGTTGCCTTGGACAGAGGAATTATTCTAATGACACACACATTACTAACAGAGAACAGAACTAAATCACTATTACATTTCAGGTTGTATCCAATAGTTAATTTGAAAACTTTTCATTCACCATACTTAATATATATTTAATACTATAAATAACACTGATAGAGTGCTGTGTTCCATAGGCATTAAGGAATATTGACAAATACAATTTAATTGACATAGTTAGGATACGGTACATTTCATGAATGAATTATTTACAATAATGTCTTTGAAATGTATTTTAAAAGACTGTAATTTTTCTTTAAAAATGAAAACAGCCCTACATCAAAAGACCGCTAAGCAAATGTCAACAGACAAAGGAACAATCATACCTACACCCCCCCCAACCCTCTCCTCCCACCCCCCATTAGACTGGAATCAAATCACGCACTGTCTAAAAACCTCTTGTTATCTCCTTCAGTCTCACTTAATCCAGCAGAGCTGCTGATTGGAACTGGTGTAGTGCACAGTAGCAGGAATTTACTGAGTATGAAATTGATAGTGGTTGTAGGAAGGACAGAGATCAAGAGTCAGAGTGAGGGGGGATTAGAAAAGAGATTGCAGGGAACAGCAGGAACGGCATAGGGTGTTGCAAGACAGACTGACAGACAGGTAGAACACATTGGTTCACTAGCACTGACATGCAGGAGTGAAGAGAGAGAGAATGAAAGAGTGAATGAGTGTGTATGTGTGTTTGTGTGTGTGTGTGTCTGTGTGTGTGTGTGTGAGAGAGAGAGAGAGAGAGAGAGAGAGAGAGAGAGAGAGAGAGAGAGAGAGAGGCAGCATACCTCATAGCTGCAGTACATGGATATCTGGGGTGAAAACAAGTAGAAGAATTTTGAAGGGATTGTGGAAAGAGGAGAACAAGAGAGAGAGAGAGAGAGAGAGAGAGAGAGAGAGAGAGAGAGAGAGAGAGAGAGAGAGAGAGAGAGAGAGGGCAGAGGAAGGTGCTGGGCTTGGGTGAAGGTTGTTAGACTCATTGAGGATCAAATGAGAGAGAGAGAGAGTGATATAAAACCTCACAAACAAGGATCAGGAACTAATGCTCACACACATGTCTGATTAACTGCTGGAGATTCCTAAACAATTGTCAATTTCAGTTGTATGTTGATAACAAGCAAACAGTAGTTAGAATCAGTGGTCAGTCCTGTAAAGATGGAAAAGAGAGAGTGAAAAGTGAGAAACAGATTATTTCCAAGATTTTCCAAGGGACCTTTCAGTGCTGGACAATGACTGTGAGTCAAATATTACTGTTTATTTCTTATGCTGCCTTGGACAGAGGAATTATTCTAATGACACACATTAATACATTTATTACTTACAGTGAATGCACTTTCTTGCTTTTTCACAAGATGATTTAAAGAATACAAATTAGACAATGTAATATGTTATTATGAAATGTAATTTGTCCGCTTGTTTGCAAGCAAGAGTAAACTCGATTTGATGTCACTAACAGATAATCACAGGTGTGATTTAAGGCAGCTTTACAGAACTAAATCACTTTTACATTTCAGGTTTTATCCTATAAATTCAATTGAAAACTTTTCATTCACCATATTTCATATATATTTAATACTATAAAGAACTCTGATAAAACGCTGTGTTCCATTGTCTAACGCATACATATCCAATTGCAAATGTGCAGGTTAATTAATAATCAATCCAAATTACAAAGTTATAGTTAATATTGCAATATTGATACAGTGATACTGTTGTCATTGCCTTTAGAATGTAAAGAATGTAGTTTAAAAGGATGAACTGTAAAGCAAACTTCACAGTTCCAATAAAATGCACTATATGCAGAGTTTGAGCTAGATACTAGCTAAGGTACAAATATACCCCTTTCACACCTCGGTGGTTACAGGCTGGTGAATACAACAAAGACAATTACAATTGAAAGAACAGAAAGAGACTTGCATGTCGTAGCTTGCAAATCTTTATTACAATAAATAACAATGTTTCAGTCAAAGATTTCCTTCAGGCATTTAATAAGGGCGGCAAATGTAAATCACAAAAATCCATGCCAAATAAAAATCAGTTTTATGACAATAAAACGATGTCAACATGAAGTAAACTTACTTGTATTTCCAGTACACTAATGACTAATTGGGATATAAAACTTGATATGAACAGTTGAAGAGCAATATAGAAAAAAAACATTTGTAATACAAAGAATGAATGGGTAATATATTTAATACATATGTTATGCAATACCTTGTAAATACAGGGTGGCCACTCAGACTTGTTTATGCTTTAACATCAACAGTGTTTGTCTTACTGTAAATTACAGGCATGAAGTTTCCATGGAAAATGTAACAAGTGCATGCAAGTCCACTCCTGGCATGTTATCAAAGGCCACTGCTAGAGATGTCTATCAGTAAGATAAAGACAGCTCTGGTGGTTCTGTTCTCATTGCCTAGCAACGCACACATACAACCGCTCCACTCACTGTGGATTCCCATGAGACTCATAAAGTGGTAACAGAATAGCACACAATTATATGTTCTCTGATGTTGATAGTAACACATGTTCCTGGGGGATTTATCAGATGCATGGTGTTACTGAAGGTTGAGTAGGTTGGCATGTCAAAAAAGCAATGCGCACAGGACTGATGTGACGCAAACACATCTAGGAATTCTAATCAACAAATGCCCCTGATACAGTGTCTAATGAAAAAACTATCTGCTTGCTTTGTGTTATGTAAAAATGCAGTTGCAGCATGCACCCTAGCTATTTCAGGACCACAGAGGTGTTAATGGCCTTATGGTATTGTCTGACCATCATCTGCTTGACAGGACAGTAAAGGCTGCGGAAGGTATTGACAGATGGGAAGTTCAACTGTTACACAACTATTTTTATGCACTTTCTGTTTGGTCATTCTGTAGTCAAAATGTTTTGTATGATGAATGCTAAACTGCACGATTGACCATTGTCCTGGGGAACCAATTTCCTAGCTGTGATAGTTTCACATATTTTGTATCACTCTGTTGTTATATTTATGCATTTGGCAGACACTTTTATCAAATGTGACTTAGAGTGCATTCAGAGTATACATTTTATTTGTTTGTTGCCTAACTAATGATCTTGCCATTGCTAGCACCATGCTCTACCAGTTGAGCTACAGGAACCATGCTGATGTCTCTTTCTTCTCAAATAATAAAAACATTTAAACTTCAATCAATAAAATAGAATGTATTAAGAGGGATAATGCTGCACATAATTTATACACTAAGCACAACATTTCTCCTTACAATGAGTCATTATGGGGTCTTTCAGCTGTCACAGAAACACAAACAAATGTACATATGATCACAATTCATGTTTTGAATGTCTTCTAAATATTATTTTAGAAATATGTACAACCCTAGTAATGTACTTATATGTAATTAAATTAACTGAAAGTAACTGTATCTGATTACAAGAATTTAAAATATAATATGTTAATTCTTGACTAAAAATTAGTTCGATTTCAGTAACATATTACTTTGTAATCGGATATACCCAATGTGTAGTTGAGATGAGTAGTTTCACGTTAAATGGCTTGCTTTCACAAAGATCAAGATAGCTTCAAATAAAACATCATTGGAGACTTTACTTAGAATATAGATTGCAAAAAAAAACAAACATTTTTTTTTCTTTTCTTGTTAGACTGCATCTCAAGAACTAGATGAACTGTGCTACCTCACAGCCCAGTCAATTACATCACTGGTGACATCAGAACACTTCAAACTAATCAAGAAGCTGGGTGAGGGATCATACGGCAGGGTGATGCTGGCTGTGCATAAAAAGAGAGGTCAGTACTGATGTACTTTTGGATATTTAGGCCTGTTATCATAAATTGAAATGATACCTGAACATGTAGATAATATGCTCTAGAGGACATGATCCTGTTTACAACTGAACTCATTCCATACTAATAGAATTGTGACAGATAAAACGGAATGACATTTTCTCACTTCAAACTGAACTTTCAGGAACCCCAATGGCTCTGAAGTTCTTCCCTCGCTGCTCCACAACTCTCCACGCCTTCCTGCGGGAATACAATCTGTCCCTCTCTTTTTGCACACACCCCTCTCTGACGCGGGCTGTGGGTATCTTCTTCTCCACGCCTGTTCACTATGTCTTCGCCCAGGAGGCTGGTCTCTATGGCGACCTGTATGATGTAATCGTGTCAGAGGTCAGTGGATGGAACAGAATTGATGAATTTCTTATTTCAGCATGGCATGATTTTAGATATCCTCTTAGAAAATAAGCAAAGATTTAGCTTTTTTAAGCACCTTTAAGCATTATTGAACTTAAAGGGATAGTACACCCAAAAATGTTTATTCTCTTATCATTTACTCACCCTCATGCCATCCCAGATATGTATGACTTTCTTCAAATACAAAGATTTTTAAAGAATATCTGTTCTGTAGGTTCATATAATGCAAATGAATGGTAATCAGACCTTTGAAGCTCAAAAAATCACAAAAAGGAAACATAAAAGTAAGAATCCAGTGGTTAAATCCATATCTTCAGAAGCAAAATAATAGGTGTGGGTAAGAAACAGAACAATGTTTAAGCCCTTTTTACTCTAAATGTCCACTTTCACTTTTACATCTGAAAGTTACATGTGGTACCTTTTTAGTTTCACTTTTACATCTGAAAGTGAAAGTTAAAGTGGAGATTTAGAATAAAAAAGGATATAAATATTGTTCTACTTCTCACCCACACCTATTATATTGCTTTTGAAGATATGGATTTAAACACTGGAGTCATATGTGTCTGCTTTAAGTGATTTTTGGAGCTATAAAGGTCTGGTCACCATTCACTTGGATTGTATGGACCTACAAAGCTGAGATATTCTTCTAAAAATCGTTGTTTGTGTTCTGCTGAATAAAGAAAGTCATTCAAATCTGGGATGGCAAGAGGGAGAATAAATGATAAGAGAATTTCCATTTTTGGTGTAAGTTTTGCGTCGCAAACGTCACCAAACGTTATTGCATAAATAATGATTTCAAACAGGTTTCCCCAAATATCCCCCAGGGTTTCATTGGCTGACAAACAGGTAGCCCCTCCCCAAACTATTGAGGCAATGTTGTTGAGTGGGGCTGGTCGAGATGCTCAAACAGACAAAGCATTTTAATAACGCCACAGAGTCCCAGTGTTTAAACTTTTTAGGAGGAATCAAGTTGTCTCTGCATGTTAGGCTGAGTTTAGAGTAAGTATTTAAAAATCAAAACAATTACACGCTTCAACTTTACCTCACTTAGGAGGTTCTCAAAAGAATATCTTGTGCTGTAACAAAAAGTATGGCATGTTATGATACGAGGAGCATTTTTTGAAGTGACGTCTTTCAGGCAATAAAGACTCATGTCAATTCCAGCACGAACATGTTCTCTGATATCCCCCTGTTCTCATTCTCTTGCCAAAACAACTGTTCCTGTCATCAACATGATGCATTCATGCAGTCTAAATGGAGTACTTTGTGTACTACTGAGCACTGGGTTTAATACAGAGCACAGATTTTTGTCATCTCTCTCTCTGTGTCTGTAGGAGAGGGTGAGCGAGGAGTGTGCCCAACGTGTGATGTCCCAGTTGAGTGGTGCTGTGTCACACCTCCATTCTCTGGGCTTTGTGCACCGTGATATCAAACCAGAGAACGTGTTCTTGTGTGACCGTGTTTGCCGCTGGGTCAAACTGGGCGACTTTGGATTGGCAAGGGCGCAGGGGACTCAGGTCCGTGCTGTGTGGTACAACTCCCCTTTCTGTGTGCCTGAGGTGGAAGGTGCCAAAAGAGTGAGTGAGACAGAGGAGGAAGAAGATATATGGATGTCTGTGGAGCCCAGTTTGGATACTTGGGCCTTGGGAATCCTTATATACTGCCTACTGACTGGCTGCTTCCCCTGGGAAGAGAGCACTTCTAAAGACCCATCCTACTGCAAGTACAGAGACTGGTTCAATCGAACAAGTGAGCAAGAGGAGAGGGCCAGGGGACAGAATGTACTGAGGGAGGGAGAAAAGTTTGAGAAGCAATCAGAGGACATTATGAGTCTGGTGGAGAAAGGAAACAGTGAGGAGGCTGAATTAGAGTTGCCCGCTCATTTTGATACTTTAAGCTCTCTAGTCCTCACCCTGCTGAGGCAGCTGCTGCACCCACTCCCCTGGCTCCGTCCTGGGCCTGATGAGATCCTGTCTTACCTCGGGGGATCTTGGTTACTGAAAACAGAGAAAGAGGAGATGAGGAGGGAGTGGCAAGCGCAAGAGGAGGAGAAGAATTTGCGAGAGAGAAGAGGGGTGGAAGGAGAAAAAGAGAGATTGGGAAGGAGAGAGAGATAAAGATTAAACAGAATCTTTTATATATAGAGAGAGTTTTATATAGTGTTTATATTTTGGAATTGTCTAAAGGCTTGACATAATTTTCTGGAATTTTCCAAGCTGCTTAAATGCACAGTTAACTTAGTGTATGTAAACTTCTGACCAACTGGAATTGTGAAATAGTCAATTAAAAGTGAAACAATCTGTCTGTAAACAATTGTTGGAAAAATTACTCATGTCATTCACAAAGAAGATGTCCTAAACGACTTACTAAAACTATAGTTTGCTAATATGAAATCTGTGGAGTGGTTAAAAAAATTATTTTAATGACTTCAACTTAAGTGTATGTAAACTTCTGACTTCAACTGTATATATACTGTTCAACATTAAGACAAACCAAAAGTTAGTTCTAAGAAAAAGCCTAATTCATATCAGACATGATATCTCTGATCTAATGAAATGTCCAATGAAAAATTCCAATTAAATTAATTCATTTTCCATACAAGTGTCTTGTACAAGTGTGTCCAAATACTTTTTGACACAATTGAACATTTATCATATTCTGCTGGTAATACTGAATATTGTAATGCCCAGAATTTTCTCAGGTGCAATGCAATATTCTCTCTAAACATGCAGAGAGTCAAGTACGTAGATGAGATGTATGTAGATATAAATGCTCATCAGATGTGAATAAAATTCACAAATACTGTATCTCTACCTCAAACAAACTTATATAGAAATGCAATTTTTTTTTAAAAGGTTAGCAGAAGGTTGTTGGTTTGATCCCCACAGCCACCACCACTGTGTCCTTGAGCAAGGCACTTAACTCCAGGTTGCTCCGGGGGGATTGTCCCTGTAATAAGGGCTCTATAAGTCGCTTTGGATAAAAGTGTCTGCCAAATACATAAATGTAAATGTGAAAAGGCGTAATAAACTTGTTTATGTTTTGGAGACATATTTACTCTCTTGGCTCTGTTGTACTATATGTAATTCTCAAGTTACAAAATCAACATCCTCATGTGTACATCAAACCGTGTTAAGGAACTGAGACTTTCTTCAACACTTTACATGATCATAACACTGAGCTGATGTATTGCAAGGATTACTAAAATAGCATTCCACTCTAAATAGGACAAGAGTGATGTGAAATGTTAAACAAACACAGGTACAATGGGGGGTGTGAGGTTAGTGTTGTTTTGGGATTCAGTGGATCAATTTAAATATGTGAGGTGGAGTCCAACTTTCCAGCTGTTGTCACACAAATCAAACCTCAATGACTCTAGTTAGTTCTGATCTCTCTGTGGTCTTGTGAAGCCAAACGTCTGACTTGCAGCATAAAGTCTGGTCCTCATTGCAGCTTATTAATACAAACCAACCGACCAACTGATCAGACTGTCAGATTGTCATTCTCTTTCTCAGAAAATCACCATCACTATGCTTTTATACACATCCAGAGAGTGACCCTTTACAGTATTTAGTGGACAAACACAAGTTAAATTCATCGATTCAGGCAGCCAAAACTTATATAAGCAAAAAACACAACCAAAGAAGAACACCTCCGTTATTGGCAAAGCAAACCCAAACAAATTAACTGCTTTTAAAAAAAACAAGGCAATAAAATTTATATAAGGCTAAGCAAACAATGCTCTGAGTATCTTTCAAAGATTTGATCAGTGTTGGTGAATATACTTTGAAACTTTTGTAACATGAACTGTCCAAACAAACCGACCCGCTAAAATGAATTGGAGTTCCCAAATATAAATATAATTGAATCATTTATTGTAACCCGAAGAACTGATTCACTTTAATGATTGTTTTTCCCGGCACTACATGAGAGAGAGGACAGTTTAGATTAATTACTCCCTTGGCTCCATTGTATTGTTCCCCATACCTACTTGTATTGTTCGCAATACAGTCTGACAAATGTAGTATTTTGTGTTGCTACAGTGGTGTAGCAGCTACACCAACACATGTTGGAAAATGTATCAGCTACACCAGTAAACGTTGGAATATGTAGCTTGTTATTGGTAAAGCAACTCTTCTTAAAAAATAGCTGTGCTACTGTTATGCTACATGCTAAGTTTCACTACTTTTAGTTAGTTATTCCCCAAAAATGGATTAGAACAGGCATTTTTGTGTGCAAAAAGAATGAGATGGTCAGAGAACGGACTGTGGACAGATCAGATCACTGGATGGTGTGATTGACCCATCAGAATTGAGAATTCCAGAGAGCAGTTTAATGAGTTGAAGATAACATATTTGTTAGGTAATTCATACGGACAAATGAAACTACACTTACAGAAATTTCTCTGAATTTCTTTCAGATTCACTTTACGTTCTTTAATGTAAATTTAAATTATGCATCCTGTTTGCTACCTAATTTATAAATTCAGCTGGAATTTGAAATGCATTCTCAATTCATTTTTGAATGATGGAGCCTTTTATCAATGTCTTTTGAGCAAGTCAGTCCAATAGGCAGGAATGTTTGTAATGCTCTCAGGCAGACTGGGCAGCAATTTACTATGTAAACAAGCAGCATACAAATGCAGCTCCTACTTGAATGGGGAAAGACTGAAATCTCCAAAACGATTGGTCAAGATTTTGAGAAAAGAACATATTTCAAATCAGCAGTAACATCTGACTACTTTAGTATCATAAATTTAGCTTCTTTACCTCATATTATGCTAAAAAAAACGGTAAGTTTCCCAGCTTGTCTAGCTAATGTGCATACGCTTTCTCACCTTGATTGCCAGGTGATGTCTGTATCTAAAAGGTGATTGGCTTTTTTTACCTGTAAGGCGGGACCTCTTTTTCTACATCCGTTGACTGTTGGGTGTTCCAATTTCTCCCATTAATTTTGATAGTAGTGGCCCGTCTCTGCTAAATTGTCTCTGCTTTTATCTTTTGTACTTGGGTTCTACCAACATACAGAAGCTCAGTTTACACAACACATAGATCTCAGTTTGATATCCTTATGATATGTAAAAAAGTAGATTAATGTATGAAGACATGAGCTGTGTTGCCTATATGACTGTTCAGGTTTTATGAACTCCTTGGCTTTAGATACCTAGGAAAGTAAATTATTCAATTGCACAAGTAAGATTTAATACAAATAAAAAAAGTAAATTTTATATCGAATCAACTTTTGTTTTATCAGTAAATGGTAATTCACAGTATTACTTGGCTACTTACTGCAGCTAGTAAAACTGAATCTCCGACATCAGAAAAATGAAAACAATGTCATAAACAGAGATTTGATGGCCAGTAAATACCAGTGGACAGGGATAGACTGCAGGGGACAGCTGGATGGAAGGACAGAACAACTGAGACAGAGTGGTGTGAGACACATAGAGTGCAATGGATCATGAAAATGGGAGGGAATGAGCCAGAGCGCAGAGCAGAGCCAGCGATGTGTTTAGAAGAACTTGCTACAAACTTTAGCAGAATGCAGAGATAATTATTATATCGCCCAAACATATCAATATACAGACTGGCAATTATTGCACAATAGCAGTCAGAATAAAACATTTATTTATATAGCATTTACATTTACAGTAGCAAGGACAAATTATCCTCCACACTATCTGCAGACATACAGTCTGATACATGCAGGGACCAGAATTAGAACTGGATCATTTTGGATAAATGTCTTGGAGCACTTTGTGTCACGTGAAACTCTGAGCTGGCAAAACAGCCATGGGGGATTTGCTTTATGCTCACTGTTTTGTTTTTTATAACAGTGTTTATACTGTATCTTACAGTATTAACACTCCTAATGTGAATGACATTGACTGGAGCAAACATCAAAATCAACTCGAAGGCTGGTTATGTAAAGAGTCGTTTAATATAAACAGATTGCATCTACTGCAATCTCAAATCTCTGGGATTCCTAAATGTCTCTGATTACCCCTCACTATTAGAAAAGAATCTTACTATTAGCCAAGCTGTCATGCAATCTAGCTCATACAGATAACCTAAGTGTGAAATAAACTGAAAGAGATGTCAGAGTCAATTGTACAGTCACATAAAATTAAAAAATACAACAACGGAGGACAACACTTAGGATTTCCCCTGAGTAGTAGCTGAAGAGAGTTACGTTCACCTGGGAGGGGGGGAAAAACATTCCTCCAATAAACAGGTGTGTATGTAAATTGGTGTTTATGACATGGCATGCTTCCCATAATTGTGCTCAACTCCTGGACACAGGACGTGCCTCCCTCTCCCACCCCTCATGGCCCTTTGAAGCACATGGAATTCCACAATCAGACCGCAGGTCTGTTAACCTAAAAATGTGCTTCATGTACCATAGTAACGTTTAAATTAACAGTATTTTAAGTCAAATAGTATTTAACATCAGTGAATCAACCTGAATGCATTAGGCTACATGATCAAAAACATGTTTGAATCCAGGGTGTGCTGAGTGACTCCAGCCAGGTCTCTTAAGCAACCAAATTGGCCCGGTTGCAAGGGAGGGTAGAGTCACATGGGGTAACCTCCTCACGGTCGCTATAATGTGTTTTGCTCTCGGTGGGGCACGTGATGAGTTTTGCGTGGATGCCGTAGAGAATAGCGCGAAGCCTCCACACATTCTATGTCTCCACGATAACGTGCTCAAAGAGCCACGTGATAAGATGTGCGGGTTGAGTGGGCAGACTCATCCACCTAGACTGCGGTGAGTCACTATGCCACCACGAGGAGAAATAAAAATAGTTTTAAGGTTCGTATGTGGTATAAATAGCTCCCAAGGGTAAAAATTGCAGGTCACCACTTTTACAGTGCACTCAGTCCTGTTGTGTCAAGTGCATGATGAGTGTTTCAACTATGAACTGGGCCTGAAGTTAAATATGGCTGTGTGTGTCAACACAAGGTGGACTCTGGTGGCCCCGGAGAGGCAATATGGAAGAGGGTCAACAGCAGTGTTTATTTTCAACAGTGTTACATTTTCTTGTTAAATCAACATTGCGTTTTACTAACAAAAATGCTACAAGACTTCAGCCACTCGCTGCTCTGCAGTGACCCCTGGTGGGAGCTGGTATGAACATAAGCTGAAGCTGCAGATTTAAATTCCTGAAGATAATACCAGGGCTTCCATTCCAAGGCAATTAATAGTGGAAAAGTTAAGTTTTTCTTTTTAGGGTTTTCACGTTGTCAATACGTGTCATCGAGCACATGTCTTATTTTTAATCGCCTGTACAGGAGGCTAGTTGTGTGAAGGTGAGAATAAATGATTAAATACATGCAATGAAGGCAAGACCATTTCGACATGCTGTTGCATCATCATTTGTCATCAATGTCAGTTACATGTTATTTATGAAAAGGCTAAAGCAAATCTATTGTTACAATATTAACACATACACGGAAACTGTGCTCTTTTATAATATAAACATTCACATTTACATTTCATCCTCACTGGTTTATTTAATTTGTCCACTAAGATCCATAAGTGGATATACAGGTATGTAGGAGAATTGTCATCATCAAGATCAAGGAAAGTTTGCAAATGGGGAAGTTGTCTTAAGGTCTACTATAATGCAAATTTTAGTAGGCCTAACTACAAAATGTTTTTTTTTAAAGTGCACAAATGTGTGCTTTCTTTAGGAGAAGCCTAATACGTTGTTTACTGGCAGGTTCCTTTGTGACAACCTAACCCATATACTGTGACAACATGCCCACTGTATGAACTGTATCCTTTTTCCTGAGCAATAACAGTAAAATCTATATATATATCTATATATATATATATCTATATATATATATATATATATATATATATATATATATATATATATAAAAAAATCTAGAAAAGACTTTAAGGTTTGTCACTACTCTAAATCTAATTCCCTAGCTAGCATTGAATCTATCTTAAGTACATACAGTTAAAATTCACATTCTAATTACATTTATTATATTATATTCTAATTGTATTATAATTTATTTTTGTGAAAATGCATATAAATCTTTGCAAAAATTCAATAAATACTGAAATTGTTTATGATAATTTTTGTTCTTTGTTTAGATTATAGTTTTTAAAATGAAATGTTATTTTCTGTGGTTGATTTCCATTTAAACGTTTGAAATAAGAGTAAAACAATACAGTCTCTAAATCTTTTCAATCGTTTGAAAATGAGCAAATATAAATGACGAAGGAATGCTAAAAAGTTTCCATGACAGTTTTAATATGGCCTTCACATAACAAAAAGCAAAAAAGCAGAACTTTTATTAAAATTATAACCCCTGGGACATAAAAGTTCCATTTACAGAACTCATTCCAATGTTTGAAAAAATGGAAAGAGCAAATGAGCAAGAGGGAGAAAGAAAGAGAGAGGGAGAAACAGGCGGGATGTAGAGGGGAGGGAAGAGAGAGGGAGGGGAGAAGTAAAAATACTAAAAGATTGTGAAAAACACAAGGAGTAGCAGAGGACTCTAAATTTGTAAGTATTATAAAACAAATTCTTTTGAGAATAATACATCATTACAATCATCATATAACACATCTACGTCGTCTAGTCACTGGTTTTGATATGCTAGAGTAATATAGGCAAGAAAGGGCTTCAGAATGTGGGCAGAGATAGCCAATCTTGACGAACTCTATGTGTCAAAACTTTGCATTACTCAACGTGTAGGGTAGTTATAGAAGAAATACTTTAAAGAATACAGAGTGTGAGTGTATACTGTCCTGTGTGTTGATGCATTCATGCAGTATATTCAATCAACTTTTCAGTTTATGAATGTGCAATGGAACCCTTTGGCACATCTATGATTAGTGGAAATGCATAGAGGTAAATGCTGTATGTGTTTATGTTGAGTGTGTATGAATATGTCTATGTGTATATGTGTATGTGTTTTGGTGAGTCCACAGGGAGGGGTGGGAAAGCACATTCTTTAGCATGAGCTCATATCTTGGACACAGAGAAACACAGGCTTAGAGGAAAAAGTCTGGAAGAGAGAAGGAAACAGACAAAACTGGATGGATGGAACAGCTGTAAACGATATCTTTAATGAGAGATTGAGAACAGAGAACTTATGTTCAGTGACATCAATAAATGAGAATCTGGATGAGTCAGAGCTCATGGAAATAAAATGAGTTTCAAGCATCAAGTTCTTCTCTCCTAAATTTGTTTTGTCCAAGTGTTTCGAGTATGTCTATAAATGGATAAAGATTTGGTCCAGTCATTTGTTGACTCAAACCTCTCTACAAAAGATCATGCTAATGTAGGCCTGTGGATCAGCCTATTTACTTACATCTATTGTAAACACTAATAACACTGAGAACTATCTCAAGGATGTTCTGATAAAAAAAGCTAATAAACATTTCTTGCTCTCTTCAGCTCTGAGCTGTGATTGGACCCTGTGAAGACCCCGAAAAATGGGCAGCTCTCCAGTCCCTGTGCTGCTATGCTGCTGTTTCTTGGGTAACTCCAGTAATCAAAACAACACAACACAACACAACACAATTAATATAAATGAAATGAATGCATGATTCCTTTTTATTGCTCATTCCAACATAACTCTTCTCCTTTTTCCACAGTACTTGTTGTTGCCAGGGCACAACAAACTGGTAATTCTTTCACTGCAAAAAAAGTTGTTAATTGTTGTTGTGATTGTGTGAAAATGTGTTTTTCTGTGGGGTTAGTTGTCATTTGGGGGAGATGTCACAAGGATTAGATCTCAGTAACTACAAAGTCAAAGGTCCAGATACACAAATGCTCATTTTCTCTTGCAATGGTTGAATTTGTTACAAACAACTAATAATGTCCTTCAAACTAAAATTCCAATGTCACCATATTTTTGCTCTTATATAAAAAAGGGAACACGATAAAACCACAGTGGGATACATTAAGGCAAGGGTCATCTATATTATGAAGCTAGATTTGAACCAAATAGCTGACTTGGGTAGTTTTCATAAAGGTCAGGTTAGGTCAGGACACATTTATACTGGGATGTGTTTTATATGTTGTAGTTTTATATAATGAATAACTAAAATTTCTGTTGGCCAAAGAAGTGTTTACATTTTAAACACAGATATGTTATGGATCATGGAAATATTTTCATATTTCCAACCAAGCTATTCTTCTCAAATGAGTGTCAAACAACATCAGGTCCTAATTGTGAAAACTTACCCCATATAGTGTGAAAATATGTCATGCTATGGGACACAAAAGTCAATTACTATTTCAACTCTATATTTTTCCCAGGGCAAAAACATAAAAATTGTTAAAAGCTTTTTTGTAACCAAGACTTTTAGGTATGTGTGTGTGTATATAGGCAAAAAGACCTTCAAAAATAAGCCCACCCTGCAACATATTCACTGGAGTAAATATTGTGACAACTAACCACAGTCTCTCTCACATGTTTTGAGTTGTGTTTGCTCTGTCTCTGCTTCTGACCAGAAATACAGAATATTGAAGATACTTTGCCATCAGGTGAGTTCACATATGAAATGAAAGTAAATATGCATGTGAGAGAGGGAGTGGTAAAATAAGTACTGTCTCTACCTCACAGACTGCAGAGAGGAAACATATCCCTGTACCAGGATGTACTCTGTTCATCGACCGATAAAGAGATGCATCCACTCACTGTGTCTCTACAGGTGGCTAACACATTGGCGCTCTGACGCAAGCACACAGACACAAAGACAAACATATTTTAAGACCGTATCAGTCATACTAGTCTCTGCGCTTTCTCTTTTCTGTTGACATTCTCCTGTGCTGAACATACACAAAGACATTTTTTACTTGACAAATTGCATGTTAAATAATTGATGTCGGTTTCCTCCAGTCTTCCACGAGTCTATGTGATCAACAAGGAAATCTGTGTGAGGACCGTGTGTCAGCAAGATGAGCTCCTGATGGGTGAGACTCAATATCTCTGTAACAAACTTATAATAGTGTCACAGGAAACAAGGCTTGCAACAGGTCATCTTGATCCATTTGTTAATACATACCATACTTAGAAAATAAAAATGGCATACATAGCAACATCCCCAAATTATCAAATGGCTACTGTAAAATATTTAAATAAAAGAAACACGTTAATAACATGGTTGCCAAAATTTTTTTATCTACCACATCAGTATTAAAGACCATCCAGTAGGAAAATTCAATTCAACTCAATTCACGTTTTTTCATCATTACTAAATTTCATCAGATGCAAATACTTAATGTTTAGTAGTATTTGCATCAGAATATAATTAAAAGAGTAACAGACTCAGTACCAGAACATAAATGGAATGCAAAATGCATATTGTACACTTTTGTATATTTTCATATTATTATTTAAGCCCACTTTCTTGAACCAGAATATTTTTTTTATTTAATAATAATAATAATAATAATAATAATAATAATAATTTCATCTTTTATCTAGATGACTTTTAAATGTAAATAGCCTGTTATATTTGGTTAACCTCAACATACTTAACACTATTCATTCATCAGGGTGGGTAAAATTAATATCATGATGATTTCTGAAAGACCCAGTTTTGCAATTTAGATTTCTTAAATGGTTTGGTTGGACTGAGCAGGGAGATACAGCATGTCTCCTTTAAAACTAATACAAGAAGACATTTGCACTCAATATATGTTAGTGATGGGATGGTAAGTACTCTCTTTCTTCCCTCTTTTTCAGCCGAACTCTGTAGAGAGAAATCTGGGTGGCCGAAACGCCAAAAAAGGTCAAATGGGAGAGGCTGTCGCCGTGGCAACAAAAAAACCTGGGCAAGCAGGGCCTAATGTGAGATGGATGAAAAGTGCAGAGGGTGGGAGAGAGAGAGAAAAGGAGAGAGGTCTTGTTGAAACAAATACAACGATAAATCTGAATTACAATTCTCAAACTGTAACCGTATTCTGTTCCTAAAACAAATATAAGCTGTGGTCAAGTGACTTCCACAATCATTACTGTTCATAAAACTTATACTTTGTCACTTTTTAAAATTGTATTGCTTGTGCTTGGATGCAAAATAAGCTTGGATGAATGTCTAAGTGTTTTTAAAGCATATATTTTAATAGGATCTTAATTCCATCACAGGTGGGATGACAATGCACAGTTCTGCTGCTGAATGCTAAAGCTTATTGTATAACCACTATGTTCTTTATATTCTCCTACTATATATATATATGTGTGTGCGTGTGTGTGCCCACCAGCCACTGTAAGTAAAATATGAAATGCACAATAGCAAATAAAATTTGTTAGATTTTAATTCTTAAAGTTCACTCTTTTTACGAACAAAAACTACTTTTGACTGGTATGCTTTTGATAATAATTCTTTATATGTTAAAATGTCCTTGTACATACAGCATACACTTATCAAGGAACAGTCTTTACAATCTCAGTGTATGGCAGGAATTCTTCACACGTATTGTCACCCTGACCTTCAGCCTGTGACCAATGACTAAAGAAATGCTTGCAATGGCGATGGTTCTCGTGCCAAACCTGTGCTCGTATAGCCACAAAACACAAATAATATGAGTGTAAACATGATTTTAGTAAGATAAAATAGCTTACTAACCTTTTCTATGTAGTTATAGCCAATTTTACAACTTTGTTGCAATTTTGATAAAACCTTAAAACCTTAAAATGACTGTAAAATGAGGATTTAACTAACATAACAGCTCAAATAATACATGAGTTTTAACAGAACAGGTCATGTAATAGCTTTAATAAATTAAAACCTTTAAACCCCCCAAAACATGGCCCCATTGACTTCCATTGTGTAACCTTGATTTTTTCTGTTTTTAAAGAAAAGGGAGACGAGTAGAAATTCATTTTTGTGGTAATCAACATTACGCCACAAATGCTGTCGATTGCGCTTAACTTGTATTGAACCTGGAACAGTCCATAAGGCCGCTGAGCTCACGAGCACATCAATCCACAGTGTCGATTATTCCAAGGCTCCTCATCTCGTTAGCCAATCCTGGGAAGGAATATGACAAGAAAAAAGGCTAAAAAGAGAGAGAGAAATATACACATGGCAACAACAACAATACATCACAGTACAACACATACTGTAGCTCTATAGATATACAACACGGGATAAGCGTAATTATTTTGCATGCGCTTTTTAATGTGGTTTAAATTGTAAGTACTAGCCTATAACCTCCTGAGACCCGAGCATGACTGATGTGTCAATTTTATATAGTGGCAACCAATAAACATGCAAATAATAATAATAATAATAATAATTCTAGAGCAAATAGTTTTCCTAAAAATGTATGTCCACATATTTGGACAGCGGGACTAATTTGTGATTTTCTTTAAATCACATTTTTATTTTCCCAGGGGGTGTTGGTTGTTTATGTTTTTAAGACATTACAGACATTACAGCTGATTTCTGTAAAGCTACATTGGAACAAAGTGTATTGGGAAAACCACAAATAAAAAACTCTGAAATAAAAAATATTTGACTTGATTGGACTTTTATGTTATACATTTTTTCTACTTTGGCTAAAAATTCTCAGTGTTCTCTCTTTGCACTGTCAAACAAACAAGCATTTTACCAATCATAAATTAGCATAATTAATTCTGATTCAAAGTCATGGCCAGCATCATCCATTCATGCCAACCATGTTATGATAAAATGACACATTATAAATTCTGAATCTATATACTGATAATCATTGTCACATGTCTGCCAAACATGTTGAGTGGTCCAAACATCATCTGCAGCCTGAAATTGAACTTTTGGTCAGACATTAAGAGTGTATGCACTCGCATTGGAAAGCTATAGGATGCACCCTTGCTCCCCATTTATTGAATGACTTAACCTCCAGTGTGCTGTCTGTCTGCACTGGTTTCAGAACAGTTCAAAATGCACCTTATTTTCATCACAACTCCATATAAATCCTCTGAAAGAAAAAAAAAAAAAACCTCAATGTGTTAATGCACAGTAAATATATGATTTCTATTGAAAAATTAGTGCTGTTGTCCAGTATAGTGTACATTGTGTATAACAGCGTGCCGTTTCGTGATAAATCACTCAAATTTTAAAAATGGCATATCTTGTGACACTAGAGACCCACATTTTTTGACACAATCAGGTTTCAATTTAAAAACTTAATTAGGTTTATTGACAGATGTAGTTTTGTTAGCATTTCTAACAAACAAAAACTCAAAAAAGATGCGATCAGCACCATGTAGTTTTATCACATGACTCCGTACTTTGACATTTTAACCCGTTACTGAGAGCCTAGAGTCTTCGGAACTGAGATTAAATGAATTGAAATTATGCTTTGCGTATTGCGAAGCAAAAATACAACGTCCGTGCAGAAGGATGCGGGGACGCACAATGTTAAACTATAACAGTGGAATTGTTTTTAACATTACTGTACCAGATGGTTATATTTGGATTTTTGCCATAACATATAATATTATGTTTACATCTTGATCGAGAATCCCAACGGTTTACTTAACAGAAAGCCGTGAACTTCTTAACTAAGAGAGTAATCCCCTTCCTGATCAAAACAATGCACAAAATAACATGAGACAAATGTCAGTCAGCCCAGCAAAGCTAACAAACTTGGCAAATATAATAACTTACCGTTAACTTAATACCATTAATTATTTATTTTTTTTATTTCAATTTCTTTATGACTTAGTCTGTCATCCATTTGAAGCCATAGTGCATAATTTCTTGCTGTATCTACTTGCAGACTCTTTCTATCCCTTTGCCATCTCTCCAATTTATCTTGGATCTCTGTAGAAGACCATATGGCAAGTAGATTGCTCATTTCGTACGAGTTTGAGGTCTGACATTTTTGTGTTTTTTTTTTTTTTTTTTGTTAAATTATTGTTATAGGTTGAAGAAAAACTGCCTGCTGCAGATGGTAGCTACTGT
The DNA here is from genome assembly GCA_032164185.1 of Moxostoma hubbsi. Lineage (NCBI taxonomy): Eukaryota > Metazoa > Chordata > Actinopteri > Cypriniformes > Catostomidae > Moxostoma > Moxostoma hubbsi. Next base: position 19,602,875 of record JAVLUX010000015.1, read on the forward strand.
TGTTGTTTGGAAAACTTTACCTGGTGACGAAACATTATCCTGCCCTCCTCCCCTTGATGTAATTGGTTTCTGCATAGAGGCTTTTGGGGCTGGCGCAGAACCAGTTTTTCTGCCTGCAACTCTCTTTTCTGCAGTGGAAATGCACAGAATTCTCACCGGCCCAGGAACCGGCCCCGAACCATGTCAGTTGAAAAGGGTTAGATACAGAACAGATTAAGAGCAGCTGAACAGCTCAAGTATGTTCAACATAAATAGTTATTAATCTTTTTAACACAACAAAGTGGTCAGTTTACATGTAGTATAATTGGATGTTATAGTTTTGCATCTCTTTCAGACAAACAAGTTTTGTGTCGTTCACACATGTACATTGGTCAAACAGTAGAGGGCGACCAAACATGATCTCAAAGACAGCAGCAGCTATGAGCACACCTACTGATACATAGAGAACCTGGTGATAAAAGGAACCACACTAAAATTCATTACAGCTATACTCAGCACTTCTTTTAATGAGACATTTTCTTGTGAAAAAGACCATTTTGCCCCTTAGAGACTCTTTTTTGAGGTTTGATAAGTGAAGGTAACTGTAACAATGTAATAATAAATTAATAATGCAATATTTTAATGGCTGTGTACATTGATTTTTTACAGATATTCCTTCTTTATATCTCCGATCTTAGACAATAAATGTATTCCATTACCAGATGCTTGGAAGATGACGTGTAAGGACACAAAACTGCAATGCTCCCGTTAGCTTACCAGGTGTTTTACTGTAATCAGAGACATCTACAAGCAACCCAACTGATAAACACTGCTGCAATGCTAGCTTTTGTGCTACAGGTGTACGGTTAACAAAATAGACAATAATTTACTGTGTTTTATACACCTGTCTCTGCAAACGTTTGTTAAACAAGCTTTAATATAATGTAATGTAGGAACCTTGACTTCTTTATCAATATTACTGAAAGCTGCACAATGTAACTATTGGCCCTCTAGTGCTTAAAAATAAAACTGCATGCCTCTTATGGAAGAATATTGTTTTGGTTGTGGTTTGGCTCTGCTCCTCTGCACAGATGAATGCAGTTCGAGGCACCTGTGTACACATGAATACAGGACATCTTATCAGAGCGAATGGACAAATAAATAACGAAAAAAGGAAAAGACGTAAACAAGACTCTGAAAACAAGTCATCTGAGCAGTTAAGTGCCATATCTTATGCCGTTGTTTTGACTAATTGGAAACATTAAAGTTTTTAAATAAATTACATACAAAAGTTCATTAACATAAAACATTCATTAACATTAGACACAATAATTACTAGTCTGATATGTTCAAACGTTGTAAAGTTTTTATAACTGCAGGATATTCTTGACAAATTGACCACGGTAGTAACTAATTTATAGGTATAATTTCATTGTTATCAATCAGTGGTCAACATCATTTCAAGACTTGCATGTCCTTATAAAGCCAAGGACTAAAGGATTTATTTATATAAATGATTGCCGTTAGAAAGAAAAATACACAGGTGTGCTAGCAAGTGAAAAGTTCTGCATCGATTACATTATAATTATTCTATTTTGCTACACACACACAGAAGTGATTACACAACTATACATAAACCATATCAATATAATATCTTACCTGTTGAGGAAGAAAAAGCCATCTCTGGGTCGCTTTTAAATCCTTTAAGATCAAAGCAGTTGTATACGTCTGAAAACCCAAGCCGATGTTGATTCGGGTTTTATTACAGACTCTGTCGTTTTCTAATTTTTAATTATAGACTCTTTGTTTTTACAAAATACAATTTCCCGCGAAATCCGTCCTGACAGCTCTAAAATATTTATAATATAATATCATTATTATAGGTCTATCAAAGTGTAATAGGGTAAATTAAATACATGGTTTGGAAGATAAGTTTTTGTTGCAGTCTCTCATTAATTTCATTTTGTTATTTTATGCCAAAAAAAAAAGGATTTAAATTAAAATCAGAAACACTTTCTTCAATTTGTTCAAATTTTGATGTTTGTGACAGGTGCACGTTAACAGTCTACACAAAACAAACCTCTAGAAATAGTATCATATGAAAATAAGTGCCCCATATTCTCCTGTGATAGTTAAAACTACTAAGTGTAATGGTTTAACACAGACAGAATACAGACGAAAATGCTAATTCACAGCTTTTATTACATTTTGAGTGACATCCAACATAATCACATTAATGCTCTACAGTACAATATCAGTATTAATTCAAATTCAAGTCAAAAGATTAAAGTCTCAGGTCAGACAGCACCATTTCTTCATCCTTCTCTGTTCATATCTCAGTGTTCATTGATTTGAGAATCTCATATTTGTGGTCACAGCCCGAGGAGAGCAAAACTGTCTCTCAGATCCTCAGTCTCGCAGGGCTATGGTGAAAAAGAAGGTATGTAATTCAGCATAGAAAAATATGCCATAGCCTTTAACATCAGATACAAATGTTAATAATTAATTAATGCATGGATTCAATCACAAATGTTACTGTCAATGGTGAAGTGTGTGATTTCTCTGCTTTTGGTGGCACCAAACAGAAATGCTAAAATAATTTGTGTTTTCAAACAGGTTTCCTGAACACTACCCCCATCTTCCACTGGTCACACAAATAGATAATCCCATACCATACTCAAGACAATGGTTAAGGTATCGGTAAATTGGGGCAGGTAATAGGTAATACAGAACAATATTTTGACATATCTATAACGTTTAAAATATTTAGTGAAATCAGCCTACAAATTGCTTACTTTTAGTTGTCACTGCATGTTAAGGTTTGATAGAAGAAAGTATATTAACTTAAAAAAATTACAACTTCACCTAGAAGTATTCTTGTGAATAATGCCATAATAGTAGGTCATATTAAGTTATTGTAAATTTTAACCTGAAGAATCCGACTGAGTTTTCGAACCAGTCTCACAGAGTTTTGGTGAAGACCATCCCAGGGTTTAAAGATCCTCTCCCTCCGTGCAACAAATGTTTGCCAGCAGTAGAAATAGTCTTAGAAAAAAAAATAAACTACTGTAAGACAAGTGTTGCACACAATTCATCAGATCACAAATATTAACAGAGCAATATCCCTCTCTTTCCCTCCCCTGTTTACCTTTATACGTCATAACAGAGATCTGGACTCCTGCCCTCTTCAGGTGTCTTAGTCCTTCTCTCTCCTGGCTGTCCTCTTCATCACAGAAGTAAAGGCGTGACACAAAGATTCTCAGCCGAAGGTTGGGCGTCTGCGACAGGAAATGGGCAAGTTGTTGGGCGCATTTAAAGCAGGGCGACCAGGAGCAGAACCAGGTCACTGAATAACACATTCTTGTACCGTCCACACTCGAACCCCACAGGCCTGGACACAGCACCCCCAAGTACCGCAGGAAGAGCAGCTTTCATAGAAAAAGCAAAAGGAAGCAAGACACAGAGACAGTGGGAGCATGAGTGAGAGAGGCCATCAACCCAATTTATAAGCCCTATAACCTGCTTCACATGCACATTATCCTGATATTTCTGTTTATTTGTTCACTCTATTGTCTTTTCATCCTTCCCTCACCTCTACATGGCAGCCTGAGCGATTGCGCAAGTGTCCGAAGTCAAAAGAGAGTGAGTCAGGGCCGGTCCGTCTCTTCACAACAAAACAAATGTAAGTCTCGTGTCTCCCACGGGCCCAGCGCACATTCTTATAATGGAAGATAAATTTCTTCTGATTCAGCAGCACACTGTAGCAGAATATGATTTTCTGTTAGTGCTGTTACTCTTTCCTCAACAAAATGAATTTTAGAGGTTTTATTGTGATAATTGAAATAAATGAGCATTACTGTGCTGAGCCTGAAACAGATGTGAGGTTCCAGTTACTCTCAAACTAAATTAACCTGCAGGTGGTGAGCTTCACTTTTAAAATGATAGTTTACCCAGAAATTAAAATTCATGAAAGTCTTCCATGACATGTGAGCGACATGTGAGCGAATAATAACAGAAGTTTTGGAGGGTGAACTATCCCTTCAATAATAATCTAAATTTGTTAAATTTGTTAAAAGTTAATGTGAGGAGGAGGAGGACTTGGCTGGGACGTAAGGATGGACGCCTGGCTCTGAATTACCCCGGTCAGCCGGGAGGGGGATAAAGAGGAGCCGGAGATGCCAGTTTGAGAGAGAGAGAGAGAGAGAGAGAGAGAGAGAGAGAGATGCATGCAGCCACTAAATGTGTGCATTCTGCGTTGAGCAGAAAAGTCAACTGTGTGAGAGACAAACGGAGCTCTGTGTGTGTGTGTGTGTGTGTGTGTGCTGAAAAGCATTCTTATGTTGTGTTTGAGTTGAACTGTCTGTGTCATTAAAAGTCTTTCTGATGGTTCACCCGGTTCCTGCTTCCTCCTTTGCAATACGCAAGAGACTTTTTTTCACATTGGTGACAAAACCCAAGACCGGAGGGGGAGGGAGGAGTGAGAGAAGGAGAGAGAGAGAGAGAGAGAGAGAGAGAGAGAGAGAGAGAGAGAGAGAGAGAGAGAGAATGGACACCTGGAGTGAATTATCTTGCCCAGCTGTTGGTGATTGTGGTTGTGGCGGGTGAGGGATAAAGCCACAACCAGAGCTGCAGTTGAGAGAGAGACCCACGGAGCTGTCTGTGTGTGTCAGTGTGGTGTGTGCTACTGAAAAGCAGTGGTGTTGAATGTTTTTTTTACACTGAAAAGTGCTGACAATAAAGTGTCTCATGTTGGATGTTTGCCCGGCTCCCCCCTCCTTCAGAGAGTTAAAGAACTTTATCACAGTTAATTATTTGGGTTTTTCTGTGGGCCATTACAGGGAACTGTTCCTAATCATTCATAAATCCAAAGCTCCTCTGTCTGTCTACATCATTTTGCAATTATCACCTTGTACAGTATGACCGGATCAGCCTTGAATCATCAGTGGTTGGTTGACTTTAGACTTGGTTCTAAACCTTGCACTTTAAAAATAGTGACTCAGAGCAACATTTATATCCAATCACGCCCACAAACACTCACAAACATAATAATAACTATCAGTTTCCATTTTCACTTTCTGAAACTGGAGAAAATCTACAAACAGGTCATTCATTCACTTACCTGTCCAGCTTGCTGATCATTCCGAAAGACGAAACTTGCTATCTCATTTAGTCATGCGAAAGTGAGTGAGTGTTTAAAAATGGGTTGAGGAAGAGGGAGGTATAGAAAATGCATGACATGCTCATATAAATGTGAGAAAGAGGGTCCCTGATTGGGTGAAATGGTTTTCACACCTATTTGGGAGTTCTACGGTGCATTTAAAAAGCGACATGGCTGAATAATCTGTATAGTTAAAAAGTGATATTTAAAGAGAGATGCAAATGAGTTATAGACAAAAGACAGTGTGTCGCTTCTATACTGGACCCTGTCACATACTGTATAGGATACTGCCATATATCTCTCACTGGTTTCAATGTTAAATTTGATACAAGACAACTATCAAGGCAGTTATATACTGTAAGCATATATGAATTGACAAACAGATGATGACGTGGATGAATGGTTTTGTTTTTATTTAGAAACTGTTCATTTCTGGTCCGGGTTTACACAATAGCGCTTAACCTTTTTTACTCCAGAAAATGCTGCCAACAGCCCTTGCACCCAATCAGGGAACCCTCCACTTCATTTTTCCCACATAATTAAAAGAACTCTCCCATATACCTTCACTATCTTGCTCAGATTTTGTACATCCTCACCTTTTCCACTAATGTAGTTTTTCCCACAGGGGCCCAAAAAGCTGGTTTTACTATAGGAGGTCACCAAATCCCCTTGGAGGCTCTGACACCTTTCCAGAGGGTTTTTCCAGAGGCAATTAACCCTCACACATGCACACACCCAACTCACTCTACTTCACCCTCTCATGCACTCTGTGGCCAGGGAAATCACCGCTTCCCAATGAGCTCCTTCTTGTGTGTATGTCTGCAGAGTAACATCTGGAAGAGATCTGTTTGCTCCCATGATTTACCTTCCGACCACAAGTCTTTCTGAGGTCTTACCATAATGCACTCTGTGTGTACAGGATGGGAAAACAGAGAAAAGAATATCCTTAACGCTCGTTATGGTTGACTTTCATCAGTTGATGATTTTTTGCTGCTAATAATTCATTTCAAGGTGCGTTGTCATGAAAAAAATCTAGAAACAAAATGAAATGTTTTGTTTAAATGTTGATCGATTCATGTTTTTAATCAAATGAATTCCATGATATGCCAATTCATATAATGTTATGCAGAGATAGACCCCTCAAATAAAGATACTTCAAAATATAATAATCAAAATAACTAGCCTTTAAAATATAATATTACACTTCACTGACAGCCCCCTGCTGACTGCAAGTCGCAAAAACATGAAGATGTTTAAGCTTGAATTGCTACATTGGCAGGAATCTACGGTCAGAGGGCATTACTAATTGTTTTACCTGTTATGTTTTTATATATTTATTGCACTAACAGCCTTATTTTTTAGAATTCATAGGCTATAACTTTCATCATGACAAAGAAGTGAAGACAAAGCACTACCACTAATTGAATAAACATATAGTTACAGCTACAAGTCATCCAAAGCACACATTTGTCCTCTGTCTCATGATTAGGAAGGACGATGGCGCCCACCACATTGTATCAAGGGGCGCAACACAAATGAAAGAATCATAGCAGGATATGCAAAGTCATATTTTCCGAAACCTGCTCATACACACACTCACAGAACCCCATCGTGCAGACAAACTCGACCACAACACCAAACACACTTACTTTCCAGAGTCATGAACTCACATCTGTTTCCTGACGACAATAATAGTTACACATCGGTTAGGGGGCATAGTAGCAGGTGTTCAATTGCCTGAGAAGCTATGTTCATTATAACAAATGGTCTTCCACAACAAACTGGCCACTATGACTTGCAAAATGCAACAAAAGGAAAGATGAAGTAATTGTGAGCTCATTAGTTGACTAACATAATGGCATCCCATGAAAACTTTATAGGGACTGAAACACATAAAACAGGTTTTACATCACATTTGCATTGCAGTTGAAAAAGGTTTCTGCCAAAACATTCACAAAACACTGCATGCATCAGTATATTCATTTATGTATCCCAATGTGAGTATATTGGTAAGGTCTGACAAAATGTAAATAGTTTCAGGTAACAATTCCAGTCATCCTGAAAACTGCATTTACACCTAAACACATACCACAATGTGCACAGCAAAATGAGGACTACATGCCTGCATATTCTGTTTTATTAGCTATGCGATCAGTTGTTTAATTACCTCAATGTTTAATTACTTTAATAACCTGATTGGTGTTAAATGCTAACATGTATGTAGCATGTGTTTAAATGTTCTCAATAGTCAGACAAAGATTTTGGGCGATTTAGCAATGAAAGCTTAGACTAAATGTGACAGTGGAGCTTTCTGTTGCAAAAGAGCATCTCCCCAACCACAATGTAAACTGTTTAAACATCAAATGGTAAATGAGAGCAATAGGTGCTGTTGGGTAGTCGTGCGAGTGGTTAAGGTATAGCTGGTGTTTAAAGCAAACCACACAACACGAACAGCTCTTAATTTCAAACATATTCCGTGTTGCTAAACATCCACACACATTAGAGTATGTAGCATGCAGAAATTAACTGTAGGTCTCTGTGCAATGTCTTTTGCACTAAATTTAAAGCACTCAGACTGGATATGAGAAACAGAATTCAATTCACAAAGAAATTGTATATAATGTGCTTCTGCTGAGACTTGTCAAGGAATTGCAGCAAAACAATAGATTTATTGATACCCAGCTAGCGATCAGCAAACTGCGGAGGGACAATTGTCAATAATTGACAATAACTAGTGTGCATATGGCGTTTATGGAAAAATTAAGGTCAAGAGGCAAACCTCTGCACCAAAACTTTTATTTATACCTTATAAAAGCTTATAATAAGCTTAGTGCTATTATACTGAAGGGAAACATACAAAACGTTTTCAATTACTCAAGTTCACAATATTATAATAACCACACAATAAAGTAAATAAATAAAAATAAATAAAAAAACAGTAAATAATTTATTCAGCCACTCCTTTAAAAAAAAAACAAATTGATTATAGTGCAAACGATTAACGCTATAACCAATGAGTCAGACCACTAATAATCTTCAGTCACTCCTTCACAGGCTTAACTGAAACCCAGATATGGAATATGCAATGTTCAACAATGCTCTAAAATACTCTTGTAGAACAATATATATTGTATTATTAATATATTTATGACATACAAAATAACATGCATTGTTGCAAAGCGAGAGATGTTCTTTGAGTTTCTGACTTTGTCTTCACTTCACTAGAAAGATGTGCAAAATTATGAGGTTTTTTTTTTCTTTTCATCTAGATACTAGTTAAGACTTCTGTTCTAATAGATCCTTAACAAACACTTTTGTTAGAGGGAACCCCAGAAAACCCTTCTCTGGCTCTTCATAGTCATCATCTTCCTCATCACCAGTCCCTGCAGTCTCACCCTGCAAACGGTAGCCCAGCCTCCTGAAGAAAACCTCTCCCGCTCTGGAAGGAAAGGGCACATGGGCATAAACCCGGAATATTTCACTCTGCTTTACTTTGGATTCCAAGCCCTGTACCATCAATCTGCCCAGTCCCTCTCTGCGGTACCAGCTTTGGACCACCAGCCTGCAGATCCGACATACACCATCCCGACCCCAGCCGTCTCTAGCCACACACCCCATAATCTCCCCATCAGAGTCCGCCACCCACACTTCTCCAGCAACCGTCGCCCTGTCCTTGAGCTCATCCTCATCCACATGCTCTCTTTCAGTTGTCTTCTCTTTATCCACTTTTTTTTTGGCTTTTTTAGAGTGTCTGGTTTTCTCTTGGTTGGCGATCAGTTTGGCTCTGCCCAAGTGAGGATTGGGTAGATCTGGCTCTGCGCCTGCGCTGTAACTGCTGGCCACATAGTCCCAGTATGGCCTGCTGGAACCTAGGATGCCCACCGATCGTGGTATGGTGAGTTTGAGGTAGATGATGAGAATGAAGACAGGAATGACCAAGGCCATGATAAAAGAGTGTAGCACACAGCGGAGGATGGAGGAGAGAGTGGCGAGCATGAAGAGAGCAAGCGGACGGGTAAGAAGGTGAAGAACCAGGCGGTTTTCTGTTCCCTCACATCCCTCCTGTAAACAGAGAAATACAGAAAGAGTGTGATAAAGAACAGAAAGAGAAAGAGAAATGAAGAGAGGAAAAAACAAAGCAGTCCATGAGGGTTATATGAAGTTGACTGCACTGAATAATAATAATAATAATAATAAAAAAAGATCCCACCTTGATAAGAGCCTTCACAGCTTCAATGTCTTTCTCCTGCATCCGTCGGAGGACTACATCTCCAAGGTCCAATCTAACCATTGCACCTAACCTTATGAAGATATCAAGATCACGTGAACGTTAAATAAACTCTCCAGACTGCTTTATTTCAGCCATTTTGGTTTATTTGCTTAAGAAACAGTGATATACTTGTGGTTTATGCTTGCCTGCTTAATAGGTTATGGAAACTGTCAATATCGCTACACAATCCACGACAACACATTTTAAAATATATCTAGCTTCAAATATGATATTACAAAAAATATGATTTGTCTACGCAGTTAAGGCTGTGCATTTGTTCAGAAGCATTTTACTGGTTTATTATGGCATTGTCTACAGTTAGGTGCTCCATGTAAAGCCCCTCGACGCCTTTTAAACCATTATTTGGTGAACGCCACTATTGGCAAACTGACCTACTTACCTAATATTCAGAGACGCGGGGGGGAATTCAGCTTTGTTAAGTTTCAGCGTTGTTAAGGATTCAGCGTTGTCTCCTCCAAAATGGAATATTTTTCCAACCTATCCTCAACCGTGATAACGACCCTGCGCAAACTGCGTAGTTGAAAGGCGCACATGGTGATTAAGCTTTTGACCTAGTGCGCATGCGCACTTTGTGGATAAACTCTAAATTGTAATGGAGCCTGTCATCTCAAGATTTTACCTGTGTATTCATTATATGGAGCATACTATATGGAGTGTATTAGGTTTAAAATGGGTAAAGGGCTCCTATAAGTTTATTTTCTCCAAAAACACTAAATAGCAACAAAAACGACCACATGACTTTCATTACCACCTGTTTGTCATTATGCACTGCAAAAGTTTCCTGTTCTATGAGATCATTGTGTGTAGCCTCAGGTCTAAAGGTTGATTTTTAGGCAATGTGATATTATAATATTTCATATTTATTTTAAATATATTGCAAATTTAGGTAATGAATATTCTGGAAATTATGACAATTATTTTGAGACAGAATACTTTTTACATTTTGTTTGTTTGTTTTGTAGTGTTTGTATATAAATCTAATAACTATCCAGTAAGTGAAAGATTCAGTATTTGGGGTACAATGTTTCAGTTGCTAGAAGCCCCCATAAAACACTTTGTTTTTCTTAAATGGGGGAATAGATTTGAGATACATAAAAATGATCAAAGTGGGCTCACATTGACTGATCCAATCATAATGAAGATTAATTTGTTTACAGAATACTTGAGATATAATGAAATGTCAAATGTGAATGAAAAGAACATGAAAACGCATTTTGCTGTTTTAAAAGTATTTGTACAAGTTGACAAATTGTGCCCTATAACTATTGCCATGGTATCAACACTATATCAATATAAACCCCCTGGGTGCCTTTTACCCCAAATGTGGGGTAAAAGGCACCCTCGTCACCTATTCAAAATAATAATTTTATTCAAAACAAAATTGTGTTATTTCTTTTCACACATATGATGTTGCTCCATCAATATTCAATTCAAATAAATGTATTTCTCTAATCTTGATACACATTGTGACCAGAAAAAAGCACATTTTCCTTAAGGTGTGCCTTTAGACCCATTGTACCATATCCATGAAATGTAATCCAGAATTTACTTAAATATGAAGTAAACACTTCTAATCATTGAACTGAGTGAAACAGTAAATACAAATTCTGACATTCATACCTATTTTTATTGGTAATTGTCATAATCTAGTACCTATATTAAGAATGAAAACAAACAGAGCAGACAAATTTACAAAAGTTCACTTTGTACAGTCACTGTCAACATGACAGTATATCTGAATATAGTTCATAATTAATAATCATAAATTCTATCTTTTCAGTGCACTCCGGATGCAGAAGAGCACTATGGACTTCCTTCAATCAGAAACCATTATTTTCAGCTGGGTTGTATCTGATGATTGTGGTTTGTGAAACAGTTCCCTGTAGCAGTCAGGTGAACAACCGTAACTTCCAAGCAATATGCTTTATCCCCACAAAGTACAGTCTGAGGGGGGAAACACCAGAGGAAGAAGACTGTGGTGTTCTAAGGATGCCAATTTAAAGCAAGGGACAAGTCTCAGATGATTAAAATTTTTTGAAGGTCCTGTGTTGGTAATACATCTACAACACTCTCATCAGCTTTCTAATGTCTAAAACGGTTAATTACTGCCCAAAAGGAACACATTAGAATTACAGAGTGTCAACCATTACTTATATGAATACAGTTTGAACACCGTTATTGAACAGTGTCATGAGGTGTGATTTGTGTTAAAGCCAGATAAATCAGTTATTCCATACTCAGCCTGAAGTCTCAATCATTCCGATCTCCGATGATGATATGCTCTCGACCTCATGAACTTTCGGCCCCTCTGATGTTAAGTCCTCTTGTGTATCTTGTGCAACATTAGCTTGCTTTTCCTCACTTCTTTCCACTAAAGTATGTCCTACTTCTGCTGCCTCTATTCCACCCTCTCTCAAACTTCTGGTGCTAACTTCAATTATAACAATGCCCTCTCCTCCCTCTAACTGAAAGATTCCCTCCATTTGCCGAGAGTTTGCCCCAACATCCCCTTTAAAACTGCCCCCTTCTCCAGAGCTGTTGCCCTCACCCTCTATCAGTGCAATCATTTGAACATTGTCCCCAGGTCCTGTGCTGTCATCAATTTTTGTTTCATCACCCAGCTCAAAAACCACATCCTGCCCATCCAATGGAACCAAGGCTTGAGCAGGATGGCAGGAAAGGCTGAGATCCTCACCTGGGCCTCCTATGAAGCCTGAGCTTGGCTGAAGGTCCTCATGGTGAGGCTCAGTTTGAAAATGAAGTACAAATGACTTCTCTACGCTTCCTTCAGTCTCAGAAGTTCCATGCCCCTCGCTCTGTCCAGTCCACTCTCGTAGAAGGTTAAGAGAGACCATTTCAGACTTCTCTCCATCTCCCCCATCTTCTCCCTCTGTCTGAATCCGAAGCACATATGACTTTTCTCCTCCCTCACTACTGCCTCCCTCTTCTTGCTGCCCCTCATCTTTGATCTGCAAGACATATGACCGCCCTGCATCACTCCCTCCTTCCATTTCCACCTTCACCTCCACCCCATCACCCTGTCCTCCATCCTCCATCCCTTTCTCTAAACACAAAACAAAGCGTTCCCTAGAGATTTCTTGAACAGGTTTCTTCTCAATTGGAGCACTCTCAGAATCACCTCTAAATACAGGAGAATTATTGGTGTTTTGTGTCACTGACATAATGCCAACAGCAGGGACAATTGGGCATTCAGGCACTTGGCAAGAGCTTACAGACGACACAGCTGGTAGATCACAATTAGCAAGTTGCTGAAACTTTGTTGTTGAGGAAGCAACAGAAGTGGCATTGGATATTGTGGTAGATTTGGAAGTAGCAGCTGATGAAATCAATGGTTGCTTGACTTCTGTAGTCTTAATGACAGGGGCAGGTTTTTGGATAGCAGCTTTAGGCTTCCGCTCACGCCTATTACCTCCTTTCCTGGTACGACTTAAACTGCCTAAAATGGGACGAGCAATTGTTGGTGTGCTTTGAGGCTGGGAAGTGATGAGGGGAGCATTATTATTGGTCAAAATAAATCTCTGCTGTGTCTGAACTGGTTGATATTGCTGGATTTGAGGTTGGGCTGGAGCCAAAACTTGGGGCAGTGCTGAAATGGTTTGTACCAAGGGAAGGGTCTGCGGTTCAGAAGGTATAGGAAGAGTGTTTGTATTGGATGCTGTAGGGACCAGAATCAGACTAGGCTGGTTTCCATTGTTAGACTGACACTGAAGAAGCAGGAAATTTTGAGTCTGTGGGGGTAGTGCAGGTGGTGGGGTTGGAGGAGGGGGGGCTGGCTGTGTTGGTGTGGGATTGGACAGTGGGATCAGCTGCAGCCCTGAAGTCGTTTGGATCATGAAATAATTTTGTGATGTGTTTGGGGGTATGTCAAGATTTGGGGGTGAAATAATCAATGTAGAATTACCATCAGTGGGAAACAATGAAGGAAGACCACCAAGTACATTCATGTTTAAACTCAGCATTGTTGTCTCTGGTGCCCCACCACCTTTAGCCACCTTCCCCATCTCCTTTGTACATCCTACTACACCCCCAGAACTATGGGTCCTCAGGTGCCTCTGCAGGTAGGAGAGCATGACAAACTCTTTTCCGCAATCTTGACACTTGAAGTCCTTGCGTAAGGAGTGTGTGCGCAGATGCAGCTGCAAATTGGATGAGTGTGTGAAGCTCTTGTGGCACTGAGAACACTGGAAGGGCCTCTCTCCAGAGTGTGTCCGTTCATGCTGTTTGAGGTTGGAGGTCTGAGAGAAAGCCTTTCCACACACAGAGCAAGCATGCGGACGTAGGCCAGAATGAAGCTGACTGTGGCGACGGAGACAGCTGGTGTTCTTGAAAGACTTGCCACATTCCTGACATACATATGGGCGCTCACCTGTGTGCTGGCGAAGATGGTACTGGTAGTGTGAGCTCCACTTAAAGGTCAGTGGACAGTAGGGGCACTGAAAAGCCCGTACACCTGTGTGGACCTAGATGGGTTGGGAGCAATTGTGGATATGTTTTAAAATGTATAATGATTCACAAATAATTTAGAAACAGACATAGGTTTGAAAAAAACAAAACCTTTTTCCTTAACATATATCAATCATATATATATATATGAAAAATCATTCAAATCAGTACATTCTTAACACAGGAGTTTCATGTAGTTATTACCATGTAATTAATGAATAAACTCTCAGAAACCAAATTATTGAAATCAATGATATTTAGTTTATTTTCTCCTCCTTGAAGAGAGTTTTAAGGAACCCACTGGTTTTAAAATTATGATTTTTATGAATAATTTGTTTTGGGGTGAATTTTGCAAAAACGTTGCAAGCTGCAACACTGGCCATTTAGGCTTGTAAAATTTCACCAATGTTTTGTTAGACAGTACATGGATGTTTTTGAATTCACAACACAATTAAACAAACACATGCAAATATAATTTGTTACAAACAGTGAAGGTAAATTCATGAACAGTTAAGAAATTTGACTATTTAAAGCAAATGGGGACTATTAATTTTGCTTGGTATAATCAACTACCTATCTCTATGTAATAGTAGTATATCTAATATTCCATGAATACCATAAAACAAAGTGTTTTTTTTATTACAGAACAGCACAGAAAACAGTTGAAAATTATTTGGAATAGTTTATTATTTATGATTTACTGAATAGTCTCTAAAGAGTGAACATAGAAAAATTTTGACCACTAATGCCCAGTGCTGCATTTTTGCAAGTTTATGAATTTCTATTTTTGGGGGAAGTAATATTTTTTTCCATTAGTAAACATGTTGGGAATTAGGAAAAAAATATTACAGTAAAATTGCTTAATTTGATTCAATAGTGTTAGTATTTGTGTCATCTAACTTTAGCAAGTTCTAACAGTTAATATACAAAAAAAACATATATATATCCCGTCTTTGTGATACAGTTCAGAGAATCTGAATAATTTTAAATATGTGTAGTTTTACACATATTTAAATGAAAACTGGATATTATTTAATTGTTTTAACATTCTAGTTGTTTCGCTGTTTCTCTGAATGTTTAATACGTTATAGAATCTATTTAATAATGCAATGAATTTACTTATTTCAAACACTGCCCCTATGCAGTAACAATGGAAGCATATCAATTTGCAAAGCTTCTTTGTTTACCCGTTGGTGTATGGAGAGCAGTGAGGATCTTTTGAAGCTCTTGCCACACTCTGTGCATCGATACGGTCTCTCCCCAGTGTGGTCTCTCATGTGGTATCGAAGTCCTGATGAACCTTTGAATGACTTCCCACACTCAGAGCAACGATAAGGCCTTTCTGTAGGGAATGCAAGTAGATTTTGAAATAAATCCACAAGATCAATACAGGAGTCACATATTGTGTATGCAAATGAATGTTACTATGTGATAACTATGTATCAAATGTGTGTTTGTACACCAAGATTTATGGTTTTGATGTACTGAATATAAATACAAATTTAAGAATAAATCCTAAAACATGGCTTGATTGTAATTGTGTTCAACACCTTCAAACTTCAGCCATTAAGAACAGTCTAAGCTTTTATAGAACTAAACAAATGTTTTAACATCTACCGCAGCATTCTCTTACCATTACTTGTGGCAGATGTCTTGCTACCTCCACCTCTCCTGCTTCCCTTTCCTGATGCTTTGACAGATGGCTTCACAGCTCGTCTCTCTCCCTCCTCAGTGACAGCAATTAGACTGACATGGATCTCTCTCTCCGCATCTTCTCCCTCTCTCTTTAATGTGGGCAGGGGCAGTGAGAGAGAAGGGCAGACAATCTCTGCCTCCGCTTCTGCAAGCAATCTCTGCTCAGGAGTGTGGGAGTGCTGGTGGGTAAGCAGAGAGGAGAGCAGCGGGAAGGAGCGATCACAAGCTGAGCAGTTGAATTGAGAACGAGACTCAGACAGAGCGAGAGGATGAGACTTAAAAAGAAAAGGAGAGATGGAGAGTTATTGGCACACAATTTCAATGAAATAGCTCATTTATATAGTTTATATAGGATAGTTCATGCAACAATGAAAATGTAGTCATCATTTACTCACCCTCATGTTGTTCAAAATAAGTATGACTTTCTTTTTTCCGTGGAACACAAAAGGAGAGGAGTTATCATTCTGCCTAATATCTAATTTATGTTCGAAGGAAAATAGAAAGTCATACTTGTTTTGAACAACATAAGGGGGGAAATTCAACTCTTCTCTCTTTCTTGCCCTCACCTGGGCCATGTGTCGGGTAAGTCCACTCCTGGTCTTGAAGCTCTTCCCACAGTATGCACATTCCATTGTAGATTGTGCACTTGGCACACTGGAATCAGAAGGCATCTGATTCACAGATGTAGTGAAGCTCTGTAGAAGATCAAACTGAGCCTGCCCCGATTCATTTCTGACCCCATCCAGGCCAAGTAACTCAGCCCCCTGCCCACTGTCTGCAGCTGTGGTGGTTTCAACAACCTCTTCAAAATCAGCCAACAATGGCGTTGCCCCAACCAGTGACACCCCACTTCCTTCAGCCTCTGTGCTGTTTTCTGATGCAACCCCACCTTCAGTCCTTGGGCCCAGGCTACCCATGTGAAGAGCCTGATGGTCCTCAAGGTGACTCTGTGTTGAAAATGTCTCATTGCAGCTGCCACAGCTAAAAAGCAAAACACTAGCGCCAGTGTCAGACTTGTTCAAGTGCAAATGCTCTGTGCCTGTGATAGTGGAGGAAGTGGGTGTGAGGGAAAGCTGGGAAAGGACATTTTGATTGGCTGTGCCCGATGTAGCAGGCAAGGGTGTACTGTGAGACAGGAACACCGGCCCGACCCCTCCCTCCTGTCCACCCACGAGGCCGACCATTTCAGAAATTGTCATCCCAACTGTGTTTAAATCTTCTGTCAGCACCACCTCCACCTCTCGAGGAGCTGATCCTGAGCCGGCCCCTCCAGCCTTCCCAGCACCCTTCCCCTTTCCTTCTATGTGAGAGACGCGATGCAGCGCCAAGTTGGACGAATGCGTGAAGCTGCGGCCACATTCCCCACAAACATACGGACGTTCACCCGTGTGTATGCGCATGTGCTGCCGCAGGTTTGTGGACTGACTGAAGGCTTTATTGCAGACATCACAGACGTAAGGCTTGAAACCCAGGTGTACATTCTTATGGCGACGCAGACTGCTGGAGTTCTTGAAGGCTTTGGAGCAGCTGTCACAAGGGTACGGACATTCACCAGTGTGCTGGCGGAGGTGATACTGGTAGTGTGAGCTCCATTTGAAGGTCAAAGGGCAATAGGAACACTGGAAAGTGCGAAGACCTGTATGCACACTGCGATGAATCTGGATATATAAATCATTGTAAAAGTGTAAAACACATTACCTATTTTAACATTAGCACCAAAGTCAAATACTTTTTCAGCCTTTTGACAATATTCAATATAGGGGAGACTGGGGGCTAGTTGTCACATGTGGGAAGTTGAAACAAGGGCTTTATCTCATTAATGATAAGATTTGGAATCAGGAGTCCAATAGCAAATATGCGTTTTCTCTAGCAGAGGATTGCATGCAAGTTTAAAAACCTAGACGCCTATATTTAGTATGCAAGGTTCAGCTATATCATAAAGGCAGATTTTTACCGTATGGTTTAAATGTGTTCTTGGTATTTTTCATGAAAGTCATGTTAGGGCATGTTGTCACATGTGTTTTATATGTCATACATTTCTACAGTTGATCAATTACAACATTTGTAAGCCAAAACAATGTTCTGATATTTTTGCAAATTACCTTTTAAATTTTTATTATTTCAGGAATCATTCTTGTGCCTTAAAACTTTTTATGTTCAAAAATGTGTTTAAATGTTTAAAGCGAGAAGTAAAATACAGTAAAAATCAAGGCATGTTTTCTAAAGTTTTTCACTAAATTAATAAAAGGAAGAATGTTATTAACAGTAATCATTTATATGCACCAATATAACAATACATTGTAATAATCAGCAATATTTACCTACATACTGTGTATTTTTACTAAAACATTCTAATCTGTGAAAATGCCACACAAGAACATTTTGAGTAATGATGGCAACAAATCAATTCATTGAGATGGACAGTTTTAAATGATTCACAGGCAGAATTGAACTTACTAACTCTAAAGCCATTTTGCTACTGAGCATCTCTGTCTTAACACTTTCATATTTGCAAGTCACAGGACATAGAGATCACAAAAAACTTTAGTCTAAGAAACGTAATAAAATTGCCACAATATTCACAATGTTGCTGAATTTTATATTGCCTGCAAAATAATTGTGGATATATCGTGAATATCTAGTCACCTAGCCCTAATTGGTACATTTCATCTCCAGCTATCATTTGAAGTTTGAATGAAGTCTGAATTTCATCACAGAGGCCCTACTTGTGACAGGATTGTCTCACCTGTAGAAGAGAGGAGCGCTTGAAGGCCTTACCACAATCGTCACACTTATAGGGCTTCTCTCCTGAATGAGACCTTAAATAACACACAAACCAATTTTATATTGGGAACTTGATGATTTGTTTAATTTATGTGTGCTTTTCCCATGCTCAAAGTGCTTTACAAGCAACAACAGACAAATACGTCAAAACAAAAAAATTTATCAAACACATCATATGTGAGGCTTTGTGAACTAGCATGTCAATTAATATATATTTAAAATCGATAGAGCTCTCACCTCAGGTGGTAAAGCAGGGCAGATGAGCCCTTGAAGGCCTTAGGACAGAGGTTACAGCGATATGGCCTCTCATTGTTATGGCTCCTTTGATGATGTGCCAGTCTGGATGACCACTTAAAACTCTTGCCACATTCCAAACACTGGAATGGAGCCTCTGGATTTTGTGCCACCGCTGTAACAGGGGGCGTTGATGATGTCACCATGTCGCCTGCGAGAACAACGTTTTGTGACTCTTTCCCCTCTTCTTCTACCTTCTCTCCATCCTCCTTCCCATCCTCTACAGAGGCAAGGAGGGAAGGAAAGGGAGAAAGGGAGGAGGATGTTTGAGATGGTAAGAGTTCAGTTTGGACCACCAGAGTGGCAACAGTGTTGGCCATCACACTTGGTGAGAAAAGGTGGGATGTTGTGAAGGGATCTCAGTCGTCTCTGTGTTTTGCTCTAATTATGGCAGCCATTGCATGGGTTTGGTGGGGTTTTCAGTGACAAAATGTGGCAAAATTACTTTTCCTTAGCCGACAGAGCTGTAATAAAACATAGAATTATCTTGATTTATCCAGATAAATTGTTAATTCACACTGAATCTAAAGCCATGACATAATAAAGATTTCAACCCTACCCTGAGTGCCTTGGACCACTAGAGCATCGGAACAGAATATCCCTTATCCAAAGAGCACCAGTGGGAATTATTATACACCCAAGTAGGAATTATTATACACCCAAGTTGCACCCTTGCATGCTGTATTTGACTGATTTCACACTGAATATTCAGCATACATCATATCACATGTCCTAAATATCCCTATATTTACAGTTTACATTGTATATGTATGAGAGAAAGCATACATCGCAGGTGCTGTAAAAGATCAAGTTATTTACCATTTTTAAAGTGATAGTTCACTCAACTATGAAATTCTCATAATTTACTCTCCTTCTTGCCATTCCAGACTTTCTTCTGTTGAACACAAACAAAGATATTTAGAAGAATTTCTCAGCTCTGGTGGTCCATACAATGGTGACCAGAACTTTTAAGGACCAAAAAGCACATAAAGGCAGCATAAATGTAATCCATATGACTCCAGTGGTTAAATCCATATCTGCAGAAGCGATATGAGAGGTGTGGGTGAGAAACAGATAAAAATGTAAGTCTTTTATTAACAATAAATTTGTCTCCCTGCCCGGTAGGTGGCAATATGTACAAAGAATGCAAATCATCAAAAACAAAAGAAGAATTTGAAAGTGGAGATTTATAATAAAAAATAGGTCATAAATATGTGTCTGTTTTTCACCTACACCTATCATATATCATCAGAAGACATTAATTTAAACACTGGAGTCTTATGGATTACTTTTATGCTGATTTTATGTGCTTTCTGGAACTTCAAAGTTCTGATCACCATTCACTTGCATTGTATGGCCTACAGAGCTGAAATATTCATCTAGAAATGTTTGTGTTCTGCAGAAGAAAGTAAGTCACACACATTTCAATTTAGGGTGAAATATCCCTTTAATCTCCTTTTGGCTTTCACTAGTTAATTTTGAATGGTCCTGTGGTGGTGACAAATTTGTATTATTGTTGTTGTTGTTGTTGTTGTTTTGTAAAAAGAAAAGTGTATATTGCATATATTCTCAATTAAAAGCTGCATAATAATTATACAAGAATTTAATTATCTGTTTGTTTAAAATAGTTATAAGATGTAGTATGTCACACTGCAGGACCCTTCTAAAAATGCTTGCAATTCACCACAGAGATAAGCATTTTCATTCAGACAACACTGCATATTATGTCAGGAGAATTATATTTCAATGGCACTTCTGACCATCTTCAGTAAACAGACCAATACATCATTGATCCACCTTCCCCTTTATAGATCCTCCTCCTGCCTGCTTGCTTGCTTCACTCCCCCACTCCCCCTCCCTGCGCTCTCTATCTGTCTGTTCTTGTCCTGAGGAAATGGGAGAAAATATATATAAAATGAAAATAAAGGACCAAATCGCACTCACCCTTTAATTAACATACAAATCAACCGAGGATTGTTTTATTAGCTGTTTGTTGATTTATGTGCTGTCAGGACCCGGCCTTCTCGAATCCATCTCAGTCCCTGTCTGCGTTCTTCAAACGTCGCAATATTTGTCGGAATGACTATATTATTCAGTGCAATTTTTATTTCCCTTTATCGCTGTTGTGAAATGTCCAGTTTTGATATAGTGATATAAGGCCGAAGTCCGCAGTGATAGTCCACACAACCTTAACAATAATCAAGAGCACAAACTAACCAGCAGTCGTCCGTCTGCGACCGCCTCTCAGTAAAGCCGGCGCCTATTGGTTCTCTCTCCTCCTCAGTTGGCTCGTTTCATTGGTTGAAAAAAAATGCTGTGACGAATATTGCATAAAAATGTGTTTAGACCGTCCTCGGTTTCTTGTAAAATGATAGAAAACAATAGTTCAGCTTTCTACAAGTGTTCTTCCATAAATACGTCTAAAACCTTAACCATTCACTAAGAGAGGTGCTTGTTATGTGTTGGTTGTGCTCTGTTTAAGGGTTTGTGGGTAATGTAGTTTATCCGGAACTGGAGCGTCAAAGTCACCGCCTGCATGCTTTTTAATAGCAGTATATGAATAAACTCAACTACAGTAACTGTGCTGGCCTCCTCGAATGTGGAACTTTTTGTCGTGTTATACAATCTCTAGTATTTGTAATCATATTCTCAGCTTCTCTTTTAGACAAGACAACAACAGCCAAGTTTATGGAATGTACACATCAAATCCTTTATTGTTTCTCTCACAAGGCACCCCACTGAAATAAGTCAGTTTCTGCGTGTTTTAGTGCACATATGAGTAGCAACTTTCGGTGTAGACACAGAAACGGACCCAAACAGAGATGCTAATTGATAAGTAGTATAAAAGTACAAAACATGACAGAAGTCTTGCATTCCATCAGCATAAAAAAATAATTTTAAAATAATAACAACTATTTAATATAATCACTTATAATATCAATAAATAGCAAATACTGTATCAAAATCTTTTTTTATATATATATATAATAATAAAAAAAAGGAGGGAAAGGAAAAATCATGTTAATATTGCAACATACTAAAAGAGCACTGGACCTTATATTATGAAAACTATATTATATTAATTGCATTGAATACATCAGTTTACATTCGTGAACAAGCGTGTCTAGCTGTACAGTACCAAAGTATCGCAATACATAGTATTTTAAGGCTTGGGTTGTCTTTTTCTCAATGATGTTGCTTAAAACTGAGGCTTAACATGTCCCTGAATCACATGATGGATTCATAAATATAAACCCCAATATGTTGTGCAAATAAAGACAACAACAACAAAAAAGAAAGACAAGCAAAGCTTAGGCCAATGCTAGTACTCTCTCATTCACCACTGGCATACATTACACTATTGCTACATAGAGGCAAAGTACTGTAACCTAGGTAACAGTGAAGATGAATTTAAGACAAGAGGAAATACAATCATTTTGATAAGAGACAAACATGTGGTTTCTTTTTGATACAGGTATTAAAGGAAGAAAGAGTATATTTTATGCTGACATGATGTTGTTGACATGTTTCTCAAGGAATCAAATAAATACAATTATCAAATAAATAACAAATCAATAAATAAATAAATACATAAATAACACATAGTTCTGAAAAATTAATTGTACTAAAAAGGAGAAGGCAAAGAAAGATTTAAGGTTAAATGGAGTGCCAGAAGCAGAATGTCGACTGGAGAGCAGATAAGTTGAACTGTGAGTTTCAGATCAGACTCCTTTACTGATCAGGCTTCAGAATGTGGCAAAGATCTCACCATCCAGGCAGACTTTAGTCTTTACATTTGTACTGCTGGTGCAATGTGTAAGTGGGCTAGTAACAGTAGCAGAAATCGTTTCATTATTAATACATAGACTACAGGCTGTTGCCTTTTTGGTTGAGTGTGTCATTAGCCACTTTCACACATGAAACCCATTAAATTGCAGTAAAACTGCCACATTACCTTTTCCGGTAAATGTACCATATCTGCTATTCACACATTCTACGGCTTTCCATCTTTTATCTGTGTTGCTGCCATAAACAAACCAGTATACCGTTTAAACTCTGGGATGTAATTTGCAGGAAATGCTCTGCTCAGATTGAGAGCAGCTCATTTGTTTCACTGACCAATTTAATGACATTTATTTTTTACATCACAGGCTCAAATCTAAATGCATGCTCGTTCAGAACTTTGTGACTGGCTCAAACTGGCAAATTGCTGGAGTTGATTTGCCGGTATTTCGACAGCGGGTGCTGTTCACACATAACCATTGCCATTAAATGGGGAAAATGCCATTACATTTATGAAAAAGGCTGTATGTGTGAAAGCACCTATTGAGTCCTGACCGTTGAGAATCCTCATGCTGGTAGTCTAGATTTAAGGGTAAGGAACACTCTAGAGGCCCAATCACAGAAGAGCCTGAACTGCTGCAGAAGTTCTTGAGAGGATTGCACCACCTCCCAGTGAAAGGCAGGATTAGGTGGGAGTGATGGAGAGGGGACAGGTATCCGGGGAGCTTCTGCTCGTGTCATCTGAAATTTGACAAAGACAAGAGGTTACAGCATGAAGCACAAAGTCCAAACATCAACATAATGATGATGATATTTTAATGGTGTCGGAATCACACTACGCACTCATTATTATTCACAATACACATACTGTACGTTAAATAAGCTATCTGTTAAAACACATCATGAAGTGATTTCAAGTGATAATTTATCTACAGTGTATAGGGTTAAAAACAATAGATAAGCAAGCATATCTCAAGGCACCAGTGCATGGTGTTCGTTGATAAAAAGAAATGTGATATGCTTCATCAAAATGAGACGGGACGTTTTGCGGAAAAACTAGATTTTGGACTGTTCTGGGTTTTCTAAGTCTCAGCTTTCAAATTATGACAATGTTGTCATGAAATTCAAACTATAAATGTTGTTTTTTGTTTTTAAATATGGTATGTCAAACCGCTTCAGCTGCTAGCAATTTAAAAAGGAACGCTGCATATAGCATTTCTCTCATCAGCTGTCCTTATTTACCTCATGAAAGTTATTCAATGTCCTTAAAAAAATTTTAAATATCATAACTGTCAGAGATGTGACAATTGATGCAAAGTGGGTTTATCTAATTTCATAGTATTTTAGCTGGTGGATGCGTGACCTCCATCAATGGCTCGGAAGTGTGTGTTTGTGCTGTGTGTGTGCAGGTGCATGCCTAAGTGTAAATGCATGGATATTCTCTAAGAATGCTTTGTGAGCCTGCATTGATGTTATAGATATGTTACCCATTTAATCTCACCGGTCACAATTGTGGATTACACTTTCAATTTAGTTTGAAATCTGTAGGGTCCAAAAAGAGCTGATGTATTTTACACAGAGTTGCAATTTGTAAATGTCTTGATTTCATGTGAACATATTTCATGAGTGGTGCAAATAGTAACATGACCAGAGTCATTTAATTCCACAGTGCTCCTCTGAAAGATAATGTCTGTGTCAAAACTCCACAAAAGGAAGCAAATAAAACCTGTCATGATACACATTTCCCACAGGTTACCATTGTGACCAAAAATAAGGCTCATAGTTTCACTAACATTAAAAACAAAACAAAAATTAGCAAAGGCATACAGTTTCTTTTATTGGACTATCCAAAGAGTAAAATATATGTGCCCACTCATCTGGGAAAAGTTTGTGATTAAGCAGGTTAATATGCATATCTATTTATTATATAATATGATATATTACATTAAACTGTTAGTTATATTAATGTATGTTTGAATAAATCTTTTAATTATATCGATTCATGTCTGAAAATGGTTTGGAATCTTTAGCGGGTGTTTCCACAAAAACAAGGTTTTCTGACACATAATTTCAATGATTATATCTCAGCAAAGGTTTGGCATAGAAACATAATAAATTCTATAATTAGAAAGCTGTGACCTTCCTTTTTTTTACTTTAGTACATAAATCTCAAAATATTAGTCTGGGTCCATGTGACTCAAAATGATGGGGAATGTCACATACTCTATATATGTGTGTCTTAGCATATTACCTGATGCTGTAAGGAGTTTATTAGGCTCTTCGTGTAGGAGATCATGTCTGTCAGCTTTGGTATGGAGTTGTGCTGCTGTTTGCGTGTCACTCTATTCAGCCACTCAAAATGGTGCTCAAAGGACTTGAGGTCTGCATGGAGCTGAGAAAGAGTAGGCTTGAGCTGTAAGAGAGAACAAAAGGGAGAGAGCAGAAACATTAGTAAAGGTATTTGAAAAAACAACAACTGTGGTTTCAAATTTCACTGCAAACTAGCTATCCTGCATGACATTTATAATATGTGAATAGTCTAATGTACAGCTAGAGATGAGAATAATTGGGAATGGAGGTCTTTTTGCCTTCACACACACCTCCAAAGAGTTGAGATCACTGACTCTGCTGCTGATCGCTGGAAGAGACTTGAATCTGTGGTGATCGACCTCTGTGCCAAACTCTGGGTCTTTCTGAAAGAAAAGAAAAAAGACAGAATGGGCATCAATACAAACCTAAAACTACACACAAACCCTGAATTGAAAAATGTCCACAAAGTCATGTCATGAGAAGTTCTTGGTCTCCAACTTTGAACTCGACAATCAAAACAAGTAAAAGCTGTCCCAGAAATCAAACGACTGGCATAAACTAGCACAACCACAGAATTATAGGGAACAGGAGTCACCCAGAGTTCCATCAAGCTTTAACTTCTGAACCTAGACAATTCAAGTTTGTGCCCTGAAGCCACAGGATGTTTTCTAGAGGAAGAATAACAAAATATGCAATGACTAAGCAGTTTGAAATGGAATGGACAACAGTGGGCTGCAGGGAAACTCCAGGGTCAGGACTAAAATAAGGTGCCGTGACGTATTGCACTCTCCACACCTGACACTAGATGGAGACAAAAACATAATTTAACATTGCTCAGGTGTTTACAAGGTACCACGCAAGTGGGCGAAGGAGACTTGATCTAGATGAGTTAAGACAAAGATCTGAGGTTTGCGCTTGCTCCTTACTGTGGCCACCACATGAATGGAGCAGAGACTGTTTACAAGTCATTGGAAGGGTTGTTTGTGAATAGTGCTGATAACGGTGTAATTAACAGGTGTAATGTACCCTTTGCGTCATCGGAGCATCATCAGGAAAGAAAAACAACACCATGTTCCAATCAGAAGGCAATGTGATGACAATGAGAGCCGTCTTGTGTACAAGTCAGCTTTCCAGAGCCACTCCAATGTATTGTGTTGTTGTTTTGTTTATACTGTATCTTTCTCCCTCTCCATCCTTCATCCATGTTTTCTATTTCACTATCTGTATGACTCCATAATGTAAGCCAAGACGGTGACACACACCATCCCTTCCTTCATCCTTCATCCATCCATGTCATCACTTTATTCACTAGTGTGAGTTTCATCTCTCCCCATTTGAGTGGGCCCTTTGACTATCATCATCACACACACAAACACTCACACACACAAACACACACACCTTGTTGAGCGTCTCTCATCCAGAGCGCTCTCTCATCTCTTTATCTCCTCGGATACTTGTCCCTTCTCTCCCAATTTGGATCATGACCTCACTCAACTGATTCTTGTCCCCTCCCTCCTCCTGTTTTCCTGAATGCAAATCCGGGAGTGATAAATCAAACTGATTTTTATCAGGACACTTTGCTGTGGAGACCGAAAGCTAAACATGCAGCCCCACACCTACACAGACCACAACTATTTACAACACGCACACTCGCACAGGCACGCATACAGTCATACGTAGTATGTATATACACTCTCACCACCTCACACAATTAACTGTAACACATTCTGTGCATAAACACACACACACACACACACACACACACACATCGTTTTATAGCTTTCTTGTGGGGACTTTCCATCAACTCCCATTCTATTTTTCTTTCCTAGCCTTGACCCCTGTAAAGTGGAACTCCATGCAAGAAGAAAAGAAACCAAAATAAATGCTTCATGTCATTGAAAATCTAACAAAATATTTTTCAAAGTGTGTTGGGCCCTTTTGTCACCAGTGGGGTCTTTGATTATGTTCTCGCCTGTAACATCTGGAGCACACACACAGGGAGGTAGATGCTTAACATCCATAAATACAACACATTGACACTCACAGCCAATCTGCAAACAGTGTTATTGTATCTAGTTACGTATTCTAATAAGCAAACATTTAAAACTAGAGAGGTGATATTTTGGACTTTGTCTGAAAGAGGTCAAGTGAGTCAGTGATCGAATCTCGGATGGTACTAGGATGCACTAATTGGTGGGGCACTTGTACTGTATGTTTGAGGGGGAAGGGGGGGGGGGGCTGATGGGGGCATGTAGGGGCATGTTTGCCCCCTCCCCCCAGCCCCCCTTTAGATGCAGCCATGGATGGAATCAGACCTATAGAACAGGTGAACTAAATTATAGCTTAATATACAATCCAGGTCAAAAGAAAAACAAAGTTAACATCATATATACCACATACCAATTATGTGGCATTAAAAGGCACATCTGTTAACATTTTCCTTAAGTTCTACTTTACATGGGGATAACATGGAAGGCAACACTGGCAACACTGTACTTTTCACCTTTCTGTGCCATGTGCTTCGCTCATACTGGTAAACAAGACCTCCAAGTAACCATGGGAACAAGGATCTGCTTATGTTTCTGTTCAGAGAGGAAGTGAAGGGAGGCCTCGGAAAAGTGAGAACTGTGGGTTCAAGCCCCTCAAAGTGTGGATCTCCATCACTTAGCAACCACAAAACTGGACCAAGCCCACGCCGTGACAGCCGTCTTGCTTGTTGTTTTGCTCTCTGGGGGTTTGAGCGCTAGATTTGAGCACAAGGCTCCAAAGAATCCACCAAAAGGCCTTGTAAGACCTGGTTTACCCCCATCCTGTAGGTTCAGGCTCATTGGGTTGAAAGTTTATGAACGTTACATTGCTATCTTTGATGGAGCCTGAGATGTTGGCCCTGCTGCTGGGCCTGAATCCAGAGATAATTTTTTTTAGTAAGATAGTGGCTACAGTAATGAGCTTTATCTGCACCCACATGGATTCAAAGCAACCACAATCTGTTTTCTCGCCTCTTACCATGATTAATATGAGCCAGCTGAATGAAAAGAAGAACGGCGTATTTATGTTTGTGTGTGAGAGAAAGAGAGATTCCTGTACACACATAATTTTACAAGGAGCATTCATTTTGCCCAACCATCTCTCAGAGCTGTTCAGAGGGTCAATCAAGATGGAGCATCTGATAATCGTCAGCATCTCTGACAGTACAGTGTGAACTTCCTTTCCTGGTTAGACACACACTGATAACCAAGCACTGCTATCATACCAGATCAAACGAGACTAAGCGTTGTTCAACTTACCAGAAGAACTTGAGTCAGTTTAAGGAGGTGTCTGGTTTGATTGGTCAGCTTGTCAAAGTCATGGAAACGGTGCCGGTGGTTGGCAGGAAAAGCCAACGTGAACAGATGCAGCTGACCCAACAGCAACGAGAGGAGCAGCGATGAGGAGTCACCCAGCACTGCAGAGGAGAACAGATTATTGATTAATTCTGTAGACGCTGCCTGCAGGCACACCAACATTCTTGGATTTGTCCCAGCAGCCTGTGCCACTGTTACAACAGCACCATGTTTCCACACGTCAAAAAGCATATCAATAGTCTCAGCCAGAGGACACTGCTTTAATCTCTCAGTAAGAAGGAAATCACAGTAATGTTGCATCACAAGAAGCTGTCTGTGAACACAGTCGCGCGCTTATAAGCGCTGTTGCGCGCCCTGAGCGAATAACACTTTTTTCCTTTATTAGTGTCGACATGATAAATGCTTCTCTAATGAACTAATCGCGAATACCTCAGGCCATTATCCTGTCACGCTATCTTTACACTAACAATCCGACAACGTTTTCATAAAAAGTCCCATATTTATAAACCACACGTGGACTAAACACAGATGGCTTGTCAGTTCAAAACGGATGTAGATATGATAACATTGTTTATGTGAGCTTAAGTTAAGGCGTCACAAATGGGTTACAAAACAAGAGTGATATAATCATACAGTGGCGATTTGCTGAGTTAAAGCAACAAGTGCCAGTACACTGACAATGCCAAATAAAGCGTAAAAAAAGAGTGAAAATTAAAAATATTTGGCACTTACATTTCATATTTGTCCAGGTCCTTTATAAGTATATAAGTTGCAAATAAATTAGCAGAAAAATAAATAAATATATATATATAAATAAATAAAGAGAAAAAAATTATAAATAAATGAAGTTCCAGATGTTGTCACGTGCTCCAGAATTCGTATCGCACTCTCAAGTGTCCGCGTGGACGGCTCGAGACAGTAGTTGACAGAGGAAGAGTGTGAGGCGAGGAAGAAAATGAATGAATGACAGAAGCGTAGAATTAATGAGAGCAAGAATAAGCACCAAAAGTCGTCCCTCGAAAAAGACTATGCTCAGTTCTAATAGTTGTTTAGTATTAACAAACGCGAGTAATGATGGAAAGATACACTGTGTGGGACAGAGAGGTGTTTGGAGGGAGAAACAGAGAGAGGGGGAGAGAGAGAAAGATACGAGTGTGTGTAAGTCAAATTTTTCGTGAAGTGAAATGTTTAGGCTTGTTTAAAACTCCCTTTATAAAGACCGGGGTATGACACATCCTGAGTCACCGCTTCATTCATAAAAACACTCTCACACACATTGGACTTAGCGCGCGCCTCCCGCCCCTCGGCGCTGTCTTTCTCCTTTTGCGAATTTTTTGAAAGAAAAAAGTTTCTGTTGTTTTGATTTTTGTTTCCTCTGGCAATATCATTTCTCTAGGTCTATCTATCTCTCCGCGTCCATCCTGCTGCCTGCCTGATATCTCTCTTCCTCTGCCCCATCCCGCTATCTGTGCCTATCAAATCATCCATCTCTTTATCTTTTCATCTCTAGATCTCTTCCCCTCTCTCCACCTATCACTGCAGAAGTTTTAAAAGCCCTTTGTTTCATTTTATATCAGTCAATCTTAGTTTCATATTTCTCTCTCTCTCTCTCTCTCTCTCTCTCTCTCTCTCTCTCTCTCTCTCTCTCTCTCTCTCTCTCTCTCTCTCTCAACTCCGTTATATTAGGAATAAATAGACATTATTTGCATGGCAGTGCAAAGGGGCTGTGAGAGCAGGACATGTTTTCAGGAACACATATTTACCATATACACCTTTTCAAACTTCGCTCCTGAGACACCAGTCTGTTATTTCCACCCTTTCCATTCCGCTCTTTTTTTTCTCTTAAGCTACCCCCTTCTTTCTCTCTAGGGTAACGGAGAGAGTGAGAGAGTGAATAAAAGGGAAAGGTGTTGCATTGTCAGGCGCAGGGCCGTAGCTAGTGGGGTGAAAGGTGGTAACGATTCTAGAGGCCCAAAGTTCCAGGGGGCCCCACAACAATTTCTAAACTGTATGTTTTGATGAGGGGGACCAGATAACCTTGCTACCTATGGCACTTTTCCACTGCATGTTACAGTTTGACTCGCCTCAACTCTACTCACTTTATTTTTCTGAGCTTTCTTTTCCACTGCAGTTTAGTTCCACCTCAACGTAGGTGGGATTATAGGCTGATCGTCATAGTTGCGCTGCCTCTACTGCCGTGACATAATCTTAAACACAACATAAACTGACCAAAACAATAACACGACCACTAGCTGTTAGCTACTAGCTCATTGTGCTGCATAAATCAGTTCTTTTATGGTGATTTTACACAAGTGTAACAGTCAAATTGGCCTGGTTGTTTTCGAAGCTTCCAGTAGCTGATCAACTAAATAAAGTTAAGCTTTCAAACAGAGTATAGAGTTAACGTAACAAAACATAGTATCCTCCATCGTGGATCAACGCCAGTCCAGGGCACTTTCAATCCCATTGCTCGCCGGTTTAGATAGCGTCCATTTGGTCGAACCACTTCCATTTTTCCTTGATAGTTCTGTAGTCACTTTTATGTTTTTTAAATTTTTCCCTACACTGTGGATAGGTCCGGTGGTAGCTGTGTGCGGCCAACAGCTGAGACACTTCCTGAGAGACTTTTTCATTTCGCTCATCGCTAACGAGTGGACCGTCTGCACCTCGTTTATTGACCATGGCGTGGTTTTGCGCAAAGCCATTTCTTTTTTCACATTTCGAAAAGTCACGTGAATAAATGATACTTTTATCGCTGTTGCTAACTTTAAGACTAGCGGGTTGATGTTGCGTGTCGGAAATCCAGTGACGCTGGTAGTGTAGATTCTTCCCATCCAATCAGTGATCTGCAGGATTATGACGTCGCATTTAGTATCGACTAGGCTCGATTGGAACCTCGACTGAGGTGGTACTAAAAAAGTATCAGGCACCAGGTACCATCCACAGTGGAAAACCCCAAAAAAGCGTGCAGAGTCGAGTTGAGTCGAGTTGTACCGTGCAGTGGAAAAGCCCTACTAGTGAGGCCTGTAAATGTTGCATATAGGGGACTTGCAGAACATTAGCACTAACCTTACAAGTGCAAGCAGCGGAGGGATGGAGTGAGAAAGAAAGAGAGAGACAGGGAGAGGGGGAAGGTTATTTTAGCATATACAGAAACCAGTACACGGTGCTGGAAACATGGAGTCACATGCAATAAAGCATAGCACAGTGTTGCAAAAGAGGCAGAGAGGACTTTCCAGGCAAAAAAACGAAAGACCAGAAGAAAGTGTGGGTGAGGGGTTAATGCGACCTTAAAAACACATGCTTCATTAGTGGCTGACCTTTTTCTTATTTCTTATACACTCAGTGGTATAGTAATGACTTGAAATGTGTGTGTGTGTGGGGGGGGGGGGGGCTGAACTCATATAAGAGCATTTGTGCTCACAGGGATGTGGGTTCGAATGCAGTCTGCATCATATCCCATTCCCCTCTGTCATTATTCACATCATGGGAATGTTCCGGGTTCAATACAAGTTAATCTCAATCGACAGCTAAAAAAATTATTCCTACTTGTCCCTCGTTTAATAAAAAATAAAGTACCACAGTAGGTGCCACAGTTAGGCATTTACAATGAAAGTGAATGGGGCTAGTCTATAAACATGCAATACACACTGTTTCAAAAGAATAGCCACAAGATGTAAACATACATGTTAACATGATTTCTGTGTAAATATATATATATTCAATATTACAACGCGCTTAACCCTGTAATATCATAAATACCGTAATGCCAGTAAATTTCAGATTTTATCACACTAAAATCACATTCACATATATAATGTTTATGTGTTGTGGCTGTACTTTTACCACTCACTTTTTGCCTTAATTAAAATAAACAAAGGAAGAGTTGAAACTATTCTTTTTTTAATGCTGCTGAACTTAACTTGTATTGAACCTATAACAATCCTTTAAAAAACATATTAATACATTATTTAAAAATGTATTTATAGTACCCTTGCACACACACAATGTCTCACAGTTATTTATGCAAAAAGCAGTGTTCACACATATACATTCATCTTCTCACTTTTCACTTAAATACACATACACACATAGGGTATGAGGAGGTAATGCGGCTGCAGGGTCACGTTCTGGTTTTGTTGGGTCAGCCTTAAAGAAGAAAGAGAGCACAGAGGAAGAGATGGAAGGAAGAGAAATGGATGAGTGTGCAGGAGCGATGGAGGGAGATATTGACACACTAACTCTTTTAATTTCCCACATCAAAGACCTGTTTGAAGACACAGCTGGGAAAAGAATAAAAGAAAGAGTGAAGTTAGTCACTACCGACTCTCTCTGCCTGCATGCCCTGATGGGGGTCTCTTGGATGGTTGATGGTGAGTGTTGTAGTCCATAATCCAAAGAGTGTGTGTGTCTGATTATGTGTGTGTGTGTGTGTGTGTGTGTGTGTGTGTGTGCCCCATAATGGGGTATGTTACAGTAATGAGGTACCAGGATGTCTGGACACTTATTGCTCCCTACCTATGTCTCACTTCCCCCGTGTTCGAGGGTTGTGTGTGTATGTGTGGGTGTTGTTGTGTAATGTCTGTGAGGTTTGTGACTGGACATCTAAAACTACTGGTCCTTCCTCTGGTGCTTACAGTGATCAGTGATGTGAACATGAGGACCACACACACACACACATTCACATAAGCATACAGCAGAGCCATCAGTGCTGATTGGTAACACAATAACACATCCACACACACACACACACACACACACACACACACACACACACACACACACACACACACATACATACACACACGCATGCACGTTAGTGCAGCATTCCTTATGAGGACTCTCCACAGACATAATGATTTTTATACTGCACGAACTATACATTTTAGCCCCTAACCCTACCCCTAAACCTATCCCAAGCCTATCCCTAACAAAAACTTTCTGCATTTTTAAATGTTAAAAAAAATGGTTTAGTATGTTTTTTTTAAGCAATTTGAATTATGGGGACACTAGAAATGTCCTCATAAAACACATTTATAAAATAATACCCTTGTTATTACCAGTTTGTAACCTAAAAACAATTTCCTTGTAAACCACCCAAACCCACACGCACACACACACACACACACACACACACACACACACACACTCGTTCATTACAGTATGTGTAAGTCTGCCCATTCACATTCACTCAACATCAGACCTCCCATCCTGACATACACGGCAGCACACACGAATACACACACTGTTTCATTGCCCATCCCACACACAAACACAATTTTTTTTATTTAATAGCTTCCTTTGATCAGTCAAAGGAAGAGAGCAATAAGCTTAATTAGAACAATTAAGGCACAAATGAATTTCAACAGGTGGTTAAAATGCTGAGTTCAAGAACTACTGTTAAAAAGTAGCCCTTTTGTCTCAGGACCATAAGGCTTAGTTAGACTGATTGTTGAACTCATAAGAATTAAACTAATAAGCCCAGAATAGCGGCAGTTGAACAAGCGTCTCACAAAAGTGTTTTGGTTGAGCGTATTTATACAAGAGCGTAGTCACAAGGTTTCTTTACTATATCCGTGCTAAGTGTGATTAGAATTACATGTTACTTTTTTGTTGTTTTTGATAAACAACCGATGTAAAGAATAGGAAAGGTATAAAAAGAGACAATTCAATGACAAATGGGTTATGTGGATCTCATCTTTGGACACACATTAGCCTCTACTCAACGAGTCAAACCAAACTTTTACACTCAACACGGAGTGAAAGGAACTTGGTGCAGAACTTCTTTCCCCGCTATATGCCTACTCAAATGCTGGCGAGTGAAATCTGAATATATATACAAGGCAATGGTTACTTAGAGGCATTTTTAGCCGCAGAGCGTAACATTTGCAGTCGCATATGCAAGTGATTTATTCGCCTTGTAGAGGGTTGCCGCATGGTGTTATAGATTGATCTTGGGAGAATCGATATCAGGACTGTTAAAATGAAGAATGCGGTTAATTGGAAAAATCTACAATCTACCTTTACATGCACAACCTTACACTGATTATGCTTAATAAGCTGACAACATATAAGGTAGTGTAAAAGGCCTTAAGGTGTGGTCACATTTATCTTTACACTGCGAAATTCTCCAGGCGAAGAAAGTGTGGGCAGATGTTAAGTGTGTGTAAAACCTGCAAAAACTATTTGCCAAGCAGCCTATTTTTTATGCTGCACTTTATATTCTGGGAGAGTGAAGTTATCAAGGATTTCACCGCTAAAATTGTTTGCTTCTCATACTGAACTCCAGTAGGCTAGTTCCTTGGTCAGGCAACTGAAACAAACAAATCTGCCTTACGTGGTTAATGGTCTATCATATTTGGATATCTGAAACGTTAGTCGACCTGTCACCCATCACAAGAAAATGTGCAAATACTGTATATGATTCGTCATATACTGTATATGTTCATACTGATTAGCGAAAGCTTTAAGAACATGTTAGTAAATTATAGATTCTTACTCCTGTGACACAAAAAGTAACTGTTAAAAGTATAACTGTTAATTTTAAAAGCATGAGAATGATCATGCTTCCTTCACCTCAGTACACAGAACACAATTAGCCTAATTGTTGCAACTGTATAATCCTGCTTTGCAGTTTGGAGGGTAGATTGGTTGGTTTATTATTTAATTTATTCAGAGAACAGCCTATTTAAATTTTGTGTAAAGATTTTAGAAATTGATTGTGAATGGTAATTTATTTTATAGACCACTAAAGCATGCACAATGTGGCATTGTTTTCTTTGTTGTTGCCTGTTCTTGTGATAAATGTAGCAGCCCACCACAGTCTAATTTGTCCTTACACAGTTTCATAATGAATGAAAATTATTTTTACACTTCTCATAATAACATAAAAGATCTATAGCGTTGTGGTTTGCGCCGTTGCTTCTGCAAAGCATCTCTCACTCCCAGTCAGCATCTGAGGAGCAAGTTCAACACAGGAAAATACTTTTGCTTCATTTCTTTGATGGCTCCAATGTATGCTCTAGTCAATTTTGTGTTTTGACCTTCGTGAACTGCGTTTAACTCCATCTCTTTTATCATGATTAAGGGTGTGACTTTTTTGCTGTGTCATCACCACTCATATCATATCTATACAACCCATGTGTTTATGATTAAATTACTAATAGTGCACAAAATTGTTTACAAGAGCACAAAGTTCTTCATAGAGCTAGCCTCTTAATTTTTCTCAGATTGTTGCATTTAACTTTAAAACGGCCCTGATTGCTGTCCATGTAAATGTGTTCAGTGATGCCAAATGCCATTGGTTGCTGCATGTCTCAAAACCATTGACTGTGTTCCAAGTTTAAGTATACTGTACGTATACTTTGAAATATACCGTAAGTTTAAAAGTGTGACTGAGATATTACTGCTATGCGGTGGGCAAGATTTTTAGTGAATAACTTTCCTTGTATGGAAAAGAGCAGCATGAAGATTCTGCATAACATCTCCTTTTGTGTTCGAACACAAAAGGAGGACTATAACATGAATCTGCCTTTCACAAACTCACTTCTGCAGATTAATAACACTGTAAAATCCAGGCCAAAACCTTACAATAGCAGTCCATTTTGGTATTACTCTCAGACTGCAGAGCAATTAAAACCATTATTTCTGGAGTCATTTAGTAGACATAAATAAAAAAAGGAAAACTCCATAAAAAATGTAGAATGTAAAATTAAATAATAATTGTGGGTATAAGTGGGGGGAGAGGATGGAGACACAAGTAATTGTATGTTTATTTGTCAGCAGTGTTGGGTTACGTTACTTTTAAGAGTAATTTGCAAGAATATTGTGTTACTCCTTTAAAAAGTGTAACGTGTAAGGATGGGCAAGGAGGAGGCGGGAACTGGCAGAAGAGTCAACATAACTTTAATGACATAAAAGAACTGAACATTACATAAAACATATAGATGCACACACACAACGGCTGCATGTGTGTCTCTCTCTCTCTTGAACTGGTGCCCCCGGCTCGTGTTTTTCCCACTCCCGGCTGATTAGGTGACTCAGCACCGGCTGTGCACACTACCGGCCTGGCCATGCCCTCCTCCTCATCACAAAAAGTAAATTAATTAATTATTATGGAAAGTAAAGAATTTTAATTTAAAAGCAAGTTTATTTTTTATGGAAAGTAAAGCATTATGTTACTTTTGCATTATTTTGCATTGCATTTTTCTCACAGCCAATTTCTCTTCTGCTGTGATATGTTTCCATACAAAATTACATCACGCTAGCTACTGTACAACACATGTCAAAACAACATAGTAAACAAACAGATATTTTGAAAGTAGGTCTTCGAGTCATATTTATAATAAAGAATCTATAACATGAATATGCATGATTTGTTTTTCCACCACTTGAAACTGCATCATATATGCCATCATGTGCTGTGCCCATCAACAGTGTCAGAGTCAACTTAAGATGTTTTTCAAAAGTCAGGATAAAATTCAGTGGGGAATGCCAGTCTAACATGTTCAAAGAATGTGTCTGATAATAAAATAATATTTTTCACTCAAGTCATCTCAGTGCACACTTGTTTTATGTTGATCCACAGTGCGTACAGACGCCACTGGTTTAACGCATACAACTGCAAAGGCGCATGTTGATACAGCTTGAATGGAATGTTTTTTAATACTACCAAAATGTCATAAAAACAGTTTGATTCATGAATCAAACCACTTGTTTATTATTAAAAAAAAAAGTAGAATATTTTAGAAACAAAGACATTTTCTCTGCATACAGCCAATATGGAATGTTGCTCGGAGCCACTGATCCAGAGTCAGCTTTTCTAATCCCATTCTCCCAGTTATGGGAAGCTGTAACATGGAGCAGTTCGACTGCATAAGTCAGTGAATTCATGTCATGGGCTGTGGAAGACTAGTCTTATAATCCCTCTGCCTAAATGCATTTACTGATTTTTTTTTTTTAAGTATTGTGTATTAACACACAAATCTATCGCGTTTCACTCAACCGAATGCTGAGTTCCAATTTCTCCAATTAATTGAAATAGAAGTGACTGGTCTCTGCTAAATAGTCTCTGGCCTCACACTCTATAGAACTACAATGCCCATCATGCACTACGTCTCCTCCCCGAAGTTTGCACACTTTTTATCCTGATTTCTCGCAATACAGGGAAAGTAGAGGTGTACAAAAGCAACACATTTATGTATTTAAAAAGTAACTCTAAAATATTGTATTTTTTTTAAATATTGCGTTATTTTAATAGTTACTCGAAAAAGTAATCTGATTATGTAACGTGCCTTACTTGTAACGTGTTACCCCCAACACTGTTTGCCAGTGTTATGGAACAAAGTTCTAGCAGTCTAAATAGGAATAAATGGTTTGATAAAAGTAAAGATGTTTAAAGTTCATTAGTCAATAGTAAAATAAATCAAACTTTGTTTAATGTTACTGTGTTATCCAGTGTATCTTAGGCCATCAAATTATGATTTTATTACATTCTGGACTCAGACTATCTCTACCTCAGCCATGAACACACACACCCCAATTTCAACAGTTAGGCAACATAGCAAATGTGACGGGAAAACAGGAAGGATACTTGCAGAAGCATGATCTGATATGAATTAATATTTCTGTACCATCTCAAAAAATATCCCAGAGGGAATTACACAATAAGAGAAGTGTTGAGAAAGAAATAAGGAAACAAGAGTGAGAGTGACTTCTGGAAGATGAATGTGTGCGTTTGAGGGAGTGTGTATAAATGCAGTGGAAAAAGAAAGATAATCCTTATGACAGGATGTTGTAGTGGCCTTTGACCCTCGACTGCTCCCATTCTTTGTGAGAGAGGCGTGTCATATCCAGCCACAATCTGGCAACCCTCTCAACCCACCCTTCACCTTTCCTGACCCCTTTACTGCCCCAGAGTCTTCATGAGCAAGTGAGTATGTTAATGGCTCGATGGGAAAAGCAAAAGTTGTGTGTGTGGGGGGGGGGGGGGGGGGGGGGGGGGTGAATTAAACACTACAGGAACATCATTGGGCAATAAAACGATGTCCCAAAATCCTTCTCACAACTCCGTGTTCTTGTGTACGAATGCAAGAACACACATGCAGAAGAATGCACACACACACACACCAAACCACACAAAAACACTATGCTGGATTGCACACCTGCCAAAAGATATCCAATCACACGGGGAGTGAAGAGTAAATGTTGTGTTGTGTACATGCCAAACAATTCACCACACATTACAGCCACACACACACACACACACACATACACAAAGGATGGTTAATATTACTCTGTATCCGAGTCAAGTGTTTATATGCACACACACAGGGTTAAATTACAACCAAATAATGTACTGCAGAATGTATCCACTTTTAACCTGATATACTGGGGTGGTGGTAGTGGTGATATTTTGTATCCTTGCTGGATAGTAACACACAATTACAAACACTGAATTACTGATTACGAAAATTCTCCTAAATGGTAATAAGAGGTTGTAAATCTCTTATTGCAGTAACCGTCCTCCGTTCTTAGAGCTTAGCAGGAGTGTTCCGATATTACCCTTACACACACGCATGATGCATACACAGATATTAAAATCGTATAAAGAGTGTGCATTGGGGTCAGGTCAGTAGGTAAAATAAAATATTTAAAAAAGACAGAAATTAAGAAAAGTGAAATAAAAAGCAACTATTTCTCCTCTTTTAAATTTACATTCATGAGCCAGATAATGTTATGCCCTTAGAACTAGTTTAGCAAAAAATTTAATTCTCTTAGCATTTACTCACTCTTATGCCATCCCAATTGTGTATGACTTTCTTTCTTTTGCTTAATACAAACAAAGAGGTTTAGAAGAATATATCTGCTTTGTAGCTCCATACAACGTGTCAGCAGGGTCCAGAAGCTTAAAAAAGCACACAAAGGTGGCATAAAAGTAATTCATTTGACCCCAGTGGTTAAATCCATGACTTCTGAAGCGAAAAACAAAAGAACAGAGCTTAGGAGGGTTTGAAAGTAGAAATCCTGAGTAAAAATAAAATAAAATACTGAGAAATAATGACTTAAATATTGATCTGTTTCTCACCCACACCTATCATTTAGCTTCTGAAGACATGTATTTTACGACTAGAATCAATGGATTACGATTGTGCTTTTATTAGCTTCAAAGTTTTGGACCCAGTTGACTTGCATTGTATGGACAAACAGAGCTGAGATATTCTTCATTTGTGTTCGGCAGAAGAAAGAAAGTCATACATATCATATCATACATTTAAGTTTTTTATGTATTTTTTTTTTTAATGATTCCAATTTTTATTACTATAGTTTGTGTTTGACTACAAATATGTTTAAACATATGTTAAAATATGGTTACTTCAGTGAAATCATGGTCAATTTTGCACGTGCGTGTGTGTGTGTGTGTGTGTGTGTGTGTGTGTGTGTGTGTGTGTATGTATATTGATGCATTATTAGTTACATTTATTTATCTATATATTTTATTTATTTAACTTGCTACTGTTTATTTTCATCATGCACTTGAGAATACAAAATATTTAAGGAATAGCAATAGGTCAGCGAGAGAGAGAGAGAGAGAGAGAGAGAGAGAGAGAGAGAGAGCAAGAGACCAAGAGAGAGAGAGAGAGAGAAAGAGAGAGAGAGAGAGAGAGCAAGAGACCAAGAGAAAGAGAGAGAGAGAGAGAGAGAGAGAGAGCAAGAGACCAAGAGAAAGAGAGAGAGAGAGGAGGAAAGTGGGAGACCCAGAAATGTAATAGAATGAATAGGGAAGACATCCCACGCATAAAGGAACAATTTAAAGGGTGGGCAAGTCTTTCCATACTCTCTCTCCCCCTCTCCCTGCGTCTCATTTGTTCATTACATGAGCATGTTAACATTTTGCAGACATCATTTCAGTCTGTTAATGTACGTGCATAACACACACAGAAATGCTGACCGTCCTTCTCTTAGTCTGCTTAAACATTCTTTCCTCACCTGTCATTGTATACTGTCTGTATCACTCACCATCTCACTTTCTCAGCCTGTCTCTATTTCTCTGTCTGTTTCTCTGTGTCTTTTACCTCTTCCATCTCTTTAACCATCTTTCCATCTTTCACCATCTCTCCATCTCTCTTCATCTGAGCGGAAGAGTATGAGAAGGCTGAACATAAACCGGGGGCTGCCAAACAATAACAACAACAAAAACAAGCAGATGGAAACAGCAGTAAAATATGTAAACAGGTCTGGTCACTTGGCTGATCTCTCTCTCTCTCTCTCTCTCTCTCTCTCTCTCTCATACACACACACACACACAAACACACTCTCTCTCTCTCTCTCTCTCTCTCT
Organism: Moxostoma hubbsi; assembly: GCA_032164185.1. NCBI lineage: Eukaryota > Metazoa > Chordata > Actinopteri > Cypriniformes > Catostomidae > Moxostoma > Moxostoma hubbsi. Next base: position 19,643,316 of record JAVLUX010000015.1, read on the forward strand.
CTCTCTCTCCCTTTCTCACTCTCTGAGGAACCTCATTAGGGGCAATTGAAACAACTAAAGAATGATGGAACAAAGGAAAGTAAAAAGAGAACGAGAGTGAGTGGGGCTATTTTTACCGCATTCTTTGTTGCAAAAAAAAGGTACCCAGGAGACAGAAGGCCAGAGGCATTCTGCATTCTCAGTGTCTTTGTCAAGCTCGTCTGATAGCTCACAAGAGAGCAGCGTCACAGGCCGTCCAAATGCCAAACTCATCACTCTCCCGTTTACAGGAGACCTGCTGTTACACATGCACTGGACAGCACTGGACCCTCCCATTACTGGACCCCCTTTTACTCTCCTCCTGCGTCACAGGGCTATTTTTGGCATTTTGTTTTCTAAGAGAGGAATTTCATGACTGAAAAACAGATGAGTAAGGAGGAAAGAAAAAGGAGATAAAGGATGTGAAGCAGAATGAGATACTATGGATAGTTGATGTCGGCTGACAGTGAGACAGTGGGGAAAAAGAGAAAGAGAGTGTGCTGGACAGAGGAGACAAAAGATTGTGGAATGCTTGAACGTCATCGGTTTGTCCCACTGACTGGGTTTTCATCGTGACCCCAGCAATGTGACCCCACATACATTCTCATGCTGCCAGACGTGTGACTAATGCAACCAACTCTGTGCCGCTTACAAAAATGTCCCATTGAGTCCCACACTGAATCTGCTCAAAGAACAAAGACTCCGCTGTAGTCTAACTTGTGCTTTCCATTGTGCTGTGAAGAAATGATACTCTTACGTCTTTTAAGAGATTTACATTCAACTTTCATTCATTCTTATTAAGTGTCACTTCAAATCCAAACACAGCAAATAATAAAAACAACTAATGCTCCTCCATTCAAAATGAAAAGTAAGCAGTATGTAAGAAGGCATTTAGCAGATCCTTGTGTCCAAGATCTAAAATGAACTTTTTCACAAGTGTGTTGAGAGCATTTATGACATTTATTTCCTGCCATCCATGAAACTGTATTTTGAACGATTTCATTACAAAAATATAGTTTGTTTTTTTATCAGTTTTTCCCCAATGATATAGGAATTATCCCTTGCAAATTTGTGGCTCACAGCACGCTCACGTGCTTTCTCACAACATGCCACAAAAACATTAAGACCATATTGATTTATTCCATATAAATTATTATTTTTATTTATGTATTTATTTGGATGAAGAATGTGATATCTGGCTAAATGCATGATTCTCCAAAATGTAAAAGTTGTTAGAAGACAGTGACAGTCACTGATCTTTTCTTTACAGTCAAAGTCCTTTAAGGGGGACTTATTGGATACAAGTGGGATACAAGTACAGCTCCTATCAACTTGAATGAGGAAAGACCAGAATCAACAAAAGGTTGGTCAAGATTACGATCAATGAACATATTTCAAATTAGTGAGTTTTTCGATGAAGCTGTTCATTTGGGGACTTTATGACATTTATGAAATTACGGAAATTACAATTTCATTTTCAGTAAAAGTACTTTGAAACAATGTGCATTATGAAAAGCACTTAAAAAAATAAACATGACTTGACTATAGACTTTTCATTGAGCACAGGGGAAGAGGGGCCCACTCATAACATTTTTGTCACAGGCCCCATGAATTTTACCAATGTCCGAGCTTAAGGAGCCATTTTACAACTAGACCCTTTTTAACAAAACTTGACAGCTTCCTATTATACCAGTCATTTTACAAGCCCTATTATGGCGGCTTTGGTAGACTGGGTTGTCACCAACTATTTGTTTGGCAACTAATGTTTTGTCATGCTATAACTGTAATATTGTGAGGTCTGATCCATCCTCATGGTGGTACTGGCTCTCTGTTTGAGCTTCCTCAGATTTGCCAAGGATTTTCAATAATGAATATAGCTGTGTGCTTCATTTAACCTTGCACTGATTGGTCTTTTCCCATTCATCACCTACACTGTGGAGATCCAGATTGAGGTCTAGCACCTCATTCAGTGTAAGATCTTGCCTTGTATCAACACTCCATTGCCTGGATATGACCATCTACACAGCCCCTGGAAGCATGGCAATCATTCCGACAATCCTTACTCTGCACCACTGGTGGACACCTTAAAACTGTTTACCTGCTCATCATGTTTCCCAATCCTGCTGTATAAAAGAAACATACACTATTTTTTTCTAGACCCACTTTTGGGTTTCTCATAACCTCATGCAATCCCATGTCCACATGTGTGGATGTCATTTTTTTTGCCTTTGCTATATGCATGCATAAGTGTTACTACAGGCACAGAACCAACAAAAGTGCCTCTGGTAAGAAACTTTTTAATCAAAACCTGTTTGGTTGTAAAGAGTAGTGCCTCTAGTTTCGTTCGATATGCCACTTTAATAAAACATAAATTTTTTGTGCTTATAAAGATGGAAATAAGGACGCATTCCCTAAAAAGTAAAAAACAAAAAAATGTGTTTGTTGAATAACATTCAACATAACACTGTGGGTCTGTGGGTCATTTCGCTTCATTTTTAATGTAATTATGTTGGAGTTGCGCCATGCAGGTGAACGGTGAGCTCTGAGCACTTTGCTAGTTTTAACACTATTAATGTACTAAACTGGTGAGATTCGATACACTCTGTTCCATAACTAGGAGGACAATATGTCACAGAATTCAAAATCCTCAGGCTCTGGAGACATTAAAAGTCACTTACGTGCTCAAGCTAACACCCCATACACCCCCAGAGGCCTCGAGTCCGGGAGTTGAATTGAAGTTTTTTGGCTAGATCGATTATCTGGAGTCATCGGAGAGGGAATTATCTGCTAATCTGCTGAATTATCTGATAATCTGCTAGCGACCAAAGTGGATTTGGAGCATGTCTGGGAGAAGCTGGAGGACTTGGGGAATAACGTCTGAATTGTTGGTATTCCTGTGGCCGAAGAGGGTCAAGATATGGTGAAATTCCTGGACAGGCTCTTTGCGAGTCTTCTCAGCATAACAGGCTATAAATTGGAAATCGAGCAAGCTTATAGAGTTCCTTTCGTTTGGCTCAATTCTGGCCAAATTTCTTAGATCATCTGATAAAGATCTTGTGTTACGCGAGGGGAGGAATAAAGGAAGGCTTTCTTGGAAGAACCACAGCATTTTCTTGTTCCCAGACTTTGCAAATTCGACAAGAGAAAAATAAGATCGATTCAAGGGATGTAAGAAACACTTACATCACGGAAGGTCACTTTTGCAATGATGTTCCCTGTCAAATTGAGAATAGATGCTAAGGATGGCCACAAATGATTGAAATGTCCCCAGCAAATGATGTCCTTCATAATGTCAGTGAGTAAGTTATTTTGTTGTACTAACGTTGCAGCCAAGTGGACAGCCTCAAAGAACATTCACTTGATTGTCCGAGGAAACTGAGTGCCTTTTAAGTTTCTTTTTGTGCTGGTTCTACCTAGCGGCTGGGGTTTGTTTTGTGAAGTAACACTCTTTCAGGACAGTTATGTGGATGCATCTACACGTTCATTGTGTTTATTCTGCCTATTGCCTTGAGTTTATTTTAGAAATTACCTTTTGTTGTGTAATTCTGTCTCATAAAATTTGTATAGAAAATCTGGACTTGAGCAATCCAACAGCAAAGTTGTTGCGGGGTCTCTCGTAGGCATACATGGACTGTTTGAGTTTAGAGGGATGGACGCCAGTTGGTGCTGTCATGCATGGGTTTAATGCACATGATTTTCTTTTTTATGTTTGTTTGTTTCAGGGGAAATTTTGGGGTTTGATTGTTGCACTAATGTTAGAATGTGGCCTTTATAATTTTGTTTTTGACACACAATCTATTTTTTATATTATGTCAGAATGTAATATGAGTGGATTGTCTCTCTCCACGTGGAATGTGAATGGGTTGTGGCACCCCATAAATGGATGGAAGGTTATTTCTCGTCTTATGAGTAAGAAATATGATATAGCGTTTCTTCAAGAAACTCATCTTTCCCTGCAGGAAGCTGAAAAAATTGGGAAGATATGGGGTGGACATGTTTTCTTAAGTGCTGGTTCAAGTAAGAGCAGGGGAGTCATTACATTGATAAGTAAGCATATACAATTCAAATGTCTCAAACAGATTAAAGATAAATTAGGAAGAGTCATTATTGTTTTTTAGTCTTATTTTGGCTAATATGTACGCACATAACGTTGATGAGCAGGACATTTTATTGATCTTGAAGGGATGTTGCAAGCCACTAGCACCCCTTATGATATAATATTGGGAGGAGATTTTGATGGCCTCAGTCCTTGATCATAGTGAAACAAAAGTGTGTAAGCCCCTTAGAGCAAAACTGACACTTCATAGGATGTGGAAATATCTTGGTCTTACAGATATTTGACTTTTGAACCCATCTGCTAGGGACTATAATTTTTTTTCATCAGTCCATAAGATTTATTCTAGAATAGATTTTTTTATATATGTAAGTCCCTCGTTCCATCTGTTGTTGATTGCTCAATTGGAAAAATTTTAGTCTCAGATCGCACCCTGGTGAGTTTAGAGGTGTTGCCACATATGGAGAAAAGGAAATCATATAGTTGCCGTTTTAATGTATCCTGTAAAGAAGTTCATGCTCACGGGCAAAGAAGAGGTGAGAAACCGGCTTATTAACGTATAAATTATAGTTTTAATGGAAAACTCAAAATACAAACACATAGGACAACGGACATGTCCATGAACGATCTCTCTCTCACGCCCGTCTTCCACGGTCTGCCTTTAACCCTCTCGGAGGCTTGATTAGCCTAATACGGGACCGGGCGTGTTGAGTCACGAACCGGCCCTGCCCTCCACCATGACACATATCCCTTTTGCAAAATCCCACAAATGTTAAAGGCGGAAATCAATGTTTATAAGGAGGCCAACTGGTCCTCAGTATCCTCTGTAGGCGTGGCTTGGGAGGCACTTACAGCGGTTCTTAGGGGTCAGATCATACTGTATGCCTCATTAACCAAAAAATCCAAAGCATGAAAACTCGTGGGGTTGGAAGGGAATATTAAAAGTGCCGTGACAGAGCTGAAGCACCGAATGTCATCTGTTGGACTAAGAGAATTGACCCGATTGAAATACAGATATAATCCTATTTTGTCGCAAAAGGTAGAGATTTGGCTATTCAAGGCAAGACAGTCATATTGAGTAGGGGGGAAAAGAAGGGAAGCTTTTGGCTAGATATATAAAGCAGAGAGAGTCTTTTTCTACCATTCCCTCATTGAAATCTGCTGGTGGTGAAATATTTACCTCTGCCATTGATATTAATAATGCTTTTAAAGTATTCTATCTTGATCACTAAAGTTCCACATCTTTGACTACTGATAAGGATATTATAAACTTTGTGGAACCATTAGAACTTCCTAAACTGATGTCTGAAAAAAAAATCTCTTGATTCTGATATAATATTGGTGGAGCTTGGCGAGGTATTTAAGGCCTTGCCAGATGGTTTTGTCGCTGAGTTTTTTTAGATCTTAAGCTACCGAACTGGCTCCACTTTTGCTAGAAGTTTAAACTGAATCATTAAAGAATGGAAAGGATCCGCCAACCATGACGCAAGCCCAGATCAGTCTGAATCTTAAAAAGGACAAAGATCCAAGCAAGTACTGTCCAATTTCATTTAATGAAAATGAAAATGCATTTAATATGGTGGAATGGGATTATCTTTTTTAAGATTTTGGAAATGTTTGGGTTCGGGGAATACTTTTATTGGTTGGATTAAGTTACTTTATATACACCTAGTAGCAGCGGTATAAACGAAGGGATTCATTTCAGATTATTTTACTCTGGATATGGGAACCCGGCAAGGTTCTGACTTGCCCTGGAACCATTAGTCATGATAAGAAAGGAGGATGATTTTCCAGGGGTGGTGGTGGGAGGTGTGGCACACAAGCTTTTGCTTTACGTAGATGATATTTTATTATTCGTCTCTGACCCTACTAGATCTATGCCTTGCCTCCACAGATTTATTCATTCCTTTTCTAAGTTCTCGGGATACAGAGTTACTTGGTCTAAATATGAAGCTTTGGCTCTGACAGTGTACTGCCCGGTAACAGCTTTTCAGCCGGGTGCCTTCCAGTGGACAAACAGGGCATTAAGTATTTGAGTATTTTATTCCCAGAAAATATGTGTGATTTAATAAAAAGGTTTTCGAATGATGTGGGATGGTGGGCTTCATTAAATTTATCTATGATTGGGAGGGCTAATGTTCAACTACCTGCAACATTCTCTCCTTATAGATGTCCCCCTCTCTTATTTCAAGCGATTTGATAGAATAGCGAAGTCCTTCATTTGTAATGGTAAATGTCAGAGATTACATTTCAGAAAGTTGCATAGGCCAATTGACAAAGGTGGGCTAGGCCTACCCAAGCTTTTGTTTTATTATTATGCATTCGGTCTCAGACATTTGGCTCATTGGTCTCTTCCACCTGAGAGAAGGAAGTTCTTGCCCCTATTTCGCCATTGTAAAGCCTTGCTATCAAACTAATCGGAGCAGTTAAGTTACACACCGTTATCTCGCATTTGCCTCGGTATGGACAAAAGAAGGTATTTCTTACCACTATAGTGGCATGGATTTTGTTTATGATGCTATATGTGCTTTTTGGAGCTTCAAAATGTTGGCATGCATTCACTTGCATTTTATGGACCTACAGAGCTGAAATATTCTTCCAAAAATTATGATTTGTGTTTTGCTGAACAATGAAAGACACACATCTGGGATGGCATGAGGATGAGTAAATAATAAGAGACTTTTCATTTTTGGGTGAACTATCCCTTTAACATGATTTTTTTCCTGGTTTCCCATGTCTCTGTGGTGTCAGAATAAAAGGTGAACATAACTGTATTGATGAAAACATGTCTGATGGGAGATGGCGCTTGTCAGTAACTTAGTAGAATGGGTTCAATGACAGGGTATCGGAACATTTGATAACAACATATTGAGTTTTGTGAGATCATGTTGTCCCAAACATTTCCCCCTTCTGCCATTGGTTGGAAAACAGATAATCCCATTGAGTTGGTTGAGCCAATGTTGCTGTCAACCAAGTCGGGACACTCATACAAATTTTACAGAGACTTAGACCTTTAATTTCATGACTGGACTAGGCTCAGCGCTAAGTGCAACGGTCATGCGCTGGGTCCTATCCAATTTTCTTGAGAGTGCTAATTCTAGTGCCAGTGCAACATGTGAGTGCTTGTGCTATCTGTGGCCGCAAACTGTGGGCGTATTGTATGTAATTGATTTGTACTGTAAAAAAAAAAAACTTAATTTTGTATTTTCCTGTGAAACAGATTATTGTGCTAAGATGTCTGAGAACCACGTCTATTGTTGTCGCAGAGTCTAAACTCAATTCCTGCATTTGCAATTTGGGGATTCCTTCAGCAGGTTATATTAAAAAGTTTTCATTCATTTTTAATACTAGCCATGACTTGTTTTTCTCAACAAACTCTTCTTTCTTTCTTTCTTTCTTTCTTTCTTCCTTCCATTCCTTTCTTTCCTCAAAATGTTTTAAAAGCTCACTGCTCTCTGAACCAAAAAAGTGAACATACACCTAGCTATTTCAGCCGGCCTTGAAAAAACAACACAATTACTGAAAGGTCAGCCTCATGTAACAGGATGTCACAGTTTACCGTATGACTGGTCACTTTCACATTCTTAAGGTGAAACAATCCCACTCCATCTTGCTCATTCACTTTCTCTCCCTCTGTTTCAGCCACTGAAATGTGATATATGTCATAATGACCAGTCTATATTTATACATCTGTTTACATGGCCAATTAGCCTCCCACAGTCAGAAAGATCAATGAAGCACAGCGTCCTCATACTAAAAACTCCTGGGTCTGTTGTCCCGATAATACCACCCACTCAGTGACTCTCTATCCCTCGCTCTCTTAGACTCATTCATTGACACACACATATTTCATCGTCTTATCCTTGTAGGTATGAAAGGAATGTGAGGAATGGAAGAGTATTAGATAGAGGGAAATTCCCTGAAAGACATTAGACATATAAGAAAGTATGAAGGATGAAGGCAAGTATTGGGGAAAGAAGGATGAGAGGAAGGGCAGAGGTGAGGAGTACAGCAAACAAGAGAGAAAGAGTAAAATCCTTGATGAAAGAATCAACACACCGCGGGACAGTAGGGCAGCATTACTCAAACACTTCTGACAGGATCAGTCACACCAACCTTGTCATGACTCAGCCTGAACTAATCCTAGATCAGTAACAGTACTTCTAAAACTCTGTTAGTTTGTCACCATGCCGGCAATGATCTCAGATCAGAGCCTCTACCTGTTACACACACAATCCATTTGACTTTCACTGCAAAATCACATTGAGCCTACAGCAGGGGACTCCTGCTTGACATCATGTTCACACCATTGAATTACATTGATAGGCTTTAACAAACTTAAAAAATATGGGCAAATACAAGAATGTGTAAAAAAAAAAAAAAAAAAAAAAAGATTAAAGGAAAGACAGAGAACGAGAGAGGGGGGTCGGATTACAGGACCGCCATGGTTGATTTCCTCCTGTTTCCTGACGTTACATCATCATTTGAACTGTGCTGGGCCTTAAGCAAGCACATGCCATAGGCCGCCCACCCAGAACACACACAGTCTTGACAAAAGAGCCATCAGTCTCTCTATATTTGGGCCTAATGTGTATAGATCAGTTCTGGGAGGAGTCTGGGAAAGGATAGAGACTCTCATGGCTGCTGTATAACTGCGGATCATATGTATAAATGTGCGAAAGAGTGAGTAAGAGAGAAACAGATGTACATTTACATGCCACTTTTTAGATAATGTAATATTGTTCAACAGAATGGGAGGAAGAAGCATCTATGTCATCCTCTCCTGTTAAGATTCAAAGGATGAAAGCAAGAATAAAAGTTGTCTAATGTTTTCTTTACCCTAGCACACACTGAAATGGAGAGAAAGCTGTCATTTGGCTCGATTTCAAGCCCCACCCTCTCAATGATTTACAAATGGCACGCTGTAATTACTTGAATGAGAATGCATCACTGGAGTTTAACAGGTGATGTCAGAGGGCTTTCCAAGATATCACACTGAGATGACACACACACACACCTTCTCCATGCTGCCATTCACAAAGAGTCCTATTGATGAGATCCTAGATAGATTATAAAACAATGCTATAGAATACACAAGTACATACAAGTATTTTGTTTATGGCCACAAAGGTGGCATTGCATACCAGTAAATGTATAAATCACAAACAGTGATTACTGTATATACTGTAAAGTACATCTGATACTGCTTATAGCATCATTATAATTTCAACTACATCATGAAAGGAAAGCATTGTGAAAATGTTATGACAGTAATAAAGATAGACAGCCTACAAACTTACATTAGTCTCACTAAGAGTATTGCTTCTTATCACTGGCATTGTTGGCTTCCATAAAGCAGTAGTTCTCAAAGTGTTGGGCGTGTCCCGTAGGGGGGGGCACGGAGGTATTACAAAGGGGCCGCGGCCTGCAAAGACTGACCCATCCTAAAATCTTGTTCACTTTCACACATTCAACAAAAATAGTGAAAATACACATACGATCCGATGTGCGCAATTTCTTTTAGTTTGCCTTTTCTCTTGACTTGTTTAAACAAGCCCAAAGCGTTGATGTCATGCGCTCATGTAAATAAGGTCATTCTTGCATGCACGCCAGTTTCAAATGAGTGACGAGGTGAATTAACACTTACATTTTGGTCTGTTCCTCACACAACACTATCATATGGCTTCAGAAGAATTGAAATCTAAGGCGCGAGTGTTATGGATGACTTTAATGGCGCTTTGCTTTCGGAGCTTGGACAGCCACAAACACGATCCTCTCGTCTTCAATCTTGTGTTTCACAGATGAAAAAAGTTATACTGATTTTGAACAACGAGGGTGAGTAAATGATGTTGGAAAGGTCAGTTTTTATTAAAGTTTATCCGTATCATTAACCAGTTGCAAATAATTGTCCAGAGGTCCTGACCTCTACCGAAAACAGCGTGTAGATGGCGCTGTCACGTGATACTTGCTTTTTTTTTCAGTGCTGGCTAGGACGCCACAATCAACTTTTTTACAGCGATATTTTCCTTATTTTTAGGTGCATTTACTTACCTTTACAAGGGCATTTAAAAATACTTGAAAATAGTTGCATTTATTTAATGTATTAGTATAAATTCCAAATTAATTCAGTTAAGCTGTTTCCTATAAGTTTAAATCATTATCAACTTATATTGTGTGATCAATTGTATAAAGCTTTGAATAAAATTAGTTGTAGGGCATTTTTGGCATTTTCAGTGGCTTTTTTGCCCCACGATCCAATTAATTTCTGACACTGGTCATATGAGTTTATAATAGCATGAGTGTACCCAAATGATGACAGAATTTTCCTTTTTGGTTAAATGATAAATGTAATACTTTTTATATTATTTTTTATATATTTTTTTAATACTATATTCCATCCATCCATCTATAGCCGCATGTCCTATGCAGAGTCACGTGTAGTGCTGGAGCCAATCACAGCTGTATTGGGCTGAAGGCAAGGAAACACCCTGGACAGGTGGCCAGTCCATCACAGGGCAACACAAACAGACATACACATTCACACTCTCACTCACACCTACAGTGTTTTAGGGTCTCCTTTAACACTATATTCATTTATTTAAAATGTATTTATTTAAAATGTTATTTTTTTGCTTATTGATTTTGCACTGTATCTAACTGCCTACAACTAACGTACCTCTAGTCTGGACACACAAATGTACTCATTATTGGTGATACCATTAAAGCTGACAGAACTGAACTGAATTCAATTGAATTTGAGAGAGACAGAGAGAGAGAGAGAGTCAGAGATGAATTAAGTGAAAGAGAGAGAGAGAGAGAGGGGGGAGGGAGAGAGAGAGAGGGAGGGAGGCAAAGTCCCTGTTTTGGCACAGACAGTGAGTGATGCCATGAGCGTCAAACACATTGAAGAGGTTAAGTACCTATTATGGGATTGTGGAGGCGTAATAAGGGTTGATGGAGTAGACACAGGATTGCCACAACAGCCAGGGCCCAGAATTCCTTGTACTCTCTCAAGAGAGAAAGTGAGACAAAGAAAGACATAGTGAGGGAGAGAGAACTCCCGTCCTGTCCCCTTTTATCCCCTCTCTGACACTAATATGGAAAAAAATGTGTTTTGAGTGAATACAAACGCAAATATTATTCTTCCTGACTATTACCACTGCAGGCACCTCTGCACGGGCAGCCAAAGCGCTGGACAAAAAGCCCAAAGATTTTCTCCACCCCTTCAAAGAGAGGCTACATATAATAAACACGGCCATCAGATTACAACCGCTAACATGGCTCAGTGTTAGGCTGCGCCCGGGTGCACGACTGCCCGGTAAGTGTGGGGTCTGCTCAGTCAACACGATGACGCAGAATGGAACAAAAGCACGACAGAAAAACCAGGTCTGTCGGAACACGGCCCCAACCCGCAGCACCACTGCCCCCACTGCCACTGAGAGAGGTAGAGATGAGGGGATGAGAGGAGAGCAGGGGAGATGCAGAAGGGTTTGAACGGGAGAGTCGGGGTGTGGTGTGCATTTTGGACAAGACCCCTAAACACAAGACCAGAAAGGAGAGTCCCAGCCCAGGCAAGGCAAACCTGAAAGAGAGCAAATATAAAATGGAGGGAGGGCCAGTGAAAGGTGGGGAGAGAAAAGCAGAGCAAAGGTTAGGGTGGAGTGAGAGAAACTAGATGATAGATGCACTGTAGGGAGAGAGAGGAAAAGGTAGGGAAGAGAGCAAGTGGTAAAAGGGACAGAGTGCGTTGATGTTATAATTTGAAAGAGAAAGGGAGAGAGTACAAGAAAGACAGACAGTCAGACAGAACGTGAGTGAATATGTGCTCGTGGAACCTCTGTCACCAGTGGATAACCTCTCTCTATGACATCACAGGGCTCTTCTCATATGGTGGGTAGTGATGACGCAATTGGCCTGGCAGCAGGAGAAAGTGAATCTGTCCCAGAGGAGAGGTTTGGATGTTTCACTCGTCCCGAGTCTAACCCCAAACCTACATATGTGGACACAGGAGCACACACGCACAGGAGCACACTCTTTCCCATGCACACTGTGTCTGACAACACAAACACACTCCATTACATATTTTCCAAGTACACGTAAAGGCAGAAAGAGAAGGATTTGGTTCTCTAAGAATGTTAATGAAAAGTGACACATGTGTTAACTCCCCCTCCGCTCATGGATAGAAATACACACACAAATATGCATGGATAGATTCTCTCTTTCACACACACACATACATGTACACACACAAACACACACACACACACAAACACACACACACATACACACACACTCCGACTTTGTCAGAGCAGGATAGGAAACTCAGGGCAGCTCAACCTCATTGACCGCACTGGCTGCAGACAGATCTACTGCGTGCACACACGTCTCCATTTATGCTATTTGCTCACTTTTTATTTAAGAACATGCTTTTTAAAAGACATCTGGAACCAAACATGCTGCAAATGTTTTAACCTTACACCAAAATTATTAGAGCGCTATGTTGGATAATTTATGCCAGATATAGAGTACAATCTCAAAGTTCCTGATAAATGCATCAGTTTGACTGAATATTGCAGGTGTTGAATGCTGATTCTGAAGTCAGGATGACTTATTTTCAAAAGTGATTCAGAAATCAAACTGTGATGATGGTAGAAAGATCATACTTTAATACAACCTTCATGTTGTTCCAAACCCATATGAATTTCTCTCTTCTGCATAACACAAAATAAGATATTTAAAAAAATGTTGTGATCACTGATTTCCATACAATATCAACTGACAGGGACTCATTTTATAGCTTAAAAAGCACACAAAAGTGTCAAAAAAGAAGTTTATGCCGTTTTTGCATCATATTCCAAGTGTTCTGAAAACATATGATAATTTTGTATAATGATCAAAATGTAATTTAAGTAGTTATTTATTCTCATGCATGCACATACGGCCTTCAAGAGGAGTCTGAAATATTGTAATAATGAGTTCTAAGCACATGAATGATCAAGCAAAGTTCTATTTACAAGTGGGACACTCAGAATATGATACCTGAGTTGCCAAGTTGTAACACTGAAAGGGGTGTGTCGATGACAGACATCAATGATTTTGCAAAATTATTTACATTTCAGAGCATTTTTTATTTCAATAACATTTATTTGTTGTATTCGACAGAGCTTTTAGTCAACTAATGTAAATCTATTGACTCACCCATTGCAGTTTGTTTTATGCAAATTAATTAATAATTCTTATACCATGCATTAATAAACCATGTAGGTCATGGAAAAGTGCTGCAGATGTATTCACTCATGCGCATCCACTGGCAGAAAAATGTGCTTACTGTATGTCATCATTTATTGTGTATTTGCTTTAGTTTGGTTTCTTCCGTATTTTCTTTGCAACTTGAAAAAATTAATAAAATTAAATGTCCAATGTTGACGTAGGAGCTTCCTAGGTGCACTTGAATGCAGCATCAACCCAAATCACATATAAAGACTCATCAAAAATATCAAACCTTATTAGTTCTTGCCCATCTAGGGATCAAACGTAATGATGTCATGACACAAGAGCCACTGACTGAATGAGATTAGATGCTGATGTACTGATGTCCCCTTCAAGCTCCTTAATGGGATAGCTCGCCCAAAAATGAAAATTCTCTCATCATTTACTCATAGCAGATGTGTATGACTTTCTTTCTATAACAGAACCCAAATGAAGAATTGTAAAAAATATTTTAGCTCTGTTGGTCCATTCAATGCAAGTGAATGGTGGCCAGAACTTTAAAGCTCCAAAAAGGACATAAAGGCAGCATAAAAGTAATCCATATGACCCCAGTGGTTTAATCCATGTCTTCTGAAGCAATATGATAGGTGTGGGTGAGACACATGTCAACATTTAAAGTAGCCTAGTAGGTGGCAATGCATAAAAATTGTGAAATGACAAAAACAAAAGAAGAAGAATGTGAAAGTGAAAGTGAAGATTTACAGTAAGAAAGGAATTATATCGCTTTTGAAGACATGGATTAAACGACTGGATTTCTTGTATGATGCCTTTATATGCTTTTGTACTTTTAAAGTTCAGCAGTAAGAAATTCATTCACATCTCAGATGGCACGAGGGTGAGTAAATGATGAGAGCATTGTCATTTTTGGGTGAACTATCCTTTTAACTACTGTAGCTTTAAGGAATAGCTCAACCAAAAATTTGAAAATTCTCTCATCATTTACTCACCCTCTTGATATCACAGGTGTGTATGACTTTCTTCACCAGAACACATTTGAAGAAAAATAGAAAAATATCTCGGCTCTGTAGGTCGTTAAAACGCAAGTGGGCTGTGATCAGAACTTTGAAGCTCCAAAAATCCCAAACAGTCAGCATAAACGTCATCCATATGTTAAATATGGTCACCTAGCGGTTAAATAAATGTCTTCCAAAGCAACACGATGGCTTTTGGTGTAAAAAAAAAAGATCAATATTTAAGTAATTTTTAACTATAAACCATCACTTCCTATAAGCTTCACGAGAGCGCCGTGTTCACGTGGTCTCGTGTGACATATTCGTGTTGGCATATTACTGACGTAATCTCACATTTTTCTCTCGGTTGAGACATCCAGAATGAGCACACAAATGTGAGTAAACAAAGAGCTACAAATACAGAACTAACCAACCCCAACAAAGCTTCTGTACAGCATTCTTCCAACTCAGTTGTAAAAAGCGCTGCTCTTCCGGCTATGAGGCATGCGCATCAGTGATTAAATCACACTCGCAGACCAGAAGCGATGGATTATAGTTAAAAAGTACATAAATATGAATCTTGTAATTTAACCGCTGGCGTCGTATGGATGACCTTTATGCAGACTGTCTTTTTGGAGCTTCAATAGTCAGATCACCATCCACTTGCATTTTTAGGACCTACTGAGCTGAGATATTTTCTTGGTGAAGAAAGAAAGTCATGCACACCTGGGATATAATGATGATGAGTAAATGATTTTCATTTTTGGGTGAACTAACAAGAAAGACAACAAGCTTCAGCAGAAAAATCATGCTGGTCGATCAGCTTCATCAAACAGTTTGCCGGACCGGTTGCTCATATTCTGCTAATAATAATTCAGGTCTGATTTAGTTATCCTTGAACAGTAGGTAAGATATCACACACTCAAAAGTTGTTGAGCAGCTGGTGGCCTGGAGGATCAAATGATTTGGGCCCTAGTCTGGAAAGCCCCATGTTGTGTAATAAAGGCAAACTAAAGCAGACCTTCAGAAGGGCACTCATTGAGAAAGTGGATAATTGCTGTGTGTGTGTGTGTGTGTGTGTGTGTGTGTGTGTGTGTGTGTGTGTGTGTGTGTGTGTGTGTGTGTGTGTGTGTGTGTGTGTGTGGATTAAGCTATACTTATGATAATAGAATTTTTGTAAACAATCTCATATACAGTATAGTCAAATATGTCAAATTCCAACTTGTAAGTTTTCAGCAGTCCTCACAACATAAAAAGGCTCATAAATCACCCAAATCATGTTGGAGGAGACATGCAATTCATCCTCTCACACACACAGTAGTCCACAAGATTGAACACACACATCCTGACACTTACAGAAACCCTCCCTTTCTCTCTTTTCTGACTCAGCAGTTTTGTAGGAAACCTGTGCACTTTGAAGATGGAAGAATCTATCATTACTTGAGAGATGTAGAAATAGAAAGGAAAGAGAGAATAAGTGATCCATTGTCTTCTCGGTCCCCCCTCCCCCTTTTGACTTTGAAAAATAATTGTATTGTCCTAATTACAGAGAGGAACTTCAACAGGTGCGGGGAACTGCACCTGGAGGAACATGTGTCTATGCTGTGTGTGTGTGTGTGTGTTTGCCTGTCCATGTAAGCAACACACAGACACACATTTCAGGACAGGGCAGACAGTGACACAGAACAAGGATGGGGAGATTGACTGTTTTTCTCAGACATATCACACTGGCACCACTGACCCATAGCTGTATGACCACTTGCCTGAAAACATCTTTACTACTTTAACCCAAATAATAATCTTCAATTATTCCATGATGAACGGATGAGCAGTTAAAATAGCCTTGGACCGTCTCGCTCATAAACCACACTGATTTGCAAATAAGAAGTCGTTTAGTAACTAAATTGATTAAAGTTCGACCACAAGGAGGCTGAATCGTGACTCATATAAATCTTCCACTGATCTCGGATGGTGACATGGCGCGGATGGCGGGGTTTTAAGACAGACGAAGACTGGTGCCTCTGACTCGAGTAAATAAAAAATCCGGAGTGATGTAAACGGCTCTCATGGATCACTTTCTTACCGTAAAAATGCAATAAAGCTGCAACTAACCGGAAGGAACAGCGATTTGGCTCGTTGTTAAGACACAACGCGAAAAGGAAAACACAGTCTTACACTAAGTGTGAATGTTAAAGACGATATGACGTCCGTTGAATTCTTGGGAATTTTTGCCTTATCCTCAAAAACATTTCAAGATAAATATATGAGGCAAGAATGGGCCTGACGCCACTTCCATGCCGCGCTTCATTCAGGTCAAGAACAGTAATTGTCTGTTTTTGAACGTCACATTCTTTGTGAAAAGGCTGTTTTATTAGAAATGAGAAACACAAACAGTCTGTGAGCTGCTCTCTCCGTCACAGCAGAAGTGATATCTTAAGAGCTCTGGCTGTACTGTAGCTTCAGTCAAAATAACATAAGAGTTATGAATACAACAATACAACGGTGGTAACTTGGTATTGGTAATCTGTCATTAGATAAATTAAACATAATGAAAGACAGAACTGCCATATTTATTTAAAGCGAGGTTTCCAGTAGTCACAATATATGCAACAACTTTGGTAAGTATTTATCACTATTAAACGTGTAGGAACAAATCTTAATAAAGGTGATAACGGTCTAACTTTTTCTTTTTTATGTACTTGGGTATAAAGCAAAAAAAACAAACGCTAATAGATCAGCGGTGTCTCTGTCCATAGCGATCATGCCACCCAGCGTTGATTAATAGAACAGCACGTGGCAGCCGCTTTTCCAACAGTCTCCCATGAAATTAAAGGAATATTCCGAGTTTAATACAACAGCGTTTGTGGCATAATGTTGATGGTCACAAAAATGTATTTCGATTCGTCCTTTCTATTATTAAAAAAAAAAAAAAAACTATTAAGATTACAGTAAGAATCTTACAATGGAAGTGAATAGGGCCAATTTATGGAGGTTTGAAGGCATAAATGTAAAGCTTATAATTTGATCAAATAATAATAATAACGTATGTACTAGTTGTTAAAATCATAGTTTTTATGGTGATTTTAGTTTTTTACAGCGTTATGTCATCATTGCAAATATGTTGTAAAATTGGATTTATGTTTACACAGAGAATTCATGTAAGTGATTTTTTTTTTTTTTTCAAAAGTCAAAAATACATTTTGTGGTAATCAGCATTGCCACAAAAGCTGCCGATGGATTGAGCTTAACGTACTGTACTGTGTATCAGTTTTAGACATATGAAAATGTGGCATAGTGAGGAGGTCTTCAAAAATAATGCCATAAATAGTTTTCATTTATCAATTAACTTCATACAAAGTTCAATAAACATAAAAAGCTAAATCAATATTCAGTGTGACCACCTTTGCCTTTAAAATAGCACTAATTCTCCTACATACCCCTTGATACAGTTTTTCTTGGTTGTTGGTAGATATGATGTTCAGAGTTTCTTGGAGAATTTGCCACAGTTCTTCTATCTATTTAGGATTGTCAGTTGTCTCAATCACTTCTGTCTCTATATGTAATCTCAGACTGACACAATGTTCTGTGAGGGGCTTTGTTGGGGCCATGACATCTGTTGCAGGGCTCCCTGTTCTTCTATTCTAATCTTTTCTATTTGCAAAAGTAATGTTTTGCACAGTACTGTATATTGAACCTGGAATATTCTTTTAACAGATGTCTACCTTCTTTTTCTAAAAGTAATATTTGCCAGGAGTTGCAAAATCAAAAATGATATTGAGAATACATTAACGAAAAACTCAGGTCATTACATGTTACTTTTGTTTGTTTGTTTGTTTGTTTAATACAGATTATGTGAAAATACATTACAATGGATGAGGTCAATGCATTTTTTTTTTTTATTATTTTGTTTGAAGGTGTTATTAATACAAATTATTTACCTAATCATATAAACGGTTTAAATTGATTATGGTTATGTTGAATTTAGATCATATATATCAATTAAAGCATACTTTAAAAGCACATTTGAAGACAATGTTTTAAAATGATAGGTTGGCATTTATCATTGCAACCAGGCAATGAATCTCCTAAAAAAAAATCAAGTTTTCTTCCATTATTTTTATAATATCGGTATAATGACCTATGCTTTTTGTGAGAATATTACTTTGAGGGCCCCAAAGGCACATTCCTGTCTTTCTCTTACTTCTCAAGCAGCTATTTAAGATAACTAAAAGGCAATGAATTGTACAGATCTATTATTAAGCCAATGTATAACATGATTATGTATTTAAATCTAACAGATGTCCTAGATAAGCATAAAGAGGAGGAATGGCACCTGAAATGAATTCTACATAAACAGGTCCTTATATACTAGTATTTAAAGGCCAATTGCTGCTATAGATCTCATTATGGCCAAAACAATTCATGTTACAGTCTAGTCCGCTGATTAGCTGGTAGTTCATCCTGGTCCAGCCCCCACAGGAACGTTCGCAAACGAGTCACTTCCTTTTGTAGCTCAGGGCTTGGGATTGGCTGACTCAGGTTCAGGCGGGGTGTCTCATTGGGCAGGATAAGAGGTGGATGGTCCAAGAAACTCTCGAAAATATCTTTTGGACAACAAAGAATAATTTTATTGATGTAAAGTTAATGTTAAATAAAGAATAGTCTTAAGAATAGTCTTCTTGTTACTCACCGCCTCCAAGTTCGGTACCGGGAGGTGGAGCCCATGAGGAAGGTGGGGCTCTCGCAGGTCCAAGCTTATAGTGAGTAAGAAGATGGTGAAGCTGGGAAGAACTTAACAAGGAATGTTCTTCCTGTAAACTGGACCAGGAAGACTGATGGAATAGAGTGAATTTTGATCATTAACAACTAAATTTCGACTAAATTATTAAGATATACAGGTGATAGGGAACTGCTTTACTTCTTTACATATTCCACGAATGGCTAAAGTATAAAGGGATGGTTCACCCAACCATGAAAATGAGGTTGTCACTCCCTAACATTCTGGGTAATATCTCCTTCTGTGTTCCACGGAAGAAAGAAAGTCATACATGTTTAAAATGACATGAGGGGGAATGGTTAGTGTATTGTCAAACTCTCACCTGAATGAGGCGGGTCTTAGGTACGCACAGGAAGTTGACAGTAACTGATAGTTTCTTTAGAAACTCTGAAGCAATATCTCCAAGGCCTGCTCCTTGTAGCCAGTCTAAGACCAGGTCCAGATTGGTCCGGATTTGAACCGCACGAGACCAAGAGAACAGACTATCTGTATGAGAAGGAATAAATGAATTATTTTCAATATCAAACTCCCATTCCTTCCAGTTTGTCCTCCTTGAGTCAGAATGGTTAACTGCTGTCATCACTGTTCCAAAGCAAGCACAAACACAACATTGTTTATTAAAGACTGGATATTATTTCTAACCTCTCTCCAAGAGTGTGTTGAGAAGAGACGTGTTTGTGAAAAAGAAGAGGTAGCCAAACGTCTGGGAGGTTAAAGGTGGAGAGAGGCAAGCTTCCCGGGAAAGCTGCAGCGAGCACCGATACACTTCCACCAGTCCAGCTACAGTGGGAGGTAGAGCAGAGACATCCTCTTCCTCGTCTCCCTCACCTCCACTATCTGCTCTGTCTTTAGCTCCTGCTTTTGCTTTCTTCTTCTCCTCGCTAGAGAATGGGTTAGTGTCTAACAATGCAGGGAGCAGGGAGTATAAGGTCTGCAAGAGCAGAGAGGAAGAATCAAATTTGAGAAGATTGAGTTATAAATGCACCAATAAATGTTTTGCACTAAACAAAACATGAGTAGGTGCTATGTACTTATGATAAATTCCATTCAAGCAGTACTAATGCTTATGCTCTCACTTTGGTCAGATGGTAAACACATTGCTGAAAAGTGTGCATTATGACATCATCCAGCTGTGCCAGTGCCTCAGAACAGGTGTCCATGTCAGCTGACAGAACAGGGTCACCCGGAGCTACAGGTTATGATGAGATGAAACACAAAGCAACAGGTGGACGCTTTATTTAATGACCAAACTTATGATTTGTAACACAAAATCTCCATACTGTAAAATATTGTTCTCATTTACTCTCATTTTATCCCAAAACCAAAGAGATGCCATAAACTTAACATTAAATGACAAGTAAGTTCTGACATAAATATTGTTACTATGTATATTCCATAACCATGAACTGCTCATATTTGAGATGATCCACTCATATGGCAGTATGTAGAACATATTCTTACTGTAACTCAATTTAAAATGCTCAGGCCTTTTCCACAGAGCATAATATTGAAGTTTGCTTAGACTAACAGATTGACCAAAAAGGACAAGGTGGCATAATAAGAGATGAGATGAAACTGATTTAGGTGAACAAAAGACAAAACACATCCAAAGGAGATATGGCATGTTATGTAACATTGTAAGTGTTTTTTATTTCGAAAAAACATGGCGTAATTGCTGATCTCTCTAACCTTCAAATTCCCATTCTTTTTCCATGGCTTCGACTTTGACCTGGAAGAAGTTTAGGAGCTCAGTGGCATTGGACATCCAGAACATGAGAGGCCGAAGGTCAGAGGAGAGCTTTTGCATGCTTGGTGGAGGGAGTTCAACCTCAGCCTCTGCTGAACTGGAAACACATAACAAAACCACTATAAAACCTCAACATAGAGCACCAAATCAACACACACATACTTTGTCTATATACTGTACTGTGTGTAGTATGTTTGTTAATATTTTTAAGAGGGTGTGGCTAATAATCTCAGGATAATTGTTTAAATTCTTCTTCAATCCTTTTTAAAACACCCAGAGGCAAATGTCTCATTTACAGTGACCCCAAAAAGTGTTTGCACTTCTATTCACTTCAAATGTTAGGGATACAGTAGTTCACCCAAAAATTTAAAATTCTCTCATCATTTACTCACCCTCATGCCATCCCAGATGTGTATGATTTTCTTTCTTCTGAAGAACACACATATTTTTAGAAGAATATATATATATATATACTCATATATATATGAGTTGGTCCTCATAATGCAAGTGAATGGTGACCAGACTTCAGTGTTTAAATCCATGTCTTCAGAAGCAATATGATGGGTATGGATGAGAAACAGTTCAATATTTAAGTCCTTTTTTACTATAAATTTCCACTTTTGACCAGCCCCAACTAGTGGAGAGTTGAATGTGAAAAAGATAGTCATTTCCACACCAGAATGTTAAAGTGAAAGTGTGCATTTTCAGTAAAAAACAAAAAGGACTTAACCATTGTTTCTCATTATATCATATTGCTTCAAAAGATTTGGATGTAACCACTGGAGTCGTATGGATTACTGTCTTTATTTCCCTTTTTGATCTTCAACATTCTGGTCACCATTCACTAGCATTGTGAAGGTCAACAAAGCAGAAATACTCTTTTAAAAATCTTTGTGTTTTGCAGAAGAAAAAAAATGCATGAGGGTGCGCAAATGGTGAGAGAATTTTCATTTTTGGGTGAACTAAACCTTTTCTTTTTTTTTTTTCGATTTTCTCCCCTTTTTCTCCACAATCTGGAATTCCCAATGTGCTCTAAGTCCTCGTGGTGGCGTAGTGAGTTGCCTCAATCCTGCATCTTATCACGTGGCTCTGGAGATATAGCACGTGTAGAGGCTTCACGCTATTCTCTGCAGCATCCACGCACAACTCACGTCGTGCCCCACCAGAGCGAACCAAATTCTAGCAACCATGAGGAGTTTACCCCATGTGACTCTACCCACCCCAGCAACTAGCTCAATTTGGTTGCTTAGGAGACCTGGCTGGAGTCACTCAACACGCCCTGGATTCAAACTCATGACTCCAGGGGTGGTAGTCAGCGTCTTTACTCACCCCTGGGTGAACTAACCCATTAAACCACACGTAAACTTTTATTGCAATAGATAACAAAATATCAAACCAAGTGGATTTCTACAAACAAAAAAACCCTTTTCTAAGATCTAAACTTTTATTTGTGATTTTTGCAACTACTTTTAACCAACTGGTCACAAGGATGTTATTAGTGGATCTATGAAGTCAGATTCACACTGTAGATAAGTAACCAGAGGTGTAGTTCATTACATTAACTATGGTAATGTTCCACTAAATTTGACAACCAGAAAGTGACCAAATACTTTTGTATTTTTTTAACAATGTTGATTTATCATGTGAAATGTAAGAGATTCTTGTTTTTGTTTGAGAAATTCTGTGTTTTTCTTTTTAAAAAGTGCTTGTACGGTCTTTATTTACAATAAAAGCCACATGGTTTGATGTTTTGTTTCTAAAACACATAGGCATTCAAACATTTTTAAGTGTGGTTAAAGTGTCCAAAAAAATTTTGGGGCCACTGTGTGTTTTGATAGTTTTGTTTAAATAAGCAGTATAAATTTGACATGTGCATGCATGAAAATTTGACAGCAGCAGGACGGAATAATAGGAGCTCAATGCTGGGCAACGTAAGAGGTGTTTGCTGTTTACAGCCCATATCTGTCTCTGAGCAACAATGTTTGAACAGTGTATACAGATGAAGTACAGCATAGAGAAGTAGTACAGGTTCTTACTTTTGTGTTGAATGTTTGTCACCAAACTCTTTAATTTTGTCCTGAGAAATTAATAATGGAACAGAGAGAGAGAGAGAACGGGACAGAGAGAAAGAGAGAGATTAAAGCAGACTCGGATGAATGCTTGGGCGGGTGTGTTTGGCTGATGTGTCCGGACAATGACAGCACATTTTCCAAATGGGTGGAAATGACATCAGTCAACCTCTGTTTACAAACTACGGTGAAATTCCAGCATTAGCCCATCTGTGTCTGCAGCTGTGGCTCCTCAACCACAGTTTCACAGTACACAGAGGAGAAAGGGAGTACATCTTAAGACACTCTTGGACAGCCTCAATAGCCAATACACAAATTCTGCAGATGACCTTTATTACATTTATAACAAGTGTTTGTTGTGTTTAACTCTGAGCCCAGTTTTATCTATGCCATAGTTTACACATAATCTATGACATAATAAACCCACATGAGCAAAAGAAGGCAGAAAAAGTGTGAAGAACAGTAACGGCTTATTAAAAGCAACGTTCAACATCGCCTATGTCACTGTACTTTTACATAACCGCCCAACCTTGTGCTTGACTTTATTCCATATAAAGGTTGCAGTGTTACTCTTTAGGATATCATGATGTTTTATGTCACCTAGACATTTGGATACTTACCCAAACAATCCCTTTGATCTGATTGGCGGCTTTTAATAGTAGTTGTGGTGTCAATGCAGGATCCAGATGTTTTGAGGCATAGTCAATCATGAGTGACAGAAGATAGGCAGGTGCTAAAGCCCCGCCCCCTGAATCTGGGGTGGAGTTCTTTGAGATAATTTCCTGAAATATTTAGTCGAAAGACCTTTAATAAATAAACATTATAAAGGCATGGCAAACTTTAAAGGAATAGTTCACCCAAAAATAAACTTAAACTCTTAAGACTGTCTTTCTAATGCAGAACACTAATGAAGATATTTTGAAGGATGTATGAGGAGTTTCTGTCCATACAATTGACAAAGTCAATGGGGTCCAACACTGTCAAGCTCCAAAAAGGACATAAAGGCACCATAAAGGTTATCCATATCCGATTGCTTTAATCCATGTCTTCTAAAACTATGCAAATGCTTTGGGTGGGAAACTGACCAAAATGTAAGTCCGTATTCACAATAAATCGTGACATTTACAGTCTCCTTGGCCTCTTCATGAGAGAAGCTCATTCACACACTTCCTCGCCCTTGATGCATGCACAGAGTGCTGTACACAAACTAGACACTGTTGCCAGGTTCCGGGTTTTCATTCCCAGATAAACTATTTTGAAAATGCAGATGTGAGTTAAAAAGATTGAGTCGCAGGTTGAGTTTTTTTTTTTAAGTACTTTTTCAAATGCTGTGCAGTCGCCAAAAGGTTGATGATAAAGAATAGAAAATGAAAATGCAACTCATTGATGTGCAGTGATGCTGAACCTAAACCATAAACCTGATACTAAACCGTATCGTATGGATAACTTCTACTTGTTTCTTTCTTCTGTGTAACACAAAAGATGTTTAGCAGAATGTTAGTCTCAGTCACTTTTCACTTTCATTGAAGCTTTTTCCCATGCAATGAAGGTCAATAGTTACTGAGGCTAGCAATTGTGACTGAAGCAAACATTCTGCCTTCCATGTCATTTTGTGCTCCACAAAAGGAAGACATATGGATTTGGAACAACATGAGGGAAAGTAGATGATGACAGAATTTTCATTTTTGGGTAAACTTTCCTGCAATATTTGTAGTTTACAAGTGATATTTTTTTCCCAAAATTGCATTTCATTGCAGCACTCACTAATCTGTACTGCATGCTGGCCATCTTATAAGCTTTTAGGCCAAAATCTTGTCATCTGTGGTTGAACTGTGATTACACTATTTGCTGTAGATTACTTTTTGGCTGTTGTGGAATATCATCATGATAAAATTCCCTCGTGAGAACTGTATTTACTAGTATTTGTTTATGACAGATATATCTCAGAGTTTGAGTTATCAGTTTACCTGCAGCAGGGCATCTGCATGTTTACCGTGGAATCTCAGCAGCGACTCTGTGGACCCCAGATACTGCCTGAGCATTTCCTGTCTATCTGTCATGCTACCAGGGCTGTAGGAAGTTGACATGTCACTTTGCCATGGTGGGGGTAATGCCAGGGGTGGGGCAGGGGTCACACGGGGGTCACGATAAAGGAAAAGGAAGTGACTGCCAAGACCCAGTAAGTCTCCAGGCTTTAGGACTGCTTCCCTGTACAGTGGAGCTCCATTAAGTGTGACAGGTCCTCCTCTAAATGGATATGCCAAGGCTGAGGGAGAATGGGAGACAAAAGTATAATGGTAATAATCAGTTTTTCTCCAGGCTAGTTCTCAGATCACCCAAAAAGCACATTTCATTGCAAAAATGAAAAGATACTAGAGGCAGCATTTGAGGGTCTTTAGACTGCCACACTGGAGGAACTCTTTGGAGTACCATTTCAAAGCTGGCATTTCTTTGAGAAAAGAGCCAATGAGGTTGTGACATGATGTCATGACCAGCGGTGTAGTACATAATACAATATCTTGTATTACTATATGTAGCCCACATAAAAATGTAAGGTTATCTGTTTTATTTGTGTACTATAATGTGCTTTTCTGTTTATAGTGACATTTTTTCCTACTTAGAAATATGAATTGAAATGGTTTGATATGGCCCTGCGATGGACTGGCGACCTGTCCAGGGTGTACCCTGCCTTTCGCCCAATGTTAGCTGGGATAGGCTCCAGCCCCCGCGACCCTGTACAGGATAAGCGGTTGACGATGGATGGATGGATGGATGGATGGTTTGATATCACAAGAAAAAGGTACAACTGACAGCAGTAAAAGGCAAAAAAAAAGAAAAAAGAAAATAATTTGATATAATCCCAGGACACATTTTCCCAGCATCTGTGGAAAGCATAAAAATCTAGCACGGGGTGCAATAACATGCAGTATTTTCACAAATTTGAATTAAATTTAAATTAATATATTTACGTTTAGCAGGGTACTAAATTTACATTGCAAATTATGGTTACTCCAGGAATGCTTGTGCATCAGAATTAGACACATGAAATTTCCTGCCCCTTACTGAAACAGAACATATGATTGGTTAGAAAATATCCAATCGTGACTGAAATGAACGTTCTGATTGGTGGATCAGCTTAGTCCGACTGTCTGTCTTGCACGTGCCATCAGTTGTGCTCCCGCCTCCCGCAATTCTGTGCACATTTAGAGAGTGTCTCTACACTTTTTAAAATAATAATAATAATAATAATAATAATAATAATAATAAAAAACATGTGCATTAGCAAGACAACCCTGTAAAAAAAAACATTTTTTTTGCGTAATCTTAGGCAAAGCAAAACAATTTTTGATACCAGGGTTGTCAGATTTTACTGCTGATTTGAAATATGTTCTTTGATCGTAATCTTGACCAACTGTTTTGGAAATTTGAGTCAATCCTCATTAAAGTAAATAGTATTTGCACAGAAGCATTCCAAATGTGGCCGCTGAGTGAACTGACATGCTAAAAAAGACTTTGGCTGTACTGTCTAATTCTTGACCCTAATCAGAACAAACTGAGAAGCATTCTATCACAATGTCTGAAGTCTTTGTACTACATCATAGAATGATTTCATTGCTCTTGAATTGATTTGACAACAGAAATCAGAACACTGTACAGCATTAGTTTTAACTGTGGGATTGTAGTTGTTTAAAATGTCACTTTAGAGGTCTATGTGTCAGTATACCTTGACCACGGGGTTGCTCAGGGACAGCTGTGTCTCTTCTGATCAGGAGGTGTCGAACAAGCAGGTCGGGGGCTGAGAGGAAAGTGTCCACTTTTAGAGGCCTCTTCCCCTTCCTCTCTCTCTCCCTGTCCATCTCACACTCACGGAATGTTGGCTTCCGCCCAAAAACATGTGTGTGACCCACCATTATGTACAGCACAAAGTCCTGCACACATAAGAGCAAAACACAAGCAAGAGAGAGAGAGAGAAGTGCATGGAGAATTAATGAGAGGTTTAAAGAGAAGCATAAAAAGAAAGAGAATGGGGAAGAGACAGCAAGAGAGAGAAAAAGAGAGAGTGGAAAAAAACTGTTATCATCTTCATTGTGGTTTTTATTACAATCTGTGTAATCTCATAAATTGTAAAAAAAAACAACCACGGATGATATGGAATAAGGAGTGTTACAGTTTTCAACAATGTGCGCTTGTGTTAGATCATTGTGCATGAAGATGTAGACACAGCATGTTTGTGTTGGTATTGTCCGGCCCGTGTGTGTATAGAGAGCTTCTGTATGGTTGTTTTGTGCCGTGCGTTCAATAGCCATTCCACTCAAAAGTATGAAAGCGCTGATGGTATGTAGTGATTCGAGGAATACAGGTATGAGGTCATGGGATGGCTGTACGATAAGTGAGATGATGCATGTCTGGCCTTGCTCTGGTCATAGCCTTGCAGTAACAGGAAGTATGGGCGGTCCGTTGGTGGAAGGATCAGACTCTGCGACATCACTTCCAGGTCACAGGTGTCTCTCTCTTCTTCTACTGCCCGAGTGCGTTTGTCTGCCTCACCTCCGCCTCTTGACCTAGTGACCTTGAGAATCAGGGAAGAGAAAACTGAGAATGGATATTTGAATCAATTGTGTGGCTTGTTTAGATTGCATGCATTAATTGTGGCACAAACATATCAAATTGACTTTTTATGTTTTTTAGATTCTCTGTAAGAGATAAAGGGGTGACCATGGCTAGTTGTCTCACAGGGAATTTGTTACAAGGTCTACATAAAAAAATATCAGTTTTGAAGTCAAAAGTCCAGTTACACAAATGTGTAGTACAATGTGCAAAATGGTCTAAAATTAGAATATTTTTTGTGAATTCAATCTTACAAACTAAACTAAACCAAACTAAAATATTAATAATAATTAAAAAAAACAATATATATATATATATTCATATATATACATATATATTATCACATTTTTGTTGTTGGGCAAACAAGTACTCTAAAATCAAGAAACCCTAAAAAAACACACTAGTGTACATTTAGTCAAGGGTAAAAAATATTATGAAGGTGAACTGTGTTATCAGGAAAAGAGTATTTTTTATAAATGTTAGGTCACGGCAAGTTGTTACATGTATCATAACTATATATTTTTATAATAATAAATATAATAAATGATCATAAAATGTATACATTTGTAAAATTACACAATTACAATATTTGTTTTCTTTTTGTATGTTACCAATTACATTTCTGCTGTTTCATGAAAGGTTTGGTGTTTTATAGTTCTTTTACTGTTTAAATTTAGCTGTTTAATGGCAGGATCCATTTAAACAACTTAACCCATATTGTGGGGCATGTTGTCACAAATAGTACATGTGTTCAATTAAATTTATTTTTTCTGGGACAATAATGGGGTAAATGTTTAATAGCTTTATTGTATGCTAATATGTGAATAGAGAAATTTACAAAAATAAAACTATACCCTGAGAAATATTCACTGGAATAAAAAATGTTACAACTAGCCCCGGTCTCCCCTATTAAATGTAGTAATCAATTCCATTTTGCACCATTGAGGTTGAAATGTTTATCAAAGGCTTGCCAAAGTCTGTCTGCTTCAATATATTACCTCTCCTGGTTCAGTTGCTATCATGCTCACTATATTCTTCCTATCCTGTCCATTATTTGGGGCATTGCCCGTACACCGAGGGTCATTAGTAGCATTTTTGCCT
Source organism: Moxostoma hubbsi (assembly GCA_032164185.1). NCBI lineage: Eukaryota > Metazoa > Chordata > Actinopteri > Cypriniformes > Catostomidae > Moxostoma > Moxostoma hubbsi. The sequence goes on from JAVLUX010000015.1 coordinate 19,671,910, forward strand.
TGGCGACGTCTTAGACTCAGGTTCATATCACTGATGCTCCTCCTAAGTTCAGTGTTCCGCCCCCGATGACCTCGTTCTTCCTCTGGACCACCCCCAGAGGCCATGCGACTCCGCCTCCAACGCACTCCTGTTACCACAATAGTAAATGTTTCCCCACAAATTAATTGCCATTCTGGCAATTACACTTGCAATACTATCACATGTTAAAGCAGAAGTGTGTAATTGTAAATATGTTAAAATAAGCAATTACTTAAAATTACAACAAAAATACATTTTTGGATTGATTCCCTCCACAAAATGTGTGAACTATGTGGCTATGTGGTATCGTAAAACCATTGCTTTGTTTGTTTGAGCGACTCAACCAGTCCAACATAGCAACATTGCCTCAACCATTGGTGTAACAGACGGGAGGAGTTATTGCATTCTAACCTTGATAGCTCTCTCCATCTCTTTCTCTCTCTTTCTCCTTCTCTTTCTCCTCCCTCTCATATTCCTCAAGGCACTGGATCTCAAACCGTCGTTCATAACCATCCTTTGGTCTCCACATGTCCACTAGCTTTAAGGGGCATTCCCAGGATGCAACACTCCTTCGGCACTCTGTTTCCCATTTAATGGCTCCATCTGGCTGCTGAATGGGCTTTCCAATGACATCACATAACAGGAAGTCCTCTGGGGAATATTTCTGGAGAGCTGACCAGGTGAACAGGAAGTTGGGAGATTCAGAAGAGATTGATACAATGAGCGGGTAAAGCCTGATTTTAAACTTTTGATCTGTGATGTCTCCACTCAAAATGCACTACTTAAACACTAGTTACAGTAGCTTTCCACGTTTAATTTTTCATTAGTTTTGGGTAGCTTTTAGTGCAGTATTTAAAGATTAAAGGCACTGAAAGTTAAATACAAGAATGAAATCAGACAGAGCTGTGTAAATCCAACATCTAGACTCAATTGATGGAATAGTTCACCCCAAAATGAAAATTCTGTCAATAATTAATCACCCCCATGTAATTCCAAGCATGTATGCAGTTATTTTTACAATAACACAATGTAACACAAATTTCAGAAGAATATTCACACTTTTTCACCCTTCAGCTGTTTTCCACCCACAGACAGTTTAATTGATCACAGCTAACAAGCTCAAAAAGTGATAAGTAGTCCATATGTCTCACACACAATATTCTAAAGCCATATGCTAGCTTTGTGTGAGAAAATACAAAAATTGTAGTCATCATTTACGGAAAATCTTCCCCTTTACTGTAGCTCTGAATCATGTTCACTATCTCGCACTTTCGAGGTCACACATTACATTTGGTTACATTTGTTTGAATTATGATTTTTTAATCTGAATATAATCGTGAATGAGATTTCAGCACTTTGGTGTAGGGTGCCTTTAAAGGTGCCTTTATGAGGCTTTATTGTCTTCAGGTCACTGTTGTATGGAAAAGAGCCAAGTAAACATTCTTTGAAATTTCTTCTTTGTGTTATATTGAAAAAAATAACAGTATACTGGTTTAAAATGTGGTGAGTAAATAATGACAGAATTTTCATTTTTGTGTAAACTTCTTAATGCATCATTTTATGTGATGTGTGTATTTTAACACATTTACACATTCAGGATCCCTTTAAACATCTAATCAAACTCCTTCCACTACAGGGAATCAATACCTGTGTCTTCGCTCTCATTCTCTCTCTCTCTTTCAGTGTAGCGGGTGATGACCTGCTGAATGAGCTGGCGAGCAGTGGAGTGAATGTTTGCCAGCAGGCTGCGATAGTTAGCCCCACTGGACAGGGCATCTCCATAGATCTTGACCAGCCCAGGGGCATTAGAGGAAGCAGGAGGCAGGTAGTGATGTGATGAGGGGGCGGCAGAATGTGCCCATATTTCCCTCTCACGTTCTCCAATGCCGCGGTCTCGGTCGCTATTGGATCGGCCTCTCAGGAAGAGGTGGGACAGCCGCTTGGCACGGGACTGCTGATTGGCTGGGCGAGGGCGGAGGAAGGCTGGAGAAGGGGATGGAGAGGGTGGGGCTAGAGAAGGGGTGGAGTGAGAGAGAGAGGAAGAAGGGATGGATGATGGGGCCTCGTGCAGGGAAGCAGCATCTGAACTAGTTGTGGACCTAATAAAAAAATAAAAACAGAAAGGAGGTGATGTACAAATCATATATCACACATATCAATCAAAGTCACCTACTCTTAAAGGGATAGTCCACCCAAAAATGAAAATTTTATCATCATTTACTCACCCTGATGTTCTTCCAAAACCAAAGGATCCCAGGTATCCCAGGCTAAATGTTAGCCTCAGTCACCATTCACTTTCACTGCATCTTTTTTTCCATACAATGAAAGTGAATGGTGACTGAGGTTGTCATTCTGCCAAACATTACTTATGTGTTCCGTTTTTATTATTATTGTTATTAAATTAAAAATGTAAAAAAAAAAAATTATAAAAAAAAAAAATTGGAGCATGAATAAATGACAGACTTTTCATTTTTGGGTGAACTATCCCTTTAAGAGCTGGATAATCCTTTGTAGCTCAACATGACAAAAGAACATTAGTCCAGCGTATTCAAGTATTTCTGCTAAAATTATAAATTAGTTGGCAAAATCTTTCATATTAATGATATGCATGCAAATCTTTACATACTTGGATGAAGAAATGTTCATTTAGTTAGAATGAGCATAAGTCATTACAGTACTTATGCAGTCAATATTGAGAAACTGTTACTGTACAGTGGGGCCTATAGGGATAGAGAGAGTATTTAATAAAGCAAGGGAAAGTTCAGAATACTGACTTGACCGAGGCAGCACTGGGCCAGCGGGCTCCCAGCTTGGCAAAGTGTTTCCGCGGAGAATTTATCCACAAGCCCACTGGGAAATGGAGCTTCCTAAATCGGGGGCTACCAGACTCCTCCATCTGATTGAGAGAGGAAGGGAGGTGAAGATTGGATGGAACAGCTGCAAGTGTGGAGAGTGGAAAGATAAAATGACAAAAATCTATTGACAACAGAAGACATTAAGTGGTTCAGGTAGAAAAAGGGGGAAATATTCTAGAAAAACAGATGGAAAAGAAGAAGAAAAAAAACAGGAGAAAATTGACATAAGGTAACAATATTAGACGTCTTGTGAGACTTTTGAATTTATGAAAAATTTATTTTCCTTGGTTTGTGTCATCGAGGTTTTATCCTTTCCAAAATCAGATTTTAGCAGTTGACTGAACATCAGTAGACAAATGGCAGGAAAAGCTAATATCCCGTTGAATAATCAGGACGTGCAATGTTATACATTCTTGTTCTCTAAATCTAAGAGTCTGTGAATAACAGAGTATTAACGCAGCTAGTGGGAAATGCCATAGAGTTGACAGGGCAGGCGGTGAATAGTTACGGCTCAGAGAAAAAGATTTATTTCACATTCATGTCTACATCTCTAATGAAAAGCAGAGGTTTGGCACTGTCACTCCTGAGCTAAGCAAACTTGTGGAAGTCAAGTAAGAGTCAAGTGGCTTCACCAAGAGGCCGTGACAAGGATATCAACCAACATGAAACTATCACCGCTGAAGTTCAGCCATACAGCCAAACCACATTCTATGAATATCGTCTGTTTTGTACCTTGATTAAAACGTTGAACATCGGTTATATGTAATAACATATCGTTTTTGTCCTCCGCCCTGACTGTGGGCTTCAGACAGATGGGGAAAACCCCTGGACAGACCCCCTAAGTGTCGTCTGCCCTCTGTCATTCCTCAAAAGTGAAGTTCACTCAACAGCAGATTATACACTATTTATTATGTCCACTCTTTGACCATAATTGATATAATCACATTCTAGAAAGTAAATGGTGTATGCAGAACAACCAAGAAACAAAATGTACAGCTTTTGGTTGGGAAAGGGTTTGAATTATTTGCTGATTACAGTTTAAGAAATCCAAATCTGACATTTTGCATGGTAAAATGGCTTTTCTCGCCACCAGATGATTTGAATGTGACTTACCCACTATGATGGGCCTCCTCTTTATATTGGATAAATCTTCTTGATGGCTGTTGTTGTTTGTAAAGCGTATTAAATAAAAATGTATACCAGTTCCTGTGTCTCCTTATTCCAGCGTTAGTATGTTTAAATAGTCCATTTTTGACTAAGGCCTTGCGTTGTTTGACCGGAATATCTCCTTTCACCAATAATTTGCTTTCATCAAATCTTTTTCATTTTTTATCTAGAATTTTCTCCCAGTTCTCCTCTAGCGCTAATTCTTGCTTTCTAATTCTCCCTCTCTTTCTATACCCCTTTTTCTGTCTATTGATAGAGTAGCAGGCCCATTGTTCTAAATGACAGAATTTCCTTCCTCCTCAATGGACAACACCTATATCCTGAGAAAAAGAGAGAGAGAGAGAGTTTATGAAGTATTCACATACAGACATTTCAATGACACTGCTACATATAAAGAGGCCAAGAGAAATGGAATAAGGACTAGTCAAACTGTCTGGTGTGCCCAGTTAGATTCAGCTGTGCTCTGCCATTCAATGTTGTATAGTAAGTGAACTAAATAAAGGCGATGTGAAAGTTTGTGTGTGAATTGTTAATTTTGGGTTAATGAAACAATCTACTGGAAATAGAATATCTCTCTAAGTGTTACAACTGTGTATATGTTTATTACCCAAAGAAAAATCCTTTGAGGGATAAATACAAGTCTTATTAGCACTTGCCTTAGCATGTTTTAGCCTTAGTACGCTCTAAGTTTTTTGTTGTAGGGCTTTTGCAAAAAAAAAAAAAAAAAAGAAAGAAGAGGAAGCAGGAAACCTGGAACAGGATGTCAAAGAGGCACCTGTAACCTTTGACCTTGTCAACAACAGAATGATTGTGTCAGGAAAGAAGAACTATGTGTGTATATCTATATATCCATATAGCTTATGTCTTTATTTGTGAAGAGTAAGAATGAGAAAAAGAAATGGTGAAAGGTAGAAAAAATGTGTCATTCTTTGGTAAATAATAACAATAATAATTGTATGAAAATTCCTAGAGAACACAAATAATTCAGGGTTTAGAATCTGAGTGCATAAAACCTTCTCATTCAAATCTGTCATTAATAAAAGATATGCATTCCCTGCACCTTGCTTGCTTGTTTGTTTAAATATTTTGGTTAATTTCATGATGCTTTCAGCTCCTAATAAGAGTATATACTCTTAGCTCAATTTAAAATCCCTTCCACAGAACTCAAAATTATTAGAACGCAAATTGTCCCTCAAAATCAGCAAAGAAAAAGTCTGCAAAATCCATCTGGGCCTGCATTTCCATGTGCTCTTCAGTCATTTTTGATTAGTGGATTAAGAAATTGTACAGATTCGCTAATGAATCATTCAGATCAATTTGTGCATTGGTTGAAAACAATGACTCAAAAGAACAATTCACAGATATGGTGTGCTTTAAAGCTTTAAACAAGAGCAATATCTAAGTGATGACACTTCAGAGAAGAGCATAACCTGAAACATTTATATTTACTAAAAAAAAAAATCCCATAACTTTTTAAAATGTTATTATTTTTTTATTTAAAACTTTCTATGACTTTTGCAGGCCTGGAAAACACAATATAATACATTTCTAATATTTCTTTTTTTCTTCCAGGACTGTGTAAGCCTGATGAACACAGTCAATTAACACTGGGATTACCGACTGTTTGGCATTAGCCAGGATGGCCCATATTTTGTCTGAAATCTTGGCCTTTTGAAAATTTGGCAACTCTAATTTACATGCCAAGCTCTTTCTAATAAGTTATCTTGATGCATACAAAGAGAAAAGAGTTGCATCTGGTTGCACTCACTCTTATAGCCATCTTGAAAAAGGTAAATCACATCCAGAATCTTACAGTAGATCTAGCAGCAGATGCAGTTCTATGTAATATGTCTATGTCAAAAGCTCTGAAAGCAGTTGGACTCTCAGACAGGAAGCTCTGACAGCAGGCTGTGAAGGATCCTGTGTGTCATTCAGACTTGTATGTTTGTTTTTAGTATGTAAGTGAAAGCTCATCCTAGCTCCTGGTTAGAGAGAATGTGCATGGAATGAATAATTGTGCATACAGTATTTTTATGCTTTCTTTGGCTTTCTTTGAAAGTTCAGCTTCATTACTGTACATCTCTCAGACTCTTTATGCAACAGTTTTGTCTAACTGAGGAGGGGAAGGAGAAGGTGGTTTGGTAGCCAGCAGTGCCCTGTAAAGGCAGAGGACAGTAACTACACTGTCTTCAAGCTTTACTACCTTTGGTCTAGGTGCTGTGGAAAAATGTCCATCGCTGATCTAAGTTTAGTTAAGCATGTTCTTACTGCAATGGCTAAAGCTGTAGTAATCAAGAAAATGATGGTTTGTCAAAACAGTAATAACAACAACTTTCTACTCAGTTGCATACAGTACATGACAGTAAGAATTTAGATATAAATGTAGGACTCTTATAAAAGGAACACTGCACATTTTCAGGACTGTTGCTGTGATGAGAAGTGATAAGGGTGGTTTATAGAGCAAGCTGTGCCTTCTAAATTAGACAATTGACTCCAATGCAACATAATTGCAGGACAATGACAAGATCTTAGCCAATTCAAATGCTGTTTGAAGAATGGACATTCAGTACGTTTTTAAAGTAGGTAAAAAAAATAAGTGTTCAGGGATCATATAAACCTGCAGGGCATCTGATCTGCCAAAAGACTATGTACACTGCAGAAACCACACTTAGTTATGGTTTACCCAAAGATGTTATTCTTATCATGCTCCATGTTTAGATTTTCATTGTCTGTGCCTTTTTTTATGAAGGTAGGTTAAATGACAATAATATTTTGTAAACAGTGTAGTGCCCCCAGTGTCCAGTCCCACAATGTTTTATATTGCAAAGTCCAGGCCTCAAGTCGAGGCAAACATCAAGAAAGCATTTGCCACAATATCCGACAATTGCTTATAGGCCAATTATAGGAATTTCTAAAAATGTGTTTGAATAAAAGACTCTTCCTCTCATACATTGGTAGTTAGTTACCATATTATGCAATGACATAAAATCAAGAAATACTTTGTGATTTTACACTTTAAACAACATTTTATCTTATTATTTACACTGCACACCCCACGCTAAGTGCTTTGACTACAACTGAGTGGATGTAATATTGTAAACATAGGAGTCTCCAGAAGGAAGCTGTCAGTAAGAATAATGTCTTCCTCTTTAAGATTACGTCTGAAGATCAGAGAGGACATGCAATAAACACAAAAGGGCCTTACACACATGCAACATACATCTCAATGACAAATATTTATCAAGTGTGTTAAAAATGTATCTAGTGTACTAGTCTCGTAAGCCCCATCATCATCTTGCTTGGCCCACATGCTTTGTTTTCCCATAATTCAGTGTGCTGGGAAAGTCTTTTGAGATATTACAGATTTATACTGATGGTTCAAATTACCTTATTTCTGGTCATACAGCATCAGCAATACACATCCCACATTTTAAAATATATGTAAAGAAAAGGACAACAGACAATTTATCAGTTTATACCATTGAGTTATTGGTAATTATGTTAGCACTGCAATGGGTGGAGGAAGTCCAACCAATGAGAGTTCTAGTATGCACTGACTCATTTTCAGCATTCGTCAGTCTGACAAGTGGGCAGCCATTATCCAGAGATTATATAATCTGTGAAATTCTACAAATCATATTTAAAATGAACAGACTAGTCATTGTCATGTACTTCTGATGGTACCTGCTCACATATAGGGGTAGAAGGGAATGAAGAGGCTGATTATCTGGCAAAGCAAGCTTTTAAACACCAAGCAATAGACTTAATGAATTAATGGGACAGTTAAGAGTGTTTGCTTACAAAAACTGGCGAGATGAATGAAGTAAGAGGAAGACATCTATATAATATTCAAAGACGGATTTGTGTTGGGAGAGGCAATTATAGAGGCAACTAATAATAGATGAGTTTAAGTCTAGACTAAAGACTCATATATTTAGCCAGGCATACACCTAATTTATCCTTCAACTCACAATTAAGCTGCTTTAGTTAGGTCTGCCGGAACAAGAAACAGTAATCATGATCTATAACTCTGCAATAAATTTAATGGCATCCATGCTAATATTATTTTATTTGTTTCCCTGTCTCAACCTCGGGACTCCTATCCTGAGGTCACCAGAACTGGCTGGATCCAGCTCCATTCCTGCTTTGCGCTGGACACTGCTACGTCTCTGTGTGATGATGACTAAATGCAGCCGGTGCCAGACAAACATCACTTCAGTCTATTATGCTGGACATCAAAGGATGAACTGATGCAAACTCCAACCATAAGATATGGGATACTTCATATGCCATTTCCTGAATCTTGGACTTAGGGTAGACCTCACCGAAATTACCGTCCAGTTTGAACTGCGATTTACCTCACCTCTGCCTACATCACCTTGGTCTATTGATGGACTACACTCTTGAAATGGAATACATAGACTAACAATTGCCAACAAAAGCCTTCATCAGCCAATTATCAAGGACAATGCATCTATTTGAACTTCTGCAGTTAATACAGGATGAACTTCAAAGACATTAGTCATTAATCTTCCAGTTCTTACAAAATCTTTGTTTAAACACTGTCCCTTAACACTTCCTTATTTTAATCATTTTAAACCATAACTTGCACTATACATAAGTAATATTGGCATTATATTCATGATGATAGCCAGAGGGGAACTGGCCCCCACAGTGAGTATGGTTTCTCCCAAGGTTATTTTTTCTCCATTAACAAAAACCTTTTAGGAATGACCAGCTGTGAATATGTGTGCAACACGTCAATGAAATTGACTAGAATTTATAGCTTTAAAGGAAGCTCAGAAACAAAGTGTGGTGTTTCGCGCTCCCCCTCGTAAGGACTGGGGACCGGCTCGTCGCCCTCAGCAGCCTCCAGAAAGAGAAAGTTCTGACAGTCTTGCACCCAGCCTTGTGGGGGTAGCCCCCCTCTGGTCGGGGCGTGTGAAACACCCACCTGCACCTTCCCGATACCCCCACGAAACCTCTCCATTCCCGCCACCTCTGGTGTTTCGGGAGTTAGCAGTTTCCAGCGAAATGTTGGGTGTTCTGTTGCTTCCTGCCGTAATCCAGGACGTGGAATACTCGACATCCCCTCAACAGGAAGTGTCAAAACTGATACCCATCTCAGAGAACCTTGTAGCGTGGAAGCTACTGTCGGGTGTTTCCATGTGGGTCCTAAGGACAGTAGAAAAAGGCTACAGAATTCAATTAGTTTGCCGTCCACCGCGTTTCAACAGCATGGTCCCCACTACCGTGAAACCGGAACAAGCACATCTACTGTTGAAAGAACTGCAAAATCTCATGGTCAAAGGGGCCATAGAGCATGTTCCCCTTCCAGAGAGAGAGAGAGTCATGTTACTACAGCAGATACTTCCTGGTTCCCAAGAAGGATGGGGGATTGCGTCCGATTTTAGACCTTCGAGGCTTGAATCGCTCAGTCAAGGTGCTCAAGATCAAGATGTTAACCATAAAGACGGTCGTGTCTCAAATCCAACATTATGATTGGTTAGTCACGATCGATCTCACGATCGATCGAAATATGATAGATTGATGATCGATCATATTTTCATATAGAAATACTTCCACAACACAGGAAGTTCCTGAGGTTCGCTTTCGGGGACTTCCATATTGGGTTCTTCCATTCTGCCTATCCTTATCACCCCGCACATTCACGAAGTGCATGGATGCAGCACTGCCTCCTCTGCGACTTCAGTCTCTCTTACTGATAGCTCCGCGTTGGCCAAACAGGGTATGGTTCTTGGAGATAATGTCTCTCCTTGACGGCTCGCCATGGGCAATTCCGGAGAGGAGGGACCTTCTGTCTCAGGCACAGGGGACGATATTTCATCCCCGGCCCGAGCTGTGGAACCTTCATGTTTGGACCCTGAAGGGTACCATCTGAGGGACACTGGGCTTTCACCTGAAGTTATCGAGACCATTCTAAGTGCTAGGGCTCCATCTACTAGAAGAAATGCCAATAAATGGGGTGTCTTTGAAAGATGGTGCACTGCACATAATGCAGATCCAGTTAACTGCCAGATTGCTTCAGTTCTGGACTTTCTGCAAGAAAAATTATCAGTCCTTGGGTCAACATTACAAGCTCATGTCTGAGAACTCTCACGTTCTTGTGAGCACAAACTACACAACCGTACGGGGTCCAGACATCCACAGTGCGGCAGCATGGGTATTCTTTTTCCAAATGCGCTAAATCAGCGCAGCATCAAAGTGTAGCTTTTGATAGGGAACGTCTTGGGTTAGTTAACTGTAACCCTTATTCCCTGAAAAAGCGGAACGAGATGCTGCGCTTCATTGCCACACTGAGGATGCCCCAGGACTGCTCTTCAGACAAAATACCTGACGATGCACCTGTGGCGCATCTAATTATAGCCCCTGGTGGTGCATCCCTATGATGTCACCAGCAGAGGCAATAAATTCCAGTCAATTTCACTGATGTGTTGCACACATATTCACAGCTGGTCACTCCTAAAGACGTTCCCAAAGCGCTAAATCAGCGCAGCATCTCGTTCTGCTTTTTCAGGGAACAAGGGTTACAGTTAAGTTACCCGAGAAGTTCCTTCCCACAGTCGTCTTCGTCTTGCTCACTGGGGTTATAAAAACAATTATAATTTAATTACTTATTTTTAAACACAATTCAAAATGGTATTTTATCAAATTACACAATGATGACTCGAAGACTTAGATATTACAGTTTTATCTTCTGTTAATGCCTGACCTTCTGTAAAGCTGTTTGAAACAATGTGAGTTGTGAAAGGCGCTATACAAATAAAAATGACTTGACTTAAAGGACAAGGAGATAATCACTGTATTGGTGCACTCTTGGTCTGTACAGTTCACATTAAATAATAGGAAAGCATGTGTCAGGAAACGGTGTATACTGTGATCAGCTGGAATCTTTTAAATCATTACTCCAGTAAAGCATATGATGAGAAAATAATTAATCTCAAGGGTATCAACATATCTCTATAGACATTTTTGCAATATTCATCCGGTCAGTAGTACATAGTATATGATGCACTGTTGGAACATCTAAAATAAACTGGTTTATATAACAGAATTTAATCTTCCTCTTTTTCTCTCTCCTTTTATAGACGTTCCACACTCCAGTCCAGTTGGTGGCGTTAAAGCACCATTAGCTGCTTTGCCAACCGCCTAAAAAAAAAAGAAGAAGTCTTTTGAGAGGACATCAGGAGAAGGGCACAACTGAAGGTAGGCCTCAACAATTGTATTGTCTCGCTCTAGGTATCTTAAAATTATTAGTCTTGTGTGTAAGGCATTTTGAGACAGCGAAAGTCACTAAATAATATTGGGCGCCTCGAGAGAAACGGTGCATTTATATTAGTTCGTTAGCAAGCAGCATGCTAATTAAACCGGTTATACCAAGGTTATGTTACTTTAATGAACATGCCAGCCGTTTTAAACCTCCGTTGAACTTATTATAGTTCTCTACAAGGTACAGTTATGCTTTAAATGTTTAGAGAGTTAATTTGAAGGATACCGGTTTAAGTATACTATGAAGACAGGCCTCGTCTGATGACACTCATTGTGGCACCAAGTCAAACTATTACTGAAAGTGTGAATGTCAATGTTTACTCAATTTCCTGCAGACTATCTGTGAAAATGGCTGATGTTATTGAGGACAAGATCAAGAACTACAGAACGGCTCCATTCGATGCCCGTTTCCCAAACACCAACCAGACACGAAACTGTTTTCAGAATTACCTCGGTAAGTGCAGTGGAAAGCATTATAAGACACACATTAGAATAAACAATTTTTTAGAGAATGAAGATTTTATTGTGCCATTGGTGCAGTCGGTCGTTGGACTGCTTATTAGTAATAAGTTAGAAAAAAAGTGTATCTGTGTGAGAAAAAAAGTGTACAAAGTGTATCTGTGTGAGCTGTCATCAACATGAATATGAGGCTCTGTTAATTTCCATTCAGCAGATGCTATTTGAGAAGATTGATTAATCATAGCCTGATAGTAGGACTTGGAGCAAACTTGACTTAAGTGCTTTTTTTTTTCAAGGACACAACAACAGTAGAGTCCTTGTTTTTATTAAATCTCCAGTTTTTACATCACTGCTTGTGATAGAAGTTTAGATCTTACTGTTGGACTTCCGACCAACTCACAGCAGGTAGCTTAAAGCAGTAGTTCGCCCCAAAATGAAAATCATCTCATCATTTACTCACCTTCATGCCATCCCATATGTGTGACTTTCTTTTGAACGCAAAGATTTTTAGAGGAATATCTCGGCTCCGTTGGACCTCACAATGCAATCAACGGGGTCTGAAACGGCGAAGGTCCAAAAATCACATAGGTCAACATAAAAGTAATCCATGCCACTCCAGTGGTTAAATCCATGTTTTCAGAAGTGAAATGATGGGTGTAGGTGAGCAACAGATCAATATTTATGTCCTTTTTTACTATAAGTCTCCACTTTCAAATAACCATCCAGTGCGCTCTTCTCTCCTTAGTTCTTCTTTTGTTTTTGACAATTATCATTTTCATGCATATTGCCAACTACTGAGCAGGGAAGAAAATTTATCGGAAAAAGGATTATGAATCTGTTTCTCACCCACACCTATCGAATCACTTCATAAGATATGGATTTAATCACTTGAGCTTTTGAATATAGGGCCCCATCATGTTATGGATTTATTTATTTTATTCAATTTGGCTGTGTTCATATTTCTACTTGCCCCAACACAAAAATGAAATGGTTTTTACTACCATGGCTTTTAAGTGTCTATATATATATATATATATATATATATATATATATATATATATATATATATATATATATATATATATATGGAAATGTAACTGATATGTTAGGAGGATGATATGAAGTAGACTGATGTAAATGTCATCAAGCTGAAGAGTTCTGATAATTATAACAGCCTATAGTGATTACATGGTGATTTTGCTTCTTTTCATATCAAACATTATTCGCCATGTCGAAGGATTATGTTTTGAAACATTACCTACCTACTTACACTTTGGAAACTGAGCAGCTTAAATTTCCAGTCACATGTATAACTGGGGATTAACGAGGTTTATTTGATTTAAGTTTCATTCAGTGCTTTACAATCTAAATATGAGAGAAAAAATTACTTTTGCTGTGGGAACAATACTAGCACGCTGTGCCTTTACGAGAGCACATGCACGTTAAACAGCATTTACGCTGCACGAAGAGAGTTGCACAGAGATGGATTTACAGTCCAACTATTGATTTTTTTTTGATTCATTGTGCTATGTGTAGATTACTATTTTTCACCAACAATGTGAAACGTACATTCTATAGATATATTACTATCAGCACACAGGTGTCAAATTCCCAAAACATTATGAATTAACAGTATCTAGAGTAAAGCCCGAAACATACTGTATGCAAGCACATGAACGCAGGTGCTTTTAACTCTATTTGTGCATCGGTGCATTCTGAAATATGCCAGACCGCAACTCATAACCCTACGCGGGGACATGTTGCATTCTCAATGTTGCCGTAAAGGGCAGTACAGTGACCTGTCTGCTTCTATGATGGGTTTTTTCTTTCAACTTATCTACCATGGCGGAGCAACAGTTTGAAGTGAATACTGCCGAGAAAGTAAGTTAAAGTAAATATATTATAGAAACTTATGCGTAGCTGTAAACAGCTTTATGCAGGTATTATGGCACAAACCGTTGAAGATAACTCTTTCGCCCCCTTGAGTACTGGGGTTTGTTACTGCAGCTGTAACGCAAGAACGCAGTTAAGTATGTTCAACTGGACCACGTTTTGGCAATTCGTTGGCCAGGTAATCGTGTCAAGGTCAGGTTTCTTGCATAACATACGGTAGATATTTTTTGTGTGCTTGTAGACATTGGACCATCTCTGGCTGATTTAAATCCATATAATTTAATGGTTCATATGCCTCTCTTTCTCAGACTTTCACCGGTGTAGTAAGGCTTTGTCGAGCAAAGGACAGGATGCTACTCCCTGTGAATGGTATCAGAGAGTCTACAAGAGCCTGTGCCCAATGAGCTGGGTAAGAATATTCTACAGAAAATGCCTATTTATCTGAAACACTATTAGAAATTAGAACCTTAAGAGTCAACATGAAATCAGTTGATGCTGTTTATATTGTTTGTACATCTGTGCACATTATTCCAAAGAAAACCCTTTACCAGAGGTATATTTGAACTCCCTGTTCCAGGCTTGTGCATGAGCTTTGACTTCATAGGCAGTAAATGGGGAGAAACTATATAATTTTTACACAGAAGATGCTAAATTTTAGCAGTTATACGCATCTAAGATTTACACTTTCTCTTCTGTGAAAAATAGACAGAAATGTTGATGATTCCTCTCCTGCTCTGGGTTAAAGAGCTCAACCGATAGTTGGTTTTGCCGATATCAATAAATAAGGTGGTGATTTAATCAGCCAATAGTTATGTAGAATTTTAAAAAAAATAATCCTTACTATGACTGGCACACCATAGAGGCTACAAAATTAATAAAATCTCAGATAGTGTTGTTAATATTGTACAAAAATTTCACTTGTCCGTACCGATACCAGTGAAATTTCATGGTTCTCAGTACCAATTTCGGTACCACAGCAAAAATATGCTAATATGATTGTGCTACTGAACACACCAGTTTAGTTATTTATAATAATTTAATAATTATTTAAATTATTATAGTTTAATGAATATTATTTTCCAGAACTCCACGTTTTAGAGTTTAATTTCATCATAAAAATGGTGTCTAATCAATTCATTCTTAAATCTTTTAACAAGTGAAAATGGAACTTTACAACATTATTGCAATTTTTTTTTCAAACATTTAATCAGCAGCAGTATTGCTTGTGATATATTGCTGGATTTATTATTACAGTGCATATTACATTTTACTATACAGTATATATTTCTGTCACAATTTCTTCAATTTCAGGCATCTAGCTTTTTATTTTGAATTGTGTTTTTATTATGACGTGGGTTTTTTTGCTGGAAGCAACAGAGTTCAGTGTGATCATTAAAGACTTTTATGTCACATCTGAAATCTCATCTCTTTACACTGGCCTTTTGAGTCTGACAAATTAAATGTAGGGCACACTTTTGGAGTGTTTGAGTTTTAGTTTACTGGTGTTTTTTCACCAGTGGTTTACTGGTTATAATTTTTAAATGTTAGTAGTGTGAAGCACTTTGGTCAACTCTGTTGTTTTAAATGCTTTATAAATAAAGTTTGAGTTGAGACTGAAGTGCAAATGCTGTGATTCTATAAATATGTAAAAAAAAAAAAATAATAATAATTAACCGTACGGTTCGCCACCAACGGTTCGTTAAGCATTTGCTCCACGGTTCATCAAGTTTAATGGCCCATCTGCATCATACAGTTTGGCGAAGAAAATAAAGCACCAAATAGACATGCTCAATTATAACCTCCGCTAATGCACATTTATCGCTCTGTAGTCATGATCTGCCTGTTTCACGTGGGTCAACTTTCTACAGAGAAAAGCTGTCCAATTAACTAAGTATGTTAAATCAGTTGATGACAAAACAGTTCTGCACGCGTTAGTGTGAAGTTGAAAATGGCAAGCTGAGAAAACAAGCCGCAAGAGAGAAGCCCCTTGCATCATTCAAGTCTCCTGTGTGGGAACTTTTTCTTTTTGCAGTCAATCTCAACCACGATGTCATAAAACCATTACAAAACATGCACTGTTTGCAGACATTGCTCGATGCGAGTGCTGTATAAATACATCGATGTTTGTTTGATTATTTATGCTGACATCACCTGAGGATAGATAGTGCGTTGCACACATAGAGCTGCAGGTGAGCCCGAAACTGCACACAGACTCACACTCTTCCATCTTTAAGGAACTCTGTGCTAGTTTGGACAGACATATAACAATAACTACAGCACTTGGAGTGTTCATTGCCAAAATTATGTTGCCCTATACTCCATTTATGAAGATGTGGGATTTCCGCATATGATTAAAACATTCATGTTGCGTTACAACATCCCTTCTAGCATACATTTTAACAGCAGTGTTTTTCCTCCTATAGTCATGTACAGCTTCCGAATGTTGAATATATGTTGAGTTGAGTATGAAATGCACTTTGTTGATGCCTGTAGCATAAATGTTGAGTTAATAATTGGAGGGGGAAAAAAATAAAATATTTTAAGTTAAGGACACTAACGAAAATTAACCATGGTTGTATTCTGTAATACAGTAGTAGCCATATAGTAACCATGGTTTTGCTTTACTGGTTTTAATATTGTTGAAGCCTTGACTGAAGGAACAATAACTTCCGTCACCATTTATTTCTTGGCAGAAATCATAGTTTTGATACAGTTAACCAATGTTTTACATCAGTAATACTGTAGTTTCCATATAGTAACATTTATTTTACTACAGTATTGTAACGATGACAGTAACCATGTTAATTTTGTGGTTATTATTTTTCTACAAATACCATGGTTAAACTATGCTTACTGTAGTAAAACCATGGTGATTTATAGTGAGGAAAAATGTATTGAAGTGTATCGAAATTTATTGAAGTTTATTGAAACTGTGACCCTAAAACTGAAGTATAGAGAGAGACTGCAATACATATTGCACAGTTCACGCATACCTTTGTGGCTGCTTTCTTCAGTTTCGGATACTTCTGGAACGCTGTGTGTCGTATGGGTCCCTCTTTTTTTATGCATCTATTAAATAGTTTGACAGTCGTTTTATTGTTTGTGTCTGTATTCAGCAAAGGTACACAAGCACCATATACCATGTGTTTTATACCATTTTTTAAAATGGCATATTGCATTCTTTTGTTTGACTTAAGGGTTAAAGTTATTTCTTGATACCCAATAATAGGATACAAAGCAATATTGCTCATTATCCTACTTTGTCTAATTCTGCTTTGACTTTAAGACTGATCTTCGATGTCAATCTTGTCTTACTGTGAATTAAGTCAAATTTCCTTCTTAAAAAAAGAATAACACTAAACCCACATAGGTTTTAAAACCTGTTTGTTTGCTTGATAACATTGTGCAAACAGTTTAGCCTGATAACATTGTGCAATCAGTATATGGGCATTCTACAACTATCATATAAGTCATATAACGCAAGTTATTACTACTTCCACAAACATCTGGACTTGTGTATACCAGAACATCTCCTTATGGTTCACCACGCATCTACAAACAACAACTAGCCAGCGCCCTCACCCACTTTTTCATTTCTGGCTTTTTTTATTCATGTTCTGGGGCTTTTGTAGATCAGCAATTAGATTAATCGATCAGATGTCTGCGTTTTTTCACTTTACTTGGTGCAAAGGGCAAAATGGCACGATTATCTATTTAGTCCACTAGTAGTCGTTAATTTAAGCCATTAGTCGACTAGTCGCACGTTTATGAGATATTTATTTATTTATTTATGTATGTATTTTGGGGGGCATCAGAAAATGGTTTGAGTTCCAGGACTGAGAAAGAATGGTATAAGTAACATTGCTAACACTGTTCTACATTACAGAGAAAAACTAAACCAAAATAATGAGCCTTTAAAATATACATAAAATATACAAGCGCATGCACGAAACGAGCCGCACAGAAGATTTCATTAATCACCAAAACGTTGAGAAACAAATTGACAGTCATAATGTAACCTCATGTTAGTTACTCACTCCGAGTTCTCCATTCTTCATTATTTTCACTCACCCCACCAAGCATGTTTCAAGGCTTGGGTTTGTCACAAATAAGTATAACTGTCACATTGGTTCAATGAAAGAACGCTAGTGAGTTAAGTCAAAGTACATGTTCTGAAATTGCTAAATCCTGCAATTAATTCTAGAGGACCGTTTAAAGGTCTGCTCGGTCAACAATCTTCTCTGTCTTAATATTGCTCTTCCCATTTATACAGCCAGAGACAATTGATCACTGTGACATTTTTTGGGAACAATGAAAAAATGTAGTAATGGTCTGCTGGAATGTATGTCTGACATGCAATGTGTAATCTGGTAATCAGAAGGTCACTGGTTCGAGCCCCACGGCCACCACCATTGTGTCCTTGAGCAAGGCACTTAACTCCAGGTTGCTCTGGGGGGATTGTCCCTGTAATAAGGGCTCTGTAAGTTGCTTTGGATAAAAGCGTCTGCCAAATGCATAAATGTTAATATAAATGTATTGTTGTGTTCTTTATTCAGGTTGAGAAATGGGATGGCCAGATTGAGGATGGAAGCTTCCCTGGAAAGATCTAAATGCTTGCTGTTACCTTCAACCTATGGACACCTAATGTTTTGTGGAGTACCTCATATTGTAATTACTAATATGATCCCATTTTGATGTTGTCTTATTGGTTTTCAAGGATAAGGATAAAAGTTCATTTAGAGAGGAACTGTGTCAAAGTCAGAATTTTGAGGTCATTTAACATGGCATCATGCTTTGTTTAACTTGCTGTTGAAACCTAAAAAAATAAAGATGCACAATTTAAACCAATTTTAGTTTTGTATTCGTTCTTTTGTACATCTGCTTTGGTAAAAGGAATTAAGTGTTTATTTCTGCCATGTAAACAAGTTGTTTTTTTCTAGTGTTATAATGTTTCTCATCAAATCAAACACACTACTGAATTTCCAGGGTACATGATAAGACTTAAGTCTGACCTCCTATTGACAATGGAGTCTCTAGTGGAGAATTGGAGAAGAAAAATCTAATTGTATTTGTACTGTAATTTCTACTATACATATTATTGTTTCAAAGCAGCCTTACTGAAAATAATGGTTATACTGTATACCCCCCAGTAAGCAAGCCAAAATCAACAGTGGTAAAAAATAAATATTTAAGGCCTGTATGCAGGGTTGGAATTGTGGAGAGGGTCAAAAACCATGGTTAATTCTCTTAATTCTACAAGATTTGTTTTGTTTATATTAGTGCTTCCCTTTAGTTGCTGGCTCTAACCATGCAGGGGTCAAGTCATCTCACAGGGGCAAAATCAGTTTGAATTGGCAGTATAAAGTAACAAGGTAAGTCAGTAATAAGCAGTCGATACAAGGTTACATAGAGCCACATGATTAATGCCAGGAAACGTATTAAGCATAATCCTGCTGCTTAAAATTATCACGAAATTGACTGCTGTGCATTACAAACAGCAGATGGCAGTAAAGTAACATGACTTGGGTGCTCATTGCAGTAGGATCCTAAAGTAGTCGACAGCTGACTTAAAATGTATTGTAAATATAATAATAAATGTTAATTTTTTTATTATTTATGGGAAAAGTTTATTATCTGTCTTATTTTTGTTTACTTTCATTTACCCACTTTAGATTGAGTAAAGCCCCTGACTGAGAGGGCTTCCCACAGTCAACCAATGATAGTCAAATGGCATTTCAGATTATGAATCAAATACTACAGGTCATTATTTAGATTTTATATAGTTCCTATGAATTTAATTTTGTGTTTTTAACTGAATATACATTTAAGAGAAGTAATTATGTAAGTTTCAGTTAATACTTTAACACATTTGTTTCGACTTGTCTTTACCTTCCATTTATCATAAAGTCTTTGGGTTTCTCAAGTTTTTGTTATCAAAAGGTTAGATTAGGTAATTTATCTGATATTCTGCAATTCAAAAAGCAGTAGTAAAGTGTCTTTCTCAATGAAACGCAGGAAGTGTAGTAATCAGGATATAAACCAATGCATTCATGCTCGCAAAGCAGTTTTCATTGTCATTAAAGGTGTAATGATGCTATCTGTTGTCCAGCACGCTTGACTTTGTCACCTTGATAACATGGTTCCAGATTTAACACTTAATAATGCACTGCAAACCAAAACATATGGGGAGATATGGAAAAAGAAACATCATCTATACACTCTTGCCAGTTAATTAAATAAGCTAATAACTTTGGTTATACAATTATTATTTAAAAGCAAATAATTGGATTATTTTTCTTTCCTAACAGATGAAGCTGTATTTGTAGGCTACATTAAATGTGGAATATGCTAACTGGTTTCTCCTGGTATTTCTGATATTAATATCTGCATGAAATAAAATAAATAAATAAATTTATTTGTCTGTGCATGTATAACAACATTATTCTGGAGGCAGGAGGTGTCAAGCAAAATGTGAAATGTCAAGCTCACGTTTTGCTGTGAATAATAAATACAAATTCAAACATTAAAATAAATTAAAAATAAAATCAATATAGCCTACATACAGGTGAAAGTCCCACAAGTCAATCAGGATTTTTTATGATAGGGCACCATTATTTAGTTAAAAAAAAGACAATTATTTAAAATATATGTAGCGCCTTACCAGAGATCAAGAACACTTAACATTCTCAAATTTAGCACAGATTAAAGAAGAAAAGAATGTTTCAGATTCTTCGTTTTATATAAGAAGGAATATTCCTATTAGATGAATACTCTATGGAGCATTTAAACCTTTAGGGAGCATTTTAACTTAATTTTTTTAGGAATAAAGTCTTAACCAGTTAATAACCCTAATCACTGATGTGGATATAAATATTAAAGAAAAAACAACTTAGAGTTGGATAGACGAGCTCCAACATGAAATTACTTTAGGTCAGTAATTTAACATTGTGGTCAGGTTTAGGCTACAAATTAATACATGAGAATCATGTGATACATTTCAAGAAGTGGAAAGTGTATGTGGCCTGGGTAGCTCAGAGCATTGACGCTGACTACCACCTGTGGAGTCGCGAGTTCGAGTCCAGGGTGTGCTGAGTGAATCCAGCCAGGTCTCCTTAGCAACCAAATTGGCCCAGTTGCTAGGGAGTGTAGAGTTATGTGGGGTAACCTCCTCTTGGTCATGATTAGTGGTTCTCACTCTCAATGGGGTATGTGGTGTTGTGCGGAGATTGCGGAGAGTAGCATGTGCCTCCACATGCTGGGACTCTTGGCAGTGTCATGCACAACAAGCCACGTGATAAGATGCGTGATCTGAAGCAGAGGCAACTGATAATTGTCCTCCTCCACCTGGATTTAGGTGAGTAACCGCACCACCATGAGGACCTACTAAGTAGTGGGAATTGGGCATTCCAAATTTGGGAGAAAAAAAGAAGTGGAAAGTGTATATGATGTTGCTTCTTAATGTTACACTTGATTAGCTCCAGACGTGCACAATTAACCAAGATCACACCAATCCGATCTGAAATCACACGTGCGCATTTCCATTCATAAGGTTTACACTTAAGAAATATTGGCTACACATATTCATAAATTTGTTGTAATTTTGGATATGTTTATTAAAAAATGTCGCTTTATCCTGTGGCCGCCTCCCATATTTTTTATATTATTCGGATGAATCCATGATTCTTCTGTAGTCGTTATTCATTATTTAAGTCTGTAATTTCAGTGCTGCGTCATTGCTGCCAATATGGGGAATGTATACCATCATGCCGTGCTACTGATTTGCACGTGGAATGATGCCTGCTTGCCAATGGAGTAGTAAAAGCCTAACAGAGTCTCTTCTTTATATCATAATAAGAACGGAGAAGCAAAATGATGATTGGATCGGGTAGCGCAGCATCGCTTGCATGTGTGTGTGAGACGAGAATCTAAACACCGCTTTAATAAAACAAAGATAAACAGCTCAGAATATAAGGAAACAAAACCAAGGGAACCAAGCAAAGAGCATCAAACAAAAAATCAGGGGAAAACCAATCATGAAAGAAAACTACAAAGGACTACAAAAATAACAAGGAATCAGGAATGGGAAACTAAACAATTTCAAAATAAAAGTATAAGCACAAAAAACAGGGAATAAGTGACAGAGCCCCCCTTCAAGGAGCTGATTCTGGATGCTCTAAAAAAAGATTGTCCCTAGGGTGTGGAGGGAAGCGGGCAGAGTCATGGAAGACACTGTGGGTGGAGCCAGGAGAACCTTGACGAAGGCAGGTGGAGCTGGGAGAGACGTAACCATGGGAGGCTGGAGGGGCAAAGCTGTGGGAGGAGGAGCCATGGGAGGCTCGAGGGGCGGAGCCATGGGAGGCTCGAGGCTAAGAGTCTTGGATGACTGGGAAACGACCTCCATGGTCGTGAGCATGGGCAGAGACTGGGAACGACCTCTGTGGCCGTGAACACTGGCAGAGACTTGGAAATGACCTCCGTGGCCATGAATACTGGCAGAGACTCTGGAATGACCTCCATGGTTGTGAACATGTGCAAAGACTTGGGAACTACCTCTGTGGTCGTGAACATGAGCAGAGACTCAGGAACGACCTCTGTGGTCGTGAACGTGAGCAGAGACTCAGGAACGACCTCTGTGGTCGTGAACATGAGCAGAGACTCGGGAACAACCTCCATGGTCATTAGCACTGGCAGAGACTGGGGAATGACCTCCATGGTCGTGAGCACTGGCAGAGACTGGGGAACGACCTCCATGGTCGTGAACACTGGCAGAGACTTGGAAATGACCTCCGTGGCCATGAATACTGGCAGAGACTCTGGAATGACCTCCATGGTTGTGAACATGTGCAAAGACTTGGGAACTACCTCTGTGGTCGTGAACATGAGCAGAGACTCAGGAACGACCTCTGTGGTCGTGAACGTGAGCAGAGACTCAGGAACGACCTCTGTGGTCGTGAACATGAGCAGAGACTCGGGAACAACCTCTGTGGTCGTGAACATGAGCAGAGACTTGGGAACAACCTCCATGATCATGAGCACTGGCAGAGACTGGGGAATGACCTCCATGGTCGTGACCACTGGCAGAGACTGGGGAACGACCTCCATGGTCGTGAGCACTGGCAGAGACTAAGGAACGACCTCCATGGTTGTGAGCACTGGCAGTGACTGGGGAGAAGGTGTCATTTTACTTCTCCTCCTTTTCCGGAGAGCTGGGAGCATAGTCACATAAGCGGACAAGGCCACAGGCATTGGCGCTGGCTCGTTGGCCGTGGAAGGCTTGGACGAGGGATCAGAAGATGTAGGTTTTGGCCCAGGGTTCCTGCCAAAATCCACTGTGTAAAGGGATCCGCAAATTTCCAGAGCCTTCTCCACATATTCACAGAGTGTCCAGTGAGGATCAGACAGAGGTACAGTTCCTTCAGTGAACTATCCAGAAGAAAAACACCAGTGTGGTATGGATAGTGCACTAAATTCCCTTGTTCTAAAAACTCA
The DNA here is from genome assembly GCA_032164185.1 of Moxostoma hubbsi. Lineage (NCBI taxonomy): Eukaryota > Metazoa > Chordata > Actinopteri > Cypriniformes > Catostomidae > Moxostoma > Moxostoma hubbsi. The sequence continues at coordinate 19,695,081 of JAVLUX010000015.1, forward strand.
TGGATGTGATGCTCAACTGGATGGTCACCTTGCTTCAGAAGCAGAATTCTGACAGCCGTTAGATGCATTTTTGGTCTGTTTTCTGTGATGAGGCAGGCGAGGAATGAGGATCTAAACATAGCTTTAATAAAACAAGTAACTCAGAATATAAGGAAACCAAGCACAGAGCATCAAACAATACATGCGAAGACTGACAAAGAAACCAGGGGAAACAAGGGATCAAGGAACACCTGGGGAAAACAATCAGGGGAAAACCAATCATAAAAAAAAACTACAAAGGACTACAAAACTAACAGGAAACAGGAACAGGGAACTAAATAAGAATTTCAAAATAAAAGTCTAAGCACAAAAAACAGGGAATACGTGACAGTGTGTATATGTATAGAGGGTACAAACCAAATGGGTAGAAAAAATGTATATAAGGTGACCGCTGACTGCGGCATATGGGATGACCATATATATATATATATATATATATATATATATATATATATATAAAAAAAGCTGGTAGTAACAGCAGAATACACAGTTAGCTCTCATTCACAGTAAGCACATGGGAAGACAAAGAGTTGAAATCCAGTTTGTAAAACCTAGCGAAAGTGCTATGGGAAGCCCAACTTGCAGCTAGGCAGAAAACTTCAAGGGAAACCTCATTAGACAATGCCCATGAAGAGGCCATGCCTCTAGTGAAGTAAGATTTAACAATAGGGCACTGTATGCCTTGCGAGTTGTATGTGAGTGCAGTGGTATTTGCTATCCAATGTGAAAGCCTTTGTTTGGAGATAACATTTAATGCGACCTGTGACACAGACAAAGAGCTGATCCGAAAGTCTCATTTAACTTGTATGATAGACAAATGCACGCAATGCCCTTACGGGACATGGCCGGTGCCGCCTCTCTGCTTTGTCAGAAGCAAACGGAGGAGGGGAGAAAGCCTGAAGGGTAATAACCTATACCCTGAAGGGAGTAATCAAAACTTTCCAGATGTATGCTTTCTTAGGTTTAAGAATGGCTTTTGACAAGACTGATCTATACTTTATACAGGAGCCGCTGTGCCCAACACATTTTACTGAAGCCAAAGCAATAATCAGCGCAGTGTTTAATGAGAGTGCATTTAAACTAATTGTATCCAGTGGCTCAAACTGGGGGCTTGTGAGTGCTTTTAACACAAGCGCTAAGTCCCAAACTGGCACAATAATGAGAAGAGAAATGCAAGGTGCAAGTCGGTGACAAATCATCCTCAACTTCTCCATGCTCTATATCCTATATTCTCACGCACCTCCCACATGCGGTCCCTCAGGAGCCGCAGGAGTATGGCAGGAGGAGAGACTGGCTTCTGCTTTCAGAACGAAAACATGCTGAGAGCAAAGCGTTTATACACCAACCAAAAACACAGATCAAACACAGCGAGGGCTGTCAGCATGGGCTCTGCCCAGGCAATCACAGTGCTTGTGCTAAACGGGCGAAGTTACATGAAGTGGAGTAGAGGAGGCACACCAGGCTGAGCCAGCAATAAATCCTCCTCAAATTTCCATGGTCTTTTCCCCATACTCACGCGCCTCCCTCGTGCAGATCCTCAGAAGCCACAGGAGTGCATTGGTAGGAGAGGGGGACGGCTTCAGCTTTCAGAACAATAAACGAGTTGACAGCACAGCATCTTTAGATTCATGCATTCACAGTGAACACAATCAGCCTCAACAATACTCCCTGTACATAAAACAGTGCTTGTGCGAGCCAGACAGAGGGACATATGTTTGTTTTCATGTGTTTTTGGAAACATTTACAAAATGGCATCTTATAAGCAAACATCTCTTTTACAATTGTGCACAGTACACAAATACACACAAATACAATCAGGCAGAAGCACTTATGTCACACACTAATTTAAATAACATTCCAATAATTCAATATATATTTTCTCTTGAGGACCACAAGCCTGGAATAATCCAGTCACTATGAAGCAGTGAAAACGGCAAAGATGCTTGTCTGTCCGCTGACACACAGGAGGGAAATTTCCACACTCTGTCATTCTACAGCAAAGAGTAGTTAATGGCGATCGCCGGAGCACCACAGGAAGAAGAAAACTCAGATCCACCCGCTGTGAAGAGTGCAATTGACATGAAGAGTACGAGAAATGACAGACTTTAGAGGAAACTGAACTACACTTAATAGAGTCCAATTTGACCAAAGGCAACACTGATCAACCTGGTGACATCACAAGAAACAAATATTTGCATTCTACAAATAAAGTGCTAAAGTGTAAAGTCTACAAAAGTGCTAAAACCTCAATTTGAGATCTGAGGTCAATTTGACAAACAGATTGTGGATTTGGAGTGGAGGGTGAACGAGCTCGAGCAGTACTCCCGGATGAACGACCTGGTCATCACCGGTCTACCGATCAAACCACGCTCGTATGCACGCGCTGTGGTTGGGGACAATGGGGATGAGCCAGAGCTGGACACGCGCTCGGTGGAGCAACAGGTGGAAAGCTTTCTCCAGAGTAATGGAGTGGAGCTAAACCTGGATCACATCGAAGCATGCCACCCTCTACCCAGGAAGATCAACAGCAAGCCAGTAGTCATCATCTGATTTGTCAATAGGAAGAATAAAACAGCATTGTTAAAGCAAGGACGCAAACTCAAAGGAACAAATGTTTACCTGAACGAACACTTGACAAAGAAGAATGCCGAGATAGCCAGAAAAGCAAGAGACCTCAAGAAACATCATAAAATCCAACACACATGGGTAACCAACTGTAAAATTTTTATCAAGTTGAATGGCTCAGCGGAGGAAGCCAAGATTCTCACCGTGAGACATTTGGAGGAATTGGACAAGTATCAGTGAATGCAAAGATTCAACGCTTATGCCGACGTGAATACATCAAGGTAACTTTTGACTTACAATTGAACTGTGATAACAATACAGTATGACCAATCCAAAGGACAATAATACTGAACTATTGCAGAGAATCCATGAACTCCAACTGTTGGACCTGAATATGTTTAGATATAGGCCTACAGAATACAATAATCATGACACAGAGACAGACATTGACCCAGACAACAATTTTTTTTCTTCTGCAAATATTAATTGCAAGTATTATACTAATGCACAGTATAATACTAACTTGATTACAAAGGGTAAATTGTCTATTATCCATTTCAACAGTCGAAGTATGTACTCTAATTACAGTGAAATACGTGACTATTTAGAGTCATTTATTCATCCTTTTAGTATCATAGCAATATCCGAAACTTGGTTTAATGATGACAAAGGAATCAACTTTGAAATAAATGACTATGACCTCAACTACATCAACAGACAAAACAAGACAGGTGGTGGCGTAGCACTGTATGTCCATAAAACAATACATTTTTCAATAGTAAATAGTTTGTCAATAGCACTTGATAATGTAATGGAATGTGTAACTATCGAACTAAAAAATGAAAATCAAAAGAATATTATCATAAGCTGTGTCTATAGGTCACCTGGATCAAGTGTAGACTTATTTAATGAATGGATGGTGAAATTGTTTTCTGAAGTTATAAATAAGCCCTTATTTGTATGTGGGGATTTCAATATTGACCTTTTGAACTCAAACAACCACAAACCTACCTGTGAATTTGTTGATAGGATGTATAGTATGTCCTTATTTCCATCAATGACAAAGCCTAGTAGGATTACCTCTCACAGTGCAACTTCAATTGATAACATCTTTACTAACAACTTTTCAAATAATACTGTAAATGGTCTATTGATCTGTGATATCACAGACCACTTACCAGTCTTTACTATATATGATTGTAATGTTTGTAAACGTAATATATCTTGCAATGTGAATTATAGACGAGTACGAACTGATGAAGCTGTTAATGGATTTAATGAAGAATTAAAGTCACAAGATTGGAATACTATTTATGGAGAGATGCAGACTGATGTGGCTTACAATAATTTTATAGAAATATTTACTTCCTTGTACAACAAGCACTGTCCCATCAGAGTATTTAGTAAACCGAAAAAAAATCTAAAATGCCCTTGGATTTCCAAAGGCCTGCAGAATGCATGTAAGAAAAAAAATAACCTTTATAAATTGTTTATCAAATCGAAAACCAAAGAAGCTGAGGACAGATATAAGCTGTACAAAAATAAATTGACAGTTATAATGAGAATGGTGAAAAAACAATATTATGAAAACTATTACTTGCTAATAAATCTAATATAAAAAGAACCTGGGCAGTATTAAATAGTATCATTAAGCAAGGATCTAATACAATGGATTATCCGGAATATTTTGTTGACTCTAATGGAGAAAACAATGACATGAATAAATTAGTAAATGACTTTAATAATTTTTTTGTAAATGTTGGTCCTGATTTAGCAGCCAAAATTCCTAACCAAGAATTGGAGCTGAACTCCGAAAGAAACGACCGTACTATTTTCCTCTCTTCTGTCAGTGAGTGTGAAATAATGAATATTGTTCAAAAATCAAAAAACAAGTTATCGACAGACTGTCACTCAATCGATATGATACTAATAAAAAAGATAATTAAAAGTATCATAAAGCCTCTAATACATATCTGAAACCTGTCGCTTAATAATGGCTGTTGTGCCAAGAAAAATTAAAATTGCTAAGGTCATACCATTGTTCAAAAATGGAAATAAGAATCACTTCACTAATTACAGACCCATTTCACTCCTTCCCCAGTTTTCAAAAATCCTTGAAAAGGTTTTTGACAAACGGTTAGAAAATTTTATATATAAGCATAAGTTGATTAATGAAGGACAATATGGGTTTAGACCCAACAGATCCACTTCAATGGCCATAATTGATGCCACAGAAGAAATATCGAAGGCTTTAACAAATAAAAAACATGCAATAGGAATTTTTATTGATCTCAAAAAAGCTTTTGACACCATTTACCATGATATACTACTTAAGAAATTAGAACGATATGGAATACGGGGGATGCAGGGAAATGGGTAAAAAGTTATTTGAGCGACAGAGTACAGTATGTCCAATTGGGTGAGCTCTCTTCTGGATGTCTTGACATTGCTTGTGGTGTCCCCCAGGGGTCAGTATTGGGCCCCAAATTATTTAATTTGTATATTAATGATATTTTTAATGTTTCTCAATTGGTTAAATGTGTATTGTATGCTGATGATACAAACATTTTCTATAGTAACGATAGTTTGGAGCGACTGATTAGCGTTATAAACAAAGAACTAGGTAAATTTAAAAAATGGATGGAAAGTAACAAATTATCCTTAAACCTAGATAAATCCAAAGTGATGTTTTTTGGAAAGTATCAAGCTGATTCACAGAAACTGGTTGAGATAGACGGAGTTCACATTGAAAATGTTCTGGAAATAAAATTTTTAGGTGTAACGATAGACCATAAGTTAAGTTGGAATGCCCACATCAGACATATAACTACTAAAGTCTCCAAAAGCCTTGCTATAATTAGTAGAGTTAAACATATCCTTGATTATAATGCACTCCATACCTTGTATTGCTCTTTAATACAGCCATATCTAACCTACTGTGTAGAGGCATGGGGCAATAATTACAAAAATGCAATAGAGTCACTTTTTTTGCTACAGAAAAGAGCTATACGAAATATACACAAGGCCGCCTATTTTGAACACACAAATCCTCTCTTTCTTAAATCAAAGTTATTAAAAATGCAGGATCTTGTAAAATTATATAATGCACAGTTCATGTTTAAAGCGTATCACTATTTATTACCTGTGAACATTCAAAATATGTTTTCTCATAAAGAGCAGTCGTACAGTTTGAGAGGATTTGGATACTTTGTGGTCCCAATGGCAGGTTCCACCAGGAGGAGTTTTTCTATGTCTGTATGTGGGGTTAGTTTGTGGAATAATCTGGGGCTTGAATTAAAGCAATGTCAAAGCATTCACAATTTCAAACGTCTTTATAAACAAAAGGTCTGGTCCCATTACAGTGACAGTATTCCGTCTACCATTGTTGGTATTTGATAATCATTGTTACCTGAGGTAATATCTGTATATTATGAAAATGTATTGTATGTATGTGTGGTTTTGCACTTGTGCAACTATAATACTGTTTCTAAATGAGGTATCATTATTACTGTTATTTTATTTTTGTTTGTTTTTTTCCCTTTTTTTTTCTTTGAGATTATTGAAGAAGGAAGCAGCTATTTTTGTTTGTATAAATTCTTTGACAGATCGGGGTGGGGTTTAATAAGTTTTACTTCTCCCCACTCCATTTCAATCATAAGTGTATAAGTTATTATTAGTATAATTATTATTATTGTGTATCTTTTCTGCTGTTACACTATTTACTTGAAATAAATATAAATAAAAAATAAAATAAAAAAAATTAGTTATTAATAACAACTATTTCCCTTTGATAAAGGAAAAATAATTAATGTATTCAAGTGCAAGGCAGTATTGGTATTCACTATAGTTTTACTATAACTATTTGAGTTAAGTCTGTTTTTTTTTTTTTTTTTCAAGAAAAAACTATTCAAGGAACATATATATTTCAGTTATAAGCTCAAAATTTGCCATTTCAAGTCTTTAATTAAACCAAATCGGGTTTTCAATGAATGACAGTGCAAGGGTTTATATCTCTCTTCAAACTGTATATTATCCATGATTATAGCAATTGTCCTATGTGTGGATTCATTAAAATATTGAAATTATTTTGTAATGTGCCTAAGCCTCACTCGTTTCCATAAACCATATTAAATCTACAAATACGAGCGTATAATGAAACATTTGCTATAGTCGATAGATCACACACTTGTATCGAGTGCTTAGACAAACCCCGCAAATTGTCCAGTCTTGGAAGAGAGGACGTTTGTTTACAAACAAAAAATGCGTCAATGTCTCACAGCAGCACTCACATGACAACAATAACTGTTTCAATATCAAAGAGAGCGGAATATCTTTAGTTGGACTGAATCCGGAGATGCAGCGTGAAAGGAACAGAGGCAGGATTCACATCCAGTGGTGTACTGGGATGCCAGATTACCAATCCAGCTCTGGTCACAACCCTTTCTGTTCACGCAAATCACCAAATAAGGACTTCAGACATGCCGTGGCTCAAACTCCCTGAGCTGCCTACCTAGACAGCACATTTAATAACCTAGATAGCAGTTTGGGCAGCTGGTCTCGCCCATCATAGAAACACCTGACAGGCGTTTTATTATATATATATATATAGAGAGAGAGAGAGAGAGAGAGAGAGAGACACAACCACATTCTTAATTTCCAATGAAAAGAATATGCCTCTGATCTATGAAAAAAGGCCAAGGAGAAGTTGGCAGACAGTATTTGCATACGCCGCCCGGACATATAAAAGCGTGTATAAAAGCGGGGAAATACATCAAGCTCATTCAGAAATTTTCTTCGGAGCCGATGGTCGTGTATGCAGTGAGCTGCGAGTCACACACCTGTTCCTCTTCCTCTGAGCTGATTCTGCTGTTGGATCTACGGTGCACTTCTCTGCACAGCAGTGCAGTTTGCCCCAGGGCGCTTCAACAGTGCATTTAAAAGGGTTGTTTCCTCTAAAAGAGCAAATACACAGCTGGCGTTGAACGTCCTTTACAGGACGCGTCTTTTTAAAGACATCTTTTCCGTCTCTGTGTAGTTTCTGGATGCGGTTGATTTCTCCCCACCTCTGACGGTCATAAATCTGCCTCGCTGCCTGGGCTGTGATCACATGCAGACAGCGTTTTATGAATGGTTCATGTTCTCAGTGCGAGAACATAGCCATGGCAGCATTGCGGTCGTGGCTTTCTTTTGTCATGAGAGAAAGTCACTTCAGCCGCCCCCACCCCCATGCCTCGCCTCCTTCCTACGGGATTGGGGCAGGCGCCATGGGCAATGAAGGCGATTTGGGGATAATGACAGGTTCTGTTTCGCCAGGTAAATCCCCTCGAACCACCCGCCTCCCCGGCACGCTTGCTTGCTTCCCCCGAGCTCGGGATGAGTGCGGCCCGCTTCACGGCCGGCCGGTCGGTCCCTTGAGCTCCCGGAATTGGATGACGACATCGTCGCTGCATCGGAGAGCGTTACAGCGGCGTCTGATTCTGATGACTCGCCTGAGCCGCCACCTTCGTGTCTGCTCGCCCAGTCTGAGCCTGACGCACAGAGGTCCGCTATGCTTTCCCGGGCTACTGTGAGCGCAAGGCTGGGCCAGTAAACCCCATCCCCCCTTGCAGCTCCTCGCTCCTCTGCTCTCACTACCCTCGACGGTGGAGCGGTCCCAGACCGCTTCTGCCCTGCACGCCATGGCCCCTCCTGCAACCAACACCAGGCCAAGGCACTTCAAAACTTGCACTTGGGTAGTCCTGTTCTTGATGTGCTGCAGGAACTGCGCTCAATGAGCGATCAGTCCAGAAACGTAATCCATGGACTGGACCTGGTCGAAATGTGGGAGGTAGACAAGGCACACCTTCTCTAACGCCCCCGCCTCCCTGCTCCGTACATTCTGCAGCACTGTTGACGACTCCGCCCAGCAGTCCTCAGTGGTGATGAAGCAGACAGAGGCCATTTCACACATCCTTCCCCGCCGCAAACCTGCCACCATGGGCCATGACCCGTCTGCTCGCCAAGGGCGTCCTCCAGCGGCTAAGAAACACCCTGCTCCACCTCAACCCGGGCCCAGCTCTCAGCCCCCGCATCGAGCACCCCGCAGGAAGCAGACACCCCCTGTCTCACAGACCCCCTTGAGGACCCAGAAGGCTCCCAGGCGCTCCTGAGACATCCAACCCAGAGACCAAGACTCCAGAGCTGGTAAGTACACCACTCCGTCCCCCCGGTGGAGGGCTGGGAGAAGAATCTTTTGTTGAATTCATTTCATTTGCCGCCCCCCTAGACGGGGCTGCGGTACCCACATTCTCAATTCCTTTGTCTCTGGGTCACCTGGCCTGCAAATGCCATTCTCACGGCACTCTGCCGCCAGATCTTTACAGTCCAGGCATGCTGGACGCCTTCAGCCCCACGACTGTCCCCCGGCCGGCCGGATCTGAGCCTAGAGGACACCTACACTGGACCTCCTCCTCAGTCACTAACCCACACCCTGCCGGCTGTGCGGAGCAAGGTAAGAGTCTTTTCTCAGCACTAGAGCCTTGGGATGCGTCTTCGCCTCCCGATGCCGCACTACCTACTCTGCCCCGCTGCGAAGCCCTGCCGGGTACGTAAAAAATAATCATCCCCTTGGTCCCCCTAGCAGAGAGCTTGGATGCGTGACTTTCACTGCACAACCTGTCACGCTGGCTGGCCCGGACCATCCGACTCGGTTACGCAATTCAGTTTGCCAGGCCCCTGCCCCCCTTCGCGGATGTCTGTTTTACCGCAGTACAAGGCAAGTATGCAAAATCCCTGCGTGCGGAAATTGCTACTCTTTTACTAAACAAAGATGCGATAGAGCCTATCCCTCCAACCGAAATGATGAAAGGTCTCTACAGCCCTTACTTCATTGTACTCAAGAAAGGGACTTGCGAGTTCTAAACTGAGCCCTGCTCAAACTCCTGTTCAGAATGCTCACGCAAAAACATATCTTAACTTGCGTCCGGCAGCTAGATTGGTCCACAGCGGCAGACCTGAAGGACGCGTACCTTCACGTCTCAATTCTGCCTCGACACCGACCCTTCCTACGGCTTGTGTTCAATGGCCAGACATATCAGTACAAAGTCCCCCCCTTCGGCACGTCTCTGTCCCCTCACGTCTTCATGAAAATCACAGAGACTGCCCTTGACACGCTCCAAGAAGCCGGCATCCGCATACTCGATTACCTCGACGATGGGCTCATTCTGGCCCACTCCCAAGTGTTACTATACTCTCATAGAGACTAGGTGCTCAGATTCCTCAGCCGTTTAGGGCTTCAGGTCTACCGAGAAAAGAGCTAGCTCGCCCTGGTTCAGAGCATCTCTTTTCTCTGCATCGCGGCCCAACACGACGCAGTAGACGGCAAGTCTTTGGGTAAGCACGACTTAATCATCCTAGGCCCCCAGAGGTTGAATCCCTCCTGGCCAAGCCTGTTCCCCTCCTGGGATCTCTCAGTGGTCCTCACTTCTTCAACACAATGTCGAAGTGAGCGACAGACGGGGAACGTCTAGGTTACGTATGTAACCTCCGTTTCCTGATGAAGGGAACGAGACGTTGGGTCTTCCAGGCCACGTCGCTGAGCCGAGCCATTTCCGACCATTTCCGGCTCCTCAGAAAAATCCTGAATGAACTCAACGTATTTCTCCGCTTTTATACCCGTATGTCCGGGTGCGGGGTATGCAAATACTGTCTGCCAACTTCTCATTGGCCTTTTTTCATAGATCAGAGGCATATTCGGCACTCAAGAGAGTCCCCTATTTCGCTTCTTCGACACAACGTCTCGTTCCCTCCATTAGGGAACGGAGGTTACATATGTAACCTACACTTTTTTCAGTTGGGGAGCAATTATTAAATATCTGTAAATATTTTTGTAATTTTGGGATAATAGTGGTTTCTGATGATTTCATATTTTGGGCATTCTGTGAGGAAGTGCAGCTCTATTTCCATCATTCCCATATTACAGTGGGAGCAGAGACTCTCCTCACGGGATACCCACGTCTGTCTGGTGTACTCTTGATTTAGTGCGGAATAACATTCCAATTTGTGTTGATTTTTAATGGTGTTTGTACAATTGGTCATGTTTTTTGTTTTAGAATTTGGTTGGTCCGAATGATTGTGTGTGTGAGTTTGTCCTGAGGTTGTCTGATCACTGCAAGAGTGAGGTCAGCCAGTCTCAGCAACAACTGGCAGAGGAGACACTTCGTCTCACTTAGCTCTTGGTATTTTAGGGCTATATAATGGTATGTGGTTGGGTCACTTGTCTTTCTGTGTTTTACAGAATTTTATGTTTGTTTTTTTTTTTTTTGTGATGTTTAAAAGGAGAGAATATTGACCTGATTATGCCCCATTGTTTGGCATTTTTCTTTGAACTTTGAGTATTCTATTGGACCCCACACTTCAGTGCCATATAATTCACTTGGTTCAATTATTGATTTGAAAAGTTTAAGCCATATTTAAGCCAAAATGTCAGTAATTTTAACAGTAAAATAGTGTAAAAATGCTACAGAAAAAAATGTTAATTGATTAACAAATATTAACTGTAAAATATACAGTAAAATATTTTAATATATTTAAAATACAGTAGTTTTTACAATAAAATTATGTAAAGATTTAATTATTTAAATGTAAAACGTAAGATTTTCCTGTATAATTAATGGTAAAAAGAACAACAGAGTACATGTACTTTTTTACAGTAAATTATTGTTAAAATTACAGTAAAAAACGGTAATCGGGCGTTCCCACAATTCCCTGTATGACCCATTACATTTCATTATATTTTATGGAAATAGTTATGTTTTATCATATTTTTAATATCAGTTATGTACACTGGGGTGTTCTGTGTTATATTTGATGTAATTTAGTTAATATTTACTGCATTATTTAAATCTCACATGTATTACCATGATGGTGTTCAGTGTTTGTTTGAGTGATACTGAGCACTGTCTCTATATATTTATTGGTTATTGCTCCTGGAAGAGGCCACGACTGATGAACTTCATGTCATCATGTGCCCTTCTGTAGTCACTACGGTGATTAACAAATATCTCATGAAGTAAACAACAGATTTTAACAATTTCAGAAGGCTTGTTAATTGTATTTTTTTTACTGTAAATGTAACATATATTTGTATTTATATTTATGGTTACAGTGCCAGCATGTAAATTACAACCATTTTAAACTGTAAAATGTACAGGTTGTTATGAAAATTGGTTTACATTTTAACTGTATTTTTTACAGAATTATTCTGGCAACCACAGCTGCCAAATTGTTTTTGTAAAAACAACAGGATTTTTTTTACAGTTTAGGGTGAAAATGTGGTCAGATGTGCAACATTTTGGCTTGAATCCAAATTGTGTAAATTGACATTTACACAAGGCATTGTGCTTCATAAGGAAGTTTAAAAGTTTGGTGTTTAAAATGCTGCAGAAAATCTTCCACAGGTTACTGTTCACACAGATGCCTCGTTAGTTGTTAGGGTCTAATTTATCTCCGCTCTTATAAATGGGGCTGATGAGTCATGTTCCAGATCTCAGGGAATTAACCCACACACAGAACATCACTGAACAGTTTTAAGATTGCCAGTTTGAAGTTTTGTTCTGTGTGTCTCATTCAGGATGCTGTCGACACCGGAGGCCTTTTTGGGCTCGAGTATTTGACATTTTTCTTCCAATTCTTTCATTGTGAGGGGGAAGGGGTTTTGATTCGCTTTAATTGATCTTTCTAAATTGTATAATTTTTTAATTATTTCATTTTGATTTCAATTTAGATTTTCAGTTCTTTAAAGTTCTTGAAAATGTTTTTTCCACAGCTCTCAGTCTTGGATTGCCAAATCTACATGATCTGAATTGTATAATAATTTCCATTTATCCCAGAATTTCACTGTAAAAGATTTTCAGCAGGGTTGCCAGCATGTTACTGTAAAATTTACAGTGTCTTGCTGTTGCTGAAATTAACAGCTAGATCCTGTTTTTACAGCTACAGTATACAATTGTAATTTAGAAGCATATTTGCTCGCAATGGATTTTGTTCATTGAAGGAGAAGCTACCAAATCTTTATCTCAGAATGACATTACTGTGTGTGATTTTGTTGAGTAGATGAATTAATTCAATGAAATTCATGATTAAAGTTCACTCAATATTTATTATTAACAGTATTATTTATCATTATTACTGTTTTTATAGCAACAACCCTAATTCAGCTAATAAGAATCAGAACTTCATAGATGCGATTTTAAATATGTAGGTTTTGTGTGTGCAGAAATAAATGACACATGTACACAGGGGCGTAGATTACCCCCACAATAATCAAAACAAGCAAGTACAAGCCCTCCATTATTTATACCATGATCAATGGAAACATGTAAATGCTTTACGCTGCACGTTTGATCAAGTGATAAAAAGAGGGAGGATCTTGAGCCGATAGAGGTCCTCTGCCTCTTGTATTTGACTTCCACATTTACATTGCAATTTGTATTGCACAAAACTGGTCATTCCACTGACATCTCAACTGAGCAGACATCCATTGCAGATGGATCAACTTTGTGTGGTTCTTGACAAAGGCAAAGAAAATAATTATAGCGTTTTATTTTTCCTTCAGAGGTCTACCTGAAAACATAAGTTGTTTCACTGCAAGAAGAGGAAGACAAAAAGCTTAAAACACTGTACAAGTCTTCGCATTCGCAACAGTGAAAAAGATGGAGAAGATGAAAGACAGTAATAAGGTAGTGTTTTTTCTCCTCTTTCAGTGTATACAAGGGCAGATTATATACAGAACAAGTGCTGACATTTAGCCTGTTGCCTTATTTATAGGACAATCATAATGATTCTGATTCAAATTGACCATGTTTTTTTTGGCAGATATGTTGTAGAATATTAAATAATGTATTCGGAGAGAGATGGAGTCTACTGATCTTTAACTATTGCAATTTTCTGTGTAGTTTAAATATGTTTTATTTTTTTAATAAAAAAATAATGTTATATAACTAAATTATCCACTGTTAATTGATTTGCAAAAATTATTGAAGTATGACATAAAGCTTGATATAAGAGGCCGTCACATTACTGGTTCTTGATGATTTCATTAGTGTGTTCCACGCTCTTGTACTGTGTTTAATTAGCTATCCTTGGCTTTCAGGACATTAGTGTTCAATTCATTTGACTCGCCACCAAAATATACACATGACATGCAGTGACTTTATTATGACATTATTTTGCTTCATTCAAACCATCTTGATTTGATTTTCCATGACTCTTAGCAACATTTCTTGGCTATTGGGCACACAAATCGTTTCCCGGAGAAAATGTTGCTTGTGAAGTCAATCTAAAATTTGAGAGACAGCGATATCACTGCAATTTCTATTTTGGAATACGAGATAGGACAACATAATGTACCATGTAAATTAAGAAATAGAGGAAGAGAAAGTGAAGAGAAATTACTGTTTAGAGCAGAGTTCAGGTGGCATGTCCAAACTTGAGCATAATATGAACAGCATTCTTACCAGTTCTTACTTGTTTTAGAAGGAACAAGCTGTAGAAATTCACAAGTTTGTCTATTTAGTGTGTAATATCAACTGTTGTTTATTACTGTTATTAAGTGTTAACGTTGAGTGTTCTGATGTAATATATGAGTATGGTTAATTTGCTAAATGTGGGAAGAGAGCAGGTGAGGGTGCAGATGTGGATGGGAATGAAGGATGAATGAAGTGATGGATCGTTCTTCAGTAGAACTTTAATGTATAAACCTTAGATTCATGGAGCCCTGAAACTTCACAGATCACATGACAGAAATATATACACACACCCGTATCCTTGTTCATGGACACTCCTCCAGCAGTAAGTGTCTGTTCGTGCGTTTGGGTATGTGATTGCTTCAGCATAGTCTTTTTTTGTAACATGTGTTCACATGCAGTTCCTGTGAACAGAATTAAAGGCACAGGGCATTTTTTCATTGTTGTGCTTTTGTACTGACTTTTGCCTAATTTTTTATGTTAGTAAGAGTTAAACTAAAAGTGCAGTTATCTTTGCCTGATCTACTGTGTATAGATATGTGGTGAAGAAACAGGTCAGTTGCCAGCTCATTTTACAAATTTTTGGCCCATCAGTTAGGTGTACACTGTACAAGATGTTTTGTAATTTAACCAACGTGTGCTTCCTGTGGTAACATCTAAATTAAATGTTTTTTATTCAAGTCAAATATATGGTTTAACATCACTGAATCAACCTGAATACATTTGGTTATGGCAACAAAAGTTATTTTTAAGTGTTGGACTAGGCAGCAATAGCTCATTAAGGTAACAATTGCAGGTTTCAACTTACTACTTTTTTAGAGTGTAGAAATAGCAATCAGATTTACAGTGTGCTGACATCTTTATTTCTGATCAACTTCTATACAGATGATATTTATTGCTTGATACTTATCCCAAAGCTAACCATGTGCATCAACCTCTCTTTCCACATTTTTAAGTAAATGACCATCCAGACAGTTTCAGTATTTCATAAAAAAAATTATACATGAATACAAACATGGTAGTTATTAAGTCAGGTTATATATTAACATTAAGTTGGTTGTTAATGGTGCAGTTCAGGTCGGAATAATGACTGATTTAATTGGTTTCTTGGTTTTGTACAGTATACTCTGCTTTAATGAATGACGGAAGTTATGAGGTATAATTGCACTATAAAAAGGCAGCCTGTATTTGTTACCTTAAAAAGCTATTTCTAACTGGTCTAAAAAAAAATTTGTTGCTGTAATCTAACGTATTTAGGTTGATTCAGAGCTGTTAAATAATATTTTGGATTGAATAAAAGATGTTACATAAAGTACATTTCTAGGTTAATTTTTATTCTGTGTAGTTAATTGATGTGATACCAGGTTTATTCTGTTGTTCTGTTTTCAGAAATAAATGGGTAAATATGGTATTGTGTAATATGTTATAATTCTGAAACATCACACACACGCAGAGCTGTTTCACATGACACTGGTAGTGCCATTTGTGGCCATATTTGCAATGTATGTGCACATTTTGAGACTTTGTAGGGTTGCTTATTATTTCTCTATTTCTTTCATATGCTCTTGAGTTTCTGCATGTCACAGTAATGGTCTGTATGTGACTTCTTTCTCTCTTTCAGGGGAAGCAGGTGACGCATTGCCTCATGTTCTGCGTGTCCACGGCTGTGATTGGCTCACTGCAGTTTGGCTACAACACAGGAGTCATCAATGCACCTGATAAAGTAAATCATTTTTTCATTCTAAAAGTAACTCACACTGACTTTTCAGCACTTCAGAAACCAACACTATCTCCCTCTGTTTCTTCCTTTCTCTATTGATGATCAGAAAGTGAAGGACTTCTTTAGAAATGTGACTCTGGTGCGCACTGGAGAGCCCATGCACGCCTCCACTGTTACGACTCTGTGGAGTGTTGCTGTTTCTATTTTCAGTGTGGGGGGAATGATCGGGTCTCTCTGTGTTGGTGTTCTTGTTAACAAGCTTGGGAGGTGAAACAATTAAAAGAATAATAAAGAACATAAATATGAGTGTATTATGCTATGTATTATAATCATAAAACAAAGATGAAGGACTTATAAAACGAATGAAGAGCAAAAGCTCTGTTTTAAAAAATGGGACCCTGCCAAACGATGTTCCTTTACCCAGCAGTGGATGCTATTACACTACGAATTAAGCTCCCTCTCAATTCATGTATTTTTTTCATTTTCCTTTATTCATCTCCTCTGTACAGACGGAAGTCCATGCTGCTGTCCAACATCCTGGCTCTGATTGGTGGAGGGATGATGGGTTTATCCAACATCTGCAACTCCCATGAGATGATGATATTTGGTCGTCTGGTGATTGGTGTGTTCTGTGGCCTGTGTACGGGTCTGACACCCATGTATGTGAGTGAAATTGCTCCAACAGCACTGCGAGGAGCTTTTGGTACCCTTCACCAGCTTGGGGTGGTCATAGGCATCTTGGTTGCACAGGTTAGATTTAACCGTAGACTAATATTAATTTTACAAGTCAAATATTTATGTTTGTGTGCTCTGTGTCAAATATGTGGTGACTTACTAATTATATGCAAAAGTCTTTTGATGTCAAGCTATTAATGGCTTATTTTTGTACATTTTACATTAGATCTTTGGTTTGGAGTCATTGCTGGGGTCTCAGGATTTGTGGCCAATATTGCTGTCTTTGACTGTCCTGCCTGCAGTGCTACAGAGTGTTATGCTGATTTTCTGTCCAGAGAGCCCTCGCTACCTGCTTATGAATTTGAACCAGGAGGAGGAGGCGCGCCAAGGTGAGTCCCCTATGCCTGCTGAAAATTCTGTCATCTTTTACTCAACCTCATGTTGTTCCAAACCAATATGGCTTTATTTCCTTCTTGGAACACAAAAGGAGATATTAGGGAGTGATGATGATAGACTGAGCCACTCAATTGTATTTCTACTCTTTGGCACTGACTGTTTATCTTTTTCCTCTTCTCTCAGTGCTGACACGTCTTTGTGGGCATTCAGATGTAGAGGATGACATTCGTGAGATGAAGGAAGAGGCCATGAAAATGGCCATGGAGAAGAAGGTGTCTATTCCAGAACTGTTCCGTAACCACACCTACCGACAACCCATTATTATAGCCATAATCCTGCAGCTGTCCCAACAACTGTCCGGCATCAATGCTGTGAGTCTTACACATCACAGGTTCCCCTCACCATTAGTGGATAAACCCAATCTTTGATTAGCACATCCCCAAAAAAGTCTTCCACATCCGCTATTGACACTGTCACTACATTTCCCAAAACTACTAATGTCATTCAGTTCTCAATAACTTCCATAATTTACATCAGAACTCCAGTCACTGACATGATTGGACAACTTTCCACTTGATGTCCACAAAGCCCTTTGTTTGACCAGTATTTATTACATTTTTGTCAGTGTGTAATGTTTTCATTCTCTCGTTCACATGAATTGATCTTGATTTAAGCAGCAGATATTTCTTTATTTTTCTAGGTATTTTATTATTCAACAGAGATTTTCCGAAGTGCAGGCATCACTGGGCCTGTCTATGCCACAATTGGGGCGGGTGTAGTCAACACTGTCTTCACCGTAGTTTCTGTGAGTTTCTTACTGCTCTTTCCCATACAGTATACAACAGAGATATTATACGAGGATGAGGATGTACCAAAATGTTACTTAAATTGGGATTGTTCTCTCGCATTCTCCCATTGCTTTGCTCAACAGCTCTTCCTGGTGGAGCGGGCAGGGAGAAGAACTCTTCATATGATTGGACTGGCTGGAATGGCTACCTGCGCTCTGCTCATGACCATTTCTCTTAAACTGGTGGTGAGTTTGGTGGTACTTTTGACCTGCCAGGCACTTTGCACATGACAAATCCTACTTAGCTCTTTTTGAAAGTTACATATAATCATTAAATGGCCCTACATGATGAACTGCTGATCATCATTGTCAGTATGATATGTTGTTCTTTTTTTTTGCCTTTGCTTATTACTCTAAGAAACTTGAAAGAACAGTAATGGAAGATGGTGCTGGACTGCTTCAGAACAGCACTGATGTCTTAACATCTAAAGGGGTAAGTTTTTGATGATGATTGATCCCCAACTTAAATTTAAATTATGTTAGAATTCATCCACTCAACTACTGTAACTCTCTGTCTCGTTTCCATATATTGCTAGCAGGGAACTTCAGCAATCAGCATTTTAGCCATTGCAGCAGTGTTTGGATTTGTGGCTAGTTTTGAGATGGGACCTGGACCAATCCCATGGTTCATAGTGGCAGAGTTATTCGCTCAGGGTCCCCGTCCTGCAGCCATTGCTGTGGCGGGATGCTCCAACTGGACCGCCAACTTTCTTGTTGGACTGCTTTTTCCACTGCTACTGGTAAGCAAGTCCAATACCCGTTAATGAAAAAAATAATCTTTGACACTATGGAACACACTGATATGGTATTAATACTAATACCTGCTTTCTTTCCAGGAACTGTGTGGTCCGTACGTGTTTATCATATTCTTTATCCTCCTCATCTTCTTCTTCGTGTTTACGTACTTCCGGGTTCCTGAGACCAAGGGCCGCACCTTTGAAGACATTGCCAGTGGATTTGCCTGTGCTGCAGTCTCTAATGCTACAAGTTACTCTTCTCCGGATGGTGCAGTCCATCTGCCAGTATCCCCATCATCAGAGAAGTTTCAGATGACTGAGTTACCTAACTGAGTTACCTGGACAGATAGAGAAAACCCCTTAAACTATACACAATATAAACCTGACCTACTGTACAGCAGAGTGTAGAGAACAGAGGCAGCTAACTATTTGTTAAAAAAAAATATAATAATTATAATTTGATCTCGTTGTTTGTATCTGTCTACACTCTGCTTGATGTCGCACATGAGTGTTTTATTGGTAAATTACATTTTACATGACTAATTATAACAGCTGTAAATAGTCGTTTTACTGTAATAATAGCATTTCTGTTGTCAATTAGTAAATATCGTCTAAAATGAGCTGGCATTTTGCCTACCGTAGATACAAACCTCAACATGCAAGCTTATCCACCTCACTGAGAAGAAGGAAAGCAGCAATATCCATTCTTAAATGTGCAACAATATTTTCTGATACATAAAATGATTTATTTATTTATTTCATGTGTAAGCAGCATTTGGTTCTTCTAGGAAAATTATGATAATGTTTCTGGGTATTTCCTTGTTTAGGTTGAGGTTGATGGTTGTGTTTGAACATTGTCAAGTAAAGATGAGTGTGTGCAATCTGAAAAGTTTGGGAACCCGTTATAAACATCAAACAGGGAGACAGATATTCATTATAGTATTACATAATATTGTACTGTACAATATATTATACTGCAGCATAAACTTAAATGACAGTAAACATAAAGTCTCTTATCACATATGTAACAAGTATTCATGGCTGTCAATTCAGGCATGGCTTTGAGCCAAGTATGTATATATATATATATATATATATATATATATATATATATATATATATATATATATATATATATATATATATATTACACATTTATGTTGGTTACAGAGGCCTTCTATCAATTTGCTGAATGTTTTATTAAATATAGAGGTGTGCGTTGTCAAATTAGTTTAGTTGTTAAATAACTGGTGTATAGAGAGCACTTGATCTTAGTTATGAGGAACTGATCACAACATAGTTAATTATAAAAAATAAAAAATATTGCCCAAAGACTTAACTCAGATTAACTCTAAAGTGAAAATAAGATTATGGTTGTTATTCACCTGATCAGAAAAGTAGAAATATAGTTTGATTATTAATGTTTTAAAATGCACTTGAAATGCTGTTTGTCTAATCTGTACCTTGGAGAATAGTGAAATGTTTGTACTATTTATTTATGCTTAACACATTTTCCCCATTCAGGTTGTCTGTGATTTTTGTCAGCATGCCTCACAGAAATTCAAGTACTGACCTAACGTATCCAAAGACAAAGCAACTTACTCCAATTCTTTATCATTGTGCCCTATGATATGCTCATATGTTTGAGTCTGCAATTCAGGCCTGCAGTTTTGGCTGTATCTGTAATCATCATCTATAATTGGGTTTTGTGTTCTGAGATAAGTTTAAATTTCCCATTTTAAAATGTGTAATACTGACAGAGAAGAAACACAGAAACTCTAAAGCACTTTAGAATATGGACCAAATGTGAAAATATGAGAATCTCAAGAGCCCCTGAAAAAAATAATTTTGTAGCCCTTAGTCCACTGTTCTTTTACCCTGATATACTTTTGCAATTATGTACTTGTGTGTTATTGTAAAACCAGTTTATATCAGTTAATACTGGTTCCATATGTCAAAAACACTTTTGTGTAATGTGAAATACGTGTGCATCCTAAATCATGGGCTGTTTGGTTCTAAATAATTCACGTATTATGTTTTTGGTGTGTTTAAGAACATCACTGTTTATGTATCGCTATGTAAACAGTGTAAATATATTGTTTTGTTTGTGTTTTTTAAAAATGCATTTTGTTACAGTCTGGCTGATTGAGATTCTTTTCACCAAATGTGCACCAAAGATGGTTTCCTGATTTTATGTTAGATATATGCATTATATTTATATATTCTCTTATATGTATAGCTTTTATAATGCCCATTTATGAAGCCTTTTTAGCTTCTGCTTAAAAAAAAAAAAAAATCGTAAAAGTCCTAAATATATCAGTATACTGTATGTAATAATGCCATGAGCTCATATTCATTTTGTGTAATGGAGCGATTTCAAATAAAAACACATACTCTTTACACATAATTTGATTAGAAACATCATGCAGTTTCAGATATTTCTTTACATGTAATCCACAATCATATGATGGTTTTCATAATATAATATAATAATATTGTCTGATTCATTTCTTAGGACAGGCTATTTAATTGTGTTTAGAGTATGCACTTTAATTTGCCTTTTAACCACAGATGATTAAAAAGCTTGAATGTGATATTTGTGAAAGTAATTTCATTCTCACTGGTGTAATATGCAATTCCTGTGTGAAGTGACAGTTTATATTGACTCACTAAAGTATTCACATTAGAGGCTGTCAATCTAATATATATAGATATACATATAGATGGCAGCGTGAGGATGGAAAATTATGTGGATATATTGAAGCAACTTCTCAAGACATCAGCCTTGAATTATACATTTATACTACCATATATAAATATGGTGTGTATGTATAATGTATGTGTTTATTATATATATATATATATTCAGACAATTCAAAGACAAATCATTGAACGTACTCTAAAAGAGGGCCAGTCCTAGCCATTTTGGGGGCCCAAAGCAAAACTTTATTTGGGGGCCCCCTGTTGTGTGTCCATAACTCCCAATTCAGTCAAGACCACTCCCGTCAAATGAATACTTGACTTGAATGCTTGAATGAATACTTTATTACTTATAGGCAATTAAAGCAATATGTTGTTGGCCATATGGTTATTCTCTGGCTAAACTCTCCGCCCATGCATGGACAGAGCAGGGAGTGCAGCAAATTAAAAAAAGCCTAGGGTTACCAGCACAGATCCAGCAGGATTATTACAACATTCTGTCAGAGCAGAGTGGTACAATCTTTCATTGCATAATGGATTAAATGGACATTTAAAGACTTTGATGTACGATATCAAGTTGATAAATCATAAACAAGGCATGGAAGAAATGAATTCCAAACTGGCAATCGATTGTATCAGAGAACAGAACAAGAGACAGATGCAGAGAAAATTGGAGCTGGGGATGGAGGATGTTGTTAACTGCAGCTTGAATCCATGCCATAGAAAGGCAGCTAAGGGAATAAATATATGGACGACTTACAGTAAATAGGACCACTCTGATATGCATCTGAATTGTATTGGCAGACTTCATGATCAGCTGAGCGTCAACCGATAGAAAATCTGACTCATGTGATCTGACAGAACCTGCCTTGATAACAATCCCCCCACACCTTAAGTCTTTCTCAAAGACCAGTTTCTTAGTAAGCAAACAACATTCAGTGAGTTCATTCTAAGGAACATTAGTATCTATTATTTTTCATACTGACAATAGGTCAACGATATATATGGTGCCAATTTTCAATAAATAAAAGGAAACGGACATAAGGCTATCTGCAGGTTCAGTTGGCATAGCACTTGCTGGCTCTACACTGGGGTCTGCACTTGTGACTGTTTTAGCTAGCTAACATTACCAGGATCTGCTGGTCTTACTGATGAATGAGAATTGTACCTGAATGCAAATAAAAACCTATCTGATACATCAATTAATATGGCTTAAAACAGAAACAGTACAAAGTAATGGTAGGCTATCAGCTAAGTTTACAGACTAGTAATGTCAAAGTTTTTGCAAATAATTGAAGAATAAAACAATGAACTAGAGTTAATGAATGACTTCTCAAAATAATAAAATGGAATAAGACAAATGATCAATTAAATAAATGAAATCAACTTTGATTGACATCTAAATGCTCGCCATAAATATCACTCTAGCGCCATCTAGCTTGAAAATTATGAAATTATCACAGTTGAATGCTTTTCCGATCGCAAAATTTAGTATAAAATATGAAAGATATTTTCACCCAAGAAATTGGAAGTAAACATATGAGCATATTTCTCTAAATGCGCACAATTTGGACTAAAAGATCTAATGGTTATTGTTTATTGAAGAATTGACATTATTCAACAGAGCTTGCGTGGACAGGTATGTAATTAATACGGTACATTCTTTTTATATTTTATAAATATATAAAGACAATCTTTTTTTTAAAAAGATTGTCTGGAAATTCATAAAAACTTATCTAATCAAAAACACAGAGATCCAAATAACACAGAGAATCGCCTTCTTTACTGTGAAACATTAAAACAATACAAATATACACACACCAAAAAAGCACAATACACCCAAAAGTGATACAAGTTATTAAATACAAACTGATTTTGGGACAATTGGAACAACCTGAAAAAACTAAACAGGAAGAAATGGCAATCCAAAACTGAGAAATATGGGAAACCCATTTCAAAACATTATCTAATCAAGTAGACACTGGCACAAATTGTAAGCAAAATCAAATAGCTAAACAATTGGATGTACTAGAATTGGAAATCAAAGATAATCAAAACCCATTAGAACTTCCTATTACTAAAAAGGAACTTAAAGACAGAATTAAAACTCTAAATCCCCCCCCACCCATAAAAAAATAAGTAAAAATAATTCTGGACCTGATGGGATATTGAATGAAATGTTAAAATTTACCAGAACTAAATTCCAATCAGCCATTCTAAAATTATTCAATGTGATTCTAAGTGTAGGTTACTTCCCTGACATCAAGGACTGGTGACACCCATCTTTAAATATTGAGATACATTTGATCAGAATAATCACAGAGGCATTTGTGTGAGTAACAACCTGGGGAAATATCTTGTAGTATAATTAATTCAAGACTTTTGGACTTCATTACAACACACATTGTCTTGAGCATAAGACAAATTGGATTTATACCAAATTATCATCAGGGAGGTGGAAAGAGTACTGAAAAATCATACTCAAGTAGAAATACTGTTAATTCCCAAATAATGTAGTGTGAGTAGACTAAAAGTAGCTGTCCTAAAAACTAAATAAGTAAGAGCAAAAGAGTACCTCATCTAAAAGTACTCATGAGTAGTGAATATTGAGTACTGAGTTGCAAAACCTATGACCCATTATAATGAACACTGTATGTCAACTTTTAAAATATATCACATCACTATGATAAACATTAGGGATGTGCACGACAAGTCAAATATTTGAATATTCCTTATGCAATAATAATACGAATAGTAAAAATATTATTTGAAATTCACAAAGTTGTGCTTTGCTGGCCATATATTCTGTACAGTGTGATGCATGTTCAATCCTGAACACACAAACTAAAACTGGCAGTTATAACAGAATACACTGGGTGGCGCTGTTGAGTGTGGACACATGTTGATCACATTTGTTGAACAAACTGTTCTGTCAGTACATTCAGATGGACACCAAAAAGCGAGTTATTGCGAGAACGTGGCTTACTGTGAGAAAGCTGGGTTCCTGTTTAAATATACTGGAAAAGCAGTGTACACTTTACTCTTGTGTATGTGCAGCTCGTCAGAAAGCAGCATCCCCGTAGCAACGTAATCCCCACCACGCTTCTTTTAACAACAAACATTGCATCTGAGAAAGATTTTGCTAGCTGAGTTAAGGGACATTCCATCAGTTGAACTGGTGTTTACAAATGAGTATAGTTTACTGAGCACGTGGATATGCTTGTTTATCTCAACAAAAAAGTATGTACAATGTAAACATAACTATTATATGTCAAGTGTTTATATTTGTCCTGTATGTTAACTGCGTCAGTCTGCTTCATTAGCGGTTTCTTTTCCTTCACTTTGCATGAGTTTAAATGCTTTCATTCTATTCTTTTTTTCTTTTCATGTATTGCTTGTTTAATTTTTTATTTTTTTTTAAACACAGGACATGATAAGCTTGTTTTGAATATAATTTGAAGCTTGTTTTTTTAATGGTGATGCAAACTTCATGACTAAAAAAAGTAATTTTACAAAGTTTCTTTCTCATTAATTACCTTCATTTAAATAATAAAATATTAGAATATGCATTTTTTTATTATCTTAAATATTCGAATACCAAATTATCGATGAATGCCCATCCCTAATACACACTAAATAAATCTGATTCCAATAAAATAAAAGGGAGACATGATAACAGAAATTAAGATTAAAGAAGTTTTTTTTCAATACACTGATCACCATTTTAAATCGTAATGTATGAAACAATTACATTAAAATCAGTTTATGTGTAGGGTCTAAATTTCCCTTAATACCGACAGAGCGTTATTGCTGTGCATAAAATATGTTCAAACAATGCAAGCAGGGCTGGACTGGTAATCTGGGCATTTTCCCAGTGGGCCGACGCACTTTTGGGCCAATCAGGGGTGGAATGGCCATAGGGAGAACTGAGCAGGCCGGTGGTTCGGCCGCAAAGCGTGCAACAAAGAGCCACTGCTTTATGCAGAACGGACCACAAAACAGCACCGCAATATGCAGAATAGAAAAGAGAACAATTTAAAAAGAATTTATAGCAAACAATTACTTAAATATTGAGCTGTTTCTCACCCACACCTGTCATATCAATTCTGAAGTCATGGATTAAACCACTGGAGTTGTATATATTACTTTTATGCTGCTTTTATGTTCTTTTTGGTGCTTCAAAGTTCTGGTCACCATTCACTTAAAACTGAATGGACCTACAGATCTGAAATATTCTTCTAAAAATCTTCATTTGTGCTCTGCAGAAAGAAAGTAATACACATCTGGGATGGCATGAGGGTGAGGAAATAAGATCATTTATATTTTTGTGTGAACTATTTCTTTAAGTAGCACATGGGGGCCACATTGTCCTCCTGTTGAGATACAATGTTCAACATTGATTTAGTTCTTGTATCTTTTTAAGCCCATCAATGGTTGTGATCTCATTATAATGCATGATGCACAATTTTCTGAATTTTGTGACTGGTGGAATGATCTGCTGAAATATTATCTACAAATGCTGATATTTATAAAGGCTAAGCATAATTATAAATTATTGTATCATCTCTACTTTCCTGGTAATTTACTATACCAATGAACACTCTACTCTCTACATCTGGGGTTGTTATTATAAAAAACAAACAATATTTTAAAAAATGTATTATTAAAAAATATAAATTTTAATTATTTAAATTAATACTTTTAAAGCTACTAAAGTTATAAGGCCAGAGAAGTGAGTGATGTTCGCGTTTCCTTGTTATTGTTGTTTGATTAATATCCTTTATATGACAGCCTGGACAGTGCTCAATTCACGTACATACTTCAAGTCTGACATTTTGATACAAATACGCTTATTGTCCCACTGTTCAAAGTTCACTTTAGGCATAAACGACTGCGTTTACATTAAACCTCACCAAGATGGGCATTGGCGGAATTATAAAGTGTATTTGATCATTTAGGCGGGAACCCGCATTAGCGCTCTCGGAGCACAAGCGCATGTAAACAAACATTAGCCGCCTGTCAATCAAACAGTGCGCAGTTACAGAGTTCAGGAAATAAAAAGTCAGTAGCCTAGTTTCCATCCACATTTGCCGCCTTCTGACCGTTTCAATTCAAATGTCCTTTTATCGATAATGGGTGCGTGATGACGTCATGCCTAAATAAACACTTTGTCGCAGAAGTTTTGATTTAGCGCAAAAGAAATCTGCCCTGAAGCCGTTTTCATTCAGAAATGTGTGCTTATCGCTAATTCGCCTCCCAGATGTCCCTATTTTTTTTTCCTTCGAAATTTTGGTAAAATGGGGAGAGTATTGAGACAATTCATTTAAATTAGCCAGTTTACAAACATTTTAATTTCACAAATAAAAGCAATCAGAAGAGGAATTACAATCAAAATGGAACAGTTGTCCTTCTGATAGGTCTGTAATCTGATGTTGCACCTATCGCAGGTTGGCACCAGTTCCGACCCGAAAGTGAATCATCATGCCCCTGTTCAAGCTGGCAACCTGCACCAAGTAGTGGGTAAACTTTCAGACTTAGTATAGGACCATCAATCAATGTGTATATGCAGTGTGCACGGCTATTAAAGAAAAAAAAAATATGCTGTGTTATATTAGGGTTTACATATGATACATTCCTGATATTCAGTATTTTTCAATATTCAATTTTGTATTTTTTTTTATTCAATATCATCTAATCAAAAGCACTGCCATCACAACTGCATTATATTTCTCCAGCAACTTTTACCAACTGAACTTGATTATCATCTAAAATTTCTGAAATAATTTTCTGAAAGTGAACACATTGGACAAATAGTTCTGACATGTTTATAGTCTTGGAAAAATTGTAGAACATTCTGAGAATGTCATTCAGCCAACTGTTTTCGTCTACAGAACAGGGTAAGGCTAATTTAAGTTTGAATGTCTACAGCAGAATATGGAGCAATAAAAAAAAACCCTGCATCGTTCCTTCTTCCTACGGGATTGAGGACAATGCGGCCAGCGATGGAGGCGACTTGGGGATGGCAGAGGCTCCTGTGGCATATGGCATCCTCAGCAGCGGTCACACCGCTCGGGTTGATGCATATGAAGCTTCAGACATGAGTCCCGAGGTACGAATGGCGCCGTGGTATAAATCATGTGGCTATCATGCCTGCCTGTTGCCACCTCTTCAGATTTTGGAAAGACCTTGTGTTCCTGCGGACTGGAATGGTTAAGACTGATGCCTCCAGGCTGCTTGTTCCTGAACAGGACCACACCTGTGTTGGCACGTCAACTGCATTGAGTTGCTGGCAGTATAGATTGCCCTGTGGAGGCTATTGCTGTTGTCTAGGGCAAGCACATTTGTATCCAGACGGACAGCATGGCCAAGGCAGTTTTACACTCTCGTCGCATGTCACAACTTGCCCGTCGCCTCCTTCTCTGGCGTCAGCACCAACTAGGGCTACTCACTTCCCCGGCAACCCCGACACATTATCACGGTAGGTGATGCTCAGGGGAGAGTGGAGACTCCACCCCCAGGTGGTCAAGCTGATTTGAAGTCGATTCGGCAAGCACAGGTAGATCTGTTTGCTTTCCGAGAATCCTCCCACTGCTCTCTCTGGTATGCCCTGATGGGAGCTCCCCTCAGAACAGACGTCACTGGCACACAGCTGGCCCCGGGGGCTGCACAAATGCTTTTCTACTCAGTGAGCCTACTTGCATAGACCTTGTGCAAGGTCGGGGAGGATGAGGAACAAATTGGCCCACCCAGACTTGGTTCTCTGACCTCATGCTCCTTGCGACAGCACCCCCCTGGCCAATTCTCCTGAGGAAGGATCTTCTGGCACCCGTGCCCAGACCTCTGGAATTTCCACATCTGGTCCCTGGATGGGAAGCAGAAGACTTAAGTGGTCTACCACCCGCAGTGGTAAACAAGATTGCTCAGGCCGGGGCTTCTTCTACAAGGCAGCTGTATACCCTGAAGTGGCATATGTTCGCTAAGTGGTGTTCTTCCTGACGCTAAGACCCCCAGAGATGCACAGTCGGATCAGTGCTTTCCTTCCTGCAGGAAAAACGTTGTTTTAGCCACTATCAGTGCACCACGATGCAGCAGATGGTAAGTTTTTAGGGAAGCATGACTTGAACATCAGGTTCCTGAGAGGTATGTGGAGGTTGAATCCTCCTAGGCCATGCCTCTTCCCTCATGGGACCTCTCCGTGGTTCTCTGGGCCTTTGGAGAGTCCCGTTCGAGCCCTAGAGACAGTCGAGTTAAAGGCCATCTCATTAAAGACCGCCCTTCTGACTGCGCTCACTTCCATTCTGAACTTGCGTGCTTTGCACATCTATTTGTATCACACGCAGAACTCTAGATCCTATGAGTAGCTCTTTGTCTGCTTTGGTGGACAGCGGAAAGGGAGCGTGCCCGCCCCTTCGGATAATATGAGCACACTCTACAAGGAGACTGGCATCCTCATGGGCACTGGCTAATTGCACCTCTCTTGCAGTCATCTGCAGAGCAGCGGGCTGGGCAACACCCAATACCTTCAAGATTTTACAATCACTGGGTTGAGCCGGTTTCTTCCCGTGTTCTTTCGGGTGCGAACAGGTACATTTCGTAATGCGGGGAAGCTGGCTCGGTGTACTGCTTGCATATAGTGCCTTTCCTCTCCACGAGGTGAAGCTGTGTGCTCTTCTCTCCCACACGTGTTCACAATCCGTGAACCCTGGATGTCCTTCCTCCTAGCCCTCTGGCTCATGAATTCAGCAGAATAATTAGTAGTCGGACCCAGTATGTGTGCTAACATGCCCTGTACTGCGGTACGTGCTCCACAGGTGTCGGATACCCCAGTAACCTCCTGAAATGTATCTTCTGCTGCACGTTCTCCCTTCAGTTGACCCACGTCTCCTTTGGGCAGAGCTCTCTCTGCCCTGGTCGTTGTGTTTGTAGAGCTCCCTGAAAGAATAGGAAAGGAAAAGAACACCTTCCCATTTAATGAGTATTAAAAGGCCCCAGCCAAATTTAA
Source organism: Moxostoma hubbsi (assembly GCA_032164185.1). NCBI lineage: Eukaryota > Metazoa > Chordata > Actinopteri > Cypriniformes > Catostomidae > Moxostoma > Moxostoma hubbsi. Next base: position 19,724,266 of record JAVLUX010000015.1, read on the forward strand.
TACTCTGTGGAGAGACAAAATTAGAGAGAACAGCTGGCTCGGCTTGCTCACATACTATATATCTCTTCTTTACACTTTTTACAATTCCTTTTTTTATTGTATATTATTGTTTTCTTTAACTGCATGTATGTGTGTAAATGTTTATGTATGTATGAGATGTGACCTAGGCCAAGAAAAAAAAAAAATATATGTTTTTTGGAGGGAAAAAAAAAACTGTTGAAAGGAAAGCGGAAAAGAAAACATAGAGGCAGGTTTCCAATCTTCTTTTACTGAGTGATGAATATTTCCAATCTGGCTTGCTTTGCCCTTTCGGAAATCCAACCCAGAGTATTCACCAAATGAATTTGGAGTATGCTTTCGACTGTGAAAGTGTCTGCAAGTCTAGACACTTTTTGTACAAACTAGTCAAACTCGTTTTATGCGTTCCATCACTCTGCCCCCTTTGAGTGGCTAAAGCCAGATCACCAGTCCCTCCATTTCTCTCTCTCTCTCTCTCTCTCTCTCTCTCTCTCTCTCTCTCTCTCTCTATCTATCTATCTATCTATCTATCTCTCTCTTACACAGTGTCTCTCTCCCTTCGTTCTTTGCTCAGAGACTTCTCAGCCATAATTATAATCATGCATAAATACCCCCCCCCACCCCACCTGCTCCCCCTCCCCCCTTTAATCTGAGATAAAAAAGAGCAGACAGACTCCTCCTCCTTTCTCTCTCTCTCTCTCTCTCTCTCTCTCTCTCTCTCTCTCTCTCTCTCTCTCTCACTCTCTCTCTCTCTATTTCCTCCTGTCTCCCTTGCTCGTGTTCTTGCTCTCTGGACTTCTCGTGTGTTGCTCTGATGGAAATGTGGCGAATCTTTGTGTTTCTCTCTCTTGTGGTCCAGCCCAGTTCAGCTGAAGAAGGTATGAAACTTATTTTGCTCCCCTGGTGCACTTGGCCCCGCTGTGTGTTTGTGTGTGTGTGTGTGTGTGTGTGTGTATGTTTGGGGATTTATATGCTGGCTGTCCTGTCTGGCAATGTGTTGCCATCTGGCATTTATGCAAGTCTATGCGTGCATGTCTTTCCAAAGTATTCAAAATGAGTTTGTATGTCTGTTTGTGTTTCTGATACTTCACCTTCATAAACATTGGCACACAGCTGGAGTGTGTGTGTGTGTGTGTGTGTGTGTCTCAGGATCTACAGTATACAGACCCTCATACTGTATAATGAGTGCATATGTTTATGAGATGTTACTGTGAATTGAAGAGCTCTCTATGGACCCTGCCAAGCTGTGTTCACTCTTAACAAAAGAGTGTAGAACAGAGCCAGCGGAGGGGTGAATAATTTGTTGTGCAACCTTTGTCTCTCTCTGACCCAAGTGAGACCCCCCCCCCCCCCCCCCCAACTTTCTGCCCCCTTTTCTGATATAATAACTGTTATAATGGCCCTCCACCAATCCCCAAGCAACATTCAGCCATGCAACAATACAGACACCCTACTCACTTCACTGTACATCTGTGTAGCCTTTCATTGGTGTTTGCTCTTTCTCTCTTTCAATTATGTGCCATTTTTCAATTCGCTAAATGGTGTTTTCAGTCAATGTGTTGCAGACAGACATAAGCAGTTTAAATAGATGGATTGATGAAATTGGCATCTCATATTGAGCTCTTTGTGAAAAATCTGAGCGAGCTCTCAGTGATTCATTTTTGTGTTTGTTTGTGTGCGTGTGTGGTATTTGAATGCCAGTCTGTTGGAACGTGTTGTCTCACAGAAGCTTGTATTTGACACAGTTATTTATTTGTTTATTTATTCTAACTTTATCTGAATCTGCCATTGTGCCTTGCAACAATGTCTATTTGTATGCAAAAATGGTAAACAGTAGGGTGTATGGAAATGTTTGTGTATGGTATTATGTGTGTATTTCGTATGTGTGTCTCGTTTTAAAGCCTACATTTTTTATATACTTTTGCTTTCACTGCTATTGCACTGTGTGCGTATGTGACATATTGTACAAAACATTAAACTTTCTACCTGATTTCTTCCTGTTTCGACATGATCTCTCCCTTAAAAAAATGTTGTTGGTGTAACTTGATGTATTTAGATTGATTTAGTTATGTTAAATCATATTTTTCACTTGAATTAAACCATTCAATATTTCAGTATACCCATTGGTCCCATAAAATAAGCTCTTATTATTCAAGGCAAGTACACATAGGCGTTCCCTAAAACCCATACCTTACATCACATTTAACTAGTTCCACAGCCATCCCCTCAGGCCCATAACTGTAAACTAATGCAGCAAACATCTTTACCTGCCCTCCTATAGCAAAGACCTACAACCTTCATCACCTTTAATTAGCACTATAGCATTCACATAGACCTTGCCTGGCTGTTCACATAGTGCCTCCTGGCTTCAATATCTCTGTAAGGCAATTTACAGTCTGCAACTGAAGACACCTTTTCTGGGCTCATTAGATACTTCAGACTAGTGGTTCTCAACTGGTTTGCTTCAGGAGTGATGACTCAAGTGGTGACCTAATAAAGTACCAAAAATGTTTATTTTACAAAAGTAAACAAGAGTCAAGTATTGAAATGCATCTATTGGTTCAATATTGGCTTCTAAATGTTTATTGAATTTTGATGGATTTCCACTCTCTGTAGCCAATAATTCACAGTGCAAATCAAACTGTGGCTAGCACAAACCACACTTATCATTGTTGCAAGTGAACCTGTATTTAATGTTACTGTACCTTGCATAATTTTGTATAGGGTTTACGAGGATGAGGGCATGCCACAAAACCTAAATTTGGCTAGCTACTATGGTCGCTGAGTGGTGCACAACACAACCAAATTAACAAAACAAATAAAAGCTGAAAACAAAATGGAAATGAGCCACAACACATCGGAAAAGCCACAGCACAACGGAAATCAGCTACAACACAATGAAATAAGTAGCACAACAAAATTAATAAGACACATCACAGCAAAATTATAGAAAAATAAATAGTTATACAAACACTGTACTTATTTGTCCTTTAGTGCTCTGGCCCATACCTGATTGGGTTTCTACCACAACTCTTGCTCGAATCCGTAATGCAATGATGCGAAAATGACATCACAATGAAATAAGTAGCACAACAAAATTAATAAGACACATCACAGCAAAATTATAAAAAAAAAAAAAAATAGTTATACAAACACTGTACTTATTTGTCCTTTAGTGGTCTGGCCCATACCTGATTGGGTTTCTACCACAACTCTTGCTCGAATCCATAATGCAATGATGCGAAAGTGACATCACAATCCCTGCAGCTACTCTTACTTACAGTAGGTGTCCTCCTCCCATGAAAATGGACTGTATGCAGGCTGTAGCCCACACTTGGATGGCGACGCGCTCAGAAGAAATGCTCAATTCCCTGGTCAATGCTCTCTTGTGACATGTTATCCGGGGAACTCTTCTAGTGTCTTACAGAGGGACAAGCAGCTCTCTGCATCTTCCGAGCAGTACCACAATCTCTCATGCACTGAGTCAGACTGCCACATGTCTTAAAATATAGTGCTTAAAATATATTTATTTTCTGGTATTTTCACTGTGCTGTGGCTTAATTGTGTTACATTATGGCTTAATCCATTGTGTTGTGGCTTCTTTGCATTGTGTTTTTTCAGCTTTAATTTGCTTTGCTAATGTGGTTGTGTTTTGCAATTCTTGGACACCATAAGTTTCTACCAAGTAACAGACAAATTTGCACCAGAATTCAGTAGAGTTTGATTGGACACAGCCTTTGGTGTTCACAAGGCATCATTTCCAGCTTAACCAGCAAGCCATCCTTGGTCAACCAGCTTCATCAGAAAGGCCATGCAGGTTGACCGCATTTTTACTGGTGAATAACATGGCTATGACAGTCTACTAGCTAGACCAGCACCAAACCTGCATAAACTACTCAGACCAACAAGAAAGTTCATGCTGGTCTTTTCAGACATTATTCTCTGACAACGGTTCTCTGACAATGTGAGGCAAGTTTGAGAACTCTTTAAAACACAACCCAACTCCATTTCTACTCAGAGAGAGAGAAATAAAGAGAGTTTATACCTGGTTGAGTGCTGTCAGTCTGGACTGAAGTCAACAACATAAGGTCAAACCCTGAGGTCTGGTTATAAAAATTACTGAACACAACTTTAGTGGTAATTAGCCATCACTTGACTCTGCAGGGGTGTTGTGTTGAAATGGAGTGTGTGTGTGAGGACACAGCAGGGTGTTGCTAGCTGAGTGAAACAGAATGATTTAAAAGCCCCACATTCTGTTAAAAGCTGCTTTTACACCCACGTCCATGTAAAAAAGGGAGCTGTGAAGGAGGAGAAGAGGATGAAGAGGTGCATGGAGAGAGATTTTATTTCATGTCTCACACAGGGCCATGAAAAGGTCCCTCAGGCAGCACGGCTTGAGCGTCACTGTACTTGCTTTTCTCATTTCTAGGTCTATTTCATGTCCAGTTCTTATTGGGTTGGATATATGTCTGTGTGTAGTTAGCATGTGTGTGTGTGTGTGTGTGTGTGTGTGTGTGTAATCATCTCGCAAGGTCTCTTGCTGTCAGTGTATTGAGTCACGCAGCTCAGTTTGCCTAGATGAGGGATATGTACTCAACCTAGTCCAAACAGTTGCCCCAGGACAAACCACATCACCCTGCTCTCCTCCACTCCCATCTTTTGCTAGCCCCCTCCCCCCGACAATGACAACCCTTATGATAACTCAACTCACACATTCACTAACTCACATAAAGAATGGCCACTATCAATATAACAAGGGAGAGGACATACAGGATCCAGGTTTGAGTCATGAAGGCTGTTCGAATAATATAGGAAGGAAAGTTGACACTAAACTATTTAAACTCAAACTATTCAAATAACATAGCCAATAGGCTACACTGTTATATGTGAAAACTTAAAGACCCCATGAAATCTAAATGAGTTTTGTGGCTTTTAGTCTGTAAGCATTGACAGCTAGTGTACTCATAAAAGTGAACAAAATTAACTTTCAGCAGATATCAGCATTTAAAATGTAGAGTTCTTCAGTTAAAACAGAACAAAAATATTGATGACTCATCTTGCACTTATTCATTTTGTCTAATCAAAATTGGAATGCCCAATCGGAGTGGTGGTGGTGGTGTAGTGGTCTAAAGCACAAAACTGGTAATCAGAAGATCGCCGGTTTGATCCCCACAGCCACCACCACTGTGTCCTTGAGCAAGGCACTTAACTCCAGGTTGCTCTGGGGGGATTGTCCCTGTAATAAGGGCTCTGTAAGTCACTTTGGATAAAAGTGTCTGCCAAATGCATAAATGTAAATGTAAATGCAATCGCCAACGGATGTAGAATGGAAGTCCCGCCTTACAGTTAAAAGAAACAATCTTTTTTGGCATCACCTGTTTTTTAAGTGTTTTTAGCTAAATCTGAGGTAAAGAAGCACAATTTATGAAACCAATGTTGTCAGACTTAATTTCGGTAGTGATAGGAGCTGCACTTGCATGCTATTTGTTTACATGGAAAATGGCTGCCTTGGAACATGTGCAAAGATGGCTGCCAAGTGAACTGGCATCCTACCTCTCTATACAGCTGCATTTTCCAGTTTTAGGATGCAGCCTAGCAATAGCAACCCTGTGTCCTAATTTGCATACTTCCCAACTATATAATATGCTAAAATATCACATCAATTTAGCAGTATGTTTGAATACTCCTCAATATTCAAAAAACAGTAGTAATAAATCATAAAAACTCTGATGACTTACTACAACTGCCAAGATTCTGAAATGCAAATCCTGAGGAGTTTAGGAGATGTCAGATTCAAAACGCTGAAATTTATTTTTCAGAGACCCGCTAATTAGGCAGTTTTTTTTAACTGTAAGTGATATAAACTGGTGAGTCAAAACATTATGACCACTCACAGGTGAATCAAAGAACATTGATCATCTCCTAACAAGGCCACATGTCAAGGTCTGGGTAGATTAGATTAGAAGCGAACATTTCTCATAGTCAACATGTTAAATGCAGTAGAAATGCAAGAAAATTCAGAAAATTGTGCATCATGCATTATAATGAGATCACAACCATTGATGGGCTTAAAAAGATACAAGAACTAAATCAATGTTGAACATTGTATCTCAACAGGAGGACAATGTGGCCCCCATGTGCTACTTAAAGAAATAGTTCACACAAAAATATAAATGATCTTATTTCCTCACCCTCATGCCATCCCAGATGTGTATTACTTTCTTTCTGCAGAGCACAAATGAAGATTTTTAGAAGAATATTTCAGATCTGTAGGTCCATTCAGTTTTAAGTGAATGGTGACCAGAACTTTGAAGCACCAAAAAGAACATAAAAGCAGCATAAAAGTAATATATACAACTCCAGTGGTTTAATCCATGACTTCAGAATTGATATGACAGGTGTGGGTGAGAAACAGCTCAATATTTAAGTAATTGTTTGCTATAAATTCTTTTTAAATTGTTCTCTTTTCTATTCTGCATATTGCGGTGCTGTTTTGTGGTCCGTTCTGCATAAAGCAGTGGCTCTTTGTTGCACGCTTTGCGGCCGAACCACCGGCCTGCTCAGTTCTCCCTATGGCCATTCCACCCCTGATTGGCCCAAAAGTGCGTCGGCCCACTGGGAAAATGCCCAGATTACCAGTCCAGCCCTGCTTGCATTGTTTGAACATATTTTATGCACAGCAATAACGCTCTGTCGGTATTAAGGGAAATTTAGACCCTACACATAAACTGATTTTAATGTAATTGTTTCATACACTTCCACGTTGAATGAAGAAATTATGATGAACGGTGGTGTTCATAGACTCCATGGTTGAGGTAGTTGCACATGGCTTGATGTGTTGAGGCCTGCCAGCCTGCAGCCTCAGGGTCAGAGCGGGAACGTCCCGGTCCCACACAAACAGCAGAAGAGAGTCAGGGGAAAGAGGAAGAGGCGGGACGTGTCTTTTATCTTCTGCAGGAGGTCCCTCCTCTCGAGTCTGGCTTGACCAACGAGAAAGGGGCAATTTCCAAGCAGGAAATGTTCCTTTGTTTGGAAGCTGACTCATTTGCATGATTGGGGTTAGTTTAGGCCCCTTTATGCTCTGATTAATATAGCAGGCATATGATGCCTGCTGTCAGAATTATATAAATACCATTGTGCAGGATGTCACACAAGGATTCATTTGGTAGGACACATGATGCTAAATAATTTTACATTAGCTGTTAGTCCTGCCATAAGTCTTGCATAAAACAGTATACAGTACAAAAAACACTTTACAAGACGGTAATGATCCTATACACAATGTCCTGGGGATACACATGTGAATTTATAGACAGTTTGTCTATAATTTAATGAAGTAAAGTTTGTTGTTCTGGGCTTTGAGTCCATTTCCTATGGGGGAAAGATTGCTCTGGTATGTAGCTAACTTCCCCTGCTTGGAATGTCACTGGGGGTCCACTCTTTGCTGGTGCAGTTGCAGCAAAGACAGTGTAAAGGCTTGATAATGATCAGTGGGGGAGCAGACATAACGCAGTTGGCTTGGACCTTCTTGAACCATTGCTTGTTACAATCTTGAGACGTCTGTTGGCTTATTCATTAAATAATGAATAACTGTATGTCTGATTGGTCCTGATGCTACATTACCTACCGACAGTGGTCCGAGGATGGATAGACCACAAAACCGACAGGGTGTTGTGTGCACAGGGCTCGTCGATGCATAAGAGCAACGAAGGCAATCCAGTCTGGTCCGAACCGACAGAAGGACTACTGTGGCACAAGTGAGAAAATGTTATTGTTAATGTAAATGTTATATGTCTGGGAATGTATAAGCTATTTGCACCTGACCTGACTCTTTAAAATTACTTTCATTGGTGTAACCAAATGCAGTCAAGCTGATTCAGTCCTATTAAATAATATTTAAATAATATTGTTACCATACGAAGCCTATTTACCTTAAAATATACAAAACCAAAACATTATTATAGTGTAGATTACAGAGCAAAATTGGAAATTTTGTATGGTCTTATACATTTGCCCTATGGCACTAACTTTCTGGATGCACAGCGTTCATCTGAATAGCCCAATGTACTTTAGAAAAAAAGAGTGGAGATGTCAACCCACAAAGAGCAAAGATGGCAGAACATGCTGAGCTGCTTGTTACTGTATGTTCCATGATTCACCCTCCAAGGTGAATGCAAGGGAAGATTTTTGCAAATGCATTTTGTGCAGCTCAGTTTGACTAACATGGTTAAATAAAGGCAGGGTAAAAAAAGAAAAGAAAAATAAAAAAAGAGAAAAGAATACTTTATTGTCCCCTGGTGAACTGGTGGCTGCACAGGTCAAGCCACCGATGAGATCTAGCTGAAAAATACAGCATGCCCCTAGGGCCAAATCAAAGCTGTCCAGGTCTGCATCTGCAGGCTACAGAAAAGAAGGGTGCTGCCAGTGCCCTGGTGAGACATAAGCAGTGTTATTTACAGACCAGCTAACAAATGTATGCCCTTTAAACATTTTCCAATAGTTACATTGTGGTTGTGGGAATCTGAAAATCTCTAATTTTAGTAGATATCACATTTCACTATTGTACCTGCCCACTGTGTACTTGTTTTTGTCCACTTTGAGTTTGTCCAGAATTTTAGTTTAAAGGACATTAGAACAATAATGTACTATGAAGTGTTCTCCAAAAAAATGTGAGAACTTTTATCGAATAATGTAATAAGAATATTCCGTTTACATAATTTTAGAAACATTTGTTCCTAACCTTTACATAACGCTAGCCAAAGTAGTTGGAACATTTCTTAATAGACCACAGACCAGCTTAAATTCAACCTAGCCCCAAAATGAGGAGTTCTGATTATATACACTGACATGCTTGAATTTAAAGCTGGAATTATGTTAATCCCTGTCTCTCTCTCTCTTTCCATCTCTGTAGTTTGTTGGTGATGAGGGAGTGACTGCAGGTTTGTTTGTTTGTGTAGGTTTAGGGGATAGAATATATAGTTTTTACAGTATAAAAATCAGCATAATGAGAGGTACACTAACATGTGTGTGTGTGTGTGTGTGTGTGTGTGTGTGTGTGTGTGTGTGTGTGTGTGTGTGTGTGTGTGTGTGTGTGTGTGATGGTTTTTGTGGTTTATGAGGATATTTGTTTTAGATTACACACTAGCAATTACAAGGGTGTTATGCTATCAATGTGGTTTATGAGGATCCCCCAGTGTCCCTGTAGTTCAATTGTCTTAAAATTGAAAATAAAATGTAAAAATACCATAAGGTTTCTGTGAGGGTTAGGTTTAGGGGTAGGGGTAGGGTGACTGTGTGTACATAAAGACATCTGGTGCATATAAAGGAGAAGCTGCCAAAGTTACATACATAAACAAGCACACATGAACATACTGCAACCAAAAGGAAACTGTGGAGTCAGTGACACATTTCCTCTGTCATGACCCTCTGGCTATAAGTGTGCTGAATGTTTTTTTGCACTAATATATTTAGAAAGTCTAGTTGTTATCAAATGCATTTGTATACATTAAATTGTGGACATATATGTCTGAGCCCATGTCAAAAATCTGGGATTCAAATTCTAATTTCACCTGAAAATAAACTAAGTTTTAGGATTTTGAAAAATGTAAAACAAAGTCATGTTTTGATGTAAAATTAATAAGAAATATTAAGATTGCAATTTTTTTTTTTTTTTTTTTGGTAACTAATGAAATACTTTCAGTATTTGTTTAAATATTCATTAAAAAATGTACTCTAATTGTTAAGCTTTATTAAATTAGAAAAACATTTTACAAGTGGACTCAGCCCCACTGTACAATGAGTATCATACATGTATATGTTGTGTACAAATATGATTGTCAATTGTGGAGTAGGTATAGTCAAGTTAAAGTCCTGTGATGTGTGAATGAGACTATCCTGTAAAGGTGTTGGAGTAGAAAACTCTACCTTCAATATTACAGCAGGATTAATGTTGTAGCGAGTTGTCTCAAGCAGGACTGTCTAATGAAGCATGAACTGTGGCACTGTGTGTTAACACTTCTGGGAACCAAGAAAGCAACATACACACTCAGAGTCTCCATATAAAAGACAGAAAGCATTAGCCTTTCACAAGCAAGCCCACACCCCAGAGTGAGGGCAAATTTTTGAGCACTCAAGTGAACACAATTCACAGAGGCACAGCACTGTTAATGCTGGACGCTCACACATCATTCTAAAACCTAGCACATAAAGATAATGTTTATTAAAGGAAAGTTTTTTTACATATATAAATCTATTATATGCATGCTGCACAGAATTATACAAAGGTCAAAAAAAATTTGAGACAAAATAAAGCAAAACTAAACAAAAAAAATAACTTTAAAGGTATTGTTCACCCAAAAACATTAGAACACTAGAAATCGACACAGTGATTCCCAATAGTCATGTATCCTGAAATTAACCCCATTCTGCAAAATTTTTGACAAGTATCAACTCCCATCAAACACTTTTGTATCAATTCAAAGTGTTCACCTTTCCCTGTGATGCTATTGATCTCCGAGACACAAGATCTGGTCCTGTGTAAACTAAGAATTAATCGTGTTCACTCCGAGACTCAGGTTCTGGTCCCATGAAAACCAGGAAGTAATTGTGTTCACTCTAAAATGTGGCTTCTGGTCCTGCGGAAATCAGGAATCCTTTTCATGCTTAGAGGTTTTCAGGTTTCATGCTTTTCAGGTTATCATCCTGTGGAAACAAGGAAGCAATCGTTTTCACTCCTAGACATGGGTTCTGGTCCCAAGAAAATCAGGAAGTAATTGTGTTCACTTCGAAACACGGCTTATGGTCCTGTGAAAACCATTATGTAATCGTGTTCACTCTGAAACACGGCTTCTGGTCCTTTGGAAACCAGGATGTAATCGCGTTCACTCCAAGACAGGTTCTGGTCCCGTAGAAACCTAGAAGTAATCACTCACTCTAAGTCACGGGTTCTGGTCCTGTGGAAATCAGGAGGTAATGGCGTTCACTCCGAGACATGGGCTCTAGTCCCATGTAAACCAGGAAGTAATAATGCTCCCTCTGAGACAGGATTCTGGTCCTATGTAAACCAGGAAGTAAATTAATTCACTTAGAGAAATGGATTTTGGTCCCATGGAAACCAGGAAGTACGGGGTTCCCCCTTGAAGGCTTTCACCCCTGAATGATTTTGCTGTCCAAAAAGGGACATGACATGACCCCTCCTCCCCATCCCCCCATAAACTTAAAAACCTTTTAGAATTGAATAATAACAACAAAACATTATTAATTAAATAGGCAAAAAAAAGGCACGTCAGTGATAAAAGTGTAAAATGTCAGTGTTAACAAAAGTAAGTGCAAGGTTCCTATGTGGCTTTCCATGGCAATACAAACAATACAAACTTTTACTTTCAATTTGTTTGTGATTTCCTCAATTGCACTACTTCCATTCATAGTATGTCAAGCATGCATTTTTGCTTAACCTCACCTGCAGGATTGCACCTCAGGGTACTCACAGAAACCTCAAGTGTTTTTCAACAACACCCAACCACTCAATTCTGATAACACTGAGCCATATTTTTACATTTTCTTTAGTATGATTAGCATTTATATTGCTAATGGCTAAAGCTTTTCTAAAAGACTTATAGGCCATTCAGACCACACACATTCTTGTACTAAAAAAGCAAACCGCAGTGCAACGAATATAGTAGAACACAGGTGTCTTGAGGCACATTTTTAACAGTTGAAGTTGCTTTTAACTTGACAAAAGAACTTATAAAAAACAGTGACGCTCCTGCGTGAGATGCTGAAAACACAGTAATGCACGGTGCAATGGTCAAAGACGTTCATTTAGTACATTTACATAAAAAAAACACCTGAAAAACAGGATGGACATAAAAGCGTGTGTACTGTGAACAGCCCCTTATTCACATGACACAGCACAATTTAAAAATGTTTCAAAGTTACCTTTTAAAAAAGCAGCCTTTTGTTTCAAATACTTGTAGGTAGATATCAACTTTATCCAGCAGAGTGCTCTTCAATATCCTGATACTGTTTTACTGAGTGAGACACCACTACAAATGATTCAGTGAGATAGCAGTCCAAACAAATCATACAGAGCAACTCATTTCAGACCTTTTTGATATTTATTTGGCTAATTCACTGAAAAAAAATTGTGATATCAAAATCACTAGTTCTGATTCTGTACACAGCCGACAGAGGACACAGAGGACACAAGTCATAATCACTTATTTTGTCAGTCAGAGAAATGTTTGTCAGATAAGTCAAAGCCCTCATGATACTGAATATTTTTGATGACTCTGTATTCAGTCTTGTGTACTACAACACAGGTGAGTTCTTGGTACTGGTATTATGGTTTTGATATGAGTGGTCCTGGATATGAAACTACTAGCTCTGGATATAAAGCTTTTTAATAAACCAAGCAGAATTGCAACTACAGATCAGTGAGTGTCAAAACCGGTGGCAGTTGGTTGCATATTTCATGAAATCTATGGAACAGATTGCAGAATGCACATCTGTATGCGGGGGCACGCTGTCTTGTGCTCTTCTACAGAATGTTGCCACACTTGAATATGCTGCCTCTTCCAGGGTCTGCATTTGACAAGAACAGTGGCCCTTTGAAACAAGAAAAACTTTTTACACTGGATAGTTATTTTTACTAAAATCTAATATCTGCAAGGGTTCACACCTGTGAACGGAAATGGCCTAAGCAGAATTTACAAAGGCATTTTTAAAATCCACATCCAGAACTAATAAAAGACTGACTGGCCCATACTGGCCAGCACTGAGAAAAGTAACAGGTACAATGTGACAGTGGCATATACGCTCTGACTCGGCTGCAGTCCAGACCTATGCACAATAATTTCCACCTGATCAATGATACTGGAAAACTTTAATAACCACTAAAATAAAAACAGACCTAAGACGTGCATGGCCCATATGGTAAATCAGGCTCCGTGTTGGAGCAATGTTAATAGGCCTATGTAATAGCTCACCTAAAAAGGAAAATTTCTGCCTTCATTTAACTCACCCTCATTTTTCAAAACTAGTTTGACTTTTTTCATTAGTGAAACATAAGACTGACAAATGACAGAATCGTTGTGGTTGTCCAAGCTCCAAAAGCACATAAAAGCACTATAAAAGTTGTCATAACACTCATGCCTTATATTTCAATTCTTCTTAAGCCATACAATAGGGTTGTGTGAGGAACAGGCTGAAATGTACGTGTTAATTCACCTTTTCACCTATTTGAAAGTGGCACGCGTGAGAAAGTCTTTGTGACACCACTCAGGCAAACTCAATGATGTGTGAAATATATCATCATCAAACAAAAAATGGACTGAAGCATACATATGATGGAATGGATTTGCAAACAAGGTGCCAATTTGTTCTTATTTTTTCTTCATTCCGACCCAATTTATCCCCTGCCCTTAAACGATTTCACCGTCTATCCAAGGTCTGTCTTGGCCCGGGACGATCATCATTCCATCTTTAAATACTGGACAACCCCATATTTTATAGATCTGGTGGTAACCTTAGTCATGATCACCATTCACTGTCATTGTATGGAAAAGAGCAGCTTGGACATTCTGCAACAGTACTGCCCTGCAAAGGCAAAATGCAATAACTATGCCAAAAGAGTAAAAAAAAGTCTGTTTTCACTGAATCTGAGCATAGCAACCCAATTTCAGTCCCAACTAAATTTTGAAAATATGCGTAATTTTTCTGAAGAGTACTGTAGATACATACTTTGGTGTTCCATGCAAGAAAGAGACAATTACACATGTTTGGAATGATATAAAAGTGAGTGAAATAATTATGTTCAATTTTGGGTGAACTATCCCTTTAAAACTGTATAGGCCAAAAAAATCAATGCATCTTCTTATCTCTTTACCCTCTCTCTTGTCCTTTGTCACACTCTCTGTCTCTAGATGCTTGTCTCTCTTTTTTCAGTGCTCCTGTGTCACAGCTTTTTAAACAAACATTGTCTCTCTCTTCCTCTCTCTCACATCAATAATGTAACTAAATGTATCTCTGTGTTTAAACCCTAACAGGGCCCTTCTGTCACTTTCCTGTTTAATAATAAACACAAAAAGAGGGGGGACAGAGAGAAAGAGTGAGGGGACAGTGTGTGTGTGTGTGTGTGTGTGTGTGCGCGTGTGTGCGCGTGCATATGTGTGTGTGTGTGTGTGTGTGTGTGTGCGTGTGGCACAGGAATAAGAATGACATGTCAGTGGAGTGCATTACTCTAGCACTTACTTGGTTTGGCACACACAGCAGTTTTTGCTTCCATCAGTGTGCAAACATTCCCATCACTCCTGTTCCTCTCTGGATGACAATAGACTCACTGAGTGCAGAACGGCACATTATTCGTGTCCACGTTCAGGGTCACAGGCTGTCTCAGAAGCTATTTAGGAGTTCAAGTCATCCAGTTTTAATTACAGTGAGGAACAAATAATGTAAGGGAGAGCCTTAGATGAAACCATTTTAAACTGGGAAGAATGAGATCAAAACCGATTCTCACCTATTTTTGTTGGGGTCTAATATTTCCAACCACGCAGATTAGAAAGTAATAGTCTGAAACCGTAAACAGATTTAATCTTGTTTAGCACTCCTGTAGAAAATATTTTATTCAAGAGAATGTGAGATTGCCCTATTTACCAGCAAGGCCTGTATAAGCCTATATTGATACATCTGCTTTATAAAGGAGCACATAAAGGTTTTCAGTAAGGCTTATTTTTGTGTTTAATTTGTAAAATCGGATCTGTTTATAATTCTAAAATAGTTTTGGGCATCTAATCTAATTACACTCATAATGCATAGCTAACATTATCGTGTCATCAGTGTAATACAAAAATGTATACGGTGGTGACTTAAGTGCTACTTAGATAGTCTGATTTAAAGGGATAGTTCACCAAAAATTATCATTCTGTCATCGTTTACTTACCCCCATGTCGTTCCAAACCTGTATGATCTTTCTTCTTTTGAGCACAAAAGGAGATGCATTAAATGAATCGATGAATAAAATCCCACTCTGTCTTTTTGAGAAAATGGCAGATGATGGTGACTCGATTTAAAGCATAAAAACAAGCAAAAATTATCATAAAACTAACCTGTGTGTTTTCATTGACTTCCCTGTTAGCTCTGTTCATTACGCATTACAGATGGCGAGACAATATTCTAGCCATGGGGTACCTCGAGCTGTCCTCATGGTCGTCTGTGTGTGAATGTGTACATCAGACAATTTTGGAGTTTTAGATTCTTTTAGCACTTAAGACGGGTAATAATTGATTCACTCCTGAAGGTCTGATGTCTGTAATAAATAATACATTAATTTGGATGGTTATTAATAGTGCCTTAGAGCCTTTTAGAAGCCATAGATGTAGTTGACTTTGATGTTAAATGCCACACATTTTTATGTAATCTTTATTTAGCTTGATTATGCTGGTTTGTCAAGTAAGAGGCAGATGCTCTCCCACATATAAACATATGTGTTAAATGTTAGTTAACAAACCATGAGCTTACGATTTCATGGTAGATTGTCCATGATTCTCCTATGCATGCATGGTTTCATTTCACTGTCTTTATACATTTACGTAATTGCATTTATTTATAAGTCCATATGTATTGTATTTAACTTACATCTACAATGCCACAAACAAGGAGTGTGAATTATTATAGTAAAAGTAATCTTATTTCGAATGAGGTCAGAAGGTAGAGAATGTTAAAAACTGTGTGTTACTCTATGTATGTGTGTGCACACTTGAATGTGTCAAATAATAATTAATAAAATACAAAATAATATATATATATATATATATATATATATATATATATATTTATATATATATATATATATAGACCACACCTGCCCAGACTGGGGGAGGTAAAGAGTGGTGAAATACATCACATGGGCTTTTAGGTCACATGTGGAGAATGGCGCAGTGGTAGATCGTACCTCATTGGGAGGGAGGAGTTGCTACAAACAGGGAGACGCGGGTCCGCTTGCAAGGGGACCATACCACGGAAAATACACACAGGGGGATAAGTCCACATAGGGGCCCATCCTGTGTAGCACATATTCCAGTACAGGGTAGATTGAGTACCCACATTGGATTCAGTCAGCGAATTCCTCTGCTGAATTCATGACCAGAGGGCTAGGGAGGAGTCATCCAGGGAGCCGAGTTAGCGGGATCTCCTGGGATAAGCGCGCACAGTTTTACCTCAATGGAGGGAAAGGGCACTAGGTGCAAGCAATCCACCTGGTCAGTTGTCAGCGTGTTACCGAGTTCTACCGGCTCAGACCTGAGAAAACACGGGACGAAACTGACTCAACCCTGAGATTGTAAAACCTTGTAAAGGTATTGGGTGTTGCCCAACCTGCTGCTCTGCATATGCCTGCTAGGGAGGTGCGTCTGGCCAGTGCCCACGAGGACGCAACACTTCTTGTTGAGTGTGCACGGCCTGGGTGTGATAGGCCAATGTAATGGCGTCAACTATCCAGTGGGAAAGCCTCTGTTTGGAGACAGCGTTCCCTTTCCGCTGTCAACCAAAGCAGACAAAGAGCTGCTCGGAGGGGAGCCTCCGTTCGGGCGTACCAGAGCGGGCAGTGGGAGGTCTCTCGGGAGGCGAACCTTGCCAAACCATTCCCAAATCGGCACCATTGGCTCCGATGAAAATTTCTGAATGAAACAGATGCATTTCCCCTCCTTTATACCCATATGTCCGGGGGCGGGACATGCAAATTCTGTCTGCCAATTTCTCATTGGCCTTTTCTCATAGATCAGAGATGCAAAAGGCGCTCAAGAGAGACCCCTAGTGTCACTTCTTCGACACAACGTCAAAGTGTGTGACAGTTGGGGACTGTGTATGTGTGCTTGATAGGGTTGCAACGGTATACCGGTTTCACGGTATACCACAGTTTGAAAATTGACGGTTATCATACCATGTACATTTGCTTATCTACGGTATTGAGAAAAAAATGCAACCAGACGGAGAATCTCACATGCGCGTGCGCATCTCCTTTCCTCCTTGTCTGCCTGTCAGACTCGTCAACTTGCGTCACACACACAAACACGCACAAATGCAGCGGAGAAAACGTCAGAGAGAAGCGAGGCGAGGGGGGTCTGACATGAGTGTGTGAGTTAAAGCAGTGTTTCTCAACTGGTTTATTCGGACTGGGTCGCGGACTGCAGGGAAAGAGCAATGCAATGGTTCTCCCATTTAAGATATTTCAGCGGCCGCCCAAGTGATAGACTATTTAGGACTGCCGACGTAAATTTAATGATAATCTCGCAAACAGTTAAAGCAGACATGGGCAACATACGGCCCACGGCTCATTTATCGTAAAAGCGTTTTTATTTTTCATTGGATATTTCAGTTAACTTGCATTGGGACATAACGCGTCTCCACAAGCGTTTAACATGCTCAGGGTTGCCAGATAAGATACGCAACACCCCCAGTTTGAGATTTATACTTGCTCAAATTGGAAATATTCTGCCTTATGTTATACTTATTTTGTGCAATCTGGCAACCATGCACGCGAGTGCGCTATTTCTATCTGGCTTTCCCTTTTGAACAAACTTGGCGATCTGTATTGCAATATTCTGCTCAAGGAAAAGTGTTATACGGCCACTCTTTGTCCATTCTTGAGGCTGCTTGTGATGTTTGGTGCTACTAATTTTGCAGTTAAACCTTCTCAGTGATTAAATTAAATATAAAAGTAGATTTCGGCATCATTGACACACGGAGGAGTAATCACTGACATGCGAGTAAAAACAAGCCAGAGACAAATATGTATATGTATTTATTATTTGTGCAATTTAGAAATGTTGAAGTCCCTTCACGTCTGTATGTTAATCTAACTCTTGCAGTGTTAATTTATCATAGTCATGCAGTCTGTGTTATTCAGTTGTGTGCTGAAAGTCAAATGTTGACATCAACAACAAAAATAATGTCACTTGATGCATGTCCTTGTACTGGAAAACCATGAAAAAAACTATGCAACATAAAAGGAAATGCAACACAAAATGCATTAAATACAGGTTATGTTTAATCTATGGCAGGTCTCCACTTGATGTCCAATGTACAATCTGCGTCCTGAAGCAAAACCAGTTGAGAAGCACTGAGTTAATCACTGTCGTGCACCTAGAGTATATTAACTGTTAACAATCATAGGACATTACTTAAAAAGCTCACACAGCTGATGCTATTTTTCATTAGTAGTTAATTTAACATATAATCTAACATACTTTAGTTATATAACATGTTATAGTTACATGCTATTTTTTATCATGTTTATAATTCAATTTATTTTTATAATTCTGTTAGCTTTCTTATTTTTTCTATTTATTTTCAAAAGGGAGACTTTTTTTACAAATCAATCAAATAAATGGTTTCAAGTTTCAATTATAATAAAGTGTTTGCTCAAAAATAAATAAATAAATAAATAAATAAATAAAATAACCCTTCTGTTTTCACTGATAATAGTAATTGTATAATACCGTATACCGTGATACCGTGATATTTTCGGAGACAGTTATCATACCATGAAAATATTGGTGCTTGAGTGTGTGAGTGCAAGAAGTATAAAGATTTGACTTTATGAATAATGCCTTCTAAAGCTAGAGAGCAACTGGTGCTTATTCATGCAGAATCAGCATGGATTTCACTGTATTGCTTTTATGAAGATTAAATGCTGGAAGTTAAAGCAGTTCTCATTTTAGATGAAAATTATAGATCGTTTTAAATTGTTTTTAATTCATGAAGAGCAGACAAATAAAAAATACTTCTATTAATTCATTATCGTAAAACATTTTAATAGTGAAATTTAAGCTGCAATTAATACATACAGTTTGAATTACAAGAAATTATTTTCAAACTGGAATATTTAGACATTTTTTTGCCTAGTTTTATTCTAGGTACACTTGAGTCAATGAGTCTGAGATCATATTGAAAAAATGGGATTCTAAAAACTTGAAAACAAAGAAAAGTTATACATTTGAAAAATATTTAAGATTTGATACTATATCTAGATTACTAATGAAATGTAAGCAAATTTGTGATCTTTACCAAAGTCAGATCTCCTTGCATCCATTAAAGCACATAAGATGCCCTTTGGAACATTCTCAAATCATTCTAGATAACATAGATAATCAGGTTTTGCATAAACTTGTTCAGTCCATGCCAACTTGAGTGCATGTTCTCTTTAAAGCTTACGGCCCACACACCAAATTCTAAGAAATGTTCAAATACATGTATATTTTTCCATTCAACTGATCAGTCAAATAGTTAAGCGGATTTCTTAATTTGTCATGAGAAATGTTGTATTCAATGAGAAAAATGCAAATAGGTGCATTTAGACTCTTAGACACTTGGACTCCACTGTATGTTTTGCATTATAGCTGACCGTCTCTGTCCTGTTTGAACCATTAACAAAGTTTCACTATTAGGGTTTAATCCTTTAAAAGCAGAAGATTTCCAAAACAGTTATAAAAGTGTCCTCTTTTCATGTTTGCTGTCTCCTAAATTAAAAAACACTAAAGCTCTCCCAAATCCCAACCATAAAGACATCACCGAGTCTTCAAGAAGAAAAGAGGAGATGGATCTGAACCAAATAGCGAGAGACAGAAAATGATGGATTGGTGGAGAGATTTGTGGGGTCCCCATCTGTGAGCATAATCTTTAAAAAAAATCTGTTTACGCACAAGAGAGAGGTAGGGGAGGGTTGGATTTAGAGTAAGCCACTGAATAATATCAGTTTTGTGGTTTTAAGGGCAAATTAAAGAGGGAGGGGGAGATAGAACTAAAAACACTCTCATCCTCAGTATATTTGTGTGTGTGTGTGTGTGTGTGTGTGTGTGTGCCAAATGTCCCCACAAGTATAGTAAAACTTGAGATCACCTACCTTGAAGGGCCCTTATTAAACATAATAAACTATGTTTTGTTTTGTTTTTTGTTTTTTTTATGTAAAAATGCTAAATGTTTTCAGTGAGGTTTAGGGTTAGAGAATATAAATTATCGTTAGATATGTATAAAATCCATAAAATGCATGGAAGTCTATGGAGAGTCCCCACAATGATATAAAAACAAGCGTGCGTGTGTGTATGTGTGTGTGTGTGTGTGTGTGTGTGTGTGTGTGTGTGTGTGTGTGTGTGTGTCTGTGTGTGTGTGTGTGTGTGTGTGTGTGTGTATTTATCACTTTGTGGGGACCAAATGTCCCCATAAGGATAGTAAAACCCGAAATTTTGGACGTTGTGGGAACATTTTGTCGATCCCCTTGAAGAAAACGGCTTATAAATCATACTAAATTGTGTTTTTTGAAAACGTAAAAATGCATAAAGTTTTCAGTGAGGGTTAGGTTTAGGGTTAGGGGATAGAATATATAGTTTGTACAGTATAATAACCATTATGTCTATGGAAAGTCCCCATAAAACATAGAAACCCAACGTGTGTGTGTGTGTGTGTGTGTGTGTGTGTGTGTGTGTGCGTGTGTATGATTTCTGCCTTCTGTGAGAATGTGCTACACATATGAGGGATTTTAAGGTCTTTAGATGAGGGCTTGGCCCATTTCATGCTACCCAGAGGAGCTATAGCTCAGGCCCTCATCTGGAAAAATATGTGGTATTATTTAAACATGAAACATTTCAGAAATAATTCATTTGTAAACAGTATGATGGACTCAAAATATGAAATACCTCACTTCTGTTATTTCTCTTTTCTCTCACTCAGTGATACACAGTTCATTAGATGAATGTCAGGGAAAGCCTGATATGATGGGATAAGACACTGTATTTTGACAGATGTTTTGCCCTTGGTGCATTTGTCAAATGGGAAAGAGACAGACGCCTTGCAGTGTTGTGTGTTGTTTAGCTAGTGTTTTTGAGGACACATTTTACTGCAGGGCCTCTGCTATAATTTGTGCTCTTCTTTTTACATTCAGTGGGGTCCAAATGTCCATATTGAAAATTTCTGATTCAAAATCAAATGTAAACCTGTAAATAAACAGAAATTTTTTTTTTACTGAACTTTTCTCTTAAATTGTTACATTGTAAAATGTTCAACTGTTACCATAAAAAAATCAATTTCTCTTTTATTTAATCTTTAAAAAAAAAAAAAAGACATTTGTTGGTCATATATAGTAAATTTAGTCATGTTAAGTAGGCCTAACTTTATTTTAACTTAAAGAAATAAAAAACTGTTCATTTTCATGTTACCACATGAGGTATGGAGCTAGAACAATGACTAAAGTATTTAAATCTGAAATATGTTCATATGAATACAAGATTTTCTTTTTGTTCTTATTTATTTATTTTTTTTGAATAGCAGATTTTTTTTAAAAAATTATTATTATTTGTATTTTTTTTAAGGTGGAATTCGCTGTAAAATTTTTGACAATCTGAATGTATACAGCGGATTCCACCACTAAAACATAAAAAAAAAATATGTGATCACAAATTTGTAAAATACGCCACAAAAATCATCAGTTTTGTTAAATGTCGCATGTCTTAAATTCAAATGAACAAATTGCAGATTCAAATATTTAAGTCATTGTTCTAGCTCCATAATGAAGAAAATGTTTCGGTTACCTGGCAGAAACAGTGTACTTCATAATTATTAGGAATATCTATTAAATGAGATGCAAAATATAAGCATTTTCAATATTGTTCTCACACAGATTTTTAATTTATAATAATAATTAATATTATTTAATTTATAAAAACTAATAACTAATTAACTCTATTTCATCTGTCTGTCTCTCCCTTTCTGTCCCTGTCTGCCTCCATCAGTTATGCTGCTGGATACTACTGAGTCTACCGCTGAACTTGGCTGGACAACGTATCCTGACACAGGGGTAAGAATCATGCATTAGATTAGGCAGCACACATTTACTGCAATTTAACCCTCATGTTCTATTGAGATTGAGACAGTTTTTATGTTTGGTGTCCCAGAGACCCCAATGATGTAAAAATTGTTTTAAAATTAACCAAATTCTTTAAATATGTTGCTCTGACCTAATTAAACCCAGTAGATGGATATAATTGAAGCTTAAATGTGAAGCAGAAATATTGGCCTCGATTCTAGTTACGCTGTTTCTGTTTGGGTTTATTTTGACCCCCACAAAAACACTTTAAAACACTATAACAGAATGTAAAATAATGTAAAAATGTATTGCATTTATTCATGTTTTATATCACAAATTATGTGTCATTTGACATTTTTTTATAGAGGACATTCAAAGCAGGAAATCAAGCTGAAATTTAGTTTATAGTTCAGATTGTGAAAAGTCAGAATGTATCAATTTGATATTTCAAAGTGAAGTGTAATTTTAAAGCCCATCTCAGTTCAAATTAAAATGTAGTAATTAAAAAGACATTAAAATTCATGGCTTAGACAGAACAGAACACATAGGTTCTAGTAAGTACATATAGTGGAGAAAACAATCACACTTTAGCGTATTCTGATGTTATTGACCTCTTACTTGTGTGTTGGTGTTCAGTGGGTTAGAGATTGTGATTGTGAGTGTGTACTTTCTGCTTTAATCCCACCTCACTGAAAGGACAGGAAATGGGACATATTAAACCTTCCCTCTCTCAATTCCTTCATCCTTTCATGTGTGTATTTGATGGCATCTCGAGCATGATATCTGATGTCTCTGTGGCCCTGAGCAGCTCTGGGCCTCTGAACTCAGTCCTCACTTCCCTTCATCTTTCCTGCACATTCATCTCTCTCTCTCCCTCTTTCTGTCAGTCATCCTGTCTACATATTATTGTTAATCTATCCATCTGTGCTTTACTGAATTTCTCCTCCCCTTCACTCATCTTCTGTTTCTCTCAAGCTGTTCATCCTATCTTGGTTTCTTTCCATTTAAGTCCATTTCT
Source organism: Moxostoma hubbsi (assembly GCA_032164185.1). NCBI lineage: Eukaryota > Metazoa > Chordata > Actinopteri > Cypriniformes > Catostomidae > Moxostoma > Moxostoma hubbsi. Next base: position 19,747,155 of record JAVLUX010000015.1, read on the forward strand.
TTCCTTGTTCCCAGAACAAAGTGAAAATATGCTGTTGTTACAGTACTTTAAGGAGCTATTTCTACTCTGATCTGACCCTTAGAAGTACTCCAAGTTTTGTGAGTGTAACCTAATTTAGTCAGGTTGATTCAGTCATATTACAAAAATATATTTTTTTGTTATCACAATTTTAGGTTACCAGACAAAATGTTTCTCACAATGTATATTCACACACATAAATCTCTCTCTCTTAATATTCGAGCAGTCCTTTCCTGTTTGGTTTTTGAGACAGTATTTCTCTCTCTTTCTCCTCTTAAGTTATTCTGTCTGTTTGTATTTATTTTCTTCATCCTCTCCCTTTCTCAGTCTGACAGTTGTTTGCCGCCTTTCTGTGAGTCAGGGAGTGTGTGTATGTCTGTGTGTGCCTGTGTGCTTGTGTGTTATTTTTACATTGTGTATCTCTCACAGTGGCATTTTTCTGATCCAATCTGTTACCACCACCCCCCCCCCCCCCCACCCCCCACCCCCCCAAAAAAGGTATAATACACTTTTTCACAGATATATGGGTTCAGATCTGTTGACGAGAATCCCATAAACACACAACAGCTTTGCTAACATTGCATTTTCTTCTCTATATCACTCCAATATTTACTATTTCTTTCAATTTTCACCATGCTTCAATTTAGAGTAGGCTCTGTTAAAGGGATAGTTCACTCATAGTTACAATTCTGTCATAATTTACACATCCTCATGTATGACACTGCTTATTTCCTTACATTGAATGGTGACCAGGGACTGTCAAGATCCAAAAATGACAAAAGCAAAGTACCATAAAAGTAGTCCATTCTTGTGCACTACAGACTTGTACGCTTTATTACAAGTCTTTTAAAGTCACATAATAGCTTGTGAGAGGAGCGTTTTTAGTCTTTCTTCAATTATATTTTTTGCCTTAGCTCTGAAATCTCATTGACACATGGACATATATAAATATTCAAGTGTTCATCAAGATTTCGCACACCAGGTTTGATGTCAATGGTGCCTAACGGCATTGATTCTCATGTGTCTTGTAACTAATCGTCAATATGCGCATATTCAAATTGCACAAATGAGATTTGAGAGCTATGGTGGAAGGGTATAGGCCTGTATTGTTATTAGGATTTTTCCCTTATTTTAACCCCTTACCCTAATCTAACCATATAATTTAACCCCTCATCCAAAATCTTATCCGAAACCAAGTTTGTTCACAGATGTTTCCTTTCCTAAAATAAAGTGCTTTTATAGTAGACAAGCTCAAATTTTATGCCTGTATTGTAGCGGTTTAAAAAATCTGTTTTCAACCATTTCAATCAAATGATTATGAGTTGTTATGAGACATTGTTAAATATTTTCGGTAAATTATTATTTAAATTTTAGTCTGTTCATCTGACAAAGCTATTGTATCACTTTAGGAAACTTAATATATAACACTCCACATATGCACTAATGTTATGGTTCTATCATGGTGCTTTTTGGTCTGACAGCCCCTGCTTACAATTCACTTTCATTGTATGGAAAATAGCAGAATGAACATTCTGCCCTGCATCTTCTTTCATGGTCTCCAGAACAATGGAAATCATTCAGGTTTGAAAGTACATGAGGGTGAGTAAATGATGATCATATTTTCATTTTTAGTTGAAAAACTAAATTCCTTTATCTATATATTGTACATATGAAATTTAAAAATATGTGTATATTTTTATGAGTATCAGAAATGTGGTACTGTAGTAACGGCTGATTTCCCTCTCTCATTTCTTCCAGTGGGACGAGGTGAGCGTGTTAGACGACAAGGGGAAACTCATGCGTACCTTTGAAGTCTGCAATGTCAATCAGAACCCTCGTCTCCAAGACAACTGGCTGGCCACACCCTTCCTATATCGGCAGTCAGCTCCACGGATCTTTGTGACCCTACGCTTCTCAGTCCGTGACTGTGCCAGTCTACGTTCCCCCTCCCCAATGTGCAGGGAGACACTGACACTTTACTACAAACAGGCTGACTCCCAGAGAGAGCTCAAGAGAACCTGGGCTGCTGAGGTGAGGGATGAGGGCTTATAGCTCATTCAAGGCAGGGGAATTTGATTTTAATGGGATTAAAGTAGGATTGAAAAGTGTTATTGCACTAAACTAAATTTTTGTATAAAAAAATTTCAAGCAGAATATGATCTTATTGTTATCTCCAAAAAGCATAGATCATGAAAAAGAAAATGTCTAGAAGTGTAAGGGATGTGTCCTAATTTATAATGATTGCCACGACCCTAACTATGATATTCACAAGCTTAAAGGGAGAAAAATGAAAATTATGTCATTATTAATTCACCCTATGATTGCTCTAAAGACTTTAAAATCTTCTCACAACTTTTTGCCATACAATTAAAGTAAACAGCCTCCAAATCAAATATGGTGACACGTCAATAACCTCAAACTTCAATGGGTTTTTTTTGGTGTCTCGTAAACAAAACATTCATGATGTCGACACAAGAACCGGTGAAGATGTTATTGATGTGATGGCATATTTAATATTTATATTTAAACAGCAGATAATTAATAATTTGATTTAAGAGTAAATAACTTAAATTTCAGTTTGTTCATCACACAAAATAATCATATGTATTCAGAAGACTTGGAAAATAGTGCATGAGTTGCCTTTACTTTTACTGCTGATATACCGTCTGTTTTTTGGAGTTTATTTTTTGTTGTCTTTTTTGGAGTTTGAAATAATGAGGTACATTATATGTAAAAAGAAAATAATACAGCTTAGGACTGAAATGAGGGTGTGTAAATAATGACAGAATTTTTAGTTTTGGGTGAACTATTCCTTTAGCCATTGTGCTACCGGATGCACTTTCCACAAAAAAAAGTACATGGACCCTTGTGCGACCCCACTTCCTCTTGTTTTTCTTTGCTATATGCTAAGCATAATTTAATTTAATTTGACCTCACTCAACTGATCTCAGTTCAGGACATTCTGTTGCTGTCATTATAGAGTTAAACTTTCGGTGCACCGAGTCATGTGACCAAATCACAGCGATCAGAGCGGAGTTTGTCTTTGGGAGAAATGGCAACAAAAATACATATTGTATGAAACCTCATTAAGTTTTACAAATTACTATTTTTTAATTAATGAGTCTCTAATTTCATCTGATGTGCAATTTTTTTTAAATATAATCGATTTATCACGCTGTAAAACCAAATGACCACAGATGATGACTATAGTGCTATTTTTCCCTTAGATACCATATTTTCACTGTGCAGTATCACATTCAGAATCAATGAGTGCATTCAAAAGTTGGAAAATGTTGCTTTCAGAGGTGGTGTATACGGAGTTCGGGGGAAAATAAGGTGCATTTCGAACTGTTCTGACATCAGTGCATACAGATAGTAGACTGGAGGTCAAGTCATTCACTAAATAGGGAGCAGAGGAGCATCCTATAGCTTTCCAATGCGAGTGCATACACTCCAAACTTCTGGTCAAAAGTTCAGTTTCAGGCTGCAGATGATGTTTGGACCACTCAACATGTTTAGTAGACATGGGGCAATGGTAATCAGTTCATAGTTTCAGAATTTATAATGCTAATTTTTTCTTGTCACATGGTTGGCAGTGATGGACAATGCTGGCCATGACTTTGAATCAGAATTAATGATGCTAATTGGTCAAATGCTTCAGCACTGACTATTACTTGTTTGTTTGACAGTGCAAAGAGAGAACATTGAGATTTTGTTTCCAAACTAGAAAAAAAAAACATTGTAGCATAAAAGTTTAATCAAGTCAATGATTAATGACAAAGAAAAATATTTGTGGTTTTCCCAATACACATTGTTCCAAAGCAGCTTTACAGAAATCAGCTGTAATGTCTAAAAAACATAAACAACCAACACCCCCTGGAAACATAAACAATTTGATTTTAAAAAATCAGTCTTTCTATAACTTAGTATTATTTAAAATTTCACAGTCCCACTGTCCCCATATGAGGACACCTAGTAGTTCTCACCACAAACTTGGGATTTGTGCCTCTTGTGTTTTTTGTTTGTTTGTTTGTTTTTTGTTTAAAGGACAAAGCATACCATACTCTGGAAAAGTACAAGGAGGTATCCTGAGGCCCTGTTTGTTTTTTAAACCTCAGGGTACAGAACTTCAGTTATCTACAGTTCTCTAAGTCTTACTTTCAAGTTATTATATTTCTGCAGGAGAGTATAAGCATCATAAAGCCAACATGAATGTGTTAATCTTTTTATAAAACATTGCTTTCTTGTATATCTTGTCCTACCTACACACAGGCATCAAATGAAGAAATCTGGCAGCATTCTGTCTTGCATTGTTTTGTTTTGTTTTGTTTGACTCACTAAAACACACTTTGAATCTTTGTTATGGAGGAGCCTGAGGATCCATGGGATTAGTTTTCAAAGAGAATAAGACCCACAAGCTCTTCAAATGATTGTATATTGTATGAAGTACATTTCCCCAGATACATCACTCAAGAGAAAGGCAAGACGAAGCCTACATGATACTGTCATAAACCTGGAGGCTTAAAAATACTGTATATCAATGTAAAATACCAAAACTAGAAACATATCTTTCAATGCTTAAGTCAAAGAAAATAATGATTATCTCCAATCTGATGTGTGCTGATGTGTGTAATCTTTTTAATGTTTATAATGATTTCTCGTAACCCAGCTTGATATGCAGAGTCAACTCTAAATATGCCATTTATAGGCTGATTCCTCTGTGAAAGGGATATATCCATTGTTGTGTGGAGAAAATACTGTTTCTCATACTTTGGCAAGCCTCACAACATCTCTGTTATGTAAGGCACTTGTCATCTCTTCATTTTTGCCCACTCTTAATGTTTTAAATGCAGTGTTAATGCACTATAAATAGTCCCTTAAAGCAAGTGTTCACCCAAAAATTATTGTTTCAAACTTTCACACTGCTATTTTTACTGTGGAACAGATAAGGAAAAATGTAATATTGGAAATCTTAATATTGTACAAGTCTCTCAGTCTTTCTCTCACTGTTCCAGTCTTCCAGTGGGGAGTCGAGAGAGGGCTGGGTGAAGATCGACACAATCGCAGCAGACAAGAGTTTCAGCCGTGTGGAGCCCAGTCTACCTCACCAGTACAAATCTGAAAGCACACGGCGCATCAATGTCAAAACCCGCAGCTTTGCTCCTCTCACACGCAAAGGGTACGATTACTTCTCCCTAAAACGTTTCATGAATGGGGGTCACTGTGTGCATATGAAATGAGCTTGCCACTGAATGTGGTCACCCAGGATCAATTCGACTGAGCAAATACCAGCCACAGTGATAATATTTGCCTTGATATGGTTTGAATATGAAAACATGGGATATACACTTGGTCACTAAATGAGGTTTCAAAAAGACCAAATGGAAATGCTCTCCAAGATGCATTTGAGAAGGACAGCAATCAAATCACTCAAACCACCTCAGGAGAAGACTAAATAAAGTCCTAAACTTACGTTTGGGAGAGGCTTGTTCATTTAGGCCTGCCAAGTGGCTGCTGTCCCTCGCACCGGTGACAATTCTTCCGGCATCCCTCCACCTCCCCATCTAAAACTTTATATTTCATAACACCTATACCAACTGTACACCTATGCAACTATTTCTTAGAAATAGAAATACTCTGAGACCCCCCCTCAGAGTTCAAGACTAGCCCTGTGCTTGAGCCCCTCCATTATGGAAAGCACGCGGTAAACATAATGTTTACCTTAATGCACTCCAGGACTATATGAACCAGTGAACTCAAAACACATAGCCATAGAAGGTGTGACTCACCCAAGTGTAATGCATCTGGTTGTTTAGGCCACATCCTGAACATAAATTCACTCCTCACAAACGGAACTATGGGAGCCCAAAGATGACAAAGAGATTGCAGCACATAACACCTATTGTCTTTTGTTCCATAATTGTCAAGCAGTTTTAGCCATTATAGCTTTTTGGGTTTAGATCTTATGTGACACATTAAATGGAGCAAAATTTCACTGCCCAGCATTAGCATCATTTCATGAATTCTGTTATAAATGCATATAGTGTAGTACTAGTTGATCTGATTGAAATCCATTTTGATTAGATTAATCATATATGTGGCTGTAAATAGAATATACATACCCCAAGATTACAGATGCATAAAGTGACCTGGGGCCGTTCAGGCCGAATGTGTTCTTATGCTAAACTAGACGCAGTGTTACAAATAGAGCACAACGCAGGTCTCAAGATGCATTTTTAACCATTCTTTTTAACTTGACAGAGTGTCTAAAAAACTGCATCACGAAAAATTAGCAAGACATGACGCAACTGTCAAAGCCTTTTTTCTTGCTCGTGCTTACATAGAAAAACATTTGAAAAACAGCAAGATCGGAAGCAAAAAACAAGTTTTGTGTGAATAGCCTCTTTTGCTGGCTGCTAAGCTTGTTGTCTGTTTTTTCCATCTTTTACATTTGTATCACTCTTTTTGTCTCTCTCCTGCTTTCCCTCTATTTCAGGTTTGTGTTAGCAATAGTAGACAGTGGAGCATGTGTATCACTCATGGGTGTTTCAATATTTTATCGCCACTGCCCAGCAACCAGTCGCTACCTGGCCTTCTACCCAGCCACACCCTCAGGGGCGGAGCCAACTTCTCTGGTTCCAGTAACTGGGACTTGTGTACCTCATAGCCAATCACAGGGTGGAACAGCACCGAGAATGCACTGTAATACCGAAGGTGAATGGCTGGTTCCTGTTGGAGGATGTATGTGTGACGTGGGATATGAGCCCAACCATAATGGCTCAGCCTGTCTGGGTGAGTTAACAAAACATGTTGTCACATTGATTCTATACATTACACTAATATAGGGAAAGTATTATTCAACTGGATCCAGTTCTCTGTTCCCCGTCTGTCGCTCACTTCGACGTGTCGAGTGAGCGGCACGCCTTATCCAAGCCAGCCACAGCGGTCCCTCTAAAACAATTCCTGAGGCTCCTGGTGCATATGACATCCTCCACGCATCCTCCGCGGTTGCGCCACTTGGGTTGATTCATATGAGACCGCTTCAGCACTGGCTTCAGACTCGCGTCCCGAGATGGGCATGGTGCCGCGGTACGTACCGTGTGTTCATCACCCCTGCCTGCCGCCAGGCTTTCAACCCCTTGACAGACCTCTGTTTTCTGCGGACAGGAGTCCCCATACAGCAGGTGTCCCGACATGTTCTGGTCACCACAGATGCCTCCAAACAGGGTCGGGGCACCGTGTGCAATGGGAACGCAGCTGCCGGCTCCTGGACAGGGCCCCGGCTGGGTTGTCACATCAACTGCCTAGAGTTGCTGGCTGTAATCCTTGCCCTGCGGAGGTTTCTCCCGCTAATACGGGGCAAGCACATCTTGATCTGATCAGACAGCACCGCTACAATAGTGTACATAAATCGCCAAGGCGGCATGCGCCTCTCATTATATAACTCGTCCACCATCTCCTCCTTTGGAGCCAGCAGCGACTCAGGTTGTTGCGCGCCACTCACATCCCGGTCAACCTCAACACAGCAGCGGACATGCTATCGTGACAAGGCATGCTCAGCGGAGAGTGGAGGCTCCACTCCTAGGCAGTCCAGCTGATTTGGGAGCAGTTCATCAAAGCAAGAGACATCCCATTTCCTGCTCTGGTACTCCCTAGCAGAGGCTCCCCTCGGGACAGACACGCTGGCACACAGCTGGCCCTGGGGGCTGCACAAATACGCATTTCCCCCAGTGAGACTATTTGCATGTGTGCTCTGCAAGGTCAGGGAGGACAAGTCACTCTGGTAGCCCCCTAATGGCCCACATGGACTTGGTTCTCAGATCTGATGCTCCTCGCGACAGCCCCTCCCTGGCGAATTCCCCTGAGGAAGGACCTTCTTTTTCAGGGATGGGGCACCCTCTGTCATCCGCACCTAGACCTCTGGACCCTCCATGTCTGGCCCCTGGATGGTATACAGAAGATCTAAGTGGCCTACCACCTGCCATCTTAGACACAGTCAACCAAGCCAGAGCTCCCTCTACCAGGCAACTTTACGCCCTAAAGTGGCGCTTGTTCGCAAATTGGTGTTCCTCCCGATCTGAAGACCCACAGAGATGCGCAGTTGGGTCAGTGCTCTTGTTTCTGCAAGAGAGGTTGCAGGGGAGGCTTTTCCCTTCCACCTTGAAGGTTTATGTAGCCGCCATATCGGCTCACCACAACGCAGTGGACAGTAAGTCCCTAGGGAAGTACGATCTGATTATCAGTTTCCTTAGAGGGGCCCGGAGGCTGAACCCTCCCAGGCCATGCCTGTACCCCTCATGGGATTTCTCCGTAGTCATTTCAGGCCTTCAGAGACCCCCCCCCCCCCCCTTCGAGCCACTAGAATCAGTCGAGCTCAAAACCCTCTCCTTGAAGATGGCCCTCCTGATCACGCTCACTTCCATCAAGAGGGTTGGGGACCTGCAAGCGTTCTCTGTCAGTGACACTTGCCTGGAGTTTGGTCCGGCAGACCCATGTCGTCCTAAGACCATGACAGGGCTATTTGTCCAAGGTTCCTACATCCCTCTTCAGGGACCAGCTAGTGAACACTAGATTCATGCTCCCTGGATGTTCTTCCTCCCTGGCCCTCTGGTCCGTGAATTCAGCGGAGTAATTCCCCGACCAGATCCACTACGGGTACTAAAATTACTCTGTTCTGGAATAGGTGCTCCACAGGATGGGCCCTTGTGGATTCATGCCCCTGTGTGTATTTTCCGCAGTATGGTCCCGCTACGGGCAGACCCGTGTCTCCCTTGGGCAGTCCCCGCTGCCCCCCGATTGCCGTGTTTGTAGCAACTCCTCCCTCACAGCAGGTAGGATCTACCAACGCGCCATTCCCATATGTGGCCTGAAAACCCATGTGACGTATTTTGCCACTCTTTACCTACCACCAGCCTAGGCAGGTGGTGGTCTCCGTGGGGTCTTTTCCCCCTGAAAGAATAGGAGCTGGAAAAGAACGCCTTCCCCAATGCATGTGATAGTGTTAAGATGGCCCCAGCCGCTTTAACTCTATGCGAGAAACATAAAGAGAGAAAAGGCGCGGCTGGCGTGGTCTGCTCCCATGCATGGCATGTTGCTTTGTTCCCCCCTTTGGGGTGCCAGGAACATAAGAAGTTTATGATGATTTTATGGGGCGTTGGGGAAGGATAGGTGCAGTCTGACGCAGCCTGTCACTTGGGCACGCAACTGCCTGCCCGCACCTGCAACAGCAGTGCATGTACACGATTCAGAGCATGGCGTGTTTGAATAGGGACCCCTAGTGTCGCTTCACTCCCGTCTGTCATCGAAGTGACAGGGAACAAGATGTTTTGTCCCCCTGGCCATGACTCTGAACCGAGCCACTGCTATGGCCGAAACTTATTCTCGGCTCCTCAGTGCAAAACCTGAATGGACAGATGCATGATTCCCTCCTTTTATACCCGTATGTCCAGGGAAGGGACATGCAAATTCTGTCTGCCAATTTCTTATTGGCCTTTTCTAAAGTTCAGAGGTAACCGAGGCCTTCAAGAAGTCCCCTAGTGTCGCTTCACTCGACACAACGTCTCATTCCCTCCATCAGACATTGGAGTAATCTAGACATTCTCTCCACTGGTGTACTGTTAAGGATTACTCGTATGGATCCATTTTTAAGAGTATTCATTTAATCACCCACATAATGATTATAACCAACACATGATCGCACCCATGCACAAACACAACTAAAAACCAGGCAGACCCCAAACTACGCAAATGTGAGCTAAACCACTAGCCTTATCATTTAGTTGTCTATGTGTGTCATTGTTGTGTCAGTTATCTCTGAATCAGTACTTTTATGGCTTCCTGTCATTGTAATATGAGCCAATTTTGTTGGACAGGCAGATGTCCATGTGGCAGCGGGGGCGTGGTCAAGCGCCCGTCCGAAGGGAGAAAGCGGTAAGGGCGCTTGCACCTGAGCTAAATTATGTCTAACACCTGTCTCTAATTTCAGTGAGTATGGGGAGAGCGGCATAAAAGAGCACCAGTACCTCCAGATCGAGAGAGAGAGCTGCCAGTCCAGTGTTGGCCATAGAGAGTCAGAAGCTGTTAGTCTAGTTCACGAAGTTTATGTATAGCACGTTTTGCACTACCCCTGTCTGTTTACTACCCGTAATTAAAGAGCCCTTACCTTTGTGTTGAACCCTGTTCCCGGGTTTCGGCACCAGTGTAAGGACTTCACAGGAAGGAGGAGCTCTCTCTCTCGATCTGGAGGTACTGGTGCTCTTTTATGCCGCTCTCCCCATACTCACTGAAATTAGAGACAGGTGTTAGACATAATTTAGCTCAGGTGCAAGCGCCCTTACCGCTTTCTCCCTTCGGACGGGCGCTTGACCACGCCCCCGCTGCCACAGTCCATAAACACAGATCTAATTAAAGGCGCAAAAGACACAATCAGCCCTGTTTGTGTGGGTTTACCTAGCTACCTTTGGGACGAATTTGACCCCAGAAATTGGCTAAATAGCAAAACCTTCCTTTGTTGACATTGTTGATATCCTCATTTGGAAACACCAGCTTTGTCTGGGGGTTTGGTTTTGGGATAGTAAAATATTTAGCTTCTATAAAACAACAGATGTCAATAGAAATTCCCCACAAGGATGGAAAAACAAAAAGCATGTGTGCAAAAGGATTTTTGGTTTTATCTGTCTTTGTCACTTTGTCAGCATAATATGTTTCTGCGGGTATGTGGATGACACATCTCTTCTCTGTATTCTTTTTAATCTGTGCTCTGTGTAGATTGGTTGACAAAAATAAATAGTGAAAGAGAGCGAGAGAGAAAGAGAGAAAGAGCAATGTTTTTGATTTCTTAGAGGAAATAGCAGTCAAATTGAGACAAACTCATCTTCAGCATCAAAAAGTTTTTCTTCTCTTTCCCAAAGCAATGGAGGAAATGAGGTCAAAGAAAAGAAAGACAAAGAGAGAGAGAGAGGTGCAACAGAAGTGGAGGAGAGCGGAAATACACTACAGGGTTAAATTCTGGGGGCGATGCAAGAAAATCAGAAAAGAAGTTTTGGGATATCTTGAAGATGAAAGTAGAGTGGTGGAGGGGTGGAGAGCGAGTGGGGGATGTGACACATTTAGGTCACAGTGATGTTATGGCCATTCAGCTGAACAAGTGACAGAAACTACAGGGAAGAGGAGGGGAGAAGGATCTAGTAGTGGACACAAAGTAAAGACTAGAAGATTGAGCAGCAAATCTATTGATGTTTTGCATAAGATGTTCTCTGATGAAATTTTGAGAGTCAGCATAGGTGTTTTATATTATATTTTTATTTTATATTATATTTATATTTATTTTGCAATATAACCGGGAACATTCATTGGTTGACTGATTTCAACTCTCCTTGCATGCCTTTTCTCCTGTATTGCAAGCGCAGTAACTGAAATGAAAAAATTATGTGAATTCTGATTAAAGCTGATGTGCAGATTTTTATAATTTTTTGTGTATAAAAAATACATTCTCCTATCCCAGTTTAATAAGATTATAGTACAAATAATAATAAAATAATACAACTGCAAGTAAGTCATTAGGTTTATTTACTTGGAAAGTGTAAACACTGTGGTGCTATCACAACAATCTCTTTGAGCATCCAAAACAGCTTGACATAACATTGACTGAAGCAGTTATGTGATTTTGAGCTGTGTTTTCCTACCTGTTAAGGAGGGAGGGGGCAGTTGTGTTTGGGAAACCAGTTTGAAAATAATAATTATTTTGCAATGATGTGTAACAGTGCCGACTTTGAAGTCTTTCTCTTCTTATAGGTAGTATAGTTTTTCACTAGGAATTCAGCTATTAAACACATTTTTGAAAAATTGAAATAGCACGGACTGGTCACCTCAGCTGAAGCACATACCATACGGTACCTCACGGTACATCTTTCTTTAAGAATTTTGTTATTGTTAATAATCAGTTCCCTATGGAAAAATGTATGAGATTTTTATTTCCAGAACCAGACTGTTGTGGTCTGTTCTCTTTGGTGTCTGCCAAATGCATAAATGTAAAAAATATGTAATTGAATGTAAAGTAAATAAGTTATGAGAAGTGATCTCTATTGAATTGTATTTTTAACCATGATGCATCTTTGCTGTCTGTTTTGGCAACAGAGTTGACTAACTTTAATTGATTTTATAATTAGCTAAATTCTAAAATATGAATAACTGAATTCATGTGTTCAAGATTTTAGACTGTCAGCTACAGGCAAGTTATGAGCTAAATAACGAGAATCAAAGCCCCCAAGAACTGACTGCTCTTTTTCTTTGCCATTTAGTTGTCTTTCAAGATTACTGTAGCTAAAGCACAAATGAGCATATGACACGATTACATCTGCACATCCACACATGAAAACTTTGCTATAATAATGGACAGTGAAAAGTGTCTTTTCATCTACTTTTGCCTAATGCGCAACTCAAATGTCACAGTTACTGAATCGTCAAAATTTTGGGTGTAATTCACTTATATTGTTCAATTTGATGTTGTTTATAAAGGCAGTATGACTCATTCCCAATCTTGACATAATGATCTGATACTTGGTAGCAGCCCTGAGGGAGGGGTGACATTGATTTGCTGTAAGATTCATATAGTCTGTTTCTCTACATTGTCAAGACTATTCAGATGCCATAAAGGCAGTGCAGTGACATTTTTAATTGCCATGTAAATCAGTACAGTATAATTCTCGGAAGTGGATGAAACCAAAATGGAGGCTAACTGGTGAACACTAGACTGTTTATACTGTGTAAAGAGCTACTTGATTGACTTGTTTTCATTATATTTTATCATTTTTAACATTATATCGGCACTGTTCCCATGACTATTAAATAAGTTCAGATACTGTGTGTCAGCTGAGTACATGGCTAATGGATATACTGTAAGTTTTTGGCACAAACATGCATATTGTCTATATTTGCTTATTATATCCATATGTTGGATAATCAGAACCTAAATACTGCAAATCTTCAGCATTATCTTGCTATTATCAGGTTCAATATCTTGATTTATGAGAGAATTGTATTTATTTTTTTTTTTAAATTAAAGCCCCACCTAAATAATTCCCATTTAGAACTATTGAAGCAAATGTTTTTGTGAGCAACAGAGAAATTCACTTTGTTTAGAATCATGATTATATTGTTTTATAATGAATCACCTGGGATCGACAATCATCTATTACAGAAGGGATGTCCGGGAACTTTCAGTCTCCAGTTCAGCTAATAGAAAAACAATCCAATCAGCAAAAAAAAGAGCATTATGTAATAATGGGAACCAGCAGAGCATTACTAGGACAGAATTCCAGATTAAATGGCATAATTATGGAGATTAATTATATAGAAATGTGTGTCATGTGGTCATTTCAACATTATGGTCTGAGATGCACAGCCCAGAAAAAGACTGAATAAGTGCATGCCTTTTCATGGCCCTTTTTTGAAGGTGCATTTGCATTACAGTGTTTGACGTATGCGTGTGTTTGTGATTGTGTGAGAGTGTGTTCATGTGTTTGTGTTTGTTTTTGTGCATCTGCGTGCTTTAGTCAGAGCGCTGCAAGCCAAATAAAGAGAATGAGAGCAACTATGAGAGGAAGAGAGAGAGGGAAAGGAGAGAGAAAAATTGGGTCAGCAATCTAAATACCAAGTACAATGTCAGCGGCAAATTATACACTTCAGTGAGGTCTCTCGCTCTCTCTGCCCATTTGCTTTTACAGTTTCCCTTCTGCATCTGCATTTTTTTCAATGTCTCTTTTTCCACGTGCCTGAATACAACACACTTTCTATTCTAATGTTCATTTTTAATCTCAGTTTCATTTTTTTAAATAATAAGAGGCTTATGAAATATTTATTCTTATTTTTGTTTAATATTTTTGTGATGAAACAACCCCAAAAAACTAATAAAATATCATTCGTTAAATTTATATTTTCATAATGTACATAGTAATTAGGTCCCCTGTATAATTAACATTATTGACTGGAAGAGATTTGTTTTTTATATAAGCAAAGTGAACAGTATAACAGATATATAACCCAATGAATCTATATACAGTAGAATCAAATTGAAATCGGAATTGAATCGAGAGCTTGTGAATCAGAATCGAATTGGGAAATCTGTATCAATACCCAGCCCAATACATATCATTTTCTTTTAAAGGGTTGGTTTACCCAAAAATGAAAATTCTCTCATCATTTACTCACAGATGTGTATGACATTCATTCTTCTGCAGAACACAAACAAATATATTGAATAAAGTGAATGGTGATCAGACCTTTGTAGTTCCAAACATCACATAAAGGAAACATAAAAGTAATCCATAAGACTCCAGTCTACAGAGCTAAGATATTGTTCTAAAAAACTTCCTTTGTGTGCTGCAGAAGAAAGAAAGTCATACACATCTGGAATGGCATGAGGTTGAGTAAATGATGACAATATTTTCATTTTTGAGTGAACTATCCCTTTACCTTCATTTGGATGTAAATGTGATTCCCCCTGCATGTTAGTTATATTTCATGATGATCAAGTTTGTAATAATGGTCAACAGATAGATCACTCAACAGATCACACAAAATATATATTTTCTATTTGTGGCCATTATTTAAGGAATATGAACATTGGCACTTTTAAATTTGGTATTTCAGCATAAGAATCTGTATCTTATTCACTAATCACCTGCACTGTAGTTGATAAAAACATCATCCTGAGTATTTAAATTAAGTAATTGGCATTCTTTCCACACAAGCACATTCATTCACAAAAACTGTTATTTACTCGGCGCAATTAACATTGCACTATTACTACCAGAGGAAAGCAAGCTAAAAAAATATATTTTATTAAAAAGAGATCTTTGTGTACATTTTCTACTGATCATGGCAGAAGAAGAGCATTATAACCTGGCGTATATCTAGATGTGCGATGTAGTTAAGAGCATGCTTTTACTGCGGATGCAATTCATTCTTAGTGACTTCCTTCCTCAGTGTGGAGAAATCACTTTATCTTCTGTATAGAGCCACAGAACCTTTCATGCAGCTGAAACGTTGTCAGTGTTAAAGCACTAGGCGAGCCTGCTGTTGTAATTTTGCTGCTTATCCGTGCAGCATGAAACAGGACTTATTCTCATTTAATCTATTTTCTTAAGAAATCTGGGCCAGTTAATAACAACCCTTAAATGTGTGAAATTATTTTTGAGAAAACTAGATACTTGGTGGCCAAAAAGTGGCCACTAGAGACAAAAAGACTGTGGTTGGCTGAAAAATGAGTGAATGGGGAGTGTGAATAGGAGGGAGAAATGTTGAAAGGTGTAGGAGACATCTGATGAGTGTGGAAGTTTTGTAGCTAAAGCGTGACTTTTGTCACAGCTATAGGAGAACACATTGGATAATATGATCCAACTACATGAAAGATGGATGGACGACACTCTACTCTTTTTCTCTCACTGTGCCCATCTTCCTTACTTTCTCACTTCTCGTGGTAGTGTTTAACAGTGAATATCAAATCTGACGGATAGTGAGAACATAAAAATCCTTTTAGCTTGCTGAAAATTGAATTATCTTAAATATCTCTCTCTCCCAGTGTTCTACCTGCCTCTCTCTGCCACCCCCCCCCCCCCCAGTCATTCTTCCTGTCTCTCTCCTCTCTCCATGTGTTCATTAAAGTTATGCTGAAAATGTGTTATACTTGTATGACCTGTCTATTCGCATGAGGGCAGAGGACTTGTGAGGAGTTCAAGGCTGAAAGCATTGAAACAGCAACTCTGAACTCTATCAAGCGTAATTATGTTTAAGTTTTTCAAGTGTCACAGGCTTTTCATGGCAAAGCAAATCTCAGTGCACATGTCTCTACTGTCATAATGTTAGCTTCTCTGTGACTCGATGATGTACTCAAACATTTTAAAGTGGATTGTACAAGCATATTGATTTACATGTTTACCAGCTCTGTATATACAATAATATTTAGTTTGTTGTGGCTTGTTCTATGGCCACACAATTGAAAGGGTAAAGAATCAATAGAGCTCTCCGATTGTTCATTGCTGAGCTTCAAGTTTGGTCACAATCGATCTCTAATAAAAGATTGGTGTGTTTCACAGCTGCTGGACATATCATTTCAACCAAACACTACAGTCCAATGAAGCAACCAATAAAGCAATGTTCTTTGGTCAAAACATTGGGGGTCTGGTGGGTGTTAAATGGACTCAAATTAACTGCCAATCAAAGGTCACAATGTCACAGCGAGCATTTATGACATTAGTCTTTGTGAAAAGGGATGGCCAATGGTTCAGTCAGTTTCATGTCCATTATTCACATTAGCACCATCTTTGATTTTTAATGGGAATGGCAACAAGGCTGTGAGGGATAGACTTACCTTCTCTTCAATGGCATGAATGGTATAAAGTTGTATAAATCTCCTAGATCACATCTGATTTTCCACAACTCATGTTGTCTGGGGTTCTTTGTATACTGAATGTTTTTGGACAGATGTTTTATCCACAGAACGATTCAAAAACAATTTAAACTGCAGTACAGTCCATTGAAGAGACTGTACATCTATGCCTCACAGCCTCGTTGTCATTCCTATTAAAAATCAAAGATGGCACTAGCAAGAATAAGGTCTGTTTCATGTAGCACATTTAAAATGTAGAAGCCCTTTGCTATTAAATTCCATCCTTTTAGAATGACAACAATCTGACTCAATGATTTACAACAATGTTTTCACTCTTTGTACTCTAAGTAATTATACATCCGACTTGTAAATATGATCTAATTAGTTTGTTTGGAGAATGATTCATTGCTGCGTCTATTTTCCAGTTAGATATAAGCTGAAAAAGGAACATTTATAAAACAAGAGCTTGACAGAACAATACAACATACATTTTCAATTTGCACTCACTAATTGTGTGTTTGGAACAAATTGTTTTTCCAATCCCTTTTGCAACAGTTTATGGTTAATTTGCCACTCACTGAATCCAATTTGATAATTATGCACCCCTTCTGTGCTTCTCATCTGATAAGCATCCAGTTCTGGTGTAATTGACACAATTCCAAACTAGAAATCTGACACTTTTCAAACAGCTTGAGTACATCTTGTGCCATAATTGTAATCTTGTTCATTTCTCTCTTTCCAACAGCATGCCAGATTGGGTTCTATAAAGCAGTTGCAGGCTCAGTTTCATGCACAGAGTGCCCAGCTAACAGCAGAACCAGCTCAGACGGCTCAAAACTTTGCGAATGTCGGAGTGGATTCTACCGAGCACAAACTGATGTCAACACCACTGCCTGCACAAGTATGAGACCAAACAGCTAAACGCAAGGATACATGGCTGATTATTTATTAGAAGACAATGCATAACAGTTTTCATAAATATTAACCAAATTCTACCAAAGTTTAAATTATTTCATCACTTTTGTCAGTAGAGGTTTACTCTTGCGTAGAAAGGCGTTTTTTTCTTTCAGTAATAAAGCTGGGCCTCATTTCAATTTATTCTGTCCAAGAACCACCCGCTAAAATAGAAAGAGAGAGACTTTACTCCCATAAATTGTGTAAAGTCAGCCAATCAGATTTTTGTTCTTGCCCTTCTTTGTGTTATATGTATCAAACGGCCTGTGAACAGAATGTAGGAGCTCTTTGAAAATGCCGTCTGAGACTGAGGGTAATCATTAGAAGATTGCGGAGATGGTGAGTACTAATGATGTCTGTGAATAATCTCATGTTGTCTTTCCCAGGCCCTCCGTCAGCACCGGTGTCTCTAGCCTGGGAGTATGAGAGTTCAGAGGGTGGGGTGTCGCTACGTTGGAGACCTCCCAAGGACATGGGGGGTCGGAGGGAAGTGTGGTATGGGGTGGTGTGTCGAATCTGCCCTTCTGCAACTAACACACCACCCAGCATGTGCTCCTGGTGTGGAGAGACAGTCACTTTTTCCCCTGCTCAAAACGGCTTAAAACAGACAAAGGTCACCCTCAAAAACCTGCTCACTAGAGTCACCTACCTCATACAGGTACTAAGCCATGCCTACATATACTTGTTTCATTTAGATACTGAGACTACAACTCCGAGAAGCACCTGTTTTATATTGGGATTACAATACACAAAAGCATGATTCCATTTTTGAAATGTTTACCGCATTGTCTTCCGCCATCAGAGACCAACACGGCCTCATGATAAGTCACAATAATAGTACAAGAAGCCGAAAGAAAGGGTACAAGACTTTTACTCCCATACAATGTTGACAATTTTTCCTGTTTAACCTCTTACCCAAACCGTAACCATAATTTTAATAGAAAGATAACTTTTGTGTACCAGGAAAGTAAGAAAACATTGGGCTTAAAATGAGACGAGGGAAGCTTATTCCAGGTTATTGACATAAATCAGTCATATGCATTGCATAAATAAAAATGGAATGAGAACCAAATTTGTTAACAGATGTTTTCTTTAAAAAATGAAAGTGTTGGATAGGAGGATAGCTAAAATTTGGTGCCTGTATAGAATCAGTTTGAAATATTTTTCTTGATTGGTTGGTCTCTTTGTGCTTAAAAGTCATACCTTTTTGCACGATCCAAGTTGTACGAAATCGTACAATTTCACAATTTTGTACAAATTATTGAGTTGTCATGAGACTGTTGGACAGAATCAAAAGTTGGGTCAGACAAGATCAGACAAGAGCATAATATAGGGAAGACTGGGGCTAGTTGTCACAAGGGCTTGCCAGGTTTTAAGTCGTCCAATTGCAAAATGATTTTTTATTTATTTATTTTAAATAAATTGCACCTAGTTTAAAACTGTCTTAAATTAGAAACATTTCTATGAATTCTGAACCTCCAAACTAAAATTCCAATTTCATTATGATTTTTTCATAACGAATTTGAATTAGAATAATATCTCATAGGTAAATGGGTGAATGCAATACAACAACACTGCGTAAATTAAGGCAAGGTTAAACTATACAATGAAGGTAGATTGTAACTGAAAGATTGACTTTTGTTTTAGTAAAAGCATATTTTTCATAAAAAGGTTGGGGCAGGGGAAATTGTTGTCACGCACATTGTAAATGCTGTAATTCATTCATTACATTGGCCAAAGCAATTGTTTGATATTTTAGTAAGTCATCTTTTACATTTTTGGTGTCTCGTGAATTGTTTTGTGGTGCAAAGTTATAGCAAATTTTGCTGAAAAGTAATTCAATTGTTTCCAATAACCCATTCAGTGTGACAACATAATTTCTGCATATTGTCACAAATGTTAGGTAAAAAGCTTTTTTACCAATACTTTAAGGTATGTGCGAAGGTACAGAAATTGACTATCGAAAATAAACAAATAGCCCCTTTTCCCCTTATACTTCCACAGATTGCCCGAGATGGCCATCATTACTAACCCTCATATGTACCTTATGTAATTATCACTGCACCTCCTGTGTGTGGAATATGAGAACGAGTGCTGCTACAATTGAGTTGTGTATGATTTTACAGATTCAAGCACTAAATGAAGTCTCAGCACTGAGTCCGTTTCCACCTCAGTTTTCCAGCATCAACTTCACTACCAGCCAATCAGGTAAGAGTACAGGAAATGTTTGCTGCAAACATTTGTTAGCATGGGTATGTGTGCACCAAACTGTTAGCTCAATGTATATATATATGTCTTTCTGTGTCTGTCCCCTGTCTCTATCTCTAAACTTTCTCAACCCCTCTCTGTCTGTCTGTCTCTTTCTCTCTCGTTCTCTCTTCCTCAACTCATGGTCCCTCTTTCAGTCCCTCTCTCTTTTCTCCTCATCATTTTTCATCCTCTGCTATCTGGACCCCAGTGGATTTGGGTCACGATATTCTGTCAACTCATATAATGTTCAAGAAAGCAGAGGGAGACCGAAAGAGATGACAAAATGGAGAGAGTATAATCAATGTGGCAGTGCACAGAAACTTTGGAGACAAAGGGCACAATTCCTCCCACACTGTCTCTCGTCTTCCTTCTACTAGTTATTGCTACCTCTGTGAGTTAGTTCATATGACTGACCATTAAAGTGATAGTTTACCCAAAAATGAAAATACTGTTATTATTTACCCTCATGTTGAGAATGTTAGCCTCAGTCATCATTCACTTTCACTTTTTGGTGAAAAAAAAAAGATGCTTTGAAAGTGAATGATGACTGAGACAAACATTGTGCCTAACATCTCCTTTTATGTTTCCAATGAAGAACGAAAGTCATACGGATTTGGAACAACATGACAGGGAGAAAATAATGACCAAATTTTTTTTATTTAATAATTTTCTAATTATTTACTCACTGTCATGATATACCAGGTGACTTTCTTTCTTCACTAGAACACATTTGAAGAAAAATGGAAAAATATCTTAGCTCAATAGGTCCTTAAAATGCAAGTGAATGGAGATTTCTCATTTGATGCTCAACAAATCACAGACAGTCAGCATAAACGTCATCGATTTTAACTTAAAGTTAAATTAATGTCTTTTAAAGCAGCACGATTGCTTTTGGTACGTCATAGCATTGGCATTTGAAACACACGAGAACTGACCCACGTGCGTCACAGCCGGAAGAGCAGTGCTGCTTAGAAGTGAGAAGGAACGCTCTACAGTAGCTTGGTTGGTTTTGGTTTAGATCTGTATTTATCTGTTTCTTTATTCACAATGGTATGTTTGTGTGCTTATCCTGGATGTCTCAACCAAGTGGAGAATGTGAGATCTGAATCCATGTCACACGAGAGACCGCTTGGACCCCCCCCCCCCCCCCCCCATCATGAAGCGTTGGATTATACTTAAAAAGTACGTAAATATTTCTCTTTTTCACACCAAAAGTAACCGTGTCACTTTAGAAGACATTAATTTAACAGTTGGTGTCATATGGATGAAGTTTATGCTGACTGTCTGTGATTTTTGGAGCTTCAAAAGAGAAATCTCCATTCACTTACATTTTAAGGACCTACTGAGCTAAGAGTTTTTTCTATTTTTCTTCAAATGTGTTCTAGTGAAGAAAGTAAGTAACACACACCTGGGATATTGTGAGGGAGAGTAAATAATCAAAGAATTTTCATTTTTGGGTGAACTATCCATTTAAAGCTTTGAGCCGTGTTTAGCAGCACTTCCGTGCACTTCCACATGACTGATTAACAGACAGAGATATTAGGGTGAGATGAAGGGGGTCAGGGGGCTGGGGAGAGGGCGGGAGTGGAGAATGGTTAACTCGTGAACTCATTAGCACAGATGAGGCTTCAGCAATGTCTAACTAACTGTCAAACATGCACCAAAGCATGATGTAAAGGACTTATTTCATTTAGCCCTATATTTGCATGTGAATCGACATAAATGCACAAATATTTACAAAAATCAAAACATTCATAATGAGGAAAGCAGGGAAGATCTTAAAGCAGGAGAAAAGTATGTCACTTATGATGAGATGAGCCCCCTGTGGTCACTGTTATAATTACATGTTTGTGTCTCAGTGCCTTCTGAGGTCCCAATGCTTCACCAGTTGAGCAAAGTTCAAGACTCCATCACCCTGTCCTGGCCTCAGCCTGACCGGCCGAATGGTGACATCTTGGAATACCAGCTCCGATACTACGACAAGGTCATTATTGTAACTGATCTGAAATCTTAAATTAACATAAAACCTTGTGTGTTACCTTTGCCCCAGCCCTTTCATTCTTTTTTCTAAATTCTGTCATTACTTGCATACCCTCATTCCAAACCCCTATGACTTTCTTTTATGGAATTTTTAAGAATAATTTTGTTGCTGCTGTCTGAGGCTGTCATTCCTTAATATTGTGCCTAGTATCAGCTTTTGTGTTCCATGGAACAAAGTCATATGGGTTTGTTATAACATGAGGGTGGGTAAATTATGACTTAATAGTCGTTTTTGGGTGAAATTCCCTTTAAAGGATAGTTCACCCAAAAATGACATTTCTGTCATCTTTTACTCACCCTCATGTCATTCCAGATGTGTATGATTTTCTTTCATCTGCTGAAATAAAATGAAGATTTTTAGAAGAATTTCTCAGCTCTTTTTGTCCAAACAATGCGAGTGAATAGGTGCCAAAATTTTGACACTCCAAAAATCACATAAGTCAGCATAAAATTAATCCGTATGAGCCAGTGTTTAAATCAGTGTCTTCAAAAGTGATATGATAGGTGTGGGTGAGAAACAGATCAATATTTAAATCCTTTTTTACTATAAATTTTCCTCCCTGCTCAGTCAGTCTCCATTTTAACTTGATTCACATTCTTTGTGTATATTGCCCCCACCTGGGCAGAGAGAAGAATTTCTAGCAAAAAAAGAACCCCGGTTTCTCACCCACACCTATCAAATCACTTATGAAGATATGTATTAAAACACGGGACTCATACGTATTACTTTAGTGCTGCTTTTATGGGCTTTTTGGATCGTAAAAATGTTGGCACCCATTTACTTGCATTTTAAGGACCAAAAGAGCTGAGATATTCTTCTAAAAAACTTAATTTGTGTTCTGCAGAAGAAAGAAAGTCATACACATCTGGGATGGCATGAGGGTGAGTAAATGATGAGAGAATTTTCATATTTGGGTGAACTATCCCTTTAACAAAATAACATCTACAAATAACAGAAATGGTGCTTTCTCTCTTTGACAGGGTTCTGATGAGGACAGTGCAATGAGTGTGTTCAGTGAAACAAACACAGTGACAGTTGGAAGTCTGATTCCAGGCTCCATCTACGCTTTCCAGATCCGTGCTCGAAATGAGAGAGGCTACGGACCCTACAGCCACACTATTTACTTCAGCACTCTTGCACTAGGTAAATACATCACTTACAGTAATATATCTTATACATCCACACGTAATTCATTACTCTAGCTAACACTATGGCTATACAAACATATTAAACTATTATATTACATTATATTATATAATCTTGATCTATATGGTCTCTTCGTTTACTGGAAATATGCAATATATTGCACTTTCTTCAAAATGCTTGATTTTATTGGACTAGTCTTGATCTTGGTGAAAAGGTTAGCACCTTGCATACAGTACATACAAATTACTGCCTGTGCATAATTATGTGCTGTGGGCTTCGCTTAGCAAGATTCAACAAATCTTTTATTTATACACTTATATATATTGTAAGAGATATTATAATATTATCAGCTTTTTATTAGAGTGTATTTTTCTATAACTCTGCTCTAACTAATCACGTACTTTCTAGAGGAGCACTCCAAACAAATTCAAAATCGGCTGCCCCTTATGATTGGATCAGTGATGGGTGGAGCAGCATTTCTATTGGTAGTGATAGCAATCATCATCGTGTTTGTGTCGCGTGGGTATGCAACTAAATTATATACCTCACTCAGCTAAATATTTTTTAATATATAGAATTAAAAATAAAGACTGTGATGCTGATATTTCTATCTGTTATGTCTTTCTCGACAAGTAAAAGGCGAGAGAGCCCTTATAGTGATAGACTTCAGAGATACATCAGCAACAGAGGTGAGAGTATGTCATTATATGTGAACTGCAATGCATGCTTGTATAAATTGGTGTTTTCCAATTCACTAAATGTGCTTTTAATGGACCTAACTCTACAGCATGATTCTGTATATAAAACAGCCCTCAGCAAAAAGAAGAGAAAAAACACAACGTTTTCACTTGATATTTTCATCTTCCACAGTGGTGTGTAATTATTGCCGTTATGTAATAACTGTGTTTCTGTAAAACAATATGCCATAACACCACAGATATGTGGGGTTTGTGAGACCTTAAATATTTTGACAATAGGCCATAAATCTCTGTGTCGGTAGTTTCTGTGTTTGTTGTGCTGTCTGTGGTAAACATATTTCTGGTATTACTTGACCTGAAAACTTGAGCACTCTGAGAGCATGTCTGTGAAAGAACCAGTCATTAGAAAGTCTCTTTGCAGAAATTTTAAAGGGATAGGTCACCCAAAAATAAAAAATATACCAAAATATACCAACCCTGATCTCCTTTTGTGTTCCATGAAAGAATGAAAGCCATACAGGTTTGGAATATTATTAAGGGGAGTAAATGATTTATGTGAACTATTCCTTTAATATGGATGCTGTTTTTCATCCAGGTGGGGTGAAATATTACGTGGACCCCTCCACTTACGAGGACCCCAGTGAGGCGGTCAAAGAATTTGCACGCGAAATTGACCCTGCTCACTTAAAAATTGAAGAGGTCATTGGTGCTGGTTAGTACATTTCTATTGCTTTTCCAGAGGCAAGATAACAAATCTAATACGTGTGTAAGTGGATTTATTCTTTGGCTGTTTTAACTCAGGTGAAAATGTTTTAAGAAAATTATTTTCTTGCAATCAATTCTCTTTCTAGCTCAGTTTGGGGAGGTGTCCCGTGGCTGGTACAGGCCACTAGGTCATAGAGAAGTGCTGATTGCAGTTAAGACTTTGCGTTGGGGAGTGACAGACCGTGAGAAGAACGTGTTCCTCAGTGAGGCAGGAGTCCTTGGCCAGTTCGATCACCCCAATGTTCTGAAATTAGAGGGAGTGATCACTCGCACCCCTCCTGAACGTATTATCACAGAGTTCATGGAGAATGGCCCACTTGATGCCTTTCTCAGGGTAAGACTGCATTAGTACACAATTTCTGACTCTTACATTCTTTATTGCTCTCTCCCTCTATCATTGAATTTTAAGACGCACTCAATAATCTTTTATGTTGTGTTGGACTTACATGGACACCTAGAGGCGTGCATGCAGCATTATATAAAATCAATTGCATTCAGTTACCAGTGCCATTGTAGAAATATGCTTTTTGCAGTCAGCCTTGTATGTAATTTATTGCATGAGTAAAACAGGTGGGTTACCAATATCAAGCAAGTGCTAATTGGCTGATAAAATTAGGTAATCTGCATTTTAAAATAATTAAACTCTTATGACCGGAGTCTTCAATTATGAACATATATTTTACAAAAGTACTATTCATTTCTTTATGCATAAAACGTTTTTAATAATAAAAACAATTACTGAGTGCTCCTTAAATAAGCCTTTATCTCAAGTGATAAGCTGAAACCAATATATTTGCATTTTTTAAAGGAAAACGAGGATCAGTTCAGTGTGTTGCAGCTGGTTGGTATGGTGAGAGGTGTTGGAGCTGGTATGTGCTATCTTTCAAAGCGGAATTTTGTCCATCGTGATCTCGCTGCCCGGAATGTACTGGTGAATTCAAACCTGGTGTGTAAAGTGTCCGACTTTGGCCTGTCGCGATTAATGAGGGGTCTGGACCACAACATGCCCACCTACACTGCTTCATTGGTAGGCTGTAGTAATGGAAATGTAGAAAGCCTTCATAGCTAAATGTTTAAAAGAAGTTGTGGGACATCGAATGTCAGAAAAAAGCTCTCCTTTCCTCCCATGTTAAACAAATCATTCACCCCAAAATTTTACGCACCCTCATGCCATCCCAGATGTTTATGATTGACTTTCTAATGCAAAATAGAAATTAAGATTTTTAGAAGAATATCTAAGCTCCATAGTGAATGGTGACCAAACCTTTGAAGCTCAAAAAGCACATAAAAGCAGCATAAAAGTAATCCACAAGACTCCAGTGGTTTAATCCACGTATCCACAAGCGATCTAATTAATTTTGACTTAATTAACTCCTTTTTAATGTAAATCTTGCCATTGCTGTCTCTAGGCACTATCATGATTGCCATCATTTATACTTCCATTTCCATTTATATTTAGTCGTTTATCAGATGTTTTTTCCAAAGCGACTTGTATTCCTTTTGCTTGACACTAGATGGTGCTAGGAAGTGTAATCAAGCTTGCAATCATGATCTCCAGGGAGAATGCTGATGTCAAGTTTTATAGTGAAAAAGAGTTATATTTTGGTATGTTCTCACCCAAAATCATTTGAATCTCTTCTGAACAGGACATGGACATCAAAATTTTGGTCACTATTCACTTGCATTGCATGGACCTTCAGAGCTGAAATATTTTTCTAAAAATCTTTATTTGTGTTCTGCAGAAGAAGTCATCTGGGATGGCATGAGGGTCAGTAAATGATGAGAGAATTTTTCATTTTTGGGTGAAATAATTTTTTTAATGTCAACTGTCATCCACCCTAATTTTTCCTTTTAGGCATCTTTTATTATGCAACCTTTAAAGGTGAAGTGTGCTATTTCTGTGCCACCAGTGTCACCAAACAGAATTGCAAAAATAATAACCCAAACACTCCCCTGTCTGCCATTGGTCAAACAAACAATTAGTTCAAGCCCAAACACACCATTCTTTCAGCCAATGTTACTATGATGAGTTGGTTATTATGCTTAAACAGAGCAATGTTTTAATAGCACCACAGAGACATAATATTACATTTTTTATGGAAATTAACCTACAAATGGTTTACTTATAGTTGTCTCTGCATATTGCATTGGGATAGCAGAAGCTGTTTCAAATAGAAAATAATACAATTATTTAATTTAGTTTGTAAAATGAATTCCTCTCAACCCCACTGTTCCTTAAGATGGATGAAGTAGCCTGCCATGGTGTGTCTTTTTAGGCCTAGACATCATTGCATTTTACTTTGAGAAGTCTTCTTAAAAAGCAATAGAATCATGTTTAATTAATGTTTTTAATTGCATTTAAGCAAATTAGTCTCTCTGTCTGTCTGTCTCTTTTTAGGGCAGTAAAATCCCTGTACGATGGACAGCGCCTGAAGCTTTCCAGCATCGTAAATTCAGTTCAGCCAGTGATGTCTGGAGCTTTGGGATACTCATGTGGGAGGTCATGTCATATGGAGAACGTCCATACTGGGATATGAGCAACCAAGAGGTGAGGTTTCAAACATTTCACAGTCACGCCTGTTTTTCATCCCAAGGTGTCACAAAGCAGTATTATTAACCAATGGACCCTTTTCACATATTTGGGTTTGCATAGCGTAAGTTAGGTAAACTTGTATGGTGATGAATGAGAGACCCAGAGTTGGGTAGAGAAGCCAAAAACTGTACTCAAGTTAAAGTACAATTACCATTACAAAAACATAATTACTCAAGTAGAAGTAAAAGTACTAACATAAATAATTACTTGAGTAAGAGTAAGAAAGTATCCAATTAAAAGAGTACTCAAGTATTGAGTAACTCATTACTTTCACAAATGACATAATAGATGTTAACTCCCCTATATTCCATTACATAATACACATTGAACATGTACTACAGAATTATGCAATAATTAATATTATTATTAATATAAATTCTGTCATCATTCACCATCAACATGGTGTTGTTCCAAACCCGTATGACTTTCTTCCACATAATACAAAGCCTCACACTGGTTTGGAACAAAATGAGGGTAGAGAAATGATGACAGAATATAAAATTATGGCTGAGCTATCACTTTAAAGAGATAGTTCACCCAAAAATGAAAATTCTCTCATCATTTACTCACCCTCATGCCATCCCAGATGAGTATGACTTCCTTTCTTTTGCAGAACACATATTCCATCCATCCATCTTCAACCGCTTATCCGAAGTCGGGTCGCGGGGGCAGCAGCTCCAGCAGGGGGCCCCAAACTTCCCTATCCCAAGTCACATTAACCGGCTCTGACTGGGGGACCCCGAGGCGTTCCCAGGCCAGTGTGGAGATGTAATCTCTCCACCTAGTTCTGGGTCTTCCCCGAGGCCTCCTCCCAACTGGACGTGCCTGAAACACCTCCCTAGGGAGGCGCCCAGTGGGCATCCTTACAGATGCCCAAACCACCTCAACTGACTCCTTTCCACACAAAGGAGCAGCAGCTCTAATCCGAGCTCCTCACGGATGACAGAGCTCCCCACCCTATCTCTAAGGGAGAAGCCCGCCACCCTTCTGAGGAAACCCATTTCGGCCGCTTGTACTCGCGACCTAGTTCTTTCGATCATGACCCAGACTTCATGACCATAGGTGAGGGTAGGAACAAAAATTGACCGGTAGATCGAGAGCTTTGCCTTCTGGCTCAGCTCTCTTTTCGTGGCAACGGTGCGATAGAGCGAGTGCAATACTGCCCCTGCTGCCCAGATTCTCCGGCCAACCTCCCGCTCCATTGTCCCCTCACTCGTGAACAAGACCCCGAGGTACTAAGGCAATAACTCCTTCCCTACCCGGAGTACGCACTCCATCGTTCACTCCATCCATGGAGTGGAGAACACAAATTCAGATTTTTAAAATAATATTTTAGCTCTGTAAGCCAAAATTTTGATGATCAAAAAAGCACATAAAGGCAGTATAAAAGTAATCCATTAGACTCCAGTGGTTTAATCCATGTCTTCAGAAGTGATATGATAGGTGTGGGTGAGAAACAGATCAATATTTAAGTCCTTTTTTGCTAGACAGCAGGGGGCAATACGCAGAGAGAATGTGAATCACCAAAAACACAAGGAGAAAGTGAAATTGATCAGTTTCTCATCCACACCTATCACATCGCTTCTGAAGATACTGATTTAACCATGGATTACTTTTATGCTGACTTGTGAATGTTTGTTTGTTTAGCTTAAAATGTTGTCACCCATTCACTTGAATTTTATGGACCTATAAAGCTGATAAATTCTTCTAAAAAAATCTTAATTTGAGTTCAGCAGATGAAAGAAAGTCATACACATCTGAGGTTGCATGAGGGTAAGTAAATAATGAGAATTGTATTTTTTGGGTGAATTATCCCTTTAAGGGCTCTTGTCAGATCTGGATGAATTTGTCCATAAGAAGAGAGGTTTGGAAACATTTTTAGTAAGAATTTCAGTGAAAACATTCAAATGTCACTCAAGGACATTATATATAATGCTGAAATATAATGCCTCCTTTTGCTATATCATAGCTTTTAAAAGTCCTGTGTGGATTCTTATTTCAGAGTTATTCTTATTTTGTAAGTATTTTAGATCATTAGTTCTGTACAGCAGTACCGCCACTCTCTAAATGCAGAGTACACAACCTACGTAGGGCACCAACCCTGATCGTGGAACACTCTCTGTGTCTGAAACCACCCCAAAATAGTTTTCGCTATTTTGTAGGAGTGTCTGAATTCTGAGTGAATCCACTCATTCCCTACTGTTGTTCACTCATTCTTACCCACAATGCACTCTAATTTCAAGTGTACATTTCAAGTACACTCGATGACGATTAATTTCCCACAATCCACCATGGGAAGACGTACAAGCTGGGAGTTTACTGCTTCCTTCACTCCTGCAATGTTTTATATTTTTCTGAATGTAGTAAATACATTTTTGACAAATCATTACTTGATTAAAATAACATAACATATAGTGAGACAAAACATACAGATACATTTTAAAATGTACTTTTTATTTGATCAAATGTGTTTACTCTTTATATTAACACACAGTATATATTAAAAATGACAAACATAATGAAGATTTATTGTATTAATATATTTTTGAATAAGAATAACAAATAAGGCCCAAGTATTTAAAAATGTCATATGTGACGTTTCTGCACCAGCATCAGAGCTCCAACACTCACATGTGAATTCACTCATTTTGTTCACTTACTGCTGAGATATAGTGCACTAACTGCGATTTACTATATAGTGAATGAGTTAACAATAGCGGACACAGCCACTCTCCACACTCAGGCCACGATCGCCTCATGCCCGCACATCTCACACACACGCGCCCCGCGCACCTCGCTGTGCACAAGCAGAAATGCTGTCTGTTTGAGTAAAAAGTACCCACTTTTAGACCTACTCTAAAAGTAACATTTTCCCAAAAAAGTTACTCAAGTAAATTTAACAAAGTAAATGTAACGCGTTACTACCCACCTCTGGAGAGACCACCCATTTGCTACAATAGCAAACGATTGGGCTTTCACTGCTTTTCAAAGGAAGAAAAATAATATAGAGTGCCAGATAACAGTAGTAAGATGAGAGAAACAGGCTAATTTTGCTTTCTCTCCCTCAACAGCTCTGTTAGAAGCCTCATTGCAGCTGTTCTAACTCAATTTTCAAAACTTACCCCAGGGTAATATAATTCAAAGTTCAATTATATAAATTTACACCAAATATTTTTTTAAATTGGAAATATAAAAAAATTATGCCATATTTACATCTAGCACCATCTTTGATTTTTAATGGGAATGAAAACACGGCTGTGAGGGATAGACTTACCATCTTATAAATTGCACAGATCGTGTAAAGCTATAAAGCTACTTGATCACATCTGATTTTCAGGCAGCATTTTCCAGTTTCCAGACGCAGCCTGTGTCTTCAGGTTACAGTTTAAACTGGGCTCGCTAGGCATGCGTGCGGTGCTTCGTGCAGCAGCTGCCAGCCAGAGTGTGTGATGAGATGAGACGGCGAAAGAACTGTTTAACCGCTGAGCACATGCTGATCTCAGAAGACAACATGTTGAAAATTCACTATTAAACTATTTATTAACAAAATCTTTCACAATAAAGGCTTTTATGACTCAACATAAATTACTGCACTGAAATACTCACTCATTGACTTAAAGAAGACGTCTTGATGCAAGTTAACCACACAGTAAGAGGCACGCAATACTTCCCTCATCTAAACTAGTTAATGACGGTAGCCTATAGTGTAAAATAAAGTTCAATAACCCACTCTCGATAAACATCTGATTATTTATATCTGTCATCCCAGGAAAAAGTCAATGTAGTAATCCAGAATTCACTTTATTTTCTGTATAGTCACACAGTACAGATGTGATAAACTCAAAGCATGTCTCCCGATGAAGTCACACACACACATATATGTGAATCGGGTGATTCTCTTTGGTTACTTTGTTTGTTACATGTTATTTCTGTTAAGGGAATTGTAAAATTAGCGCAATCCTCTCAGTAGCAGGTTAGCAGCTAGTTTGTTTACTATGGTGGCTGTGGAGCTTCTCTCCTTTCACAACGCAGGTTTTTGTCCAATCACAGGCTACAGCACCTTCCACAGTCCTTACATGCCCCAAAAATATCTACACTGGAGTAGGAGCTAAAAAATTTCCCCCTAAAACGGCTTCGAGGAACTATAGTCCATTAGGTGCGAAAGCGACAAAAAGCACTTGTTCCAGGGAAAAGTACCTAAAACGGCCATTAGGACCTGCAGTGGGAAAGGCCTTATTGACACAGCCTTGTTGTCATTCCCAAAGATGGGAATAGAGTAAATAAGGTATTTTTGCTGTAATGCATTTTACTTAGCAGTTCACTAGATGGAGCTACTGGGCCTTTACATGAGCAGTCACGTAAACCAATCATAGTATAGATAAGACATCTTCAAACTTTTGCAGGCCAAGGACCTCTTGGTGGATAAAGAGATGAAGCAGGGACCCTTCTGTCGCATATTGCATAGAGCTGAGTAGTGCATTTTAAGCCTGGGCAATAATAACATGGGTATAGTAGCATATTAATTTATACTTTATTGTGATGCTTACATTGCATCATTATTGCATTATTAAACATTTAGTTCATATTGTTTTTTGTTTTTAAGCATATTCTCATTTTTTCACAAAAATGTATCTGAGATCAGAAAAGAATTGGTTGACCCCCTGCAGTACCACCTAGTAGGATCCCCTGTTGAAGAGACCCCTGGTATAGATAGTATACTATGTGTGAGAACTTTACTGTATGGGATTTAAAGTTTGCATTAAGTGGCTTTGACTCTTTCATGTAGAGAGGTTCACTGGCAGCTATAGTATTGTTATTACCTCAATGGGTGTATACTCACATGCTGGCTAAATACGCTATCATATTTTTACTCAACATATTATCCCTGTATAATGATGATTTGTTTTTTGTTTTTTACTTGGATCTTGCTGTTTTTCGGTGCCTTGTCCTATTAAACGCTTTTTGTCATCTCTTTTCTAATTACTCCTCCTGTCTCTCTGTCTGTCTCTATAGGTGATGAAGGCAGTGATTGATCAGTACCGCTTGCCTGCTCCAAACGGTTGTCCTCCTGCTATTCACGGACTTATGCTGCAGTGCTGGCAGGGCGACAGGCAGGACCGACCAGGCTTTGATTCTCTCTTGTCGTCCACTGACCGTCTCATACGACACCCTGCCTCCCTGAAGGCCGAGCACATTCGGTGAGTTCATTACATTTTCCCGCATTTTATAAAGAGCCAACAAACATAATATTACATCTTTTGATATATTCTTCTTTCTTAGTCCCAGTCAGCCACTTCTTAGCCCCACCCCTACTGACCTCTCATCAGTGGTAACAGTCGGGGATTGGCTGACGACTCTAAAGATGGACCGGTATAAGGATGTATTTGAGAGGGCACAGTACCACAGTTTGGAAAGAGTGAGCATGCTCACAATGGAGTAAGTGTTTATACTAACACCTGTGATGTCGCTTGCTGTACTCCATCTAAAACTAGTTTAAACAGTATTTTATTTCCTTTATAATTATTACACAAGCAGCTGTTATTAATTGCATATTAAGTGATTAAATTGAATATTTTTGCTTTTAACATTAATTAACATTTAAAATAAGCCTATAAGAAATGGTGACCAATTACAGAACCTAAGATATATACAGTACTTTTCCTTACACATTTATGTGTAATTGATGCATAGCGTGTCCAAAGACGTTTTATATTAACATCAAGATTATTGTTTAATGTACTGTATGCTGTATGTTTACAAAAAAGTGTATATCTTAGGTCTTGTAACAGGTCACTATTTCAATTACATTTTTCATAATTTTTAATCCCCTTTTGCCTTCACCATTTCAGTTTAATATAAATATTTGTATTTAAATAAAAATACATTATAATTTTTTTGACCCAACAACAAAGCAAATTTTGATAAGGACAAGCAAGTCATGTAATCTTTCAAATAATATCATGTTTTTTAGCCGTATATGTAGTAATTATAAAAATAACTAGCAAAGCTCTTTGTAGAATTGTTTTAGAGGGAGTAAACAAAAAAAAAAATCCACTATCCACCTCAATCCTCCGATATTACTCCAAAAATACATGTAACCAAAGGAACTTAAATTAACTGAGTTGAATAAACTAGCTTTACTTAATCCACTTGCATTAGGACCACATTAATATTTTTTTTGTTTGGTTAACTGGATTTCTAGTTCCCAGCATGCTTTGCATGGGACTACACAAGGAGAGTAAAAGTGCTATTTCATCTGTCTCTGTACAAAAGGGGAGACTTCTTAGTGTTTAATGTTTTATTGTGTTGAGATTTAGAATAATTTCTGTTATTTTGTAGTTTTGGGGGTTACTATCATGGTGAAGATTGGAGCTTGAGCTTATGATGAAGACCATTACATTTTGAGTATGCCACATATTTCTATTATTCATCGAGTTGTGCTGACCATAGTATGGTGACCAAATTGCACTCAGTAGTGCTTCCCACCAGCATGTGTGTAGCATGTTATTGTTTCCTGTCACTAATTAGCAGATCACAAAAAGACTTTCTCTTAAGATATTTTGTTAACACTTTACAATAATGTTCCATGTGTTAACATTAGATAAAGCATAAGGTATCATGAACAAACAATGAACAATATTATTTACAGCATTTATTAATCTTGGTTAATGTTATTTAATACTAATACAAATGTTCATTGTGTTAGTTCATAGTGCATTAACTAATGTTATCTGTGCAACATTTGTTTTTATGTTGAATGTTGAAATTAATATTAACAAAGATGAATAAATTCTGTAAAAGTATTGGTCACTGCTAGTTCATGTTAACTAATGTTGTTAACTAACGTTAACAAAGGGAACCTCAGTGAAAAGTGTTACTGTAATTTTGACATGTTAAATTTTCTTGGGTTCACTTGATTCAGTAAGGTTACCTCTACTCAAAGTTGAAA
The DNA here is from genome assembly GCA_032164185.1 of Moxostoma hubbsi. Lineage (NCBI taxonomy): Eukaryota > Metazoa > Chordata > Actinopteri > Cypriniformes > Catostomidae > Moxostoma > Moxostoma hubbsi. Next base: position 19,780,956 of record JAVLUX010000015.1, read on the forward strand.
ATGCATAGTAAAACATCTGAAACCACTTTCCATGATTGAAACATGTCTATGTTATATATATATATATATATATATATATATATATATATATATATATATATATATATATATATATGAATCTACCTGACTGGATTAGGTTACACTACCACCTCCAAAAACAACAACAAAAACATTTTAAGAGTTAGGTCAAGCAGAAATAGCTCCTTATGGTAACAATAGCAGGTTACCACTTTGTACAGTGCAGGACATGTCAAATTCCCATAAGCATTGTATGTTAACTACCCTCATACAAATTTGAACTTATAATCTTGATGCTGATAAATACCATTATGCTACCCACATATTTCTGTATTGTATGTAAATAAAATGTGCCCCTACATGTTCTTTGCCTGTTTCCTTGTCTCTTAGGGATGTGCAAGATCTAGGAGTGAATTTGCTTGGTCATCAGCGAAAGATCGTAAATGCAGCTCAGCAGCTCAGGACACACCTCACTCAGGGACATGTGGAGGTCTAAGGCTTCCCAATTTGTGTTGACAGCAATGCATGCTGAAGGATGTAGTCCCCAGTGTGTGGCGGCCAGCAGAGTTGTAGGAAAACTGGAATAATAAGTCAGAACAAGGAAGAGACAAGAAGCTGAGAAAAAAGAAGAGTTTTTTATTATTACTTATTTTCCCATCTGTTCCGCCCTTCCTTGCTGAACTGTTGTCTTCCATATCAGTCTTTCGCTTTCTTCCTTATTCAATGTTGCACTACCTCACACTTTCTCACTTATCAGTTCATTACTTGATGGCATTCAGTATGAACTTGCGCCTTAAAAACACAAAAAAGAAAGATCTTTTCACAATCAATTGCAAGTACAATCTAAGACATTAAATGGACAGTAACTGACTTTTGGCTTTGTGGCACTTTTGGTCAATGACACTAGATGTTTTTTTTTTTTTTTTATTAACTACTTTACAGCCAGACAATACTCATGTTGGTTGCAACCTGAAAACCCCCCAAAAACACCTAAAGACTGTATAATATCATACAATAATTGTTATTATAGTATGATACAAAAACATAATCAAGTTTGTATTTGCAATCTCACACAACAGCCACAGTAGTTCACTGCTTACCTAAGACTATAGGGGCCGTTCAGAACAAATGTGTTCTGATGGGGGGGAAAAAACCTAGATACATCAGTGCAACAAACAGAACACAACACAAGTGTTTTGAGGTCAAAGATGTCTGTCTAGTGCATGTGTATAAAGGAAAATAATTGAAACCGTGCAAACGGCTTTAAAAAAAAAAACAGGCTCTAAGACCTATGACATTCCATGACCTCACATCACATTCAAGGCATAAAGTCACAATCTGTGCTGCTGTGAGCCAGTTCCTGAGAAAATTTCCCTTCACCAATCTGAAATTTGTCCACTAGTGGGCAATTCCCTCTTCCCATGATACATCCTGTTCATGACTATCTCACCCCATTAATGATGTAGCATAGAGTCACACTTTAATACATGAACATTGTAAAGTAGTGTTGCAGTAAATTGCTGGCTGAAGTTAAAGAGATGCACTTGTGTGTGTGTGTGTGTGTGTGTGTGTGTGTGTGTGAGTGAGTGTAACAGACTTGCAATGAACTGATGAAAGAATCTATGTGGTGCTGCTAAATTAAAAATGGTGTGCTTGGGTTTCATTGTACAGTTGTTCACCACTATTCCACTATTGTGCAAATTTGTAAAATATACAAGATTTTGTTTAAAGATGACTACTGTGTGACATGTACTGCACATTTATTTGTATAATCATAAGCTCATTCTTGAAAAACAATGTATGTGCTTAGAGTACCTTAATGCAGAAAGGAGTCTGTTTACATCCTCACACTGTTGTAGTTCTACAGTATTCTTCTCATCTCCCATAAATAGCTGAGAGTCTGCAAGTGTCATGACACAGATCAGTGCGAGTCCGCTTTACCTGGAAGTGGACATACATTAGATTCTCTTCAGATGAACAATTTTTTATTGATTCACATAAATGAACACCATAAAACAAATACATATACACAGAATCAATCTTAACCCCCACTATTATCCCTCCCAATCCCCAATCCCACCCTGACCCCAACAACATCTCAGTGGTCTCAAATTATACTGACACACGCACACAAAAAATTGAAATAAAAAATGAATAAATAAATTGATAAATAAAAAAAATACAAATAAAAATATTACTAATAATCACATATCCATAAATGACATATACCAGCCCCATTTCTCCACAGACATGTTTTACCCTTCCCATCTCGGAGCACCACTTCTGAAAAGAGGGTACTCCAGCTGACCTCCAGCCCCTTAAAATGATCTGCCTGGTGATCATGACACTGGTTAAGACCCAACTCTTTATGTGTCTACTTTCAATGTCGATGACTGCTCCATCACCCAAGATACAGAGTCTGGGGCAAAATGACACCTGAGTGCCTAATACATGGCACACCAGACTCTGAACCTTTAACCAAAACTTATGTATCTCAACACACACCCCAAAAGAGATGGGTTACGTTTCCTTCCTCTGATTGGCATTGCCAGCAGGTGGGTGTGTCTTTAAGACCAAGTCTATGCAATTAAGAGGGGGTCCAATAGAACCAATGTAAAATATTTAACTTTATAAGGTGCACCCTTGTGTCTCTGGATGCAGTTTTTACATTTTTTTGAATCCTAGCCCACTCTCCCTCCTCCAATTCCAAGTTTAAATCTTTCTCCCACAATCTCTTGAGCGTGGATGAGGCTCCATCCCCCAGACTCTGAATTAACAAGGAGTAATACACTGATGCCTCATGACCTTTTCCAAAAGCAGTAATCACCACTCTCATAGTATCTGCTGCTTTAGGGGTGTGTATGCTATTCCCAAAAATAGTACAGAGCAAGTGGCCAGCTGCAGATACCTAAAAAAACTGAGATCTGGGATCTCAAAATGTTGAACCAAATTTTTAAAGGATCTCAACACACTGCTCTCATATAGGTCACCAAGTGTACAAACCCCCTTCACAATCCACTCTGACCAGCAGAAAGGGGACTTATTAATGCATAGTTTGGGGATTAGCCATAAGCTTGAGGCAACATTTAGATAAATATCCGAAATAAACACTACGGACACTTTTTTCCATACAGAGTGCAAATGCAAAATAACGGGGTATGATTTAACTTCTCTGATTAGATTGATAGAAAGGCTTTGCAATGGCAAAATAGGGGCAAGAACTTCTTGTTCAATACAGAACCAGGGAAGGGCTCTTTCAGGTGGAAGCAACAAATGAGCCAAATTTCTGAGACCGGACGCATAATAATAAAACAAAATATCCATCTTTGTCAATTGACCTATGCAGTTTACTTATATGCAATCAATGTTACTGGACAGTATGCTGTCAGAGCATAAGCTTCGGATTTAGACCAGTTGACTTTGTATCCTGAGAACTTGGAAAAGGAATTAATAATTCTGTGGAGGCAAGACATAGATCTAGTAGGGTCAAAGACTAAAGTAAAGCAGAAGCTAATGTGCCACACCTCCCGCCACCACCCCTGGAAAATCATCCTCCTTTCTTATCGTGGCTGCAAATGATTCCAGGGCAAGACAGAACAATAATAGAGAAATAGGAAAGAGGGTGCCCCTGTCCAGAGTAAAATAATCTGAAATGAATACATTTGTTTGCACTGCTGCAACAGGGAGTCTATAAAGTAACTTGATCCAGCCTATAAACGTACTCCCGAACCAATACATTTCTAAAATCCTAAAATGCTAATCCCATTCTACCATATCAAATGCTTTTTTGGCGTCAAGTGAGATGGGCGTGACTGGAGACTGATCAATCGCCACTGACCACATGATATTGATGAAATGCCTAATGTTATCAGAAGAGCTGTGGCCCCGAATAAACCCCACCTGATCTATATGTATAAGAGTTATAACTTTAATTAATCGGTTTGCCAGAAGTTTTTATGCAAATTTTACATCTAGCTTGTTTAGGGAATTTGGACAGAAACTCTTACACTCTGTAACAAATACCCAGACTCGATGGTAGCGTTGAACCCGGAGGTTGCGTTTATTGAACAAATGAACTGAGAATATGGAATGCAATCAGAGGGGTGATGGAAAATAGCTTGGAATATTTACGATGGAGCGATGGAGAGTGGAGCTTGGGTTATCGTCGCAGGAGAGAAGGTTAGTAGAACTTCTGTTTATGTCCCTGGAGGGAAGGAGAGTAGAACTTGGGTTTTCGTCACTGGAGTGAAGGAGCTGGGAACCGAAGCAGAGGCAAAGGCGGGGTAGCAGGTAAGTGAGTCTGTATTCATAATCGAGACCAGATGAAGAGTGAGAGGTGGATAGTGCTTTTAAGGTGTGGAGCTGATTGATGCGGATGCGGGTGACAGGTGCAGATGATTAGTACTCAGGGGAGAGGGATCGTGGAGTATTAGTGCAGGGAGAGACAGGAAGATCTGTGACACACTCACTTTGAACTTTGTCCTTTTTATGAATCAGACTGTTCCGGGCTTGTGTCATGGTTGGTGGAAGCTTTCCATTCTTTAATGATTCCGTATAATTTCTAACAAAATTGGAGCCAGTTATGTAGCATAAGATCTAAAAAATTATGCGGCAAAACCATCTGGCCCTGGTGCCTTGCCTGTGGGTAGGGCCTTAATTACCTCATCAAGTTCCTGCAAGTTTATCTTAGAATCAAGATACGTTTTTTTGCTCAGTCATCAATTTAGGGAGTTCTAGAGGTTCCACAAAGTTTCTAATGTCTTCATCAGTAGACGAAGATGTGGAACTATAAAGATCAAGATAGAATTCTTTAAAGGAATTATTAATATCAATGGCCAAGTTAAATATTTTACCACAAGCAGATTTCAGGGAATGGTTAGAAAAAGACTCTCTGCTTTATATATCTAGCCAAAAGCTTCCCTGTTTTGTCCCCCAACTCAAAGTATGACTGTCTTGCCCTGAATAACCAAAACTCCACTTTCCACAACAAAATAGTATTATATCTGTTTTTCAATCGGGTCAGCTCTCTGAGGCCATCAGATGACATTCAGTGCTTAAGCTCTGCCTCTGCACGTTTAATATTCCCTTCCAACTCCATGAGCTCTCGTGCTTTGAATTTTTTAATGAATGATGCATTCTGTATGATCCAACCCCTAAGAACCACCTTAAGTGCCACCCAAGCCATGCCCACAGAAGATACTGAGGACCAGCTGGTCTCTATAAAGACATTGATTTCAGTCTTTATCATTTGTTGGAAATCAGGATTTTGCAAAAGGGATTCATTAAAGCACCAGCTGTATGATTTATTTCCAATTGAGCAATCCACAACAGATGAAGTGATGGACTTTGATATAAAAAAAATTCTAGCATAGATCTTATGGACTGATGAAAAGAATGTATAGTCCCTACAAGATGGGTTCAAAAGTCTTCAAATATCTGCAAGACCAAGATTTTTATACATCCAGTGAATCGTCGGTGTTGTTCTAGGGGACTTACACACTTGCTTCACTATGATCAAAGACTGAGTACATCAAAAGATTAAAGTCTCCTCCCAATATTACATCATGAGGGGTGCCATCGGCTTGCAGCATCCCTTCAAGATCTATAAAAAAGCCCTGATCATCAGCATTAGGTATGTAAATATTAGCCAAATCAACCTTTGCCCCTGAATTTCAGCCAAAACAATAATGACTCTTCCTAAATTATCTCTAATCTGTTTGAGAGATTTTATTTGTAGATGTTTCCTTATCAGTGTAATGACTCCCCTGCTCTTACTTGAGCCAGAACTAAAGAAACATGCCCATCACATATCTTCCCAAAATTTTCAGCTTCTTGCAAGGAAAGATGAGTTTCTTGAAGAAACACTATTTCATATTTCTTACACTTAAGAAAAGAAATAACCTTCCTTCTTTTGATGGGGTGCCCCTTATTAAACTTAATAAGTCCATGTATGCCTACGAGAGCCCCCGCAACAACTTTGTCATCAGATTGCTCAAGTCTGGTGCTTCTGCACAAATTTTGTGAGCCAAAATTACCTAATAGAATATACTTTGTAAAGCAAACCCCAGCCAATAGGCAGAATAAACACAAAGAATATGTACATTCATTTACAGAACTGTCTCGTAGGTGTGCTCCACCACAAAACAAATTCCAGCCACTAGCGGAACCAACACAATATATATATATATATATATATATATATATAAAATATAAAACCGTTCAGTTTCCTCGGACAGTCAAACGAGTGTTCAGTGAGACGGCTGTTGAAAATACTCCACAAACAAACTCCAGCCAATAGGAGGCATAAGCACAAAGAACGAGCAGATTCATCCACAACTGTCCCGAAGGAGTGTTATTCCACAAAACACTCAATTATCTCCACGCTTATAAAGAATGCTGCTAATATTAGGGCTCAGGATTCCCTGGGTATAAGAAATATAAACTAATAATTGGGGTAATCCAAAATGAAAATGCGGTTGTCATTTACTTATTTACTCTCATGTTGTTTCCAAGCCTTATGACTTTAATCTATTGTGGAACACAAAAGGAGATATGAGTCAGATGAACAACCTCAGTTGTTTACTTTCATTGTGTGGAAAAAAGATGCAATGAAAATGAATGGTGACTGAGACTAACATTCTGCCTATCATCTACTTTTGTGTTTCAGGGAAGAGAGAAAGTCATACAATTTTAAAAAACCTTGTGGTAAGAGAGAGATTGTTTCTTTAACTTCATCCTAAAACACACTGATGACAGCGACGTCTATTCTTTCATTAAATTGTTGTGTATGGATATTATGAGATTTTAAAGAATATTGTGTAATGCTTTTGTAATGTTTCTTAAATGTTACGCAGGCATTCCAGCACTTGGTTAATCCCAGACGATTTATTCAATGGAGTCTGGGGCCCTTGTCCTCCAATCTAAATGACCTTACTGCGTGGATGACCTATCAGTGCTTGAGGTTATTATCAGCAGTCAGAAAAGAGAGGTGTGTTAATGTGTGGACATGCAGGGTATAGAATATCAAACAGGGTCATTATTAATGTTAAAGAGTTATTTCACCTAGAATAACTCTTTAACTCAAAATTGTCATCATATACTCACCTACATGGGTTAGGGTTAGGGTAGGTCATTTTCCGTCTTCTGTGGAACACACCAGAAATTTTAAGTCAGTTACTCCCTAACATTCTGCTTAACAACTTTTTTGTTTCCCAGATGAAATGGTGAGTGAATAATGAGAGAATTTAAATTTTGGGTTGAATTATCCCATTAACTGCATTTGCTAAAATTAATAATGATAATCAAAATCATCTCTAGTATCAGCCTAAACCTTAGTGACTTAGCATGGGTTGTTCTTTGTTAATATCTTTATTGCACTTCATTCCTTGAGTGATTTGTGCATCTTTCTGTCCTAGGCCAGTAAGGTTCTTGAGCTCACTCCAGTGCGACAGCTTGTCAGTCTGAAGTGGAATCTTTTTGGGAAGCATAACTTCAGGTGCCTTATTATTACATACTGTACATATTAAGTTATTATTTAGATAACATAATCACAGAAGAAATTGTATGGTAATGTGACATATGGAGGTTAAAAGAAACTTGAAAATGTGTTTGTTCTGTTGTACCTGTTCATCATAATTTAGCTGACTGTTCAACAGCTCCAAAAGTTGCACATATTCATCATTTTAAGATTTTGTCAGACAACATATCACATAGTAGTGGTGTGCACTGAAGCCTTACAAAATATATTAAACTATGTTGAACGTTGATTATATTTCAAGATGTTTGAATGCTAAAACTTGTTGCACTATTTATATGTTTTTAGGTTATTGATGCTGGTGTACATGCTGTACAGTAGCATATTTACTCTGTTGTATATACTGCCCCCTGAAGAATCTTCCTGAGAATTACACCAAGGCAGACAACGACCACACAATAAAAATGCAGAAAACCTTCCAGGTGTGTGTGCATGTGCATATATGAGACAGTGGTTGAGTTTAGAGCATATTGTGCACTTGCAAATCACTATGTGAATATTGAATCAATGTTATCAAGTTTTTCCTGTATGTCAAAGCACTTACAGTATACATATGCATATGCAAACACCCAATTTATCATTGTTGAGGAGAACTATCAGACACGTAAAGATCACATCCATTTAATTTGAGAAATTATCAGTGTCATAGGAGCCATCGTTATTCTGCTTATAGAGATCAGTATAATTTTACCATAAAACACAATGTGACTTTAGAACATTATGCTATAACATCTAAAGATATTAACATCAAAAGATTGAATCAAATTGAATATTTTAATTGAGCTGAGTATTGGTCTGATTGACCTGATGGTGGACCACACTATCTACGCCCATCCAGTCATGCACTGTCTCCATGTCTGCTTCAGCATGATCTCTTACATTCTCCTGTTCAACCTCATGATTGCCATGATGAGTGACACACAGTGGAGGGTCACCCAAGAACGTGACAAACTCTGGAGGACCCAGGTTGGTAGTGTAGCTAGTAGACTACAGTCCCTCCACAGTAAGTGTTCTAGACACATACAAGGAAACTGTTTTCAGACATACCAGAGACTAGAGCGTCTTTTGTAACAGGTTGAAAATGGGCTTCTCTGTTCATAAGTGGTGGCCACTTCTCTCATGCTTGAAAGGAGGATTCCACTGCATCTGTGGCCAAGGCTGGGTGCTTGTGGCCTGGTGTATGGCCAGGCTGAACATTGGAACCTCCGGTAAGTACTCTGCAATTTCACAGATCACAATTCGAATGTAAAAGCGTTCCTGAACACAACTTATCTTGACTATGATCAATCTTTGAGAGTGGAGGATCGCAATGACCCATTGCTGCAAAATATGAGACGTTATATTAATGCATTTTCAAAGGTGGAGGAGGAAACTGGGAAGATTGAAATTGGAAGCAATCAAATGCAAACCAAGTCTTCTGAAGGATACCAGAGTTCACACAAAAGGAGGCCACTAAAATACTGGCAGATTATTCACCAGAGCATAAAGTTGATAGAGAAGAAAATGTTTATACCCCTGATTCCCTCTGAAGTATGTGTGAAAATGGGTCAAGGTAAAGTAGTAACGTAAGGTGATGTGATGGGACATTCGTAAAATAGACTGAGTTCCAGTTAACTTATTCTGAATTATTTCAGTGTTTTACCGGATTTAAATATATACTTGAAATTTTGTATTTGGTAGACAAATTTGAACTGTGTGCCATCAATACTGTTAAATATAAAGGTAGAACTTTAATCAAGAAATACAAACAGAGGCATTACAATAATGAGAATGTATTTGAAATTCAAGCATATATTTTAGTACAATATCGTGAGTACATTAGACATGTTTAGTGCAAATAAACAGTTAAAAATTAGTTCAGTGATAATACTGACAAATAAACTGGACAGCTTCCAAAAAACTTTTTTTTCCTGCTCCTTAAAGCTTAACTACGTAATGCATGTTGAGCAAAAAAAGCAATGCACTTTATGCTGATGGCATATCATAATTCATTTTTAGAGAGAAAAGATCAATGATTGTTTTAATTATTCAAGTTAAGTTCTGATGACCAGATATGCAGGTGATTTTGATAGCTGGTGTTGCTAAGGAGATCCTAAGCTCTTCTGACAGATGTACTGTGAGTATAATCTGCAGGAGGATGGGTGCCAGCTCTGTGCAGGTGGTTCATTGGTAGCTAGGAGAGCACAGTCCCCACTGGAGGAATCATCTCCCCAATATCTGTGCAATCAGTAGAGGCATTATCAGTAATTATCTGCTCCACATTCAACTAAATCTGTTCATTTTATAATACTTGTTTTTTTTTTAAACATGTGATGATTTGTTTACTTATTAATATACCAGTCATTATGTAGCCTATTCTCATTTAGTCACATTATTGCAGCTATAAAATGTTCCCACCTCACTGTCAATACATTGTTGTTAATCCATGTCCATTGATTTGTCCCCACATTATTTAGCCCAATCCAGTAGTGCAACTTCCCTTTCTCAGTCAGATACATCTGCAGAGATGAGATAATGTTGAACGGTAAATATAAAAATAACTTAACTCGTGTTAGGCTTTAATTAGTCATATTTACTTACCTGCACACGTTCATTAGTAATGATGGCAAGATCTCCTCCCTTCCTCTGGCACTCCTCCCTGCTTTTCTGCCAGGTGAGACGGTCTTGGGACAGGAAGTAGCAAGAATTTTCAAAACGCAACCAGTCCCTGCCACAATTATTGCACACACACTCTGCACAACACAAAAAAAGAAAATAAGTTAAATGAAAATAATTTCATATAAACTGTAACTAAATCTAACATAAAATATTTTAGATACATGAATGTATTTTGTCCACAAACTCACCATTGCTGTCATGAACCAACTGCTGTTTGTAAATCTCTTGGCATTTTGGCAAGCTGCATTCCTGTGCCAGTGGAGTCCTGTCAGTATTCTTAACAATCTCACATGGCTGCTTCCCAGTCACTGTTCATAACATAATGTAACAATGTTTTAGCACAGCTGATGCCTTAAAAACTGACCATTACAAACACAGCTTCAGAATTTCCAAAATGCCATAATGACAATAGTTTTTGTTACAACTGTTAAACCATAATAGAGAAGCAGCCTAATATGGGCTATACTTTTACCTGTGTATGTGGCAGTTAAGAACAAACTAGCTTGTGCTAAAAATATTTTTGTGAACTTAAGAAATTAATGTAAATTGGGCAAAAGCTCTGAGTAAATGCAAATCATTTGGATTTGTTAGTATTACATATTACATTTACAATAATTTACATGTATTTATTTAGCAGACGCTTTACATAAGCGATTCATCTTAAGGAGACAGTAACATGAAAAGTGCTCCTTTACAAAGTTTCAATTGTATCAGTTTAGCCAAGACAGAGACTGGAGTACAACAAGATTTTTAAAAAAAGGTGTAGGGTTAAGTGCTCAAGAAAAATGTATTAAGTCTTTAGCTGTTTTTTTTTGGGGGGGGGGGGGGGGTTTGTATCCCTTTTCTCCCCAAATTGGCATGCCCAATTCCCACTACTACTTACTAGGTCCTATTGGTGGCGAGTTAACTCACCTCAATCCAGTTGGCGGAGGACAATTCCCAGTTGCCTCTGTTTCTGAGACAGTCAATCCACACAACTTAACACATGGCTTGTTGTGCATGACACCGTGGAGACTCACAGCATGTGGAGGATCATGCTACTCTCCGCAATCCACACACAACTTACCACACACCCCATTGAGAGCGAGAATCACTCATCGTGACCACGAAAATGTTACCCCATGTGACCCTACCCTCCCTAGCCACCTGGCCAATTTGGTTGTTTAGGCTGGAGTCACTCAGCACACCCTGGATTCGAACTCACGACTCCAGGGGTGGTTGTCAGCGTCAATACTTGCAGAGCTACCCAGCCCCCGTTCTTTAGCTGTTTATTGAAGATAGAGAGGAAATTTTCTTCATGGACGGAGATGGGGAGGTATATTATTATATGTTTGTCTTGCTTGATAATAAGCTTCAAACTTCAGAAGTTCCAATTTATTTTTACAACTATAAATTGGTAAGTTACACTTTATGTTGATGTGGTATGGCACTCTCTGGCATGACTTACAACTAAGTGGAGTCTTACCACTCAACTGTGAGTGGCTCAGAAATTGCTCATGAGACAAAGCACTACTGTATTCAAGTCTCCACCATGTATTATAGTCTCCCCCTGTATTCTAGCACAAAAACACTTAATTTCATATTTCCTCCCTCCATCCAGTTCTCTGCTAATCACACTAGGAACCACAAACCCCTGAAGTTTCAGTAAAAGACAACAAAAATAGACAACACAACGAGATTAGGTCAGTGATTCTCAAAATATGGTGCATAATTAGCATGGCTTATAATTGGAAGGGAAAATGTTATATTTTTCGTACCATTTCAAAATGTCTAAATCTTCATGTCTTCCATAAATATAAGTCTCAATGTGCTTATTATACATATATAGTTCAGAACTGGCTATAGTAATGTGTAGTTAAAAAGAGAGAGAGAGAGAGTGAGAGATTGCACTTACACTTCACAAACAGCACAAGGACCACAATCATCAATAGGACGCAGATGGCAAAGAGAATCAGTGAAATCATGCGGTAAACACGAATCTTCCTGTGAATATCAGGTGATGTGTCTGGAGAAAAATAGTACAGAAAATTGACGTTACGATGACCAACAAAAGACGGAAGTCAAGAGATGCGCAGTTACGCATTCACAAGATTCATCGTCATATCACCTGAATCCGGCTGCTGTTTCGCCTCAGACGATCCTTTGCCGTCGGTGTACTTGCCGAAATTACACAGTTTAATGTACATGGTCCGTCTGTCCGGTTCTAACGCAATCTATAGTAGTTTAGCTTGTGGTACTAAACAGTTTAATGAGTTCACTCGAACAAACACTGCCAGGTTTTTTGTTTTACTGTACGAAGGGGCTTTTGATTCGTTCACCCGTCGCCGTGGAAACACTGACGGTGTATAATGAAGCCCTGTAACACAATACTGGCTGTGTCCTCGTGTGCCCTGCTGCTGAAAACACTATAGACATGCAGGAAACATTGCAGTGCTCTAAATACAAAATTAAAAATACCCGCTGACCTTCTAGTCCTTCAAGAGGACACAATGATGATGCTATGTGTCTCAGATATGCTCTGAATGATGGAAATGCAAAATATAACTGCATTAAAACGTAAAAGGCCTATCATGTATGTGGTAATTTGGTAACAGAAAGCAGTGTAGGTTGACAATTAAACAGTTATTATTATTAATGCATTATTATTTTATAATAATAAATGAATAATAATTGTATTCATTTTAAAATGAATACATTTTAAAGAAAACCAGAATATGCTCACCTAATTACACATTAAAAAAAAAAAAGAAAAAAAGAAAGAAAAACGTTTTTTGTTTGTTTGTTTGGGTTTTTTTTTTTTGGCTTTAATACTTGTTCTAACTCACTGTCCAGTGCAGCACTTGTTCTTTTTCTCCCTCGGTTTTTGTTCCTCTTTTTGACCTGTTTTAGATCAAAAAGACAGCTGGATCTGTCACACATTTTTCAAATCATGCAATGTCTTTTCCCACAAGTATGTCTACTCTTTAACTACTGGATTATCTTGAGCACTGTCTAGTTTATACATTTCAAGATAATGTCATAATATCAAGTATGTACAAAATAAGTTACTTTTGGCATTTTCAGTATTAAAATGTATTTTTATATATTTAATTTATTGACACTTTATTGGTTTGGCATCAGCACTGACTGTCAAAAATGCAGTTTTAAGACCACCAGTGATTTAGGTTTAAAATAACTGTGTTACCTTTATTGACGGTATAAGACTGATTTGAAGAGGGCACACCATAGACATGCTCAGATGGGTTGCTTAAAGTAGAGTATACATTCCCTTCCTGTTTAATTTCCTCTTCAATGTTAGAAGATTTAGCTGAATACAAGAATGGTTAGATAAGAAAAGATAAACATACAAACAAACCTATTCAAGACTAAATATTTGGTAATATATACAAGTATATATGTTTATACCATTTGTCTTCTGCTTTTCCTTATCCTTTTTGTCCTCAGCTGTGTTGATCTCCTTCAACTCCACTTCTACCTCTGTCTTTTTGCTCTCCATGACTCTTATTTCTGCAGAGTCCATACTTATTTATCAGTGACCCGTTAAGTTTTACAAACTCTTTGATAAAACTGATCAAGTACTCCAGTTCTCCTGTACTCCACTAAACACAACTAGTAATGGCTGAAAGACTTCACTCATTTAAATTTGCTGACCTGTCACAAACTCTTTTTCACAGCAAGATCATTCTGAAAATTACACATGCTCATTGCTTTTATCAGCAACTTCCTATTTACAACTCAGCATGTTGCGATGATATCCCTCACTTCTCTTATTCTTATTAAAACTACTTATGTCTCATCCTGGAGGAAAAGGAGAAAACAAAACATCTCATAACAAACACTTCGCTTTTATGGGTCATTACTGGTTTGAGGTAGCATTATTGTTAAGAATCTGGTCTGCTATAACAGTTACAAGTGCAATCCCACACGGGCAACTTGAAACAGGATATGTGAGCTACTTCGGAAGAAAGCCATCTGCTAAATATTAGGTGAATATGTTCTAAAACAGGGATAGTAAATCCTTCTTGTAGCATGAAATGGCACAAATATTGGACAAGAATGATCAAAACCTCATATTTACTAAAACAAACATTATTAAGCGCAAATTACATCTAACGAAATTACCAAAAAAGTGAAGCTGAAACATTTAAAAGATTTTATTGTATGCACAAATGTTATTGATAATATTTTACAAAATAATAAAAATAATAAAATCCTATTTGCATTAAATACAAATGACTCGCCCCTGGGAGAGAAAGATGAAATTGATACTTTCTTGCTCTACAACTGTTTTTTCACAATTCAGCTGTCTTTCTGACATTTCAGTTTCTCTCTTCCTTTGTAGTTTTAATCCTTTACACACAATACTTTATTTTCGTAAATCCACTTAGTTAAACACATTATAGTGGCCCTCAAATACTGAAATACATAGACAGCACCCTTTAAGACCCCACTTAAGAAAAGTGTAAGGTACAATGTATTGAACATGGGATAATTGTTGTAGAATATAAAACTATCTCCTTCCTTTTTTCTTTTTTTTTTTAGCAATCATCTTTCCCTCTTCCTCACTCCAATCCCTTTATCCTCTGTCTCAGGCACCATAAACGCTCTCATTACTGTACGTCATGTACAGGAACAAGTCTTCCTCATGGTGTTCCTAAAAACATGGACAGAGACGAAACATTTAGATCAGATATGGTCAATAATAACCAGGTTATTGTTCTAACCTCTTTTTACACACAAGACTAAAATTTATACTGGAGGACATATGGAAGATTTTTCAAATTCTATTAATGTTTTGTGATGTGAGTGTATATTGCTAAAATAACACAACTTGGCTTTGGTATTAG
This sequence comes from Moxostoma hubbsi, assembly GCA_032164185.1. NCBI lineage: Eukaryota > Metazoa > Chordata > Actinopteri > Cypriniformes > Catostomidae > Moxostoma > Moxostoma hubbsi. The sequence continues at coordinate 19,796,013 of JAVLUX010000015.1, forward strand.
TTAAAATATATACATTATATATATATATACACACACAAACACATACATACACTCACCTAAAGGATTATTAGGAACACCTGTTCAATTTGGCTGGTGGTGGTGGTGTAATGGTGTGGGGGATGTTTTCTTGGCACACTTTAGGCCCCTTAGTGCCAATTGGGCATCGTTTAAATGCCACGGCCTACCTGAGCATTGTTTCTGACCATGTCCATCCCTTTATGGCCACCATGTAGCCATCCTCTGATGGCTACTTCCAGCAGGATAATGCACCATGTCACAAAGCTCGAATCATTTCAAATTGGTTTCTTGAACATGACAATGAGTTCACTGTACTAAAATGGCCCCCGCAGTCACCAGATCTCAACCCAATAGAGCATCTTTGGGATGTGGTGGAACGGGAGCTTCGTGCCCTGGATGTGCATCCCACAAATCTCCATCAACTGCAAGATGCTATCCTATCAATATGGGCCAACATTTCTAAAGAATGCTTTCAGCACCTTGTTGAATCAATGCCACGTAGAATTAAGGCAGTTCTGAAGGCGAAAGGGGGTCAAACACAGTATTAGTATGGTGTTCCTAATAATCCTTTAGGTGAGTGTACATACATACACACACACACACACACACACACACACACAATTTTTATTTCATTTATTTTGCCAATTAATCAATCAAATTACTCACAATTAATCACATATCAATATTTACAGAGGAATGCCCCAAAATAAACATAATTTACTATTTAATAATTAAAATTAAAAAAAAAATGATTCCAATTCAAATTCATTACATCATCATTTGGTAACAGACAAATCCTTTTGGAGCATCTCACTAGTTTTCAGCATCTCTAGACATCATATCTAGACCCTTATATGACAAAAAGCTTGAATGTTCCTCATTTGTAAATCACTTTGGAAAATATTATCTACAAAATGACTGAATAAAAATTTTTAATAATGGCCATTTTGTGATTTTAAAGCTCTTTTGTATAGAACTTTTACAGTACATAAAACGTGTTATAGCTATAGAATACTTTTCAGCACTAGCAAAGAGAAAGGGTGCTTGAGTTACCTCATACACCGCAGATAGGGGGGAACTGGATGGAGGGAGGGAATTTTTTACAAAAAAGAAGAGAGCTTCTTCTGGTCTCATAGACACCCGTTGTCTGATCAGGAAGCAAAGCTGCCCCACTGGAGGAAAAAGAGGGACAGAAAAACAGAAACTGATTTATTCATACTTTGGTTTGGAATCACCTGCATCTTCTATATACAGTATATATATATCCTATGAGTGATTTGTAATGAGTTATTAATCAATATTTATCATTCTAAATATCAAATGATTTGAATGACTTCTTCAAGCTAATGAGATTTACTAGCTATAAAATTACATGTCTGAAACGTGCTCGCTCTCTTTGTGTGTAAGCACCCAATATAAGAAAATCACCCAACAACCTGTTAAAAACCTATATTTACTCATCTAGCTGACCCTGACAGCCTAGGTCACTGGGGATCACTCAGGACTGTTGCCTACGTGACAATTCTTAGTTAAAGCATTTACTTTACTTTTCATCTTCAATCACTAGCGAATAATGACGAATATTGTCTGAACCTCTTACAGAGAGAAAGCATATCTAATCAGTATGTTTTGGGAAAGTTTCCTGGTTAGAGCAAAAGCTCGTCCTAATCCAACCTTGAAGCTGTGTATCTGTGGGAGTGTGTTTCTGTCCTCTTTTGTCCCAGAACATGAACAACTGGCATGCAGGGGAGGTGAGATGACCATCTGATGGGACAAACTGGCTTCTAGTACCTCAGATTGGTGACCTCAGTGGGTCACTTTGTGCCAATACCAGGATTTGACTGACGTCCTGATAATCAATGGAGTTATTTTTCTGGCTAACAGCCCATATGTGGAAATGTTCAAAGTTTATCTGTGTCTTAACCAATCAGAATCATATAACCTGACATGATTATGTAGCTCAGTGACTTGTGTGAGACTATAATTGCTGCTGTAAGGAGAATGGTTGAGGGCGGCCTACGAACTCCTTGTGAGTGTGAAGCTGACTTCTGCTGATGAAACTGCAAACTATTCTTCAGTAAAATCTTCTTCCATTGATTGCATGTCTGACTTCTGGTCCTTGGGTCTTAACTGTAAAATCCCTTTTAATATCAAAACTTAATTTGTAAACAGTTTCATTTCTTCCTTAAGCGGAATACAGGAATGAGGAAGTTTACAGTCAAAGTTGAGACTGTAGCCCAAGTCTGGAATTATTTCATGGGGGGGGGGGGGGGGGGGGGGGGGGGGGGTGTTTAGAAAAAGCTAGCGCAAACTGATTGAATAACATATAACTTGTGAGTAAGGGTAGCTGGTGGGATAAGATGGTGCCCCCCTTTGGTGGCCTACACAGACTGTATTATATGCATATAGATCACGACAGTACTGATTATTGGATCAGCAATGTACTGTGGAGCAATACATGGGATACTCAGAATAAGAATTGTCACCTGTGAGGTCTGAAGGAACAAGGTATTTCTTTTTGTCAAGTTCAGGAGCTCGGGATCTTGCAGCTCTCTCCACTATTATCTAATGAGATAAACAATATAAACATTCATTAATTACCATATATGACACTTCAGTATATATGCACTGAACTCCCTAATATTGTGTGAAGCTGGAGTGTAACACAGGTGTTATTGTTGTTTCCAACAGTGAGACTGACTGGAATCTTATCCGGATGTTTGGCACGGACTCTCTCCCCTTCCGCTCTCCTGACCTCCAGTGGAACACTTCGCTGATATTGGCTAGACATCTTAGAGCAAAACACATGAACAATAATATCAACAAACATGAGAAAAAACACACACTTCTCAGGGTTCTCATTTCATATTTTAAATGACTGTTTGAGTGACTATTTGCACTCAGGTAGCACAACACAGCAATATACATCCTAATAGTCTGGAGAAGCCAGAAAAAATCAGATAAAATGCTTATTTGATGTTGGAGATGGGGCTGGAGGGAAGTGCAAATGATCCAACTTAGTTCTCTATTTTGCCTACTGTATATGCTGTTGATGCAACTTCAAATCTGGCAGTGACAATGAGTGTATGTACCTTAAAAGTTTGATTTCAGTTAGACTAAAGTAATAATATATTTTTTAAAATGTCTTGTTTTTAAAATGTCATTTTCTGAGCCAACTCCCCACTATTCTCCCCATTGTTTCACTGTCTCTATGAATTTAAATGCGAAAAGCCCAAAAATACAACAAATGGACACATTCCTATTATACAATTACAAAAGATATAGATATAATATTATATATGTTACTATTTACCAACCACCTCAGTAGTAATGTCATTTAAAAAGGCAGCATGGTTTTAAGATCCCATACAAATGGCCATTAATGAATTTAAACACACTTCTTATCTGAATCAGTCACTCATATGCTCCACAAAATAGTACATTCTGTTTCAGAAAACTTTCTTGGGGATTGTACCATCCTACCAGGGGCTCTTCCTCTCCTTTGCCCTCAGTCCAGATGTTGTTTACACACCTCCTAAGTCCTGACTATTGCAATACAAGTCAAAACAGCTGTATTGTTTCTACACATTACTTGTGTAACAAGGTGCAATTGAAACAGTATGAGCATATTTAAAATACATATTAGCTCTGTCCAGTAAGTGCATTAGCCGAACTGTATATTTGATAGAGAAACAACATACCTGGATCAGATAACTTTAAGTGGCATTATATTGTCACAACATTGGCCTCACCATTTACCAGAAATAGTACATCAAATATTAGTTTTACATTTGTGACTAGTGTTGTCACAGTACCAAAATTTCAGTAGTCGGTACCAATACCAGTGAAAGTTCACGGTACTCGATACCATTTTCGGTACCAAAGCAAAACACAAAAACAGGTTACTGAACAACACTCTTTTAATAACTAAGTCTACAAAACATTAGCAGCAGAACTAAGAACAAAAATATGCCATTGAGCAACACTTTAATTTAAATATATTATTTTTTAATTATAAAAAAAACTTAACAATGTATGCTTAAAGTATTTTTGAACACTTATATAAGATTTGCTTCAACTTTTGCAACTTTTAATTTAAGTTTTTACCAAGTACTAAAAACAAAACCTATAAACAAGCATACAATAGAATTAATAAAAAACCATGTCCAAACTAATGTGCAAAGTGCTCTCGTATTAATAAAGCTGCACATTGCCAATTTTCTTCACGATAAGAAATGCACAGTGACATTATTATATTATGATTAAATAAGTCACAAGCCATCGCGTTATAATCTAGCCGCATTATGAGCGTCCGCGCTCGAGGGATGAGCGTCCCTGAGGCAGTCTCTCTCTCAGCCGGATGCAGTTTCAATCTCCCCCCCTTAGATTGGGACATTCGCGCAACTCATAAGAGGCGCCGACCACACAGAGAAATGTGTTTCAGTTTCAGAGTTTATAGTTATTAACATGATCTGCTTCTGTATTATTTGAACTTTAATAAAGCAATAACGCATTAAATATTACTGCATTTAAGATGTAACGCCGGGATGTTTCCTTTAAAGAGCTTCAGCTCCGCTTATTTCACAGCGGTACATGCTTCTGAATGTACTTTTTTTTATCATTTCCTAATACTTTGGGATCTACATAAAATAAACTGTGAAAGTTTAGAGTGCATCTGGACTGATCTGTTATTCTTCCTCTCCTCCGTCACTGCAGTGCTGCTCTCACGCATCGTTACAGTTTAATGTGAATTCATGTTACGTTAAATGAGATCAATAGACAACGAACATTTTTCTCGTCAATTTTGTATTTTTGACGATGTCGATAATGTCGACTAAACATTTCAGCCCTAATGCAAATGATAATACGCTTTTAAACTCATTTGCTTGAATAAATCCGTGTTTCTGTCTTTCATGTGCTTTATTAAGTTTGATGTGTTTCCTCCTCTCGTCAGAAAATTGCGAAAGCAGCGTTTACAAATAGGTTTTTGCTGATCTATGATGGTTCCCTTTCCATCAGTCTCAAATCCAAAGAATTTCCAAACCTGGCTTGTTCCACTTTTCATTTCGACAAGATTCAGTTGAGCCTCCGCAGCAGCAGCTACTTTGCTTGCCGCAATCTTTTGCTTGTTGAGAGCGTTCGAAAGTTCCAGAGTCTGCATGGTTACCGTGTAGACCCGGTCCTCGGTACCTTCAGAAATTCTGGTATCGTAAATAATTTTTTGTTTGAGTACCGACTTGGTTACGGGGTACCGGTATTTTTGACAACACTATTTGTGGCATCATATTTTCATCGCTGATAGTCATGGAAAATGGATTAGCATCTTCCATAACTGTGGAAATGTATATTTTATTGACAGTGATGCCTGTATAGCTGCTTGTTAAGGCCTAAACACTGAAAATATGAAGGCCCTGTTGTTCATCTAAGAATTATTATTATTCTGTTCGAGGTTTTGCTTGCTTTTGAGGCACTTAACATGCTTACAACCTAATAAAATTTTGCACACACAACAGAGTTGTCAGCCATAAGGCCTGGAACATGGGCATGTAAGTGGGACCTCTGTAGCATCCCCTTTTTCACCTATGGTCAACAAATTTGGTACATACACTACCAGTCAAAAGTTTTGAAACACTTCACTGAAATGTTTCTCATGATCTTAGAAAATCTTTTGATCTGAAGGCATATGCTTAAATGTTTGAAATTTTGTAGACAAAAATTTATTTGTGCCACCATATTAATTTATTTCATTATAAAACTACAATTTAATAATTAAAAAAATGTTTTTTAAAATTGATGACTTGGACCAAATAATAAAGAAAAGCACCCAATAAGTGCCCAACATTGATGGGAACTCCTTCAATACTGTTTAAAAAGCATCCCTTAAGTTATTCCATAGTTATGATTACTTTACTATTATTCTAAAATGTGAAAACAAAAAACAAAACAAAAAAACATTATAATAAAGAATAAGTGTTTAAAAATTTTTGACCGGTAGTGTAAGTGTATATTGTTCTCATCAAGCTGGACATCTTTCAAATAAAGTCATATAATCCACCCAAGAGGAATTCAAGTATTTTTTGAAAATTGCAGGCTCTGAACTTTTAAATACTCCTTGACTGGAACCAAATTTAGACAACATTATGCCATGACATTAAAGATGCTAAATTGTGAACAAATGTATGATAAATCGAACAGCATTATTGCAAGGAAATTAAGTAATGGCAAAAAATGAGAAACAGGAAGTGTCAAATATCTTCTGCGTGTATTTGTGTGATTGAAATTGAGCTGTATGTTCAGTAATGGGTGTTGATAACATGGATATAATATTATGGGTCAAGTCATAGTGCCACCAACTGGTAAAAGGAAGAGTGGCACTTACAACAGACTTTGAAATAGTCCTCTTATGGGGCTTTTCCACAACTCGACTCAATTTTTGGGGGGTTTTGCACTGTGGATAGTAGTTTAGGGTTTTCCAACATGTGACATCAACCCGTTAGTTTTAAAGTTAGCAACAGCGATAACAGTATAATTTGTTCACGTGACTTTCGAATTGTGAAAAAAGAAATGGCTGTGCACAAAACCACACCGTGGTCAATAAATGAGGTGCAGACGGTCTACTCATTAGCGATGAGTGAAACAAAAAAGTATCTCAGCTTTTGGCCACACACGGCTACCACCGGACCTACCAACAGTGTAGGGAGAAGTTACAAAAAAAACTTAAGTGACTACAGAACCATCAAAGAAAAGTGGAAGTGGTTCGACCAAATGGATGCTATCTATACTGGCGAGCAATGGGATGGAGAGTGCCCTGGACTCAGCCACGATGGACGATGGTACGTTTTGTTACATTAACTCTATACTCTGCTTGAAAACTTAATTTTATTTAGTTGACCAGCAACTGGAAGCTTCTAAAACAACCAGACCAATTTGACTGTTAAACTTGTGTAAAATCACTGTGCAACAACATCTTCATGCTGCACAATGAGTTAGTAGCTAGTAGCAGTTGCGTTATTGTTTTGGTCAGTTTGTGTCGCGTTTATGATGATGTCACAGCAGTAGAGGCGGTGCAACTATGACGATCAGAGTGAGTAGAGTTGATTCAAACCGTAACGTGCAGTGGAAACGTGCAATTACATTTACCCAAATTGCTTCAAAATTGTTTAGAATAATGTCAAGACACTGCTTTTTTAAAATTGTAAAGGGATTTTTGATATCTTAAATAGTGCTGTCATGGCAATGGATCAAATTAAAATATGTTGTAGTGTTTTGGGGAGTATTTGACATACTAGACAGCCATACGTTCAATCAAGCTTATGACATGAATGTGGCTATGGTGGGTCACGGTCACAGTGCCTCCAGCTGGCAACAACAGATATGACACTTCCAAAAGACTGAAAAACAACCCCTCTTATATTCAACCCAATCACATCAAGTTTACTTGGAATAGTGTCAGAGTTACTCGTTTACTCGACCAAATGCATGTGTCCATCATGCATTGTTTTCCGAAAGTCACCAGTGGAAATGGACCCGTCATCTCTGCTTGCAGCATTATTTTTGTTTTGTTTTTCATCTAACCATTCAGTAGATCCACTCATATCCTGTAGAGGGAGGTTTCATTATACAGAAATGCACACCAGATCCATTAGAACAGAAATACTTGCTTCATAACAAATCATGTCCGCATGATGTAGGGAATTCAGAGTGGGTTTGCATTTAATCCCATTTGACTTGACACTGTGACTTCTGAGTCATATATAACTCCGGCCCTGTTGGTTTCTTTTTTTATACTCTAAATATCTTGTTTACTGTGCAAAAGACCATTGCTGGTGGCTTTTGCACTACATCCCTCACAAACACGTGCTACTGTATGTGTATTTTACTACTTAAACCTTTGATTGATATCGCAGTAACTGTGAATGTTCATTATATATATATATATATATATATATATATATATATATATATATATATATATATATATATATATATATATATATATATATAGTACCATTCTTAGAAGTACTTTGTTCAAATACCATGATACGTGAATTTAGTCATTATTCAGTCATGTTTTTTTGTTTGTTGTCTGATACCATCACTATACCATGGTACAGCCACAAGTAATTTGGTAAGGATTTCCAGCAGTTTAAAGTACTTAAGAGGCCAACAGGCTTTTCTGTGTAATAATTGCAGTTGGTGACGGTTTTCAAGTTGCAACAGAGTGCTGCAGTGCAAAAACATGTTCTCCCCACTACTGCCTGCTCTCTTCCAATTTCCACAACTCAGCTTTTAGGCGTAAAAATAATAACCTGCTCGCGTCAGAAAGTAATGATGTGAGATGACGGCGCCGATAAAAAAGCTGTTGGCGTCAGGCCGCGAGTACAATTCAAAATTGCTTTATTGGCATGACTGTACACAATACAATATTGCCACCGCTACTACTTCTCACACAACCTGATCTGCTATTCCGTACAATCCTCATTCAGCGAACAAAAGTTCATTTATCGCGGGTGAACACAGGGTTGCTGTCTTGAGTTTTTAATCCACCACATATCCACAAGATTCAGACAATCGACTGACTGGATTTCTTCCTTAACCCTTATGGTAAACACACAAAAACATACCTCTAATTCAACTGATAGATTCAGGAATCAATTTTAAACCTGGCCTGTCACCCCTCTTGGACGAAGATTACATGCCCTTGTCAGAACAGTGTCTATGTTAGTATCCCAATAGCAAAAACGTTATAAATCCCCTTCTATGTTGAAAACGTCGACTGGCCCACTTCTCCCACTAAAACAACAACAAACAATGTACCGCCCTATTCTGCGGATTGACCGATCATAAATAGAAAAATAGACTGACATAATCTCTAACCATTTAGAGGGAAAAGGGCGGGATTACTCTATATTTAACGTTTTTCTATTGGACAGCTGAACTGTCGCTCGTTTGTTCCCTTGGTCGTTCGAACCAATCAAAATAAAGTAAAATTAGGCCAACGAAGTGCTCTGTAGTGTGTCTGTGTTACGTGTCTGACGTGTCCTATATTGGCGAAACCATCCAGCATGTGATCTTTGTAGAACAACACAGGACAGAGGCAATGCTGTTATTTTACCCAGTTTTTTAACGTACCCAAGAAACTATGATGGCATTCTTTACTAACATCCAAATGGTCTGTTTAAACAAAAATTGGCTAATTTTCATGTTCAGTTCAATTAAGAACCATCAAACTTCCCAAAAGCTTAGTTATTATCACCACTGACATCCACCAAATGGCAAATGTACAACTTGTGAAAAAGGACTAATTAGGTGTATCGTACTTTGGATGATCGAGATTGATCAGTGGGTAGTGCATCTATATATTGTTTAGAGTAGTTGCAAACACTTAAAATGAAGAACTAAAATTTAATGATTTATTCTGATTAGACTGTGGGTTATTTTCTGCCTTTTCATTGTTGTCCTGTCTGTTTTAAAGTGGATTGTTGGCAAAGTCTTTTGACTGCATACTTTGTAAGCTCTAATTCTCCTAAACTGATGCTGCCCACTTTTGGGCATACATCATCTCCAAATGTATTTTTACACGATAGGCAGCCCATATTACATGTCAGACAGTGGATGCACAGATATCTTAATTGTTACAAAGGTACAGTGCTCTTTCAAAATGTAATGTAATTTTTAAGACCATTTGAATACCATACCGTCATTGATGTGATGCTCCTTTTTTGTCCAGATCAATTAAATTTTCCAAAAATACATAAAAAAAAATGCCATTCACTGAAAACAATTACTTGAATACACCACTTCTATGATGCAGAGTTAAATGTTTAATGTCATTTTTATATTTTTCTGAAGCTTAGAGTCAAAAATGTCATGTGGTGTAACCATTCCAGAGACTCATTAAAAGCTAAAAATTCTTGGAAATAAATAAATAAATAATGTTGGCAGAAGTAGTGCAGAATAATGTTTTAAATTAATGATTAGGCTGTTTATACTCTCATATATTATATGGTGCAAGGAAAGTATTTTAATATTTTTTTCTTGATGGTAACATCCCATGACATTTTCCAAGTCTATAGGCCTAAATATATATATGCCGGTGAACCGGCAACAGGGTCAAGGCTCATTGATGCACGTGGGGAGTGAAGGCTAGCACGTCTGGTCTGATCCACCAGAAGAGCTACTGTAGCACAAATTGTTGAAAAACTTAATGCTGGCCATGATAGAAAGGTGTCAGAACACACAGTTCATCGCAGCTTGTTGCATATGGGGTTGTGTAGCCACAGACTGGTCAGAGTGCCCATGCTGACCCATATCCACTGCTGAAAACGCCTACAATAGGCTATACTACGCTATACTGGTGTGAGCTAAGCCCTAAACCTACCCCTAACCTTAAAACTATGCAATCATAGAGTTGGCTGCTCATCCTGATAGGTAGCATATATTTTTAGGACACCTGCGGAGGAAGTGTGATGCTCTGGGAAATGCTCTGTGGGAAACCTTGGGTCCTGTCCTGGAATTCATGCGTCAAAAGACTGTTGCGGACCATGTTCACCCATTCATGGCAACAGTATTCCCATGGCAGTGGCCTCTTTCAGCATGATAATGCGAGCTGCCACACTGTAAAAATGTATCAGGAATGGTTTGAGGAACATGACAAACAGTTCATGGTGTTGACTTGGCCTCCAAATTCGACAGTTCAGAGCTGTTTAGGTGGCATGAAGAGGACCTACACGATATTAGGCAGGTGGTTTTAAGTGTGTGTGTGAAAAACCTTTTTTCACTATAAATTCTACTGCCTGCCCAGTAGGTGGCAATATGTTTGAAGAATGCAAATCGCCAAAAGCACTAGAAGTATGTGAAAGTGGAAATTTATAGTAAAAAATAAATAGAAAATGACTTAAATATTGAACTGTTCCTCAACCAGACCTATCATGTCACTTCATGTTGATTTAACCACTGGAGTGATGTGGATTACTTTTATGCTACCTTTATGTGCTTTTTCGAAGCTTCAAAGTACTGGCCACTATTCACTTGCATGGACCAGCAGAGCTGAGATATTCTTTTAAAAAAAATATATTTTTGTTAATGAGTCATACACATTTGGGATGGCATGAGGGTGTGTAATTATAAAGATAATTGTTATTTTTGAGTGAACTATTCCATTAACACTAAAACTTTGTTGTTACTCAATGCATGTGCACATTTGGAACAAAGTATCAGGCAAGAAAATAAATGGAAATGTATATTCATGAGCATTGGTTGATTCATCCTGCTCCGAGGAAGTGAACTGTTTTTAAAACCCTATGATGCAAGATAAAGGTTTAGTTGAGGGACTAATTGTCTTTGCAAATTGACAGTCATTACTATGCTGCAGTACCACAGTAAATATAGTCTTTACTCCAGAAAGTGATTCATACAATGGCATACAGGGTGATGCACGAAGGAACAATGCATGTTTGCTACACAGTGATACACTATTAGATTATTTAGATTATGGTTTGTTTTGTTTTTGTCTTTGGAGGTATGAATGAGTAGACTAAATCAATTGTGTATTATTATTATTATTATTATTATTATTTTATTTGTACATGTCTGGGCATGAATATTTGACCAGAATCTATAAGTTGAATACAGATCAATTTTGTGGAATGGGGAAATTGTTTTTATTATTATTACAGATATATTCACTTTGCCTGAATGGGACTTTACATAAATTTTAAACAATTCCAATTTATTCTGTATTGTTTTATGAAATAAAAACATTATTTGGCCTTCTCCCTCGAATGTGCATGTGCGGAATATTCTCTCGACCAATCAGAGAAGGTGACAGAATTTCCAGCCATTTTATTTGAGGTGTTGACAATCACCCGTTGAGTTAGAAGAATATCAGAAATGGGCTCCTATATCTTCATACTATTCGCTCGAACTTGGTTTCTTTAATGTTATTCGATATAAACAATTTCGGCGTAACCCTTTAAGCGATTTCTGCAAAATATCGTATATTCGTTTGTAGTTTTATTTCCGTCTTCTCAGACTTGCGTATAATTTGTGGACAAGCTAACGGTAGCTAACTCGTTAACATTTGGGAAATGGCGGCGAACGCGGCACAGCAAGCCCCGACACCGAGCTGGTAAGAGTCTTACAAAGTTCTGTACTCCAGATTACTTATTTATTTTACCACCCAATGTGTTCCGCTGTATCATTTTGATTGTTGGACGGTTACTTTCACAAATGGCAGACCGTATCAAGCATTTGCGAGCTGAAAGTAAGTATAATTCTCCATTGGTCTGTATGGTTCGCTCTCTTTGCATATAAACTGTTAATTCTGTCGTCGATCGTAAAACTGTTCGGTTTGACGATTTAATTGTTATTAGTTAAATATAGAGATGTTGACACTTAAATTCGAATTGAAGTTTAAATCTCATGTCGGTCATCGGCACTGTAACGTTTGGCCTGTTTTCTATAGGCCTGTGTTGGCCTAAATTGCCACATTTGCTGGATGACCAGTACAGATTGTAATCCTGCTGAATCATTATTCTGTCGTTGTGTAAAACAAACATTACATTTTTTTTAAATGTTAAAATTGATATATACTGATTGCTTTTATTCAGAAATTAGGTTTGCTTTTATTTTTTTAAACGTGTGCGTGTAGGTGCGTCACTGCTTGTACAAATTGCGTAATCTAAAGTGGCATTGTTATGTCATGTTGTCATCCATAGGCCGTTTGGTACTAATTCGAGTGGAGGGGGCCCAGTCCATGAGAACCCAGAATGGGAAAAAGCCAGACAAGCTCTAGCATCTATCAGTAAAAGTCAGAAGTCTTCCAAGACTTCACCAACCAATTGCAACACTCAACAGGTATGTTTAGTATTTTTTTTATTATTTTTTTTTCATCTCAAAGGTGCATCACTCGTTTATGCTAGTTTTGTGGAATTTGACTTGTGTATATACAGTGCTGTGAAAAGGTATTTGCCCTCTTGCTGATTTCTTCTCTTTTTGTGTATTGTTTTCATACTAAATTGTAGGGCTGCCCCAACCAAATAGTCAACCAACCAAAATTTTCCTAGTCGTTAGTTTAAGCCATTATTCAACTTGTTGTCACACATGTTATAATATTAATTTAATTACTTAAACATATATATTTTGGGGGTAATCAGAAAATGTTTAAGTTACAGGACTGAGAAAGAATGTTATAAGAAGCATTGCTAACACTGTTCTACATTATAGAGAGCACACAGGCCTCCCTGCTTGTGCAATTAGTTCCAGAAATCTCTGCAAATGTTCCAGAATGCAGTAGCACGTTTGGTCTTTAATGAACCAAAGAGAGCACAGGTTACACCACTCTTTGTCTTTCTCCACTGGCTGCCGGTTGATGCACATATTAAATTCAAGGCTCTGATACTGGCATACAAAACGGTCACTGGGTCTGCTCCAACATAACCTAAAATCATTTCTACAGAACTACACGCCCACCAGAAGCCTTTGGTCGGCTAAGGAACATCGCCTTGTCGTACCAACGCAAAGAGGCACCTAAACACTTTCATAGACTTTGTTTCATCGTACCACGTTAGTGGAATGACATTCCCAACTCCATCCTCGAATCTGACTCGCTCTCTGTCTTCAAAAAATGACTTCTGGCTCCTCCATGAGGAGGAGATGCACTGCCGTCCTTAATGCAGCTGGTGGCCACACCAGATACTGACTGTTACTTTTGCTAGGTTAGTTTACAAAGAGATGTTTCCCTTCACAACTGTTGTAAACAACACGCATTTTAATTGCACTTAACTTTTTTTTTTTTCCCAGTTTCATTTTTAGTTAACTAAAAATAGCCTTATTGTGTATGCTTAACCCTGCTTAACTGATATTACCCCATAGTACCACCTAGGGTCCCACCAGTGGTAATACTGGTGTTTGTTTCTGTGGATTTTTTTAGTTTTCTATGACTAACCGACCAATCAACTTGGTCAGCCAAGACTCTTCTCATTGACTAATGCAGTGTTTCCCAACCTTTTTTCTGCCATGGCAAACTTTTTACAACTAAAAAATTCTGCGGCACATCACTATCCCACACAAGCTAATCATCGTCAATATTTTTCCTTTTCAAGAACTTGTCCATGTTTTCTGTCCTCCTTTGTAGCGTGTTTACTTATGTTTGAAAATCAGTGTTACGCTTTCTCATCGTCCTTTATTTTGACGGACAGGGTTGTAAAAATTCAGTCAATCTATTATTACCCGTCATTTTAATTTTCATATTTTAATGATAGTATGACATTTAATAGCTTTTATTTATTTATTTTGTGGAATTTGATAGTTTTTCACGGCACACCTGACAATCTTTCAAGGCACTCTAGTGTGCTGCGGCACAATGGTTGGGAAACATTGGACTAATGTTTGGTTACTATTAGGGGCAGCCTTACTAAATTGATTTAGATCTTCAAATGAGATATAACAAAACACAGGCAACCTCAGTAAATGCTAAATATAGTTTTCATATTCTGATATCTGGAGACCAGTCTTTCACAACGCATACATTGGAGGGTTTTCGAGCATGAACTGCCCGTTTAAGGTCGTGCCACATAATCTCAATCTGGTTCAAGTCTGGACTTATACTAGACCACTCCAAAACATACATTTTGCTTAATTTGAGCCATTCAGAGGTGGTCTTACTCCTATGCTTTGGGTCATTGTCTTGCTGCATAATCCAGTTGCGCTTGAGCTTCAACTCACAGAATGATGACCAGATGTTCTCATTTAGGATTTTCATGTAGAGAGCAGAATTCATGTTTCCCTCAATTATTGCAAGTTGCCCTGTCCCTGAAGCAGCAAATCATCCCCACACCATCACACTAACACCACAATGCTTGACCATAGGTGTGACATCCTTTTTGTTGAATTCTGTGTTTGATTTATGCCAGATGTAATGGGACCCCTGTCTTCCAAACAATTCCACTTTTGACTCATCAGTCCACAGAACATTCTCACAAAATCAAGGTGTGTTTTTGCAAAATTCAGACAAGCCTTAATGTTTTTCTGGGAGCAGTGGTTTTCGCCTCCCCACTCTTCCATTGATGGCATTTTTGGCCAGTGTCTTTCTGACAATGGAGTCTTGAACAGTGACCTTTTGATTCGAGAGAGGCCTGTATTTCCTTGGATGTTGTCCTTGGCTTTTTGTGACTTCCTTGTCGTCACTGTGCACTTGGAGGAAATTGGATGGTCGGCCACTTCTGGGAAGGTTCACTACTGTCAAGTTTTCTACATTTGTAGATAATGGCTCTCACTGTGGATATTTGGAGTCCCAGAGCCTTTGAAATAGCTTTGTAACCCTATGTAACCCACGCGTATGTCTTTAATTAACCTTTTTCCTAAATTTCTGGAATTTCTTTTGACCTTGGCATAGTGTGCGCCATTTTAGTCAACTTCATGCTGCTGAAGTAGTTCTATTTAGGTGTTGATTTGATTACTTCCAGCCCTGTTCAATCCATCCTAGATGTGTCTAGTCCAGCTGAACCCCATTATGAATGCAGTTTCATAGATTTGGGGATTTAGGATCTAAGGGGGCAAATACTTTTTCAAACAGGCCCAGTTGGTATTGGATAACATTTATTATTATTTAAAAGTTGTTTACTCAGATTGCCTTTAGTTGTATGTTAGATTTTGTTTGATTTGGTTAAACAATTTAGTATGATATTCACAAAAACAGAAGAAATTGAGATGGAGCAATTACTTTTAAAATGAACTGTCTATATATATTTTATTTTTTTGTATTTTAGGCTGGCCAGTATCAGACAACAGTTACAGACTCCTCTGCAATGCCGACACCACAACAGCAGCAGCAGCAGCAGCAGCAGTACTATCAACAGTGGTATCAACAGAACCAGCAACAGTATGCTGGTTATCCATATCCCTATAACTACTACTACCCCATGCCTCCGGTAAATAAACATACACAATCCTTTATGTGCTTACAACATGTCCTTATACAGTCCTGTTACAACATGTATTTCAGTTACTGAAAGCAATGTGTCAGATTTAATATAAGTTAAGCTCTAATGATGGCATTTGTGGAATAATGTCTTCACACACTAATCAAATCAATAAGAATCTGCACGTTTGAATCATAATCTTTTCTGTATCGCTCGCTCCTCTCGCAACTTTCAGCGGCTCATTAAACTCTTGTGAGTTTAGTGTGAATGCAGTGAGGAAGCTCACGGTCACATAGCTATTTACTGAACTCAAGATGTGAGTAGCGTTGGGAATTGCAAGGAATTTTACGATTCCTCTTCCTCCGGTTCCAGTAACGATTACAGTAATTATTTTAGTACTTTTTATTATTATTATTTAGAAATGAGAAATTCTATTCTTATTGCATTTAGGATCCTCTTCTGTCTGTTACCAAATAATGAGATCATTTCAGAATGTACAGGGCGGATATAACCAATCAGAAATAAATGTAATACAGTTCTTGTCAGTCTCTTGCTTTTAGAGACATAATAGATCCTTACTCTATTTTAAATAAACATGAAAATGTGATTGCATATTCCATGAATTCATTCATTTTATAAAATTCCACTTATTACAAAAATTGTGTGTCTTTTATTTATACATTGTAATATGAACAACCAGTCAGTAACCGCATTGCTTGATTTAATAGAGACACAGGTCATCATTGAATAAACCGTAACCATTCCAGAGAACGTTTAGACTGTGTTTTGTAGCCTAATGTTGTACTTCAGGCTTGTGAGACTTGGACATTCATAACTTGCACATCAACATAAGATTACTTGTATACTGGAAGCACTGTACATTTTGCGCTGTTGATTCAAAAGAACCGGCTCCTTTGCATAATTTTTTCGGGAATCAAACAGTACCAGAAGCAAATATGTTTCAACTGTGTTTTTACACAATAGAGTCAGGGCAGGGATACACTGCTTGAAACACTTAAGAGTATATAAGGACTGTGTTCCAGCCACATCAATAGAAAAATTGCACGCTGGAGAACCATTAACGGAACCGAAAGTCACAAAGATCATATGATTCCGGTATTTATTTATTTTTTCAAGAATGGAACCAGTTTGAACAAAAAATGGTTTTCAATTCCCAACCCTAGATATGAAGAATAAATAAACCTGTTAATTCAACTTGCAAATGTAATGCTTTATTTAATACTTTATCTCTGCGAGGGAGTGATACGATAAATCTATCGCACCTGTTTATTATCAGCAAAACTGTCAATGTTGAAGCGATCTAGTTTTCTGCCTTTCATATCGTTGTGCTCCCTCGTTACAGCACCTTTGACAAAGGCAAAAATAGCAAAAATGTTTTGTGTAAAATACTACCAGAGTTAATCTGCTGCTGGTTGAAGAGAAACGTTCGAACACCTGTTACATCTCCATCTTTCTAGCGCTCCATTTTACCTTCAATAAGTGAATAATGTAAAACAGTCTGTTTTAATAAGTATGTAATAAATAATACAATAGTAATAGTTCAGAAGTCAAAAATTATTCGATGAGACTCATGATTGTTCTGAAAGCAAGGTTGCATGAACATATTCTTGAAGTGCTCGCATTAAAGTGTGACATAAGTAAACATTTTATAGTGAAAAGACTTAAATATTTTTTTGCACCCAAAGCAATCATATTGCTTTAGAAGACATTCATTTAACCACTGGGGTCATATGGATTACTTTTATGTCTGTGCTTTTTGGAGCTTCAGAGATTCACTTGCATTGTGTATGAAACTACAGATCTGAGCTATTCTTCTACTTATCTGCGACGTGCTCCTTGCATGTTCATTTTTCATAAAATATAGAATGTGATGCGCATTCGCTGAATCAACATTAGCAAATACAGGAAAATTTATTGAAAATGATTATGAACTGTGCAAAGTAAATGTTACTTAAAGATATTAAAATAGTCAGGACATTGTTGAATATTATGTAAACCAAATCTACTAGAGAAAAAAATCTGCTGGAAAGTTGCACATATTCCTGGACAGCAATAGACATTGATCTAATGGACGCACGCGCATTAGACATTGATCTAATATGACCGCTTTTTGGTAAAAAACGGGAACCAATAACAGTTACGATGTAAATAAATGGCTATATGATAGAAAAATAGGCCTGTGTGAAATGTACAATAAATCGAATGTATTCTAAGCATGACGATCACACAGAATAAAATATATTTTCATCTGTTAAGCAGTCGGCATGTAAACGTTGTCTGCTAAACAGTTCATTGGGGAAAAATATTAGTACTAGTAATTCCAGTGTCAACTAGCAGCATCAGAATGGTTTAGTCAACTAGTTTCTCACATTCTTGGTTTTAGTATTACAAATTTTATCCCCCCCTATATGAACCATGTTAGGTGGAATTCCCTTCATTTTCTGAAATTAATTTCAGGCCTTCAATTAACATAAAATAAAAGCAGGGCTTGTGGAGGTGTCGTTGTGGTCTAGAGTTGATTTTAAAAGTAATTTTAGAATGCCATTTTCTATATATCCATATGCCCTCACATGAACGCATTGTATTCTATATATCCATATGCCCTCACATGATCGCGTTGTCACAAATTTATCTTAGAAATCCACTTAGACACAAAACGGCTTCGGAGCACTCATGTTTATAATCTGACTGCAACAAATTGGATGCCCCTCTACCCCGGAGAAAGAAACTCAACTGATCTAAACAAATTTGCGGTTTCATCTGATATCATCTTGAGTTATTGAATGCATCCGTAGAGCATGCACCATCAGTGTGTCTCATGCTGCTTTTCACCGGTCTGTTGTGGTGACTAGCTTGCCACATCGCATGCAACAACAACATACTTGGCGCGAGAGAGTCATGACCAAATTATTCTTTTGAACCAGATCTTTTTCACAATCACCCGAAAAGAACTGAGGGTTTAAGCTCAGGTTAACAGTTTGAATCAGATTCACTTCCTCAGTGAATCAGCCATCAGTGAGCTCTCAACTGGGAGTTCAGACATCTCAAAATAAGAGCCCCATGTGTATTTCGGGCTTCTTTACAATTAAAAGTCCTGTATTGTGTACAACCTTTATTTTTTTTATTTTTTTTTCTTCTCCTGGAAAATTGATTGGGATTGGAGTAGCACAATAAACTGCATCTTGGATTTCAATCAATTTGTGCTCCTGTAGTTTCGGTGTCTGGCCATCTGGTAACAGTAAAAGACTAATGCACTATTGTAAAACAAATTAATACTGTGTGTGTGTAATAGATAGATAGATGGATATGAGATCAAGCTTTTGACACTTAGGACAATTGAGGGACTGGTTCACAACTATTACACAAGGTGAAAAAAATTCACTGATGCTCAAAGACAACAAACTACTATATACATAATATATGTAATTATCTGTAATGTAGATTGTGAAGAGCAGTATTAAATTAAATCTTATCTCTTATATTTGTATAAATTGTGAGAGGGATGTGAACATTTATGAGACAAAACTGAATGCAAAACTTATCTTAACTATGTACTGTATACTGTTTATTAAACCTCAGATTAATGGGTTATCAGCTGTCTTCTGCTTTCTATCTTGTTTCTGAACAGCAATATAAATAGAGCAATTCTGTGATTTGGCGACTAAGAACAGCCACAGCCATTTGGCTCAATGTTTCAGTTTAGGAGCCAATGGCTGCTCCATAATTTTTTTTTTTAGCCTGGAGCCCTGCAATGGAGTGATGGAGTGCTTTGGCAGTCAACGATAGGGGAGGATTACAGTGAAATTAAACTGAGTAGTTTTTAAAACAGAATAGCAAAAGAAGGCTGACTAAATTGATTCATGCTCTTGGGGAGTTTTTTTACTTCCTCTCTCACATCCCACATTTGCTTTTATCCATTACTCAAAAGATGTCAAATATCACTCTGAGACATACAGGCAAGGGTTAAACTGTAATTAGGGGAACTCTAGCAAGATTTAAATATGGTGGTCTACTACTGCTCAATTAAATGAAACCGTCATCTCGCTTCGCATGATGGGCTGCCCTCAAACTTTCATAATGCTGCTTAAAATCCTTATGGATCCAGCTGATTCGATGCATGCATCAGCAAGGAGAATATGACGATTAATCATTTCTAAATTTTGAACAAAATAGACATTATGCCACAAATCTTTCAATAGAGCATAACGGGTATTGAGTCCTTTTTTGTGCAGCTCTGAATATTGTATGATTTTTTTCCAGTACGGAGGAGCATATCCTCCAGGACAGTATGGTGTTCCAGGGGCCTACCAGACCCCCACAACCCCCACTGGACAGGTATAGACCTCCATACATGAGTATGAATTCCTGCTGGATAAGTGTGTGTGCGTGTGTGTGTGTGTGTGTGTGTGACCTACTGGAAATCCTGTGTAAGCAATGCATTTCCCCCCCTCTTTCAGCCCTCTGCCATGCCTATGATGGATGATCAGTCCTCCAATTATCCTTCCCAACCCCCTCCTCCTGCAGCCCCTCAGCCTCCACCCCAGAGCCCTACATCCTCTGACCAGCCCCCACCCCCTCCGCCACCCACCATACCTCCCCCACCCAATGCCCAGTACCCTCCACCACTGTCCCAGACTCCCTACAGCCCTAACGGAACCCTGCCATACAGCCCCACTGATTCAAACCCCATGCGGGGCTACAATCAAGGACCCATTCGGCCAGGGTACCAGAGTTACCAGGGTCCAGGATATCAGCCCACTCAGCAGCAGGGTCCAGGACAAGGCCCATATGGAGGACCAGGCAGGGTGGATGCCAAGAAACCTAACAATATGAACAAAGGTGGCCAGCAGCTTTGGCAACGCATGAAACGTATGTGATGTCACCCTTCTAATTGAATGTGTGCTTCAGTGATGTTTTATTGCTGCTTGTTGAATTGTGATTGTATCTTCCTCTACAGAGGCTCCTGGAACTGGTGCTGTCAAATTTAATATACACAAGCGTCCATATGTCATGGCCAATCAAAATTTCCCTCCAGGTGAACAGGCCCCTGGACTGCCTTCTGCTGCTGCCCCAGCATCGTCTGGGTCTACTACATCTACCACTTCAGCTGGAAGTGCCCAGACTCGGTGAGAGTGCAAGGCAATATCCTAAATTAGTAGTGCTAGTTGAAACATGCATGTGTTTCAGTTAAAAACTGTTAGAGCTGTGCTAATACAATTTAAAATGGAGCTCCCATAATAGCTCCGTGATATTAACATTTAGGTCAGTGTACATTGAAATTTTTTAGAATGAATGTAAACCACATTTTATTTGTTCTTTTAGGCCTCAGGACTGGCCACAGGCCATGAAAGAGTATGTGCAGCGCTGCTTCACAGCCTGTGAATCTGAAGAGGATAAGGATTGTACTGAAAAAGTGCTGAAAGATCTTCTGCAGTCCAGACTACAGGATGGCTCTGCTTATACTATTGACTGGACTAGAGAACCACTGCCAGAGTGAGTTGTCTTTTCTACCTGGAATTTCTGAACGAAGTTCAGTTTCCCATTCTTTGCCGAAGTGGCCTGTTCATATAGATAAATTGGTAAATATAATCTTTAGTCTCAATCTTTAAAAACTGCTTAACCTTTGACACTAAACTACCTCATTATTTTATCAGTCTCAAACCAAAGCAGTCTCGCTGGGAAGTAGTTGCTCAATGTACAAAGGACAGTGGTGTAGGGAGAGGTGGAGCCACTCGAGGCGGAGCCACTCGAGGCAGGGGCGGGGCCAGGCTGGGGAACTATAGGAATGTATTTTCTCAAAGAAGCCCCTCCTCCAGCTCCTCCCACTCATCTTCGTCAAGATCCCCCTCACCTCACAGCCACCACAGAGACAGGAGTAGACATAACCGCAGGTAATGTGCAGTTACAAACCAAATTATCTTTTAAAAAAAAAAAATTATGATTGTAAAAATGGGTTAATAAGGAGAATTGTTGCTGGATCACTGCAAGGTTTGATTGGTGATATGACTTCCTGCCCACAGTGACTCTGGCTCTCAATCAGACAGCAGCATGTCAAGTGATCCTCGACTACCATTGTCCCGGCGGCAGCAAAAGGCTGGCCGAGGCCGTGGGGCAGATAGGGAGCGAGGTAGAGGAGCTGCAGGAGAGAGAGGCAGAGGAAGAGGCAAAGCAAACAGAGAGTGGAGGTAAGAAATCACTGTTTTTATGACAAGATTAAATTAAATCCACCTGAACTATAGGAAACATTGTAAAATATTTCCAATCACCCTGTTACTTTTCCTCTATCAGGAATATGGAAGATCCAAGCAGTGGTATTAGTAAAAAGCGAAAAGGCGGTAATGCAGGTCTGGACTTTCATGACCCAAATCGGGAAGCCAAGAAGCAGAGCCGAGCTTCACGATTCCACACAAAACTACGCACTGAGCCCCTTGTATTAAACATCAATGTCTTTGACCTGCCCAGTGGCACTCAGGAAGGACTCAGCTGGGACGATTGCCCAATTGTGGGCACCTGCCAGGACATCACTAAAAACTACTTGCGCCTCACCTGTGCTCCTGACCCAGCAACTGTCAGACCTGTACTTGTGAGTGTCTCCTGTAAATTGAGGTGTTTCATATCATTAATAATCTGTTTAGTTGTCATAGCGCCCTTTATTCACTAGCAGAACTATGACTGATATTCAGTGGTTTATTATAGTTATTTTTTTATTGTGATCGGAGCATGTATTTCATGCATTGTGTGTTTTCACTGTGTTGGATTTGAAGTTAATTTTCTCTTGTTCCAGGTGTTGCGAAAGTCTCTGGTTGCGGTTAAAACTCATTGGAAAACAAACCAGGATTACTTGTACGCATGTGAACAAATGAAATCAATACGACAGGACCTCACTGTGAGTAAAATTTACCACCTACTTATTTCTCCCTCTCTTTCTGTCTCAGGATCTTATGTTGAATTCTTGTTTTGTTAAGGTTCAAGGTGTGCGTACAGACTTTACAGTGGAGGTCTACGAGACGCATGCTCGTATCGCTCTGGAAAAGGTACGTCATGCCTTTCCCAACTGAAGCCACCTCTCATTCAGTGTGCTCCCATGTAGTGTACAGGCAATTCGGTACTAAAATATAAAAGATGATACGATACTAGTGTTTCTGCACACTTTTTACATATTTTGGGGGGGGTGCACATTTAATCAAATTAAAATTGTGACGTGTGATTGATAAACTGCATAAGACCGCATTCTAAAGCTGTTTTTCCACCATCGAGCCGAACAGTTCACGTTGCAAAATTGTACTGTGCAGGCCAGTTGGCATGGTCACTGTAGTTTACTCCTTTTGTATGAAATCTTCAGTTTTATTTTATTTTTTGGCAATTTCAAGCACTGTATAACCTTCATTCCTCAAAACAATGATTGACTGACTAAATTCTAGAGAAAGCTGTTTCTTTGCCATTTTTGGACTAAATATTGACCTTAAGACAAGCCAGTCTATTGCATACTGTGGCAACTCAAAAACAATGTTAAGCTTCATTTAACAAACCACATAGCTTTCAGCTGTGTTTGTTATAATGGCAAGTGATTTTAGTATCAAATTAGCAATTTAGCATGATTACTCAAGGATAAAGTGTTGGAGTGATGGCTGCTGGAAATGGGGCCTGTCTAGATTTGATCAATTCCCAAATTCCAAATTCCCCAAATAGTGAGGGTGCTGTTTTTTACATCAGTAATGTCCTGACTATGTGATCAGTTGAATGCCTCTTAATATACAAATATTCTTTCTGAAACATAAAAATCAATTATTCCAAATATTTGGCCGCCAGTGTATGGAGGATGATCGCATAATCCAGTTTTTAGGACTGCTTTTCACTGGTTTAACTCTGTTAACAAACTGCAAAGACACTGACCCTCTCGCAAAAAGTAAAGAGAAAAGGGCGTGAGGTTTACCATCATATGCTGAGTGTTTGTTTTTACATCCAGACACAAATATGCAGAAAGTTATAAGTTCCCAGACTAACTTAACCTGTTGATACACACCCCCTTTTTGAGCACAAACCATGAAAATGACATACCTGAATGGTTGTATTTACTGGACCCTTTGGAGTATGGAGACAGTTGTAGTATCTTTTGAAAGAAGACACTTTGGGCTTTTATTTCCCATGTTTCAGGATTAATATATGTTTTACATGTTTTTATAATCTAAAAAAACAATAATAAAAGTGCCAAGACAACCCAGAAATACAATGTTCTCAAAGTCTAAAGATGTTATGTTTCAAATTTGAAGGTGATTTAACAGAAAATGAGGTTCCTGCAAGCTTTTATTCTCTGAAAATCGCTGCCAGTGTACGGAGTAAAATTAAGGCTCTGCCTTTCAAGACGACACAAAATCTGACGGCACTGCTTGCCTAATATGAATAAAACCTACGCTTCATTTTTAAAAATAGACTTTGGAGCCAGGCTCATTTTGTTTATGAGACTCTAATATATAAGATTATATACCGTTTTACAACATGAATGCTGCTCAGATTGCATAGTTTGTTGAAGAACGATAACGAAGGGGAAATCTTTCAGGCGAGATCTCATGTAAACAATGGAGAATATATCAATATTTCCCAGATTGATCACTTTTATGGACAAAAAGTGCTGTTGAATGTTTTTCAATGTACACATGCCATGGACAGTTGACCCAAGTGTGGCAAACTGGATTCATCTGGCGATCGCGTTTTCATAAAGGTATGAAGTCCCGTTTGGATATTTCATGTTTTCATTTGTACTCCTGGCACAAATAAATAAATTGCTATTTCTGGAGCATTGCTATCGTGAAACAGAGATCGCATTTATAGACTATAAATAATATTGTAAATGTAAACCGTGACATCACTCCCAAGTGTGGTGAAATTACGTATCAAGTTAAAAGAACATTTAAGTCAAGTCAAGTCAATTTTATTTGTATAGCGCCTTTCACAACACACATCGTTTCAAAGCAGCTTTACAGAAGTTCAGCATTAACAGACGATAAAAATGTAATGTCTATAAAGTCGATAAATCATCATCCTTTTTATTGACAAAGTATTATATAAAAATAGTATATGAGAATATTATTGATGTGTTTTGAATTTAAATGAGCTATTAATCTACTTCCCTGTCCAAAAAAAAAAGATGTGTAGAAAAATAAATGTATGTTTCAATACTAGTTAAACCATCATGAAGATACACTAAATGAGTCGCCACATACTAAACCCATTCTACCAGCACGGTTGAGTATGGTTCGCTAACTGTGCAAAGAATTCAGGGCCTTAGAACTGTTTATAATTGGTCAACCATGCTCCAGTGGAAATGCCACAGTAACCATTCCATAGCGTGCTCAGAACTGTTTAGCCCGATGGTGAAAGTGGCTTTAGTCTATTTTAGCTGCTTGCTTAAAAGTGAATGTGTGAAGCAGGCTGCTCCAAACTCCACAAAATCATGAGCGCTGCGTGTTAAGTGAGATGACCAAGCATAGCTCTCATTATTTTCAGTCAAATATAAATTAATCACTGCATTTGCACTTTTAATAATCATACTGGGCCATGTAGCGAACTGTGTATCTGGATGAGTAGATTCAATCAAAACGCGTCAAAATAGCAATGCATTGTTGCACACTTTGAGAAACACTTGAAGGAAACATGACTTTGTTTAAATTTACATTGAAATGTAACGTTTTAAATGGGCTAAAAGGGTGTGTTCAATAGCACATTACCATATTGGCAAATATTTACTGAAGTATCGGTACAGGCTACTGAAATTTTGATATTGTGGCAACACTACACCCCAGATTTTTCTTTTATCAGGGCGATCACGAAGAGTTCAACCAGTGCCAGACCCAGCTGAAGGCATTGTATAAGGACTGCCCATCAGACAATGTGGGAGAGTTCACCGCCTACAGACTTATCTACTACATCTTTACTAAGAACTCTGGAGGTGTCACCTTACTTCAGTCATTTGGCCTTCCCCATAATTTTGCACTTTAATTCAGGCTTCCCCATTCTTGGATGCAAAGCAATTCTTTAATGCCTTTTTGTTAAATCCTCTTTTCTTTTTCTTTTTTTAGACCTTACAACTGAGCTTGTGTACCTGACCCCCGAGCTTCGTGCTGATCCATGTGTAGCTCATGCTCTTGAGCTCCGTACAGCCTGGGCGCTTGGAAACTTCCACCGGTTCTTTAAACTGTATCAGCAATCTCCGCGTATGGCTTCTTACCTTATAGACAAGTTTGCTGAGCGTGAAAGGACGTTGGCGCTGAGGGCCATTCTTAAAACGTGAGTGCAGATAGCAGGAAGATTACCATAATTTTCATTGCAAAAATTATGCTGTTGAAGTCTTAATTTTTATACTATTTTTTTTTTCCTCTGTTGCAGGTTCAGGCCCTCTGTGCCAGTAGAGTATGTGGAGTCCAGCTTGGGCTTCTCAGATTTAGACTCCTGTTTAGAATTTCTAACTGGTCTTGGGGTTACATTCATCCCCTCTGACCCTAGCAAAATAGACTGTAAAGTCAGCTCAGCCTTTCTGTCCACCTCTTAGTATTTGGAAAGGGGTAGGGCCATGGAATTTACATTTTATAGAGCTTAAAAGTCCACAGCCTATTGAAGGACTGTAGAAAAGGGACCAGATATCTATCTCCATACACGCGCACACACACACACTTAGAATATATAGCTACTTATATTTATAAGAGATCTCTGGTATTTCTAACTCTTGTAGAGTAAAGGACTTTCTGACATAGATGAACAATTAACAAGTCCACACATTCACTAAGGTGCCATTTCAAAACATAGTATAGCCTGTTCACACAGCCCATTTAGTGAAGGATTTGGCAAACACTGACTTGGCATTATTAGTTTAAATTTTACCTCATCAACATCTGATGGAATCAGCAAAGCAGTCAGAGTGAGGTTCAGACAGCTGGAAGGAAATACTTAGGGTCTCCCAAACAACAGACCTCAAAGCATTTTCAAGCTAACAGTGTTCTGTGTTCTCATGTTTCTCTCCTCTCAAGCAAACAGCCACAAAGCTCAAGACCTGACAACAACAGCAATAAGGAAAAAAGTTTGAATATGTGAATCACTTTACACCAACAGCATGCCAGCTCATTAAGTCTGTGAGAAAAAAAAGGCTACTGCTGCAAGATGTCTGTTCCAGAATAACCCAAGTTCACATTGTCATCTTTAATGGACTTTGCCTTGTGAGCTTCCAGGCAATCCTGTGATTGGCAAGAGGAGGATGGTTTGTATGCCCTATATTTCACCTTGCCTAAGATGTCTTCAGTAAGTCAGTGGAGTTTGAGGTACTCCGTTAGCTTCTACATCCCTTCGGCTTTGTGATCTTCATGCCAATAGCCCATCAAATTTGAACTGAAGTATGTAACAAGATGATCACCTACAGAGATGCAGATAGGCCTCATTCCACACCATCACTTGTCTTGTCTCCCTCCCATACAGTCTCCGCTGCTCCTACTGCACACGATATGTCATCTCAACACATGATATTGTGCATCAACACTCAGGAAGCTGGGCTTCATTAGTCATATTGCCCTTCTAATCTCCTCCACAAATGCGAGTGCATCTCAATGAAATGGCTGTTGCCAGTCAGTGACTCGCTACCTTAAATGTTTGCCTACACCCCAGCTATGATCTGAATTGGCACAACTGCTTTAAAGATATCCTGGTCAACTTAGGGAATGATTACACCAGAGTTTGTCTACCACCTATCCACTGGAGTGTGTTCCTTCATGCACAACCATACATTATCCTTAAAATAGAGGATCCCTACGCCCATTATGCAGGCACCCACACCAAGTTCAGTAATTCTAAAGGAAAGCAAGAGCAGTTTCCCTCACAGCAAGATGTTGTTCCCTTCAGATGGTGATCGCCACGCTATGAGGGCATTCTCTGTCCTGTTTGGGTTTGTATGTCTGTGCAAGCTTAGTATGTTTATAATACCGGTAAAAGGATACTCCGCTTTTCTGCTGAGGTGTTATTAAAGGTCCAGCATTTTGTTCTATAGTGTTATGCTTATTTAGGTACGTGTGCCATTTTGAAATGGGCCCTAATATTGATTCCTGTTGCACTCCGCTTCAGCAAGATTGAAGTATTAAGTGACACCAAGAGATTTATACAAACAAATTAAGATCTAATGGATCTGCTTTTTAATGGATATTACCGTGATTCCGAAGTAATTCTCAGATTTATACAGCATAATGGCTATGATTTTACAGTCTCGCTTGGAGAAACATGGATACACTATAGATAAATATTACAGTCCGTGTACCAATTCAAAGTCTTATACTGAAAGTCTTATGCTTCTTGGTCTGTAATAGACTCAAAAAGAACTGCTCCCATTGCAAACAAGCAAGGAGTCTTTTTATCATTTTTGGTGTTAATGTAAACTGATATATTTAATGTGGTAATTTGTCATTTAGCCAGCATGGATAGGGCTTAGAACTGAATTGAGTGCTTTAGCAAGAAGGTTGCTCAGGGCTGCTAAATAAGCCAATGACTAGTTGGTAATGTTTGTACATGCTGTATGTGGTAATGTAAATAATGTGCAGGGTGAGATTTATTAATTTCTCTTTATATAGTACTTTTGGTTTCATTTTGTATTTTTGTACAATGGTAAGTCATTTTGAGCCATACAGAAGTTTTGATGGCCGTTTTAAAAAAAATTAAATGTAATTTCTTGCGTGAGTGTGCACGCTTAATGTATGGTTTGGTGCAAACAAGTGAAATTATTTTGAAATGTTTAATTCATTCTTAAATTTCTAGTTCATATGGACAGGACATGAAATAAGTTAGAAAGTAAAGCTCATGCTGCTATCAAATATAAACTCTTAATGCAGTCAGGGATTTCATGAATGAATATGCCAAATCTTTCCCTTGTTGGTCATAGCCAAAAAGCACTGATCGCTTTGTCTGTCAGTTTTAGTTCTTCATTTGCTGGTTGTTGTCATCACCTCCCTACCCATTCTCTGTTTGTCAGTCTTATCTTTTCATTGTCCTCTTTCCCTCTTCAGCTTTTTCTTGCTAAAAGCATGCTTTTAACAGAACCTTGGTCATGTCTGTTATGAAAGACACCTAAAATATCTGTGCAACAAGAGAAAGATTTGGTTTCATTACACCTTCTGCAGGTTTATACCCTGTGTGACAATTTTTATTGTTTGGGCAAAAATGCATTGATCCTTTCTGCTGTAACTTTTCTTAACTGATGTTTTGATTTGAGATCACATGAATTCTGAAATTCATTGAAGTTGGGCTTTTCAAACCTAGTTAAGCTATGTTTTTCCTTTTTGTTTCAGTTGTTCATTTTTACTACATATTTTATTCAGATGCTTGTATTTGCTTGTACCTAGATTAATCACCTGATGAGGATGCATACTGGTTGAATGTAATTTACATTGCCACACTGACTCTGTTCTCTCCTTCTCAACTGTCTGTTCCAACCCCTCCCATCCCCTGTTCTCTCTCTCCTGTACTCCTCCATTACCAGATTCTCTTTCTCCTTGCAGTCAGGCACAATCGGAGCAAAGCAAGAGATTAAAAGATGAGGGCAAAACTTGTCCAAAGACATACTGAGAAATGGGCATTGAGACATCCAGACATCTGCTTATTGAGATTCCTTATGTCTGATGAATCTGAATTTGCATTGTTTCACTTTTACTACTAATTTCAAAGCCTGTCGGCATACAGACCATCCCGATGTAAGAGTTTTATTTTAGGAGTCACTATGTAGTTTTGTTCATCTGCTGTATGTTCAGTGATGTCTAATGTCCATTCTTGTTAATGCTTTATTTTTCTCTGCATTATTAGCTAATATAATTTTCTCCTTTTAGTATTTTTTTTTTTCTGTTAGTTATTGCTGTATAGTTTGTTTAGAATGGGTTTTCTGTTTCATGATATGGACTGAATAGGTTTAACTGATTTGATATAAGCTGTAGAATGGCATACTGGACATTCCTGGACATATATGTAGTTCTAGCCATAATTGTACTTATTGTTCCACACCAAAATTAGATCCCACTGCAGTGTTAATGAAATGGTGCCCATAATGCTTGATTTATTGCTTGATTTTTGGCCTTTTAATACCAATTGTTTTCCCAAGCAAGGTCAATCATCTAAAGTGAATCCAGTAGTGTTTTTGTTTTTTTAATGGATCTTTTAGATTTTACTGTTAAACTGTTGTATTTGAAGTGTATTATTTTCACAGCGACATTACTAACAGCTCCATCTGTCTCTTCAAATATTGCCTGTCCTCTATAATCCCCAATTTCTTCAACGCTTTCTCACGCATCAGGCTCTTTGCTTTTGTTTGTGAATTTTATTTTTTTGATTTGCCTCTGTAAGTGATGTTATCTCTCTCTACTAGATCATTTGAACTTCTATCCATTCAGTGACTGCTTTTGCTTTCCTTCTCATTTTTCCTTTTTCTTCAGCCATCGATATCCTCTATACTTCTCTTTTGCTTGCACCTCTCTCCATTCTCTCTTCTGTGTAATGGGTTCTGTAATGTTGTGGTTTTGGATTTTTTTATTTTTTTTTAACATGTGGTCAGTGCTTGGCAGTAAGTATTTCCTGCAGGATTGGTTATGCTTGCAACATTTTCTTTTATGGCTCATCTTCAAACTCAAAGCTCTAATATCTCTGCCCTGATTAAAGCTCAATGTTGTGTACATTTGGAGTTCACCTAGAATGTACTGCCATTTGTAGATTCTGTATATAATGTATTTACTTATCTTGAGGGGAAAAAATAAAGAATTTAAACCATGTTTAGCTTGATTTATTTAAATGAAGCTGTATAAGCATATGTATTACAATTGTCTACTAAATATTCCACTGATTCCACGTTAGTGTACTTTTGACGTCATGTAATGCTTGTATAGTTAATGTACTGTACATGCAATATTCATTACATCATATCCAGTTCCCTTAGGACTCGGTACACTTGACAATGCGTTTATTAACGCATAGGGGGAGTGCCTTCCTACACGACCTAGTTGAAGCCTCTACAATAACGCCAATATTCTAATATTGGTTAAGGTGTTTGACGTCGGTATATACGAGTCAGCGGGTGGAATCATGCTTTCTGCAGTGCTCCGGACACTGATCTATATAATATATATATATACACACACAGAGACCCAACAATGCAGAAGAGCTGAAGGCCACTATCAGAGCAACCTGGGCTCTCATAACACCTGAGCAGTGCCACAGACTGATCGACTCCATGCCATGCCGCACTGCTGCAGTAATTCAGGCAAAAGGAGCCCCAACTAAGTATTGAGTGCTGTACATGCTCATACTTTTCATGTTCATACTTTTCAGTTGGCCAACATTTCTAAAAATCCTTTTTTTGTATTGGTCTTAAGTAATATTCTAATTTTCGGAGATACTGAATTTGGGATTTTCATTAGTTGTCAGTTTTAATCATCACAATTAAATGAAATAAACATTTGAAATATATCAGTCTGTGTGTAATGCATGAATATAATATCCAAGTTTCACTTCTTGAATGGAATTACTAAAATAAATCAACTTTTTGATGATATTCTAATTATATGACCAGCACCTGTGTATGTATATATATATATTTATATATATATAGATCAGTGTCCGGAAAGTAGATAAAACCTGCTCAAAATTCGCTAAATGTCGCTGGATTACGTCATATGCTAATTAACATATTATTGACGTCACCGCGTCTTGTTTGCATTTTGCTTAGTGTCCGCCCTTTACATGTGTTTGCTTCTCTGTTATTCCCTATATACAAATGTTGCAAAATTTAAAGTTTGTTACGTGTTTGAATAAAGTACAATGTACAGAGTTGCTTAAGTGTTCAGAAACAGGAATGAACAACCATCTAAAAATCTCATGTGATTAAGTGCATGAAAATATAAAAACTAAACCGTCAAATTTAACTCATTAAATTTAAAACTAAAGGGGGGAGCAAACAATACAGATTAGTGATTGGTCCTTGATAATGCTGTTTGCGCATGCGCAGCTCATTCACGTTTATGTCAACAGCTGTGTGGTTAACTGATTGTGCTGCTCTGCCTTCTCACCTTCTAAACAGAGTAGACGCAGAGAGAGGTGTGCCTCCGAGTCCGGGTAGGAAAGCAAGACCACACGCTCACGGGGCAGGGCGACTTGTACGGAAGTAGCTAAGGTTTGTCCTAAAAGTCGCTAGATTTTTCGCTAGTCGCTTTTTTGAATAAAAAGTCGCTAAGTTGGCAACACTGGTTCATTGAAAGATGCTGCTGCCCCTCCCTCCAGCGAGGATGAGGAACGTGCACACGCCACTGACGGGGAGATGCTCTGTATCCTTACCAGGCCAGATGAAGCACTTCACCTTAAATGGTCTCCCCCAGAGGAACCTGAACAGTCTCACCTTGATGAATGTTCCTGCAAAACTGTCCCATTCTTCCTCTAAGTTTATAACTAACTATTTAAGTCCTGGCGTGTGCTCTTCTTGGCTTGCTCGCACAGTGACACCATCCTCTTTAATGTGGACCATGGGGATGAAAACAGTTATGCCAATTACCCTTTCATTCATTGCAAATCCACGAGATGCTCACATATTCTCAAAAAATATCCCCCTCTTCAAAGCACAAACATTATGCTCAACCGTTTCCCAATCATGAGCAATGCATTATATCATATAGTAAACAAACTGAATGCCACACAAGACCTCTTCAGTGCTGGCTGAAGCGCCCTGTGCCACGACGTGCATGGCCCCAAGGGCGCATGTGCATCACTATATCCTGCCGCTGTATAGCTGCTTTAGCACCATGGACAGCTCCTGCGTTTTACCAGCAGGGTGTCGCGCTGGGGCAGGTTGTCACTGCGGCGCCAACAGCTATTGGCTGTATTTCTAGCCTTAAAGGCTTTTCAGTCAGAAATAGCAAACTGTCATGTCCTGGTTTGCTCAGACAACATGACATTTGTGGCATATATAAATCACCAAGGCAGAATTCAGGAGACTTCATCCTCACTGTATTGAGGATTTGTGAAATATTCGGCAAAGCAGAAATCGATCTATTTTCCTCAGTGGAGAATACCCACTGTCCCCTCTGGTACTCGAAGTTCCAAGCCCATTAAGACTACTGCCGGCTCTGCCCTCAGTATTGACTAGCATGCACTATCAATCGACAATTCATATATTGAGTTTGGCCCCGGTCTTTCAAGGGCCACTGTCAAACCCAGAAAAGGCTATGTGCGTAAGGTCCTAACTACACCCTTCAGTGCGCAGGTGGTTCACCTTCAGGCCTTTTTCCCTCCTCCATTAATTTGAATGAGGAACAATTATTGAATTTGTTGTGCCCTGTGCAGGCACTACACACATATGTTGTGTGTACACGCCAGTTCAGACTGTCTGATCAGCTCTTTGTATGATATGGAGGATCCAAAAAAGGAATGTCCCTCTGGATTGTCGATGCAATTGCCCTCAGTCTGCTCCAGGCCATGTCATAGCCAAGACCCAGACTGCTCCATGCCATGTCATAAGCAGGTCTAGGCCACAGACACATAGTGCCTTATGTGAGGTAGTATCAGACTTTCAGGCTGATCTTAAATTGTGTCTTTAAGTTGCGCAGGACAACACTTTGTGTTTTATTAAAAAATAAATTGACTGGCTAGGAGAACTTCAAATAATAATGTAGAAGGTGCAAGGTGCCACCTCAAGAGATCACTAATCACCATGATGGTGACTTCAAACAAAACAACTATTGATAACAAAACAACAACACTAATTAAACTAAGACTTCTATTAAGCCTGAATAAAAAACATTTGTACATGTTTTGTTTTTTTTTTTGTGGCCCCAATGCATTGCCAAAGCATACATACTTATTCAGGCACAAAGGCTTATGGGTATTTCTCTATATTTTTAGATCTACGCAGAAAATAATTAGAATTCTTTGTTTACCCTTAAGCAACATATAAAACCACAAAATTAACCATATATTTTTATTATATGGTTACTATTACTAAAACCAAGTTACAACATGGATACTACAGTAATGATGTGGTAGGGATGGGCAATACCACTTTTTTTTTTCCAGTTTCATCGATACCAATACTTCTGTTACATTTTTTTTTGCGATTACTTGGGATAAAATGGGTAAAATAATTTAATAATTTAAGTTTAAAATAATATTTTTAGTCATTATTATTTTTTTGCCTAAAAAGAAAATGATTAGACTTCTGTTTTGTTTACCCTTACAAAAATTAACAATTTGAATACATACAGTATAGTTTAACAATGGTATTTAGATAAACCATAGTTACCACACAGTTAACCATGGTTACTACATGGTTTCTATTTAAATTAATAGGTGTCATTATTGTTCCTTTTATTATGCTACTATGAAAATTAGAATATTGAAAAATATACTATAGTTGGCATACCCATAATACTTTCTCAGGTCTAACTTCAATTGGTTCAAATGTTACTACCGGTAACTTGCACCTTTGTCACCATGAGTGAAGTGCCCATTGAAAATGATGGAGACAAGGTCTCTGAGCATTCAATCTTTACTCTTTTAATATTTGTCCAGTAGGTTTCCTCTAAATGGAAACCCATAAAAAGTGAAAAAGAAAGAAATGTATTAACTGTTACCTTAAAATATTATTGAGATTTATGACACTGATCCTGTATATGTTGAGTGTAACTTTCTTTAGTAGATCTTGAATTAAGACTTTTAGAAATGTATCTGCTCTGTAGGTCCATATACTGCATGTGAAGATGATCTGCACTTTAAAGCAATTCAGCTCTGTTTATCTTTCATCTTCTGAAATATGCCACTAAAACATGGAAAACTGTCTCTTCATTGTGGCAGTTGTCGCTTATGTTGCCACTGTTTGACACTTTACAGGTTTCACTTAGACTGAGAACATGAAGAGTACTTAAAGTTTCAGTGACGGCACAAAGCACATGAATATTTAATGAGTTAAGTACTAATTTGAGGGTGTGATCAAATTTGCATAATTACTTAGTCACCATGAGTGCTGTACCTATGGAAAATGATGGGACAAGTTCATTGCAGAATAGATTTATCAAAAGTTGCTTTATTTTTTTATTTATTTTTTAGTATTTTTTAGTGCGCACAGGTAATGGCAGTGCTGAAATTTTAATGCTTAAACACTGATTCTTAACTAAAATGTATAACATTAAACACAGTGAGCTGTCCAGAGACCCTTCCTTATGGGTATAAAGATTTCTTTGAAATATTTTCTATCTCAATACCCCTTCTATATACATATTAACTGTTGTATTTTTTTTAAGACAGTTCAAGAAAAAAACCTGCATTACCTGCCTACTCAGGTAGGTCTTTCAAGGTAGCCTGGAGAGGTGAGGTATCCAAGCCACATCAGTTACTTACTGGGGTACCTCAGGGATCAGTGCTTTGGCCGCTTCTCTTCTCCATATATACAACGTCATTAGGACCCATCATCCAGTCACATGGTTTCTCTTACCACTGCTACGCTGATGACACGCAACTCTACTTGTCTTTCCAGCCTAACGACACCACAGTGACCGCTCAAATCGCTGCCTGTCTGGCAGACATCTCAGCCTGGCTGAAGGAACACCACCTGCAACTCAACCCAGCAAAGACTGAACTCCTTGTCTTTCCAGCCAACCCTGCTGTTGAACACAACATCACTGTGCAACTGGGTTCAACTACAGTGTCGCCTTCCAAAACGGTCAGAAATCTAGGGGTAACCATTGATGACAAGCTAAATTTCACAGACCACATCTCAAAGACTGCAAGATCATGTAGGATTACACTACAATATCAGCAAGATAAGACCTTTCCTCTCTGAACATGCCACACAGCTGCTTGTTCAGTCACTTGTCATAACTAGACTGGACTACTGTAACGCTCTCTTTGCAGGCCTTCCTGCATATGCTATTAGACCTCTGCAAATGATCCAGAATGCAGCAGCATGTCTGGTCTTTAATGAACCAAAGAGAGCACAGGTTACACCACTCATTGTCTCT
The DNA here is from genome assembly GCA_032164185.1 of Moxostoma hubbsi. Classification (NCBI taxonomy): domain Eukaryota; kingdom Metazoa; phylum Chordata; class Actinopteri; order Cypriniformes; family Catostomidae; genus Moxostoma; species Moxostoma hubbsi. The sequence continues at coordinate 19,831,987 of JAVLUX010000015.1, forward strand.
CTCCACTGGCTGCCGGTTCATGCACGTATTAAATTCAAGGCTATAATGCTGGCATACAAAACAGTCACTGGGTCTGCTCCAGCATGCCTAAAAACATTTATGTAGAGCTATTCTCCCACCAGAAGCCTGCGGTCGGCTAAGGAACGTCGCCTTGTCGTACCAAAACAAAGAGGCACCAAAACACTTTCCCGGACTTTCAGTTTTATCATACCACGTTGGTGGAATGACCTTCCCAACTCCATCCGTGAAGCTGACTCACTCTCTATCTTCAAAAAATGGCTAAAAACATATCTTTTCCAAGAGTATTTAACCAGTCACTAAAAAAATATATATATATAATTCTTGTTGCACTTCAGATGTTTTTCAATGTCCATAGCCTCATTATTTTGTTACAGCTGGGTGTTCTTTGTGGTTTTTGCAGCATTAACACTTTTAGTAACCTCATATGCTCTCTCCTGGGTCACACAAAGGTCAGGAAACTCATATAAGTACTTTGATGTAAAAACATACTAGAATATTGAAAAATATACTATAGTTGGCATACCCATAATACTTTTCTCAGGTCTAACTTCAATTGGTTCAAATGTTACTACCGGTAACTTGCACCTCAGTCACCATGAGTGAAGTGCCCATTGAAAATGATGGAGACAAGGTCTCTGAGCATTCAATCTTTACTCTTTTAATATTTGTCCAGTAGGTTTCCTCTAAATGGAAACCCATAAAAAGTGAAAAAGAAAGAAATGTATTAACTGTTACCTTAAAATATTATTGAGATTTATGGCACTCATCCTGTATATGTTGAGTGTAACTTTCTTTACTAGATCTTGAATTAAGACTTTTAGAAATGTATCTGCTCTGTAGGTCCATATACTGCATGTGAAGATGATCTGCACTTTAAAGCAATTCAGCTCTGTTTATCTTTCATCTTCTGAAATATGCCACTACAACATGGAAAACTGTCTCTTCATTGTGGCAGTTGTCGCTTATGTTGCCACTGTTTGACACTTTACAGGTTTCACTTAGACTGAGAACATGAAGAGTACTTAAAGTTTCAGTGACGGCACAAAGCACATGAATATTTAATGAGTTAAGTACTAATTTAGTATTTGTTCAACAGGTTTCCTTTGAAAGGAAACCAATAATAATTATAATATATATATTTGCCACAGATATTGATAGAGCTGTAATTTTATTGATGCATGTTTAAACAGTGTTTACTTACTAAAATGTATTTTATAAAACATTGAACTATCTGGAAACCATTCCTTATATGTATAAAGATTCCTTTGGAACAATTATTATCTCATTACCCCATCTATATATATATTAACAGTTGTCAACAGAGTTTGCAACAGCCTCTGAGACGTTGGCCTTCAACCACTGCCTGAGCTTGTCATGCACTTCCTGAGCCTACAAGAAAAACAGCAGAGAGACAGTGAACATTATCAGCAAACCTCAAAATTCTCACTCCAATCAAATCCAAATGACTCCGCATGTGCTAAAAGATGCACCTGTTGGGGCGATGCTGTTTTGCCAGTGCTGATGGCCCAGACAGGCTCGTAAGCGAGGACCAATTTACTCCAGTCTTTCCCGTTATCTGAAAGAGAGGATTCAGACTTTTCATCAATCGAAATAATTTACAGCCAACTTCTTATAATGCATTATATCTTAAAGAAAGATACCTGCAATGACCTTGGTCTGGGCAAAAACAACTTTCTCAGTGATCCCGGCCTCCCTCTCATCCAGCTTCTCACCAATGCAGGCGATCACACTCAAACCATTCTCAAGAGCATGAGCGACCTTCTGGCCAATCAGCTTTCAGGTAAAACAAATGCAGGGAGGGTGATCAGAGAGAGCATATGATTAAATGAATAATGACGTGTTAATGGCTGTGAATTAACATCCACCATCTTTCGTGAGCCAGCCGCTGACTTTTAGACACTTTTATACAACTAAAACATGTGAATTTGTTATAGTAAAAGGACAACATAATTTTGGTAATTCTGTCATTTAAATGAATATGGTGATTAAACAGATACATTTAACTATAAACTATTTATATTGCAGGAGAAGGGATGGCCAAATGCCAGAAAGGTTTCTCAAAATGGCTTTCGCAATTATTGTTTCAGTTACTTCAATTCAACGTGCACTTCAGTCAACATGAGTGAGGTATCTATTTCAAGTAAAAGACTTTATTGCACAACCACTTTACTGGATTTTCTCTCTCAGTAGTAGTCCAGTATATTCCCTGTAAAGAAAAATCACCTTTATATTTTTCCACAAAAACAGATACAATTATAGCCATAGCCTAATATATTACCAACCTTCAGTAAAGCGATGATTTCTCTTTGAGTTTTAAATAAATCTACCAACATCCAGCCCACACTATATTTCTAATAAGGTTTTATTTTACAAAAAATCTTCTAAATAATTATCAAAACAGCAAATTTCCAACTGAATCTTGATAGATGAACCTGTCTGGTAATTTTCATTGGGTACCTCAATCGTGGTGACTGCAGCGCATAAATTGGTGCTACTTGATTCCAATTTCATGTAAAAAATGTTATACATTATTGTCTCGAGAGAGTGTGGGAAGTAGATATGGGGTGACCGCATTGGAGGGTGTTTTCAAATGTACATATTTATAATGCCTTTTACACGTTTAATTTGCCAATTTAACTTCAACACGTCTGTCACACGAGTGAGGTGCCAGTTGAAAATGATTAAAGTAAGTCATTGCAAAATAACTATTTGGAAAACACTTAAAAATAAACAAATAACAATAATATTTAGTAAATGGCACATTAGATTTGCTGATCATGCTGGTAATTTTTTGTGTCAAATCTCTCTGTGTTGCAACTAGAAGTAATGTTTTCCTGCATAAACACACTGAACTGTCTGGAAACATATAATAGCATTACATAAATAGAGTAAATTACAAAAAACTTACCACCAGAGAAACCCCATTTGACCACTGCCTCAACAGTTGAACAGTAATAAATTACACTAGCTTCATGTTGGTATGTGTTCATTTGCATTGCACAGCCCATCTTACACACATAACCCCTTTCAATCTTTAATAATAGAATCAAGCGCATTCTTAAACCCAAAGTACACTTTGGATTTGACACTGAACAGCCACAAGTAGTCAACCCTTCATCCTTACAAAGTATATTTTATTTGTCTGTGCACACACAAAGTTGGTTGGCGCATGCACGCAACAATTGCTATGAGATACAGAATTAAATCTTTTTAGAAGAACATGGCTTTCTTTTCCTTCACACTCAGGTGCTACTCCCTCAACAGGTGTCTACTGACGTCCTTAATACGGGGTTTTGGCGATTATACCTACTGTTTCTTCATGAAAACAACGGCTCAACGGTGAGTGTTGCCACCTTGTGTAACAGCTAATTAGTGCAAATAATACCTGGCGCATGCGCATACTGAGCATTCAGAGACGTGTTTGGAAAAAAACTGGCTGCGCGTGTACAATGCTCTAGCATTCTGCTGATGACGAAATTTGCTCAGCGTTCGCATCTGACCGAAGTTTTAGCTTTAGTGTGCATTTTGTAGGAGGTGACAGCACTAGTTGGCGTGCCCAAATTTGCATACTCATAATACTTTTCTCAGGTCTAACTTCAATTGGTTCAAAAATTACTACCGGTAACTTGCACCTTTGTCACCATGAGTGAAGTGCCCACTGAAAATGACGGAGACAAGGTCTCTGAAGATTCAATCTTTACTCTTTTAATATTTGTCCAGTAGGTTTTCTCTAATTGGAAACCCATAAATAGTAAAAAGAAAAGAAAATTATTCTACAAGAAGAACAGCAGAGGGACAGTGAACATTATCAGCGAACCTCAAAATTCTCACTCCAATCAAATCCAAATGACTCTGCATGTGCTAAAAGATGCACTTATTGGTGCGATGCTGTTTTGCCATGGGTCGGGTAGCCAGGGACGGATTACCGACCGGGCCAATGGGGCCAGTGCCCAGGGGGCCCTTGACTGCCCGGGGGTGCCCTGATCCGCCATCAATCCGTGCGCGTTATTGACGCTCGCACGCACGATAGATTAAAGCTACGCAAAAAACTCTTGCGCGCATTATTGACATTTGCACTCAGTAGTTCATTGCCCACGAGGAAACGGGAAGGTCCCACATGAGCATGACATCTCCTGTGCTCAAGACAAGATAGCATGTGCAAGACAATTCCTCAAAAGTCTCCCGCTTATGGAAAGCCATATAGTTTAAAACGTGTTTTCACGTGTTTTGAATTAGGTGTTACATAAACGCTGTCGACGTCACGCGTTAAATTGACAGTGTTATTTTAGCGCTTCACATAACTTAATTAGCCCATTTATTTGCTCACGTACATATCTTCCTCTATGGCATTTGAGGGATCTATGGCAAGTCGGAGGATTCAAATAATTAACGACAACGAGAACCTTTGTTTCACATTGCAAACGCACATTAAATGACTGCTGCCGACTTTTGGCTAACTAAACTGGATATTTGCTAATTAATCTTAGGAAGATTGTTTATTTAAAAGTTTAATCTGCTGCTCCACAGACAGTCCTGGACATCGACCATTGCTGATTTGTAGTGAATACATAGGTTGATGTCTTCTTGTGATTGTTCTGTAACACAGATGGCAGATATTCTACAATATATATATATATTTTCTATTAGTCTGTTTGGGGGAGGAGCAAGGTCTCCACAGCTGCAGTGAATAGGCTAATTGATTAGCCACCTATGTTTGGTGTGCGTACCTGTAGCAAGCAGATGAAGCAAACATTCCTTCCCTTCTCTCTTTGAGAGCTCTTTCATGGAGTTTTGTGTGAATAACTTTGTAAATTCACTTTTCTTGTTTTTATGCTTTGTATATTGTTATTTGAGATTGTGTTTTTTTAGGTTTAACTTTTGCTGAATCATTTGTGGCCTTTCAGTGTTCTTAATTTGTGGAACTGTTAATGTTAAACTATTTGATTAATAAGATCTGTATTTCATTGTGTAATGAATCTTCATGATGTTAATTGTATGATAAAATTATTAAAAGTATCCCATTGTCGATGATTAAATTAGTTAAGGAACATTTAATATATTTAGTGGTAAAACCTAAATTGCACAATCTCATAATAAAAAATGTAAACTTTGCAGATAAAAAATGCTCTAACAGATTTTTGAGAGATGGTTTATACAACAATGTTTTCCAGGTCCTGTAAAGAGATCTTACATTTTTCATCATTTGGAGAAGAAAGAAGAACTGTAAAAAAAAATTACTGTAAATTTATGGCCAAATTCATACAGCAATCTAATTCTTAAATACAGTAGTTTGCTGTTAAAAATGTTGTATTCTGGGAGATCAAGAGCATGCTCACTGTGAAGTGACTAGTTTTACAGTAAATAGCTGCTCTATGCAAGGCATTAGTGGAAAATTAACATTTAAAATCGTGATATCATCTTGGTGAAAGCTATAGTGACATTTTGAAACAAATATATATATATCGTAATGCTTCTGACCAACTCCTCTGTTCTTTATCATCTCACATCAGCCTTCATTTGTCTGTCTATGAGAAGTAAAATTAAAAAAAAAATCAATCTTTGAAGTAATGTACATATTAAATTTACAGTTTTGCCAGGATTGAAAAGTGTATTTTTTATGATAAAAACAAAAAAAACCGTTCAACCATTTTTATTCATACTTAATAGAAGTCTTAATTAGTGTTGTTGTTTTGTTTTCAATATTTTTTTTAAATTTTTTTTTTTAATTTTTTTTTTTTTTTTTTTTTGCTTGAAGTCACCATCATGGTGATTAGTGTTCACATGAGCTGGCACCTCGGCCCTTCTTTATTATTATGGTACGTTCTTCAGGCTAGCCAATTTGTGGTTAAGTAAATTACAAGTTGAAGTACTGTGCAAATTAGAAGACAAAACTTAAGATCAGACTGATTATCTGATCCTACCTCGCAGTGTCAGAAGTGATGCATTACACATAAAAGCAATATCATTAAAAGGTTTATTGGCAAAATAATCAGCAAATTAAGTTTTTGATGAACTTACAAAATAACAGTTAACTTGTAACCGTTAGCAAGACACACAGATATCAACAATAATTCATTTCAACAACGGTAGACAGTAAGTAATTTAACAGCAATATGCTGCTAAATTCTGCGATGGACTGGCAACCTGTCCAGGGTGTACCCCGCCTTTCGCCCAATGTTAGCTGGGATAGGCTGCAGCCCCCCCGCGAACCTGTATACAGGATAAGCGGTTGTCGATGGATGGATGCTGCTAAATTGTAGTTGTATGCTGTAGCAGTCAAAAACAGTATCTTGCTGTTAATTTCAAGAACGGTAGCAAACCATACTTTTACAGTATAATAAGAATAAGATGTTGGGGACTCAAATATACAAGTCAGAGATAGAAACAGCTGATCAATGTAATTTGGTCTATTCATTCTAGAAGGATGCATTTAGCTGGATGCAACAAAAAATACCTCAGAGACTGGAAATTGTTAAATTTGGTTTATTAATTAAGGATACAAATGTTTTTCATAAGTCATTGCTTTTGTTTAAATTTTACACATGCAAATGTAAATTTTTCAAAATTCCTCTCCCCATTACTTGCTTTTAAAGAGGCATTTTCAATGTATTTAGAGACGTTGAGTGGGATGAAAAGTCCAAAAGCAAAATATGTGCATTCTAAGTTTGGATTCTTTGGATTGGTTTTGTAATGTAAAAATCTCCTACTACCCTACTTTATAATTATTTTTGTTTATTTTACTTATTTTTTTTAATTTATTGTTAGGTATGTTGTGGAGAATGTGCTGTGTAAATTTAATTATAATCTCAGTCTTTGTTTGTAAATCTTTTAGGTATGACTGCCTTTCTATTGATGTTCATACAAGAATTATATATATATATATATATATATATATATATATATATATATATATATATATATATATATATATATATAATTCTTGTATGAACATCAATATATATATATATATATATATATATATATATATATATATATATATATATATATATATATATATATATATATATATATATAATAACACTTGGTGTTGAGAAGTACAGCTGCCATACATTAATCAAGACACCAGAGGGCAGAAAAATACAGTTTCGTGTCATAAAATGCCCTCAAAATAATTGGTGCATTTTTAGAATTTCCATCAAATGAATTGAATCCAATGCCAACCAATGAAATATGTGAAAAGATATTGCACATGGACAATCAGAAGCACATGGAGTACAGCATTCACTGCTCCGCATCAGCTGCTAATTTATTTTCCAAACACATGATGTTTCTCAGAGTGTCCCAGGATGATCACCCATTTTACTCCACAGTCCTTTATCAATGCAGGTGTTATTGAACTCAAAATGTGAAAACAGTGTTTGCAAAGGAGTATGATGCACTTTTTCACTTCTCTGCTTGAAGTACAATACAGCTGTGGCCAAAAGTATTGGCAGTGACATAAATTTTGTGTTTCGCAAAGTTTTCTACTTCAGTTGTTGTGGTGTTGATTCACATTGTTTATAGATTATTGTGCAGAGTGATCAGATGCATTTTAAATAATTGCAAAAAGCTTCATTGGTCAAAAAAATGAACTTTTATCACAAAAACCCAAATTTCACTGTTGTTTTGCCCTGGCACAAAATGACCAGCTTACATAATTACCCTAATCATATCAGCAGCACCTGAGAAAGTGTGAACGAGTACTAGTCAGGTGAAATCACTCTGAATCTCACTAAGAATCTATCATTCTGATTGGATTATAAGAGCAGACTGATTGCTATAAAAGGAGGGAAGATGTGCTTCCAATCATCATTCTTGTTAGCAATGGTTACCTCTAAAGAAAGATGTGCAGCCATCATCGCTTTGCATCAAAATGGCCTCACATACAAGGAAATTGCTGCAAAGAATATTGCACCTGAGAGAACCATTTACCGGATCATCAAGAATTTCAAGGAGAGAGGTTTAACTGCAGTGAAGAAGGCTTCAGGACATCCCAGTGTCCAGCAAGTGCCAGGGCTGTCTCCTCCTGAGGAGTCGGCTATGGAGTCTCTTGCTCAATATTGGCAGCAGATTGGTGTGAGTGCATCTGCGTGCACAGTGAGGCGAAGACTTTTGGACAATGGCCTGGTGTCAAGAAGGGCAGCTAAGAAGCCGCTTCTCTCCAAGAAAAACATCAAGGCCAGACAGAACTTCTGCAGGAAGTAAAGGATTGGACAGCAGAAGACTGGTGCAAAGTTATTTTCTCTGAAGCCCTCTTCTGACTGCTTGGGACATCTGGAAAATTGATAGTCCGGAGAAGAAAAGGTGAATGCTACCATGAGTCCAGTGCCAACAGTGAAGCATCCTGAGACCATCCATGTGTAGGGTTGCTTTTCATCCAAGGGAGCGGGCTCTCTCGCAATTCTGCCCAAAAACACTGCCATGAATAAAGAATGGTATCGAAACATCCTGCAAGAGCAACTTCTCCCAATCCAGGAGCAGTTTGGTGATGATCCGTGCATTTTCCAGCATGATGGAGCACCATGTCACAAGGCAAGAGTGATAATGAAGTGGCTCGGAGATCATTACGTTGAAATTTTGGATCCGTGGCCAGGCAACTCCCCGGATCTTAATCCCATAGAGAACCTGTGGTTAATCCTCAAAAGGCGAATGAACAAGCAGAAGCCCACAAATTGTGATAAAATCCGAGCACTAATAAAGCAAGAATGAATCGCCATCAGTCAGGATTTGGCCCAGAAGCTGATATCCAGCATGCCAGAGCAAATTGCAGAGGTTATGAAGAATATTGTATATTTTCTAAAAAAACACTAATCAATGTTATGTGTAAACTGAAGAAGGTAACCATTGTAATGTTATTATAAGGTAAAAGGAGAAAGCACAGAAGTATCTCATGGGTATCTGTTAACATATGAAGATAAGGAGCAGATGCTTATCTGTGTGACCTTTGCTAACCCATAATAGAGAAACAGATGTGTGTCTGAGTCACCATTAAGATCAAGTGTGGAAAAACCCATTATATTTAAACTAGGTGTGAAGCAATATATTCTATAGAAAGCAGATATCCTTTTTTTTTTTTTTTTTAAATAGATAAGTGGAGGACTTTCCACCATTAGATAAAACCCAGATGGCCTAGGAAATAATGGTGGCAAGTGGAAAAAAATGTAAAGTGTGGGCCCATTGGTCAGAGATAGTGGACTTGAGAGATTAATGGGTCCAAGAGAGATAACTAAAGGGTATATAACTGAGAACTTGGAACTGTGTATTCAGAAAGGACAGCTGGCCTTCTCTGGTTTATCGGTTGCTCAATAAACTTAAACTTTGGCATTTGGAACCCTGGACTCAGAGTTTTCTTGCAAACTTAGAGAGTTTCTTCAAAGATTTTCCACAACAAGAACAAGGGTCAACACTGTAAATATTGACTCTTTGCATATTTTTGAATGTTTTTGCAAATAAATGCCTTTAAAACTTATGAAATGCTTATCACTGTTTTCCAATACCATAGAAAAATGTGAAAAAAAAAATTATCTATAAATACTGAAGCAGCAAACTTTGCAAAACACAAAATTTGTCACTGCCAATACTTTTGTCCACAGCTGAAGATCAACACGTACTTGTCCAGAAATGGTATGGGTGGGAGACAGGGAATGAAAGCATTGGAGGGTTTGTTTTAACTTACTTACCCATAATGCTTTTTACATGTTTCACTTCAATTTATTTAAATGTTACCATGAGTCACCATTAGTGTGGTACCCAATGAAAGTGATGAGAGAATGACATTTCTTTGTTCTTTTTATAAATTTACTAGTCATTTTCTTTAAAAGGAAGACTTTAAATTCTTGCTAAATTACAATAGTAAAGCAGTTGAGAAATTAGAGCACATAAGGGACTTGGCATTTAAAAAATACAAGTAAGCTGGTTATATGTGACATTTGAAAAATGTTAAAGAAACAACATATTTTTGTGAAAGAATTTTCCTTGAGATTCTAATGTATCTAATACAAGTGATGGATATATAAATGGTATGTGTGTATTCAAAGTAAATTATACAGAATGCCCATTGCAGAAAATCACTTGAGACAAGACAGCAAAATTAGTTCTACACCCATGAAACATTTATTACAGTATTTCTACCTCATCTTTTAAACATAATGTAATTAGCCATTACATAAAATGTGCATTTCTTTCCAGGCATAGGCCACTCAGAGAATTCACAAAATCTTCAAAGGACAGGAAATCATAAGGACAACCACATTCATAGTAAGCATTTCCACTTAAAAGATATAGGTTGATAGACTATTTTTGACACCGTGTACACATGAATGTTAGTAAACATTTTTCAAGTAAAGGCATAGGCCCTAAGCTGGTTCTTTTTAAAGTTCTGTAGTTCAGTGCGTGAGTGTGAGGGATTAGTAATACACATGTAGCACATGTTACAATATTTCTGAGGAACAGATCCCTTAAGTGCTTTTTACGTGTCAATCTGGCCCTTTATAATAACAATAAAAAAGGACAATGAAAATGAAAAAAACAACAACAAAATGGCACTTTCTAAAGAAGAAAAGGGTTTGGGACCAGACCTAAGCCCTAGTGCTTAGATAGATGATGGCTTGAGCTAATTATGCTTTTGCATTAATAATGTCGATAAACTCTGGTTTCAGGGAAGCACCACCCACCAGAAAGCCATCCACGTCTTTCTGAGAGGCAAGCTCCTTGCATGTTCCTCCAGTGACAGACCCTGAAAAAGAGTGGAAAATAGAAAACATCAACAATATAGCTATCTTAGTTGAAGAGAAGTCATAGTATTCTCCCATAAGAATCATTACGTTTTTACCTAATAATCTTTTTCATGAAATATTGGAGTGCGACCAGAAGTAAACCATTATAGTGAAAAGGAGTTAAATATTGATCTGTTTTTCACCCAAAGTGATCGTATTGCTTTAGAAGACATTAATTTATCCACTGGAGTCATACGGATTACTTTTACTACAACTGTCTGTGTTTTAAAGTGCTGATCACCATCCACTTGCATTGTGTGGACCTACAGAGCTGAGACTAGTTATGGGTCATTCGCGAACGAGTCGGCTCTTGTAGGTGAACGTTGGGAGCCGGCACACATATTAGAAGAGCCAAATCTATTTATGAATATATATAAAAAATTAAGATATGAATAATCAAAATATTTAAATGAATAGAATTAATAAATTCAAATAACAAAAAAATAAATAAAATGATATAGGCCTAAATGCACATTTGCACACACAAACTTTCTGACTGTCTCCTCAGACTAACAGCATCACCTGTTGCTCCTGTCAATCAGACATGTAGTGTCAACCAATGAACCAAAGATACGTGAGGGAGGGCGGAGCCAATTTGTTGTTCAGATTGTATTCGTTTTGAATTGTTACATTTATATGCACTTTGTTTATATACATTAAAAAAAATTCTACTTTAAATGCATATGCGTAATAGCATCCTTCTTTTTACATTTAATTTCAATTTAATGCAAATTGTTATTTATTTTTCTTTGATATGGTGAAATGTTCTATTATGTTGTTCAGATTCTATTCATTTTGAATTGTTAGATTTATATGCACTTTGTTTATATACAATAAAAAGTTATACTTTAAATGCAAATGTTTAATAGCATTCTTTCTCATAACAAACCAATGGATTTTTAAATACATTATGGTTAAGGTAGAGTATGATTTAATTTAATAATTGAATTAAAATAGTTTTAACACCGATTACAGTCAAATGATCACAAACTGTTTGACTTGAAAAAACATATATTTTTTTAAAAAGCCATTTGGGAAGCAAAAGAGCCTGATCTTTTTGGTGAGCTGGGCCCAACGAGTCGGCTCACTGAAATAAGCCGGAATGCCCATCACTACCTGAAAAATTCTTCTAAAAATATTTGTGCTCTACTGAAGAGTGTCTTACATATTGGATGACATTAGTATGAAAAAAATTTTTTGGTTAAAAACTCTGTAGTACTTTTCTTTATAACTGTTTAAGGGGATTCCATTTTAAGGAAACCTACTAGACAAATACTAAGAGAGAATATTTTCAAAAAATGTCTCCTTGTCTCCATAATTTTCAATGGGTACCTCACTCATGGTGACTGAGGTGCAAGTTATATACAGTAGTAACATTTCACCAATTGAAGTTAGACCCGAGAAGGGCATTATTGGTATGCACATTTGGGCGTGCCCGCCAGTGCTGTCACCTCATGCACACTAAAGCCCAAAGTGCTGAGATATTCTTCACAAAATCTTTGTTGTATTCTGCAGAAAAGAAAGTCATACACAACTGAGTTAGCATGAGGGTGAGCAAAATATGAGAGAATTTGTATTTTTGGGTGAATTATCCCTTTAAACATTCTTGTCCAGTGCATAGACCATATGGGTAGAAGATAGAGGGTTGACGGCATTGGAAGGCGTCAACATTTGTATTCTCAAAATGGCATTTCCGATTTTATTTCAGTTACTTCAATTCAACGTGCACTTCAGTCAACATGAGTGAGGTATCTATTTCAAGTAAAAAGACTTTATTGCACAACCACTTTACTGGAATTTCTCTCTCAGTAGTAGTCCAGTATATTCCCTGTAAAGAAAATCACCTTTATATTTTTCCACAAAAACAGATACAATTATAGCCATAGCCTAATATATTACCAACCTTCAGTAAAGCGATGATTTCTCTTTGAGTTTTAAATAAATCTTCCAAAATCCAGCCCACACTATATTTCTAAAGGGTCTTTTATAGAAAATCTTCTAAACAAATATCAAAAGTATACATTTCCAATAAATGTTGACAAATGAACTTTTCTCATAATTTTCAATGGGCTGAAGCACATAAGTTGGTGCTACTTTGATTCAAATTTAATGTAAAAAATTGTATGCATTATTGTCTAGGTGCCAGTTGAAAATAATTAAAGTCATTGCACAACAACTTAAAAAAATATCATCATTATTAAATACCACATTACATCTACTGATTATGCTGTTAAATTTTAGTGTTAAACCACTCTGTGAAAGTATACTTTGGTTTTGACACTGATCAGGTACGAGTAGTCAACCACTCAACCTTTCAAATTATACTTTATTTGTTTGTGCACACAAAGGTGGTTGGTGCATGCACACTACAATTGCTATGAGATATTGGACTTGCTCTCTTTAGAAGAACATGTTTTCTTTTCCTGCATGCTCAAGTTATATTATTTCAACAGATGTCTACTGACATCCTTAATATAGACTTTTGACAGGCACATCCATTATTGTTGTTTGCACTTTTGGCCCATTGCAAATGATGGAGACAAGGTCACTGGACAAAAAGTGATTAGAAGTATCCTCTTTTGATATTTGTCTAGAAGACTTCCTTAGATATTTGTCTTAGAAGACATAAAGAAAGAATATTAAGAGGTAGTAACCGTTACTATTAAGACAGTAACGGTTTCTTAAGTCTGATTGGATGAGAGATACTCAAAGAGCACTGATGGTTTGACACCTTCAATACTTGGACACTTCACTGTGTGTGTATCACATCGCTTGTGTTCATGCCATTCCAAAGTAAAGTGTAAGAGCAGTGCAGATCTGTTGAGTAGTATGAAGCTGCAGACTCGGAGCCTGCATCTACAGTCCCACACCCAGAGTCCCGCATTCTCAGACCCCTCGTTTTTCGAGACAGCGCCTCCTATCAAATTGGATCGGATAAACATGTGAAGAACTTAAGCCGAAACGTGAGTATCGTCAATTTTATTTAGCGAATCATTCGATTTCTTTTTTAATCAAACTACTTTATAGCTCATCGATACACCAACACAGTCCATTTAATATTTATAAAGATAGTTTGTAACAAAATTTGAGCCGTTAATGTATGTTTTTTCGCCTTTTTCCCCCGAAAATATTTTGACAGCTAATACGTTAGCCTTTAACCTTGGACTTTTTGTAGACAAGCCATTGTAAAAATTATTATTGATTAAAATTAGTTGACATTAAAGTAGACCAATTAAATACATTAAGTGTGTAAATATCAAAGAATGTCATCATTAATTATTTAATCAGAATTGAGTAAAGTCACTAATACAATTCTTTCTTCCTTTTTTCTTTGCTTTGTCCTGTTTACAGCAAGATGATGTTTAGGTGATCGTTAAATAAAGTACAGAATTGTTTATTTTTGGTGTTTTGTCTATTCTTATTTGTGTTTTGCTTTGCATTCAAATGATCAAAAAACAGGTTTTGTAATGTTAGCATGGTATAATTTTAATTAGACCATTATAGGTTGAACTGAAAGAAAAAATGGAATTTGAATAAATAAAACATTGTAGCAATATAATGTCACATAATATTTTTCAGAAGATAGTTCAATCTGTAATTGTATCCTTTCCATCAGTAATTTTCTTTCAATTAGACCTATGCTCAAAAAATAACTACTGGGTAATTTGTTAGTCAGAGAAAACAATGAGTTTTTTTGGCACATGCATTAAGCAGGAAACGCAAATATTTATTTGGATAACTTTAAAATAAACGCGACCGTAATATTGCATCCTATTGTTTTCAATGGCATTTAGCAGGAGGTGCTGTCTTGAAAAACGAGGGGTCTGAGAATGCGGGACTCTGGGTGCGGGACTGTAGATGCAGGCTCCGAGTCTGCAGCTTCATAATGTTGGATCTGTTAGGAGTCGTTATTATCTAAATTACATATGTTAGCCAACAGGTGGTGGCAAAAGCAAACTTTTTGTGTAATATAAGCCAGTTGGTGACGTAAAGTGAATCCGTTGGTCATTATTTACATAGCACAGCTTCTCCGTGATAGCTCATATTAATACTACATTTCTTAAGCTAGGACATTGTTTTAAACGGCTTTTAATGAACAACTTCAGGATTAAGGCTCATCACAGCTGAGACACACAAAAGACTGTTTGATTACAGAACACAAGGTGCTTAACGACTTTCCACATTGGATATATACCGTTTAAAATGGCAGAGGACATCGCTGTTTCTATAGTGAATGATTTTTGCGTGGCTACCACAAAATAGGGAGAAATACCCCTGCTTGGACTCTATTTTCTACTGAGAATGTTGACCTTCAGAAAGCTGACAGCATTTCTGCTTGGGAGTGGCAACAGGTAATCTCTCTCTCACACATACACCCATCCATACTTGTTTATCCAATAACTTTTAGAAACAGCACAAGCCATGATATTATTTCTGAAGTGATATTTTTTATTTACTAATGGATGCTTGGATGCATCATTTGTTTTGAACCAGCAATGGCAGATTCTAATAAAGTAGTTCCAGGCTACAAATGCGTTTTTTTGACCTTACTCGCTTTTTACAATTTATTTATTTTTATTTACTTGTTCATTGAACTGTTGTATATAAGCAATATCACACTCGCAATTGTGCTATATGGCCCTAAATCAGCACTGCTGTAATTACCTACGGCATTCAGCCTGCGGCCAAATCACAGCAGTGCTGATGTAGGACCATATCGCACTCTTGCTCAAGTGATATTCCTTAATTGTTACCCAAAAAGGAAAATATTCTTGATATTTAATAACTCTCATAATGTATATGTTGTGTTTAACTCTTTTTAGTAGAACATGATTGAAGACTTTTAGAAATATACCTCAGCTCTGTAGGTCCATACAATACAAGTGATGATGATCTGCACTTTAAAGCAATTCAGCTCTGTTTATCTTTCATCTTCTGAAATATGCCACTAAAACATGGAAAACTGTCTCTTCATAGTGGTAGTTTTCACATTTATTGCCACTGTTTGACACTTTACAGGTTTAACTCAGACTGAGAACATGAAGAGTACTTAAAGTTTCAGTGACGGCACAAAGCACATGAATATTTAATGAGTTAAGTACTAATTTGTGGGTGTGATCAAATTTGCATAATTACTTAGTCACCATGAGTGCTGTAGCCATGGAAAATGATGGGACAAGTTAATTGTAATATAGCTTAATTGGAAAATTACTCTTTTAGTATTTGTTCAACAGGTTTCCTTAAAAAAGGAAACCAATACTTGTTGTAATAAAAAAATGACTGATTATTGACAGTGCTATAATTTTATGATGCATACTTAAACATTGCTTATTTACTAAAATGTGGTTTATTAAACACAGTGAACTGTCCAGAGACCCTTCCTTATGGGTATAAAGATTTCTTTGAAATATTTCTTATCTCAATACCCCATCTATATACATATTAACTGTTGTATATTTTTAAGACAGTTCAATAAAAAAATCTGTATTTAAGTACTAAAGGATACTTGGATTAGGTCAACATGTGCATATATTATTTATAGCACAGTCCAACTATATAAAGCTCTATCTTCAGTGGACTGACACTGAATAAGAAGCAAGGAGAAACCCTCACCTCCATAGATGATCCTCACAGAGTTTGCAACAGCCTCTGAGACGTTGGCCTTCAACCACTGCCTGAGCTTGTCATGCACTTCCTGAGCCTACAAGAAAAACAGCAGAGAGACAGTGAACATTATCAGCAAACCTCAAAATTCTCACTCCAGTCAAATCCAAATGACTCTGCATGTGCTAAAAGATGCACCTGTTGGGGCGATGCTGTTTTGCCAGTGCCGATGGCCCAGACAGGCTCGTAAGCGAGGACCAATTTACTCCAGTCTTTCACGTTATCTGAAAGAGAGGATTCAGACTTTTCATCAATCGAAATAATTTACAGCCAACTTCTTATAATGCATTATATCTTAAAGAAAGATACCTGCAATGACCTTGGTCTGGGCAAAAACAACTTTCTCAGTGATCCCGGCCTCCCTCTCATCCAGCTTCTCACCAATGCAGGCGATCACACTCAAACCATTCTCAAGAGCATGAGCGACCTTCTGGCCAATCAGCTTTCAGGTAAAACAAATGCAGGGAGGGTGATCAGAGAGAGCATATGATTAAATGAATAATGACGTGTTAATGGCTGTGAATTAACATCCACCATCTTTCGTGAGCCAGCCGCTGACTTTTAGACACTTTTATACAACTAAAGCATGTGAATTTGATATAGTTATGGCTGTGTGATAATCATATTCATAGGAACTGAATATACACATAACATCTGTGATGAATTTATCGACATAACTGTTTCATTCCTCTATTCATTTCATTTCTTAAAAATTCTTGATCATAGACCTAATATATTTAATGAGAGGGTGTGTTCAAATTTGCATACCAACAATACATTTTAAAAACAATTATTAAAAGGATAGTTTGGAAGGATATTTCAGCTCTGTAGGTCCATACTATGCAAGTGAATGGATGCCAAAATGTCGACATTCCAAAAAGCATATAAAGGCATCATTAAAGTAATCCATACCACTCCAGAGTCTAAATACATATATTCAGAATGATATGATAGTCATGGATGAGAAATAGATAATAAAATAACAATAGTAAAGTCATTTTTTTTGCTAGAAATTCTTTTCCCTGTCCAGTATGCATGAAGAATGTGAATCACCAAAAACACAAGAAAAATTAGAAAAGTATTCTGTTTCTCACCAACACCGGTCATATTGATTCAGAAGACATTCATTTAATCATTGGAGTCTTATGGATTAGTTTTATTTGCTTTTTACGCTTCAAAATTTTGGTACCCATTCACATGCAATGAATGGCCCAAAAGAGCTGAGAACAAATCTTCTAAAAATCTTAATTTGTGTTCAGCAGATGAAAGAAATTCATACACATCTGGAATGGCGTAAGGATGAGTAATGATGAGAGAATTTGTATTTTTGGGTGAACTAGTCCTAAAATAGTCCTAGACATAAAAGGACAACATAATTTGGTAATTCTGTCATTGAAATTAAACAGACACATTTAACAAGTTATATTGCAGGAGCAGGAGAAGGGATGGCCAAATGCCAGAAAGTTAATTTGAAATGCATTAGCAGGAATAATTTGAATAACTCTTTTAGTAACACCAGAGGTAATGTCTGACCATCATTTTTGTATTACCTAGATAGTTAGAGCAGCTATTTTGTACAATAACCACATGGCTTGTTGAGCAGACAAGACACCAGAGAGCAGAAAATTACAGATTCTTGTCATAAAATGCCCTCAAAATAATTGGTGCATTTTCAGAATTTCCATCAAATGAATTGAATTGAATTAAACACCAACCAATGAAATATGTGAAAAGATATTGCACATGGACAATCAGAAGCACATGGAGTACAGCATTCACTGCTCCGCATCAGCTGCTAAATTATTTTCCAAAGAAAATTTGATATTCTAAAACACACAAGTAATGCGAAGGGAGTTACCTCATCACTCTCTCCAAACACATGACGTCTCTCAGAGTGTCCCAGGATCACCCATTTTACTCCACAGTCCTTAATCATCGCAGGGCTGAAAGAAAGAGACAGATTAGTGGATAGTGATATAAAGAAAAGATAGACAATAAAATTATATTATATGAAGAATTTTTTTTTTACAATTATATAAATTCTATATAGCGCTATACATTTTTGATTACTGGTGATGGTCATTGCAATCACAAGTCATTTCATTTTCCAAATGTTTGTGATGGAGAGCCTGTGAGTTGGTTTCCATCACAGGCCTATATTGCATCCAAGGACTTATATATTGTTTTCCTCACATTTTTCAGTATTTATTGGGATTGTTTTAACTCTCATTTATCTCTACTTCTTATTTTGTTTCAGTGTAATTTGGTTTAAGAATGTGAGGGTGAGGGTTTATTTTCTGTTTAACAAAATTGTATGTTTTCAGGGCAATACACAGACAGGGCAACACACAGACATACACATTCACACTCACACCTACAGCCAATTTAGGGTCTCCACTTGTCTTAAAACCAGAGCAAACCCACATTCTCCCTATGTTCATATGCAAACTCCACACAGAAAGGCCCAATTCAGCTGGGCCTTAAACCCAGGACCTCCTTGCTTTGAGGCAACAGTGATACCCACTTAGCTGCCATGGCTGACATGCCAGTTGTGTACCTGATCTCTCCAGTGAAGGCACCTTTTGCAACCTTGTAGCAGTTCTGTGCAGCCACATCAATCTTAGCATCCAGCTTGGACCTGGCAAAGTCGAGGTAGATGGATGGGGCACCACACAAAACCTCTGCAAAACAAACAATAGTGTTTAACCACAACTGGAAAATCTAAATTTTAATTATTGCAGTGTTTCTACAGGACAATGTGACTACACAAACAGCAGATTTGTTTATATCACCACTTAGAAAGCTACATTTTCTACTTCCAATATATGTCTGTAATGGCTGGAGGTTGTGGACAGTGTGAATTGATTAATCAATATTTATTTATTTAATTTTTTTCTTTCATTTGACTTTTTAAAGGCTGAGCCATATCAGCTGTTGGAGGTGACAGTTATACTGTAAATTAATCTTGGGTCAGACTAAATTAAACACTGACTGCCACACTGGTGTAAATGTCACTAATTTTTGGCATCTAGTGCCTAGTGAGAAAAGATTTCACGTATGACTGCATACTACAGAGGTTATATGATGAAAAAAAAAAACGCTTGTGTGAGATCTGACCCAAGACATTTGCCTGATCTTGAAAGAATCTTTTCGGGTTTCACCCCATGAATGAACTATGAATGACCGTAAATGACTATTGGACTTTACAATTCAAAGTCCACATTTCTGCTTCTGAAATATAGCATACAATGTCGATCTATCATCTGAACCTTTGTGAGAACTTAGACAGGTTTTCGTTACTGGAAATAGCGGAAACGAAGCGCGGAACGTTACTTCAATCAATGCGTTACTGTAACACCACTCGTTCTTCTACAATGTTACATTTTAACGTAAGATTGTTACGTAATAATAAGGCGAATTCCATAAATGTGTTCTCCCGCGCTGAGGATAACCCGAGCATCTTTTTCATCCTGTAATTTGACAGGCATTAAAGTTGAACACAGGGTAGCTAGTATGCTGGACATCACACACCCATTTGAAGCTTTAACCCTTCAATCACAGCACACGAGGAGCATCGTGATTTCATTCATCAACACCGGTTTAAATGTCAGGAATAATGCATCATTTTTAAGTGATTATATAACTATTACCGGAGAACAACGAGCAGCATGTCTGATGAGCTGTAAACGAGAGCGGTATAATCGTCCCTATTACAGCGATTCAGCTGTCAAGTGTCCTGCGTGAAAGCTAATGTCAACTCAGGGTCACGCAGTGGGTTGCACAACTCCAAATGGCCTGGTTTTGCAGCGGCATGTGATTGTACCAAGTGAAGAGGAAATTTCCATTGGAAACGGGATGAAATACGCACCGGTTTCTGGGTTGAGTTTGGCGTTATTCAATGTATTGGCGAGCTCTTCGATGCTTTTTTTGTCGCCGTTCATTTTCCAATTTCCACCAACGAAAAACTTCCTGCCAGACATGATTGCTGAGTTATTTCTTTCACTCGAAATCAATGTATTTAAGATACAGACGAACTTCTTCCAGATGAAGAGACAGATGTAGCACATTAGCGCTTCTATAAGGATGGCTTGGAAACTCCTCCCCGATATCGGTCATTGGCTCCAAACGAAACGCCTGCAAAGATAACTTGACTTTGGTCCCTGTAGATTTTTTGTTTTTACTTAAAGAAAATTGTATTTGTCATAATTCACTGCTATCTATTTGCTGTTCTACAACCTGCTTGAACAGTTGAGAATCATATTCATACGGACTGTTGCGTTTAATCGCAGTGAGACGTTTAAAAATGTTTATTTCTAAATAATGTTTTCCCCATCGTTGCAATTTACGTCTAAAACTCCAGATAGGTTCAACTGCATTTTAAGAGGAGGCCGGTAGGGGGATTTCAGAAACGCACGATGGCAGAGGAAGAGTAATTGATATTCATGAGTAAAGCGCTACATGATATATTAGGTTGGGGGTGGACCCAAAGTTTCTCTGGCCAATCATGTAGTGCTTTCTTGTCGCGTTTTACTGAAACGTCCAATCCATAATTGGGTTCTTCCTGAATATATTTATCTTTTCTCCTGCCATCCCATATTCCGTTTAAATTTCCATACCCACAATGCCTTTCACGTATGCGATTTCTGTAGACGTTTGATATATTTTATAAAAACTGCTGAAAAATATTATTTTAAGTTAACGCATATCTTTAGGAGAAATAATCATTGCACTTTCAAATGGTATTCAGATATCAATATAACATTTCTATGTCTGTTATTATTTACTATAGTAATGAAGTCACCATAATCTGAATGGTTTTCGAGAGAAGAAATGTACTTCGATTATTAAACGTAAGGAAGTTGATGTATATGAAGGATGCGTTAATGGTAAAGTCATTGTCTTCCAAAAGTGTTTTTTAAAAAGAAACTATCAATTATATACTTACTGTGTGGCCAATGTGAAATGTATTAATTGCATCAGGTGTTTTACTAAATATCTTTAAAGTAATTCTGGATTTTTACCATAATTTTAAATTGCCATGTATTACATAAGAGGTAAACCATAATTCATATCAGTATGCTTTTCTCTTTTTTTGTATGATAACAACAGACTGATGTGCACGCGCATTGCACCAGCCATTTAATCAGAATCAGAATCAGCGTTATTGCCAAGTATGCTTACACATACAAGGAATTTGTCTTGGTGACAGGAGCTTCCAGTGTACAACAATACAAACAATACCAAAAACAGCAGCAAGACACAGGTAATTAAAAACAAAAATGACTAAAAATAAATAATTATACATATACGTACATACACTCACCATCATACACACATACACACGCGTAGTGCAAATCTATTACAATCTGTTATATAAAGAACAAAAATACAGTATATTATGTACAGAGCAATGTAAGTAATGGCAGAAGTGGATATGTTGGATAATATAAATAGACTTAAACTGTGTATTGCACATAATTATTGCTCAATGGGGCAATTTAATTGTTCATGAGATGGATAGCCTGAGGGAAAAAAAACTGTTCCTGTGTCTGACAGTTCTGGTGCTCAGAGCTCTGAAGCGCCGGCCAGAAGGCAACAGTTCAAAAAAGTAGTGGGCAGGGTGAGTGGGGTCCAGCCTTTTTCCTTCACTCTGGTAGTGTATAGTTCTTGAAGGGGGGGCACGGGGCAACCAGTAATCCGCTCAGCAGTCCGGACTGTCCTCTGTAGTCTTCTGATGTCTGATTTCGTAGCTGCACCAAACCAGACAGTTAATGAAGTGCAGAGGACAGACTCAATGACTGCTGAGTAGAACTGTTTTAGCAGCACCTGTAGCAGGTTGAACTTCCTCAGCTGGCGAAGGAAGTACAACCTCTCGGATGAGGCTGATGACAGTAACTTCAGGAGCTTGACAGAGGGATCCTTGGTGGTGCAGTCATTTGTGTAGAGTGAGCAGAGTAGTGGGGAGAGCACACATCCCTGGGGGGCACCAGTGTTGATGGTACAGGTGGTGGAAGTGAATTTTCCCTGCCTCACAAGCTACTGCCTGTCCGTCAGAAAGCTGGTAATCCACTGACAGGTAGAAGTGGGAACAGGGAGTTGGTTTAATTTAGTCCGGAGAATGGCTGGGATGATTATGTTGAAAGCCGAGCTGAAGTCCACAAAAAGGATCCTTGCGTATGTCCCCTGTCTTTCCAGTTGTTGCAGGACGTGATGAAATCCCATGTTGACTGCATCATCCACAGACCTGTTTGCTCGATAAGATAATTGAAGGGGATCCAGAAAGGGTCCAGTGATGTCCTTCAGGTGAGCCAACACCAGTCTCTCAAATGACTTCATGACCACAGATGTCAGGGCAACAGGTCTGTAGTCATTAAGTCCTGTGATTTTAGGGACAGGGATAATAACTGAATTAATAAACAACTGCATTTGACAACAATACATGCAACTCTTATTGAGGACGTGAAATCAGTAGGATTGATGCTGCCCATGTCGCCCATGCTTTAATCCGCACTAGACCGTGATTGCTATATTGTGAAATTCCATTTTGGTTTTAAGAGCTGGGTTTGGGGATGCCATGGATACATTAAAAACTAGAGGGCAGCAGTGCAACACTGCTTTATCAATTCTATCAAACAACGCTTGAT
Source organism: Moxostoma hubbsi (assembly GCA_032164185.1). Lineage (NCBI taxonomy): Eukaryota > Metazoa > Chordata > Actinopteri > Cypriniformes > Catostomidae > Moxostoma > Moxostoma hubbsi. Next base: position 19,855,112 of record JAVLUX010000015.1, read on the forward strand.
TTCAAAATCAACCAGAATCAGTCAGGACTTCTCTTTATTACTGACTACCTTTGTGCGCGCATCTCACTCGTTGCATTAGCTATTTTGCAATGTAATACAATCTCATGGATTAATAATCTTCCCATTGATCTAAATGGACATTTGCAGTAAGTAGACCACCTCAGTCCCATTTTGGGCGTTAATTGGGCGCTTTGGTATAAACTGAAATAGTAAGCTTGCTAAAGCTGAGAGTGACGGTCGGGACTGTGGTTAAATGGCGTGAGAAGTGGAGAGAGAATCCGTGTATCATTCGTTCATTTCATATTCAATTAGGAATACAAAAAACGACTTGTTAATTCTTAACTCGTTTACAAAACCAATATTAAAAACAAATAATGTCTTATTTTTCGTAATTTCGTAATTTTAATTTAATGTTCAAGTTAAAAAAGGAAATTGGAAAAATAGCCACGGGGGGGTCGGTCCGTGTATCTTTTGATCATTCGATTTTCCTTTTAGAATTGGGTTTTAAAATACAAAAATTAAAATACAAAGCGTTTCTCTTTTTCAGTGTCAAAAAGGGATGAGTGATATTTTAAAAATAATTTGAGTTTCATTTTCTATTTCGGATAACAAAAAATAAAATTACTTTAAAACCCGTTTGTTCATATTCCGAGACAGGATGTGGTCATTTACGTGAAATTTACATTTCAATTCTCTTTGATGATTTCTCATTTAAAGAACACACTAAACTCTGATGTCAATTTAACATGCTTATTTTAGACTGACTATTAAAAAAATAGTTGACCTAGCAGGTTGACCTATCAGAAGAAAGGGGCGTTTCAGGTCCACCCATAAATGCGAATCAAATTTTCAAGCCATATATTAGCGAAATCAAGTAATCAAAACACACGGTGTCCCGTGTCTTTTTTTCTTTTTTTTTTTTCCAATTTCCTGTTTTTAATTTGAACATTAATTCGAAATTATGAAAAGCAAGTGTGTATATATATATATATATATATATATTGTAAATGAACAATGAAATAAATTGTTTTTTGTTTTCCAGATTGAGAATTCCTAATTGAATATGAAATGAAAAAATGATACACGCCGGATTAGAGAAGAGGGGTAGGACGGAGTTAAAGGGTGCGTGAAAACATCACGAGCCACACATGCGCGGAAACTCGAGCGCAGCTATTTCCGCCCACTTTAAAAATGGCGGTTTTCTTCATGGAGAATTTATCCGAATATTTAGGTTCATCTGAACCGGCGGTTCGATTGATTTTGTCTATCTTATTAGGTAAGTAAACGCCACGCGGTCATACCTTTTAAGACTCTGCTAAGAAACTATTAATAGTGTTATTAGATGTCTTGTGAAACGTGGACACTTATGTACTTGAGCCAAAAGTGTGCTGAAGTCACAGTCGTCCAATCTGCTTCCAGCTCCACTAATAGCTTTACACTCATTCATGACTCCGTACCACACACCGACTCGCTCCGGTCAGGCACACTCTTGCCAAACTCAAAGGTCGACAAGAGTGCCTTACATGCCAGGAGAAATAGTCATACTCAACCGTACACAACCAACAGGATTGTTCTGTCTGTAACTAATTTCACTGATCAGACCTTCATCTGACAGCTGCCCTTTTCATTTTAGTACAACCTTTGATTTCCTTTGAATCACAGTTAGCTGTAACGTTGCAATGAAAATGAAGATTGGTTTCAAGTTACACCTTAAACGCTCTACTTTGGTTAGTTTCAGTGCAATGGGTTGGTTAACCACTGCAACCAAATGAATGATGTGCTGGGCAGAGAAGACCGTTTGTTCATGTGCATGATTTCAATATCTCACGCAATACTTTTGATGTCTTGCTGCTTGTTTAATATATTTGTGTTTTTCTAATTATTATAATAAGTGGTATACTTAGTACGCTCTTGGTTGTGTGTATATTTTTGTAATCTGAATCTAAGTCACCCTTTTACTCAGAATGGACATTGTGAAAATTAATAATTAATGAATGCTCTTGTTGATAAAATCAGTTACTTTGTAAATATGTACTGAATATAAGTATTTTTACATTATTTATTAGTTAATGCATAGGGGAAAAGTGAAGCATATTAGAATCAAATGTAGATTCATATGAGGGTTTAGCTTGTCAATTTGTTGTTGCACTATGACACATAGTAACATCATTGCCTTCCTTTTTGTGAGCAGGGAACATTTATCAACAGTTGCATCAGATCATAAAACTAAACTCTCCTACTTTCTCTTTCTTTTTTTTGTCTTCTATAGGTTATCCCTTTGCACTGGTGTACCGGTGGTTTCTCTTTCATCAGTCTGCAACACTTCTTCATCTGTTCCACACATTCTCTGGGCTGGCACTGGCCACATTTAACTTTGGTGAGAGAGATGATGATGAGGAGGAAAGGAAGGAGAGAGGAACTGAAAGATCTGCCTGATAACTAGTGTCATTATATCTAAGTGAGGCCACTCACATTTGCAAGCAACAGACTAGTGGTCATGATCACTTGAATGTCCCAGCACTGTCTTATTCTGCCCGTATCTGATTTGTGGGGTTTGCAGTGCTCATAAAAATTGATTGGGTGATGCACCACTGAACCTACATGCACATATTGGTTCTCCATAAGGCTGTGAGTCTGCATTCTCAAAACTGAACATCATTTAATGAAATTCTACATTCACCAATGAATGATCATCTGCATAAATGTTTGTGAGTTGCACTGTTTTCATTGTACACAGTTCAAAATACTTTCAGGTCAAGGAAAGACTAATTTTTATCACTTGGTGGAAGTTAGGAAGAGGAAGAATATACAGACATTTGAGCAGATCTTTTAAAAGTTCCATCTCCGTTTTCTAATTTGGAAAATTTTGGCATAAATGGGTACAAAATTCTTGTAAAATCAATCAATAATACAAATAAACAGCAATAAATGTGCACTCTGTAATTTTTTTTCCTTTTGTAAGTTTTAATCCTAAAGAAATGAGTTGTAATTTTGAAACATGTATAAAATCATGAGCACTAATATGAGATGAAGACTCTAGTCATATCAGTAACCTTATAAAAGCTGTTTTATTCTACATGGGGCAGGGGTGCTCTCATGGGGGCTGCCATTTTAAAATCACATGACCAGCTGAATACTACTCTCTTAATCTCAGTAACCATCTTGTTATTGGACACTTTCAATCTTGGATTAAATTAATCATAGCTGATTGTGAATAGTGAATATCTACAATGGCATCTGTAACTGAAACCAATTGATTTTGAATGCTGCATCCACACCTCTAGGTGTCACTGTAAGTCCAAGATGACACAAACAAAAAGTTACAGAGTGGACCTTTAAGGGTGTTTAGTTTTGTTTTTCACTGTAAAGCTGTAGTGTGTAATTTCTGTGCAATTAGTGCCACAGAAGGGAATTGCAATTATTTTCAAACATCCTTCTGAATATGCCCCCTATCTTCTGTTGGTCAAATAAAGAGATAGTCTTGCCCCCAACTCGCACATTGGTCGAGTAAATGTTGTTCTGTCAGGCTGGACGTGTAGCACAAAACAGAGTCATTTTTATAGCACCAAAGAGAAAGTGTTTACAGTTTTTGAGAAAATTAACCTGCAGATGACTTATAGTTATCTCTGCATATTAATCTGGGAAAGAGAAAGTATTATTATTTTTTTTATTTTTGGGGGTTTCTCCCCTTTTCTCCCCAATTTAGCATGTCCAATTCTCAATGCACTATAGGTCTTCATGGTGGTGTAGTGACTCGCCCCAATATGAGTGACCACTCCCAACGTGACTACACATCCTAGCAACCGGGCCAATTTGATTGATTAGGAAGCCTGGCTGGAGTCACTCAGCATGTCCTGGATTCAAACTTGTGACTCCAGGTGTGGAAGACAGTGTTTTTTACTTGCTGAGCTACCCAGACCCCAGAAATGTATTTTTAACACAAAAACACACTTCAGCTTTAACAGGTTGAGAGTGCTTAAATCTGTTATTTACTCTAAAAAATATTTGGCCCCCTTCAAATTTTAACTAGGATATTTTTGCCTTTGTAAATTGTTGAAGAGCTCTAATGTAGTTTTTGACCATTTAGTTTCATTGGAAGTAATGGAGGGAAGATGAAGTGTGTCCTGGTAAACTGCTCTGCAAACTGTGGTAATGATTTTCTGGTGGCTGATGCATTGGCATAGAAAAACTGACTGAAAGATGTTAGGTCTTATTGCTTTGGTAATAACCCCTGGGTGCTGAGAGTGTAGTTAATGAGAATATGACTGGCAATAGATGAGGGTTGTTGTGTTGGAAAATGTGAGTATTAACTTGTGTTTGTATTCTGTGTATTTTTTATTTTTGCTGCATTTGGATATAACAGCAGGTCTGTCTCTCTTTTGTCATTACGTTTTACATTTGTAGTGCTTATATTGTGGTAATTTGTTGTTTTTCAGTTTTCAAGTCTGTCTTTCTATCTTGCCCAGTTCACACATTCAGTAAAGTGATTTTTACATGTTGGTTGTTAGTAGGGGGTCTTACTTGACTGTTGTATCAGGTAGCAGATTACTGTCTGCACTCCTGTCAGTATTGACACATTGCTGCTCGTTTTCATAATGGATAGCAAGGAAAAAAATCTGGGAATTTTAAAATGGTGATTCCCAGGCCTGGGAAATTCATGGAAATTGATAAAATCTTAAAAGTCATGGAATAGGCAAGGAAATGTATGTATTGAATATAATTTGTTTTAGTTAGATAATGTGTTACTCTTGTGTAGAGTAAAACTTGCTCGGGAGCCAGAGTTATGTTCAATTTGTGAGCGAATCCTACTTTTTGGGTCCGCTCTTGTCAACGAATAGGTAAAAGCAGTTCAGAATTTCAGCCTGAATAATTCAAAAGCAAATCAAAATAATTTTTAAAAATCTATCCAAAAACAAATGCCTGAAAAATCATGGAATTTAATTGGCCAAGATGGTGGGAACCCTGCCTTTTGCATCGACAACCATCGTTCTCGCTCATGTTGCCATACATTTTCTGTCAAAACGCTTATTGAAAACAAATTACTTTTGGTTGCTTTGTTGCTGCATGTGTGAACACTTCTTTAGTCTTTCACTAGATTTTTCTTCTCTTTCTGTCTCATTGTTAACGTTAAACTGTCATATTGTCAATAAACTTGTTACAGTGTTACCACGTAGACAGGTACCGCCGGAATGCAATAACCCCATCTCTCTATATCGTTCTTTCAGAGTCTCAGGTCTATCACTCATTCTTATGTATAGTTATTCAGTTCTTGTTGCTGAGGTTGATGGGAAGGACAGTGACATGCATTCTGAGTAGCTTTATCTTTCAGATGGTGAGATAACACATTCACTTTATCTTTGTCTATCTTTTTTCTCATCCTGGGCATAAAATGTCTTTGGCTTGTCAATACCAGGTTGGATTATGTATTAAAGTGCCTCTCTCCTTGTGTGGCAGGTATATCTGTTGATGGGTTATTACTACACAGCTACAGACGAGTATGATATTAAATGGACCATGCCTCACTGTGTCCTCACACTCAAACTCATTGGTATGAAGTCTGCTGTTGATTGCTGTTCCATCCTTAACTATCATTCATCTGAATTTATAGATTATTTTCATCATTATTTCATTGTTATTTTCAAGGCTGTGAAGGTTAATGGATATGTAGTTGTACTCTTACCAATAAGTACTGTAGTGGTAAAAGTACTGTGTATCATATGTTAAAACATGGTAGTTTGATAAACAGTGGCCTCAAAAAGTATTTTGAAACTTAGCCATTGGACATTGTATTTGAGAACAAAATATCAAACTAAGTGAAAATATGTTTTAAAGAAAGCTAGCACAAGCACTTTTTTCAAGTAAAAACATAGGTATAATGGGTAAAATGAAAATAAATGTTTTTGGACATTTTTGGACAGTATACATATGTGATGAACTACACCTGTGGTTACTCTGCTAGAACACCTGTGTGAACATTAGGGGAACGGATTTCATATATCACCTAAAAATGACTGTAGCATAATTTGTTAGCCACTTGATTTGACCTTTTTTTACTTATGCAATGTCATTCATACAGTTTTACTTGTGACTTAAATATCCAGATACGTTTTGGGGCGACTGTATATGATCATACTGAATGATTATTATATTCATGTACCATGGTACAGTATGCACATAATGTATACATTGGAAAATACCATAGTATAGAATACATTGGAAATACCATAGTACATTTTTTAAAAACGGATTATATCATGGTACGTTTTGTTAGTTTACTATTGTTATTACTGTTTTCGTAATAGTTTTCGTTGTTACTACTTTCCTAGTAGCCCATAGCTCTAATATTGTTGTTCTATGATGATTAGTGCTTATAGCCTCCACTTACTGTATTTTTGCTCAACAACTGATCATCTCTATCAATAGTACTGCTCATATCATGTGGGTAAAAATAATGGTTGAATTTCTTGTTGCAGGTTTAGCACTAGATTACTATGATGGTGGAAAAGAACCAGTGAGTATGTTTTAATTTGTTATCTGCTATCAACAACTTCATCTTCATACCACTATCTTTTCCTCTTCCTGCATGGCTGTTGTTTGTATTTTATGCATGATTTTAGCACCATGAACTGACGGGGAACCATACGGTATCTTCTTCAGTTGTGTAGCTGACGTTCCTCTAAATTACCATTATTTTACAGTGTAATGATGCCTGGCAAGGTGAAGTTTTGTATTTTTTGTAATTGTGAGATTGGTGGAGCATTCACACTGGTGTAATTGTGTTATTTGTTAGCTCATCTGTGCTCATATTGGAGTCAGCTCTGCCATTTCATTCTGCCAGTTTAAAGAACTCTCTTAAAGTATCTATGCCTTAACAAAGTTGGCTTCTTCATGTGATTGTGTGCATGCATCTTTTTCTCTGTTGATCTTTGTTGAAGATGTCATTTACTGTAGCCAACCTACACAGTCTTCTCTTATGCTTCTTAAAGCAATGATTTATTGGGGGTATAAAGAGTATACTGATGACTAATAATAGACTCTTCTTTGTTCATGACTATTCCAGGCCTAAATTCTGTCTTAAAGTAATGGAAAGTTCAATAGTGAATGCAAATTGTTCTAGTTATGTTCTGCCCTAAGATATTTTATCAGATAGAAATTGCTCTTTGTGAGTGCAATCTCTATAAAACCTTTTTTTATATATATATCTAGTAATCACAAAGGACTTAATTTAAATGAATTGTTCAAATGATATGGTACGGTAACCCTGTATAGGGAATACAAAACTAAAACAGTTTTGCTTTAATCTTCTTTTTTTGCCCAAGTAGATCTGGAGAAAAAAAATGAAATTTTTAGATGTCAACATTTTTTATAATTTGTATAAATTATAATATAATATAATATAAATTATTTTTATAAATTTTCATAAGTTTAAAGGAATTGTTCACCCCAAAATGATAATTCGCTCATCGTTTACTCACCTTTATGCCAGTCTCAAGCTCGAAAAACTTTGTAATGCAAGTCAATGCGGTCCAACACTATCAAACTCCAAAATGGATATAAAGGCAGCTTAAAGGTAATCCATACAACTCTGGAGTATTAATCCATGTCTTTTGGAGAAATATTTTTGGTTGAAGGTGAGAAACAGACCAAAAAGTAACTCCTTTTAAACTTTAAATCTTGACATCTACATTCTCCTTGGTGATCGTTATTTAAAGCTTGATTACACTTTCTTATGCTTGACGTATGAGATTTATAGTAAAAAAGGAGTTGGATTTGGTCTCTTTCTCACCCAAAACTGGTCTTATTATCATATTAAACCACTGGAGTCATCTGGATTAACTTTATGTCCTTTATGGAGCTTGAAGATGTTGGAGCCCATTGGCTTGCATTGTATGGTTATAAACACCTTATATCTGCATCAAAATATCTTCGTTTGTGTTCCGCAGAAGAAAGAAAGTCATACAAATTTGAGATGGCATGAGGGTGAGTAAATGATGAGAGAATTATCATTTGTAGTTACTTTTCCTTTAAACTTTTACCTATAATTTTTCCCAATCCTTTTCTAATATTTAATTGACTAATTTTCTTGTATCTGATAGTCTCAGTTGAGTGCAGACCAGAAGAAGTCTGCCCTTGGCTCTGCACCTTCTCTATTGGAGGTGTTTGGTTTCTCATACTTCTATGGAGGCTTTCTGGTAGGGCCTCAGTTCACACTACGCAACTACCAGAGGCTCGTATCCCGAGAGATGTCTGATTGCCCTGGACAACCACCCAATAGGTAAACGCACAATCTCACCTTGGGACACAAGCCTATTCATATTACCAGCCTTACGATCTTGGTTAAAATCAATGATTTAACCTACTCTAAATAATTACTCCTTGCCATTTTGTACACCCTGCATCCACGGTGATATACAGGCATTCCATTGCAGGAGTGTTTCTGTCTAGTGACTTGCGTTGCTTGCTCAATAGCACCATGATGATGAACTGGTTTTTAACTTGCCCTTTGTTTTGCTTGGACTTATGTCAGATTTCTTTGCAGTCATTTTGCAAGCAATAAAATCTGACATGTTCGTTCAGACCGTTTAGTAAATATCTGGTATATCTATTCAATATCAGTTGTGGTGATAATGACTTAAAGAAATAGTTCACCCAAAAAATTTTAATTCTCTCATCATTCACTCACCCTTCTACTATCCCAGATGTTTATGACTTAATTGTGTCCAGAACTCTGAAGCTCCAAAAAGCACATAAAAGCAGCAAAAAGTAATCCATAAGATTTCAGTGGTTAAATACATGTCTTCAGATGTGATATGATAGGTGTGGGTGAGAAACTTTAGTTTACTTTAAATTCACACTTATATCAGCCCACCTGTGCACATTCACGAGAGTTCCTTTTTTTGCCGATATGCATATTTTTTAGGTCACCTTTTATGTGCTTTTTGGAGCTTCAGAATTCTGGCTACCATTCACTTGCATTGTAATGACCTACAGAGCTGAAATTTTCTTCTAAATATCTGCGTCTGTGTTCAGCAGAAGAAAGTAAGTCATGAACATCTGGGATGACATGAGGGTGAGTAAATGATGAGAGAATTTCTTTTTTGGGTGAACCATCCCTTTAAGTGCAATTTCAAGAGACAGGAAAACTGGAAACTTTGCTTCTCTTCATGTCCGTAATGGCATCTTTGTACAATTCTGGACAAATCAACTGCATCAGACAACATAAGCTTTAGAGGGGCATTGCTGTACTATTTACACATTCATGTATGTTGTTTCTGCAACTGCTCACTCAAAATGTAATGCATACAGAATGACACAATGTCACATTGCTCTTTGAGTTTGACATTACAGTCATATTGCATCCCGAATGATCCAACAGAACTGTTCAGATTGCAGTGCATTTCCAAAATTTTGCACATATAGATGAAGTTTGGATCGTGTTTGTGTTTTTGAACCAAGCCTTCATTACTGTCCTAGTCCTGGGACACAACTACTGCTTGAGTTAAATGTTAACCACTACGCTGCATTGTTTTGACAATCCTTGGCCTTAGCTTGGCCAATACTGACCAAAATAATACAACTTTCACCCTTCCTTTAAATAGCATTTTAATCTAACAGATTTTTACTCCTCTGTTTTACAGTGTGGTTCCAGCAATCAAAAGACTAGGTTTGGGTATGCTCTCCCTAACCATCTTTACAATAGGTGGACCGCACTTCCCAGATAGCTACTTCTTAACAGATGAGTTTGAGGTCAGTGAAACAAAGTTATGCTTAACTGCAATATGACTGTTGCTGAGGAGTGACATCACAGTGAAACACGTTGAAAAATATGAATTGTTACGTGTTCAAGTAATTGTAGTCTAATTTAATCTATTAAGATTATCAACTGTCGATTAATCAATTTAAGCAGAAATGCAGTTTAGTAATCATTCAAGCAGTTATTCAAACACTGAATACACAGGAATCTTAAGGTAGATGGCGGGCTGTAATTGCTTTGAATTTAATTCTGAATTGATTGATAATTTAAATGGCAAATGAATGAAAATTGGCATCCCTATTTATTGTCGTTATGTGAACCTCTTAGACTGACAGAAATCCTTTGCTCACTGATCAGGATGAATCATACTTGGACCTTGGACTCTTTTGAAAAGGCTAGATCTGTAATGTTTAAAATTGAAATAAGACTGACACAATTCTTTGTTAAATTTAATCAGAAGTGATTCATTCTTTCTTTTTTCTTTATCCAGGCACAACATTTCTGGTACAAGAGTTTGTATATCCTACTGTGGGTAAAAATAAACCTGTACAAATACATCAGTTGCTGGCTAATAACGGTGAGTAAGCGCCTCAACAACAATCTCCCTTTAAGACTACACTTGTGATAATTGAGATTCATTATATTTCATGCAGTGCAGCCTGCCAATGTATCTTGATTAAATCTTCTTGGAGAGGTGTTAGCTGTGTAGCAAGCCAATTACAGGCAAGAAATGGCTTTCTTTTCTCAGTGGAGTGCGTGAAACTGACCTTCCTTAGGGTTCACCAGATTAGAATTAACGAGCCGGACATGTTCAGGCTCTCTGACCTAAACCTTTCTTTTGGTTGTGATTTTTAGGTGTGTTTGAATTGTTTTCTTGACATGTTTGTAAATTAATCATCGTCCTGTCTTTGTCCCAGAATGTTTGAAATATCTCTTCTGTAAATCCACACTGAATGCAAATTCTGTCTCACACACATATATATATATATATATGTGTATATATATATATATATGTGTGTGTTCTTAGGAAGGTGTGTGTATACTCTCCGGACTGGGCTATAATGGGAAGAACGAGAAAGGCGAGCATCATTGGGATGCCTGTGCCAATGTGAGGGTGTGGCTGTTTGAGACCACGCCCCTCTTCACAGGCACTATCAACTCCTTCAACATAAACACAAATGCTTGGGTTGCAAGGTATGCACATGTGGTTAATACAGTTGTCATTTATTGGAATCAGAGCTTTTTTTATTTATGCATCCATCTGTTCTCTCTTTCTCTCCGTCTCCTTCCCTTCTTCTGTACAGGCATGTGTTTAAGAGGTTGAAGTTCTTGGGTAATAAGCTGTTGTCTCAGATGTTCACATTGTTATTTCTGGCAATCTGGCATGGCTTGCACTCAGGGTACCTCATCTGCTTCTCCATGGAGTTCATCATTGTCAACGTGGAGAAGCAGGTAACCATGACAACATTGCTATAGCTGATGTAAGGTGTGAAGTTGTTTTAGAATCAGGACGAATAAAGACTTCTTTATGAAGTAAAGATGATGCCAACCAAAGATAGTTTTGAAAGTTAACATGTTTAAAGATAAAGGGTCTCATTCCGTAACCAAAAAACCTGTGTGCAAAGTTTTCAATCAGAAATCATAATTCTTCAAAAAGATGCATATTTTAAATTTAGGATAAAGTTTAGAACCAACTCAAACCACTTGTATAGAAAAATAACAGGATTCATGGTGGCCTTAAAAACATGAAATCCGAAATGTATTTTTATATGTATTATTATTAATAGAAATTAAAGGTGAACTCAGTAATTTTTTTCCCCATTAAAAAGTTTACTCCTAAAGAAATGAATTGGAATTTTTGTAACATGTATAAAATCATGAGCACTAATATGAGATGAAGACTCTAGTCATATCAGTAACCTTATAAAAGCTGTTTTATTCTACATGGGGCAGGGGTGCTCTCATGGGGGCTGCCATTTTAAAATCACATGACCAGCTGAATACTACTCTCTTAATCTCAGTAACCATCTTGTTATTGGACACTTTCAATCTTGGATTAAATTAATCATGACTGATTGTGAAAAGGGATTTTCTACAATAGGGCTTTTCACACTTTGCTTATCTTTATCCCTCCGGAACAGGGTTAGCCCTGCATTTGTGGGGTTAACCCCGTGTTGCGGTGCCAAAGGTACACAGTGTGAAACAATGTGTGTGTTGAAATGTTTTATAAAGTTGTTCAGCAACAGACAACCAATCATATAAAGCCTCAGTGCTTAGCTAATTAAATATTAATGTGATTTGTTCCATAGCTGAAACTTTCATGCGCTGTTTATGTTCTACGTCTGAGTGAAACCTGTAAAGTGTCAAACAATGGTGGCAAATACGATAACTGCCATGATGAAGAGACAGTGTTCTGTGTTATTGGGGCATATTTTAGAAGGCAAAAGACAAACAGAGCTGAATTGCTTGGCAACAGGCACGTGCACACATCAAAGGGTGCACCTGCCCTTTTTCTTCCTCGAGAGAAAGTGGCCGTTTTTCTGGGGTGCTTTTTTTAAAATTTATTTAAATAAAAATGTTTTGAGAATTTTTATATATATATTCCTGTTTGCGCACAGATTCCCTGTCAAACAAATATATTTATTGTATAAAAAAATCTAAATATCAGGTCGGAAGATAAGACTTTGTCGAGTTCCGATGCTCGCCCGCCCTCTCTCCCTCCCTCTGCATCTCCGCACAGCACACATTGGCACATCAGACACACGGAGAGGTAGACAGGCAGGTAGCAGCCCCTCCCAGCTCCTATCCCAGTTGTATTTTTCTTGGCTTGTGTGGAGGTGAGTGGTGATGAACAAAAGACTAAACTACCAGTGCCTCGACTTTACAGCTAATTAGCCAAAATATAAATATAGTTAACTTGTGTCTTGCTAACCTGCATGACTCATGAGCTACTAGCTTATGTAATAAGTTAGCTACAGGCAATATATCATGGCCATACAGGCTAATGTACTGTACTTAATGGAGACATTACAGATGAATGCAGAAAAATTTGTGTCTAATAACATCACCACAATCGCCACATTGATATGCAAATTAGGTGTTAACTAATTAAAATGCGCTAATTTGCATACATTTGACAAGGCCCTGCAGGTGAATAGGATGAACAAAATAACTAAAGCATTTCACCACAGAACTTCCCCAGTTTATGACTTATATCAAGAGTCTTTTCCCCTGAAATGTTATGCTTAAATATGCAGATTATCTTGTTTTGGTTAATTTAAAAGAAATCTACAGATGCAAACAGACGGAGTGTCAATATGACAAACACCATCTATATGTGTATTTTGGAAGTTTTCTTTCCATTAGAGTAAAAGAAGACATGGAAGTAAAATAGACTAAAATCAAAAAATTGAACACTATATGAAAAAAGTGTCCTGCCTTAAACAGTAACTTCATATCAAATAATTTTGAGAAGTGCCCTTTTTTCCACTTGAGCCCATGCCCCCAAAAATGTCTGTGCATGTCCCTGCTTGGCGACATTTCTACAGAAGGACAGAGCTGCTGCATTGATAGGTTGCGTGTCCCTCACAAGCTGCATTCAATCATTGTATAAAATCATTGTTACAGCACAGATATGCAAATAAGAACATTAACCTGGGGTTTACGAATGTACAGTGTTAAATATTGGAAAATTAATACCCAAGATTCCATTTACCCAGGGTTTAGAACAATCTGGGGTTAATGATCTCAAGTGTGAAAAGCCCTAATGGAATCTGCAACTGATTTTATTATTGAATTATTGATTTTGAATGATGCTGCATCCACACCACTAGGTGTCACTGTAAGTAAAAGATGAGATGAACCAAAAGTTACAGAGTGCACCTTTAACCCCCCCCCCCCCCCCCCCCCCATTTAGAATAATTCAGATGTATCAACAACAAATTTATGTGTGTGCATCAGTTTGAAAATTTGCATAAGCACCTTTTCTGTGCACATTTGAACATGTGTATGCAATCATTAGTGAATGAGAGCCGAAACATTTCTCAGATTGAAAGCTTACTGAGAATTGTAAACTCTGGCTCTAGGTAAGATTAAAACACTGCCTGTTTCTTTTTTTATGGCCTTAGAGAAAGATGTCGAGGTGATATTGTAACTGCTTTGTCAATGTTTTTGCAGGCTCAAGCCCTGGTGTGGGACAGTCCTTTGCTTACGTCCATAGCTCGGAGCCCTCTGTATGCACTCGTGTATGTAGTGCAGCAGTTTATTCACTGGCTTTTTATGGGTTACTCTCTTGTGCCATTCTGCCTCTTCACTTACGACAAGTGGCTCAAGGTGTGTTTTTTTTACTCAGCACGGATTTATTAATAATTAATCTGGTATTGGATGTGGGCTTGATCCTGATGTGCTGTGATATATCAATCCGTATTGTACAGTGTTTGTTGATGTTTCATATTTGTCTTTCAGGTTTACTTCTCTTTATATTTCTGTGGTCACATCTTTTTCTTTGCTGCCTTTCTCGTCCTGCCATACCTCTGCAAGCTGCTTGTGCCCCAGAAAAAAGGCACTGAGAAAAAGGAGGATTAGTTAAAAGGGTAATTTTTACCTCCTTCTCTTCTAAACGCCTATTTGTGTTTGTGCCACCTGTCTTTTCTCTCTCACTCTTTATTTATCTCTCTCTCTCTCTCTCTCTCACACACACACACACACACACACACACACATTCTGTTCTCTCATTATCTTTATTCCACTCTCTGTGTGAGTTTGTTCTTTCCCATGTTTTCAGTCACAGTGGAGACTAATGCTGCTGTCAAGGCAATGATCGTATTTAGGAGACGCGTGCACATGAACATCCACAATGTTATAATTACTATCGGGGAAAAAGAATCATGGTGAAATTTGTTCCATGTTCTGTTAAAGAATTACAATAATATATGAACAAATGCATTGATAAGGAATCAGTTATGCATATTCTTTGCTCTTTCTTTCATTGCACTAGCATTAGAAAAGCTTCTTTCATGAGAATATCTGTCAGTCATGTGCATTCTAAAACAACAGAAGCTGATTATATGTTTAGGTATTTTATAATGGCTAAATTGTGTAACACTCTCTCTCTTTCTCTTTCACACAGGTATCTATGTTTACGATTGTCTAAGTTGACTGAAGTGAACTGTGACTTTTAAAGAGCAACTGATGAGGACAAATTTTAAGGCCTTTAGTAATATATTACTATACAAGGTACATACAACAGTGATGTATGTGTACAAATGGTAGTCAGTTGGAGGGTTTTTGAGTTGTGGACCGCAACGAAAAAGGTGAAAAACTGCAGAAATATAAGCCGGTTTGAAGTTCAATGTTCATTGAATAAGAAATACTGATGTTTGGTGGCTTAAGAGAATTATATTGTATATGCTCATACCATTGCACTCATTACTCTGTAATGATCTCATTTCTTGTTTCCTGTCTAATCAGAGAGTTGGCTTTGGCTATAGCTATGGGCACATGTGCACTTTTAGAAAGGATGTGGATCATTCATTTAAAAGATGGAAACTAATGAGACCGTTTTTTTTATTTTCCTTTGCCTGGAAAACCTCCAAAAACCTGTGAATACCCTGAGACTGATAAAAAGCACTGAAACACAAAAATATGTGAATAAGAGTGAGCAGTCCACTCAGCATTGCCGAACATTATCAAATGAATGTTTTTCATTTTTATAACAGTTTTTTTTTTTTTTTTTTTCTTCTGTGATTAGACAACTTCTGATGGGGATTCCTCTCTCTTTTTAGGATGAGTTTTATGGTAGCTGCAGTTTTATAGCTTTTTGGACTAAAAGTTTCACAAAAAGGATCATCCTTCTATCATCTCATGCCCCATTCCCTTTAACCCTGCCTGTCAATCCATCTGACCTTCTCTATTTCCCTGTTCTCTTCCTTTTCTCCAGCAAGTCTTTTTTTGTTCAGTGTTGAGCACAAACAAAAAAGGAACCATATAGAAGACATGCATTTCCTACCAGACTCATAAATATGACGGTAAATTTGCGTCAGTGTTATTAAGAGCAGACTATTAAATCTTAAAATTAATACAAGTATATTATTGGGCTATGAGCTTAATTGTGAACAAATTTCAAATGGGCTATACACACTAGTTAGTAACTAATTTTCTTCTGATCGGCCATTTTTGTCTGACTGAAGAAGTGTGTTGTATACAGTGTTTACAGAGTTTCATTGCACATCCAGATCTTTTATCTGCCTTCAAGACTTTGTGCTTTGCTCTCAGTAATTCTGACACCCATTCGCCTTCATGCATCCGTTTTGTATGACATGTTGAAGATCGTTGGCATAAATAAATGTCACTGTTCAGTGAGGGAGATTTTTAAGATCTGCTCCCGACACAATCTGAGGGAGCAGGGGCTCACTGTAGCATCTGGATTGTTTTATAATACTTTGTCTATACCTGTGGTTACATATTTTAATGATGTAAAATGGTTGTTTTTGGGAAAACAAACTACTTCTGCCTTATTACTACCAAATGTACAAAAAATATGAATTTTGTTTTGTAATATTCATTAAATATGCTGGATTTTAACAAAATCTCACTGACGGAGGTGGTGTGCTGTTTTTGGATTGTAATATCAGGTTTGTAGATTTGTCTGCTGTGCGAGTCGATATGACGTCATCTTGCAGTCTGGACCCAAGAGCAGAAGCACATTGAGATGGAGACGAGTTCAAACGCATCAACAACTGTCAGCCATTATACATTCGAAGTGGGAGTAAATGTGTGGTCTGACGATGAGTTGTGTGCTTGAGCTTCTAGATGTAATACGTAACCAGCCAGCCCACTGATTTATCAGGAGGAGAATTAAGAATCCTACTATGGTGAGGCGTTAGCTCATAAATATTAATTAGGTCATGGGAACGATACTTGGTAATCTTCCAATGGTGAAGGTTTAAAGGAATATTCTGGGTTCAAAACAAGTCAAACTCAATCGACAACATCGGTGGCATAATATTGATTACCACAAATTAATTTAGACTCCTTGAAAAATAAAAAGTAAATCTTAGTTACTGAGGCGCAAACAATGGAAGTTAATGGAGGCAATTTGTAAACATTTAAATACTTTTTCAAAAGTTTAGCCACATAACAGAAATAAATATGCGTTTAAACATAATTGTAGTGTGGTAAAGTTGCTTACTAACCTTTGCTGTGTAAACTTTGTCGCCATGAATTTACAGCTCAAAAAATACATTCATTTTAACAGAAGAATTAACGTAAGTGCGTTTATATAATTACAAGCTTCACATTTCTGCCTTAAAACCATCCAAAATTGGCCCCATTCACTTTGTGTCTCAACTTTTTTAATATTTTAAGAAAAGGAGGAAAGAGTCCAAATACATTTTTGTGATAATCAAAATGATGCCACAAATGCTGTCAGTTGAGCTTAACGTGTATTGAACCCAGAATATAAAACATTAATTAATCAGTTCCTACATCGCGACATTGCCTTCTGATAGGCACGGACTGCTAATAAATATTAATTTAAAGCGTTCTTACCGTCCATGAAAAGGACTCAGCGGATTAATATTAAGAACCAAACCTTTACCGTAGTAGGATTTGTAAATTCGCCAGAAAAAGAGAGAGAGACGCAGTGTGGGCGGGATAAGAAACTGCGAGAGGGAGGAGAAACCGCAGCTATCTCTCAGTCTTTTTTTTCTCACGGTATCCACCGACAGCATTGGTTTCTTTATCTAATCTTCGAATTCCGGTTCCGCTCCTTTTTACAGCTCAGAAAATCTCAGGAGGCCCCAACGCTTCACTCGTTGCGTTTGGTGTGCTCGTGTGTCGGCGGGTATCAGGCTGTCACAGGAGTGTGTCACGGATGCTGAGAGGACACTGAGCACGGTACCATCTCACACACCTCACGGTAACGTTACATTTGATTCCAGAATAATAATTCTCATTTAAAATGACTCTTTAGACGGGGGTTATATTAATTAAACCACTGTCTCTGCTTTGTATATTGGGACAATATGATGTTTTCGAATGCGCTTGAATTTATCTGTATAGACTTTAAAAAAAAAATCGATGATTTTTTTTGTCGCATTTATGTGTGTGACATATGTGAGCTAAATAACACATTAAAACCCTGTCAGTTTAACACGCTGGAAAATCCCGTCCTCTACCCATCATCCAAGTTGTCAGTTTTGTAATCTTCATTATTCAAATATCGTTGTACGTAAATGACAGATAAATAACCAATGTGTTTTCAGATGTCTGTAATCAATATAGGCAAATCACATTCGTTATTCTGTTATCAAACCAGTATTCTTCATCTTCAGCGACTGTGACATCCGCGTTTACGCGCGCGAGGATACACCTGCATGCGCGCGTGAACGAGGATGCGCAGACTTCTCACTTTCACGCACACTCGCATTATGTCTTTAGTATGAAGCTTTTAGTCGAAGTGTTGATTGTCAATTGTGTGTGTATATACAGTGTTTATAATATTCTGAATATTATATTCTGGCCTCCTCGGCCCTACAAGGCCCTTAGCTACAATAATGATGTCAAGGGTAGGCCTATTACATAGGGCTACATGTCATATTCACATTTACATAGAGCAGAGTATTTGCCTTAATACTTGAGTTTAAAGAAATGCTAGCAAAATTGCATGTGAAATTAGACTTCAACCCCAGTGTGTGATGTTCAAGGAGATATCTGTTTCTCTGTCTCTGTGCTCATCTGTTTCTCCTCTTAAACCGCTTAATATCAGGTTAATGCATGTATTTCCCTTCTGTCCTTCCCCTCTGCCTCTGCCTTCCTCTCTCAGATGGCCAGAATGAGTTTTCTCTCCTTTCTCCTCTTTTGCTTGACTTCGGTTGCCCATGGCAACAAAGGTCAGTCTCCATCCTTTTGAATGTTGATATTGAGCAGCGTGTAGATGATTAAGTGTGGATGAGTGTATTAATAATTTTGTTGGCTACTCCAGAGGGAATTGCACTTACAGTAGATTTACATGCACCTATTCATTCATTATTAATTCAGTAATGTCACACTGTTGTATGTTGTGATGTCAATATTCAGACTGACTGTTCTGATCAGTACTTTTTATTTGGTGAATAAGTGACTTAATAAGTGACCAGTTACTTATGTGAATGAAGATGGAGAGATTTAATGGGTTAATGGGATTGTTCACCCAAAAATGAATACTCACACTCATGTTGTTCTAAACCTAAATGGCATTCTGGCTTCCATTGAATGCAAAAGGAGATGTTAGGCAGAATGACAGTGTCAGTCATCATTCACTTTCATTGTATGAAAAAAAAAAAGATGCAGCGAACGTGAATGGTGACTGAGTCTTCTTTTGTGTTCTTCAAAAGAAAGTCCTACAGGTTTGGAAAAACACGAGGGAAAGTAATGATGACAGAATGTTGTTTTTTTTTGGGTGAACTATCCCTTTGAATTCCAGAAGGGTAGGCCACATCTCAAGGTGACATGAGAACGGGCAACTTGAAGAAGGAAAGTGAAATCCAAAGAGACTGAGATAAGAAAACGAATAGAATGATAGACTGAAAGATAAAAGGGAAAATGACACAGAATAGATGATAGGTAGTGACAGAGATATGTTGACTAACTGATAGAGAGAGAGAGAGAGAGAGAGAGCGAGCGAGAGAGCAATACAGCCAAATTTGGAGAAGGGCTGAAAGGGTGGGGAAGGATGCACATAAGATATAGTATGTGCTTTAGGTTCTCAGAGAGAGAGAGAGAGAGGTCGACTGTCTTGTCCTTGAAGAAAAGGGTGAAAGCTTATCTATTCTCATCATTGCTATTTTTACAGACATGGGAATCTGGAGATGCAATTTTCTTAATTTACAATTAATTATTCTCTTTGAGAAGAGGCAAAAATAGTTCTATCTCTCCTGTCAGAGTTGCTTAAAAACACTGGTCACTGTATGAATACAGCACGTGGGATAAATGGAGTGATCAAGGTGGCGGGTGTGTTCCAGAGATGCAAAGTGATGTCTCTCGCTCTGTAATCCAAAGAGTAATCCAGTGGTCTGATGCTCAGATTAATGTAATATGGCTGAGTGAGGGATGAGAGGGAGGAGCGCAGGCGTGGGTGGGTGGGTTAGAGAGGGATAGGAAAAGAGATAAATGCCTAAAAAAGAGAGAATGAGTTAAAAGAGAGTGAGGTGGTCAGCATGCTACAGTCATGCATGAAAAATCCTCAAACACGTTATACACTGTGTTAGTGGTCAGCACATAGTCTACTACAATAAAAAAGTGGTAACATTTAAATTTAATAGTTTTGAGTCAAACATATTATTTAAAATCACTAAGTCAACCTAAATACATTAAGTAACACTAATTTTGAGGGTTAGATCAAGGGTTAGACCTCTTTTTACAGTGGACTAGTATTTTATTATAGGTCCAGTTGTGTCAATTTAAAGCTGAAGTGTGTAATTTTTGCACCGCTGGTGCCACCAAATGGAATTAAAAAAAATTAGGATTGTTTTCAAACTGGTTTGCCGAACATTCATTCTGCCATTGGTTGGAGACACAGATAGTCCAGCCCCAGTCTAGCACCATTGGTTGTGTTACACTTTCGGTGGAATCAACCTACAAATGACTTACTTACTGGTATTGTTGTCTCTGCATACAATGATTAATAAGAGAAAGTATTTTAACATTGAAAAATGACACACTTCAGTTTTAAAGTAATGTTCCAGGTTTAAGACAAATTTAACTCAATCTGTAACATTTGTGACATAATGTTAATTACAATAATATTATTTTCGACTCGTCTCTTGTTTATAAAAAAAAGATGCTGAAATCGCGGTTACGGTAAGGCGCTTACAACAGAAGTGAATGTGACCAGTGCATAAACATAAAGTTATATCCAATTTTATACATTTGTCACCATGTCGGCTTAACACCGTAAATCCTGTAAGTGATTTATCACACTAAAATCATGTAGTACAGGGATTTTAATCACACTTAATGGAATGTTCTGGGTTCAATACAAGTTAAGATCAATTGACAGTATTTGTGACAATGTTGATTTAACACAAAAATTAATTTCAACTCGTTCCTCTTTCTTTAAAAAAAAAAAAAAAAGAAAAAAAATCGAGGTTACAGTGAGGTATTTACAATGGAAGTGAATGGGGACACATTTTGGTGGGTTTTACAGTGCCTCACTGTAATCAACATTATGCCACAAATGCTGTCGATTGAGCTGAACTTGTATTGAACCCAGAACATTCCTTTAAATCATGTCAACATAAATAATGTTTGCGTCTTGTGGCTATACTCTTGAAACAGTGAGTATTTTAACATTTATAGACTGGTCCCATTCACTCCCATTGTAAGTGCCTCACTGTAACCACAAGTTTTGCTTTTATTTAATTAACGAGGTACGAGTCAAAATTATTATCTGTGGTAATGCCACAAATGCTGTCCATTGAGCTTAACTTGTTTTAAACCCGGAACATTCCTTTAATAAAGTTAGCTGTATTTATACGTAATGTTTCACTGAACCCACAGGAAATGTATTTTCTTCAGCTGAACCAATTTTTATAAGCAATGTCTTTACAAATATAGATGTGCCATTATTAACATTTTTGAAAGGAAATTGAAAGGGTCCAAACTGGCTTTGCTAGAATTTAAAAAAGCACAATATTTACCCCCTTTTCCACCAAAGTATATGTTTTCATTTTCAGTGAGTTTGAGAGTGAGATTTGTACGTCAGAGTTTTCAAAGAAAGATGTGTGTCTTTATTTGAGTGATAGGTGCAATATACCTCACGGTGTGCGATCAGGCCAACACATATTAACACCTAATTACTCTGCAAGGCAGCGAGGTGTGGCATGCTGTGTTTGTGTGTTTGTTTGTGTGTGTATGTGTGTCCGTCGCTCACTTTTTCTTAATGTGGATCCCCATATGGTATGCTTGTAACTTAATGTGCTAGTCTTATGCATATGTACAGCTGGCCAAAACCATTGCACCATCTGCTGCCAACATATTTTAGCATAAGGTTTTTTTTTTTATTCATTTTGGACAATATGTGTTTGTTTTTGATTCCCTGCTCTCTCCCCTTCATAATAAGCAGTCTTGGGCAAAAAAAAATTTTTTTTGTTTTGTTTTGATCACAGACTGTTCATGTGGATCTCACACCCTTCCCTGCTTTTGTCATTTTTCATTCCCAGCCAATAAACACAAGCCATGGATCGAGCCGGAATACCAGGGGATTGTCATGGAGAACGACAACACTGTCCTCCTCAACCCACCTCTGTTTGCCCTGGATAAAGATGCTCCCCTTCACTATGCTGGTAAAGATGATGATAATTACTGAATATTTAAAAAATTCAAGAACTATTTAAGTGATCTGCAAAAAAAGCAAAAGCAAAAAGTGATTCAAAATTTTTGCGTTTTTGGTTAATTACCTAAAATATACACTTTCACATACTGTATACATTCACATAATTCTAATCCAAAATCCAAGTTAAAAAGGCTTTTGTTCATGTTATTTGCCAACTACTCAAATATGACCTCTTCAGCTACTACTGTGAAGACTTGTTAAGATGAAAGACACGTGTAACAAATCCCTTAGCTCCTAGGGAATGAGTAAGCGGGAGACAGCGATTCTAACACAGGAAGAACACTTTATTTTTAACAAAATAGATCACTTCGCAAGTGATAACGAAAATAGACGGAATAGTGTCAGCTTTCTAACAAATTTAAGGGGCAAACAAAACACAGCTACTGTTGCACCATTACTGGCTAACACACAAACAACTGGGCACTCTCTCTCTCTCTCTGTCCCCCACTGTCCCCTCTTCTTAAATGCCCCTGTCACTCCTCACTGAAACACAAGACAGGTAAGCACAGGTGGAAATCATTCACCACTCATCTCCCTCGGCCTCACTCTTCACAAATGTCACTCGGCCACGCCCAAATTGCCATGTACCCCCATTGCCCGTCACTTACTCACCCCCCCATTTCTAAAGAGGAAATCCACCACAGCCATCTGCACCCCTGTCCTGTGGACTGGAGAGCTAGAGACCAAAAGGTGATCTGCGCATTGGCATCCTTCATGCGATGGAAACACTGGAGCGGGCCGTGGTCTGAACAGAGGGTGAAAGCACACCCCAACAGATAGTACCGGAGGGTGCAGACCTCCCCACTTGATGGCTAAATACTTCTTTTCAATCGTGCTGTATCTACTCTCCCTCAGTGAGAGTTTACACTAATGTACAGCATGGGGCGCTCCTCCCCCTTGACTATCTGGACAGTACCGCTCCCACCCCCCGTCCAATGCATCTGTCTGCAACACAAAAGGGAGAGAGATGTCAGGGGAATGCAAAAGTGGTCTGCCACAGAGTGCAGCCTTCACTTGCAGGAAAGGCTGTTGGCACGCCTCCGTCCACTGGACCGGGTCTGGCGCTCCCTTTTTAGTGAGATCAGTCAGCAGGCTGGTGACGTCTGAATAATAAGGTACAAACCTATGATAATAGCCAGCCAGCCCCAGGTAATGTCTCACCCCCTTTTTTTGGTCTTGGGCCTCGGACAAGCCACAATGGCTGCTGTCTTATCGATTTGGGGATGCACTTGTCCGTTACCCAAGTGGAAGCCCAGATACCGTAATTCCACCCGCCCAATTGCACACTTCTTTGCCTTGAGTCCTGCTCATCTCAATGACCTCAGGACAGCCCTCAGATGCTGCAGGTGCCGCTGCCAGTCATTACTCTAAATAATGATATCATCCAGATAGGCAGTGGCTTAAGCAGCGTGCGGTCTGAGGATTCATCCCACGAGGCACTGAAACATAGCCTGGGCCCCAAACAAACCAAATGGAAGCGTCACGAATTGGTGTAATCCGAACAGAGTAGAAAAGGTAGTTTTTTCTCGGGACATGGGAGTCAAGGGAATCTGCAAATATCCCTTAATTAAATCCAGTGTTGAATAAAAGCAAGCTGCACACAACCGATCGAGCAGTTCATCAATGCGAGGCATGGGGTATGAATAAAATTTCGACACCACATTGACTTTTCTATAATCTACACAGAAACAGACCGAGCAATCACTCTTTGGAACCAGCACCACCGGGCTGGCCCAGTCACTGTGGGATTCTTCTATTACCCCCATATCTAGTATGGCCTTTAATTCTTCCTGAACCACTTTTTATTTGTGTTTGGGAAATTGGTAGGGATGACTGCGTACCACTACCCCTGGGGTCATTTCAATATGGTGCTCAATGAGATTTGTACGACCGGGAAGAGGCGAGAACACGTCTGAGAATTCTCTTTGCAACCTGGCAACCTCTGCAAATTGTGATGTTGAGAGGGGGTCTCCGCAAGTGGTCTCCGGGGTAACTCGACCGGTGGCTTTTAAGTTCACATCCGGTCCGAGCTCCTCCTCTTCTGAAACCACCATCTCCAAAGTCACAGGGACCGCCTCTCTCCACGGTTTTAGGAGATTGAGGTGATAAATCTGATGTGTACCACCTCTATCCTTTCGTTTAACCTTATAATCGACTTCCCCAACTTGCCATGTGACCTCAAAAGGTCCTTGCCATTTGGCGAGTAATTTACAGCTTGATGTGAGGAGCAGTTAAGTTATCTTCCAGTGTAAATTCCTGTAGCCAAGTACCCCTACTATACAGCCGGCTTTGACATTCTTGAGCCTGGAGCAAATTCTCCTGTGTTAATTGTCCCAGTGGGTGGAGTTTTGCTCTCAGGTGAAGAATGATTTGAATTTCATTTTTGCTGTTTGAAGGTCCCTCCTTCCAGTTTTCCCGTAGGATTTAGGATACCAGTACAATAATTCAAATGGGGAGCACCCTGTGGATGCTTGCGGGACCTCTCGAACTACAAATAATAGGGGCTTGAGCCACTGAGAGCACTCAACAGCACATTTCACACATATATCTGGTCATTTATTTTAAAATAGGATTTTATACAAAAGAGTTTTTTTTACTCTAGACTGTCCTTCTGTAACACTATCTTCTCTCTCTTTGTTCAAGGGGAAATATGTGGGTTTAGGGTTCATAATGGACCAGGTGTTTCTGGTTCTGCACAGTTTGAGGCAGTGGTGTTGGACCGCTCCACTGGAGAAGGTCTAGTTCGGTCTAAGGAGCCTCTGGACTGTGAAAGTCAGAAGGAGCACAGCTTCACTATCCAGGCTTATGACTGCGGTGAGGGTCCTGATGGTGCCAACAGCAAGAAATCCCACAAGTAAGAGAAACTATAGTTTCTTTCTCATCATCTACATATGACATGCTCAGCACTCCCAACTTTCAAGAATTTCAATGCCCAATGTTCCATGCTGTGCAAACTTGACTTTCTAAACTTGAATAATTAAACTTTTAGGTGTAATAGTTTAAAAAAAGGTTGTTATATGGGTTTCAAGGTTTTGCAAATTTATGCAACACCTTTTGTGGTTTTCCGTATGTTTATATTTTCCTTTCTAAATTGTACTCTTAACACCCTTTCTTCAGAGCCACAGTGCACGTTCGTGTAAATGATGTGAATGAGTTCTCTCCGGTCTTCGTGGAGCATCGGTACGAGGCATCGGTGCCTGAGGGTCGTCTTTTTGATCGAATTGTGAGGGTGGAAGCAGTGGATGCAGACTGCTCCCCTCAGTACAGCCAGATCTGCTTCTATGACATCATTACGCCCAACGTCCCTTTCACCATTGACAATGATGGTGAGACCTTGAACTCCTTACTGGTAAAATAAGATAAGTTTAACGATTGAAGTGTGTATTAAAATAATTTCTCCAATGCCAGCTTAAAGGAATTTTCCAGGTTCAATACAAGTTAAGCTCAATCGATAGCATTTGTGGTATAATGTTGATTGCCACAAAAATAATTTCCTTTTCTTTAAAAAAATCAAAAATCTTGGTTCCAGTGAGGCACTTACAATGGAAGTGAATGTGGCCAATTTTTGAATGTTAAAATGCTCACTTTTTAAAAAGTATAATCACAAGGCATAAAGCATGTGTAAAAATTATTTGTGTTTGATAAAATCATTTCAGAAATCAACTTTTTCTGTGTAAAGATAAAGCCAATTTTTCAGCTTTGTTACCATGACGATGTGATGCAAACAAACCCTAAATTAACTGAAACTATTATGATTTAAACAACATTACAGTTCAAATAATACATGAGTTTAACAGAAGAATTAATGTAAGGGCTTTTATAAAATTATATGCTTCAAATTTCTGTGTTTAAACCCTCCAAATATCGACCAGATTCACTTTCACATTCAAGTGCCTCACTGTAACATCGCAATGAATTTGTGGCAGATCTATCTGTGTGTCCGACCAATGAAATGTGGGAGAGTTCAGGAAACCTGTTTGAAAACATTAATTATTTTTGCAATTGTGTTTGGTGATGCTATTGCCGCAGAAATTACACACTTCCATCAAAACTTGCAATCTACACTATGTGGCAATATTTTACATTGTGAGGATAAGGACGATAAATCCTAGCATTGATAAAACCCAGCACTAGGGTTCACCATAGTGTTTCTGCATAATGTTGCATCCAGTCTCACAAAGCATAGGCCTCTACTGTTTAAATCATTGTTTATCTAAAAAAAAAAAAAAAAAAAAGGTGACATATCAATATTCAGCAGGTTTTTGGGCAGCTTTCTGAACAGCCCAGTCACTGCAGTGAGGGTTGAGGAATACTCACCCCTCCTGAGCCATACAGTGGAGATTGGAGCACCCACTGACTGACAAAGGAAGAGGCAATCAATAGCAGACATTTTGTAACATGACGAATGTTGATTAAAAAAGGAGCTGACTAGTGGAAACAGGAAACAAGAGAGAAAGAGACAGGGAGTGAGTAATAAAGGTCCTCTTTTTGCCATGACTTTGCAGATTTTTATGCTATAGTATGAGTGGTTTGTTTGGTAATTTGGGTCAGGCTGAACCAGACACCGCTCTGTGAATATCCTTTTATTTATTGTGCCACTCTTCAATGTCTTTCTAACGCTCATTCCACTGTTGGCTTTCATCCTCTCCCTCTGCCTTGTTTCACTGCTTTGTTTGTTGTCTTTCTCTCATTGTGAGGTGTTTTTAATGGTTTGCTTTTTCAGACCAAGACTGACAGTGTCCCTGGCAGTAGTCAGCCAGTTCTATTAAAATACAATATGGTTTACATGTTGCTTTTATATCTTTGAAAGTTCTCTTTAAAATTTCTGGATGAATTAATCTCTCTCTCTCTCTCTCTCTCTCTCTCTCTCTCTCTCTCACACACACTCACACACACAAACAAACTCAGGGAACATAAAGAATACTGAGCCACTGGACTCCAAACGCCAGCGTGTCCACAGTTTCTGGGTGACAGCCTTTGACTGTGGGAAGAATCGAGCTCAGGCTGATGCTCAGGTCATAGTCACCGTCAAACCTTCCTGCAAGCCAGGCTGGATTGGTAATTACTCAGGCTTATTTATTTAGACAACATGTATCATTATTATTATGTTTCTAAAAAATATTTTTTTTTTTATACTTAACTGTGTCCGTTCAATACATTTCTCATTACATTGTACATTTAATTTACATTGTTTACATTTAACAACTATTTATTACTTTTTCTTTTTTTGTTTCATTAATTTCCCCCCACCACACATACATTATTAAGCAAATAATGTAAATAAATAAGTACATGCATATATACATGTTAACCCATGGTATATGCATATAAACACATACATATATCTCACAATTTGATTTCAAATAATTAATGCATAAGCACATACAAACTCTCTAAAATATATAAAAAGGTTTAAAGAGATAGTTCAACCCAAAATGGAAATTCAGTCATTATTTACTCACCCCTGTGTTGTTATAACCCCATATGATTTTCTTTCTTTTTCTTAACACAAAGGGAGAAATTGTGAGACATTTTTGTGCTCAGTGATGTCATTCAATGGCAGTTTATGGTGACCACCTACCTCTTCAAGCTTCAAAAGGATGCAAAAAGTAATGCAGTTTGATTGAAAATTCTTTCAAACAATTGAGGGTGGGCATAGAAATGATTTAATTCTGCAACTACAAACTCCGTGTCTGAAACTGTCAATCTGTGCATCTTATCACGTGGCTTGTTGCACACGTTACCGCAGAGACCTAGTGCATGTGCAGCCTTAATGCTATTCTCCGTGGCATCCACAAAAAACTCACAATGAGCCCCACCGAGAGCGAGAATCAAAATATAGTGACTACGAGGAGGTTACCCCATGTGACTCTACCCTCCTTAGCAACTGGGCCAAATTGGTTGCTTAGGAGACCTGGCTGGAGTCACTCACCACGTCCTGGATTCAAACTTGTGACTAAACCAGCATCGATACTCGCTGAGATACCCAGGCCCCCCTAAGTGGACCTGTTTTTAGATGAACAAAATGAGTTGTAACTTGAAAGCCCCATTTCGCCAGTGGGCTGCATGAATTTTTTTACTCATGCAGTCTCATGAACGCACAGAGGAGAGCAACGGTCGGTCAACAGTTTCACTAAATAATACATTCGATTTTGGTTTGTTTCTCACCAAACCTTATTGTATGCTTTCTTAACAAAAATGAGTCTCATGGAATAAGTTATTAGACTTCTGAATTCACCATGTGAAGATCACCATACTTAAACTGCCATTGTATGATATCACTGAGCCCAATATTTTTTCACAATTTCTCCCTTTGTGTTAAGAAAAAGAAAGAAAGTCATAATGTGGGGTTACAACAACAGGGGTGAGTAAACAATGACTGAATTATATTTTTAGGTGAACTAACCCTTTAAGGTAAAGCAGTTCCACTGAATTTAGTGTCGGTAATATCCATTTTATAAATAGAAAGTAATTCATTATATATGTGTGTTTGAATTACAGGATGGTCAAAGCGTATTGAATATACTCCTGGCTCCGGCAGTATCCCTCTCTTCCCAAACCTCCACTTGGAAACTTGTGAGGAAACCGTTTGGAACATTCAGGCTACTGTTGAGCTTCAGACAGCTCATATTGGAAAAGGCTGTGACAGGGATAGCTACTCTGATCGATCTGTACGCAGGCTCTGTGGTACGTTTGTGAGCCACTCCAATTTCTGATCTGTGAAATTTTTCATGTTTTCTAAAAGGGATAGTTAACCCAAAAATCCCCTCATGGCATTCAAAATTTGTTTTTCTTTCTATCTTCTGCAGAACACAAATTATGATTTTTAGAAGAATATTTCTGCTCACTAGATCCATACCATTCAATTAATTTGTGACCAGAAATGTTTAGCTCCAAAAAGCACATAAAGGCAGCATAAAACTAATCCATTCGACTCCTGTTGTTTAATCCATGTCTTCTGAAGAGATCAAATAAATTTTGGGTGAGAAACAGTCCAAAATATAACTTTTTCACTATAAATCTTGATTTCAAGCTCGATTACACTACATAGTGCCATCTATCGCTCTGCACATGCACTATACAAGCACTAGGAAATGTAATCGGGCTTGAACTCATGATGTTACCTATAGTGACTAAAAAGATTGTACAGTGAAAAAAGTGTTACATTTTGGTCTGTTCTTGCCCAAAACTGATTGGATCACTTCAGAAGACATGGATTTAACCACAGGAGTCATATGGAGTACTGTAATGCTGCATTTATATGCTTTTTGGAGGTTCACATTTTTTTTCCACCCTCACTTGCATTGTATGGACCTACAGGGCTGAAATATTCTTCAAAAAAATCTTTGTGTTCTGCTGAAGATAAAATGTAATACACATCTGGGATGGCATGAGGGTGATTAAATGACAAGAGAATTTTCATATTTGTGTGAATTTCCTTGAAATTATTTTAGGTCTAACTGTGATGATGGGAGCAGATCCTCATTCATGAGGATTAGCAGTGATTAGGGGAAAATGAAGTCTATTGAGAACAGTTGCAGTCTCTATTGACCAACTGTTCATTTCATTTAGAGCAG
Organism: Moxostoma hubbsi; assembly: GCA_032164185.1. Taxonomy (NCBI): domain Eukaryota; kingdom Metazoa; phylum Chordata; class Actinopteri; order Cypriniformes; family Catostomidae; genus Moxostoma; species Moxostoma hubbsi. The sequence continues at coordinate 19,884,816 of JAVLUX010000015.1, forward strand.
ATAGGAAAATGTCTGATTGGCACATAGTTTTGTCCCAAATCACTCCGTTCTCCACAGATAAGCTACTGAATGCAAATCCTCTCAAATGAGCATGCACTTACTGTATGTGCATAATTCTCAAAGCTCATTTTAACACAAACATTGTTTTCAAAACAGTTCTGTTTTCGGTAAAACTTTCAATGAAGCCCATAATTATAATGCATTGTAAAGGCTTTATAAATGCATTATTCAGTATTAATAATGTCTCATAATACACCTTACACAGTTATAAATTCTCATAAATAATTATAACTACAGATGTAATACATTATAAATTTTGAGATCAAATTGGATGTTCCTGGTGACATTATGCATTATGATCTAAGGTATAACTATGAATTGGTAAGTATTATAATTGTGGTAACAATAATTTATGAGAAGTTGAAACATATTGTAAGGTGTATTATGAGACATTACTAATACAGAATAATGCATTTATAAAGCCTTTACAATGCATTATTTATATATATATATATATATATATATATATATATATGCTTCATTGAAATTATTACCCTGTTTTCTTATAATTTGGTCTTTGTTAAGGTGCAGTGAGAGGTGAAGTTGACCTTCTCCCACCACCATCTCCTGCAACCAATTGGACCGCTGCGCTGCCAACTCTGCCATCCTCTGATTCATCCCTGGTCTTCTCCTTCAATGGCTCAACCCATGTTGCTGTAGTACCTGATTCCATTGCTGCAACAGTATCTGGCGACCACTTCACCCTGCAGCTGTGGATGCGAAGGGGAGGGGCTAACATGCAGCCACCAGCCAATCAGGCAAGAGGAACCCATAAAGAGGAGGAGACTATTGTCTGCAGCACTGTAAAGAATGGTCAGTCAGAAGTTTAATACTGATATCAGGATGTGATATCACAATATGTCTTCTAATTTATCGTGATAAATGTGAATGTTTTAGATGGGTTGATTTTGAGGATTCTACATAATATTTTATCCATTGAACATTTGCTGTGCTAACCATAGCTACGTGACCAAGATGCACTCAAAAGTTCTTCACACCAGCATGCATTTAGCATTCTAATATTTACTGACACTAGCTTGCATACCACAAAAAGAGTTATTTTGCCATGTCAAATTTTGTTGGATATACTTTAGGGATCATTTTACTGACTTAAATCTTTCAGTCTCGTTCAGCAGAGAGTCATTTCATTAATTTGTGCATTAATTAAAATGTTACATTTTCAGTTGCCAAATCCCCCCCCAACAGGTCGCAAACTTTGATTAATGTCCCAAATAAGGAAAGACTGATAATGCAGCCCAGGGCAAATGATGTGAAACAGAAATGATTAGTTCACCTCTGGATTGAATCTTCTTGCTTGAGTCGTTCGTTCTTTTGTCACGTGTCAGTTGTATGTGCATAGCGTATACAGCTTTCACGTGACAAAAGAACGAACAGCTCGGACCAGATGGCTCGAGAGGTGAACTAATAATTTGTTTCCTGTGTGAGAAATGTATAGCAGTGTATACGGCTGTCACGTGACAAAATAGGATCAAAAGAGTTGAAAGGTGAACTAATAATTTCTGTTTCCTGTTCAGCACCTATGCATTTTTCACGTAGGTTGTGCAATGCACATGTGCGGCCAAGACAAAATTAATGAATCACTCTCCAAGTCTACTCGTTCTTCTGAGTCACATAAAAGATTTGCTCATAATGAACGAATCGTTCATGAACGACCCATCACTAATTTACTTGATTCTATTGTGTTACGTCTACAAACCCATTTCAAACATGTGGAACACTGTCCATGACAGAATCAAGTTCAACCAAAGAGTTATTTTTTTTTATTGTGTTTTGGTCTGTGTCCCTTGACAGTGTCTGATTTTAAGTGAACTGATTTGTGTTGGTCTAATTTCTAGATGACTCGTACTCCCACTACTCTTTATCGGTACATGGCTGTCGTCTCTCTCTCTTCTATTGGCCGGATGTGTCTGCCGCAAGGCCTGTCAAATTCCTTTGGAAACTGGAGCAGGTAAACTACATGTGATTGATTAATTTAATTTGATTCATTCTGAAGAAAATCAGGTTTGAAGTATGTTGGCCAACTAATGTGGTCTGGAAGCTGATTTTACCATATAGGGAGGTACTTCCTGTAGTGATAAATTTATTTCAAAATGAATGCCCAAATTTCTTACCACCTGCAGAATATTCAGGACCAACTGATTGTGGTGAAGTGGTGACTCAATCTGACTTTTTTTTAAAACCATGACCAATTAAAACAACCTCTGTTTTATCAGAATTTTACTGCAGAAAATTAGATGCCATCCAATTTTTTTATATCTGCTGTACAATTTTGAAGAACATGTGGACTAGACAGATCATTGGGATTCAACAACAAGTATAACTGTAGGTCATCTGCATAGCAATGAAAATATGTTGTATTTTTAAAATCACAATACCAAGGGGTATCATATATAAAGAAAACAATATTGGCCTTAACAGGGATCCTTGCGGAACACCAAATTTTATTGTTGAAAAGGAGGACATCTCACCTCCAATAAATACTGGAACCAATTGAAATTATCTGGGCTTCACACAATTCACCAAATGATGTGGTGATTTTTTTTTTTTTAATCACACTTCTCTTAAGGTGTATGCGTGTGAGATTATTAATGTCAGATGGACATCAGCTAAAGAGTTTCACCTTAACAGTAAAAGAATGATCCAAATGGACCAGTCAAAAAAAAATGTAAATATGTAAATTGGTGAGAGTTGGTTATTTGAATAATCTGAAGGATTTGTGAGATTCCCTAACCCTTTAGAACTCTGCTGGATCATCAACAAAAGGAACACAAAGTTGTAATAAAATTTAGTTTTATTTACAAAACGATAAACAAGAATATCTGACAAAAACTACAAAATGGTACTAATATGCCAAAAGATAAAATAATTGAATAGGTAAATAACATGCATAGGATGGAAAGATGCAAGTGGTTGTAGCAATGACAAAGTATGACTATTATCTTATTAAAGATAAATTGCTGATTCTCTGTTAATAAATAAGGTGAAAACCTTATTCCTAAGTAACAAATAACGCAAATATTATTTGCAAGACATTTCATACACAGGTTGATGTAATCTAAAGAACATTAGAAAATCATAAACTGATAGTATACACTAATGCCATGGTCTCTGGAAAGAGGTTTATTAGTGATATTTACGTTCTCCTTGATCGATTGTTGAGTTTGATGATGGCGACGTCTTCCACTGTGGCTCAGATCCACATTACAGTGGGGAAGGAGCTGGATTCCAATTCAACAGCCTTGGACACAAAGGAGCTGAGGAATGCTGATCTTCTGGAAGTACCGAGAGGGTTCATGCAATCTGGAACACACAGATATACAGACCTTATGTCAGTGCAAGTGTCTTTATCTGGAACACGCAGATGCCTGAAACTTGAAAAGAAGCTAAACTTTGTCTCTGTAGTTATCTCCCTGATATAGGGATTCCGAACTTGGCGTTACAATATTCTCTTGTAGTGAGACTTGGTGCTTGGTCGATCTTCTACTGTCTCTTGGAAGGAGACTAAGAACGTTGGATGATCTATTATCCTCTCTCTCATGGAGAATAGAGAATAGAGACCAGAATAGAGACGTTATCTATGTATTTCCTGTTCGCGACCTTATGGATGGGGACTCAGGACTTTGGAATGTTACTGTTAATTTCTTAACATAAGAATGTTTATTATTCTGTTATTGCTCCCAAACTCGAACAGCCGGGAACTTAGAACAAAGGTGTGGTCATCCGGAGGATAGTTTTATACCTTCTTGATGAGGAGGAGATTTCAGTTTGGCGCTTCTTGTTTCAAGGATATGATTGGCTGGTGACATCTGTGTGGCTCATTTGCATAATGTCTTTAAAGTTTCATCTATGCATGGTTCCGTTTCCAAACCTCTTCAAAAATACTCTTGGCATCAGCTGCAGCCCATTTAATTTAAGTCTAGGCCTTCAGTGCAATTCATGCCATTAAGAAAACAGTTTCACAATGAATAAGATGCCGTATGCCCATCATACATTACGTAGCAGTCAACTAATAATACCAATTGACATTTTAAAAACACATCCACTCAAGAAAGCCAGAACCAAGAGGTCTAATACCAAGAAAATTCTCTCTAATAATATTTATTTAAATTTTGCTTGCAATAAATTGTTTCGTCAGGGTACACAGTTACTTTTCAAAACTTGATCTGACACTGAATGCTCAAGCAGCCTAATTTACACTTAGAAAACTCCTGACGTTGCTATAACAATGCAAAAAGCACTTACCAATTTGCTTGAATTGAAAATCAGACCTCCTTTCTTGTAAGTAATCAATCGCATGATCATGCAGAACATCTTAGGTTTTAAATCCATAAGGATCTCTTTCTCAACGGCAATAACTGCAGTGGTGACAGCCGACTCGTCAACAAGATCTCGCATTCTTCACTTTCAAATAACGTACATCACTTAAAGCTAAGAAGCTAGAAGGCCTGGACTGGGACATATCCTAAAGACCACACTCACAAGAACAAATAAATCAATCTGATTGGCTGATTAATCTGACTTTCGATGCCTATTCACTGCAGTGTTTAGGTATTTCTGTGGAAATTCTGAAGGCCTGACAGGGTGCAGCTCAGACTCATGCGATTTGTGAAACAGTTGTCACACTTTGCTTGTAAGGTATAACCACCGGAACACAATAGCAGCACGCAGATACATATCTGAATAACAGGAGGGGCCCACCAACTTTTAACTTAACGCTTAATGTCTTATTCGTTTTTGCGCTGTGTTGTCACACACATTAAAGACAAGAAATATTTTGTATACTTTTATATGAATTGTGGTTTTGGGTAAATCAGAAGAAATAAACAGAACAATGCATGTACATGATAAAGAGAATGAATTGAAATGAAACCAGTACTGTCAAAACAATATACCAAAAGATAGTCTGTAAAGTAAGGTAAAGTAACCAATAGAAAAAGAATGGCAATGACAATAAAAATAAAAAAGGCTTATCAGATCAGTCCAAGTCATTTATGAGTGATTCTTTAGGCAAGTATGGAATCACTACGATGAAAGTTTGAAATGGTCAATGATTAGGAAGATGTCCAAATCCCCTCTTCAAGTTAAATCCTTATACTCTGGATATTTGATAATCCACAAGGCAAACCCATTGGGGAGAAAACACTTGATATTCATACATGTACTGCCTTTGCAACTACATATAAAGTTTCAGGATGACAAAACATAAAACAAGATTTAAAGAGTCCATCTATTAAAAGAAAAATAATCTAGCATTAGCTAGGGAGCTCACAGATAAACTTTATTCATTAAAGTGAAAACAAATACACAACACAAGGAGAAACAAACTTACATGATTGAACTGGAAACAAACGTTTCTCAACCAGGACTCCATTGAGTTTAGCTGGAGATGCAAGGATAATCCCATGCTAAAAAAAAAATAAAAAAAATAAAAAATAATAATAAAAAAAAAAAAAATCCCATGCTTCCCTCTTCCTAACAAACTGACTTCTTCTTCTTCTTCGGATCGCAGACATATAAGTGCATTACCGCCACCTATAACCCAAATGGACCATTGACACTCTACTTGCACTCTTCTAATTTACCTTATTCCACCAATCTAATCACCCTTAATTCTTAAACCCGCATAGAGGCGTCCGGCGCTGCATGTTCAGCTCCTCCGTTCCCACACTCAGCCCCCATGGAGGAGTAAAACAAAAATGAGAAGAAAAATAAATTAATAATATTCATAATTTCTTACATACTTATATACATTTGCGCAAACCTGTACTTCCCAAGTAATGTAACAATAATGGAGTTATGTTTCCTTCTAGATTTAATACAACTGACTTCTTCCATCATACTACCAGATTATATACCAGGGGTTTTAGCGCTCAAGCGCCCCCTAGTGATGAGTATGATTCAAAATACAAGGGTAACAGCTAAGACTGTTGGTTCTTGGCTCTTGGTCGAAAGTTCATTCCATCAATGTTTTGGACCTCTGTAAGATCGAAGAGTTATTGTCTGGATGAAGTGAGGCCTTCTCATGGGTGTGTGAACCACAGAGAGTGATAAGCTTTCTCGGCACATTGAGTCCCGAGCTACATTATTTTTCATGACAAGCAGCCAGATGACTGGGAGTGAGAGATGCTTTGCTGAAGCAACATCTCAAAACACAATGTTAGAGATCTTTTATGTTATTATGAGAAGTGTAACAATATTTCTGGTTCATTATGAAACTGTGGAAGGAGAAATTAGACTGCGGCGGGCTGTCACAGTCTAGGTAATTAATGGAAAGCACTGTGATGCAAGTTAACCAAACAGTAAGAGGCATGCAATGCTTCCCTTATGTAAACTAGATTTAATGATGGTTTAGTGTATAATAAAATTAGATTACCCACTCTCAATAAACATCTGATTATTTATATCTGTCATCCCAGTAAAAATGTGATTAATCCAGAAATCACATAATTTTCTGTATAATCACACAGTACAGTACCATCAGTACAGTTTCGATGAAGCATGTCTCCTGATGAAGTCACATATACACACGGGTGTGAAACGGGTGATCCTTTATGATAATTTGTTTGTTATATGTTATTTCTGTTAAGGGAATTGTAAAATAAGCACAATCTTCTGAGTAGAAGGCTAGCAGCTAGTTTGTTTACAAATTGTAGCTGTGGACTCCTCTCTTTCTCAATGCTTTGTGTGTCATAGGTTTTTGACTAATCACAGGCTACAGCACCTCCCACAGTCTCTATATGCCCCAAAAGTACCTGTCCTAGAGTAGGAGCTAAAAATGTCCCCTAAAATCACTTTGAAGGCCTATGATAGCTATAGTTTCTCATATGAGAAAACGTAAAAAAAATAGTCCTGTGTAAAAGTACCTAAAGCAGGCTTTAGTACCTGCAGTGGGAAAGGGCCTATAAAAATGGTTTTGTAGCTAAGATGTCTTGCTTTATAACTTATAGTATACTTACAAACTTAAACTTGCTGATATTTGACCTCTGACAGGTGTGTGACAGTGAGTGGCATCACCTGTCGCTTAGTGTGCAGTTCCCCTCTGTCACTCTGTATGTGGATGGTGTGACATTTGACCCTGCCCTAATCCATGACAATGGAGCTATCCCCAACCCTGCACCACACCAACGACTGGTCATTGGAGCATGCTGGGGTAAGTTTTAAATCAGTTATATGTTGGAATAGGAATAAGGAATAAGGAAAGGAATCGTTCCTATTCCAATTTCGATTGCACATAACGATTCCGATTATTAAGAATTCTATTAATAATTCTAATATTGGTCGTAACTATATAAATAGTAAACAAAAATATATTAATTCATTACTTTATTATGTATATTTATGGATTCTTATCTCCTGAATATGTATCTTAACACATTGAAAACTAAATGTTTTCATGTGACCAACGAGTCAGTAATTTCCTGATTGAAGTCTCACAAGCCTCAAGTTCACATAACTGATAACTTTAAGTTAAAGGCTGATTTGTGAGTCTTTTTCACTGATTCATTAAAAAAGAACCAGCTCATAAGAATCATTCTTTCACAAATCTTCTCTTTTATTAAACTCAATTTAGCTTACTTGCAAACTCTCTTTCTTCTGCCTTGACATTATAGATACTTTATACTACTAGATACTAGATACTGCAGAATTACCTCCACTTCTGAGGAAAAACGCAGACATTCATGAAATGTCATGAAAATCATTTGTTTCCAGAATTCTATGAAATGTGAACAGTTCTAAATAAGACCTCTAGATGGTTCTCAATTCTCAACCCTAATCATATGTGACAGCTCTTCGAGTTGGTGTGAAAGCAGAAATCTGCAGTAGGTGGAGCAGATGTCTTCTTAAGTCATATTCTTTTCTTAGGCTGTGTATGTTTCAGTTAGCTATTAATACTCCTACACTCATCAATTATGCATCTTAACAGAACCGTTCTTACATGCTGTTGCACTCCCTTAATGTGTGTGTGTGGTAGACAGATGCCCAAGCTTTTAGTCTGCTGCTATTCTGCTAACTTGTCACCAGGGCTGCACCATTATGACAAAAATCATAATTGTCAGTTAATGCCCATGATAATCACGATTATTAATGACGACTATTTGATGAAATTACTGTGATGTCAGTAAGCAGGTAACCACGCTTCGAGGTTCTTCAAAACAGCAGGTGGTTATGGGCTGCTTCCAAAGCCTGAAAAATGTGGCATAAAAATCTGTCAGACATGCAATATGTGTCTTTACTGCTTAAATTATTGGTCCACATTTTCAATAGTCAAACTGAACAGCCGATTTAGATTGAATTACTGCATTTAAAATCCTGCATAGTGATCTTGTTCAAGTTCAAGACTTTTTCTATGTGCAAAACATCGAAAACGAGCTGACTTCAAAACAAGCCACTTTTTTTACTCAAGCTGTTTAATACATAAATACGACTGTTATTCTTTTTGAATAAATTGTATACAAAAATCGAGGATCGCAACAATATTAAAACTCTCCCATTATAATGACTGAAGCTGTCACTCAGTTTGAGCCCTGCAGTTCAGCGCAAAAATGCTCTAATAATAAACATAGCTGTTTAAACAACACAATAAATCACTTATTTAGACCCTGCCTGTACCTTTATTATAATGGTCAGTTTATTAACGGTTTATTAAAACTTTATTAAGACTAAAGTTATAGTTTGTGGTTAATAAAACGGCACAACATGCAATGAATTGAAAATAATTCAAAATTGCACACCTTTATTCTTCAGCTTCTTTTCGAGTGTCAGATGATGTTTCTTTAGCACAAATTTTTGTGTTCCATCGATAAGGTCAGTTTTCACAATTACATAATCGTGACAGCCGTAATTGTAATCGCAATTAGTTTTTCTAATAATTGTGCAGCCTTATCACCTAGCCTGTGTTAATCAACCCTTTAAACACCCTTATCACAGTTGATTTTTTTTGACACTGGGATGTGGCTTAAAATGAATGAAATTACAATTCCTTAATTTCTCCATCCATCTACCTTCTTTCCTCCCTACAGAGCCAGAAGAGAAACCAAAACACATTGGAAACAACACCATGCCAGAGAATAAAGACACAGGTGAAGTGCACAGCAGTTTGTTTGTGGATGAGAAAGTGCAGGATGTTTTAACCAAAAAATATTGCTTTTGCTAGATGTTGCATCAATGTAAGGTGTCAATATACACTCACCCAGCACTTTATTATATACACCTGTACACCTACACATTCATGTGAGTTTCTACTCAGCCAATAGTGTGGCAGCAGTGCAATGCATAAAATCATGCAGAGACGAATCTGGAGCTTCAGTTAATGTTCAAATCAACCATCAGAATGGGGAAAAAATATGATCTCAGTGATTTCGTCCATGGCCTGCTTTTTGATGCCAGATGGGTTTTTTTTTTTTTTTTTGTAACTGCTGATCTCCTGGGATAGTCTCAAGAGTTTACTTAGAATGGTGTCTAAAAAAATAACATCCAGTGAGCTGCAGTTCTGCGGATGGAAACACTTTGTTGATGAGAGAAGTCAATGGAAAATCACCAGACAGTAACTCAGGTAACCCTTCTGTACAACTGTAGTGAGCAGAATAGCATCTCAGAATGCACAACACTACAAAACTTGAGGCAAAGGGGCTACAACAGCAGAAGACCACATCGGGCACTTTATTAGGACCATAGTGTTCGTAATAAAGTGCTCGGTGAGTGTAAGTCCAAAATTACTGCCATTGACAGCGCAACATGACTTGGTGCATCTTTAATGTTCGTTAAGGGAGCATGTATTGGTGCATAAATGTGTATTCTCATTTTTACCCCATAGGGAAGTTTATCAGTGGTTATAAGGGGCTGTTGTCAGGGGTATCTGTGCGTCCAGGAAATGTGGAGCCACACAGTGTGGTAGAGTGTCTGTATGCTTGTCGAGAGGGGCTTGATTTCGGAGACCTTGAGACTTTGGGATCAGGCATGAAGGTACAATAAATGTACATCAGAATATATGCCTTTAATGTTTAAACTTGCTTAATTTCACTAACTCCAGCTTCTCTTTCTCAGGTGCATGTAAACCCTAGTCAGTCTGCACTGGTGTTAGAGGGAGACGACATTGAAAGTTTCAACCGTGCCGTTCAGCAGGTGACATACAGGAACTCTCTACGATTTGCCACCCCTGGCATTCGTCCTCTGAAACTTACTACTTCTCTCAGGTAAATATACCAAAGTGAATGCAAATATGTCCATTACAGCTAGCAAGTTTCATGATTACAGAAGGAATATTTATTTGCTTTTTTCTCTGAAAGAGTATTTATGAAAGTGGCTAACACTAGGTTGAAATGAATCTGTCCGAATTCCCGTACTTGTAGAGCATGTACTGTATTTTAACTTACAACTAAGTTGTTAAACAAGTAGAATCCAAACCATGAGAAACATGAACCAGATCACAATACGGGATTTTAAAAGCTTTCTTGGTACCTAGGATTTACACCTTTAAAGAGTCAACTGGCTCACGGGTCTCTGCTAATTTATTTATTTATTTTTTACTTTTCAAATCGGACAGCTCCTCAGCTCGTGTGGCCTAATAGGATAGTAAATTGTTCACTGGTTGTAGTGTACACCCACTTGGGCATCACCGCTTTCAGTCACATCTGAATCAAAATGAAATAGAATTGAAACACAAACTGATCTGGGATTGAGCTGGTTTTTAGAGGCCACAGTTATATTAAAGGAGCATTTCCATGTCTGTGATCTTCATGAAAATTACAATGTTTTATACAGTGACTAATGGTCAGAAAAGAATGTGACTATTAACAATCATAGCTGAACAACAGTTGTTAGTAACAAATAATCCTACACAAAATATGCTTTTAACTGTATTATTGTAATAAATACTTTTGAGGAATACAAAAAACCTTTTAAAAACATATAAGCTTGAGACTTACATGTGACTTGGTTCTACTAAACAGTATATTAAAGGGACAGTTCACCCATAAATGTAAATTCTCTCATCATTTACTCACCCTCATACCATCCCAGATGTGTATGACTTTCTTTCTTCTGCAGAACACAAAGATTTTTAGAAGAATATTTCTGCTCTGTAGGTTCAAACAATGCAAGTGAATGGTGGTCAAAACTTTGAAGCACCAAAAAGCACATAAAGGCAGCATAAAAGCACTCCATATGATTCCAGTGTTGTAATCCATGTCTTCTGAAGAGCTGTGATAGATGTGAGCAAGAAACAGATCTTTCTCTGCCCAGTAGGTGGCGATATGCATTAAGAATGCAAATTGCCAAAAACAAAAGAAGTATACGTGAAAGTGGAGATTTATAGTAAAAAAAAATCTTAAATATTGATCTGAAGACACTGCTTTAACAACTGGAGTCGTATGGATTACTTTTAAGTGCCATTTATTTCCATTTTGGACCTTCAAAGTTCTGGCCACCATTCATTTGAATTGTATGGACCTACAGTACAGAGCTCAGATATTCTTCTAAAAATCTTCGTTTGTGCTCTACAGAAGAAAGAAAGTCACACATCTGGGATGGCATGAGGGTGAGTAAATGATGAAAGGATTTTCATTTTGGGGTGTACTATCCCTTTAATTATAATTATTAATTATTATTTACATTATATTGTAATGTATCTAATGTATAGAATTGGATGCTAGTTGATAAGGGTATTGCAAATGCTGTTCCATAAACCTTTAACATGGAACTGTACATTTACATTTGAATTAAAAAATACAAACGAAGAGAGGGAACTTTGCCTCCATATTTCAGTAGCCCACCTCCGCTGTGATGTACCCATATGATTCATCTGCCTTTGTTCTGAAGCATCTATGCTTTTGTATGGTTAGGTCCAACTGTGCTGCAGTGCCTCATCATAATGTTCTTTGTCATTCTGCAGGTGTTTCAGTGAAGAGAGCTGTCTCTCTCTCAGACAGCTGGAGGGTTACCTGGTCGTGCTCCAGCCTGATGCCCCACAGATCTCTCTCTCTGGGGTGGGACCCCACCTTGCCCGGCCAGCTGCTGAATTTGAGGGCCCTCAAGGTGTACTCTTGTTTCCTGAACTCCGTATTGTCTGCTCCTTGTCTCATGCTGTTAACACTGCTGCACAGGGCATGGAAGGAGGCGGTAAGTTTGTAAAAAAAAGAAATCTTTGAACATCTGTTTAAGTAATGTAACTTATCTGCCAACAGGTTAACCTGTTCTCTAGCTTTTTACTCTCTCACTTTATCCTGCTCTCTGTTATCTGTAAGCTTTAGGCTTATGCAATCCATTAAACAGAACTTTGCTCTCCTCACAAGTCTTTGTTATGGCCAAAGGGTAGAAAATAATTTTACTATTCTCGGTCTCTTTATCAGCACTGATGTCAGATGCTGTGGCTCACACTCTGGATGGGTGTGAAGTCCAGCCCTTGGGGGAGGAGCTAAATCCAGAAAGGGAGGAGCTATTGGTGGACATGGAAGCATTAAGAGAGAGGGGGCTGGACATCATTAACACAACGGCCTACATTGCCATAACAGGTAATTTGAGTTTTTTTTCATTTAAAATAATTATTGAATTATTTGAGAGATTTATTTACAACGGGAAAGCACCATTTACTGTACAGTGGCCCCAAAATATATTTAAACACTTTTGAACACAAGTCACTTACTGTAGGTGGAAAATATCAAACAAATTGTCATCCACAAACTAATGATACTACTTCACTTTTCTGCAATTTTTTCCAATTACTTTTATCCACTGGTCCCAAGGTAAAAAAGTCAGTTCTGCTCAAGTTCACAGTGTCTTAACAGAGTAAAAGGTGTATTTCATCATATTAAAAATGGACATGTTTCACTAAGTTTTGACAAACAGAAAGTGTCCAAATACTTCTTTGTCTTAATCTTCAACAATATTTATATTGTATTCCATTTAAAACTTAAAAAACTCTTTTAATGTTTAATGTTTAGCTTTAAAAGTAGCTTTCCTTAGTCACGTGGCACCATGCAAGGGTCGGACGTGTGAACAGCAAGCTATGCACACTTTGCTAGTTTCAATACTTTTTATGTCATAAACCGGTGAGATTCGATACACTCTGATTCTTGACTGTTCTAGGAAGACAATATGTCAAAGATTTCAAAATCCTCTGGCTCTGGAAACATTAAAAGACACTTACTTGCTCAAGCTGATGAGCAACAGGCCGAAAGCCCAGGACTCAATTTGGACAGTGCAGTAAAAGAGATTCAGCGTCAAATGTTGAACATGTCGGCAATGCTGGCGAAAGTCGTTGCTGACTTGGAGGATCTTGCTGTAATACGTCGATCGCACACTGCCATGGAGATGAAATTCACTGAGATGGTTGCAAGAGTGTCAGAAGTTGTGAAACGGACCGATTATCTGGAGTCGTCGGAGAGGGAATTAGCTGCTAATACATTAGCGACCAAGACAGTCTTGGAGCGTGTTTGGGAAAAGTTGGGAGACCTTGAGAATCTTAATTGTTGGAATTCCTGAGGACGAAGAAGGCAGAGATATGCTGAAATTCCTAAATGGGCTCATCCTGAGTCTGTTCATCATAACAGGCAATAAGAAATCAAGCAAGCTAACAGAGTTCCAGCTCAGAGATCCACAGAGGGAGACAGGCCCCAATTAATTCTGGCCTAATTTCTGAGATCATCCGATGAAGATCTCATGAAGAAACATGATCGATTCAAGGAATGCAAGAAACTCTTACATCAATGGAAGGTCGCATTTGCACTGATGTTCCCGGCCAAACTGAGAATAGATACTAAGGATGGCCGCAAAATATATACATGCCCACATCACACGATGTCCTTCATTAAGTCAATGGATTGAGTAGGTCATTGTGTGATACTCTCTATGCAGCTGAGTGGGCCTGACTCACTGAACATTCACTTGACTGTCCGAGGAAACTCCTTCGGGACAGTTTGTGGATGAATCTGCAAATTCTTTGTGCTTATGCCAACTATTGGCTGGAGTTTGTTTTATAGATTATTTTCTGTTGTGTAATTCTGTCTCACAAAATTTGTATAGAAGCATCGAACTTGAGCAATCCGACAGCAAAGTTGCCGCGGTGGCTCTCATAGGCATACATGGACTGGTTGAGTTTAGAGGGATGAAAACCGTTTGGTGCTTCTTTTTTCTGAGTTTTTGTTCAGGAGGATGTTCGGGTTTGATAGTTGCACTGATGTTGGAATGTGGTCTATATAATTTTGTTTTTGACACACAGTCTATTTTTTCTAATATGTTGAAATGTCAAATGTTAATATGAATGGATCATCTCTCTCCACATGGAATGTGAATGGGTTGGGGCACCCCATTAAAAAGAAGGAAGGTTATTTATTTTCTTAAATGTAAGAAATATGATACAGTGTTTCTTCAAGAAACACATCTTTCCCCACAGGAAGCTGACAAATTTGGGAAGATATGGGGTGGATATGTTATCTTTAGTTCTGGCACAAGTAAGAGCAGCATCATTACATTAATAAGTAAACATCTGCAATTAAAATATCTCAAACAGATTAAAGATAAATTAGGATGAGTCATTATTGTTTAAGCAGAAATTCAGGGGCAAAGATTGATTTTGGATAATATTTATGCACCTTTACACACCTAATGCTGATGATCAGGGTTTTTTTTTTATAGATCTTGATGGGATGTTGCAACCCCTCATGATATAATATTGGGAGGATATTTTAATCTTTTTGATGGACTCGTTGATCATAGTGAAGCAAAACTGTGTAAGCCCCCTAGAGCAACAGTGATGCTTCACAGGATGTGTAAAAATCTTGGTCTTAAAGATATTTGGAGACTTTTGAACCCATCTGGTTGGGACTATAATTTTTTTTCATCAGTCCATAAGATTTATTCTAGAATAGATCATTTTTTTTATAGCTAAGTCCCTCATTTCATCTGTTGTTGATTGTTCAATTGGAAACATTTTGTCTCAGATCATGCCCTGGTGAATTTAGAGGTGCTGCCACATACGGAGAAAAATAAATCATATAGTTGGCGCTTTAATGTATACCTTTTGTCTATATGGAGACCAACTGGTCCTCCGTATCCTCTGTGGGCGTGGATTGGGAGGCACTTAAGGTGGTTCTTAGGGGTCAGATCATACAGTATGCCTGTTTCAACAAAAAAATCCAGAGCACGAGAACTCGTGGAATTGGAAGGGAATATGAAAAGTGCTGAGGCAGAGCTGAAGCACCGAATGTCATCTGATGGCCTCAGAGATTTGACTAGATTGAAATACAGATATAATACTATTTTGTCGCAGAAGGTGAAGTTTTGGCTATTCAGGGAAAGACAGTCATATTGAGTCGGGGGGAAAGCAGGGAAGCTTTTAGCTAGATATATAAAGCAGAGAGAGTCTTCTTTGGGTCGCATTGGTTGATCAGGACCGTCCGACTCGGCTATGCGATTCAGTTTGCCAGGCACTCGCCCAGGTTCAACGGCGTCCGCTCCACCATGGTGAGAGGCGAGAACGCCGCTGCCTTGCGTGCAGAGATCGCCTCACTTCTATGGAAGGGTGCGATAGATGTCCCTCCAGCCCCTACTTCATTGTACCCAAAAAAGGCGGCGGGTTGCAGCCTATCCTCGACCTGCGAGTTTTGAACCGGGGTCTACACAGACTCCCGTTCAAGATGCTCATGCAGAAATGCATTCTAGCGAGCGTCCAGCATCTGGATTGGTTCACGGCGGTAGACCTCAAGGACGCGTACTTCCATGTCTCGATTCTTCCTCGACACAGACCCTTTCTCCGGTTTGCCTTCGAGGGTCAGGCATATCAGTCTTCCCCTTCAGCCTGTCCTTGTCCCCTCACGTCTTCACGAAAGTCGCAGAGGCAGCCCTTGCCCCACTAAGGGAAGTGGGCATCCACATCCTCAACTATATCGACGACTGGCTAATCTTAGCTCACTCGCGGGACATGTTGTGTGCACACAGGGACCTGGTGCTTAGGCACCTAAGCCGCTTGGGGCTTCAGGTCAATTGGGAAAAGAGCAAGCTCGTCCCAGTTCACGCGGTCAGTGCTGAGCGCACGCAGTCAGTGTTGAGCTGTCTGCATGCATTCAGACAGAACACGTTGGTCCCACTGAAATCCTTTCAGAGGCTCATGGGGCATATGGCGACGGTCATGCCGCTTGGGTTGATACATATGAGACCACTTCAGCACTGGCTACAGTCTCGAGTCGAGAGATGAGCATGGCGCCACAGCACACACCGCATCTTTTTCACGCAGGCTTGTTGCCATTTTCTCAGCCCCTGGTCAAACCTAGCATTCCTACAGGCAGGAGTTCCCCTAGGCCTGGTCCCCAGGTCAAACCTAGCATTCCTACAGGCAGGAGTTCCCCTAGGCCTGGTCCCCAGGTCAAACCTAGCATTCCTACAGGCAGGAGTTCCCCTAGGCCTGGTCCCCAATGAGGCTGGGGTGCCGTATGCAATGGGCTCTCAGCCGCCGGCCCTTGGACTGCGTTGGAACATCAACTGCCTCGAGTTGCTGGCGGTACTACTTGCCCTGAGGAGGCTATTGCTGTTGATCCGGGGCAAGCACGTGTTGCTCCGGACGGACAACACAGCGACAGTGGTGTATATTAACCACCAAGGCGGCCTACAGTCTCGCCATATGTCACAACTCGCCCGCCGTCTCCTCCTTTGGAGTCAGCACCGGCTCAAGTCACTGCGAGTCACTCATATCCCGGGCCACCTCAACAGCACAGCGGATGCACTGTCGCGGCAGGTTATGCCCAGGGAAGAGTGGAGGCTCCACCCTCAGGTGGTCCAGATGATCTGGAGTCGATTCGGCCAAGCACAGGTAGACCTGTTTGCTTCCTCAGAATCCTCCCATTGCCCACTATGGTACTCTATGTCCAAGGCTCCCCTCGGCACAGATGCCTTGGCACACAGCTGGCCCCTGGGGCTGCGCAAGTATGCGTTTCCCCTAGTGATCCTACTTGCACAAATTCAGGGAGGACGGGGAGCAGGTCCTCTTAGTGGCCCCTTATTAGCCCTCCCGGATTTGGTTCTCGGACCTCATGCTCCTCGTGACAGGGTGAATTCCCCTGAGGAAGGACCATCTTTCTCATGGACGGGGCACCATCTGGCACCCGCGACCGGACCCTGTCTGGCCCTTGGATGGGACGCGGAAGACTTAGGTGGCCTACCACCCGCGGTAGTAGACACGATCACTCAGGCGAGGGCCTCCTCAACAAGGCACCTGAAGTGGCGTCTGTTTGCTCAGTGGTGGTCTTCCCGAGGTGAAGACCCCCAGAGATGCGCAGTTGGATCAATGCATTCCTTTCTGCAGGAAAAGTTGGAGGGACGGCTGTCCCCCTCCACCTTGAAAGTGTATGTAGCCGCCATATCGGCACATCACTATGCAGTGGACGGTAAGTATTTAGGGAAGCACGATTTGATCATCAGGTTCCTGAGAGTTCGTCGAGTGAGTGACAGATAGAGAATGTCTCGGTTACTGATGTAACCTCCGTTCCCTGATAGAGGGAACGACACGTTTGTCCCTCCTGCCACAACACTGAACCAACCGCTGAAATTGCCGGGTCTTTGGCTCGGCTCCTCGGTGCGATACCTAATGTGTGTTTGCAGTGTCACTCCTTTTATACACATATGTCCGGGGGAGTGGCATGCAAATTCCGCTCGCCAATTTCCATTGGCCTTTTCTCAAGATCAGAGATGTTTGGGCTCCACAGGAGCAACCCCTAGTGTCAACTTATCGACACAATGTCTCGTTCCCTCCATCAGGGAATGGAGGTTACATCAGTAACCGAGACAATTTTATTCCCAGCAAATTTGTCTGATTTAGTTAAGCCTTCATTTTGATCCCTTAATAAAATGTTTTTCGAGCAATGTGGGAAGGTGGGCTTCATTACATTTATTTATGATTGGGAAGGTTAATGTTATTTCAAAATGTAACTACCTACTAAAGTCACTCCCTATAGATGTCCCCCTCTCTTATTTCAAGCAATTTGATAGCATAGCGAAGTCCTTCATTTGGAATGGTAAGTGTCCTAGATTACATTTTAATAAGTAAATTGGCTGACTGACAAAGGTGGGCTAGGCCTACCCAAGATTTTTTTTTTATTATTATGCATTCAGTCTCAGACATTTGGCTCATTGGTTGCTTCCACGTGAGAGAGCACTTCCCTGGTTATGTATTGAACAGGAATTTCTTGCCCCTATTTTGCCAATGCAAAAATCAATCTATTGATCTATTCTGAGAAGTTAAGTTACACCCCTTTATCTGGCATTTTAAATGTTGCCTCAAGTATGTGGCTGAACCCTAAATTATATATGAATAAGTCCCCCTTCTGCTGGTCAGAGTGTATTGTGAGGGGGGTTACTACACTCAGTGGCCTGTATGAGAGTAGCACCCCCCCACCCCTAAAGTAGCGGATACTCGGGGAGTGGTGATTACTGCTTTTGGAAAAGGTCCTGAGGCATCAGTGTATTACTCCGTACTAATTCAGAGTCTGGGGGTTGGAGCTTCAACTTCTATCAAGAGATTATGGGAGAAAGATTTAAACTTGGTATTGGAGGAGGGAGTGTGAGCTACAATTCTAAAAAAAACATCAAGTCTGCATCCAGAAATGTCAGATTTGTTTGATAGGAAATGGGGGAAGTGCTTAGTGTTTGTGGGGGACTCGGGTTGGGGCTGTGGAGAGAGTAGTTTAGTTTTAATTATGTATGATCATTATATTGTGTGTTTGTGTATATTCTTATTTGTGGCAGGGAAGTTCATTGGGGGTCAGGGTGGGGATGGTGATTGGGGAGGGGGTAATAGTGGGGGTTAAATGTTGATTCGATGTTTATAAGTTTTGTTTTTTCTTTGTTATATGTCCATGAAAAAAAAACATGTTAATTGAAAAAAAGGGTGTTTCCTTGGAATGGCACTTTTTGTATATATTTAAAATGTTTTTAAAATATTTTTGTTCATATTAAATGGCATAGTTTATTATTTGGTTTATTTAATTAATAAATGAAAAGAATATTGATTCATATTTCATTTGTTTTTATATTTCAGTGTGGCTTAAATGGGCCATGACATAAGGAATAAAATTTTCCTTGGTCTTTTGGCATGCAAGATGTCATTATACTACAAAAACATAAACAGTTATTAAAACTTACTACTCACTGCAAAAAGAGCATAACTTTGAACCAAACATTCAAAATGACTCTTTCTCTAATTCCTCCACATTGTGATGTCACACTGTGGTAGACATTTGTATCTGACCACCTCATCAACAACACATCAATGCCTATTTACCTGTAGCCCTGCCCAAAAGCAGTGAGATGGAAAGGAGAGAGTAGGTCAGTCAAGAGCAGAGAGCCAATCAAAACAGTGGCCTTTTACTATCAAGTCTTAAAGGAGAAGCAGCACCTAAACCTAAAAAGTGTTTCTGAAAGAGGGAAAGAATAAGGGTGGAAAATTTGCATTTTTACATATTTTTTGTGCAAATTTTTATAGATATTATAAGTGAAACTCAAGTAACAAATTAAAATGATTTTTACGATTTTTTACGGATATGACATGATTTTTTAATCATATCATAACCCTTTTTAAGGTGCTGTAAGTGATTTTTAGCATTCTGAAGCTTTCAGTGACTGAGCCATTGAATTAGCCATGACCCCTCATTCCAAAACCCTGCCCTCCAAAGATAATTTTGAGATCAAAACAGCAAATAAACAGCATTGTTTGTTCCTGTGACTGTCAAATTAAACAATGGCACAATATCTTAACTGACAAACATTATGAATCATAGCCTCAATGATCTGCTTCAAAAGAAAACAAGCAACATGATTGACCGGTGAAAAGCGTCAGTGTCCGCTGACACATTTTTACAGGCTGTTTACAAAGTCTACAGCTGTCACAGAGATCGGTGACATAACTCAGGACACTTATTTCATTAATATTTGTAAGGAACATTTGTAGCATACTTCAGAAATCGCTTACAGCACCTTTTATATGTCCAAAATTTTTTTCCAGTCCCTGAAAATGCAAACAATGTACTGTATTTTCTGCTAAGATGACCAGTAATGACTGAAAAAAGTTCAATTATTTTAGTTGAAACAAGTCATCATGACCACTTTCTTATTTATTTCAATAGGAAGTAGGGAAAAATATTTTTGTTTTTCCTCTGTTTCAGGAGCGGAATCTATCTCTGTATATGAGGACATGTTGCGGTCCGTTCGCTATCGGTTAGCAAAGGGCTCGGCCCGTTTCGAGAGAAGGTTCCGTCTTTCATGCTCAGAAATGAATGGTCGGTACACCAGCAATGAGCTCACACTGGAGGTAATAAACACAGCTGAAATCTGAACCTTCACTATGACCCACTTAACACCAAATTAACCCAATACACACTCTCCCTGACAAAGAACACAACTGAAAGTACAAACTCCAGGGGACAGAACAGCTCTTAAATTGATGCATAATTAACACACTCTCACTTTCTTGTGTACTTGCACAGGTGAATTTCCTGCACAGTCTGGACAGTCTGTACCATCCGTCTCACCTGCTGGCATCTCAACAGCAGTTCCTCCATCCATCCCACCACACTGGTGAACTGAGTGGGCACACACTCCCCAACCCACACCGCAACTCTGGTACATGCCCATGCATACACTAACACATGTACAAAAACACAAATATTTATCTCTACTTGTCATTCTCCTCCTTGGTGAATAACATCTTTGACTATTAAAGGGACTTGTTTTTCTCTGAGGTCTAGTATAATGGTAGCCTAGATTTTTCACCTAAAACATTTAAATTTAGTTTTTCATGACCATTTTCCACCCTCTCTTCTTGACCCATAGAATTTAATGGTTCTGTATTGTGTTCAGGGGCGTAACTAGAGGGAGGGCAGGGTGGGCAGCTGCCCTAGAGCCCATGGTGAGAGGGGTACCGCAATGGTCAACCAAAAGAAACCATAAAAATTATGCAGGCCCGAGGGGTGATGAAAAACTAAGAAGGCAAATGTTCCTTAGGACTGGGGCCCGCAAGATGCAAGTTACGCCACTGATTGTGCTCCACTTTGCAAATGAGAAACAGTGGTTTGCTCTCTAGCTCTTTGGTTCTTCTGGTGTTTACGAATAATAGTATCTACTTACAGTACATTACCACACCGTGACTGAGCAAGCCAAGTTTCTGAACTCTGAATGGCTGTTATGAATGGGAAATGTGAGCAGTCATATGTAAAAAAAAAACAATATAATTTTTGATGATGATGACAAGATTTCAGAACAAGTTTTTTTTTTTTTTTTTGCAGCTTTCTTTTAATAAATGGTATTGTTTCACTGGGGAGAAAGTTTTGAGTTCTGAAATGTACAGTATGTTTTCATGGTTCAATGAACTAGTTATAAAGGATCAAGGAAAATGTGATTCCACATAATATGACTACTTAAACGAATCATAAACAATAAAGAATAAACAATGTCTTTCTTTACTTCTCATGCTCACAGTTGTTCCAGGAGCTGCAACTGTTATCATCATGGTGTGTGTAGGTTTCTTGGTTGTCATGGTAATTCTTGGTGTGTTCCGCATCCGTTCCATCCACCGTCGTGGTGAAGGAGCAATAGGCGGAGACAAGGAGGGCAGTAACCAATGGGATGATTCTGCCCTCACCATTATTGTGAACCCTATGGAGGTATGAATCCAAAACATATGACATTATTGGTAATGTGTCTAGTGACTTTATTATTTATAAGTCTCACTTTTTACCTTTTATTTTAGTCATATGAATCCCGCATGGGTATTGTGACAGATATGGAAGGAGAGTGTGATGATGAGGAAGAAGTAGTGGATTCACCTGATGATTCAAGTGATGACCAACGAATCATCTTCAAGAAAGAGGGAAGAGACTCCACTCCCAGACACTACTGAGCCAATCAACTATGCCCATATAATCTAAAAACACCCACTCATAGATCATACTGGAATTACCACTAACATGCTATACACAGACACAACGTCAAAGAAAATTAAAAGTCTGTAACACATCTGTGACTTTATTGGAACTCAGCCTGTGAATGCAATGCTTCTCTCTGGAATGTACGCTCTCACAAACACAGTGCACAATGCATATCCTCTGTTCAGATGTCTGACTTGCATTTTGCCATTTTCGAACCAGATCCCAATATATAAAAATGGCACAATTATATACTGCATCCATTCATCCTACAACCTTTCCAGTTGTATCCAAAACGTGAAAACTGTAAATAATCAACTCATATTGGCTAATTAGCTCAGACAATGTTTCAAAATTAGGTTAAAACTTATAGCCTTTTTTAACTAATGTAATTTCTAGTGCCCAATATATGGAGTCCAAAACTCAACAGCTTTAGAAGCTGTTTCTCCTCTGCACAATCTATCTCTTGATACATTCCTCTGACAAATTCACATGTACAGATTTAGAGGACTAGTCAGTAATGGTGTTTAGTAATAGTGATAGATTACAGGTAGGTGTGAAATTGCTTTAAGCATTACAATACCAGAATTATTACCTTCACACACACACGCGCACACAAATCTTTGTGCACCTCTGCTCACAACCTCACAAACCACAGAGTACAGTGCAATGCCCTCTGCTGTTTCAGAATGTTAACTCAATGTGGGCAGTTTTGATTGTACTTAAATGTATGTAAATACAAATGATTACTACTACTATTATAATTTTTTGATTGTTGGTTCCATTTATTTTCTTTCATTTTCAGTCTTTGCACATTCAGATAGGCCTGTTATTTTTTCTAATATCTCTATTGGTAAAAAACAGTAATAATAACAATAATAGTATTAGTAATAAGAGCGGTAATGATTGGCTTGATGAATGTCTATTTATTTGTGTGTTAAATTGTGTAATTTAAAAACTTGTTAATATCTGAACCACAGTGTAACAGAAAGGCACTTTGTTGTTATGCCTAGAACATTTTCACCTCCATCATGCCATCATCCCTTTCAACATGCACACCTGTCTGAACATTCCTTCTCTTTTCCTTTCCGTGTCCTCTCTATTCTTCCACACTTTAGATACTGCCACTGCTTTTTGGTTTATGAATGTACAACTGTGCCACCCTTCCTCTTGCCAGCTCGCACTCTTCTCTCTTTTCCCTTGACTAATTCTCTGTTTGTGTTCGTGTACAGTGGAAACCTGTCAGTGAATAAAGGCCTGTTGTTTTGCAGTGTGATATTAAGAATGGATAAAATTGCATAATAATAAGGTATATTATTACAGTGGTTACCATTGGGACAAAGAACTATTATACTATAGATAGAACTAAAGATACAATGCCATGGATAATATGAATTGATTAATATTGATAACTGTCTGAAGAAATATGCTGTTCAAAAAATTCATAATAAAAACATGATGACATCAGCATGTGGTCTATGTTTTTTATGTTAGTGTTGAATTTGTTCACAGGTGATAGGGAGTTTACAGAAATACACTTGAGCAATAGTTCATCTCACGTGAGTTTACATAATTTTTCAAATGTATTAGTCACTTCGTTAGGGGTTTAAAGTTGTTTAACCCTTAAATGCATGGGTGTTTCACCAAACATTATTACTTTCAGTACATCCCTCGGATCTTCAGTGACCCGGCACATACAATACTGTGCAAAAGTCTTAGGCACATAAGATGTTTCACACAAACATTTGTCTTAAGATGGTTATTTATATCTTCAGTGTTAGTGTGTCAATAGGAAATATAAATGTAATACTCCCAAACATTCCTTTTGCAAACAGAATAAAAGAACAGGGAGTCCTGCAACAGATGGCATGACCCTCACAGAGCCCCACACTGAACATCGGGTCAGTCTGGGATTACACGGAGAGACAGAAGTGATTGAGAGAGCCTAAATAAATAGAAGAAATGGGCGAATTCTCCAAGAAGCTTAGAACATCCTATCTGCCAACAGCAATGTCCAGGTGTAAGTAGGAGAATTGGTGCTGTTTTAAAGGCAAAAGTGTTCACACCAAATGTTGATTTAGCTCTTTTTCTGTTTACTGGACTTTGTATGATGTTAATTGATTAATTAAAACTTTTTATGTCATTTTTTTTTAAGAAATCCTCACTTTGAAAGTTTTTCACAAGTGCCTACAACTTTTGCACAGTACTGTATATTTCTCCCAAATGGATCTTCCAAAATGCCCAGATAATGTCAAATTTTCCAAACGTTTTCAAGACAAAGTAATAGACTAGAATATATTATGATATATTTGTATGTTTTAATTTTGGCCGCTCAGCCCTGTTTCGTGGCCGGCCCACTAGCAAAAGTCCCGGTTCTCCCTATGGCCAGTCTGCCCCTGGAGTCACACACATAACACATAAGCTACACATGAATTTTCTCAGGCACTTTTTGTTCATGTGTTACACTTGCTATAGTTTACTTACACATTGCTTCTTTCTTCGTCAGTTAGAAATTTCAAATGTAAATCAATTTAATCACTGAAACATCAGCGCCACTTTAAGTAATCACTTGCATATATTGTATGTGTACATGCACATGGTATACTGTCATTTCACCATTGTCAGTCTCACACAGAAAATCAACGTGATATAGTAGTAATTTGTATGACTATAGTACTCAGTTCTCGGGTCACTGAAGGGTCAATTAAAAACTTCTGAATGCTCCTTTAAATGTAAAGGTCAGTTGTAGTCACAGCCACAAAATATGACAAACAGACAACAACGAAAATTTTACAATTGACAAATTATATATTTGTTTATAATGCGATTGTTTAGCTGCACAAGTAACACATGGGCCTGCTACAGCAACGATGTGAAATGTTTTCGAATATAAATGACAAGTGTATGTAGTCTATTTGATGGCCTTTGATTCCTTTTGTGGCGTGCGAATTTATATTTTCTTTATGATTTTTTTCTTTGTGTTGCTTATGGCACAAAATACATTAAAGTACATTTCGTTTAAATATAATTACAAATTTGGATGTTGAAACAATAGCTTATCACCCTGTCACTCAAGCCAAATCATGCGCTGTCACTTTAGGAATTTGACGTAACCAAAACGCACATCTCTCTCCGGATACTACTATTGCGCGAGTCGCAGCACAATTCAAAGCGTTTGTCGTTGGTCTTTACGCAAGTCACGTTGGTGAATAGCCGGAGCGTAGTGTGCTGAATTCTTGTGGCTGGTTCGCTCCTGTTTCAGTGGGCCACACGGGGAAATGTAAATAAATACAGAACGGTCACCAGCGGAGCATTTACACGTCATGTACCGACAACCAGTAGGACGTTAACCTGGTATTCTGGAAAACCACTGGAGTCTGTCGTGTTTTGTCTCAGTATAAAACGGCATTATTGCCCGGATAAAAGGGGAAAGAGAGGAGAGGTGACCACTTCGCCTTTGCAGGTGAGCGAGAGGAGTTTATGTAGCTTGTAAGCTAACTGTATTTTCTTTCACCCTGCAGCAAAGTTGACTATCCGCGGTCTTCAGGAAAATAATTAGTTGCTACTGCACACACATCACTGTGAATAGCTAACCGGTTGTTGTTTGGTACGTGAGGATGTGTAACTGTCATTTGCATGTCAAGAAACTGATACTTGTGCTCTGTCACATGTCTGTGCTGCACTATTAAGAACTCAAACTGAAGTCAGATGCTTTCTGGTGTTTGCAATGATCAGAGTAGAAGTGCTCATTATGTCTGTCATGTTGTAGTCTCAAAGCTTAAATGCACAAGGGCATCAGACAGATTATTATTCAGTTAATATTTTCCTCATTGATTTTATTCATCAAGTGTGACACGTGAGTGAAGCAGGTTCATAACCCATAATAAGACAACAAAAACCCTTCAAAGCATTTCTGGGTTTATTGCACAAGGACAGTAATAAAGTGTATTGTTGTTTTCAGGAACTGTAACTAATCCTAGCATGGATAAGCTTATGAAGCATATGTTTATGCCAGTGGAAAGGTAGCTCAGGATTTATCTGAGTGGGATAAAGCTGATGATTCAGTGTCTTATAGTCCCTGTTCAGGTTGGAGAGGTTTTTGTTCATGGCAAGTAAGGTGGCACTTAAATAGATGTTCATACAAAACTTTCATAGAAGGAATGGTTTATATTTATGGCTAGTGCAACAATCAAGACAGATGCTGTCCTTTTTATTTAAATATTTGTACAGTCTTTCTCTTAAAGGATAAAGGACCAAAAACACTGACTCATCTTGCACTGCTCAGATTTTTGTCCAATCAAATGCTCTCTAGAACAAGATTTTTCCTCCCCCTAAAACAACCTTCAAAAGAGTAGCAAATAGCATTGTGGTGATGTAACTAAAGGCTGTTGGCCTTTTTTTTTAAGTGAGACAAGCTCTTTAATATGTTCCACTCCACACAAACTTTACGTTTTAATACAAAATATGTCAACACCGGAAAGAAAACTGTGCTCGTTAAGTACCTTTTTGTGGGTGTCTATGGTTATCCAGTCCAGACCAGACCTTTAACCACTTTACTATTGTTGCTTTTAAAACAGCATACCACCAAAATAATATATTGCATTTTCTTATAGATATCTCAAGTTTTCAAATCCAGCCTGACTGTGTATTGCCATGGCGATGCGGGAGTTAATTGAAGCAGAATGTGGGGGAGCCAATCCCCTCATGAAACTGACTGGTCACGTGACCCAAGAGGGAGGGGCTTGGAGACATCGATCAACACCCACTGTAAGCTACCAAACGTTTTATTCATTAGAAAATATATATGTATGTAATACTTTATAAAGTTGAAGTCCGAAGTTTATATACAACTTAGCCAAATACATTTAAACTCAGTTTTTCACAATTCCTGATATTTATTTGTAAAAAAACATTCACTGTTAGGTCATTAGGATCACTACTTTATTTTAAGAATGTGAAATGTCAGGGCCTGGGTAGCTCAGCAAGTAAAGACGTTGACTACCACCCCTGGAGTTCACGACTTCAAATCCAAAGGCGTGCTGAGTGACTCCAGCAAGGTCTCCTAAGCAACCAAATTTACCCGGTTGTTAGGGAGAGTAGAGGGGTAACCTCCTCGTGGTCGCAATATTATGTTGTTCATTCTCAGTGGGGTGCGTGGTGAGTTGTGCGTGGATGCCATGATGGATGGTGTGAAGCCTCCACACATGCTATGTCTCCACGGTAATACACTCAACAAGCCACATGATAAGATGCATGGGTTGACGGTCGCAGACGTGGAGGCGACTGAGATTCATCCTCCGCCACCCAGATTGATGCCACCATGAGGACTTAGAGTGCATTGGGAATTGGGCATTCCAAACTGGGGAGAAAATTAAAAAAAAGAATGTGAAATGTCAGAATATATAGTATAGAGAATGATTTATTTCAGCTTTTATTTCTTTCATCACATTCCCAGTGGGTCAGAAGTTTACATGCACTTTGTTAGTATTTGGTAGCATTGCATTTCAACTGTTTAACTTGGGTCAAACATTTTGTGTAGCCTTCCACAAGCTTCTCACAATAAGTTGCTGGAATTTTGGCCCATTGTGATGGCCACTCCAATACCTTGACTTTGTAGTCCTTAAGCTATTTTGCCACAACTTTGGAGGTATGCTTTTGTGGAAGACCCATTATCGAACAGGCTTTAAATTCCTTCAATATATCATTATTTTCCTTCCTCGCGATGCCCTATTTTGTGAAGTGCACCAGTCCCTCCTACAGCAAAGCACCTCCACAACACCGTTGGGATGGTGTTCTACAGCTTGCAATACTCACCATTTTTCCTCCAAACATTATAATGATGGTCATTATTGCCAAAGAGTTCAATTTTTGTTCCATCAGACCAGAGTACATTTCTCCAAAAAGTAACATCTTTGTCTCCATGTGCACTTGCAAACTGTAGTCTGGATTTTTGTGGCGGTTTATATAATAATAATTAACCATTATTTTTTTATTCTTCCTGTAAAAATGTATGCTGCAAGAAATATATTACAGAAGTAACTAATCAATTCTGGCAAGTGACCATGGTATAAGCTGGATAATCCATGGCTAGGTGTGCGTTAAATGATTTTAAATGCACTGTAAATACTTGGGTGGTTCTTCGCCTCCACATTGTGTTTAAAATAATTTAATGCACACCTAGCCATGGATTATCCCATACACTTAGGTTGAAGTCATTAAAACAAATTTTTAAACCACTCCACAGATTTAATATGAGCAAACTATTGTTTTGGCAGGTTGTTTAGGACAGCTACTTTGTGCATGACATGTGTAATTTTTCCAATTGTTTACAGACAGATTGTTTCACTTTTAATTGACTATATCACAATTCCAGTAGGTCAGAAGTTTACATACGCTAAGTTAACTGTGCCTTTAAGCAGCTTGGAAAATTCCAGAAAATTATGTCAAGCCTTTAGGCGATTAGCCAATGAGCTTCTTATAGGAGAATTGGAGGTGTACCTGTGGGTGTATTTTAAGACCTTCCCTCAAACTCTCTTTGCTCAACATCATGGGAAAATCAAAAGAAATCAGCCAAGACCTCTGAAAAGAAATTTTGGACATCCACAAGTTTGGTTCATGCTTGGGAGCAATTTCCAAATTCCTGAAGGTACCACGTTCATCTGTACAAACAATAGTATGCAAGTATAAACACCATGGGAACACAGCTCAGAAAGGAGATGCATTCTGTCTCCTTGAGTTGAACGTAGTTTGGTGCAAAAAGTGCAAATCATTCCCAGAACAACAGCAAAGGACCTTGTGAAGATGCTTGAGGAAACAGGTAGACAAGTATCTATATCCACAGTAAAATGAGTCCTATATCAACATATCTGAAAGGCTGCTCAGCAAGGAAGAAGCCACTGCTCCAAAACTGCCATAAAAAAAGCCAGACTACAGTTTGCAAGTGAACATGGAGAAAAATATCTTACTTTTTGGGGAAATGTCTTCTGGTCTGGTGAAACAAAAATTTAACTGTTTGGCCATAATGACCATTGTTATGTTTGGAGGAAAAAGGGTAAGGCTTGCAAGCCGAAGAACAGTATCCCAACCGTGAAGCATCATGTTGTGGGGGTTCTTTGCTGCAGGAGGAACTGGTGCACTTTACAAAATAGATGGCATCATGAGGAAGGAAAATTATGTGAATATATTGAAGCAACATCTCAAGACATCAGACAGGAAGTTAAAGCTCTTTCACAAGTGGGTCTTCCAAATGGACAGTGACCCCCAAGCATACCTCCAAAGATGTGGCAAATTGCTTCCATATAATAATAAAATGTATGTAAACTTCTGACCCACTGGGAATGTGATGAAAGAAATTACAACTGAAATAAATAAATTCTCTCTAATATTATTCTGACATCTCACATTCTTAAAATAAAGTAGTGATCCTAACTGACCTAAGACAAGAAATGCTGTCTACGATTAATTGTCAGGAGTTGTGAAAAACTAAGCTTAAATGTATATAAACTTATGGCTTCAACTGTGT
Source organism: Moxostoma hubbsi (assembly GCA_032164185.1). Taxonomy (NCBI): domain Eukaryota; kingdom Metazoa; phylum Chordata; class Actinopteri; order Cypriniformes; family Catostomidae; genus Moxostoma; species Moxostoma hubbsi. The sequence goes on from JAVLUX010000015.1 coordinate 19,914,324, forward strand.
GTGTGTGTGTGTGTGTGTGTGTGTGTGTGTGTGTGTGTGTGTGTGTGTGTGTGTGTGTATATGTGTGTGTGTATATATATATATGTATATATATATGTATAATATATATATATATATATATATATATATATATATATATATTTGCATTTGTGCATGTAACTACTTTCTTATGCAACGGATCAGAATCTGCTATTGCTGGTTCAAACCAAATGATGCGTCAAAGCCTCTCAAAAACGTCACATTCCCATAACACTGTTGAATTATTTTCACGTACCTTGGTTTACTGGAACCCAGATATCATGGAGCCAGAGCAATGATGATGCTCAGCTGTTTTGACACTTCTATTTATTTTTCTGTCTTTCTTTATACTCTCTATTTTTTTCCATAGATTCCTCCTACTCCAATTGAAATAGCCTCTGAAGAGGAGGTGGGTATTTTGGCCTTATCATGTATGAAAGTGTATTCATATGCCTTGTTTTATTTTCATCTGCTCAGTTTGTGTTATTGCGATGGAGGTCTTAGTGGCCGTTCTCACCGAATGGGTTTTTGCATCCGTCCTGATTTGATATGTTCTTCCATGTAATCATGGCCTAGATGGATGTCTTTGACCATATCACCATGTCTTTCTGTCTTTTTTAAAGCATTTTTTAAGACTCTGTTAGGTAAAAAAGAACTGTTGAAAATGCATCTCAAGACACCTGTGTTCTGTGTCTTGCTTTTTAAGTGCAAGAACACGTTCGGTCTGAGTATACCCGAAATGTCTGTGGTCCTGTTCTGTGTTCTTACTGTAATAATGGTCTGCTGTTTTTTTTTAAATCCAGCTGGTGAGTGAGTTTCTGCAGGGCCCACAACGACCTCCACACAGTTTTGATATGGGGCAACTGCTGGAGGAAATGCAGCAGATAGATCAACAGAGCTACAGACAGGCTCCACAGAGAGGTAGCATACATGAACACAGACAGACAGATTTCAGCACTCATTAGTGTGCCATAAATAACCATATAACTTTCCAACTCCCAGCTCCTGACGTGGCTGCCCTGGCATTGTCTGGCGATTGGGCAGCAGAGTTTGTGTCTGGTGCTGACTCCACCTCTTCTCCTGGGCAAGCTGGTTTAGATCCAGCTGATGCTGATTGGACCAGAGAATTTATCAGTGAAGTGGCAGGTTAATATACATTTTAAGTGTGTTATTTTAATTGAAGATGTGAGAGTTTGATGTCATTAGTTGGAGCTGACAGTTCTTCGCTCATCTTTGCCCAGCTATCTTTTCGTTTTCTCTCATAGCTTCACTCTTTCTTCTGTTGTCTTCTACCATACCTCCATATTCAATTCCCTTCCCCCTGTCTCATAGACCCTGGCCGCTGGGCAGAAGAGTACCTGGAGCAATCAGAAGAGAAGTTGTGGCTGGGAGATTTGGGGGGGGGAGAACAAGACAAAGAATGGTATTTTATTTTAATTAGAGATGGAGTAATATAAAAAGAATATAATATGTGTAAATTAGACTATGTGTATATATAGCCCTATTCGGACAGGATTCATTTTTAAACTATACTGATTAATCCAGAGTTACAATTATCAACACCGATGTCTGTGATTTCATGTACTGTTTTCTATATATATATATTTCTTGATTTAATTTTTAATGTATTAATTATACATTAAAAATTACATTATTGATTAAATTTTTAATGTATTATACATAATAAATTACTTATTTTAAAAAGCTTCTTAAAATATACTTTAAATTTGTTTATAGAAGTGCCTGCTTATAATAAACCCACTGAAATAAACAAGACTTACAGTATCTGTGAAAGATACAATTATGACATTATGTAACTGAGCTGAGAAATTAAGCTGAGCATCTTCCCTGATGCTGATATTACAGTGGCTAGTCTTGGCAGTGCCCGCGATTTGACACTCTTTGTTGATTTTTATTTTCTTATTTTTTCTACAGGTGGCAAAAAAATAAACAAAATCTATATTTTAAAAGGCGTGCAGCAGGCAAAGTTTGTCGTGCATAAGATGCGTCGTGCGATCTTAGTTCAGATAGATCAAAATACATCATGAGAAGCATTGTGAGAGCTCTGTTTCAGCAATTACAGATTAGATTTCTCTATTAGATTTAGAAATCAGGATTAGATTTCTCAGAGAACCCTTGAGTTAGCCAAAAAACAGTAGGTTATTTGCTCTGGCATTATTACAAAAAAAACAAACTTGTCAGATTCGGACAGGATTAAAATCACAAAGTGCATCTGTGAAACACAGATTTCCCAAACCACCTAGGGGAAGACTAGTCCCATCCGAATAGGGCTTATGGTTCTATCAGATGAGGAATAGATGTTAATAGTGCTGTTAACATTTTTCAGAGAGAGAAAAGGTTCTTACCTTATAGAGTGGTCTAACCTTGAAAAAAAGGTCTTTTATTGTGTTTTAGAAGTTAAAGTCAAAATTTTGTTGGTACACCATTTACAAATATTTGGAATGTCTTTTTGTTATTATTGTACTGAGCTCTGTTATCTTAAACAGTTTGATGTAGTATAAGTTATTATGTCAAAATTAGTTACTACTATCCACCAGCCATTATATCCTAATGAATCCATTATTATATTTTAACCTTATCAGGACACAAGAATATCAGTCAGGGGAAGAACTAAGGCAAACTGCAAATGAGCTCCTTGCCAAAGTGGATGACACTAAACTACAAAACACACAGGTGAGAACAGAGGCAGGTCTCTTTCTATGGTCTGTGTTGTTTAAGCGTTCTTTGACCTGCACTTTGGAGGACTTTAGTCAAAGTCACCACATAAATAGATGTATGCACATACAATACTGTGCAAAAGTTTTAGGTTCTTTTAGAAAAATTTAGTATAGTGAAGATGTCTTCAAAATGAATGCCATAAATAGTTTTTGATCAATTAATGTTAGACACAGTCCAGAAAACAAAGTAAACATGACAACCTTTGCCTTCAAAGCTGCACCGATTCTCTTAGGTACACCTGGACACAGTTTATCTTGGTTGTTGCAGATAGGATGTTCCAAGCTTCTTGGAGAACTTGCCACAGTTCTCAGTCTCAATTGATCCTGTCTCTTCATGTAATCCCAGACAGACTCAATGATGTTGAGATCTGGGCTCTGTGGGGGCCATAACATCTGTTGTAGGGATTCTTGTTTTTCTATTCCGTTTGCAAAGGGAATGTTGAAATGTTGTTTACAGACAAATGTTTTTGTGAAAAATGTATTGTGCCAAAGACTTTTGCACAGTACTGTATATTGCTCCTAAACCACACACATTGGGTGTGAAGGTACCACAAGTTTATGATAATTTGGGTCTGTTAGTTTATGAACAAAATGATAATTTTGCTGGACACTTGTGTATAGTTACACAATTCTCGTTAAAACAACTTGTGTATAGTTACACAAGTGTAACTATTTCAGAATAAATATGCTCTGCTTTCAGCAATTCCACATCGCACAAATGATCTGTCACAAGGATCACAAGGGGTCACTTTAGTTTGACTAAAACCGTATTAATGTGGTCTCAATGGATCTTTAATTTACATCTTGCAGCTTTTTGAATTTTCCAAATTGTGCTTCTAAATTGGATAGTAAAAAGACAGGTTAAAGTTATGCATTAACCTTTTATTTAGTAGGGATGGGCACGAGTACTCAGGTACTTGGACGTGGCAGCAATGATTGATCATGAAAACGATGATTGATGTAATCATGTAATCAGACGTAACACGCCTGCATCTCGACGAAATGGGCGTTGAAAATTTCCGCACGAGTTTCCAGGTTAGAAATTCTGACATGATAATGTGTCGTTCCATTGCATTTTCCCCAGTTGAAAGGTGGAAATTCTGACTCTCCGATTTGAATGGAACGCTTCATGAATCATCACAGCAACAACAGTACAGAGCATCGTGGCATCAGAAAAAACATATAAAAAAACACGATGGCTATTTTGTCTCCTGTTAAGCCAACAGTGATTTGAAAATAGACTGTTCAGACAGCTACTAAAAAAACTGGTTCACGCTTACTTAGATTACTATGGTAACCTGAAGGAAGAACAGGCAGACACGCGTTGTGCATATACTTTCATTGAGTTGGGCAGCGAATCTTCACATGACAACAAAATATGATGCAGTTTATTTTGATTATACAATCTTTTGTACATTTTGTAACAGATTGTTTTATAACAGCCTATAAATAGATGATACACACTTACACAACAAGACACAATGCTGCAGCCAAAGACATTTGTCAGGCATGTTATTATATATACAGTTATGTACGTCATTGCCCCGCGAACACTCAATGAGAACTTAGGACTTAGTCCTTAGGACTCAAGTAGAAAAAATGACCAAAATACCCATCCCTACTATTTAGGTTTATTTTTGACTTGTGGCAGATGATCATGTGATGTGACATCTTTTATGTTTTCATGGACATTTCTTCACCTATTTGGCTTAATCTCTGTTTTTCATTTAACTCTCCCCATGCTTTATGATGTAATTTGGGAACTGTTTTGTCTTTGGCTGTTTTTCCTTCCTATTTGTGGTTGATAACTGTCAAGAAGAAGCCAGTGGTGGACTCATGAATGTGTGCATGTGTGTTCAGTGCATTGCCAATGAACACACACCTCTCTATGTTCCCTGTTAGCAGTAGATGTGTAATAGCTGTTGTTGTTGTTGTTGTTATTGTGTAGTTCCTGCGGTTCATTAGGCAGATTGGCGAGGGCAGTGTGACTGTGGAGGACAAAACAGGAAAAGAGCTCACTGATAAAGCACAGGCCATGGAGGCACAGCACTGGGCCTCCAGCCTCAACCAGGTATGAGCCCCTCCCAGCTCCTCCAATAGAGGAAATACTGTGAAGGGTGCAACTAAATACTCCTGGCAGCCATCTTGGTGCTTCTCAAGCTGCTAGGCAAAATTAGCCCAAACTACATGGCATACTATTAATCCCTGTCAATGTGCACTCCTTTTGTATTAAATAATTACCCATAAGAAATCCAACTTTGGATATCTTAACTTGATTTAGAGGTTGGTTTCTGCACAAAGGCCAAGTCTAGACCTAAATTGTGTCCATTTAGTTTATGAATTTTCAAAGTGTAGTACTGTCCCAAATGGAACACTTAATGATTTTTACTACACTGAAGCATTTACCATTTAACTGTCGACAGAAGTGACATTTCAAACACATACAATGTGTTGCCGCTAGCTTTATAGCCTTAGTTCAACACTTAGTTCAACAACATGGGGTTATTGGAAAGCATTCAACTTGCAAAACTTGATGGATGAAGAAGTGCCTTATCCGGTGTGGCAGGGTGAGCAAGAGACCGACACAGTGGGTGTGGCTTCAAGCCTCGGAGAGGCATTAATGAAAATAATAATAAATGTAAAATGTCCAAAAGGAGTAATAAAGTGTCCAAGGGGGAAAGTGTTAATAATAAAGGGGGAGCATCCTCGCAGTGAAACGGGGCTCCGTGAAAGGGCGGGGTAGTGTCCATAGGATGGCCCAGGCACGGGCTGGGTCAATCGGCCTCTTGCGCTCCCCTCCAAAGTCCACGACACGAGGGCCGGCGAGATCACTGGCAGCCTGTCTTCCCAGGCCTGCAGCAAGTGTGAGGGGAAGGTCGGCCCGACATCAAACCCGTCGACGGCAACGTGAGCGGTTCACCCCCGATGACTCGTTAACATGTCCGGGGGTATGAGGAAGAGGTCCGACAGCACACCATCTCGTCTAGCTCCGAACCCTCCCAGCTCTAGTCCTGGGTGTGCGTGGATGCCAGTGTGTGCACACGTGGAGATTTGAAGCCGGCTCCCCGAGAAGAGGTGTGCTCTGCATTTTAAAGACAGTGGTGATGAAGCATTATTCCCATCAGGTGTGCTTCATTCACCGCTGACTAAACGAGGCTTATTAAATATGCACCTCTTCTCACTCTCCCGCGCAACTCCCGTCGTGAGCTTGGCTGAAGAGCGGCCCTAGGAGGCGGGGCGACAATGATGAGCCGGAGGGGCATATCATTCCTCCACACCGGGTACTTGTACACTACTTTTTGTTCCATTTTCAGAGTTACCATACTACTCGTTTTACTTGCACTTTAAAATGGCGTAGAATCATCCAGAAGTGTGCTGTTTGGGAAGCACAATATTTTTTTCCAAAAAAAAATCACAGTTGTCCAGGACTAGTATTGTTGGGAAACTGGCTCTAGAAAGGTGTTCCTTGTTTCTAAACAATAATCTCGTTTTATTCCATGGTTCAAATGAGCTAGTTTAATTGTGATATTTCCTTCTTCCTTTTGTCATGGACGATCGTCATGACATCTTGATCCCTACCTTTTAACTTACATCCATATCTAAATTTCCTTGCTATCCTTAAAAATCCTGCAATAAAATCTCAATGTCCATAAATATCCCTCCCTACCCTCTGTCTGAAATGGGCTGCTCAGTTCCTGGAATCAGGGGATGAGACTGTGCAAGTGGAAACCCAAGAGGGCAAAAAGAAGAATGACAAAATTAAAGCTAAACATGCAGAGCAATGGGCTACTATCGCCAGGCAGGTAGGACTCCTTACCATCTGACAACAGGGATGCAGTAGTCCTGCAATTTATGTTTTGTCCTTTTTGTAGTCTTGTCATTTTTGTTATCTTAATTAGCCCCTGCTGCCCAAAATACATTCTGTAAAAAAAGGAGTAGTTATTACATTATAAAGAATTAGTTCACCCAAATATTCTGTCATAATTTACTCACCCTCATGTGTTCCAAACCAGTATGACTTTCTCATGTGGAACACAAAAGGAGATGTTTTAATGAATATCTTGCTTTAAAGCTTAAAAAAATGTAATTGAAGTCCATGTGACTTGTGCATCATATTCCAAGTCTTCTGAAGACATACTGTAGGTTTTGGTAAGAAACAACCTGAAATGTAAGTAATATTTATGTGAAACACTTGTCGTCCATTGCGTGTACATGAGCGTTTTGAGGAAAGCTCATTCATAGCTAAGTTCTAAGCCCGAGAACTTGTCGCGTTTTGTGCATAAAAACAACTACATTGGGTAGGCCTGTTGCGATTATTAAACAACCGTCTGATCACGGTCATTTGATCGGAAATTTAACTTAGAGTTTGAGCGTCACTGAGCCGTACTGCGGACATCAACCAGCTCCTGCCAGAAGAGCACGTGAAGCCTTTGTTTTTGTTTTTCTTTGAAGTGTTTTTGCTCTGATGTGTGTGCTGTCAGCAGAGGCTTGTGTCAAACTCCCAAGAAAATATAAATGAACAAGTATGAACTTTGATAGTGAATGCAAACGCGCCGGTTTAACTTTAAACGATCATGTAATCGTGGCAAATGTTCTTGGTTCACACCAGAGATGTAGTCAAGACTAGACCCCTTGAGATCCAGACTAAGACTAGACCCCCTAAGACCCAGACCATGACTCGACCCTTCAAGATCTATCCCCAAGACCAAGAGCCAGACCAAGACCTGTCTGTCCAAGACCCAGGCAGTAAATTTTAAGGAACCAAGATGATGAAATTATTGCAGCAATAATTTATAATATGCAACAGTTTTAACACCTTTTTGTTTATTTTACTTAATTGGACAAGGAACATCAAGTCAACAATCAAACTTTACCACCTTTTTGTTTCAGGTTTTCCCCAAGAAAATGAATAAAAGAAAAGTGTAAATAAAAAAAGAAAAGTAAATAAACTTTATTAAATAATTGTGTTTCAGTTGCATTATTAACATAAAATAACAGATTATTTTTCAAAATCACAGACATGTCTGTTGAGTGCATGAATGCAATGGGCAATCAGAGGCGTTTACGTTTCCACTAGCATGGAAAACTCCACTCATCCCTGCTCAACATGCTAGACAGCTACCGCTTTGGGCCATGTTTGTAATATTTAAAGCCAGTGTGTTTTCTCCCATCGTTTTCAGAATACGAGTAATAATATGATCATATATATGCGCAATTACGGTTGTAAAGATGTCAGCTTAGTATTTGAATGTCCATAATGCACAAACATTGTTGATTTTTACACTTTTGCTTACTCAGCCAAAGTATTGCAACAATTAATGTGTACAATCATCATTTGTGTGTATTTTTTAAACCATGCCTAAACAATCTATTGGGAGTCCAGTAGAAATGATGCAAAATCTTAAACTGAATAAGGCGTACCCCTGCATCCCTGGTTTGGTGGTTTACTACCACCAAAAATTGTAGGTACTTACAATTAGTAGATACCTGATTTACATTTACTGTAAATACCTGATAAATTGAGACCTAGAAACCCTAAAATGCTTTTATGATACTTTTAAACTTTCAAAGATGTCATGAGGAATTACATTTTCCTTGAACTTTTGACATACAAGTGTTCATTGTACTGTAAAAACACTAAGTTTCAGAACTCAAAACTTTCTCCTCACTACAAAAAGAAAATTTGTTGAAACCAAGCTGTCAAAATGGCTCGTTCTCTGCTTCCTCCAAGAGGTAGAAAGGTAGAAAGTAGCATCTGACTAAACCCACAGCAACACATCATTGTCTACTTTACCTTTATAACTTCCGTAGACCCGCCCAGTTGCATTGAGCAGTCAGATGACAGGTATAGAGCAGGTCAGTCAAGAGCAGAGAGACAATCTTAACAGTGTCCATTTACTGTCGAATCTTAAAGAGAAGCAGCACCAAAAGTGAGTGTTTCTGACAAAGAATGAGGGTGGAAAATGTCTTACAAATATTGGACCGTTTGTGTGCAAAAACCTATACTAATATTGTAGGTGAACCTCAAGGAACATATTAAAATAATAAAAAGGCATGTAATGACCCCTTTAAAATGAGGCACTATCCACTGGTATTGTATTGATTTTTTTATTCTGCATAAGACAAAGTCAGACAGGTTTGAAACAACATGATAGTGACTAAATTATGACATCATTTTCATTCTTGGGTGAACTATTGCTTTAAAGCATTCAAAATATTGCTTTAATAGATGCTTTTAACCTAATTAGTGCAGCGAGACACATGGCATTTGGAGCTAATACCCTCTTCATACTTAAGAAACAGTAAGTTTCATTATGCCCAGCTCTTGATAGAGAATATCTGCAATAGTGAAGGTACCTTTCTAGATAAGAACATTGCTTGCTATTTTTAAATAGAGAGGGGAAAAAAGATGGATGAATGAGGATGAGATGTCTGCCTCCCTGTCCCTATCTTTCTTTTTCCCATTACATTCTTTCTTTATTCCCCCAATCTCATTGATCACAATCTCATGTTCTTTTTTCCTAAGAGTAGTGCTTAAGCATTTGCAGACTCCGTATTGTATTATAGAGGCTGTTAACAGTCTGGCATGTCGCTGTGCTCTGTAGGTTTCGGCAGAATCGGCAGAGTCCTGGGTAGATGAGTTCACTACTTCTGGGCCAGATTTCCAACAGGCCAAAGCGGCAGTGGAGGTGAGACAGACTTCACTCTTACACACATACACAAGGATTTCAGCATAATCCTTTTGCATACATGTACTAATTGGTGCTTGTGTGTGTGTGTGTGTGTGTGTGAGTTCAGAGTGATGTTGATTTCTGGGAGAAACTCCAGCAGGAGTGGGAGGAAATGGCAAAGAGAGATGCTGAAGCTCACCCCTGGCTCTCTGACTTCGACCAAATGCTCAGCAGCTCTTATGACAAGGTACCTCAATAATGCATATCTGTGCCCTTTTACAGCATTGATACCTCCACCTTTATTAATTTTCTGAATGCTGTATTACAGTTTATCTAATAGTTCCATTTCAATTCTGTCATCTGATTGGACAAGAGGGATTCCAAGAGCGCTGATATTTGGTTATTGAACATATTTGGATATTTAACTGCACTTAGGAGCTTCAACGTTGGTATCACTCCACTTGTCTGTATTTGCTGCGTCCCAGACAGGTGGTCAGTCTATGTTGATCCTACCTTAATTTTTTTGGAAATCGTTTTCATTAACAGTGCAAAAATAGACAAAATTTCTAACACATTTCAATTACTTGCAATCTGTTGTTTTGAATATCATCACATTGATGAATTACCTGTGTCCTTGTGCCTGTGGCAGAATCAGAGCCATGCTGATAATCAATACAACAGCATGACTGTGATGTTCGGTAAACGGCAGACGTTTGGTAAATTTTTAGCTGTTCACAAGCTGGTGTCCAAAAATTCGGCATCAGGCTTTGTGTGTAAAATTAATACTTTATACTTTCACGTTGTGAAACTTGAGACTTGGAGTGAACAGGCCTCTACTTTTCTTTTAGGGATATCAATTTGAAGACGAAAATCCCTACCTGTCCCATGAGGATCCGTTAGCTGAGGGTGTGAGGAGGATGGAGGCAGGGGACATTCCTGGAGCCGTACGTCTCTTTGAGAGTGCGGTTCAAAGAGAGCCAGACAACCAGCTGGTCAGAACCCCATACGTACAATCCCTACATACAGAAGCTGATGATTTTGTCACAAGCAATTCTTACTGTGTGTTATGCTTTCTTGTTGGCCTTGCGAAATGCTGACTGTGTGTTGCGCTACTGCAGGCTTGGCAATATCTGGGCACCTGCCAGGCGGAGAATGAGCAAGAGTTTGCTGCTATCAGTGCTCTCCGCAGGTGAGAATTATTACTGCAGTTTTACTATGCAAAGCAATTCTGTTCTTCAATACTGCTCTCTCCCTTTTTAATTCAAGTCTCAACTCTTGCCTTCAGATGTATTGAATTGAAAAAGGACAATCTAATAGCCCTGATGGCTCTAGCTGTGAGTTTCACCAATGAGTCACTGCACAGACAGGCCTGTGAGACGCTCCGTGATTGGTTGAGGCACAACCTTAAATACCGGCCTATCCTGGAGCAGCATGAGCGAGAGAAAGAGAGGGAGGGCGTGAGGGAGGAGAAGGAGAGGGAGAGATTTGGATCCCTTCTGCCAGAGTAAGAGGATTCTTGAATGCATTAAAGGAGTGTTCAGCAGCATCTGTGGCATAATGTTTATTATATCTGAACATTATTTTGACTCATCCCTCAGTTTTTTTTAAAGCAAATATTTGCTGATACAGAAAGGCACTAACAATGAAAATACATAGGGAAAGGCAATAAACATTATTGAAACATACACTGTTTCAAATGTAGCCACAAGACTTGTGTTGGCACTAGACTACTAATTGCTTATGGCTCTTGTCTTTGTAAAGGTATATCCCAAATATCGCAAAATTGTATTACCACATACTGCCAGTAAACCTGGTAACTTTTGCACAATACATTCAGGGATACACAAAAGGAGTAAGCAGTAAGCTACATGGGCCAACTTCACCCATGGGAATTATGCTGGAGAAGTTCATCCCACCTAGATCAGGGATCCCACATATACTTAAAAAGCCTTAAATTCTGTTTTTCAAAGTTTAAGATCATAAAAGGTCTTTAATATCTTAAATGATATAACAAAAGTCTTAATTATCATTTAAATAGGTATTCAGTTTGGGGGTGGAAAGACAGAAATCGTGATATGACCTAATGTGATTATCAAACTTCAAAAGAATTCGATTGATTTTTTTTTTTTTCCTGGTTATTGGTATTTTAGTTGCACCATAAACTGGAATTTAATTTGGACTTTATATTATAGGCTACCAATTTTTTAAACTATTGGCAGATTCTTTGCCTTTCATTCAACTTATTATCGTATCAGCATAATCCAGTATTGGTCAACCTCTAATTTGTATATTTTATATAATGGTACATAAACCAATTTTAATGTGAGATATATGTGGTAAACATGCCTTAAGTATTTTAAACTTGCATATATCCTACACTGTTTTACTGATAAGCAATGTTAAGGCCATGTTGAATGTGTGCCCCTGCCTGTTTTAAGTAATACATGATTTATTTTGAGATCGTTTTGTTTTGGTATGAGTATACAGTATCCATTTTATTTGTTCAGTTCTTGGAAAATGGTCTTAAAAATTCTTAAATTTGATTAAAAAAATTGTGCAGCAACCCTGTAGATAAGTGATCCCATCCCAAAAACTTTAGATTTAGACTTTTTATATTTGAACTTTACAGGTCAAATAATAAACGGGTTGTGTGCTTTAACAAAACTACAAGTGTCACTTTTCTGATTTAAATCCCTTGGAATGCATCCAACGTCCACTGTGTGTTACAGTAACAGGTGTGGAGTTCCATCTGCAGACAACATTGTGGGGAGCTGAGTCTACTGTCCTGTGCATTAATCAGTTGACAGTGCAGATTTGAATATGAAAATGAATATTACTCAGGAATAATTGTCAGAGCAGACCTTAAAGTTAGATGCTCTTCCAGTTCATTCTTTTCCCCTCTTTTTTTTTTTTTTTACCTCCAAGGGCACTGTTTAATGAAGTACAGTCATTGTTTTTGAGTGCAGCAGTCGCTGATCCCACTCAGGTGGACCCTGAGCTGCAGTGTGGTCTGGGAGTTCTCTTCAACCTGAGTGGAGAATATGACAAGGCTGTGGATTGTTTCACAGCAGCTCTGTCTGTCACACCACAGGTTTGTCCACTCTCATTTACACTTGTGAATTCAAATTGTTCATCAGTATTGTACTTAAAGTCAGCATGAAATCAAAATTGACCCTGTTTATTAATGCAAGTGTGCTGTATGACCCTATATCAGCACTGCTGTGATTTAGAACCAGAGTATCACAGCTGTGCTGATTTAGGTCCAGGCAGCATGATTGTGAGTATGATATTACTTTAATTCAACAGTTCAAAGAACAAGTAAATTAAAAATCACAACTACAAAAAAAAAAACACATTTGTGCAAGTAACTACTTTCTTATGCAACAGATCAGGATCTGCTGTTGCTAGTTCAAAAGATGCGCACAAGCCTCCAGAAACGGCTTGGGCTTTTTCTAACAAGTTACTGGAAATATGTTTGTGTGTGCGCGCTTGTGTGTGTGCGCGCGCATGTGTGTGTGTGTGTGTGTGTGTGTGCGCGCTTGTGTGTGTGTGTTTGAGAGTGAGTAAGCTTGTACGACTACCTGCCTCTGTTGCAAGTCCAGTCCCAAAGTGTAGTGTTAGTCATCTTGCTGAAGATAATGGGAAATCAGGTCAAATATCCCCCCGCCACGTTGAATATTTATATCTCCTCACAATGCAGAAACTTTAGTAAAAATGTAAGCGCCTTGAGTATGTTTTTGAATACTCCATCTGTTCTGTCTCTTAGCTGTGATAAGTCTTAATGCTGAAGCTGTTTGTTTAATGGTATTTTCCAGTTGTAGACAGTGTAGTTGTAGTCCATGCAATCATGGAGTGAGAGACAGACTGACTCAATGCATGTCAAACTTAACTGGCTCATAACACATAAAAAATGGTCTATTGTCGCCACCTGCTGGCTAAAATATTTAATATCACAGGACAAAATTAAAAGTTGCACATACTGTAACTCTTTTACACATCTGCACTGCTCTTGCACTTTAGTTTAGAATGGCACAAACACAAGCGGAGTGATACAAACAGTGAAGCGACTGAGTGCTGATGTTCTGAGCATCAGTCTCTCAATGACTATCGTCTAATTAGATGTTGTATAATTTATTATATGTGACTATTATACTATTATAGGTCTTATTGTGAACAATTCATCCATACATATTTGCTATTGTATAACATTTTTGACCTTGTAATCTTTAACCAAAATGTCATAACTGTCTCTTCCGGTAATATGACTGACTCTTCTTTGCTTATGTACGCAAGGCTGCACTGCAGCTAAGCCAGTTTGAGTCCGTTTTAATCTGAGCCTGTCATGTAAACAAACCTTGTGTCAAAGAAACTAATGCAGAGATGAAGAGGTGCATTTTGGGCTGTTTTCCTCCAAAAAACCTGTTCCTTACTCCAGACTTCCTTGGTTCTGGGCCCGCTGGCTTGAATTTATATTTTGAAGGTGGAGGAGAATTTGCAGTGGTGTTCGAGAGATTTCATTCCTCAATGCTTCCAGAGGTGATCACTATTGAATACAATGTGAATCGGATGTGTCTAGAGTTATTTGACATTTTTAATGGAGGGATCTTTTGGAGGTATCTTGGTATGTACAGCACTAGTAAGTGTTCTTTTTTGGTAACTGGCTCTGGTACAAGGAGCACAGTGGAAGGGAGTGTGTTTGTGTCTGTCAACCGTAAAGTGCAAACTTGTATTCAGGCCTGCCTCCATTCCAGTATGCAATGCCCACTATTAACAATCCAGTCAACAATGGATGGATAAAATCAAGTTCCCACCCTACATTTTTTCTTGGTTGATAAGCCGTTTCACTCAGAGACACATACCACAATACAATAAAGTAGGTTGCAACTTCCGTTTCATGCTGACTTTAAAGTGATAGTTCTCCTAAAAATTGTAATGAATTAATATAGTCATTAACACTCACGTTTTTCCAAACTAGTATGACTTTCGTTCTTCCATAGAACATAAAGGAGCTGTTATGCAGAATGACAGCCTCAGTAACTTCCATTTAATGGAAAAAAAAGAATCAATTAATGTGAATGGTGACTGAGGATGCCATTCTTTGTAACATTTCTGCTCACTGAAAGAAAAAAAGTCATGAAACAACATAAGGGTGAGTATATGATGACAGAGTTTTCATTTTTGTGTGAACAACCCCATTAACATTCCTGTTTCTTGTCTTAACCCCACGTGAAGGATTGTTTGTTGTGGAACAAGTTGGGAGCGACTCTTGCTAACGGGAACCGCTCAGAGGAGGCAGTAGCTGCTTACAGAAGAGCACTGGAGTTACAGCCTGGATTTGTACGCAGCCGATATAACCTGGGCATCAGTTGTGTCAACCTGGGTGCCCACAGGTTAGTAATAGAAGATGTGTACCAGGTCACAAAACAGTAACACAATATATAGTAAATGTCATACTCTACTCTGTCATAATGAGTAAATTTGATCCAGAAAAGAGTTTTATGCACTAACATGAAACTCTCAGTCAACATTAAAGGAATTGTTCACCCAAAAATGAAAATTCTCTCATCATTTACTCATGCCGTTATAGATGTGCATGACTTTTTTTCTTCTGCAGAACACAACAAAGATTAATTTTTAAATATCTCAGCTCTGTTAGTCCATACAATGCAAGTGAATGGTGAACTGTACTATGAATGTCCAAAAAGCACATAAAGGCAGCATAAAAGTAACCCATAAGAAGTAGATAAATGGTAAAGTGAAAGTGGAGATTTAGAGTTAAAAATAAATAAAAACAATAATAATAATAATTTCCCCACACCTGTCATATTAATTCTGAACACATGGATTTAACCACTGGAGTTGTATTGATTACTTTTATCCAGCCTTTATGTGCTTTTTGGATCTTCTGGCCATTTGGATCATTCACTTGCATTGCATGGACCAACAGAGCTGAAAAATTCTTCTAAAAATGTTTGTTTGTGTTCAGCAGAAGAAAGAAAGTCACACATATGGGATGGCAAGAGAATGAGTGAATAATGAGAGAATTTTTGCTTGAACTACCCTTTAAAAAGATTTTATCTTGGCAACAGTTTGTGGTAAAACCATAATAACTTTTAGTATTAATAGTATTAAGTATTTATTATTAAGTATTAATGTAAAAACAGAGACTTTCTTGCACAAAACCAGAGACAGTTAAGCAGACACGGACCACTGTATTAAAATGAATGGGAGAAATTGGAAATTTGGTAACACTTATGTGACTCAAATTTATATAAATATTTATAATATTTATATTATATATATTTTCTCCTTTGTCTTTGTCAGGGAGGCAGTAGAGCACTTCCTAGAGGCCCTTTCACTGCAGAAACAGGCCGCAGGGGATGGAGAGGGAGGTGCTGGTCGAGGACCAGGTGCAGCAGTAACGGTGATGTCAGACAACATCTGGTCCACCCTGCGCATGGCGTTGAGCATGATGGGAGAAAGCTCGCTATACGCAGCTGCCGACCGCCGAGATCTGGATACGCTGATGGCACATTTCTGCCAGAGAGAGGGAGAGACAGAATGAAGGATGGAGGGGTTGAAGGTGTGGAGGGAGATAGCGTGCGAGTGTGGAGAGAGGTGCTTTGGGGAGCAAACAAAATGACTGCATGTGTGAATTTCAACAGTGTTGAATTTTTAGATTCAACAATTTTTCAGGACGATTTTTAGAAGTGGCAAGGTGAGGAGATTAAAAATAACAAAAGGAGTGTGAAACGCCCATTCAGCCCCAGCACTGCATTATGGACAGACTGATGACCTAATGACTGTCCTTGAGAAAGTGTGTCATGATGAAAAGCCAATGGTACATTAATTAACACATCCAGACAGTGAATATAATTAAATTACATTACAATCTTACAACAGCTTTTGTCACAAGTTTACTCTCAAGTAGGATCTGTTGTCATTTTGTTAAGATCACAGTTCTTGGCATTGTTCTTATCAAAATTACAGTACAGTATCTCATATGGGAAAAATTAGGTCCTTGCACTGTGAGCTAAAAAATACTTTCCTCTGTGTGACACAGAGGAAAAATATTGAGATAAAATGTGTCCTGCATCAATACTATTTTTTTACGTAACAACGCAGGTGATTCGGAAGCCTTAAAGTTCACATTGTTCATTTGCGAGTGAGTGAAGCGTTGTGAGGCTGAAAGACAG
Organism: Moxostoma hubbsi; assembly: GCA_032164185.1. NCBI lineage: Eukaryota > Metazoa > Chordata > Actinopteri > Cypriniformes > Catostomidae > Moxostoma > Moxostoma hubbsi. The sequence goes on from JAVLUX010000015.1 coordinate 19,930,947, forward strand.
ACATTTGTCAGCACACTTATCTGGGAAATTTGCTCTTGCTGTAAATTCTACTTGCCATATTGTGTATTGTACAATAATGAAAACAGATATCTATGTAATCTTAAGCAATAAAGCTTTGGCATAAATGATTGTTTAGCTTGAGTAAAAAAGAACTATTTGTGTGTTTGTGTGCGTGCGTGCAAAATTAAATATACTCTCTCTTTAAATATCTTTGCTCCATAAGGTAGATATTAATATCCTAGTAAATTTGCTGGCATGTAGGGTGTATTAACAGCAAAAGTGTTTTGTGTGTGTGTTATATATTTATATATATATATATATATACTGTATATATAAGCAATATCACACGAGCAAGAGTGTGATATGGCCCTACATCAGCACTGCTGTGATTCGGCCGCAGTCAGAGTGCCGTAGGTAATTACAGCAGTGCTGATGTAGGGCCATATGTGTAAGGCTATATTGTGCATGGAACTACTTTCTGGTTCAAAACAAATGATGCATCCAAGCCTCCAATAGTAGTTAAAAATGTTCACTTCAGAAATAGTATCACAGCTTGTGCTGTTTCTAACAAGTCATTGGATAAACAAGGATAGACGGATGATGTGTGTGTTTGTCTGTGTGTGTGTGTATGAGAGAGCGAGAGATTTGATTTTTAAAACATATTTATTACAAATTATTTCCACTTATAAAAACATTATATAAAACCTAAAACAAAATTATATAAATTGAGTAAAATTAAGTTCATTATCTACAACAGAGCACAAAACCTCTCCATAGCACCATACATCCTCAAACATTGCAATACATGAAGTAGCTTTATAAAAACTAAAATCAATCAACAATCAATCAATCTGGATTTTACCATGGCACAAAAAATGGCCACAATATTCACAAATGGCAAACAACTTTTCACCAAGAATGAAAGTTTGCATTGAAAAATCATCATCAAAGGATTTAAACAAGTTCTGTAAAACCTCAAATAAAGGTTTAAGTCTATAACAATGCATAAAAACGTGAAAAACAGTCTCCCTTTGAGAGCAAAAAGGACATTCTTGGCTGACATCACGATTCAACACAGCCACCCTAATGCGATGTAAAATTCTCCACTGCAAGTCTCCAAATTTTTTAGTTAATAGTGGCTTGTAAAACATTCTCCAGTTTGGCTTAACAATTTCATCCATATCTAAAACAGATCATCAAGGTGTATCAATTCCTCCATTTAGTGCTTTTTTCTTAAAACATTTAAAACATTTTTTTTCTCCATTCACTTCTTCAAAGTTCATGTCCATAAATTTTTCTGAATCCAGAAAAATTCCACCATACTCCTCTAAATTAGGTAAAATCAACAACTTTGGTAAAAAATCTTTATCATTGGTAGTAATTTCACCATCACTATATTTCCTGAGTAAATCAGTATACTGTAACTGCTGTAACTTTTCAACCATTCGAGTGGATCTAACTCCCAATTGCATTGCAACCGCATCCACCTCAACAAAATCTGGTCCTGCCAAACTTGTAAGTTGACGAAGAGTTACCACATTAACATTTATAAAGGCTTTAGTCAATGAAAACGATGCACTTGTTATGTCCAGTCTTGCACCATAGATCAACATCTCTTCCAGAAACCAATACAAGGATGTGGGATTTCTTATCCTTTGGAGTTTAAAAAGACTCCATACTTTAAAAAGGTTCCGATAAAAAACTGGAAAATTTGCCACATTCAAAGTTCTTGGATCCAATATAAATAAGGATTTGTCCAGACTTAGACCTGCAACAGTTCTTAAAAAGGCACTTGCCACCAAATTTACACTAAATTGGACGGTAACTTTTACACTTGCTTGGATCTTTGTCCTTTTTTAAGAATCAGAATAATCTGGTCTTGTGTCATGGTTGGGGGAAGCTTTCCATTCTTTAATGACTCTGTATAAACTTTGTAGCTTAAGATCTAATTCAGCGACAAAACCATCTGGCCCCGGAGCCTTGCCTGTAGGTAAGACCTTAGTTACCTCATCATGCTCCTCCAAGGTTATCTCCGAATCAAGAGAATTTTTTTGCTCAGTCATCAGTTTAGGAAGTTCTAATGGTTCCGCAAAGTTTCTAATATCCTCATCAGTAGACGAAGACGTGGAACTATAGAGATCAAGATAGAACTCTTTAAAAGCATTATTAATATCAATGGCCGATGTAAAAATTTCACCGCCAGCAGATTTCACTGAGGGAATGGTCTTGTCCTGAATAACCATAACTCCACTTTCTGTGACAAAATAGTATCGGGTTAATACTCTGAGGCCATCAGATGTCATCCGTCACTTCAGCTCCGCCTCTGTACTTTTAATATTCCCTTCAAACTCCACAAGTTCTCATGCTTTAGATTTTTTGGTGAATGAGGCATACTGGATGATCCTACCCTCTAAGAACCACTTTAAGTGCATCCCAAGCCATGCCCACAGAAGATACTGAGGACCATTTGGTCTCCATATAAACACTGATTTCAGTCTTTAACATTTGTTGGAAATCAGGATTTTGCAAAAGGGACACATTAAAGCACCAGCTGTATGATTTATTTTTCGCTGTATGAGGCAACATCTCTAAATTCACATGGGTGTGATCTGAGACTAAGATGTTTCCAATTGAGCAATCAGTAACAGTTGAAATGAGAGAACAAATCTATTCTAGAATAAATCTTATGGACTGATTAAAAAAAATTATAGTCCCTACCAGATGGGTTCAAAAGTTGCAAAATATCTGCAAGACCAAGATTTTTACACATCCTGTGAAGCGTCAGTGTTGCTCTAGGGGGCTTACACACTTTTGCTTCACTATGATCAAAGACTGAGTCCATCAAAAGATTAAAGTCTTCTCCCAATATTTTATCATGAGGGGTGCCAACGGCTTGCAACAGCCTTTCAAGATCAATAAAAAAAGTCCTGATCGTCAACATTAGGCGTGTAAATATTAGCCAAAACAACATTTGCCCCTGAATTTCTGCTATAACAGTAATGATTCTCTCTCATTTCTCTTTAATATGTTTGAGAGATTTGAATTGTAGATGTTTACTTATTAATGTAATGACTCCTCTGCTCTTACTTAAGCCAGCACTAAAGAAACATGCCCACCCCATATCTTCCCAAATTTTTAAGCTTCCTGTGAGGAAAGATGTGTTTCTTGAAGAAACACTATATCACATTTCTTACTTAAGAAAATAAATAAACTTCCTTCTTTTTATGGGGTGCCCCATCCCATTCACATTCCACGTGGAGAGAGGTAATCCACTCATATTAACATTTGACATTTTGATATAATAGAAAAACCTCTGCTTTTCTCCTTGTTTATGCTTTCCCTGGGATATATTATCAGGAATTATGGAATATGTTTCCACTGTTATGCAGATGATATCCAACTTTATATTTCTTCAAAACCTGATGAGATTTCACAATTCTCCAAATTAGTGGAGTGTATAATTAAAATAAAAGATTGGATGGCCAGAAATGTCCTTCTACTCAATTCTGACAAAACAATAAACAGTAATAAACAGAACTAATTATTGGATCATAAACCTCAAAAAATAAGCAGCTAAAATATCATTTGACTCTCGATGGATATACTGTTACATAGTCTTCAACAGCGAAGAACTTTGGTGTTATATTTGATACCAATCTGTCCTTTGAAAATCAAATTACCAATGTTTGTAAAACAGCATTCTTTCACCTAAGAAATATTGCTAAATGATGACACATGCTCTCTGTTGCTGATACCGAAAAACTTATTCATGACCTCAAGACTAGATTATTGTAATGCATTATTGGGAGGATGTCCAGCAAGATCAATAAAGAAACTTCAGTTGGTTCAAAATGCAGCAGCCAGAGTGCTGATGAGAACCAAAAAATATGATCATATTAGCCCAATTTTATCATCATTGCATTGGCTACCTGTTAAATTTCATATTAATCAAAAAATTCTGTTAACTACATTCAAAGCTTTGAATAGTCTAGCTCCACAGTACTTAAGTGAACTTCTACCACACTATATTCCATCATGTTCATTGTGATTGCAAAATTCTGTCTGTTAATAGTTCCTAAAATATCAAAATCCTCAAAAGGAGGTAGATCCTTTTCATATTTGGCTCCTAAACTATGGAATAGTCTCCCAAACACTGTTCGAGATGCAAACACACTCACTCAGTTTAAGTCTATTTTAAGTCTACAGTTTAAGACTCATCTATTTAGCCAGGCATACACCTAATTTATCTCTCAACTCACAATTAGGCTGCTTTAGTTATGCCTGCTAGAACCAGAAACCAGAAACATTGATCATGATCTATAACTCTTCAATAAATTGAATGGCATCTATGCTAATATTGTTTTATTTGTTTCCCTGTCTCAACCTCGGGACTCCTATCCTGAGGTCACCAGAACCAGCTGGATCTTCTGTAAAGCTGCTTTGAAACAATGTGTGTTCTGAAAGGCGCTATACAAATAAAAATGACTTGACTTGACAAAGAACAACCAGATTCATCCACAACTGTCCCGAAGCAGTGTTATCCTCCAGGTAACTCCAGCCACTAGGCGGAACCAGCACAAAAAGAAACAAAACAGGTGTCCCGGTTCCTCGGATGGTCAAGAGTGTATTGAGCGAGTCTAATTCAATAAAATACACCATGACTTACTCAGTCCGTCAACTTTATAAAAGACATCCTTTGTGCATGTAGACATTTTGTGGCCATCCTAGGTATCCATTCTCAATCTGGCTGGGAACTTCAGTGTAAAAGCAATCTTCCATAATGCAAAAGTTTCTTGAAGGAGTGTTATTCCACAAAACAAACTCCAGACGCTAGCCGGAACCAACAGAAACAAAAATGGTGCCCCTTCCTCAGACAGCCAAGAGTAAGTACAGCGAATTAATCCACTCTGGAGCTACATGAGAAACACCAAATGGCTTACTCACCCATTGTTTCTATGAAGGACAGTACTTGCTTGGGACACGTAAATACTTTGCGGCCATCCTTAGTATATATTCTCAGTTTGGCCAGAAACATCAGTTTAAAAGCGATCTTCCGTTGATGTAAGAGTTTCTTACATTCCTTGAATCGATCACGTTTCTCTCTTGTCGAATTACCGAACGAAAGTCCGGTAACAAGAAAATATTGTGATTCTTCCCAGAAAGCTTCCCTTTGCTCCTCACCTCACGCAACATGAGATCTTTATTGGTTGATCTCAGAAATTTGGCCAGAATTGATCGGGGCCTGTCTCCCTCAGCAGATCTGCGAGCAAGGGCACTGTGAGATTGCTCGATTTCCAGCTTATGGTCTGTTATGTCGAGCAGACTCGGGAAGAGCCTGTCTAGGAATTTCACCATATCTCTGCCTTATTCATGCTCAGGAATTCCAACAATCCGTATGTCATTTCGTCTGCTCCTATTTTCAAGATCTCCCAGTTTTTCCAAAATGCTTTCCACATCTATCTTGGTCGCTAGTGGATTAGCAGATAATTCCCTTTCCCATGACTCCAGATATTCGTTTCTCAACATCTGCCACTCTTGTAACCAACACAGAGAATTTTGTTTACATCACCGTAATCGATCAACATATTACAGCGAGATCCTCCAAGTTAGCAACAATCTGCATCAGCATCACAGACATGTTGGACAGTTGGCGCTGGATTTCTTCCGCCACAGCATCCACACAAGTCCCTGGCCTGCCGGGCTGTCAGAGGTTTCAGCTTGAGCACGTAAGTGTTTTTTAATGTCTCCAGAGCCCGATGATTTTTACTTCTTTGCCATCTATGTTTCATATGCCAAATATAAGAATATAAAATATCAAGGTAACACCACTTCCCATAAGAGAATATGTATTTTATTTAATTAACTATTTCAGATTTCTCTGAGAATGCTGTGGAAAAGAAATACATTATTGCATAGAGATGGAATGTGAAGAAATTCAGTTTTAGATAGAAAGAAGATCAGATGGAAATTTTTATTTTTATACTAAAAAGAAAAAATATCAGGTCAAGTGCCTATAGTTAGAGAATCACCCATTTATCTGGAAAAGAAAAAGTATTTGTAAAAGTGAAATTAAACAGTTGTTCTATTCCATTGGGGAGGAAGTTTTTGTTTGTTTGTTTTTATGATGCATTCAGGACAATAAATCCTGATGGCAATATTGGTAGGTACAGTGGTAAGCACATAGCCACCTTTGGGAATGAAAATATTTCAAGGTTATTTTATTCAATTTAAAAAAAGAACTTGAATTGATTGAATAATTTATGGAGACAGATGCATTATTATAATAATTTTAAGACAGCAAGTTTGGATAACAACATTTTTAAATCACAAGTTGACAGTGTATTTCTCACTTTTCTGTGAGGTAAGAAATATATATAAAAAAAAAAAAAATCATTTTAACTTAAAATTATTTCTTACTATATTCCTGGAATTATATATTCCTGGTCTACCATAAACCTACAAGGTCACTTTCACTTTAGTAAAAAAAAAAAAAAAAGGACTTAAATATCGGTTTTTCACCCACATCTGTCATATACCTTCTGAAGACATTTAATAAACCATTGGAGTCTTATGGATTACTTTTATGCTGCCTTTATGTGCTTTTTGGACCTTCTGGGTTTTTGTCACCATTCACTTGCATTGTATGGACATACAGAGGTGAAATATTATTCTATAAATCTGCCTTGGTGTTCTGCACATGTGGATGGATATACTATATTGAGCTGTATGATTATAGTGTATAGTTAATAGGTCTACCGGTTGACAGAAGAGAGTAAAAACACGTTCATATACTGATCATATATAGATCACTGATCTATATATGATCAGTCAGGACTGGAAGCTGCGGTGTTTCGCCCCCATTATAACAGAAATCGACAAAGATTTAAACAGATTATTTAAATGAATGTGATAATTTTTTGTCTTGTCTAAATTTCGAATTTCTAATTAAGTTGTTTGTTTTTCTGCAACTTATACTTAAGGCTGGGAATCGCTTTTTTTCTACCTTTGGCTTTTGGTTTTTTATTTTATCATTTTTGTATTTGTTTTTTGTTGTTGTTGTTGTTGTTTTTGTTTTGTTTTTACTGTTCTTGTTGTTCTGTCATTTTTGACAATTTCATGTAAGACGTTTGGCATGAATATATAAATAAATAAAAAGGCTGGGAATCGATTCCTTCCGGGGAAACCGGTTGATATTTTCGGACTGTGTTTATTTCTACTGAACTACCTCACATTTTAGAAGCCTAACAGCACTAATACAATTTACAACATGATTATAAAATGACTGTATTTTAACGTTCATCAATCTGACTCCGTTTGTTCATCTGTGTGAAGTAATCCCACAAGCCCTTCAACACATCTGCTTTCCACACCTGGATAGTCTGCAGGTATTTTACTTTGGATTAAACTAATAATCAAGTAACATGCCAAATTTGTGACAGTAAACTGGCATAAAGTAATAACCCGATGTTAGATGGCAGAGAATCAGCTTCCCAGTTCACGTCAGTAAATCTGTATGTTAAAGTTTAAATGATCATTGTGCTTCACTTATAAAAGCGAGTATATAAAACTTATCTACTCTTTCTCGACATTTTGTTAACGTAAAAAAAATAAAAAGGTAGTGGACAGTTACTGTACATTAATATAAACCTCTTTCTTAACAAGAACTCATGAGTGGAAACATAAAATTCCAATGTAAGTTAAATGGTGCTTTTAAGATTATTTTCGGTAGTTCTTGGAACTGAAGCATTTACTCAACTTCCCTCAAATATTTCTCATGGGATTGAAGAATCGCTCTGTGGTATGTGCATACAGGCCATGAATTATTTTTTAGAATGGACCTATTAATGGCAAATGTCATGTATGCTATTATAAACAGATGACAATAAAGAGTTGTTTATTATGAGATTTAACTTTGGCTTCCGTTTTTTCGGAATCGAAAAAGAATCGATTTAATGGGTCTGGAATCGACTATTGGAATCGATTCTAATGATTCCAAAACCAGGACTTGGAATCGGAGTCGATTCCCAAATTTCTGGAATCGAACAGCCCTAAGTATGAGTAATTATGTAACAAGGCTTCGCGTTACCCCACGCTAAACCACGCCCCGGGTATGACGTATTTCCGACTGTTTCTATTGGTCAGTTTAAAAATTGCACAAAACAAAGTCCATTTAAAAACTCTCCCTCGGGTCACGCTGTGTTTGGAGAGAAGATATTTCTTTGTTAGTACGCAGTCAGAAATATTACAGAACATATATATTTGCTCTGATCTGGTGTGAAAGAGACAGAAGAAAAAAGAATTGATATTGTTTTGTATTTTTTGGACACGTTGAGTTTTAAGGTGAGTTTGATTTGGTTTACCGATGATTTAAACAGTTGATAAAATGCTACTTCGCGAGATCTACTGATTTTTAATTGGATTATAGTACTACATGTTTAATAAGTGTCTCGTACATTACTGTCATTTCAATATCTTAACCTTTTGAGTTAATAACTTATTCTTCTACCTTCCCCTGTAGACATTGCGAAGTACTTGTCATTAACGTTTAATTTTTAATTTTTGTATATTATTTCTTCTCAAACAAAGACTTAAAAATGGGTGCCAGTGAAAGCAAGATGACCATGGCATCAACACCAAAGCCAGATCCGAGCCAGCGACTGAAAGCACTGCGTGTATCAAAGCTCGCGGACCCTCGCTCACCGTCCTGTGGTGTCGACCGCACACCTATACAGGTAAAACTGCACTTTAACAAGACCGTAAATCGGAATAGTCTCTCTCCAAAATATGAACGAATCTTTCATTTAGTCTTTTTTTTGTGAGGTGAAATATAAATCGCCTCTCACATGAGCAGTGTTTTTTGAGGGTGCAGCCAGTACATTTTACCTCAAAGTTTTACTTTTAAAGAAATTAATAATTATTTTGAAACGTATGTATAAAATCGCAAGGACTCGCATGATATTTTGTATCCAATTATATCAGTAACCTTATAAAAGCTGTTTAAATCTACATATAGAGGGTCCCCTCATGGGGGCTGACATGATGGGATCACATGATCAGCTGAATACTACTCCATTAATCCCAGTAACCACCCTTTTATTGGACACCTTCACTCATCATAACTGAGATACCTGAAAACTCACGATGACATAAATTTGCTAAATTAGATTTGATCTTTAAAGCATCTTTTAATCTAATTTGAACTCATTAATCTCCTATTTTCCTGTAGGTGGATGTGGTTTACTCACGTCTTCCTGTAGTGGAGACAGTTGGGCCAGTATTTGTTGACCCCCGCTCACCCACGCCTGGTGTTGCCCGAACACCAATAAAGGGTAAGATAAGAGTACTCAATCATATTGAGTCATACTGAAGATGGGTTTGTATTTTTCATTCATAATACAATTATTGGGCTCACAAGCTGAATGAGGGCCTCTCACAATGTGTGCTTTTTTGCAGTTTAGTGAATTCGTACAAATCAGTCACACTTTAAGGGTAATATTTTGATGTACGGTTTCTACTGATACTTAGTGGCCTGGATGCATCATTCAAAAAGTTGGATATCAATGCCATTGCAGAAATTCACAAAGTAAACCAGGATTAATTTAATCCATGAATAAAAATGTTCCAATAACAGGGCAGTTACCGATATTAAGAGAGTAGTATTCAGCTGGTGGTCATGTGATGCTAACATGGCAGCCCCCATGAGGCGCCCCTGCCCCATGTAGAATAAAACCATCTTTTATAAGGTTACTGATATGACTGAACTCTACATCTCACCTGAGTGGTCATGATTTTATACTCCGGTTTCAAAATTACTATTAATTTATATAGAAGTAAAACTTTTTAATTGAGGAAATAAATTGCTGAGTGCACCTTTAAAGCTTATGCGGGTAACTTTTTGACAATTGGAATACTCATTTTGTCTCTTATCACAGCTCAATATGGAGAGACCCTTATAAATTAAGACATTTATTGGTTGATATCTGCAAAAAAGTGTTAACACTGAGGCATTATCAAAATGTTGCTCAGTTTGCTTTGCCAACTGAGCAACTTGGTCTCAACCAATAGACCTTATTCACTTCAGCACATTGGATAAGTCGATTATCATTGAAGTAAATGTGTTTGCATGCAATGCTAAATCGGGGGAAAGGGCAAAAACTGGGTATGCCAGGCATAACCCATTAAAGAAAAGATGTATAAGGTGTTCACGTGACAGTGTATGATTTTGCATGTAAACGCACTCATTGTTTTGAGGATGGTATAGCTGCAGACAGAGCTCCAAACTGTCAGCAAAGATATAGGAAGCCCCTTCCCCAACCCTTTCTTTAACTGACTGTGGATGTGTCACCCCTTTTGTAGTAGCCCTACCCTATTTTGGAGATCTCTGGCCTGCAGCTATAACCACTTGATTAAGTTTATAATTGCGTTTGGTGACACTAGTGGCTAGGGCTGCACAATTAATTACATAATTGAGAGTACAATTACATATGCCACAATTAACTACTTGTAAAAGGTGTCAATTTTAGCAACATATGTAGGTCTTTATGTTGCTTCAAATTTTGTTCTTTTTAACACGTTTTGCAGTGGTTGAGCATTGTTACCAATCACAAGTCCGTTGCTTGCTTTTATTTAATTTTTTTAATTTGGAATAACAGGTTGCTTTTCATGCTTGCTTGGTGGGGCAATGTGAAGTAAACTGTTTAGGCACTGTCTTCATTTACTGACAAAATGACAAAGTAATACTGTTGTTGACTTGATTTGGATGTGTAGCCTTAAAAAAAAATAATAAAAATGGCATGCAGTTGATTAATCAAAAAATAAGCCATAATGTAAATTGTATTCATAGAAATTTACAATGTCAAGGGAAATGAAAAGTATTGTTTTTTTTTTTTTTGCCATAATTGTGCAGCCTTAATAGTGGCACAGAAATTACAGACTTGAGCTTTTAGTATTTACCACCATGACATGATGTAAAGCATAAATGGCACGCATAATGTTCCATGACTTAGAGCAAATTAAAAAAAATGACATCTCAAGAGTCCATCCTTGTTTGCGTTACAGTGAGTGTCACTTCTCTTGCTCGGCGGCTGAGCACTTTCTTTCTCAACGACATTAAGAACGGCGACTCATCTGCAGCTCCCCTCCCCCCTATCTCTTTCACCAAACATCTCAGCCTCCCCAGTGTGGAGAAGCAACAAGACAGGGAGCATCTGCTTCCTCTAGTGAAGGAACAGGACTCTGTCATCCTCGATGGACATACAAATGCTTTGTCTACCACTGAGGTCCTCACTCCTTTAAAGGGCTATGGTTCCATATGCAGCAGTCAGTTTGTGCTTATTGATGACACTCGGGTGGAGCTGGAGGTGGATGCTGAGTCCTCACTTGAAGAGGCGGAGGAGGCTCTGCTTCTTGGTGGTTCTCCTTTGAAGAAGGAGCTCAGTTTGAGTCTTGTATGTCGAGAAGGCATCTACTCATCCTCTCTGGAGGAGCATCCTCTCACTCCCCTTCCTCCTGCTGAGCGGCAACCGAATGAGGATCACTCCTATTCCTTTGTATCTATTGACCCACAATCCATGGATTCATCCACACCTGCTGTTGAAGCTGCCATGACCTCTGAAGTGGATGATGTCTCATCCCAGACTTCTGACAAGCAGGTGTGTTTCAAGTAGTTTTGTTTTTTGCAGATTTTGATATACTTTCACTGTTCTATAACATAGTGAGCTGTCTATAAAAGTAAAATCATATATTGATCTATCATGAGACTTTTTCTATATATATATTTTTGTATCGTGTATTACATTACTTTAGAGACCACTATCAATTTATTTATTTGTGTAGTCAAGTGCAACGTTTCAATAATGAAGCATATCTATAGCACAAACTGAGATGTTTTCCTCAGTGCAGTCAGAGCATTTCTATGTAAATATGTGCAAGATGATGTCTGTTAATGTTGCACCATTACATTGGCTTCAACCTAATTATTTAATGACCTGCCCCGTGGCACCTGCTCCATGTTTGTTTTTATGCAAGTATGTGTTTGGTCTGAATGGCCATATAAAGGGCAGCTGCCTATGTTGGCAGTAGATATCAAGTTTTAGAACTAATATGTGTTGCTCTGTAGTTTTTTTTGTTTTTCCTGTTTCTTATCTTTAAGTCCCTCCCCCATCAGGTCACTGTTGCCATTCCAGAGCAGATCCTTGAGCAGTTAGAGGTGACCAAACCTCCAACACATCAAGCAGCTGTTGCCTCCAGCAAATCCAGCCCAGTGACCAACAACCAAGTTGACACTGTACAGCCCATCATCCGCTGTCCAAAGTTTGACACCTGTAGTCCCAGTCAGGCTGTTTTTAAGCCCCAGTGGTTGGGCGTGGCGTTTGGAACCTCTGGTGTCAGAGCAAGAGGGGTACAAGGGCGTGGAAAAACAACAGTGTCTTCACCACTCTCCAAAAAAACTGCCACCAACGAGAATAACAATATTGTTGTGCACTCCAAACAGAGGCAGAGAGGTGAGTGACTGCATGCACCAAGCATCATTAATGATTCTGCTGGTCTCTGGTTGTGAAGGTAGATAATTTGGCTAATATTTATGGAAATTGTAGATTGGGCTTTGTTTTTCAACAAAGAAAAAATTATATCTACTCAGAAATTTGATTTAAAAATATTTGCTTTTTATTGTTACAGAAAAAGTTCTGATTGGCGAGGGCAGATCCCCTCTGCAAGTGCTGAAGGAGGCCAATTCGCCCCGGGACCGTAACTCGCAGGTAATTGCACTTGATGGAACTTCAGGTTATAGCTGTCCTTCGGAGGGTATTCTTAGTTGAACTGAAGTGCTCTTTTCACTGATGACTTGCATTTCATCTACTATACTTTAAGCCCAAACGTATCATGTCTCCATTCAGATGAAGTTGAAAGTGTCCACCCCAGAAAAACAGAGGTTCAGCCAGATGGACAGACGGGCTCTGATTCTCTCACTGAACAAGGAGAATGAGTGAGACAACCTGGAGGCATGGACAGACAGGAGCATTTTACCCAACACTATGTAGATGATACATTTTCATGTAGACTTGAAAATTGATTAAATTGATTTTCAAATTTTCTTTGTGTGGTTTTTGTAAATAAACTGTGTTTTAATGTAAATAAAATGAAGATGATGTTTTAATTTTGTCACCGTTTGTTTTTTCTTTTTTTTTTTTTTTTTACCATAAAAAGGTTTTCGTATCCTGGGGAATGCTTCTATTAGAGACTACTAGCTTTTGCTTGGACTAGATTTCAAGTAATTATTCCTTGAAGTGGACCTGGGAAGCTCGTACCTCCGAGTTGGGCATTCGTTACAGTGACGTCACGCTTTGAAGTGGGAAACAAAATACGGAATAAGCCAACTTCATGACATCTAAGAAATTAATTAATTTTCTTAAACCGCAAAAGGTGAATCATTAGTTGACTGTCATGCATAACAAATTAATATTGTTAAAAATATGTGGGGCCTGGGTAGCTAAGCGAGTATTGACGCTGACTACCAACACTGGAGTCGCGAGTTCGATTCCAGGGTGTGCTGAGTGACTCCAGCCAGGTCTCCTAAGCAACCAAATTGGCCCGGTTGCTAGGAAGGGTGGAGTCACATGGGATGACCTCCTTGTGGTCGCTATTAGTGATTCTCACTCCCAATGGGGCGCGTGGTAAGTTGTGCTTGGAATGCGAAGAGTGGCATGAGCCTCCACATGCTGTTAGTCTCTGCGGTTTCATGCACAGCAAGCCACGTGATAAGATGCGATGGCTATCTCAGAAGTGGCGGCAACTGAGACTTGTTATCCGCCGACTGGATTGAGGTGATTAAACGCGCCACCGGGAGAACCTACCAAGTACTGGGAACTGGGCATTCCAAATTGGGAGAAAAGGGGATAAAAAAAATAAAGGATGAAGTTGAAATATATTTGCAAAATCATTAGTTTCTGTATGTGACTATATCCATTCAATGCAAGTCAGTGGGGTCAATTCGAGGCTCTGCAAAAAGGACATAAAGGTAATCCATATGACTCGAGTGATTTAATCCAATTCTGAAGAAATATGATTAGTTTTGTGTGTAAAACAGACCAAATGTCACTTATTTTTCACTATAAAATTTGCACATGCATCAAGCACAAGGAAGTGTAATTGAGCACCTAAGAAACTACAGATGACATGATTTATAGTGAAAGGAGTTATATTTTGGTGAAATTGTATTTTTTAGTTTTTTTTTTTTTTCTGGTGAACGTTTTTTTTTAATTTTATTATTTAATCTTTGCTTTGTGAATAGTTGGTGTGGCAGGGCGGGGCCGGGGCGTGATCCTACACACCCGGTCCCATATTAGGCTAATCAAGCCTCCCAGAGGGATAAAGGCCGATCGCAGAGGATGGTGCAGGAGAGAGTGAGATCGTTTACGGACATGTCCGTCATGTGTGTGTGTATTTTATTTTAGTTCTTTATTAAACTATTATTTGTCAAGCCAGTTCTCGCCTCCTCCTTGCCCGTCTAAATTCCTTGTTACAGTTGGTCAATAGTCAATGTTCAATTATAAAAATGCCTCATACACAAATGTGGTGAATGAAGCCATGTTTACAAATGTATTTTAAATATATTACATGCTGTACCCAGTTTCAATAAGTAAATATTTTTATGTTAATATTGCAATACATTACTAATCTGTTTAGGATGTCCTGAGCAATATTATTGCTTTGCCTAGACTATTTTGTATCAGATTCCAGGCATCAGATACTTGATATTCACTTTCGTAATTTTATCATACATCGGAATATCAAATTATTCAAATGTGTTGAAAGTTTTGAATTGTTAACATGTGCAGTGACCAGACAATTGCAATTGTTTATCCAATTCCCCTACAATGTATCTTTTAGTTGGTGCTCATTCAACAAATATCTATCCGTTATTCAAATTATTAAAATAGTTTGAATCAAATATTCAAGGCATTGTTTTGTAAGAATGAATAAAGCCAAGATTGTCATAGTCTTTTATTGACCTGAATATGCAGAAAAGAACAATAAGATGATACTATCAGTGCACTAAAAAAAAAATTCAACAAAAATAAACTTCAATCAGACAGTCTCACTAGAAAACTATTTGATCTATCTATAGGCAGTAAACCACATTGTATAAAAGTGAAAATGTCATTCTGTGTAGACTGAAGTCATTGTATACTCAAATCTTGCACAACTATTTTGGCAACCTCTTTCATATAGGTTTGATAGCATGGGATGCGCTATGTAGATGATATCAGAAAGCTTCATTCAACTAGTGTTGAAAGTCTTGTATGCACTAACACACTCATGTGATAATTACTCTATCCAAAAATGACCTCAGAAATCACCAAATAGGTAATTGCTTTGTAAATGCCCACTTTTGCAGTTAATCCCTGAAAGATTTGTTTGTATTATTGCATGATTTCTTTGACAAGATTATTCTACAAGTTCTCCCATCTCTGAATGAGTTTTTCCTATTCACAATCCTTCTTGTTGTGACTTGTGCACAACAAACATACTCCTGTCCCTCCCTACTAATACAAGTATTTCCCATAGTCCTGTTTCAATTACATTGATTACATTGTACTCTGTCTTTGACATATTCTCCTAATATTGCCTCTCTCTGAGACAGAGCCTTAGTTCCAGATCTTCAGAAAGCTATCCCATGAGCCTGTGCAGCAGGCCATGCCGTCAGTCGTCACGCCAATACAGCTCACTCTGTTGTCATGACCAGACAACACTCCTGAAAAAAAACAGACATTCATATTTAAAGTCATTTGAAGTGAAAATTAAATGCAATTTAAGCTGTTAGCATACAAAATTAATAGTTGTGAACATTTTTAGAATTCATGGTAACTGCATTAATATTTTAGATTTCTCACAACAACTGTCTTAATAATTGTCCTTAGTAACACATGCAAATTGTCTCATTCAGCTTATGTAAGTTTTTGTCTAGGTAACAACAAATGATTAATTAACACAATACATTAAAACATGAATTTTGCTGTAATGCATGTTCCTAGAAGCTTGCATATATGCAACATTTGTTTAGTAGGAAATCATTCAGACAACTCCGTTTAGGATTCATTTGGGGTAATATTCTTTTTCTAACAGGTTTATTTAAAATCATATTCCTTATTCTGTTGACAGCATTTGTGGCATAATGTAGAAAAAAGTAATTTAGACACTTTCCTCCTTTTCTTTTAAAAAAACAAAACAAAATCGAGGTTACAGTAAAGTGCTAATGGAATTCCAATGGAAGTGAATGGGGCCAATGTTTGGAGGGATTAAAGGCAAAAATGTTAAGCTCTTCTGTTAAGATTTGTGCATTATTTGAGCTGTACATTTGTTAAAATCGTCATTTTTACGGTAGTTTTAGGGTTTTATGGTTTACAGCGTTGTCAACATGGCAACAAAGTTATAAAATTGGATATAAATTTACACAGAAAAGGTTAGTAAGTGATTTTATCACTAAACTCATGTTAACATGCTTATTGTTTACATCGTTTGGCTATACTTTTGAAATGGTGAGTATATTAACGTTTAAGGATTGGCCCCATTCACTTCGATTTCAAGTGTCTCACTGTAACAGATTTTTTAAAATTTTATTCTGTGGAGACTCACAGCATGTGGAGGCTTATACTATTCTCCGAAATCCATACATATCTTACCACGTGCCCCATTGAGAGCGAGAACCACTTAATCACGACCACGTGGAGGTTACCCCATGTGACTCTACTATCCCTAGCAACCAGTCCAATTTGGTTGCTTAGGAGACCTGGCTGGAGTCACTCAGCACACCCTGGATTCGAACTCGCGACTCCAGGCATTGTAGTCAGCGTCAATACTACTCCACATTTGTACTTTTTTTAAAGAAAAGAATGGATATGTATTTTTTGTGGTAATCAGCATTATGCAACTAATGCTGTTGATTGAGCTTAACTTTTCATGAAAGTTATTCCTTTAGAGTTACACTAATACATTTTTGGTTGAGAACTCCATTTTCCATATTCTAACATCATCAATGTATGTGGTACTAGAGTGTTTACCAAAGTCACCGTTTACTGAGGAGGAAAACATCTTCCATTATGGATGAGAGGTGTAAGTAAATAGGGCAAAATCAATGTGTTTTCAACCAAAAGCATGTTAGTGCAGAAGGACCTTAATATCTGTGACTACAATGCTCCTTATGCCTGGATCTACATACAGTAATTGCTTTTTTTTTCCTTTTTTTGTTTCTTTTTTTTTACAGTCAACTAAAGTTTCATAGAAAAGATTTTCATTATTTATTTATTTATCTAATTTTTCTAATGAATTCATACACACCAAATAAATGACAAAGGACTCAGATGCTGTTATCAGTATCTGATGTTCACATCTATTTCCTGCTACCTACCGACTCTCTCTGCCTTAAGCGAGTCCCAAATATTGCAGTTAAAGTCATCATAGCCAGCGAGGATAAGTCGTCCAGAAAGGGAGGGAGCAATGGAAGTTACTCCGCACATGATGGCGGAGTCCTGGTATGTGATTAGCTCCTGATCTGCACGCAGGTCATACAGCTTGCAGGAAGCATCATCTGAACCTGTGATCACTGCATTGCCATTTGGGAAAAACTGAATAGGCCAGATACAAAGAGGGAGAGAAAGAAAGGTTGAGTACATGGATGATAATAAAATGGAGATAAATATTTAGTGTATTTTGCTTTGAGACTGTAGATTTTGTAATTTTTGGGAGAAATGTGAGTAGTGCTAGTACCAAGACGCAAGGGTGTTGTCGGTGGTTGTCAGGGCATTGCTATGTGATTGCTAAGGAGTTTTGAGTGTTTTTTAGCCTTTTGCTATGCGGTCACTAGGGTGTTCTGAGTGAGTGTTATATGGTTGCTTTCTGACCCACATCAAAAGAGCTCACTCCCAAATCTCTATGATGTTCTGGTCCATAAGAGATGGACTCTGTCCTTCCTTTGAAGTAAATCTATGGGCTTTTTTGCTAATTTTATCATCTATATAGCACAGCCCTCCTTAACAAGTCACACTGGAGGAAACATATCCATACCAAAAATGGTGTGGGATCAGTTACATACCAAAGATTAATACTTAAGTTTTGTACTAAACTTATGTGAAATAGAAAAGATAGTGTAAGGCAAATGAGGCTTGCCTTATGTTTTATTATGTTTTGAATAAATATTTCCCTTGTTATTTTGTGGTTGTAATCGCTAATTGATCTTTCTAACTCAAAATCATTCTTACCCCAATGGCATTGATGTCGCTCTCATGGCCTCCAAAGGTCTGTCTGCACTGGCCATCACGGATGTCCCACAGTTTGGCTGTGAAGTCACAAGCTCCTGAGATGAAAGTGTTAAAGTCTGGGGCCACACCAAGAGACATGCAGTCTCCTAGATGGCCAGCAAAGATGGTCTTCTGTGATCCTGTCTCAATGTCCCACAGAACACTGCAAAAAGATCAGAGGTCAAGTCAGTAGTGAAGCGTTAATGCTAATGCATGATTTACTTCCTCTTTTTAATTTATATATATTTGACTGTGTACCAGGTGCAATCTCCAGAACTGGTGATGATTTCACTGTCACTCAGGAAGCGGCAGCAAGACAGGTAACCTATATTGTAAAACAAAAGGAAAAACACACACTTCAGTCCCAGGTAGATACAGACTCACAATTCACTCCCTTTCTCAGACAGAGTAGAAGCCTATATTTGTGTTAATATGGAGCTCAGAAAGTTTTAAGTTCCAGATAAACCCTCTGCTATTTTTAACTATGAAGATTCATTAATTATTCATACCTGTGTGTGCTGCGAGCTCCCGCATGACCTTAACATTACCATCTTTTCCCTTCAGGTTATAGATGGAGCACATGTTATCAAGTCCTCCACACGCCACCATGTTTCCTGAAGGGGCGTACGCACATGTCATCACCCATGAGGACTTCAGTGGGATTGCATGCACCTAGACCACCATCAGGAACGGTTAATGGTTAATTAACTTTCCAGAGATTAAGACCTCTGGCATCTGGTAATAAATATGCTGTCAAATAAGCTTTCTCAATTATAGAAATACATTGATATAGATATTATAGATGTGCAAAACTACCAATTTTCATAATCGACTAGTTGGTCAGTTGTTTGAAAGTCAATGTTAAAGGGATAGTTCACCCAAAAATTTAAATTCTCTTATCATTTACTCATCCACTTGTCAACTCAGATGTCTATGACTTTCTTTCTTCAACAGAACACAAATAAAGGTTTGTCTAAGCTCTGTAGGTCCATACAATGCAAGTGAATGGTGATCAGACCTTTGTAGCTCCAAACATCACATAAAGGAAACATAAAAGTAATCCATAAGACACCAGTGTTTAAATCCATATCTCTAGAAACAATATGATAGGTGTGGGTGAGATACAGAACAATATTTAAGTAATTTTTAACTCTAAATCTCCACTTTCAGATGTGAAAGTGAAACTAAACAGGTACCGCATGTGACCTTCAGATGTAAAAGTGAAAGTGGAGATTTTAGAGTAAAAAAAGGACTTACATTTTTAACTGTTTCTCACCCACATCTATTATATTTTTCAGGAGATATAGATTTAACCACTTTTGGATTACTTTTATGTTTCCTATGTGATTTTTGAAGGGATTTACACATGAGAGATGACATGATGGTGAGTTAATAAGAGCATTATCATTTTTGGGTGAACTATACCTTATGTATAATATAGTATTATGTATAATTATGTATATAATAATTATATTATGTATAATTATAGTATATATATATATATATATATATATATATATATATATATATTATTTCACGTGACCTCGATCAGACACGTTTCAGTGGGATATACAGATGCTAAGCGCAGCACTCCAACATGGTAACTAACAATTAAATAAATAGGCTAAATAACTATAACATCTTATTACGGAAGCGTATTGCATTCACTTGAGAAAAAAAATCTACTCTGTTTTTCTGAATTAACGACTTAATTATCTCAGAATTACGAGATAATTTTTCATGAAAAAAAAAAAGTTTTTGCTCTGTTTTTCTGAATTAACGACTTAATTATCTCAGAATTACGAGATAATTTTTCATTAAACAAAATATTTTGTTCTGTTTTTCTGAATTAATGAGATCCCTCAAAATCCTGCCAGGAGCTCTATTTTTATATTACGATATGGTATTACTTATATCCGTGAAGCATACCATATCGGTTCAACTGAACCTGGAGAAACACAGCAATGTCAAGCAGATCAGAATGTTCTTTTCGTCTGAACAGGCGCAAAGTCTTGAGGTGTCTGCGCAAAGTTGACGCACTAATAAAAATACCATTTATATTACTTAAAGACAGCAGTATCTCCCAATGTCTCAGACCCAAATTAAAATAAAACCGGATTAAACTTGAAAGGCGGGACATGTTTACTTCCATGCAATTCAGCTAAAATAGAGCTCCATGGCAGGATTTTGAGGGATCTCGTTAATTCAGAAAAACAGAACAAAATATTTTTTTTAATGAAAAATTATCTCGTAATTCTGAGATAATTAAGTCGTTAATTCAGAAAAACAGAGCAAAAACTTTTTTTTTCATGAAAAATTATCTCGTAATTCTGAGATAATTAAGTCGTTAATTCAGAAAAACAGAGTAGATTTTTTTTCTCAAGTGAATGCAATACGCTTCCGTATCTTATTGTACAAAACTATCAAATTAAGAAAGTCTCCTGCAATAAAGAGCGACGCATAAGCACTTATGCGCATCCTGAACGCAGAAAGACAAACTTTATTGTAACCACAGTGCTTCAGAGCGATCCTCGCTGCGCATTAAAAAGCTCAGAACTGCAAGATAATGATGCGGGTACCATATCTAGCAGTTTAACTATTAATTTAAGCAGTGTGAGACAGAATCAGTCGAAGATTTTAATCTCTCCAAAGCACCTCACAAATATGGGAGTATTAGTCACAGCAGAGGATTTAATGCCTGCCTGACAGTGATCATCTTGTAATGATACATGATTGCTTGAACGGAATAAACTTCAAACATCACCACTAAAAATATTAATGTTAGAAGTCGACCCCACTAACAGATTAGTCAATTGTTGGATGACAACTTAGTCAACCACCGTGGCACATCCCAAATAGAGATGTATAGTGATTTATGAGGGATGTATAGAAAGTTGTGAAGTTTATTCATTTAGATACTGCACTATTGCGCTATTGTCTCAAGGGGCGGAGCTTGTTTTTTCAGTGAAAAAGCAGGAGTTTGGTGCAAGCTCAAGGAATTGGATAAAGGCTATATCAAAGAGAAACAATATTTCCTAAATAATATTAATAAATAATATCACTACCTATTCCAAAGCTATAGTTCCACTACAGAACCAGAGATTACTGGTTGTTTCTGGAAGAAGCCAAGATATCACAGTTTACACAGTCTTTCACTTACAAAATGTAGCAACAGAATTTGTGTTGCTTCAAAGTAAACAGAAACGGTTTCAACCCTACTTTCAAACTTCACATCATTTAAATATGCCTCCTCCCTCTTGCAGACAAATCTGACCACTGGCAGGTACTCATTTTCTTAATAGCCATAGCCAGAAATTATTTGCATTTAAATGTACATGAGAGCAAGTTAAAGTGCTCTACTGATTTTTGGTGAGCAACATCCACCAAAGCAACAATTATTTTAGAATTTTTTATCAATGTACGTCAATGATTTATGGCTTTTTAAAGAGGTGGGGGGTGTAATACCTTATTGGTGCTGTAGCTGTCCCATACAATTAACTTGCCATCTTGGGATGCACTGACACACAGTCTGAGAGAAAGGAAATGAGAGACAAAAAGACAGCAATAGGTCGAGATTACAAAATAAACATGTTCTGAAGCCACAGGGAAAAGAAACAAATGATATGAAAAGACTTCAGTAGCTGATTAAGTGCTTCTCTCAAGTGTAGCTACTGTACCACAAACTGAAGAGAAAAACGATCTGATCCCTTTCCAAGCCTTTCAGACTTTTTTTAATAAGCAAACTAAGATGTTGTTTATAAAGTATGTGTGCAAAAAGGATATTGTTTACTTTGAGTCTGTCCCCCAATGCACGGCATAGATTTTGGACAGGTGGCCTCTCAACGTTTTCCTGATCTTTAGCTGGACACGCCCCACAACAGCTGTCCCAGCCACATGATCCTGCAGTGTAAGGTCCTGGACAGCTTTACGAGCTGCCTATAGAGCAGAGACATCAGATGGCAACATAGCACATATTAGAGTTGATCCCAAAATATTTTCTATTGGCTCCACTGTGGGATTTAGTTGAGAATTAATCTGTAAATGGTTTCATTAATATTTATAAAGTTATTTTTAATACTTTTAACTAATATGTATTTAAAAGTATGTTAAATGTTTGCTACAAAACGTTAATATAAAAACAAATGCGTAGAATATACGGTTTGATATTCTTGTTATTCTTCAAGATCTTTGATAGTGACACTAACAGTGATCTCATCCTTCAGGCTCTCTGCCTCTTTTCTCAGTTGCTCCATTTCACCCATGGCAATGATTGTCAGGCACAGTCGATTTCGAATACAGAAAGGAAGTGAGATCAGTAGAGCGAAGAGAAAGCTGGGGAGAAGAAAGTATTATTAATTATTTCTGTCTTTTTCATTTATATTGTCACAGTAATCACAGCTGTTGTTTTGATTGTGACTGTGCAATTTATCTTACTGCCTATGGCCAGAGGTCATTGTTTATGCTTTTGTTGAAATATATCTTCGGTTGTCCCTTCAACAGGTATTTGCAATTCAAACTCTCCTCAACCTATTTTGCAAATCCTCACAAATAAGGATGCATGCAAAATTTCACTTGTGCAACCTTACAGGGCGGCTGTGGCTCAGGTGGTAGAGTGGGTCGGCCACTAATCACAGGGTTGGCGGTTCAATTCCCGGGCCAAATGACTCCACATGCCAAAGTGTCCTTGGGCAAGACACTTTACCCCAAGTTGCTCCCAATGTCAGGCTAGTGCCTTGCGTGGCATCTCTGCTGTCATTGGTGTGTGAATGTGTGTGTGAATGGGTGAATGAGACCTGAAAATTGTAAGCCTTTCAGACTTTAACCGCTAAGGTTAAAAAAGGTGCTATATATGTGCAGACAATTTAACATTTACACCTACAAACAAAAAGGCATGTGACCAAAAATATATGACCAAAAATGTCATATTCAAGCAGCCATATAAGTATCTGTTTTTTCTGTATTCATACAAACATTTCCTTTAAAACAGTCAGGTATTTATGAACTAAACTAATAGTTTAGTTCATAAATACATTATTTATATGGACATAAGTTTGAGTTGCATTAATTTATCACACAAGTATTAAAAGTTTGTGGTGGATCAAATATAATATAATATAATATATAAATCAACCTGCACCAGCATTTACAGGATAACAAAACAGATTATAATTTTAAGAAAGTAAACAGTAGACGGTGATCATTGTGTTTCAATTAATAATTCATCTGCATGTATTTGCTTTAACAAATATTCAAATGATGTCAGAGCTCTCAAATAATGGTCAAAACAATAAGTATATTTTCTGCCAAAGACACAAGCAGTGGGTGAGATCTGAATCAAAAATCATGGTCTCAGAGATTATTGATGATCTTTTGGCACTAATTAGACTAAAGAAGTCAACCCCAGTTTGTAGTATTGATATGAAATAGCTTTTCTGTTTTATACAACATATATTGCAAGTTTCTGAATATCATGTCTTACCTTACAAAGCCTGACCAGATTTATGTATATTATTTCCTTTTGCTTTAATTGTTTTTCGAATCTTTGTGTCTCTCTCGAGCTCGCATGACCAAATGACTTTTGCCTAAAATTTGTTTGAGAGGAGATAGCGTTGGAACAGAAGGGTATGGATGGGAGAGAGGTGGACCGGTGGGAGGGAGCTGTTTCGGAATGGACATCAGAGAATGGTAAAATGTCTCTGTTGTCAAACTCAAGGTGAACACGATACCAGACATTGCTGCTTTGTATTTGTCATCTCTTGTCATTAGTGTGAATTAAACAGAAAGGCAATGCTATCACCAACCAGACTGAAAGCACCAAATACCACAACCAGAAAGGGGGGAGAGAGATATAGGGATAGTGAGTTTAAATCCACACTGCTGAGATTTTAAAGGAGGCCTTTTGAATCAAATTTGTTCTCATCCGATTATTGACTGCTCTTTGCATCTGGATAAGAGCTAAAGCAGTGATGGTAAGGTGGGGGTAGATAGACAGACAGATATATGGAGAGATGGAGAATGGGTGTAAAAGTGTGGCCTAGCCATCATTTGAATCTCTGTGATCATGTTACATTCATTAGTCATTATTTCCAAAGCTTTATTTTTTTTAATGAATGTTTTAAAACATCTGGTTGATTCTTTGCATTTATAAGACTGATGTTAATAAGTCATTTGAAATGATTGAAAATCCTTTTTTTCCCTTATTCCTCACAATAAAGATGAATTATCCATAACACTTCTGTTACAATGATACAATGTTAAAAATTAATATCTAATATCACTAAGAATGTCTTACCTCTACAGAGATATTGAAGACATTTCTTCTGTGCTACACTATTGCCTATCATCACAACATATAACAATGAAAAGTCACAGATATCTTTTGTCACTCAAGCACAAAACATTCATTTTCTTTTAGACATTTAAAGGCTACTTAAGGGTTAAATCTGTTTGACTTTGGTGGAATAGTTTTGGCTTTGGCTTAAAGTATGAATTTTAATGAATTAATGAATTGTTATATTAATAACTTGGCCATGTTTGAAAGTAAAACCTAAAGCCATGTTCAACAAATCCAATAGATATCTGAATGATTAGAAAATGTGCAACACTTACTTGCTCCTCTTAGATGTTTCTCCACTCTATTTGTATATTCCCCACCCAGCTCTCCTTCTCTCCACTTGTCCTTTTCTCAGGACAATGTCTTTCATTCAGGTTTTCTGCTTAACGTACCTCCTGATCACTCTCTCTCACTCTGTAAACTCTGTGATACTTTTTTGATGTGCAGATGAGGATTGGAAGGGATGAAGTGAGATCAGGGCAGAAGGGATAAAGCCTGGCTGGGATGGAGAGAGTGAGAGGGAGGGAAATCTGTTAGGAGAGAACAGACAGCAAAAGACAAGAGACCTAAATAGTAGGGAGAATCAGGTCAAGAGGTTACATGCCAGAAAAGCAGGTGTAGAAAATGAAGGGTCAGGTAAGGGAGAAGAAAGGGTAGATTTCACTAGTTTTTGCTTTCAGAGGATAATAGAAATGATACACATCCATTCATCCATCCATCACTTTTTCCCCAATCTGGATGTCAGTAATTTATTTCCAATAAACTAAATGAAACATTGACTAAATATAAAAAGTTGTCTTAAAGGAATGTTCCGTTAATATGATTTAAATGTCAATACGATTTAAGCTCAATTGACAGCATTTGTTATAAGCATAATGTTAATTACCACAGAAATGTATTTAGACTCGTTCCTCCTTTTCTTTAAAAAAAGCAAATATTGAGGTTACAGTGAGGCGCTTACAATGGAAGTGAATGTGGCCAATTTTTTTTTGTTATAATACTCCAAATTTAGCCACAAGACATTAACAGTATGAGTGTAAACATGATTTTTATGTGATAAAATCACTTATTAAACTTTGTGTAATGTTATAGCCAATTTTACAACTTCGTTACCTTATGATGTAATACCAACAAACCATAAATAACAAAATATTTAATATACTTTTAAAAAATTATAAGCTTCAAATTTCTGTTTAAACTCTCCAAAAATTGTCTCAATTGGCCTTCATTGTAAGTGCCTCACTGTAACCTCGATTTTTGCTTTTTTAAATAAAAGGAGGGACAAGACGAAATTCAATTTGATGGTAATCAACATTATGCAACAAATGCTGTTGATTGAGCTTAACGTGTATAAAACCCGGAACATCCCTTTATTATGTTTTTTGTGATTATTATTAAGGGAATATTTGTCTCCTTTGAGTCATAAAATGTAAAATCTATATCTTATGTTCTCCTATTGGGGGGACCAAGCACTAATGGATCAGACACTAACAATGGACTAAAAAACATTATATTGATAAAGGAAAGGAAAAGTATCCAGGTCAGAGGTTTAATATGTCCATTAGCTATAGTTCCCTAATCTTTGAATACAGAGGTCCCAGAAAACCCACCGAATGGGCACTACAGTGGCTTGTTAGTCATGAATGAGCAGGCAGGATACCCACAACATTCACAGACGTCATTCTGATGGAGAGATGGAAAAGAAAGAGAGAAGAAGATGAAAAGAGTTGGAGATTACTGTGAGTTGGTTTTGTGCAAACCTTGGAAACTGTTTCTAAATGAGTTATATTAATACTTTGAGGTCACTGGAGTTCAGATCTCCAAAGACAACTTTGTTTCAGATGATTCAACTAATAATATAATAGAATATATATTTCCATTTTTAACCATGTTTGAATTAAACCTGACTGTAAATAATGTATCATGTTGTAACAACAATTCACAGTGGCACCACAAAGAAATAGGGATCTTTGTGTTCATTGGTTCAAAAGCTAGCAATGAACATCACTCTAGGAAAAGAGACGAGTGAGAGAATTTTAAACATAAAAATAGCTTAAAAGTCTGTCAACATTTAAGGCTTTGCTTAAATTAATTTCGATGTCCTGATTTAGATCTGACAAACTATCATAATCATAAATAAAACTCATCCTCCCCCATCTCCCTAAACTAGACAAAACATCACAGCATGCTGGATAAAATCATCACCCGATTTAAGTAGGTGGCGGGGGACAACACGACCCATGGGTGAAAAGGATTATATTCTATTAGGACAAAAGGGAGTGGTTTAGTTTTGCATGGATAAACACAGAGGAAAATGTGCGTGCCGTGCTGCATTAGGTTCAATATCATGTAAATATCCCTTTATTGTCATGTTAGTCTATGTATGTTTGCACTGTATATAGGATGTACTGTTTATGTGTGTGTGTGTGTGTCAGGTTTTGCCTACAAGGATAACAAAACCTGAAATTACCTATACATGGGGACAAGCCAACAGTAAAATTTCTTAATAAAAATTCTTATCCCTTTATAATGCTTCTGATCTTTAGTGACCCGGGACCAAAACTGTAATATATATATATATATATATATAGTTTATTTTCTGTGTGACAATGGTAAATTATTAGTATCCCATGTGCGTGTACACATACATATTACACATTCTATTGCTTACTCAAGGTGGTGCTGATGTTTCAGTGATTGACTTGAACTACATTTGACAAAGAAGAAATGTGGAAGTGAATTATAGCAAGTGTAACACATGGACTGAAACTTACTGAATACTAAAATTATGCAAGTTATGCATCTAGAAGAAGTTATGCATCTATATGAAGTAGCTAATGAATACTGTTCTATATTTTTTTCCATCATCTCTTTGATATATGAAAAACAAAATATCAAAATATATCAGAATATATTCCATTGTATTATTTTCTAATTGTCTTTAAATTATTTTGTAAATTTGATATTATCTGTGCATTTTGTAGATACATTTGTGATAGATACATGCCGAGTTTATAAAATTTATAAATGCAGAAAGATTTTTGTTAAGGTTGGGTTTAGGTCTATAATATAAACTAAAAAAGTACAATTAATGCCAAAGCATTATACAGTTGCTTTGTCTTTTGAACTGCACTGTTAAAAATATTTCCATTGAGTTTTAGGTTCATCCCAGTAATTTTTATTAAATACTTAAACATTTACGTTGAATTCATAACATGTAAACTACTTAAAGATTACTCTATTCAGTTTGATGGAAATGTTAAAATCTTAATAATAGGCAGAATTTTTGAAGTGTGTCATGAGCTCAGTAATAAAGCAATAGAAGTCAATGTTCCCCACCGTGACAGAAAATGTTTTACGTTCAAAAATATTACAATTAGATTCTTCATTACATATTACCCATTACAAGCAGAACATGACATTGTACCATTTCACTCTGAACTTTCTGGTTCCAGAAAAAACATTAGAATTCCATGTACATTTTAATCAAATAACCTTTCTTTGCCGGTTAAATTAGAATTAAAGAGTAATACTTAGTAAATATCTACAGTTTCCTAGAGACAACATCCTGGAGGAAACAGTCAATAAAATGTATGAGAATGGAACATGGACTGTTCCATTATCACTATTAATATCCCTGCTCTTCAGATTTAATCAAAATCCTGAACAGTAACACGTTGTGTAATGTTGTATCACAAGGGAGCAAGAGATTATTCACAAATGTGTCTGTGATAGACAAACCTCAATGAAAACGGGTCAAAAGGGTCTTAGTCATTTACCTAAGTGCCGAGGTATGTCCATGCATCTGCTTTGCTTTTAACTTCTTAACTATTTTCCTGGCCTGCAGAGTGTCAGATGCATAGGATGAGATTAACACTTCACAAACCATTAGCCATTCTATACCTACTTTTTACAGCAGAATGTAGCTCATCAGAGGGGGTGAATGGTAGGCAGGAATAAGGCAAGAGTCTGATTCTTGGTGCATTAGAGGAAGTATTGGGTTTAATGGAAGGGGCATCATGTTGAAGTGGGGAGCTGGGTATGAACGATTACATGATTTCTTGCCTGGATTATTATTCCATACTCTAAATGGGAGATTTGTAAACTTCATAAACAAATGCACTCATTTATGAGGGATTATCTGTAATCTCGCTCTCCATCTCTTTAACCCCATCTGCATAACTCTCTCTCTCTCTCTCTCCCCCTCCTTCTTTCTGTCTCTCACTCATTCCATCAGTGCAAATGTGCCACAGTTCATCCACACCTCCCCTCTTATCCTCCCTCCCTCTCTTCACTCACAGTAGTGTTGCTTAATCTCACTGACAGCTCTCTGTTAGCCATTACTCTTCCTCTCACTTTTTCTCTGTTAAAAAGGCAAAACAATAAAAATAATCAATAATTCTAAATAATAATAATTATCAGTTAAGTTTGCATTTAGTTTTAAAATGTTCATGTTAGTGTATTTATTACTCTATTTATTACTGAATAATACTAATAAAGTTTTTAAAGTAATCATATTAAATTATTACTGAGTAATAGCCTACCAATGAACTGCATGTACTTACATATTGTTATTACTATAGTAAGTAATACTAGTAACATGTAATGTGTAACACCACAATCTAAAATGTAACCTACATTTTCTAAAAATGATTTATAATACATTAATTATAAAATATAAAACATGTTCAATCATAATAAGATATAAATACAAATGATAAACAATCATTCATCTAATTATAATAACAATAAAATAAATATGATTATTGTACATTATTATTTTTTATTATTAAAAGAATTATTAAAATAAAATAATAAGTCTGAATTAAGTATCCCATTGACTGTTTCTTGATTCTTTAATAAAAAACACATATTTCAACACATCCAGCATGAAAACACACAGTGCCGTACTGAAACAAACACCCACAGTACAGATTTTCACACTTCTAGAGACATAACCACGTGGGGCTGTCAGAGATATAAAAAAAAAAAAAAAAAAAAAAAAAAAAGAAAAAAAAAGAAACTAGTGTTCATGAAAAGATGGCAGGGCACATTGATAGCGTGATTCAATGTCCATGGGCACCAGAAAGATGCGCTGTCCGTCATCTGATTGGCTCATTCACCTGTCACTTTTACAATTCATCCCGTCTGCCCGTTACTCTTTCCCTCTCTTTGCTTCTCTCTCTGATTTGGCTTCTCCCACTACGGGCAGATGTTGAGGGGCTTTCTCCATCACCCTTCTCCTCTTTTACTACAATCTGTCCTTCCGCTGCCCACAGGGCTTCAGCTTCTTCACGTTCCTGAGACAAAAGTTAACATAGGAGTTACTGCACACATTTAGCACCATTCCCCTTTTATTTATTTGTTAGCTGAACACATTTCACTTTTTGTCTATATTGCCTGTTAACAGATCTGTTCAGCTTGTAATCCTAAAACATGGATGGAAATTAGAATTGTTGAGCCATGGGTTTCCTCAGGAATTGGTTTTGTAAAACATCACTTTTTGATTTATAAGTAAAATAAGTTCTGATCTTGAAGAGACTTTCACGTTTTGTTAAACAACATAAATTACAGCCATGCCTCAAATGTGAAGTTTCTGACAAGTTACTACATAAAGACTACAACTATCAGTGTTAAGGAGCAGGTAAATAAAAGTAGTGATGCTACTAACTCAACCAAATGTTTCAGTAGCGATTCATTAGTTCAACTTTTACAATAGTGCAGCTTATCCAGCAACTAGCAACATTTTCCTGCGAGAAGCACTGTAGCGTCACAAAACACTATATTTTTCATGTTGTATTGCGAATGCAATGGAGCTGAGAGAGTAAACACACACACACACACACACACACTCACATAAACTGTCCTGTATCTCATGTGGAGCTGGGAAAACCAAATCATTTAAGTGACTCAATCTTTCAGACAGTTCATGTAAATGAACCAGTTAAAATAAACGTTTCCCTTATATTTAGCGTTGGGAAGTCCAATTCATTTTAGTGAGTCAGATATTTTGGATGGTTCATGTGAGTGAACTAGTTCACAAAAGTGATTCACTGATTCTCTTGAGCCATGTGCAGCTTTAAAAGGACCTTACCTTCTTTTCCTTTTTGAAGCGAAATATTTTGTCTCTTGCTGTTGTTTATCCCAATTTTAAATATACAAAACATTTTGTGTTTACTAGTTTAGTAGTGTATATGAAGTATAAAGTTATGTTCAAGTTGATGTTGTCATCCTATTGAAACATGGTTTAACTATAGTAATATTGTATTAAATATGACTATATTAACCATAGTTTTCTGGCAGAAATCATTTATTTGAAACAGTTAACCATTGTTGTACTACAGTAAGACTGAAGTATCCATATAGTAACCTTGGTTTTACTATAGTAATATTTTAGCTACCATGACTGTAATAACAATGGTTAATTTTGTGATAATTATGGATTTACCACAAATATTATATTTAAACGGTTGTTACTGTAGTAAAACCATGTCAAATTTCCTGGGTTTGCCACTCTTATTAAATATATAACTATTAGGTGATGTTATTAAATAATAATTGTTACATATCTAAAAAAAATCTTCTTAGCTTCAGAGTAGCTAGCTATATTGTGTTAGTAGCTTGTGGTGTAGATAATTATTTTTATTTATTTTTTACAAGAGTATAACACTGTACAAGACTGTAGTTTAACTATAATATGTAATAAGTAGCTTACAGCTTTAGAGGCTACAGTTTTAGCTAGTAGCTGTATGACAATTAGAACCAATGCTGTCTGAGGAACACAGCCCATTACAGTTTCTCACCATATCTCTGTGGTGCTTTTCAGTGGTGAACCAGAGTGCCAGTGCACATCGTCGACCAGCCGCAACTGCAGTAACACCATGAGGATTGACAGGTCCTGATGTAAAGCCTACAAGTCGTCCACAGCTTGGCTTAACCTTTGCCTGAAAGAGAGAGGCCAGTGTCAGTGAAACATTACTTATAAATAGAGTTAAGACAGCTATATTAATTTGGTGAGAGCTCATGAAAATCTGGTGAATATGAATTTGAATGAAATAAAATTGTCAAAATTGGGAAACAGCGCCTACGGTGACAGTTTTGGCATCTCGATCAGTGAAGAAGAATTCACCTCCTTCAAAATCATCATTCAGGTAAAGAACAGCACTGCAAAGGCATTAATACATACAAATTATAGGGTATGTGTATTACATTAAATTGAACAACTTAAAGGAAAAGTTCCCCCAAAAATAGAAATTGTCTCATCATTTACTCACCCTCATGCCATTCCAGATGTGAATGACTTTCTTTCTTCCACAGAACACAATGGAATATTTTTAGAATATTTCAGCACTGTAGGTCCATACAATGCAACTGAATAGTGACCAGAACTTTGAAGCTCCAAAAAGCACACAAAGGCAATCTCTAAGTCTCCAGTGGTTAAATCAATGTCTTCAAAAGTGCTATGATAAGTGTGGGTGGAAAAACAAATCAATATTTTGGAAAGTTATAGTAAAAAAGGACTGAAATATTGATCTGTTTCTCATCCACACCTATTATATACATTCTGAAGACTACTGGAGACGTATGGATTACTTTATGCTGCTTTAATATGCTTTCTGAGCTTCACAGTTTCAGACCCTGTTGACTTGCATTGTGTGAACCTACAGGGATGAGATATTCCTCTAAAAATCTCTGTTTGTGTTCTGCAGCAGAAAGAAAGTCATTCACATCTGGAATGTATGAGGGTGAGTAAATGATAAGAGAATTTTAATTTTTGGCGGAACTAATCCTTTAATGGGGCTTGCAAGACAGACTTGATCAGGCTTTATACAATTTGTTTATGTGTCGTTTGGTCTCTATATTTGAACAGATTGTTTTAGTAATTGACTACATCTATCAGGTCCATGTACCTGAGGTCTCGATGAGTGAAAGCAGGAGGTTCTTTCCAGCACTGCCTGGTTTCTGGCTCCAGGATGCAGTTGTCCACATGAACTGGATGAGAAAGATCTGACCGCCCCTCCTGGTGCCCTACACACACATACAGTCACATATATCCATGGAGCAAGAGATCTAGCATTCCTTATTAACCCCTCACGTTCTATGAAAATCTTTACTGTTTTTATGTTTTTTACCCCAGAGACCCTAAAACAACTTTTAATATATTCCTCTGACCTAATCAAAATTAAGTAGGCAGATATTATTAAAGCTTTAACACTGTTGAACCACAAAGTAGACATGTATTTTCAGAACAGTGACATATATGTATAGTGAATACAAATACACAATTGAGTTAACTTTAAAGTGATAGTTCACCCAAAAACAAAAAAATCTCTCATGTTTTACAGACTGTTATACCATCCCAGATTTGTTTGACGTTTTTTCTTCTGCAGAACACAAAGATTGTGCAAGTGAATGGTGGCCAGAACTTCCCAAAAGCACATAAATGCAGCATAAAAGTAATTTACAGGACTCCAGTGGTTTATTTTCATGGCTTCAGAAATTATCTAATTGGTTTTGAGTGAACAGACCTAATATACAACTACTTCTTACTATACATCTCACCATTGCATTCTCTACACCTGATCATGATTTCAAGCTTGTTTACAGTTCTTGAAGCTGGGAAGAGTGCAAGATGGCATTAGAAAGTGTAATTCAGCTTGAAATCATGATCTCCAAGGAGACTGTTGATGCCAAGATTTATGGTGAGAAAGGATTAACACAATTATTGATTAAACCACTGGATTCTGTTATGCTGCCTTGTGTGCTTTTTGGAACTTTAAAATTTTGGTCACCATTAACTTGCAATGTGTGGGCCTACAGAGCTAAAAAGCTCTGTGTTCTGCAAAAGAAAGATAGTCATAAACATCTGAGAAGGCATGAGGGTGAGTAAATGATAAAATAATTTGTATTTTTGTATGAACTGTCCTTTAAGAATTTGTACATTCATTATAAAATCTTTGCATGAAAAATTAATTGCACTTAATTAATTTGGGATCTCTGAGATCCAAACATAATTAATATAACATTTTTCATGGAAGACGTTTGAAAAGTGTTAACACGTTTTGTTAATTGTTCTCATAGGATTATGAAAAGTCATGAAGCAGATAACTTTGAGCTAATAAAAGAGTGCAAATGACAGTACATGTTACAGCACTACACATTTGTTATACCTGGGATGGCAGAGCGGCAAACCAAGTGTGTGTAAGCAAAGTAGAGAGTAGAGTGACTTCTGAAGTATGAATGCATCAGAACCCTTGCAGTCTCCCCAATCTCATGCAGCAGTCTGGCATCTGATTGGTTAACCAGCCCATCCTGAGCCAACTGGAAAACAGATGTATATTTCTGGTAAGTGTTAATTATATAAATCATTCTAGTATATTTCATGAGTGAGTAATCTTCCACCTTAAGTGCTCTGAGAACAGTCAAACTCTCAAACTTCTCGTGTGGCGTGTGAGGAGAGCGTCGTCCCCGGTAACCATCACCCACTGACGCAGCAACCTATCACCAACACATGCAGAATGTGATTGGTAGGCTCTCTATTGGTAGGCTGATGGGCATTTCACAGAACAATACAGTAACTGACGGACAGATTTTTGGATGATTATTGAAAAGCTCACGGCAGCCAGCTGCATCACGCGATCACATTCAGATTTGGATAAAACTCCATCTAGCACAACGCGATTGGTCCCGTTCAGCACCTGATTATCCATAGTGATTGTTACACCAACCACTGGAACAGGACCACCTGGGGACAGACAGACAGAAATACCAAGAGAAAGAGTGAGGAAGAGAATCAAATTCAGAATGATGAGAGAATTAGTTATTAAAAAGAAGAAGGGGATGGCAGAAACAGTCCTTGTACCCATGTCTGGGAAATCTTTTAGATTTTTCTGATTAATGTGATCTAATGTGATGTGAACAACCTGACATCAATTCTTAAAATCCTAAAATCTATATTTTAATCTATGCATCTTTTTCAGAGGATTTGTGGACACTTTTGCCAACATTTATTTGGGAAACATCCTATAAGATTCCATTTGTTCAAATTAGTTATTTGGTTAACTTAATTTTATTTTAACGTTAGTTTATACAAATATAATTGTTCATTGTGCATTAACTAATGTTAACATATACAATTTTTAATTTTACAAAGGTATTAGTACATGTTGAAATTAACTCATGTTAACTCAAATTAATTAACCAAGATTAATAAATGCTGAAAAAGTATTGTTCATTGTTAGTTTATGTTAACTAATGTACTTAACTAAAGTTAACAAAATGGAACATCAGTATAAAGTTTTCCAATTATTTGCAGCATGCCTCCTGTCTTTTAGAGGTCTTTCAAAATAAATTGTGTCCACTGTTAACCTGTAATGGCCAAAAATATTTGGAAATATGCAAATGTAAAATTAAAGTCAACACTGAGCATGAGACTACCACCCGTGGAGTCGCGAGTTCGAATCCAGGGTGTTCTGAGTGAATCCAGCCAGGTCTCCTAAGTAACCAAATTGGACAGGATGCTAGGGAGTGTAGAGTCACATGGGGTAACCTCCTTGTGGTCATGATTAGTGGTTCTTGCTCTCAATGGGGTATGTGGTATGTTGTGTGTGGATCGCAGAGGGTAGCATGATCCACCACATGCTGTGAGTCTCCACGGTGTCATAATAATAATAATAATAATAATACATTTTATTTATAATGCGCTTTTCTAGTACCCACAGCACTACAAACAGATGCCAATAAAACAACTAGATTAAAAAGTTTGCCGAGACAAACTTTAAGTTGGCTTGTGAAAGTTTGGCCCAGAAAGTTTGAAGAAGTTTAAAGTTTATCAAGTAGTTTGAAGATTAATGTAGTTTGAAGTTTAAATTAGTTTAAAGTAGTTTGAAGATTAAAGTAGTTTGAAGTTTAATTTAGTTTAAAGTTTAAATTAGTTTAAAGTAGTTTGTCACAGTAACCAGGTGAAGGAAATGAGGAAATTAAATAAAGTCAACCCAGAAGTCTCTACAATTTTCTGTTGCATAGATATGTGATTTGTTACTTGGTTGCTAGGGTCACAATATCTGGTTGCTAGGCAGTTACCAGAGTGATACATATCAAGGCTACTTTCCATTCTGAGTGAAATAAGTGAAACAGGAAGTCTCTACGATTTTCTTGTGCAGAGATATGTGATTTATTACTTGGTTGCTAGGGTAACCCTGTCTGGTTGCTATGCAGTTACCAGGGTGATACTTGTCAAGCCTCCTTTCCATCCCGAGTGAATAAAGTCAACCCTCAAGTCTGTATGATTTTCTGGTGCAGAGATATGTGATTTGTTATTTGGTTGCTAGGGTAACCCTGTCTGGTTGCTATGCAGTTACCAGGGTGATACTTTTCAAGCCTCCTTTCCATCCTGAGTGAATTAAGTCAACCCAGATGTCTCTACGATTTTCTGGAGCAGAAATATATAATTTGTTACTTGGTTGCCAGGCAGTTACCAGAGTGATGCATATCAAGGCTACTTTCCATCCTGAGTGAAATAAGTGAAACAGGAAGTCTCTACGATTTTCTGGTGCAGAGATATGTGATTTGTTACTTGGTTGCTAGGGTAACCCCATCTGGTTGCTAGGCAGTTACCAAAGTGAAACTCATAAGGCTCCTTGCAATCCTGAGTGAAATATGTCAACCCCTAAGTCTCTACGATGTTCTGGTTCAAAGATATGTGATTTGTTTCGTGGTTGCTAGGGTAACCATATCTGGTTGCTATGCAGTTACCAGGGTGATACTTATCAAGCCTCCTTTCCATCCTGAGTGAATAAAGTCAAACAGGAAGTCTCTATGATTTTCTGTTGCAGAGATATGTGATTTGTTACTTGGTTGCTAGGGTAACCACATCTGGTTGCTAGGCAGTTACCAGAGTGATACATATCAAGGCTACTTTCCATCCTGAGTGAAATAAGTGAAACAGGAAGTCTCTACGATTTTCTGGTGCAGAGATATGTGATTTGTTACTTGGTTGCTAGGCTAACCCCATCTGGTTGCTAGGCAGTTACCAAGGTGATACTCATAAGGCTCCTTGCAATCCTGTGTGAAATATGTCAACCCATAAGTCTCTACGATGTTCTGGTTCAAAGATATGTAATTTGTTACTTGGTTGCTAGGGTAACCACATCTGGTTGCTAGGCAGTTACCAGAGTGATACATATCAAGCCTACTTTCCATCCTGAGTGAAATAAGTGAAACAGGAAGTCTCTACGATTTTCTGGTGCAAAGATATGTGATTTGTTTCTTGGTTGCTAGGGTAACCCCATCTGGTTGCTAGGCAGTTACCAAGGTGATACTCATAAGGCTCCTTGCAATCCTGTGTGAAATATGTCAACCCATAAGTCTCTACGATGTTCTGGTTCAAAGATATGTAATTTGTTACTTGGTTGCTAGGGTAACCACATCTGGTTGCTAGGCAGTTACCAGAATGATACATATCAAGCCTACTTTCCATCCTGAGTGAAATAAGTGAAACAGGAAGTCTCTACGATTTTCTGGTGCAAAGATGTGTGATTTGTTTCTTGGTTGCTAGGGTAACACCATCTGGTTGCTAGGCAGTTACCAAAGTGATACTCATAAGGCTCCTTGCAATCCTGAGTGAAATATGTCAACCCCTAAGTCTCTACGATGTTCTGGTTCAAAGATATGTGATTTGTTTCGTGGTTGCTAGGGTAACCATATCTGGTTGCTAGGCAGTTACCAGAGTGATACATATCAAGCCTCCTTTCCATCCTGAGTGAATAAAGTCAACCCGGAAGTCTGTATGAATTTCTGGTGCAGAGATATGTGATTTGTTATTTGGTTGCTAGGGTAACCATATCTGGTTGCTATGCAGTTACCAGGGTGATACTCATAAGGCTCCTTGCAATCCTGAGTGAAATATGTCAACCCCTAAGTCTCTACGATGTTCTGGTTCAAAGATATGTGATTTGTTTCGTGGTTGCTAGGGTAACCATATCTGGTTGCTAGGCAGTTACCAGAGTGATACATATCAAGCCTCCTTTCCATCCTGAGTGAATAAAGTCAACCCGGAAGTCTGTATGAATTTCTGGTGCAGAGATATGTGATTTGTTATTTGGTTGCTAGGGTAACCCTGTCTGGTTGCTATGCAGTTACCAGGGTGATACTTGTCAAGCCTCCTTTCCATACTGAGTGAATAAAGTCAACCTGGAAGCTACTATACTGTGGCTATGAAGATTTTAGGTCATTACTTATTGGCTGCTTGATAATATAAATCCTCTGAGAGAGAGACGCAGGGCTGACAGGCCCTTTTTTGTCTGTGTGTGTGAAAACGTCAGTTGGGATTTAAATTTCTGAACATTCCGCAATGTTAATCAATGGGAGTTTTTCCGAGTTTTGATCGTCATTTTTAGGAAAACCGTAAGTCCGATCAGTTAGAAAAGATATAGCAACTAACTTCAGAACAGTCCAAAGGTTTTTGTAGAGTTAAAGCTCTAGGCTGCATTAAAGTTAACAGTTTTCTAAGATACAATATCAGTAAGTTGGCTCTCACAAGCCAACTTAATTAAAGTACAAAAGTACTGTGATACAGTACAATACAATAAATCATTCTAAACAATACAACAGAACTAATCAATGCAATAAAATACGAGTCATCTCAATCTATAAAAGCAATTTTAAAAAGATTGGTTTTTAAAAAC
Organism: Moxostoma hubbsi; assembly: GCA_032164185.1. Lineage (NCBI taxonomy): Eukaryota > Metazoa > Chordata > Actinopteri > Cypriniformes > Catostomidae > Moxostoma > Moxostoma hubbsi. The sequence continues at coordinate 19,969,262 of JAVLUX010000015.1, forward strand.
TTCTTAAAACTGTCTAATGTGGAAGCATCTCTAACAGCAAGAAGAAGTGCATTCCATAATCTAGGTGCAGCAACTGAAAAAGCTCTCTCACCCATAGATTTGAGTCAATAAGGAGGCTGCTGAAGAGTAAAAGAATCAGCAGAACGAAGAGAACGAGAAGGCATGTAAAGGGTAACTAAGTCACAGATATAAGAAGGGGCTGTTCCATGCACAGCATTGTAAGTTAGAGTGAGAGTTTTAAAATCAATTCGTGACTGAACAGGAAGCCAATGCAAACTATAAAGCATGCCTGTAATGTGCTGACATTCTGAATATACTGTAGCCGTTTGATAGATTTGGCAGGTAGACCAACAAATGCATTACAATAATCAATCCTAGAAGTAACAAATGCATGAATAAGCCTTTCAGCATCAGGCAATGTAAGGAAAGGCCTAATTCTAGCAATGTTTCTAAGGTGATGGAATGCAGATTTTGCGATAATTCCTAATCATTTGCCCCAGAGGAAGCATATAAATGCTAAACAATATAGGACCCAAGACAGATCCCTGAGGAACACCATGACAGACCTGTCCAATGTCAGATTTGTTGTTTCCCAAAACAACAAACTGGGAACGATCAGTAAGGTAAGATTTAAACCATTTAAGCACAGTACAAGAGATACCAAGCCAAGTGACACACTGTATCAAATGCTGCACTCAGATCTAACAACACCAAGATGGTAGAGGCTCCAGAGTCAGCTGATACAAGCAGGTCATTCATGACTCAGGTACAAGTAGTCATGCACAACGAGCCACGAGATAAAATGCGCAGATTGACTGTCTCAGAAACGGAGGCAACTGAGACTTGTCGTCCGCCACCCGGATTGAGGTGAATAACCGTGCCACCACGAGGACCTAGTGAGCAGTGGGAATTGGGTATTGCAAATTGGGGAGAAAATGGGATAAAAAAATAAATAAATAATAAAAATAAAAAAAACACTGAGCCTGAGACACGATGTATTTTATGCACTGTAGCGATAAGGTGATTATGTAATAATTGGTTGTTGATGTAACTGAAATATACCCAAATGTATCAATAGGGAATCTAAAGGAATTCTGAATTGAAAGCTTGTGAATCAGAATTTATTCAAATCATCACAGATACCCAGCCCTCCTTGTACCTGCATAAAATCCACTGTCATCCACTTCTTCCACTTTCTCTCCCTTCTTCAGTTTCTCATGAAGTTGTTCTTTCTCCATTCTGTGAGAAAGAAAAGGTATGAAGCTCCCAATTAATTTACCCACTAATCCCCTTCCATAATTTTTGTCTTGCCTTTTCTCACCTACAGGTTTCACGCAGTGACTCGGGCACAACTTCCTCGGGTGTCCACAGATCCTGCCAAGGACAGACAGTGAGACTGAGGCCTTTTAGGGTTAGTTTCAGAAAGGAGAATGAAAGGTGAGGGGTGACACACTAAGAAAGAACAACACAGAGGCATATACCGGGTCATTGAATTTAAAGTCCAAGTTTGCCATCCCAAAGTACAGCAATTTCTTCTCCTGCAGGGCTCTGCTGACATATATGGCAATTTCCTTTAAGAAAACAGATAACAAGTCTGTATTGATCTGCACAGTGACTCACCCATTCATCAATTAATCAAATAGACAGGTCCATCTATGAATGCAAACCATATTCTTTCTAGCCATCTCCCATGTGCCATATTTACTCTCTTCGTTCATCCATCATCTCCTTTACCTGAATAGGACCTGTTTCCTGAGCCACAGTGTCGTCCTTTAGATTTTGGGTGTAAAGCTGCAGGTTACTAAGGGAGTCTGAATCTGTGGGGTAAAAGAGCAGCAAGGAGCGCAGGGTCTCTACTGCCCCCTTCAGGTCACCAGCTGTTGGAAAAATTGAATTTTACAGACATTATTCAAAAAATACTACAAAACACTGTTGCTGCAGAATTTATAATAGTGGCACAAGGAACCCAGAGAGGATATATGCAAGTTTTATTTTACTTTTCCCACTTTATGAGCACCTTTTACTGAAAATCAACCATGAAAGAGAAACGATACAAAACCGTGTCCCAGAACAACACATTCATGAATTAAAAATTTTAATGAGCTCAAATAACAAAATCACTACCTCAACATCAGTGCTTACACCTTCATAACATCTCACCATTGTACTGAGCAATATGAAGATGTTCCAGCTGCATTGGCAGGAAGTCCTCCAGAGCAGAAACCCGTCCAGGTCGAGTCGACACCAAGGACACACACGTATGTTTGCATGACAGCAAGGAGAGAGAGAGGGCTGATGAGACAGAGAAAGACAGAATGTATTCTGGTTTATGCCATCACAACAATTGGTTATGCGATTCAAAGAACATGGTGACAGAAGTTGCCAAAAATATGTAATGTAACTATTTACACTATTAAGTGAATACATTTATTTGCAAATAAGTTAATATTATAACACAAACTAAACCTATTTCTTAAACCAGATCCTAAAAATTCTAATTCTCTGAACATTTACTCAACCTCATGCCATCCTAGATGTGTTTGTCTTTCTTTTTTCTACTGAACACAAATTGAGATTTTTAGAAGAATATCTCAGCCCTGTTGGTCCATATGATGGAAGTGAATGGTGGCCAGAACTTTGAAGCTCCAAAAAGCACATAAATGCAGCAAAATGAACAAGTAATCTATAAGACTCCTCGACTGGTCCTTGACTCCTTTTCCACAATCTTCTTCTTTTGTTCCTTGACGATTCACATTATTTGTGTATACTGTCACCTACTGGTCAGGCTGGTCAAAGGTGGAGATTTATAGTAAAAAGGACTTAAATATTGATCTGTTTCTCACCCTCACCTATCATACAACTTCTGAAGGTATTGATTAAACCACTGGAGTTTTTTAAGCTTTTTGGATATTCAAAGTTCTGGCTACCATTCATTTGCATTGTATGGTCCAACAGGGATGAGATATTGTTCTAAAAACATTTATTTTTATTCTGCAGAAGAAAAAAAGTCACATCTGGGATGACATGAGGGTGACCAATTCCTATAATATTTCTTTATAATATCTTTGTCTTTATCACCTGCAGCTCTCTCGTAAGCCCCCTGTACAGAGTCTGTCTCTTCCGGAAGAACCTGTGATGCCATCACACATTGAGCTCTGCACTCTTCTGTCAGCTTAAGCATCTCATTCACACATTCTTTCCACTTGTTCGCTGCCTTCACCCAATCAGACGAGCTCTCAGCCAGGAGGGCTGCATCATACATCTCCTGAGAGAGATAAAGGAAGTTAGGAAGGATGAGAATGTAGACAGATCTTACACCAACTGGTGTACTGTACAGCTGCTGTGGTTAAATTGATGACTAATGGCTGTGTGATAATAATAAAAAAAGAATAGTGGAATTTTTCTATCAGAGATCAGAGAAAATTCTGCAGAGAGTAAGGTTAAGGATAAGTGTTTAATTGATATGACTAGTCTCTGTTTAAATCTAGCACTGAGATAAAAGCCTGCTCAGCCAAAATGACAGAAAATGTCAAAAATAACACCCTGCACAAGACTCAAGAAACCAAACTGACTATTATGACTCAGAGCAATGTAATAACACTACTTATAGTTAAAAGAGTTCTTCAGACCTCAGTAAAATGCACACAGAGTACATGAACTTTAAATTTTGCCAATTGTTATTGTGTAGTGTGATTACACTTCTCTGTTTACATCTAAAAAGATTAGTCTCTCTATCTATCTTTCCTTTCATCTTCTCTTGTTCTGCACTGACCCAGTGTTTCTCACGCTCACTCTCTCTGTCCTGGAAGGATTCGTCTTTCACTCCTGTCATTCTCCTGTACTTCTCGATGTTGTTCCTCATCTCCAGATGACTCGGATTGGCCACAAAGAACGTGTGAGCAGCCGAAGCGGCTTTCTGCAGTTTATCCATCTGTACAGAATGGAAGGAGATACAAGAAGTTTTGATGAAAAGATTTACAAACTTTCAAAACATTGACCTAATGACCTAGGGTTTTCTCAAGTCTATACATACTAATTGCATGGTTTGATTGCACAAAGGCACTCTTTGCCAGTCTAAATGTTGCTCAGATTCAGTTATCCAGACTCATTCAAATATGTTAGGCTATGTGTATATTATTTTTGCATGATGACAAAAACTTAATTTTCATACACAGACCCTAATCATAATGATCAGTCATTGTACCTTGTAGTAGGTGACTTGCAGGTAGTTGTAGGGGTTGCGTGTTCCAAACTCATACTCAATGTCTGAAGATACTGGGAGCAGGCCAGCAGGAGAGACGCTTTGACCCATGCAGAACCTCACACACTCAGCACGCAGCTGCATCCAGTCCAGTGTCCTCAGGTCCCAGAAACTATCCTCGACTGGGTCTATACACAAACAACAACAAACACTGTAACTCAATGAAACACACCGTGATGGTGAAGCACAAAAACACTTTCTACTGCTGTGAAAAGAATTGAGAATGACCCAAGTTGGAGAGCGTGTCATCTCCCGCTGTTAAACACTCGTCGTGACATTTTCGTCTAATTTGCAGGAGCATGTCTCGAGTGGAAATGGATTTCTCTATGAACTCCGCCGCTCGCTCCCAGTCCTCCATAAAATACGCCCGAACCCCTCGGTAATAGAGCTCGTCATAAGGGGGTAAAAGTCCGGATAAACTCCCTGAAGACAGTCCAATGTCTGCAGTGATAGTTGCATAGTTTAAAGTGAAGAAGAACGCTACTTTCAGCGCCACGTTTACAGCAGGGCATGTGTTTGAGCACAGCGCCATAATGCAGAGAATGTAGTTTGGATGAGAAGGAGGGCGGAGAGGAATGAGGGAAATACGTGCCTGGCAGCCAGAAATAAAAAGGGAAGAGGAAAACTGAAGTCATACAAGTCAAAGAGAAGTCCCAAATTAAATAAATAATTCACCCACAAATTTTAATTCTCTTTCATCATATGCTCACGCTCAGGACATAGATGTGAATGACTGTTTTTCTTCAGCAGAACACAAATAATTTTTTTTTTGTAGAATATCTCAGCTCTGTAGGTCCACACAATACAAGTAAATGGTGGCTAGAACTCTGAAGGTACAAAAAGCACATTAAGGCAGCATAAAAGTAATCCATTAGACTCCAGTGGTTAAACCCATGTCTTCAGAAGCGATATGAGAGGTGTGGTTGAGAAACAGATCAATATTTTAAGTTCCTTTTTACTATAAATCTCCAACTTTGACCATCCCAACCAGTAAGTGGTAATATGAACGAATAATGCGAATCACCCCAAAAAAGAAAAAGAAATATGAATGGGAAAGTGGACATTTATAGTAAAATATGACTTTTAAATATGATCTGTTTCTCACCATCACCAATCAAAGTGCTTCAGAGGGCATGGATTAAACTGAACAGAAAACGAGAACACCAAACAGAGCTGACATATTCTTCTAAAAATATTAATTGTGTTCTGCAGAAGAAACTAAGTTATACACATCTGGGATGGCATGATGGTGAGTAAATACTTTGAGAGTTTTCATATTTTTAAAACTTCAATTTAGTGGAGTTTTGGGTTCCTTGCCACAGTCTAAAGACAAATCATTTTAAGGTGAGTTTTTCAATGAAACTTCTCACTGAACAGAGCTCACTGGGAATTTGAAGACATCACAGACATACCATTATAATTTTCTGTAACGGTGCCTTGAAACGATTCTGACTGCCTTGTGAAAAGTGCTATACAAATAAAAAAATTTGCCTTTGAATGAATACCAAACACAACAATATATTTTGACATAATTTATATAGTGAGAAGGTTTGTTTTGGAGCCAGAACATTTCATTTTATGAATGTGGAACTTCCCCGTTGATTTTAACAATTGTTAAAACAAAAACTTAAACAAAATCTTTTTTTATCCCTTGTCCATTGAAGTATATCCAACTCAACTGTAAAACAACATTACATTTCTGCATCCTTCTGAAGTTGAGATCTAATGGCTACAGGACATATATAACAGGCGGTGAGTGAAAAAAGCTCGGAGGATCATCAGAGACTCCAGCCACCCGAGTCATGGGCTGCTCTCACTGCTACCATCAGGCAGGCGGTATCGCAGCATCAGGACCCGCACCAGCCGACTACATGACAGCTTCTTCCCACAAGCAATCAGACTTTTGAACACTTGATCTCTCACGATCAATAATCAGCACTGCACTTTATTAATCTATTATCTCACACTGGACTGTCATAATTATATTCTCCACAATACAACTACTGTATATATATTTTTTATATACTCTTTATTTTTATTTTTTTATTGTATGTGTATTCTATATTGTGTGTATTGTTTACTGTACATTGTATAATAGGATTGTTTTGTGTAAATATGTTGTTATTGTAAAGTGGTTTATGTCTCGTCACTGTCATGACTGCTATGTTCCTCGGAACTGCACAACATTTTCACCCACTGTTGCACTCGTGTACATGGTAGTGTGACAATAAAGTGATTTGATTTGATTGATTTGATAATGCAGTAACATTTACCTGCTCGCAATTGCATTCCCAACCGCATGAGGCCAGTACTGTTATTTACATGAGGGCAAAATTTCCGCTTTCTCATGTTGAAAACTGTCATGGCGTCCTAGGTTACCGTCGTGCATCAAAAATAAGGTATCATACATTACAGGTTGTCATTATAACTTACTGTTATGGTGAGAAAACAATTATTTAACCCAAGATTTATCTGGATCACGTAAAAAAATCAATTAATACTGGAAGGGCAGACGGCAGCGTTTTGTATTTCAAAAATTACTCTGAATGAGAAAAAATATTTGCGCGCATTTTCTGTTCGTTACGGTCAAACATTTGCTGCTAATGTGCAGTGTGAGGGTGTACAGCGCCCCTGGCCTCGAATGAAACACCCTGGATCATCAGCAGATTTCCATTGAGGGAAACAGAGAGAAAGAAGGGGACTGTCAGAGACTTTAACCGGACTGTATTCCAGGAGTGGGTGATCACAGACCGGGGGCCACAGAACCCAGGCGGGCAAGAGTGTGTAGGCAAGATCCGTTTAGCTAGAGATGACGGAGGTAAGCGAGATATTGATGTCGGTTCTGTCTACGATTCGGGTTCCGAGGCCCGGAGATCGTGTTCACAAAGACGAGTGCGCCTTCTCGTTCTCCAACCCGGTGAGTTCAGCAGCTGCAGCAGCAGCAGCAGCAGCATGCGTCTTCACAGTCACCGCACACTTTCTGTATTTTTGCTTGTTTGTATTTGGATTATATTACTGGTTTGCTTCATCACCTTGCGAGCTGTGAAATGCCGGGTGAAACGGTAACTAGCGTTCATTCAGTGCACAAGTTTGCACGAGTTCCATGTCAACATGTCACGCGATTCATCGTCGATGTTGACTCGTCAACTTTTTTTGTTTACCATCCAAATAAATAATTATTTTTCTGTCACAACCTTAAATAACCCTTTAGCTATTCAATGGTCACTAGCTATAAACTAGTTACTTCGCTAACGTAAGTCAAGCCAGGAGCTTCAAAGTGTATTATTTTCCTCTGCAAGTGGGAGTCGCTCTGTTTCCATAACACGCGCGTGGATGTTATTTGTGTTGCGTACATCGTGCGCGTGGATGTTATTTGTGTTGCGTACATCGTGCGCGTGGATGTTATTTGTGTTGCGTACATCGTGCGCGTGGATGTTATTTGTGTTGCGTACATTGTGCGCGTGGTGATGACAAACAGTATTTTGTTGAAACCGCTCTTTCCACCTGTTTCAGGACAGTGAGGGCGGGTTGTATGTGTGCATGAACAGCTTTCTCGGCTATGGAAGCAAGTATGTAGACCGACACCACGTCAAAACCGGTCAGAGGGCATATCTGCACATCACACGGTGCCGAAAGACACAGGTAAGCACACAGAAGTGCTGGGACAAGAGGATTCTTTCCCCATGCCATCATCTGCCAAAAACAGACGATGGACTATTCTGTGCATTTATGCATAAAAACCATGTAAGGTAGACTGTCTAGTGTTACAGTAATTAATTAGTAATGGCATTGTTTTCTATAGGTTATCTATTATTTGTTGTGAGATGTTACACTTACAGTAAAATGTCACCAATTGTGAACTAAACAAAATGTATTGCACAAGAGTTTTGCAGTTGTCTCCACTCTCGTGGCATAAATAGACTAACCTTGTCTGGCTTTTCTCAGGAGGATGATAACAATTCTGGATCGGATGATCCTCCTAAAAAGAAGCCCACAAGACTGGCCATTGGTAAACCCATGCATTTCTTTGCCATTTGTCCTTGATTCTTTTTTTTAAAAATTATATTCTGCTTTCAACTTCATGGATTGTTTCTGCAGAATGTGAATTAAATGCTTTGAACTGATCAAATGCTTTGTGCTCATTTTATTTTTGCATGGTAAACAAAATTATAAGAGGACTGAGTCACTCAATTTATTTGTCTTCATTAAGATGTTAATCTTTTGTATTTTACGGAGACAGTAGGAGGTAGTCTAACATCTCGTTCATTATATAGAGGTACTGGTATTCAGCAGTGTACTGGTGTGTTAGAAAGTGCAAGAGGAAAGCTATAAATGTTTATGGTGAAGATCTGTTACTTTTTAATCACAGTTAGTAATTCAATTTATTTCAGACTAAACCATGTTTCATATGAAACAGTAGAAGCTTTAAAGCTTTGCATTTGTTCTCCTGCATTTCAATTGAAGTCTTTTACCTTTCCCATTATCAAATGTCATCTCCCAGGGATTGAGGGAGGATTTGATGTTGAGCAGGAGCAGTATGAGGAGGAGGTCAAGGTGGTTCTCTTCCCAGACCGACAGGAAGTGACATCAGAGGATCTAGCCTCCATGGCAGACGTTGTTAAGGAGCGTGTGAGTTTCCTTGTATTTTCTTAAAACAATTTTACGTTGTGTAAAAATAAAACATTTGTGGCTGTTCTAACAGTGATTCTTATATAGTTGATAAATATGGAGTTGATGTGTTTAACCATCTTGTCAAACTATTTACAGTAGGGCTGGGCGATATGGCCAAAATTTTATCACGATAATCTTTTTCATATTGATCGATATTTATCACGATATAGATTTACACATCGCACTTTCTTTTTTTTATTTCAAAGTTGACGGAAGAAAGCAAGAAAAAATTAATTCTAAACAGTCAAAATAGTCTCTACAAAACTGCACAGGGGGTCCAAAGTAATCCATTAGTCTCCAGTGGTTAAATCAATGTCTTCAGGAGCGATATGAGAGGTGTGGGTGAGAAACAGATCAATATTTAAGTCCTTTTTTACTATATTTTCTCCACTTTATCTTTCACATTCTTCTTGTGTTTTTGGTGATTCACATTCTTTAGGCATTTGCCCCCTTCTTATAAAAATGTCTAGCAAAAAAGGACTTAAATATTGATCTGTTTCTCACCCACACCTCTCATATCGCTTCTGAAGACATTGATTTAACCACTGGAGACTAATGGATTAAATTTATGCTTTTTGGAGCATCAAAATTTTAGCACCCATTCACTTCAAGAAAGTCATAAATATCTGGGATGGCATGACGGTGAGTAAATGATGAAAGATTTTTCATTTTTGGGTGAACCGTCCCTTTAAAGTTTTTCTTTTTAGCAATTAAAAGCATGCAATAATAATTCAGTGTGAGCTACATTTATAAGGAAGAGATGTTGATTCTCTCTGTTGTGTGTTGGTGGTGCTGTTGCGTGTTCAGGTTTCTCTGTCGATGGCGGGGCTGCTGGCAGCAGACTCGGTGTCACACACTCTGCAGGTGCAGCAGTGGGATGGAGAGGTACGACAGGAGTCTAAACATGCAGCTGAACTCAAACAACTCGACAATGGCCTCAAAATCCCTCCCAGGTACACACAAACACACATTTAATATCTTTCTTGCGGGTTAGCAGTGCCTGCATTTAAAAGGCATTTATCTGATTAAGTCTCCTTTTTAGAACTTGGGCACAGCAATCTCAACATACTTGAAACAAACTTGTACAGAGTTTATCAATTATGAAAGAAATTACATAATGATATGTTTATAAAACATTTACTTCCAGATTTATAACGTATTCTGTGTAAACATCTCCAAAAATGGAGTTCCCAACCTTATGCTATGGGTGCGTATCAATCAGCTCCCTATGTCGTGAATTAGTATATTGTGAATACAAATTCAGGTACTGCCAAGGGTGTTCATCCACTAAACATTTGGACACTTATGACTCAATCACCGGCGATGCGATTACGAGCTTGCGTATTAAAACACAACTGGTATTAATCAACAGCATCGCTATATAAGTGACAGTCATGTGTTTTTGTGTTAGAAATTAAAAATTGTATTGTTATTATGAATGATAAATGACATAAATAAAATATAAAGAGGTGTATTATCTAACAACAATTAATATTTAACAGATTGTTTCCCTTTCATGGTAATTTTGGATGAAAGATGTTACAAACAACAACTCTTTTTTTTTTTAAAGAGAAAATAAGGCTTTGAATACTTGTGCTCATCTTCTTAAGACTTGAGAGACTTCAGAAGACTTGATGACATTTCCGTTAAGGGAACATAGTGAGCAACGATATTCCTTGGTTTTTGCGGTGCATTCTGGTCATTTTTAGGGAGCGAACATTTCAGTGCACTGGAATTATTTTGCAGTTGAGACAGCCCTAGAAATGGCTGCCTCCCTGATAAGTGCCCTGACTACTGAACTAGAGAGCTGATTGAGATGCATCCTATGTGTGTTGTGGCAACTTGTAATACTGAAAATATTTAACTTCAAAAGAATATTGTTAATTACATGTTTTACACTATTCAGTGTCTCCTCAACAGTTGAAAACGTATGCAATCAATCTTGATGTCCCTGATGTTCTGTCTTTTGCTATTTCTTTCAGTGGATGGAGATGTGAAGTCTGTGATCTACAGGAGAACTTGTGGATGAATCTTACAGATGGGAAGGTTCTGTGTGGGCGGAGATATTTCGATGGTTCAGGGGGAAATAACCACGCCCTCCTGCACTACCAGCAGACTGGATACCCACTGACTGTCAAACTTGGGACAATAACACCAGATGGAGCAGGTAACACCAGTAGAATCTACTGGAATTGAAAAATCTGGTTGAATTATGTTGACTATCGTGAAATATATATTTATGATAACACTGTTTGTAATGTATATGTCTTTGCAGATGTCTACTCATATGATGAAGATGATATGGTATTGGATTCAAAGCTTCCAGAACATCTTGCTCACTTTGGCATTGATATGATGACTATGGAGAAGGTAAACTCATTCAAATAAATTAAAGTCAGTCGTACTGCTTATGTACAGCCAGCATGTTGTGTGTAAATACTTCACTTGGTAAATATGATAATATGAAGAGATGTGTAAAATGGGCTTTGTCGACTGAAAAGTCTGGCTGTTCCTCTTTTAGACAGAACGAACCATGACTGAGCTGGAGATTGCGGTGAACCAGCGTGTGGGAGAGTGGGAGGTGATTCAAGAGTCAGGCACCACTCTTAGGCCCCTTTGGGGCCCGGGTCTCACTGGGATGAAGAACCTGGGAAACAGCTGCTACCTCAACTCTGTCATGCAAGTGCTATTCACCATCCCTGACTTCCAGACCAAGTGAGTTCCTCTTATTGTATGTGTGTGTGTGTCTGTATTAGTGTTGATGTCATGTTGGTTCATAGGGCTGCACAATTAATTGTATTTTAACCGCAATCATGGTTCCTGCCTCTCACGGTTAATAAGCATAACCATCTACGGTATTAGTGAGATAGCAAGCAGAAATTATCAGCCAGGTAAAGTTGCAAATTGTTGTTAATTTTCATTATAGGCTGTGTCTACGGATGATGTACTGAATCACAAAATCTTTCAAAGTCCATTTTCACTTCAACTGACCAATCACGCTCTCTTCAGAAGTTCGGCACTCACTAATCCCTGTGTCAAATTTGCACATGTGCTGAAATACAGAACTGCAGATGTTTACAAAGATTATTGTATGTGCGCTACTCGGTTGTGTTTAAAATACTTTGAACACACATGAGGATAAGGGTACGGTGTTATAACAGTCTCAAATCGGTTCTGTGCTTGATGCACATAAAATTAATTCCACCTCGTGATTATGTGTGCTGTCCTATGTGTTCGTGCATGTTGCAAATGTGCGCAGACCACGCTATATTAAAGCGCTACAGATTTGCCTCAGTTGTACATTTGCGTTATTCCAGAAATGTTTGGCCATTACAAATGTCTAAATAAATCTATAGTAAACACATGGCACTGAGGTTTTGTGGACCGAGGAGGAGATGAGGGCATTTCACCATGTATGGAAGAGGAGCACAAAGCTGTTGTAACTGTCACCTCTTATGGTAAGATACAGAAATAACAACACCGTCTTTCTTCAAAATATTAAGGCATGATAAATAATTAGGCTTCTGCCAAAATAAAGGCTTAAGACTGTATATCAATTGTGTGTGCTAAATTATTACAGAAATACAATATGTTACTAATGTATTACTAGTAATTACTAGTAGGGATGCACCGATCCGATACCTGAATCAGTATCTGCTCCGATACTGATGCTATTAGACGGATCGGGTATCGGCCCGACAAGCCGAAACACAATTAAAGTAGTGTATATGACTCATGCGTTTTATTAAAAGCCACTTGAAGATGTGCGATAGCACTTTGAATCACAAAAGACTGTGTTTAATAATTAAATATATAGTATGCACGTGCAGTGCTAGTGCGTTATTGAATGGCGCTGCTCTGTTGACACACACACTCGCAGCTATTTTTAGCCTTCATGCATTGCGCAACTTTAGAGCACTACAATTTGAGTAAGAAGCTAATTAAACTACTGTGAACTTGCCTATGAACAGACACATACTCAATGTCCTGGAGAGTTCAGAGTGTCAAAATAAAAAGCCAGAGGGTTTTAAAGCTAAAGGTGCATGACTTAAGTATATTACTGTTGTATTTAAAATTCTAAAAGTCAATAGTAATAATAACAAATTATAACAACATTTAAGTTTAATGGGTTCCAAAAAATAACTGTGAATGAAACGTGAACTGATATATTTCAACTAAATTGAAACAAAAAAAACAAGTTGACAAGTATCAACAAAATCTGATACAAGTTGAATGTTTTTTGCAACAAAAAAAAAGCCATCTTTTCTACTGAAGTCTGGAATTGCTGTTAATTCTGCTGTATCATTCATTATCTATTAGACTAGTTAACAATAAATATTTTCTTAATAGTTTGTACATTTATATATGTAAATATATATAATATGTAGAAATAATGTTTAAAGTTTGTATTTCTTTACATATAATTAGCATCATTTATTATTTTCACCATTATAGTGCAGCCCTATTGGTCCATGAGTATTTCAGCCAGTGTTATGTTTATCTCAGGGAATGTCAGCCTCACTTGTGTCTTTTTAGTTTGCACATCTTTATATTTGTGCATTAGCTATGCCGTGAATGTTGGGAATATGTACTGTACATATTTTGGAAATGTTGCTGAAATAATGTATTTTTTATATTCTTCTGTCTTGTCTCTTCTCACTCTCTGATGTCTCAGATACGTTTCCAACATTGATAAGATCTTTGATAAGGCGCCTGCTGACCCCACCCAGGACTTCAAGACCCAAGTGTGAGTACCTGCAGCACAGACTTTCAAATGCACACATTCTTTAAAATATGAATGTTCAGTAGGGCTGCCCCCGACCAAAGATTTTCCTGTTCGAATAGTTGTCGTTAGTTTAAGGCATTAGTCGACTTCTTGTCACGTGTTTATAATATAAATGTAATTATTTAAACATATATATTTTGGGGGGGAAATCAGAAAATGGTTTGAGTTCCAGGACTGAGAAAGAATGTCATAAGTAACATTGCTAACACAGTTCTACATTACAGAGAAATACTAAACCTTAATAATGAGCTTTTAAAATATTAATTTTACAAGCACATGCATGAAGCGAGCCACAGCGTCATTGGCAAAAGCGGTAATGATTATAAATGTGTCGGAAAAACCAGCAAGCAGACTTTCTGAAACATTTTGTTAATTTATAGAGCGAAATGCACATTAGGGTTGTGCTGATTGACGATGATCTCTGGGTTCGACAATGGTCAGAGTGATCACCAATAGCTGATGCCTTTGACGATGTCAAGACGATATTTGGCTCATTTTCCCATTAATCTATTAATTATTATTAGGATAATATTATTAGAAAATTAATATTACAAATAATTTGCCCGTAGACACAGACACTCATTTGAAGAAGCACACTTTATTGTGCCGTATTGTTAGTCCTGTTGAAGACTCTGTAGTTGCTTCAGTAGCAACATTCTCCCAGCAGAGGTTGATATATATCACTCCCTGATGTAACATAATAGTTCTCACAAATTGACTACCAAAGCGTACCCCATCAGTAGAAAGTTGCTTTTATGATTTAAAGTAGTAATCAAAAGATGCCTCTTCCCTATTTCAACTTTTCTCTGTCAGAGCAAAGCTGGGCTATGGACTTCTGTCAGGAGAGTACTCTAAGCCTGCCCCAGACCCTGGAGATGACTCCAATGCCTCCAATGAACCCAGGGTACACTCACACCTTATTCCAAGTTTTGACATTAGATTGTGGCTGAATGTAGAGTTTTCCTGCTAAGTCTTTTATAAAGGCTTCCCAACAATATCTAGTTGCAAGTTGCATTATTTTGTTTGTGCAGGGTGACCAGGTTGGTATAGCACCTCGCATGTTCAAAGCCCTGGTTGGACGAGGCCACCCTGAGTTCTCTACCAGTCGGCAACAGGATGCACAGGAGTTTCTTCTTCACTTCATAAATATGGTGGAGGTAATGGTGAATTCATTCTCTCATTGTCTCTCTCAATTCTCAGTTTTTCCCCACTTTTTTGTGCATTTACTAATTTTTGTGTTTCTTTGATTTCGTCAATGTTGCCCAGAGGAACTGTCGGTCTGGCATGAATCCCTCAGAAGCTTTCCGCTTCCTGGTGGAGGAGAAAATCATATGCCAGCAGTCACAAAAGGCCAAATATACTCAACGAGTTGACTATATTGTCCAGCTGCCTGTTCCCATGGATCAGGCAACCAACATGGGTTAGACATTCATTGGATTTTTTTAGAAACACTATCCATTTTTTTTTATTTTATTTTTTTTTAAAATGTTTCTGTCCCTTTTTATTCTTTCTCTCATTTGTCACTTCCTGTTTATCAGAGGAGCTACGTGAAGCAGAGCGCCTGCGTGAGGAGGCAGAGTCATCGGGAGCCCCTCCCCCTTCTGCACCACGTGCTCAAATCCCATTTGCTGCCTGTATGGCTGCTCTCAGCGAACCAGAAACACTCACAGATTTCTGGAGCTCTGCGGTGCAGGCTAAAACCACTGCCACGAAGTAAGCAACATAAATACATTTTCAGTCCTCCATGAATGTTATTGGCAGGGTTATTATAGTTTTAATTTTAGTTTTTTTCAATTTGTCCTTTCATTTTTGTCTAATTTTTTGCTTATTTTTTTCATTAGTTTTTAGTCAGTGTTTTTTAGATAAGATTATTTAGATTTTGGGTCTTGGGTTTGTCGAAGTAAACGCGTTAACTGATATCACAAAAATATGTTTAACACCGTTAACCCATATTGTGTTCAGGTCATTTTTGACACAATAGAGGTAAATATTTAGTAATACATTGTAATACATTGTTTTTAATACAGGAATCAAATTTTGCAACTTTGTCAGAACTATGAAAATTTAAATAAATGTTGCATTTACTGGTCAATTTGAACCCGGTCGTCAACTGTGGCTTTACACAAAATTATATACAGATTTCTTTTGTACATCTATGAATTAAATATTTCTTAAAATACTTATCTTATATTTAGCCTCTTTAACCAAACCATACACACATTTTTTGTGTCCCGATGGGACTGCATTGTATTTACAAACATGCAAACACACATACACTTTTCAAACAAACAGACATAACAGATGTAACAAACATAATAAATAAATGTATCAAAATGACCTACTCTCTAGTCTAAAGGGTGTGTGGTTCAAGCACAGTCTAAATAGGAAAAATCCACATTTTACTCTTCAGCTATCTTCAGACTGATCTGATGAACCACCTTACAGCATACTTGTGCAATAATCATGCCAAATGATTATTAAATTGGCCCACTAATGTAAAAGGTTCCATGTTAAGTGAAGGCAGGTTGTAAAGATGTCAAATTTGATAATATACTGTGTATCACAATCACATTATTTGTTCAGTCTTATTTTAATATATTCTATATTAGTTTTAAGTTTTTCCCATTAAAATTTTTTTTGTTTCACTTTACGACAATGTTTTTGGATATTTCTTTTCTTTTTTTATGTACTGTATGTAATGGTAAAGGTCTTGTCTTTTTTCTTTACTTTTTTTTTAGTCATGTATAGACTATTCAATAGATTTTTGTATTACTGGTGACTGTTTCTCCTCAGTCTCTCATCATCTGTGTGAATATAATATAATCTAATTTGTAATATAATATAATTAATTAATATATATATATATATATATATATATATATATATATATATATATATATATATATATATATATATATATATTAATTACATATGATTGTCTCTCCATCTCAGGATCACTCGATTTGCTTCATTTCCTGACCATCTTGTCATCCAAATCAAGAAATTCACATTTGGCTTGGATTGGGTCCCTAAAAAGCTGGGTAAATTACATTTTAATTTGCTATGTTTAATAATTATTCATGTCATTAGATTAAAACTAATGCTCTGAAACAGTTTGTTTTGTTGATCAATTAATATATCTGATCACATTTTAGATGTGAGCATTGATGTTCCAGACACACTGGATCTGAGTGCGCTCCGTGCCATGGGACAGCAGCCAGGGGAAGAGCTTCTGCCAGAAGTGGCCCCACCTCCTCTCATGACCCCAGATGTGGAGGTTAAAGGTATCCTGGGTTTCTACGGCAACGAGGAGGACGACTCTCTCTACTCCCCACTGCTGTGTCAGTCTGTCTTTTCTCCTCTTTCCTACTACATTGGTCTTTTCATCTGTCTGTCACTTGAGCCTATCTTTCATCCCTTCTTCTTCCTTTGCTTTCTTTCTGCTTTGATTATCTTGCCTGCTTTTACTGTCCATTACATGCTTATTTAAGATACAATTAAGCTGTACTTTGTTTATATATATATATATATATATATATATATATATATATATATATATGTATATGTGTGTGTGTACTACCGGTCAAAAGCTTTGAAACACTTGACTGAGATGTTTCTCATGATCTTAAGGTGTTTGCTTAAATATTTGAAATTCTTTTGTAGACAAAAATGTAATTGTGCCACAATGTAAATTTCTTTCTTCTAAAACTAAAATTTTCTAAAAAAAAAAAAGTTTTTGAATTTGATGACTTGGACCAAATAATAAAGAAAAGCAGCCAATAAGTGCCCGACTTAGATGGAAACTCCTTCAATACTGTTTGAATCAGTAAAAATCATCCCAGTGTGATTTCTCAAGAAGTTGGTTGAGAAAATGTCAAGATTACATTTCTGCAAATTCTAGGTAAAGTGTGACTACTTTGAAGATGATAAAATATAACACAGTTTTGATTTATTTTGGATTTGTAGTCACAACATAATTCCCAAAGTTCCATTTATGTTATTCCATAGTTTTGATGACTTTACTATTATTCTAAAATGTGGAAAAAAAATAATAATAATTTGAATAAAGAATGAGTAAATGTTTCAAAACTTTTGACTGGGTGTGTGTGTGTGTGTGTGTATATATATATATATATATATATATATATATATATATATATATATATACACTACCGTTCAAAAGTTTGGGGTCACCCAAACAATTTTGTGTTTTCCTGAAAAGTCACACTTATTCACCACCATACGTTGTGAAATGAATAGAAAATAGAGTCAAGACATTGACAAGGTTAGAAATAATGATTTGTATTTGAAATAAGATTTTTTTTACATCAAACTTTGCTTTCGTCAAAGAATCCTCCATTTGCAGCAATTACAGCATTGCAGACCTTTGGCATTCTAGCTGTTAATTTGTTGAGGTAATCTGGAGAAATTGCACCCCACGCTTCCAGAAGCAGCTCCCACAAGTTGGATTGGTTGGATGGGCACTTCTTGCGTACCATACGGTCAAGCTGCTCCCACAACAGCTCAATGGGGTTCAGATCTGGTGACTGCGCTGGCCACTCCATTACCGATAGAATACCAGCTGCCTGCTTCTGCTCTAAATAGTTCTTGCACAATTTGGAGGTGTGTTTAGGGTTATTGTCCTGTTGTAGGATGAAATTGGCTCCAATCAAGCGTTGTCCACTGGGTATGGCATGGCGTTGCAAAATGGAGTGATAGCCTTCCTTATTCAGAATCCCTTTTACCCTGTACAAATCTCCCACCTTACCAGCACCAAAGCAACCCCAGACCATTATATTACCTCCACCATGCTTAACAGATGGCGTCAGGCATTCTTCCAGCATCTTTTCATTTATTCTGCGTCTCACAAACGTTCTTCTTTGTGATCCAAACACCTCAAACTTGGATTCATCTGTCCACAACACTTTTTTCCAGTCTTCCTCTGTCCAATGTCTGTGTTCTTTTGCCCATCTTAATCTTTTTCTTTTATTGGCCAGTCTCAGATATGGCTTTTTCTTTGCCACTCTGCCCTGAAGCCCAGAATCCCGCAGCCGCCTCTTCACTGTACATGTTGACACTGGTGTTTTGCGGGTACTATTTAATGAAGATGCCAGTTGGGGACCTGTGAGGCGTCTGTTTCTCAAACTAGAGACTCTAATGTACTTATCTTCTTGCTCAGTTGTGCAACGCGGCCTCCCACTTCTTTTTCTACTCTGGTTAGAGCCTGTTTGTGCTGTCCTCTGAAGGGAGTAGTACACACCGTTGTAGGAAATCTTCAATTTCTTAGCAATGTCTCGCATGGAATAGCCTTCATTTCTAAGGACAAGAATAGACTGTCGAGTTTCAGATGAAAGTTCTCTTTTTCTGGCCATTTTGAGCGTTTAATTGACCCCACAAATGTGATGCTCCAGAAACTCAATCTGCTCAAAGGAAGGTCAGTTTTGTAGCTTCTGTAACGACCTAAACTGTTTTCAGATGTGTGAACATGATTGCACAAGGGTTTTCTAATCATCAATTAGCCTTCTGAGCCAATGAGCAAACACATTGTACCATTAGAACACTGGAGTGATAGTTGCTGGAAATGGGCCTCTATACACCTATGTACATATTGCACCAAAAACCAGACATTTGCAGCTAGAATAGTCATTTACCACATTAGCAATGTATAGAGTGTATTTCTTCAAAGTTAAGACTAGTTTAAAGTTGTCTTCATTGAAAAGTACAGTGCTTTTCCTTCAAAAATAAGGACATTTCAATGTGACCCCAAACTTTTGAACGGTAGTGTATATATATATATATATATATATATATATATATATATATATATGTATGTTAGTTAGTTAGTTAGTTTCAATAATTCATTTTCAATGTAATTTATATTACTTGATAATCATCAGATCATCCAATTGTGTCATTTTGGGTTGTGTCCAGTCTATGTAAATAATTCTTGTATTTTATATCAAGACACATCTATAGATATCTCTCTGACTGTATGTCTCTCAGCTCCTGTGTTGGATGACTCCACAGTGTCTCAACTGTGTGAAATGGGCTTTCCTCTGGAGGCCTGTCGTAAGGCTGTGTATTACACGGGCAACACTGGCATTGATGCTGCCATGAACTGGGTGATGGGACACATGGATGACCCTGGTAATTGCATGCATCATAGAGCAATGGTCTTATATAGTAGTGTGCAGATTTTCATTAACATTTCTCTGTGTATGATTGGCTGCAGATTTCTCTGCACCTTTAGTGTTGCCTGGCTCTAGTACCGGCCCTGGAACCACACCTACAGAAAGCGTACCTGAAGAACACCTAGCAACCATTGTTTCTATGGGATTCAGTCGAGACCAGGCGACTCGCGCTCTCAGAGCTACGGTGAGAGACATCAACTCTCTTTCTGAATCATAGCAATATACAGTTTTCATGCACAGACTTCATTTTCAGCCCTATACACTGTTATTGATGATGATTAAATCATAAACTCCATAATGTGACACTTTCAGATCATGTCTGTACTTTTTCAAAACGGTTCTGTTTTGGTAGAATAATGTTCTTGAGCGTGCTGTGGACTGGATCTTCTCTCATCTGGATGATATGGAGTCCATGGATGTGTCAGAGGGTGGCCGCTCTGAGGGAGGAAGTGAAGCCAGTCGGGAACCTCCTCCAGGACCACGTGTCCGTGATGGACAAGGAAGTAAGTTTATTGGTGTGGCCTCATTAAACAGTGATTCTTTGTAAAGAGACACTTCACCCAAAAAATGAAAATTCTCTCATAATTTACTCATGCCATCCCAGATTTGTATGACTTTCTTTCATCTGCTGAACACAAATGAAGATAACATAAGATTTTTAGAAGAATATTTCAGCTCTGTAGGTCCATACAATGCAAATGAATGGGTGCCATAAAATGTATGCTCCAAAAAGAACATAAAGGCTGCATAAAAGTACTCCGTACCTCTTCAATGTCTACAGAAGTGATATGATAAGTGTGGGTGAGAAACAGATCAATATTTAAGTCATTTACTTACATTACAACATTTTTTATAGAAACTCTTCTCCCTGCCTTGTAGGGGGCATTATGCATGAAGAATGTGAATCACCAAAAACACAAGAAGAAGAATGTGAAAGTTAAAGTGGAGATTGACTGAGCACTGAGGATAATTAATTGTAAAAAAGGACTTAAATATTGATCTGTTTCTCACCCATACCTATCATATCTCTTCTGAAGACATAGATTTAACCACAGGAGTTTTATGGATTACTTCTATGCTGATTTATGGGATTTTTGGAGCTTAAAAATTTTGGCACCCATTCAATTGCAATGTATGGACAAGCAGAGCTGAGCAAAATCTTCATTTGAGTTCAGTAGATGAAAGATAGTCACACATCTGTGTATATGAATATTACATTTTTACATTTTTAGTGTAACCATTCCTTTAATAAAACTTTTCTAACCTACCCTAATTTATGCTCCTTATGTTTTTTTTCCTTTGTCCTGAAGAGTATGATCTTTTCGCATTCATCAGTCACATGGGAACGAGCACAATGTGTGGTCATTACGTGTGCCACATCAAGAAGGACCAACAGTGAGTAAAGTCCCCTTTCGATCTGTGGGCTAGTCTCTCTGTTTCAGTATTCATACTGAATGCAGCTCTTCAACAATAACATCTCCCTCACTATTAATGTTTCTCAATATCTCTGTCTCTTTTTGTGTTTCGTACAGGTGGGTAATCTTTAACGATCAAAAAGTTTGTGCCTCTGAGAAACCACCTAAGGACCTGGGCTACCTGTACTTTTACAGGAGAGTGGTGGAATAGAGTGAACTAGGGTAGCATTTCTGTCTCACACACATACACACACCAGAGCTACAAGGAAAGTAGGCCCAGACAGACACCTGCTTCTGATGGGGCATTTTAAGTCAAAGCACTTCTCCCTCAAATATAATTACTACCCATGAGATCACATGAAGCCAGAAGTAAAATAATGGCTGGAAAACTAAAAATAATGTGTGGATTAGTGTTCTTACTCAAAATGCTTATGTTGTACAACGCCTTACTGCGCGAGCGCGCGCACACACACACACACACACACACACACACTAGTCTCCTTCGTGCCTCCCCCTGATTGGATAGTGGCTGTTGTGACATCATCGCTTCTAGAGCTAAGCTCCACCTTCCTTCCCCTTATATGTTCCAGAATGGTTCTGCAAATGTTCAATGACAAGTAAATATCACTAAATCACCAAAAACAGCTAAATATTACATATTGGATATTTAAATTTAAAAAATAAATGCAAAACGTATTGTGTGGTTTCTTGTTTTTCCTGTTGTTTTGTTCTCCTTTTTTTTTTTTTTTTGGGAGGAGTATTCTTTTTGCTTTTTATTAATAAAAATGTGTCTCTTTGCTTCTTTTGACTGTTTCCTGTGGTAGTGGATTAAGGATTTTTCAGCTAAATGCAATGTCAGCAATAAACTCTAGTATTGATAGTGGGATCGTTCTATTGTTAAATCAAGGTTAAAGCAAGAAACTGGTGCACAAGTAAACAGCACCAATGACAAATCATATTTGGGTAATAAAGGAAAGTGTAAGTGCGACTTTGAGATTTAAGTTGTCTAGCAACAGTCATATTTCACTTCTTGAAAGGTACCTGTAAGTAAACTGCAGTGTAGTAGCAAGAGCAATTGATAGCTTATGTGAAAATGCGTTTTATATGCTCTGCAGCATGTATAAGCAGTTCTTTTACTAGAGATCATAACACTTAAATCAATGTGCTCATGCTCTTTTGTCTTGTTAGTTTATATAGAAAGAAAAGAATGGCATCAAATTACATATATATATATATATATATATATATATATATTTAATTAATTAATTATTGATACAAGGTAAATTCTCGGAACGAACCCTAATTTTAAGGAACTCCCATTGAGGAACTGCAAGTGAAAAACAGGCGTTTTCTGCCATATATTGGCATGTGCTCTCCAAACAGCATTTTTTTTTTTTTTGTCGTCTTCTCTTCCGCTCTGCTAGTTTCTTCATTTTCTGGTGCAGGTTCATGTTTGTGTATTGGCATCTTTCTCACACACGCAGATTTGTAGTTTGCCAGCTGGACTAAAAGTGCGGAACGGCTTTATCAAACGTTGACATCATTTTCAGCATCCAAACGTGAGTATAAACATCAGAGCTTTCTGTAAGACCTTTCCATTTTGAAAAATAATAAAAGATAAACCAATCACTAAAATTAAATCGGGAAAAGAAAACAAAGTAATATAGAATTTGGACTGAAAACTATTAATTATGGTTTGTTGCATGTGGTAAAGGTAACGATTCGTGAATGGCAATTTTAAACAACCAAAAGCATAAAAGTCGTGATCATTAATATTTATATAATTTTGTATTTTCGTTAAGTTATCTTTAATGCTTTTGTAATATACAAACACACGATCTCTCTCTCTCTCTCTGTGTGAATAAAATGTTAAAAAATAATAACAGCAAACATTTTGACTTTGGGAATCGGATGTTTTAAATGACAAAATGCACAATTTGTTATAAAAAATTAGATTTTGCTGGATGTATTAAAATAGGCAGCTTCTTAAAATGATGATTTTAATCCTATAATTAATCAGAAATGTTCAGTCACACGATGAACACGATAAAGCAACTTGCATATATTAACCATAATTCTCAGCCATTAAAGCTGAGATTTTATATATATATATATATATATATATATATATATATATATATATATATATATATATATTTGCAGTTTTTTTGCTAGTTTCTCTTGTCTCTTTTTAAAGTCTGCATGAGATTAGGAGGCATCAAATATTTTGAAATAGATTTCGAAAATGGCTGATGTTTTTTATCTCAATTTATTGAAATCAGTTTAATGTTAATCATTTAAAATGATGAGCATAATTTTCTACACAAAATGTTCACTTAAAAATGAGATCATGAAAGAACGAAGCAAAACTAAAGTGAAGGATGTTGCTTTTGTGGCCTTTGCCACATAGATGTTTTACACTTTTTTCTTAGTTGAAAAAACAAAACAACAACAACAAAAAAATTTGATGATGAACATGATGCATATCAAGCCTCAAGCCTTTTTTTATGAACAGTAATTTATCAGCCATTGGAAATCATAACTCTGTAGTTTTGGGTTTAAAATATCTAATTTTTTCATTTGGATTTTTTTTCACATTTATGTTTTAGAAATAGGAACAGAATGTCTTCATTCAAGATCTTTTTTCTTCTCTTTGGTGAGCATAAATAAATTAATTGAGAAAAATCTAATACCTATGATTTCAAAACTGTCTGTAAGTACTCTGCATGCACTCTTTCTGTTATATGTACAAGTCATTTATTCTAAATGAAACTCGGTCTCCCTCTTTTAAACCTCCCTTCTTCTATATCCTTCTCTCTGTCAGTCCTGTGGATATCCTCTGGACAATGTGATTATGTGTTTTATCATCAAGCTGGGAGTGACATTTCCTTGTCATGTGGTGTAGATTCAGACAGTGATATAGAATGGAAATTTTCTGGTTCTCGCATCTTTACCATTACTGGCAAAACAGGAAATCGACGGAGGGGTACCAGTTTTTCTTTCCTCTGAATACAGTTTGTTTACAACCATTGATATAACAATTTTATTTGCTTTGAATAAAATATAATGCAGTTATGTGAGTAGTCACACTATAAATGACTTTATTTGTTAAGGCTCTTCCAAAGATATAGAACATATTATTTCTAAAGTGCAAGTAATTGGAGACAAACTGAAAATACCCAAACTGGAGACACGTGACGCAGGAGTCTACTCATGCAAGCACAGGCAGTCAGAGACAAAATACTCTGTGCATGTTGTATCAGGTGAGAGAGGACAGCAACAGAGAAACATATATATATATAAAATTTACTTATTCATACGATTACTCATATTTACCCCCTTTGTTTTTCCTCAGTCTTTGCTAAACCACCAGCAGCATTTTCTGGGTCTGATGTAGAGTTGCAATGTAACATTAATGGAGAAACACAAACCAATGTACAATGGCTGAGCCCCCTTGGCAAGCAATACAGTGACAAAGAAATTTCCCTGAAAGCCGTGACCTCAGAAGAAGATGGCAAGTGGACATGTCAGGTCAAGGACTTGAAGATAAATGTAACATTGGCTGTTGTTGGTTGGTATTCCTCTTAACTATGTTGTTATTATACTACATGTATTAAATATAAAAGTGTTTTTGAATCATGTTAGACATGATCCATTTTGTTATTGTAGCAAAACACTAAATTGCACATTTTGTGCTGTGAATAAAATGTGCGGGTCTCCAACAGATCTCCAGACCAAAGATGTTGAAGTTCCTCAAGGGGGCCTCACAGTGCTGCCCTGTTCTCTCTCTATCAGTACATCTTCTCCACGTGTAGTGGGTGGGAATTGGAAGGCTGACCATCTCTCCAAAGTCTCTTTCCCAACACTAGAACACTCATATGACAAAGGCTTACATTGGAATGGCAAGAATTCATCCAAAGTCAGATTTAAAAGTGGACAGCTCGGCACCAACTTTGATATCAACCTGATTAATGTGAATGCTCTATATGTTCATCTGTGTTAATGTTTGTTTATTTGATTGGCATGAACTATTTATTTTCATTTGATGTTGTGAGTCATTTATCCTCTGATTCACTCTGTCTGTCAAACTCAGGTACAGCATAGTGATGAAGGTAAGTTTGTGTGTACAGTGGAGCTTGAGGGTGGATTGAAGCAAACTGCCAAGATGACTTTGAAGGTTATGGCTGCTCCTACAGGTACAACACAGCACAACAGCACTGCACAATTTTGCAATCTGAACTATGAATCCCATTCCAGATTTGCAGGAAACAGTTCTGTCTGTTTGTAATGATTATTTAACAGTCACCAGTGTGAAAGGGGCTGGTCGGGAACTTTGGACCAATGATGTGTTAGGTGTTAAGTTGTGGGTCTGGATTGCTGTAGGAGCAAGTTCTTTGGTTCTAATTGGACTTATCATCTTGACTGTTCTTGTCCAACGGAGGAACAAGCAAATGCAGGTGAGAAAAAGAAAGAAAGAAAGAAAGAAAGAGAGACAGAAAAGAATGAAGAGGCTTATTAAATGGGTTCTTTCTTTCTTACTTACTTTGCTGTAGCGGAGGGTAAGAAAGATGAGATCCATGCGCCAACCTCTTACAGCTAAAGACTACTGCCAATGCAACAGGTATCTCCTCCTCCAATTATTCTACAATGATACAGTGATTTGGTCACAGTGAATTTGCTGTGCATATTCTTTTTTCTTTTTGTGCACTACTGCACATCTGTGCCATCTCCACACTGTAACAAATTGCTGTAAGTTTACAGTAACGTTTTACAATACTGTCCTGTATTCTTTAAATTAAAACCTGTTATTGTATTTTGCTATGAATTCTTGGAGATGTTATCCAGTCTTGAAAGTTTAATTTAGAATTTATGGCAAAGAATAGTTTATTTGGAAACAAAATAGTAATACCAGCTCTAAACTAGGGAGTTTTCCAATTAAATGTTAGGGTAGCACAAAACTAGCCTGTGAACTATTATATTCCAATTATGTTCTTTATAGAAACAAAAATAATCAGATTTCCTGTTGTATGCTTGGGCAAAGTAGAAGGCAACAACAGATTCATGGGTTTGAATCCCAGGAGCAGCTGGAATTACATGTTTCTTGGATATACGGTTACTTTATTTTGATAATGATAAATGCATACATTTTTTAGAGGTTGAAAATTTAGCTCTATTTAAAGTTATTTTTTGACAATAAATATTTCTTGTTTGAATTCACCATTATGGTTATTAGTGTTCCCCTGGGTTGGGACTTTAGACTTTCTTTTACAATAACATTCCCCTGCCATTACCAAAACATTTCAAGTGCTATCGTTTGCTAGTTCTGTAGTAAAATAGAGAAAATAGATTTTGAAGTATGACTTCAAACTAATGTAATCCTAATTCAACACTTGTGTGATGAGAGAAATGCGTAAAGATTAGAAATTCAGATTTTTCGGCAACTGAGTTGCTAATATTGAAAGTTGTATTGGAGGCACATCACATGATTTTTCATTAAGTAACTCATTGATGAACAATGAGCTGTTAAAAGTGACAACATAAAAACAACAGCAACATCATAGATAAAAGCTGCTAATAGTAAATAGATGGTGAACATCTACCAGCATCACTGGAGGGGGGTGGCTGAGTGTATACAATGACACCCGGGACGGAGAGGTTTGGCGAACTTTGTGTGTGCACATGTTAAGTTTGTACATTTGTACATAGATGATTTCACCTCTAAAAAACTAAATTGTGCCAAAAATGACAAAAAAAAATGACTAAAACAACAATTGCAAGTGGGGTGGCCAATGGGGTCCGCCACTGAGTATCAGGCACAAGAGCGCCACTATAACACAGGCCGCCTTGATTGTTTTGGCAATCTTGATTGTTTTGGCCTTCCACTGTAAATGCCTCGCTGTAACTTCTAGGTTTTTTTATAGGGAAGGAGAGATGAGTCCAAATTAATATTTATGGTAATCAACATTATGCCACAAATGCGGTTGACGTGGCTTAGCTTGTATTGAACACAGAATATCACTTATATGGACATATTCCACTAAGTTTGACAACTAGAAAGTATCCAAATACATTTAGTCTAAATTGTATAAAATATATATTATTTAATATTCTGAAATCTAACAAATGTATTTTTTAAATGTTGTGATTGATAATAATGCTTGTGCTATGTTTACAATAAATTACATTTGGTTTGGTATTTGGATATATAATGCAAAGATATTCATACATTTTTAATTGTGGCTTAAGTGTTCAAAAATCTTTTAATATCCTTAATAGTTCTGATGTTGTCATTTTCATTATATTAATAAAGAATTGATTTAATCTCACCTTATTAACACCCCATTTGACTGTTGAGGTCAAAAAGGCATGTTTACACAGTCCATATGTATCAGCTAATTCATTTTTTAAATGTTTTCAGTGGCAATTATGTCTTTATGAGACAAGAGTTTTTTTTAGACTATACCATACAGTCTTACCGCTGTTTTAGATGTGTTATAATATGTGTTTCTTTTAAAGATCTGAGAGAGAGGTGGTGTTGGGAAAGCAAGTGAGGCCAGTTCCAGTCTCCAGACAACAATGTAAAACACACAACAGTCCAAAACCATATAACTGATGTGTACTGGAGAGGGGAAGACTGCAGTCACTGAGAGACACATGTGGCACACTGGGCCAGTGCTTTTAAAAATGCATATTGCATACAGACAAATTATTCTAACAAATGAGACATACACTTGTAAGCTTTGCTGTAGAACGTGAACACAGACCTAAGACTGAATGGTGTTGCACGTTTGATTGTTGCCTTTACAATATTGTGCTAAATATGTCATGTAAATGTTTCAGAACTATACTGTTGAATGATCATAATGTTGAATGTTTCAGTTTTTGTTTCATCAATAAAACTTTTAATACTCTTCAAACATGAATGTGTGCACTGATGGTTGTGTACATGGGCGGTCTCTATTTCCCCACATTTGCACTATGGCTTTATTGAGCAGATTATACCTTCTCCTAAACTGGTGCAGCTGGAATTGTTTGAGTTCACAGGTGTATACATACTTGTACACACACAGCTGTTCACAGACGTCAAAACAGATTGAACAAATTACAAAAAATATTCAGTATTTTAGTATGGCACACAAGCTTGACGTAGCAGTTAAAAGGATATTAATTCCCTGCTCCATCAATTTGAGATATTTCGTCCTAGAGACACATTTTGAGTTTTATGCATGAAAGGAAATCATTTAAATGATTAAATTTCAACAATGGTTTGCAGTAGAAACATTAATATCAAATCTGTAAAATGTCGGGAGGGTTACTTTTTAAATGTTTTCCACTACAGATTACAGAATACATGCTATAAAATGTAATTTGTAACGTATTTCATTAGATTACTCAAGGTCAGTAACGTATTATAAATACTTTGGATTACTTCTTCAGCACTGGTAGATTTTTTTCACTTGTTTTGACTAAAAAAACTCTGTCAGTACAGTAAGACAAAATACACATGTTAAAAAGCCATTCTCTCTTAATACCAAAGTTCTTACTAGAAAAAAAGGAATTATGATCTAACGTGAATTTTCTTGATAAAAAATATGATCATGTCTGGTAACATGTGCATGTAAAATGGATAGAAATAGCATTTTAGCTTAGCATAAAGCTGACAATTTACACAAGGTTTATTTGTATTTCTTCTGCTCCAAACTTACTTCAAATATACTTCTCTGTCTGCTCGTATGAATGTAACACATCATAAGAAAGTGTTTCACCACTGTTCATATGCACTTTGGATCACATCATTTATATGTATAAATGTTTTCCATCTGAAAGGACAAAATATTAAATTAAATTAAAATAAAATGCAAAGTAATCTCTTCAGTAATCAAAATACTTTTTGAATGTAACTGTATTCTTATTACCAATTATTTAAATTGTAACTGTAGTGGAATATTTTTAAATACGTACTCCCGTTACATGTATTTCGTTACTCCCCAACCCAGTATATTTATATATATATATATATATATATAAATATATATATATATAAAATGTAAAACTAAATAATGAAATATCTCTATCATGATAACAACAAAGTTTAATGTTGCTCTAATGCTGCATTTCATTTACACATAACCAAATTAGCATCAGAGCTGCCTTTGATACATTGAGGTGAGAGCAGGCTTAATTGAATCTGGCGTTAATGCGGAACTGCATTTTAACAGAATTTTAAGATGTCTCAAAAGACGCTGTGTAAATGATGGAGCAGGTCACATTTTAACTAATTAAATACATTCAGATTATTTGAAGTATCAAAGTTGTGCGTTCATGTGAATGTGTTGTGCTAGCATGTAGTGTGACTGGAAAATGTGTTGCAGGCCTGTTAGAGGAAAAGCGAAGATGTTTTTCAGGAGCTTTACAGATGGCTTGCTGCAGTGTGACAGACATGAAGAGGGAAGTCAAGTGGAATAAAAAAGGAATAGTGACATTAGGAACAGAAGTTGAAACTAAAAACACTGGCACACAATACCACAAACAGACAGATGTGTGTAGAGCTGTGCGAATCACGTTGCAGTTTCCTGTCCTGTGTGTTTGACAGACTGTGTTTGGAAGAAAATGTCAGTGTAGCTCTCTGATCCTGAACAGAACACACACACACACTCATCTCTTCAGCACTGTAAGTATTGCTCTGTAACTATTACCATCATAAACAATGTTACTTATTGTGAATTAGCCAATCTGCTACAGGTGTTCTAGTGTACGGTCAAAGGTCTTTTGTTGCGACGCTTCTCTGACTGACACAAACGTTGAGTACTACAATAACAAGCAAATAACGATGAAAATGCTGATTTGTTTGTTCAAATGTATTGAAGCAACTTCTTTGTTTATTTAAAATCATATGGCCTTAAATTGTATTTGTATAGGCTACTGTTTTATGGTGTTTTAGATGTTTCTGGTGTATAGCAATCATTATACAGACTGATCAAAATTTAACAGCTGAGTGATAAAATGAACAACCATTTTTTGGGTGTATTGTTGTACAGGTTATTTACACATAAATATTTGTTTTTGAGGATGTCTTATTGCACACAAATTTTTTTTTTTTTGTTGTATTATCTGTGTTTGTTCATATGGATTCTTGTAACATGCTTTGTAGTTGGCGTAAACATGCAAAAGTTTAATGTGTCAAACTTCAATATGTGTAACATTAACATTAACAGTTATTCGATCTTTTTACGATCACTGGGGTCAAAACTTGCAAAGACATGTTCTGCAGGCCAAGTACTTAACATGTGTACTTGAATTCAGAAATGTGTTCAATGTTGTTGAAAAATGTGTCCAACACTTCACGTTTGATTGTATTTTCATATTAGAGTTCTTTAGATAAGTTTAGCTAAGCTAAGTTGTCTGTGTTTTTGAAGTTTCAAAAGTTATATGATGCGCTTAATGCTCACATGATCGTATAGAATCAGTAAAATAACACTTTCTAGTTTGTTACATTTCATTTAATTCAAAAAGTATCATTTAGGCATAAAGTTATTATGAATTGAACAATTAAATAGTGTACATATAGGAAAAAGTGAAGACATGCTAATTTTGTCAAAAATACATTAAACATGATTCATAAAATTAGATGATTAAATACAGCGATTAATTTGGATTAGGTATTTTTCGTGTTTAAGTCACTAACATAATCACCAAAGTTGATTTATTGGTTCAGTAGTTTCTATGTAATGGACTGCTTTAGAAAGGTTTTCCCTGTTGGCGGTTCTGGTTTTGGTGCTGGCTTTCGCACTAAACAGCAATGAATCGTTTTTATTTCATTTTTAGAGACACCTTCGTCTTCCCCCATCCAATATCACTGGTGAAAATCCATCCATATTAATTGCAGCATTTATTCTGTTTTCACTGCAGAGAAAACTCATTTCTAATAGAGATACAAACAAGATTATGAAAAGAATCGTGCTGTTTAGACATGGCCGTCATTAATGGTAATGACATGGTTTTGTTAGTGATTTTCTAGGTGAGGATGAACAGGGAGAGATAAACACTGAGATTTGCCACATATGAAATTATATTGTCTCTTTAATAAACAGGATGATTTTTAGACTAAGACAAAAATTGTGTCCATATTTGTGATTCAAATATTGGAAGAAGGCATGCACACCCATACATTTATAAATGTGGTTGAAGGATCCACAAATATCAAACCAAAAAAAGTAAATAAAGGAATCACACACATGGGGACAATAACATGAAGTCTGAGGAAGAGCTGAATAGCTTAAAAAAAATCACTTAATAAAATCCTGAGTGGTGCTACTCTCAGGTGAATAAAACTGTCATAGAGTCAAAATCCAATGTATAGTTTAGAGTCTAAGAATTACAAAGCAAAACATGCAAGCATGTCAAAGATATCATGTTGTCATTTTTGTTTACCAGGCTATAATACTCTGAAGTGAGTATGATTGCATATATCTGGAGAAAGTAATTTTATGGCTTTTCTATGTTTTTTTTCCATTTTGAAATCATTACAGCATTACAGACGTTACGTAACAATAAACCCCATTAGAAGCATGTGGCAGAGAAATTTTATTGTTGGACTTTTATTAAATTTTGGGTGACTTTGACTCGTCCTGTCCAGGCATGATGCAATAAGTGAAAAATAGTCTATTTACATAATAAATCTACAAAAATATCTTACAAAAAGTCAAATCAACAAGAGAGATTTTAGCTCACTGCGCACAGAGCATACATGTACCATTGTAAATGTACCATTGCCATATTTTTAATAATCACAGCTATTTTTAATGGCAACTATTTTAGCTAGAGCAGTCTTAAATTTCACAATGTAAAACAATAGTTTATCAGCTTGACAGTTATTTTGTATCCAGCCATTTGCTCTTTAAAACAGTGGCCTGTTGATGAGCCGCTCTTGTTCGGTTAGAGAAACTTAACTCTGAATTGTAGGACATACACATAAAGTTGCATAAACAATGCCCTACACACACACACACACACACACACACACACACACACATACATACATAATGAAGAAATTCTGAATCAAATATAGTATGAGTGAAGATCATCATGGTGCAGTCTTAAAATCCAGCATTAGCTGTTTGTGTATGTATTGTGTGTACTAAATGCATTACATTGGATAATGCAACGCATTAGACACATGCACTGTTGGTGTCTCACACAAGCATTAAATTTGATCTCTATCAAAAAAATCCATCTAAACTATAACTCTTCGGTGTTATGTAGTATATCTGTACAACGAGAAAACAACATGTTGTATTGTAACTTTTAGAGGATCCTTATACACATTCATGGACAGAAAATATAGTATTTTTTATCAACTATAAAACAAGTTTATACACCGCATCTTGCATTCTTCATAGGGAAATGTGGAATGTAATTAATACCACAGTTCCACCTGGCACATATACTGTATACATTTTTATTGGCATCAGAAAGAGTATTTGGACAATGTAGATATGTAATATGCCACGTGAGTCACTAATGTATGGTACAACAAGGCTTAAGGCCCCCATAAGGAAAATGTGCCTAATTGTCCAGTATGAATGACGATAAAAAAACATTTATTTTTATTAAATATTTAACAAGTAATAAAAAAATAAGTGGATTAATAAAGTGAAAATCTATAAGAAGTTTGTTTTGATTTAATACCATGTAATAAATGCAAGCATACTGTATGACAAAAAGGCAACGGGGGAGCTATAGTAATATAATGATATATTGGTCAATATGCAATATCATTTATGCAAATACTTTTAATATAGCACTTTATATTTTGAGTAACATTTAAGTGAAAATAACTCCTTTGGCATTTTTGTAATATGTTTGTATTTTTAAAGACTGCTGCTGCTATACAGAACTGTGAACATGTTGGAGGTACAATGTTAGTGCAGGATTATTTCACAAGTGAATCTCTGTTGTGATCGGCAAACAGTCCATGTGGGCTCAAATTGCACATCCTTAAAAACAAATCCATTCCTCATGGAAATCAAATTATCGCATGTACAGGCATTCTGCATTTCCCCCCTCTGCTAACTTAACAGTGAGTTGTGTGGCCTTTTTATACAGAGCAGGTGTTTCTCCGACATGTTAGATCAACGTACATCAAATCTATCTTGTGTGATCTACCTTTATTTATCGCACACAATCATAGATCAGGATGCCTCAGTGCACAGCAACAAAAAGGTGTTAAAGAAAGTACTGTAGTGGTGTTTGTTGTTGTTTTTGGGCCTTTTAGTCCATTGTACCCCTTCTGTGAAGGCTTTCTCTTCACAGGGGTGTAACATGTCTAGAGCATAAATGTAACAGAAATCTCAAGCGCATTAAGTTAGGACAGATCTTTTTCTTATTTTATATAGTCAGGTAGCTCGAACACTTATATGTAGCCTAAGAATATATAGTTTTAGTGTAATTATATGTGTTAACAATTGATTTAAAATATATTTAGGGATCTGTAGATAAAATCATCAGACACCAAATGATCCTCATTTAATTTAATCCTGCAACAAGCATCCTTTTGTTACTGGATACCTGTGGCTGTAAATTATGTAAATGAAAGCAGCAATAGATTTGGAATCATGGATGAAGTTGAGGATTATAAAGCACATAGTAATATATCTGAGCGCTCAACCAAGGAGCAAAATTAAACAGTGTGATGTCGAGCATCCTGCTTCCAGAATACATAAATGAATGTAAATTCTGCATATTTTCTCAAAGAGTATCAAATTCTCAAATGTGTAATTAGACAAAAAAAATAAAGAACGAGAGTGTTTAATGGTTAAGGGGTGGTCAGAAAGTGGTTCAGTGTCTTATCACCATGGGTGTGACGCCTTCATTTATATTGGTGCAGTAGTTAAGGTGTTAATGGGACAGGCATTTTGAAAAGTTTAATAATAGGAGAGTTCAGCTGTGTTTTATCAGTTTATTCTTTGTGTTATTCCTTGTTTGAATACTGCAGTAATGCTTATAGAAATAGTGAGTGATTTTCATAATGAGAGAAGGAATTCCCTCTTTCACTTAATGTGTCATACAGACATGTTTCTCTTTTTCTCATCCTCTCACTTTACTTAAGTCCCCCACACAAACACCACACAAGTGTTTTCCTATCTGACCTTTAGTTTCAGTCTGGATTGAATAGAAAATGTAATTAATGAGAAAGAAGCCAACAAACATCTCCAGAGCATGCAAATCAAATATGGCTCAATAGGTGTTCTGGTGTAATGGAAGAGGCTTTAAGCACATTACATTTCCTATTACATTCTTGTCTGCTGTTTATATATATTATAGTTTATAGTTTTTAAACCACATGTAAGATTGTTCACCTCAATACAGTAAACAGGCATCGTCATGACCAGATGTCAACAAAGAAAAGCTTTAGATAAAGTTTAAAGCTAAGTGTGATGTTTTTAGCCAAAAAACAAAAATCTCTTTACATTTTTAAATGTATATTTTGCATTCTGGAGAATATATTCCTGAAAAAGAGAGCAAGTATTGATAGGAAATCACATTGCTGATGAAAGATTACAGAAAATAAGTATGCCTTTGATTTACAGGAATTTCAATGAACATATTTTTCATAACATGGCCATTTACAGATTTCAGCAGAAAAACAGTGAGAAAGCCTGAAACAAAATGACGTGAACGTAATAATTGCGTAATGGAAAATAATCATATTCTGTACAGTCAAGTTTCGAAAGTTGCTTACTACAATTTGATCTAATCTTCTGTGCATTAACCTAAAAATAACATTTACGTTAGCATCAGACAAAATGTCAGTAATCTCTCTCTTTCTCGTGACGACTCTTTCCACTGACATTTGGCTTACATTTTTAACCTGCAAGACTTACTTCATTAAATGGAGGAGGTTTGTAACTGAAAAGAAGCACAAAAGAGATTAAAACAATTCGTCTTTCTCTGTAATTTCCACAAACTTTTCCAAAACGGGGCATTTGTGTGTGAAAGCCTTACATTTGAAAATAAGCAGCTGTTGCATGCATCAGTGATCAGTCCCTCATGGCTTCCATCTTAACCCTCTTCAGTTCTCTGCATGCACGCCTCTGAGTTTTCACCATTTCCTACAGCCCACAGTCTAAGCAGATGTGTGTGAATCACTGAAAGTTTCTAAGGATTCGATTTGTGTGAGGGATCCCCTGTTAGTCAGACAGCAATACGAATCTCCCACTATACACACACAATCTCTGGCCATGTGCAGTTGAGCTATTTTTAGCAGATTTTAGTTGGTATGCAAGATGCAAGATGAAAAAAAGGGCAGATTATTTGCCAAAAATATTATTGATACAAGGTAATAGGTAAGATGTATGGGTAAAGAACACATTATCATGCTTCAGTTCTTGAGTCAAATACACAAGGAAATGACTTAGTGAAGGGGAAACACATAACGAAAACCTGTATGGGACATATTGAAATAAATCGCCCACAACCGCCTCTTTCCCTGCTTTCTGTCTTTCATTCTTTCTGTAATGATTATGTTTGCTGTCTTGACAACTTTCAATCTATGTGAGTAATGAGGGATCCCTCTAAATTGGGTCTTTCCTTATAACACAGCACACAGAGGCAGAGACGAAAGAGACAATCAAGAGATAGATGGATAGATGGATGCATGCATGCATGCTACTAAAGGCTAGCTAAATGAGCTCCAAATGCTAACTAGTTACTATCCTGAGAATTGACTTTAAAAATATACCTAAAAATCAATAATACGATCCAACTGTGGTTTTATTCTAAAGCCTCAAAGCTATACATATTAAGGTGAACAGTGATCTAATGGACAAAGAGCTTTGTGAAGTTAAACTTATTTATTTTTTGTGTGTGAAAAAGATGAGCAGAGAATGGCAGGAAGAGAGAGACTGACAGAGAGGTGAAACCTCAGACACAGATGTGAGGCAGGCAACTTGTTTGTTTCAACCTTCATGTGGTTCCCCTTTGCAAACCACCCCTGTCAAATATGCTCTTAACTACAGTATCTCTCTCTCTCTCTCTCTCTCTCTCTCTCTATAAATCTAGAAAGGAATACTTTATTTACTCTTAAAAATAATGGCTCCAATTCTACCCAAAATTATTTTAAATACTAATGCTACTGGAGAACATTTAAGTTCCAAATATAATTTGTTATTGTCTATGTATTGAGAACTCAATCAATGTACTTTTGCTTTAAAGAACCCAGAAAACAATACACTGATCTGAAGAGCCCATAATAGAACATAAAGAAATGTTTTCATCTCCAAAATCCTAATAACCAACTCAAGAGTCGTACAGCAGAAAATAGTTCTGCACTAGAGGGGGGTTATTCTGTCAAACCAATGGTGCTACAAAGAATGATTTAAGAGCCTTAAGATTGTAGCTTGTGTAAATGTGTTTAAGGAAGACTTGCTCATGACTTGTTTCGTGCATCTAAACTCTCTGAAACACATCTGTCCAATCTAGCAAAATAATTAGAATAAGAATGAAAATGTTTGCAAGTGAGTTTGAGGAACTTGACTTGTTACGTTGCTTCTAATGTAATAATGGATCTATACGCGTATTCATATTTTGCTGTTTTTTGCTGACTTGACAATTGGGGATCATAAAAAAACGGACAATCAATTTTATATCTATATTTTGCCTCTAGCAAAAGCGTTCTCTTTTATGGACTTGAGTGATCATAAATCCATCATGAAGCATAAGCATTTAATTCTGGTTTTGTATTACAGAGAAATCATATTTTGGGTTCCTTTTATACTAGTAGTGACACAGAAAAGTTTTTTTCAAGCAATGAAAAGTATGAAACTAGGAGAGATGTAGTGAGCATGAGCTGTGTTATAAAATATGAAAAACATTACGATGTATGCAAGCCTTGCTTTGTCTAAAAGGAATCATCTATATTCGAAATACCCTTTTTATTGCATGCTACATGAGTATGTTTTAAATGAGAATCGTTGGATTCACAGGATTCAGACATAGATGAAGTTATAAAAGTCATACGTGTGTTTCATGTCTTTTTCACATACTGTTCCTTTTTTCTGTTTTCTACGCATTTCCTAACAAATCACATTTAAATTTAGAAAATAATCAATACTGGTTTAATTTTTATGAATCTATTTACTTTTCCCCTCAAAATCTATTTGGGCTGTAGACAGTTGAGAACGTGATCCATTGTAAAGTCTGGATCTGTTCTTATAAGTTGATTCAGCACAATGGAATAATTTGTACAAGTTATATAATTTTACAT
Source organism: Moxostoma hubbsi (assembly GCA_032164185.1). Lineage (NCBI taxonomy): Eukaryota > Metazoa > Chordata > Actinopteri > Cypriniformes > Catostomidae > Moxostoma > Moxostoma hubbsi. Next base: position 20,006,850 of record JAVLUX010000015.1, read on the forward strand.
AAGCATCTTTGACAGGATCCTGTGCAAAAGTACATAGAAATAGTTGTTTATTGTAAACAGAAGTTAAATGCTGTTACTCCACCAGCATTTGCCAGAGCCGCAGTTATGCACTCCGGTTCCGAGTGCCAGGTGAATATTAGACTGAAGCATTAAATCTCTTTAAACGGATGATTTACACAATCTAATGTAGTCATTTATGTAACAGAGAAAGGGCAATGGAACAATTTAATTTGAGAATAGAGGAATAGAGAGAAATTTCAGTTTTCTTTAGATTATTCTGTTCTCGTAGGCTTAGGTGCTGAAACGGATGTTAATTTGCTGTGTTTTTTAAAAGCACTGTAAAACCAATTTATCAGGTAACCTAAAAATATGTTTCATTTGGCAACATCTAAATTAACTGGTTGTATTCAAGTCAAAAATTTTATTTCAAATGAATAAATGAACTGGTTACACCCAATGTGCAATGCGTTTCACATTGGGTTAGATCTGGTAGAAAAAGCAGTAAATATAATGTGAAATTGAATTAAATAACTGATTGCTCCATAACACTAATGGTTTCTAATAGGAAATTGACATATAAAAGCACATGGACCCGTTAAAAGTCAATTATACCACGTGTTGATGCAAACAAATAAAAATCAACATAAAATAAAAACATGCAAACAAAACATAAAATGAAACGATCGCAGTGTAAAATAAAGAAGAATAAATTGGGTTTCTGAGTGTTTGTTAATCTCTGAATGTACATGCATAATGTTTATCTTTTATTGTAGGTGAGAAAAACTCTTGGAATAATTAATTATCAATGTCTTTTTTTCTCTAGTTTATCATTAAAGAAAACGACATGAATTTATACAGCAGTTGTCGTCATTACAACTTATTGAAGTTTTTCATGCATTGACAGATTTTATACAATTTCCTATGCTTTATGGATTTATTTGGCTTATTGAATTGAAATAAGAATACCAAAAATAATACAGTCAGAGAAGTACTGAAGTTTCATTGTCGAAAGCATTCATAACTGACAATTCAGATTTTCTGTGGAAGGAGGGGAAAATCTTCAACCAAAGAAAAAATAAAATAAAATACTAATAATAAAAAAATCTATTTCAACAGCCTTGTGCCAATGACTGGACGTCTTCTTTTACCCCTTAGGCCAATCAGACAGAGGGGAGGCGTCAACAAAGTTGAAGTAGAAATATTTTGGCCAGTAAGTGAACATATCCGCTGCACAGCTTTGAAGAGGAGCGATTGTGTTTTGCTCATAAGGTGAGTATTTCTACACATACGTGTACACTTAATTTAAACGCATATTATTTTTATCCAACACATGCTAACTTTATTCAGTATTTATCATAGATAAAAAAAATATATATTTCTCTTTTCTAGCTATTTTTGAAATATTAAAAAAGTATTTTTTTTAATGTTTTTTCTTTCTTAAGGACACATTGACTTAGAACCAGAAAACTGGATGCAATCCGCATCACTAAACTTGATCAAATATGAGATAAAGTAAAAAGTAAAGTAAACTGAACAGGATGATACTTTTCTCTCTTAACATTTTCAGTTCAGTTGCTATGGCTTAAAGTATATAGTAAAAATGTAGTTCCTATTAAAACTTGAAGCTGTGAAAATGAGCCACTATCATAACATGAACAATTAATAACAAATACAAGAAGATCTAGTTTCTCTTTGCGCTCAGTGTTTAGCACTAAAATTCATTTCGAATTTATTTTGAATAATTTCTCTCAATAGGACTCATTACTAAAACATTTACGAACCATGTTTAACCTCTCCCATCCATTACTTGTAAGGTATTTAGAAATTCAAGTTCATGGTCTTAGTACTGTTCCCCTCCCTTCTTTTCTTCATCTCTCTTGCTCGTTTGCTGTTTAACCTCCATCCTGACCACAGCCCTGATCATCTGTCTATCTGGGTTAGTTCTTCAGGTGCGCTCTCTTGCTCTCTCTATCTCTATATCTACATCTATATCTTTTATCTTTCTTTATGTGCTTCTCTTGTTTCTGTTTCTCATTCTTTAAAACTTTTCCCTCATTTCTTACACAATGCGCTCCACTCGTCACTTAACAAATCGAAATTTTATTGGAGACACTGATTTACACTAGATCTCATTAAAGACAATTTTACTCTAGAATCAAAGCAATAAAAAGTATTTAGACCTTATGTACAGATGGCTGAAATATAACTGTATTATAACTGCGTGTCTTAGCAAATAGTTTAATTCCGCATTGCAACCACTGACTATTGAGAAACTGCGCCGAATATGGTTCTTTCTCATGCTGGGATTCACACAATTTACGTTTAGCCAAATCAAAATTTGCATAAACAGCCTGGACTGTGAGGCCCCACAAATATTTAGTATCACACTCCCAATAAAAGTTATTATTTTAGAATTCTTCCAAATTTTCATACTTTTAATAAGAATGTTGGTGTGAAAAAAAAAAAACTGTTCTGTGTAGTATACTATTCTGCGCAACTATGGAAATTAAACTACAGCAGTTACATTAGCTTATATTTATCCTGAAATAATATGTGCTTCATGTGAGAACATCTAAATTACGGATACAATTATTTTGAAAGATTTTTTTATGGAAATGTGAATAATTTTAATTTGATCAAGTGTGCCTAAAAATGTCTAAATACAATCAGTATTGTAAATAATAGTCACAGACCTAAAGGGTTTACAAAGTGTGGGGTATCAATCTCTTCACAGGGAGTGTAAAAAAGAAAGATTTATGTGAATCACATACACATTTTAAAAGTGCAAGAAGAAACGCAAGATCTGATATAACAGACATAATGCACACCACACTCCCAGCCTTGCTATGCCACCAGCAGCACCATGTGGTGTACCTTTTTCTTTGTGTAAGTGAGGAGAGATCCGCCTTTCGTGGAACAAGGGAGGAAGAGAGGGGGTGTTATGGAGGAGGAGGTGAAGAGGTGAAAAGGAGCGGGATAACAATCTACTCCCCGTACAATCAGACACACCTCACGGCTGCTGCTTCTTGCTGCATTTCGAACTGTTTTTCTTTGAAGTTTCTTCACTGGCACTCATCTTGCTTTGTGTCTGTAACCCATAGCCCACCACAAAGCTTTCTTCTCCCCCTCACTATCCTTTACTCTCACTCTTTCTCTCAATCACTCAAAAAATCTGAGCCCACCACAAGCCCCTTCCTTCCTCTAAAGGCTTCCCATTACTATTGCATTGGTCTATGGCTATGAAATCAGTAGTGTCTTACTGAAATGTTTTACAGATCAAACGTGGCCCTTTCCCCATCCATTCTGAGGACAGAATCATGCTGTGTTGGATACTAATATCTCTGCTTCTCCAATTTCTTAAAGCACAAGGTAAGTGTGGCAAATATCTTGACAGTTGTAATATATGCCAATCAGTAGCAGCTTATTTAAGGAATTTGTGTTTTTGTGCTTTTAGAAATCCACATGATAATTTACGCACAGGAAGGAGGGACTGTTACCCTACCCATAGACAATATAGCAAATGCACAGGATGTTTATGTGAACTGGTATTATAAATCAGAGAGCACAGAAATTATCAGCAGGAACCCTCAGAGGGGGATCCAAAAAGGTGAGGTGCAAGTTTTTGTTTAAGAGTATATGCATGTTTGCATATTCGAACATGAATTAGGCTATCATGTTTGTTATAACTGCACGTGTATTTATGCCATCTATAGGGAGCTGGGATCGCATCTCTCTGTTATCAGATTTCTCTCTCCAAATCTCACCAGTGGAGCATTCGGATTTTGACATTTTCCGCTGTGAACAACACGTATTGAAAGAAAAGTTTACCAAGACTTACAGACTGTACCCTGGTAAGACAAAGTATGCAGAAAGAGGGCATTTCAAATTTGTATATTTCACCTAATTTGTTTCTTTTTCAAATATATTAGAAAAACGGTACATACTTTTGAGTTTAAATTTGGACTCAATAAATTTTTGAAATTAAATAAATTACAATAAAAGAGTGTAACAATGAGAACTGGTGTACTGCGCAACCCTGCGTCATACTGAAAAAGAGAAATTTTAACGGCATACTTTTATACAAATAACAACATGTTTTCACGGTGTGATGTACAACTGTGATACAACTATACACATCAAATAATACGATTTAACTTCCTTTAGCTTTGTCTTATTCCACTTTTCAACATCTTTTTCTCTCTGTTTTAGTGTCCATACCCAAAGTGTCACCTGTGCTGGTTGGTGGCTCTCTGTCTCTGAATTGTGTATTGGAAACCAGTCCAGTTCTTTCTTTTACAACTGTAACTTGGATTCCACCAAAAAAGTCAGCATGTGAACTTAAAATAAGATCTTACCCTAAAAATAAAATTTCAGTTCAAAATGTGCCCAGTTGCGCCAGTGGTGTTTGGACATGCAAGATAGAGTATAAAAATCAAGCAGAATCAGAAGCAACAACGACTGTTACTGTTATAGGTGAGACAGCATGAGTACACATTGACTCTCTCTCTCTCTCTCTCTATATATATATACTCTATATATTTGTATGTTTATAAACATTGTACACCGTATTTATGCTCAACCTCCACATCTCTCTCTCTCTTCCTGAGTGTATTAATGTATTAATCCATCTACAGAATGTGCTTCCTAAATGTATTTTTTACATTCTCTCATCTTCACTCAGCTCTTTAATTCAGTTTTCATGTAACTCATTTACAGATTTTTATATTTAAAGGAAAATTCAGGGTTCAATACAAGTTAAGCTCAATTGACAGCATTTGTGACATGATGTTGAATACTTCAAAAGTTCATTTCAACTTAAAAAAGCAAATATCTGGGTTACAGTGAAGCACTTACAATGGAAGTGAATATGGCCAATCTGTTAATGTTAAAATGCTCACTTTTTCAAAATGATAGCCGCTAGATGTAAACAATATGTGTGTTAACATGATTTGTGTGATCAAATCGCTTGTTAATATTTTAACGAATTTTGTGTAATCGTAAAAGTGAAATCTTATTATTTAATGTGTATAGTTTTACACCAGTTTTACATCACATCGTGTGAACAGGTTGTTATTGATGTAAAAGTATGCTGTTATCTGCGTAATGTTGTATCTTCATTGCCTAACGCTGTAAACTGTAAAACCCTAAAACAATGATTTAATCAACTTTACAGCTCAAAGAATTCATGTAAATTGTTAAATTACATAATTAGAAGCTTCACATTTCTGCCTTTAACATCTCCAAAAGTTTACTCCATTCATTTCCATTATTATTATTATTTTATTTTTTAGAAAGGAGGGACGAGTCAAAATATTTTTTTTGTGGTAGTTAACACTATGCCATAAAAAGCTGTCAATTATGCTTAACTTGTTTTGAACCCCGACTATACCTTTAAGAATCTGAACTTTTTAGCAGAATTGGATGTTGCCAACATGTGAATTGTTTTAAGTAGACTGATTAACCGTACAGAATAAGAATAAGAGTTTTTGTTTCCTTACACTTATTCCAAACTTCAAAAATAACAATGAACAAAATAAACAATAAAGATACAAGACGGACAGTGAAGAGCTCCAAGGAAAAACATGTATATGAATACTGTGTGACAATGTTTGTCTTTGTTGGACATGTTCTGTTTTGGTATTACTTTTTTTTTTTTTTTTTTTTTACATTTGTAATATTAATTTTCTTGTTTTCTTGTCTTTTCCTCCAGATCTCACCCCTTCTCCACCAGATCCCATTTATACCGCTGTATCATACCAATCCTCTACAGTCGACATCCCTTGTGCTTTGTCACATAACATCCCCTGGTCCATCTTGACCAATAGTGGTCTCCTGGGGGGTAGCTGGAGCTTCACTCCTTTTAGTGAGCATAACAATCAGACTGCAGTATCTCTTCTCAGCCTAAGTTTTCATCCAACGATTACATGGAATGTCACAAATGGTACATACGTTAAGGGAAGAAATGTGAAAGACCAGGACCTATCAATTCATAAGGTGCCTGTATCGGAGAAGATCAGGGGCGTGTACACCTGTAGTCTGAAGTTCACGAGCAAGACCCTCAGCAGGAATGTACAAGTGGAGGTTCTGCGGAGTACGTGAAATAACACTATGAATGAATAAAATAACACTAAGGAAGTCGAATTAATTATAGCAAAAACATAGCTGAAAACAAAAAATAGGGGTGCCCGGGGCTAGTTGTCAGACTTTTTACTCCAGTGAATATTGAGATTATGGGTAGCGCTTTACCATAAGGTTGTATTTGTTAACATTATTTAACACAATAGTTAACATGAACTAACTATATACAATAGCATTAGAGCATTAATTAATCTTGAATAATGTTCATTTTTAAATATACAGTATACAAACATATGTTATTTTTTTACATTAAAAGTTGTACACATTTACATTACTTAATGCATTATGAACTCACAAGGACAAAGGATATACAGTAGTATTTTGATAAATTAGCATAATGCATTATTGCTATTATTCAACGCACATTGACATTTTATAGGCCCGCAATGGAGGGGCATGTTATCATAATTATTTTTCTGAGAACACAATTCATCCTAGAATGGTTTCTATTATGTTTACTTGTTTACCTAACAACTTTAGCAAAATTATGATGATATTGGACGTTTAGTGTGGAGGACAGAATTCACAAAATGTATTCTAATTTAAAGGCACTCAGTAATATTTTCTCATTCAAATGTTTTATGAAGAAATGAATTGTACTGTTAAAACAATATGTCATCATTAGAGATGAACACATTTGAAGAACATTTCTTCTCATTTATGCCTGTAACCCCTCTGTAGGTGTCAGTATAAGGCTAGTGCAAAATAAACAAAAACACAGGAGTTACAACATAAAAAAACACTGCTAGATAAAACATTTGTTTAATTTGATGTAACCAATGTGTGGTTACTAAAATATAGCCCTTGTGACAACAAGCCCCGGTCTCTGCTATATTTACATTGAAGTTTCAGAGACTTTTCATACTCCAGTTACATAACATGCAGAGTGTATATGAGTAAATGCATAACTGATACAAATATTTATTTGGATTATTTAATAAGAAATCTCTACATTTCTCCTTTATTTTTTGTTTTAGTGTCTGTGTCCTCTTCTGCGAGATCTTCTCAACTATATGAAGGTCAAAGGGTGAATCTGTCATGCACATTAGGAAAGCCTATGACCTCTGACTTCGAGGTGAAATGGAAATGTCCACCTTACTCCACTCTTCCCTCACTCAGCTCCTCTCCTCACAATGCTAATCTGTCCATCCCTAAATTGAGAAAGCAGGACAAAGGGAGATGGAGATGTGAACTCTGGAAAAATGACAAGATGCTGACATACGCTGAGCTCTCCCTGAATATTGGTGAGAGAAGTGAAAGAAATAGGGAAAGAGTGATGCATGTGCTGCAAAATGTGTAACACTGCTGTTGTCAATAAACTGTTTTGCAGAGAAAGTTCCGGTGGACATCTGGCTTTGGGTTGCCGTCAGCAGTGGAGCTGTCGTCTTCATCTTGCTTCTTGTTATTGCCATCATAGTCATTCGCAGACACAAAAAGGTTAATATCTCCATTTTATGCACTCAAAGCAGAGTTTTCCCCAGTTCATTACAGAGGACTTGTCAACAATCAAACAAAGATACACACACACGACTGTCATCCATACACTTTTTGAAAGATGAAACTGAAACAGATTTTATGATTCTTCTCAACAGATGATAATGTACAGGCGACGCAAGACCAGATTCTGCTGCTGTAAAAAGTGAGTTTAATGGCTGTTTGATATCTTGTTTTGAACTTAAAATTATAGTTCACTCCAAAAGGAAAACTCTCATCATTTACTCACCCTCATGTTGTTCATGTATGACTTTTTTCTTCCGTGGAACAGACAGTACTAGGTGATTTTAGACATAATGTTAGGGTCTCAGTCACCATGGACTTTCATTGCATCTTTTTTCATCCAATGAAAGTGAATGGTGACTGAGGCTATCAGTCCCTGCCCTGTTCACACATGCAACCAGGTTAATTATAGGAAAACCAATGGGTTGCCTTCACTGGTAAATGTACCACATGTTCTGTTCACACAGACCATCAGTATGGAAATGAAAAGGTAATGATAAAACTTCTTAAGGGAAATTGCCAGAGCAAAATTGACCAGTATTTCAAAAATTGTCATGTTCACACATGACATCTAACCTGAAATTGCAGGTAATTTTTCTGGAAAAGCCTGTATGTGTGAAAGGGGCTTTGTGTTCCTTGGAAGAAAGAAAGGCATACGGTTTGAAACAACATGACGGTGTGTAAATTCACAGATTTTTAAATCATCATCATATTTGATTATCTTCCTCTCTCTCAGTCCCCAGCCCAAAGGATTCTACAAGACCTGAGGATCTTCTTCTTTTCATATTTATAACTGATGTTATAAATAACCATTTTGATGTAGAGCTGTCTGAGTAAAACCTTCCAAGCCAGTGACTGCCTTCATTGTGCAGATGATATGATATTTCTATTTTAAATCCTGTATCATACTCTCATGACCACATTGTAAATATTTGAACATACTTGATAAGAGGCAGTATAATAGGCAGGATAAAAAAATATGCTTGATCTCTTTAGGTGTAAATAACATGATACAGTATGTGATGGTATGTCCTAGAACATTGAATCACTAGAAGAAGAAAAAAACATTCAATACAATGTAATTGAAGCTAGGCACTGTGATATGATATGCATTTTAGATTACAACTTTGTCCATAATGCCAAACAGTCTTCCTTACAATTTCTTGAATATACTGCCGTTTTATTTTTTTTTAGATGACCACATTGCTTACTTATCTCCTATGCTCTGAATGGTCTATGAAATGTATACATTAACTTTTGTTTTTGATTTTATTATCTGGTAATTCTTAATATATATATAAAAAAAATAAATACTGAAAAATACTGATAATGTACAATAAATTACTGTATAATTTTTTTTTTGCATGGATATACCTGGAGTTTTGTATATTTGACCCTCTTCTAACAACTGAGAAGATCTTTTAAGCCTGCTGGATGATGGGGTTGGACAATGATGGTCATTGCTGGACTTGCTTAAATTTTGTGAAGTTCTGAAGATTTTTTTTTTAGCTGTAATCCTGTCTTATATCTGCTCAAACATCTCAGGCCTGGAACATCTCTGCTGACTCTTACCAGCTATTATAAAACTGGCAGTTTCGGTCCTGGATGCTGATTGGCCAGTAGCGCGCGCGCTCTCTCTCTCTCTCTCTCTCTCTCTCTATATATATATGCTTTGTGGAAATACTGCATGTTATTGCAACCGTGCTATTTATTTATTATTTTTACATATTTAACATCAAGTTACCATTCTTGGTTGTCCAGCGCACCACGCCATCAAGAAACTTACCATACAGGGACTATAATTACAACATTCAATGTTTTTTTTAATTAAAAAAATAAGTATATTTTTACACATTTTAGATAGGTACAGTATATAAATGAATATATGCATGTTTTATGACCATTGTTTTTTTTTTGAGTGCTACAAATGTTTTTGTTTGTTTTTATTTTCCTTATGCTTTGTTATTTGAGTGCTCCAAATGTTTATTGCTTTAGTTCTTGTGGTGGAAATTCTGTAATAAAGACTCAAAGACTGTGGTGCCTTTCTAATAAGTATTTAATGAACACACATTCAAGTGTATTCAAAAACCATACAGAGAATTCTCTCAGGTAATGAGCAATGAACCTCCAACATCCTCAGCATATAGGCCCTAAGATGCAGCTGGGCTCAAACATTCTGCACCTCTTACATGCTGAAGCGCACACACAGTATATTTTTTTTTCTCAGTGTGGTTAGTGCCCCCACCCTTGTGACAGCTCTAAGTTACTTGTTAGATTAGCAAGGTGTTGTACAAGGCCACTCTGGTCTCCACAGGTGCAGGGAGTTTGAGTTCAGTCATGCACACAGAAAAAACACATATGAATGTATTCACTTAAGACTTAATGTAGATTGTGATGACACATTACTTAGTATATAGTATTAACATTTCTATTACAGTCCTCCTGATGTTTTATGAGTGCTCCAGATGTTTTTTTTTACTTTTTCATGGGTGTCCAGAACTGTAATGGTGGTCTGGGTCTGGTATCTTTAAAGACAAGTTTAAGTTAGATATTTTTCTTTTGTAAAGTTACATACCAGATAATGATTAAACATGCAACCTTAATTCTCAGGATTTTGGAGAGCATACAAGATAATACCTGATTTCCTAAACTGAATCAACAGCTAATCTGGAGATGGCATCAGTAAAGCAACCACTGAAGTTCTTCTTTGAACTGACAAACTGGGACGGTCCCGAAACTATTGCCATTTCTTTTAGTAGCAACCATATAATAATAATATCTATGGTTCATTTTGTGGTTTTATATGTTGCTTATGCTTACACATTTTTAAAGGGTAAACAAAACAGCCTAATAATTTTCTGTTTTGGCCCATAAATATATAAAAACATATTAAAATAATAATAAAGTTACTAATTTTATCCAAAGAATGCAATACAAATGCAATTCAATACAATTCAGTTTAATAGAGGTATCATATTGGCCTAAAAGTACTTTATATCAGATCAAAAAGAAAATAAGTGGTATTGCCCATCCCTATCTTCTGGATGTCCACAGGCTCTGTAACTTTTTACTGAACCAACACAAATAAAAGTTCTCAATGAACTGAACAAACTTTATTTAGAGTAAAACAATAATCAGTCTCTAAAGTCCCTTATGGACTGTTTGGACTGCTTAATGAAATTAAGCTAAGATTATTATATTTCGGCCCAATTTATTATAAAGGCAAGACTATGCACAGACTATGCACAGTGTCCCAAAAACACATCTGATAAAAAGCCATGAGTCTGATGAAGGTCTGACACAATTTTGAAGTCGATATGATCAAACCTCTTTGTACCATAATGATTTATGTAAGTTTACTTGAAAAAAAAAAAAAGGATGGGAGGTCCAATAGACCAATTGTAGTAACTATTGGGGCTTTTCCACTGCACAGTATGGCCGACTCGACTCTGCTCGCTTTTTGGGGGTTTTCCACTGTGGATAGTACCTGGAACTATTTTTAGTACCACCTCAGTTGAGTTTCCAAGTGAACCCAGCTGATACTAAATGTGATGCCAAAATTCTGCAAATCACTGATTGCTCAGAGACAATCGTCACTACCAGCGTCACATGATTTGCGAACAGAACATCAACCCGTTAGTTTTAAAGTTAACACTAGCGATAGCAGTATCATTTTATCACGACACTTTCGAATTGTACAAAGAAATGGCAATGGCTCGTTAGTAGCCATGGAGAGGATCCAACGAGAGCTGGTTTGGGCATCGCAACTATCACGATCAGCCAATAATCCCACCCAAGTCGAGGCTGGACTAAACTGCAGTGGAAAGCAAGCTCAGCAGCTCAAAAGGGAGCGGAGTCAAACCGTAACGCAGTGGAAAAGTGCCATATGTATACCAAATGTTGAAAGTGGTTAAAAACCTCACAATTTCTTTAAATTTCAATGTAAAAAATACCACACAAACTAAAATATATATGAAACTATCTTTTTATTATTATTTGGGAATATATTTTAATGCTTCCCATATATTTATGCATTGAATTAACAACGTGAAAAGAACATTACTATTTGAAATGTTGCAATGGAAATATACTTTTACATACAATAAAGAAGCTTCTGTCAATTTTTACCCCATACAAAGGTAAATTGACTTTTTTTCAGCGCTTTTGCTATGCCATTCACCCAGGGTCTTTTACCACTGCCTCTTTGACCACCGTCTGTGAAGCCTGGAGTACAACTGCTCCCAGTGCAAACTGAACGAAAAGCAGTGGAAAAAAAATCACTAAGCCAATGCCCCTGGATGTGCAGTTGTACAGGGTGTTTGATGAAAAAAAAAAAAAAACACAGTCAGGAGGAGCGATTCACCCAGGACCTCTGTGATGGAGACTGAAACCAAGTAGAGTGGCGCCTTTCGGTTTGAGGCTAAATGCCCTGGGTGAACGTTAAAGGAAAATCAGTGAACAAAATGCAAATTCAATGCATGTGCTCCAGGGTCTAACTCACGGCGAGGAAAGCTGTGGAGAGTGGCTCATCTCGGTTTGAGTAACAGGTCCGGAACCTGTGTCCAAGGATGTGCAGTTGAACAGGGGCTTGATGAAAACTGCATTCGGATATGTTCTCCAAACTCTTAGCCATGGGTGACTGAAGCTGAGGAGAGTGGATCAGATCGCGGGTCCAAAACCGAGTTCTTTGTCAACAGTACAGCATCAACACGCTATAACTGCCGTAAAAGCGCACACACAGTACGCGGTATTTCCCTCTGAAACTTCGCGAATCGTCATCAGGGATTTAAACAACCCTCATATCATTGTTTTCATCTTTTCATTGGCTACACGACCCATCAGTCAAAAATAAACTAGCGTTTCACTGACTGTCTTTATCCAATGAAAAGCAGATGGGGTTACCCTAGCAACCAAGTAACAAATCAGTTTGGATTATTTTGGTTATTTTTTCACATGTTAGGGTTAGGACCCCATTGGAAATTGGACCCCAATGATTGCCACTTGTACTTAAAAAGTACAAAAAATGACCACCATAACAAATTAAATGGAAATATGAAAAATGTTAAAATACAGAGCATTTTGGGGGGAAACAAACTGCAGATAAAAAGAACACAGCAATGAATGTGTTCAACTATAAAACATCAAGACTACAAAATACACACACTCACAGAGAAACACTTATGCACACACATATGATCAAGAATGGTCAATCAATAATTCAGTAACAATATAGGAACAAAGCACACATCAATGAAGGGGTTAAACTCAAAAACATCAGGAGTGTATATTAGACACACCCACTCACATGTAAACACACTTATACACACGTATACTGTAAACAAACAGTGAAATCATATGCTGAGTTTGAGTAAATAACTATGCATGAAAACACTTTAATCAGCAAGGGTTGCACAAATCTGATTATATTTATATAGAGCTTTACAGGCATCTAGTGGCCACACCATATATTACATATGATTTTCTTAATTTCTTTCCACCAGATGGCACTAATCTGTCTTCATTGGATTATAAAATATTATTTACTTAAATACAGCATTAATTGAAAAATAATATAAAATATGTTGTCCTAATATTTAAAAAATAAAAAGTATGCAAAACAAATATACTGTATTAATTTCATTAAAAAAATACACTTATAGCATTCAATCTGTTTTGAATGGCTAACAGTATGTAAATTTGGCCCAAACCCACTCATACACCTACACATACTACATACTTAGACTTATAACAATGAACAATGTCTTGATGTTTTATTATCAATTATTTTTTAATAAATTGGCAAATATTTCAAACAAACTTCTTTCACATTGTCATTATGGGGTATTGTTTGTAGAATTTTGAGGAAAATAATTAATTGAATCCATTTTAGAATAAGGCTGTAACATAACAAAATGTGGAAAAATTGAAGTGCTGTAAATACTTTCCGGATGCAGTGTACCTGAATTATTTTACATATTCCTGCTAAATTCTTATTTTGAGCGAATTTGAGTTGTTGGATGTCAACCAAGAACAAAAAAAAAATGGAATATGATCACAGAGGAAGACAAAGACTGGAGCGGTTTGATCACGTAATTTAAGTGAACTTATATATTGCAAAAATATGGCTATATCATGTAAGAAAACATTTTCCCTGTTATTTTCTGTAACAACCTAACATAACTTATGTTTTGTTTTCATGCCCTTAATTTATGTAGCCCAGTCTAAACATGGGGGAAAAAGATGAGAAGTGTGAAAGTTGTAAAACCTGCTGGAATGTATTTATGCTCATTTCACCAACGGGTAATGGACATATCGCAACCTGCACAAGGTAAATACCTCTTTATGTGTATATTTACTTCTTCATCAAGATGTCATGTGTTAAAGTGAGAAGCTAATTGAGACATTAGTACATATTTCAATGTATTAGTAGCCAGTGTTGCTGTGTGTTGCTATGTGTTAATGATGTCTACTACTTTAAAGTTCAGACGAACTCACATTACATTTACATTTGAAAGGTAAAGTAACGTTAATGTTTACTTGATTGTGTTATAATGATAGCAGTTTTGCTGAATGGTGACATCGCTACCACCTTCCTTCTATTTTAAGCCGGTAATTAAGTAAACCTGTCAATTCACTGAAAGGTTTTAATGTAGTCAACTTACATTAATGTTCGCATTGCGTGTGTGTGTGTCCATAAACATTGTGTATAGAAATTAAATGTTCATAGTTGGCAACCATTGCCAACATGTACAATGACAGTGGTATGGTGGTATGGTAAATTGACAGCCACTTATTTTGTAAACAGATTATAGCACAAATACAATAGGCATACACATCTGACTGTTGAGGAGCACTATTGTATTTATTGGACCAGAAAAAATGTATGTATATCAAAGGTGTGGTGTGCAGTTACTGATCTATCAACAGAATGGAAGTTAATAATTAATGTCCAATATTCCAAGGTAATAGCTCTGAGATTTAATTGACCATATCTTTCACTGTGTCCAACAGAGCAAATGACCACAGAAGTGCACTGTAAAAAAATGTCAGTAATTTTAACAGTAAAATACTGTTAGACAGAAATAAAATGTTAATTGATAAAAAAATATGAACTGTAAAATATACAGTAAAATGTTTTAATATATTTTAAAAGACAATACATTCGTTTTTACAATAAAATGATGTAAAAAAATAAATTATTTAAATATAAAAAGTAAGATTTTCCTGTATAATTAATGGTAAAAAGAACAAGAGAGTACAGGGACTTTTTACAGTAAATTATTGTTAAAATTACAGAAAAAAATGGTAATCGGGCGCTCCCACAATTCCCTGCGTGACCCATTACATTTCATTATATTTTATGGGAATAGTTATGTTTTATCATATTTTTAATATCAGTTACGTACACTGGGGTGTTCTGTGTTATATTTGATGTAGATTTAGTTAATATTTACTGCATTATTTAAATCTCACATGTATTACCATGATGGTGTTCAGTGTTTGTTTGAGTGATACTGAGCACTGTCTCTATATATTTATTGGTTATTGCTCCTGGAAGAGGCCACGACTGATGAACTTCATGTCATCATGTGCCCTTCTGTAGTCACTATGGTGATTAACAAAATACTGTATAAAGTAAACAATAGATTTTTACAGTTTCAGAAGGCATGTTTATTAATTTTTTTAACTGTAAATGTAACAGATTTCTTTCTTCTTTTTTTTTTTTTACCATGCCAGTGTGTAAATTACACCCATTTTAAACTGTAAAATGTACAGGTTGTTCTGTAAAGTGGTTTACATTTTAACTGTATTTTTTAGATAATTATTCTGGCAACCACAGCTGCCAGATTTTTTTTGTAAAAACAACAGGTTTTTTTTTTTTTTACAGTGATTCTTTACACAATGAGTCTGTCTTTTAAATCAAGGCTACTCAGTCTTTCTCCTGGAGATTTATCATGCTGACTAGTTTAGTTTTGGTGAGTTTGAACAATGTTCTTCAGAAATTTTGATCTTCAGGAGTAACAAGAATGAAGTAAATAAATAAGTAAATAAAGAAAGAAAATTAAGTGTTCGATATAATAATTTAATCAGAAACTAATTTATTAGACAAAGTATGTGTGTGGGGGGTGTGTCTGCAGGTTTTTTATCTTTCACAGCACAGGAAACCACAGAGGTATAGAAGGCATGCAAACTCATGCACTATGGCAAGCCAAATTCAAATTTATTCATTTGCAGGAGATGAATGGTTGATATTAACAATTACATTTTCACTAAAATTCTAATTCTTGGTATCAAGAATGTAATTTTCACTAGTGGAAATGTAAATAGTTGATATAATTAATACAATTTCCACAAGTAAAAACTTCTAGGTTACTAGTGTAACCCCCGTTCCCTGATGGAGGGAACGAGATGTTGTGTCAATTGTAGTGATACAAGGGGCTTCTTTCGGGAGCCTTGGATACCTCTGAATATGAAAAAAAGGCCAATGCCAAATTGGCGAACAGAATTTGCATGTCCCGCCCCCCAAACATATGGGTATAAAAGGCGGGATGTGCCTCTGTCCAGTCAGGTTCTGCACTGAGGAGCCGAGAACAAGGTTTGGCCATTACATCGACTTGGTACAGTGTTGTAAAACAGGCATGGCCTGGGAGGGCTCAGCCTCCGGGCGCCTCTTAGAAACCTGATGATCAGGTCATGCTTTCCTAGGGACTTACCGTCCACCGTGTCATGGTGGGCTGCTATAGCAGAAACATATACCTTCAAGGTAGAGGGGGACAGCCGCCCCTCCAGCTTTCCCTGAATGAGAGTACTGAACCGACTGCACACCTCTGCGGATCTTCAGTTTGGGAAGAACACCAATTTGCGAACAGGCGCTACTTTAGGGCGTAAAGCTGCCTCGTAGAGGGAGCTCTGGCTTGGTTGATGGTGTCTACGACAGCTGGCGGTAGACAACTCAGATCTTCCGAATCCCATCCAGAGGCAAGATGTGGAGGTTCCAGAGGTGTGGGCACGGATGCCAGAGGGTGCCCCGTCCCTGAGAAAGAAGGTCTTTCCTCAGGGGGATTTGCCAGGGAGGTGCTGTTGCGAGGGGTGTGAGATCCGTGAACCAAGTCCGGGTGTGCCAGTAAGGGGCCACTAGAATGACTTGTTCCCCGTCCTCCCTGACCTTGCACAGCACCCATGCAAGTAGGCTCAGTGGGAGAAATGCGTACTTGCGCAGCCCGCGGGGCCAGCTGTGTGCCAACGCATCTATCCCGAGGGGACTTGCCTCCGACCTGAGGAAGTACCACAGCGGGCAATGGGAGTTCTCTTGAGAAGCAAACAGGTCTATCTGTGCTTTGTCATAATGGTCCCAGATCAGCTGAACCACCTGGGGGTGGAGCCCCCACTCTCCATTGAGCACGTCCGCTGTCATGTTGAGGCTGCCTGGAATATGAGTGGCATGCAGTGACCTCTGTCGGTGCTGACTCCAAAGGAGGAGGTGTCGGGCGAGATCTGACATATGATGAGAGTGCACGCCGCCATGGTGATTTATGTACTCTACCGTTGCAGTGCTGTCTGAACGGATAAAGATGTGGTTGCCTCGAATCAGTGGGAGAAACCTCTGCAGAGCAAGAAGTACAGCCAGCAACTCTAGGCAGTTGATGTGCTAACATAGCCACGGGCCCGTCCAGGACCCAGCGGCTGTGTGCCCGTTGCACACGTCCACCCAACCCTGTTTGGAGGCATCTGTGGTGACCACAATGTGCCTGGACACTTGCTGCAGGGGGACTCCTGTCCGCAGAAAACAGAGGTCTGTCCAGGGGTTGAGTAACTGACAGCAGAGGGGGTGAAAATCACACGATACGTGAGGCAGCGCCATGCCCACCTCATGACTAGAGTCTGAAGCCAGTGCTGGAGCGGTCTCATATGCATCAACCCTAGTGGCACGACCATGGCTGAGGATGCCATATACCCCAGGAGCCTCTGGAACAGTTTTAGGGGGACCGCAGGGCCTATTTTGAAGGATGAGAGGCAATTCAGCACCAACTGCGTACGGCCATTTGTGAGTCTAACTCCATGCCGAGAAAAGAGATGCTCTGAACCGGGGAGAGCTTGTGCTTTTCCCAGTTGACTTGAATCCCTAGACAACTGAGGTGCCTGAGCACCTGTTCCCTGTGGTCGCATAGTGTCTCGCGAGAGTGAGCTAGGATCAGCCAGTCATTGAGGTAGATGAGAATGCAGATGCCCACTTCCCTTAGCGGGGCAAGGGCGGCCTCTGTGACCTTCATGAAGACGCGTGGGGACAGGGACAGGCCAAAGGGGAAGACTTTGTTCTGGTATGCTCGACCCTCGAACACGAATGTAGAAACCCTTCTCCATCTCGGCTGGAGGGACAGGCTCTATCGTGTCCTTTTGCAAAAGGGTAGTGATTTCCGTGCACAGGGTGCTGGCTTTTTCGCCGAGCACTGAGGTGGGGCGGATGCCACTGAAACGAGGGAAATGAGGGAATTGCCCTTTTATTGAAAAAGTGGGCCCAAAGGGGGTGCAGCAAATGAAAAAACAGAAACCAAGGATTCTCCAACTGGCCCTCCACCAGGGGAAGGAGTGGTCTGTCTACCAGCTCCTGAGCGAACATCTCGTTCCCTGGGTGGTCTGTCTCAGGAATGCTTGGGAGCCTTCCGGGTCCTGGAAGAGGTTTGTGAGACAAGGGCGTCTGCTTCCTGCGGGTGGCTCTACGCCAGGGCTGAGAGCTGGGCCCTGGTTCTTGCTGGGGGACGCCCTTGTGAGCAGATGGGGATCGGCTGGATGTAGACCGGTGCCGAGGTAGGATATGTTGGATGGCCTCCGTCTGCTTCTTCACCTCTGAAAACTGCTGGGCGAAGTCTTCAATGGTGTCGCCGAATAGGCCGAGCTGGGAGATGGGGGCGTTGAAAAATCAGGCTTTGTCAGTTTCCCGCATCTCGACCAAGTTCAGCCAAAGATGACAGTGGCAATCGCCTGTCCGATTGCGCATGCTGTGACCTTTGTGGCCTGGAGGGCGAGGTCGGTAGCTGAGCGCAGTTCCTGCAGCACATCAGGATCAGGTCTACCCACGTGCAGATCTTTTAGTGCCTTGGCCTGGTGAACTTGCAGGAGGGCCATGGCATGCAGTGCAGAGGCGGCCTGTCCGGCGATCATGTAGGCTTTTGCTTTCATCGTCCTACAGGCCTTGGAGGGGAGTGCAGAATGCTCCCGCCAAGTGGTTGCGCTTTGCGGGTAAATGTGCACCGCAACTGCTTTGTCCACCTGTACCCGTGGACTGTCCTGCTGTCGAGGGTAGTGAGAACGGACGAGTAAGGAGGTCGATTCCGGGCAGTAAAAGGAACAGTGGTGCACTGACCCGAGGAACCAATCATCTAGCCGTGAGGGTTGAGGGGAGGATGGAGGGTTCAAGTCCAGCCCCCCCACTCACGGCGGCCTGGGAAAGCATATCGGACATCTGAGCGTCAGCCTCAGACTGGGCGGGGAAGCCCGAAGGTGGCAGTCCTACTGAGTCCTCCGCATCAGACACTGTAACGCACTCCGATACAGCGGCGACGTCATCATCTGTCGAGCCTGGATGGAAGCAATCAAGCTTGCTGGGGGTGAGTGTTTCATGGGGATTTACCCGGCAAAACCACGTACGCTGTACTCCCCAAATCGCCTCCATCGCCCGCCGGGTCGTGCTCAATCCCGTGGAAAGAAGGAGCAATGTGGGGGTTCAGTAGATTCCAGTCTCTGAGTATTGAGGAGTCTGATGGCTTGGGGGAAGAAGCTGTTACAGTCTAGACGTGAGGGCCTGAATGCTTCGGTACCTCTTGCCAGACGGCAGGAGGATGAAGAGTTTGTGTGAGGGGCACGTGGGGTCATCCACAATGCTGGTTGCTTTGCGGATGCAGTGTTTTTTGTAAATGTCTTTGATGGAGGGAAGAGAGACCCCAATGATCTTCTCAGCTGTCTTCACTATCCTCTGCAGGGCTTTGCGGTCTGAAATGGTGCAAGTCCCAAACCAGGCAGTGATGCAGCTTCTCAAGATGCTCTCAATAGTCCCTCTATAGAATGTAGTCAGGATGGAGGTGGGAGATGTGCTTTCCTCAGCCTTCGAAGAAAGTAGAGACGCTGCTGGGCTTTCTTGGTAATACAGCTGGTGTTGAGGGACCAGGTTAGGTTCTCTGCCAGGTGAACACCAAGGAATTTGGTGCTCTTGACGATCTCCACAGAGGAGCCGTCGATGTTCAGTGGAGAGCATTCACTATGTGCTCTTCTGAAGTCAACAACCATTTCTTTTGTTTTGTCCAAATTTAGAGACAGAAATGAGACCACCACCATCGTCCCCATGCCAAAGAAGTCTTCAGTGTCCTGCCTCAACGACTACCGTCCCGTCACACTGATCATCATGCAGTTTGGTTGTTGCATGAATCTTATATTTTAGCAGTGTCTGGAGATGGCAGACACGAACATCGTTTGCTCTGATGTCCATGTGCCGTAAAAGTCAGGCTAAGTGACAGAAATACACCATTTTGGATCCGGAGTGGCTACCGCGCCGCCATCTTGGATCAAGATCATCTACTTTTTGGAGCATAATTTCTTACGTTTGTTTGCTTTTTTAGATTTAAAATGTGCTGTTTTTACATTGTTTTGATTTGATTACTATCTAAACATTTAATGGTAGCATTTTCAACACTTTTCAATAAGGTTCCATGTGTTAACATTAGTTAATGCAGTAGGTATTAACTAATGTTAACACATAACAGCACATTATGCTCCATAACAGTATTTATTAATCTGTTAATGTTAGTGGATAAAACATTATTCTTTTTCAATTTATATTTTATGAACTAATGTTAATATTTACTAATATATTTTTAATAAAATTTGTAAAATTTGAAATAAATCAAGATTAACAAATGCTGTAAAAATATTGCTCATTGTTTTTCAAGTTAACAAATGTAGTTAACTAATGTTAACAAATGAAATGTTATTGTACGGTGTTACCTATTTGACTATGTGATTATTTGATTTCCTTCCTGTTTATAAAGTTACAAAGAGTACTTAAACACAAAGAATGGACCTTTAATTTTTTTTTATATGCATTTAATTATATCAAATTCAAAATAAACATTCAATTACGAAGCCTAACAAAACTTGTACATTGCAAAATAAATAAAAAAATCAATGACAATTAATAAGAAATGTAAATAATAATAAATTGAAATAATTATGTAAACAACAAAAGCTTGTGTGACTCAAAACAAAAGCATTTTTTAAAAATACAACCCAATTGCTAATCAAACTGTTTCCAGAATAATATTCATTATGACAACCAATTTAAACTGCTATAAGAATAACGAGAAATACTTGTATCTGTGTTCTGTTGCTAAATGTATGAAAAGGTGTTCCATCGCTTTGCATAAAATTGCAGGATAAAATTAATGTTTGGGTATTTTAGGAACAAGGAGTAGAAGATATAAAAATCTAACAAACACTTTAATAACATGAGCCTCTACGAGTGATTTTATGAACATTTCCCGAAACTGCCAGAGGTGGAGCCAGGAGTTTTTCAAAAGGCTGGCCAGGCAGGGGCAAGCGATCAGTCAGTGGTGGCACAGAAATATTCAGGCAGCATTTTCATATCAGGGCTGTGAGTGGATGCAATGGCACCCGGGACGGAGAGGTGCAGCGACCTTGGTGTGCGCACATGCTAAGTTTTCACCTCTACAGAACTAAATGGTGACAAGAAAATGACTAAAACAGCAATTGGCCATGGCCACCATGGACGGAAGCCTGGCCACCCCCTAGCTCCGCCACTGGAAACTGCACTTTACATGAATTAGTGTGGATGCGCTTTAAGCGCTAGGCCTACTTAAGAGAGGCACTGTCCATAAACGTGAAGAGCTGAAATGTGACCGTATAGTGCTGCTCGTAATTGTATCTTCAATTGTATATTTTCTTAAATATATTCAACCTAATTAACTACATATTTACATAGTTTTACACAAAATTATTGTTAAACAATACCTATTTCTTTTACAGAATCTGCTTCCATAATCAGGCATGAATGTGTAATATTTAATTTCACAAATTCTCTGGATATGAAAGCTTCCAGGATTAGTGAAGACAGCGCTTTGTATTATCCTGTTAATTAAAAGCATTCATTGAATGGTGAAGGTTCACTGTGTTATCACACAGTGCATAATAAGGAGACGTTTAGAAGATGGACTTTAGGGACATTTACTTTGCAAGAGGCAATTAAAATCTGTCAAACCAGTGAGCTTGCCCAAATGCATGTGAAAACGTTTGGTGAGATGTTGCCAAAGAGTGTGTCTGCAAGTACAGATGCTACAATTGGTGCTGTATCCTTCAAAGGAAAGAGACGAACGTTCAGAGCTGTAAAACAGAAGGATGGCGTTTATAGTTGCAAACGTTGTGGTACCGACCATTATAGTATATTTTTAAATATTATAGTATGCTTTTATATCAAAGTACTTATGTGAGTTTCCTGGCCTTGTGTGACCCAGGAAAGAGCATTTGAGGTTACTAAAGGTGTTGTTGCTGCACTTGTGCAGAAACCACAGAAAGTACCCAGTTGTAACATAATAAGGGAGGTTATGTACAAGGAGTGAAACAACAGATGGTCAAAATTAATAAACTAAGGCTAAGTTTCTGCCAGTATGGTAAAAAGTATCCATTGATTACAAAAACACTGTCCTGTAGATCAAGGGTGAAGGATGTGTGATGAGGACATGGTTGTTTTTCTCGTACATAGATGTTTCTGAATGAAAGAGCCCTTTCTATGAAATATGGAATATGTCCAAAATATGAGGTAATTGGCTGAATGTGAAAGATACACGTTTTTTAAAAAATAGATGAGCAAGGGATTTTCCACCAATAGTTAATTAGCAAGCAACATAAAACATATTGGTGGCTAGGGAAAGAATTGAGGGAAATAATCCCATTGGCTAGAGATAAGGAGCAGAAAGATAACAAAAAAGGTACATAATTGGGAACTTAGAAAAGTGAAAGTAGAACGGACAGCTGACCGGTCTCATGTAGTTTGTTGGTGTTCAATAAACTATAACTTTGGCATCTGGAACTTGGGACTCCGAGAGTTTTCTTACAACTTAGAGAGAATCATCGTGAATATTCCACGACATATTCTTTGGCGCCCAACATGGGGCCGGCATTGAGGTCAAGGGGCCAGAGGTTGCTGGCACTGGTCACACAAAAAATCACCGGCGCCATAAATCGAGGTAAGCGTTTTGCTTAAGGTGTTTTTGTGTGATCTGTGATAGCAAGTCCCAGTAAGTGGCTTCCCTAAGACCTTTGCCGGTCCGAACATAGAATAATTTGGAATAACTGGCTAAGATAGAGGTGAGTTCCAGATTTCAAAATTGGGGAGGGGGGTAGTTATTTATAGAAGAAAGAAAAGGCCTGTAGAGGTGTGTCGAAGTGCGACGGCGCGTGAAATCCTGCGTTATATAATCAAGAAGTTTGAAATTCCTGTAGCTACAGGTGGGAAAATCCTAACGCGGGTGCATTTATAGAAAATTTGCGTTGTTATTCCTCCAGGTGGTAGATTAGATTATTTATTGCAGTGTTTTGACGGAACCCGGACTGAGCAGAAAACGGGGAATTGTTGAACTCTGTGTGTGTTTGAAATAATGAATAATGTGCATGACTAACTATGTTGTTAGTGCCTGTGTACTTACAAATACTAATTGCGCTGGTTTTGTGTGTTTGTTTAAATGCATGATTCTGGTGCTGATGAGGTAGGCCTATTATGTGCAGAGGCGGAGTGGCGTGGAGAATCAGATACAATAAAGAAATGCCCAAGAGTGAAATGGGACAAATAAACTGCAACAAATTTACTGAGTAAAAAGACTGTTGAAAAATTAGAGACAAATGGTATCTGATTCTCTGTTATTTCCTTGTCTTGCTCTCGTTCACTGGTTGGCTGAACGGACAGCCCCATGGGAGGGAGAGAAAGACAGAGGAAACTTAGAATAGACAAATTGAATAATTGGAAAAAGATAAAGAAAAGGCAAAATGTTTTCCATTCCAGTGAACAAGAGTAGAGAAAAATGCAGAGACAGGAGAGTTTTATCCGTTTGTTGTCTGGAAAGAAATCGCAGCAGGTAACATCTCTCATATACAGTACTAGAGATGAGTGCTGTGATGAGCTGTAGGGGAGGGGCTGCTGAGCAGAGACAGAGCTGTAAAGGGAGGGCTGTGAGCATGCACAGAAACGGAGAAGACTTTTTTTTTTTTTTCTTGTCTCAGTTTTCCTCATGAAACAGAAATCCTAATTTGGTGGCAGACTGAGAGGAGAAAATAAATAGAATTAAAAAGATTAATAATAGAAACACAAGGAATTAGTGATCATTTCTGGAGTTATGAACAAATTAACTACAAAAAAGAAAGGAGAAAAAAAAAAAAAAAGATTTTTAATAGAGAGTAAAGGAGAATTAGCACCAATGAAGAAATTGTCTTGAACAGAGACCTAAAATGGATGAGACAGTTGTGGGTGGAAGTACATGGGTTTTAATATAAAACCGAAGAAGTAACAGATATAGTAATCAACCACTGTAAATAATGAGTGGTTTTTATGGAAATAAAGGAGAGGGATAAAAAGAGGAGAGCAAAAGGAGGGGCAGAAGTAATAGGTTTGTTTTAGTATAATCAAAATTCTAGAATTTGGGATCCAGATAGAGAGATTGATCCTCTGCTGTGTAATTAATGAGGAGTATGTGTGCAATTTACAGCAAAGAAAATCTGTTTAGGCTATTTTCAAACTTCCATCAATACGAGAGGCAGAAGAGATCTGATGATTAAAAACAAAAAGGGCAATTAATGAATATTCTGGTTGTAGAATTAAAACCAATGATAAAAAAATGTGTGTCTGTGTATGTGAATGTATGTGTGTATGTATGTATGTATAAGGATAAATATAACACAGTATAAACAAACAAATACATGTAAAACAAAAATGTGCATGAAATCAAAAAGTTCTTTTGAAGTTCTGTTCTTTTCATGCCATGAAGGAAGCCTGATGTGAGATTATCTAAACTGAGAGGGAGCAGCTGTTGAATGGACATGTGCCAGATCATAACTCCTTTTATATCTAAGTGACGAGTAAGAATATTTAGATTATATAAAAAATAAAATCACTTTAAGCGATTGAATTATATTTGGGAAATCACATTATCTGGAGAAACAATAAAGCTTTGAGTCAAGTGTATTGCATTAAACTGAAGTCAAATAAGTAATTGGATTTTAAACAAAGGTTGTGTATAAGATAAGTGTTGTTATATTCAAGCAAATGGCAAAAGAGGGCCAATGATATGATGATAAAATAACTAATAAGAAAATTATATTTTGCATCTTATGAAATCATGTGTCTGTTTTATGTTCTGTCCGGTCCAGTTTATGAGAGAAAATTATTTTAACATTATTAAATTAAACACTAGAAAGTTGTTTTAGATTTTTCTATGATTTTAAAAGTGTCTGGAGAACAATATAAATGTGAGTGCAGCGCTGTCGGTGTAGAATTGATCAACCAACAAAAGATAGACAGAGATTTTATTTTTGTTAGGAACTGTCTGATGAAGGCATTGAGGATGATTTTGAGGGGAAACAAGCCTCTCTTGGTGTCTTCAGACAGACAGAAAGGGGCCCCGACTTTAGAAAAAGATAGATAGCAGATAGATAGATATTTTATTTTTCTCTTATTTGTTTTTTGTTGTTTTGTTTTGTTTGGTTTACACAGAATAGGTCTTGGTTGATCATGAGTACACTGAGAAGCTGCATTTGAGACTAAAATTAAAGGAAAATAAATGTAAGAATGATTTGGATCATTTAAAAATTGGTCTATGGGGCAGGTGAAGCCCATGGAGAAAGGTTAAGATTAAATTGAACATCATAACGTCCTCAAATATGAATGTTAATAACTTCATATTCATGTGTCTATTCTGTGTTTCTTTTGTCATCATTATGTGTATGTTGTTTCACTAACTCATTCTGGAACTAGTTTCTCACCATTGCAGACGGCTGGGCAAGATGATTTTATAGAAGTTACTAATTCTGCAGGAGGAAATCCAGAGACAAAGACTGAAAATGATGTGGACTATTATCTGATTGACCCTCCTGCACTCATTCCTGCTGGTAATCATTACTGATCTGCCATTTATGATGTGGATTCAAATTTCTCTGGAAAAAAATGATTTCAGTCTTATACGATCACTTTATGATTTTCCAGAATGCCATCAATGGGGTTCAAACCCGTGTCTAAATTGTTCTGAGGGTCTAAATTTAAATCCAGCAGCTAACCAATGGTTTATTGATTTGAAGAGTAAAATATTACAAACGTATGGCAAAGTTATAGAGTTACCTATCAGATTGGTTACTCCCCCAAATTTTCCAGAGAATACCCTCATAATTAAAAATAAAAAAAGAGGTTAGTGGGTTCTAAAAAGAGTTGCTTGAGTGTCTACTTGCCATAGTTAATACATGAAAGTATAATTTTAGAGGTATAATAATGATAACTGTTAAATGATGCTGAAACATTTGGAAAAAAAAAAAAAAATTAAGTAATGAGAAATTAAGAGAGCGCAGTGTATTTTAGAATGTATTTTACGGAGCAATTATTTCAAAACACAAGACAAGAGATATGTTTGAATTTCCATTGTGCCTCTTTATGACTTTATTCTGTTTAGACTTTTACTTTTCTGTTAGTTTAAAAACTTGATTTATATTATTTTATTAGACCGAATGGAAGTTCCTTAACCTGAGAAAGTGTAAGAAATGGAGAAAGCAGTAATAATGAGTTATTACTTAATAGTAAAAAAAAGGGGATTATAATATATCAATAATAAGATAGGTGTTGTAAATGTAAAGCTCTGCTTGAACAGAAGGATAAAAGTAAGTTGAATTGATTATATTATAGAGAATGTCAAAAAAGACATTGTGTTCTGTTTTATTAAAGATTTGAAGGTTAGGTATGTTGTTTGAAAGTAAAGAAGTGAGTTGAGAGTAGTTTTTGGTTTTTAAATGGTGTGAGATGAGAAAGTTTGAAAGCAGTTAATATAATCAATTATTATAGATATCAATATTTTTACTGTTGAAGAATAAATCAAATATATTATTGTGAGATTCTAAAACGAAAGAAGAAGAAATAGCTGTAATGACATTAGAAACAGTGTGAGGGAGTGGAATGTCCCCCCCCCTCACTCCTCACTCTTGGTCTAAAATTGATAAGCGTCTGCTTGGAACAGAAACACAAGAGCAGATTTTGAAGAAATATCTCTAAGTTGTTTTATTTTGATTTGATTTGATTTTTATATGTAAAATGATGTGCTTTGACAATAATGTTAGATAGAGTGATATGAAGATTGGACTAAAGACAGGAGATTTAGTTGAAAATTCATTTGAAAGAATAAATGTAGGTTAAAAAACTGTCTAGAGACTATTATTGAATTAAGGTGATGTTTTTAAATTAAGCTTCCTAGAAGCTTGACAGGGCTTTGTTCTGATGTTATTCCCAACCATGATGCATGGTCTTTTGTGACATTTGCTAAAATAGCAGAAATACAACCTGAATGGAAATTAGTGATCTATAAATGAGTTCAATTTTAGCATATTTTATTTTTTAATTTGGACAATTTTAATAGATTGATGAATTTTTAGTGGCGGCACGGTGGTGCAGTGGTTAGCACTGTCGCCTCACAGCAAGAAGGTCATGGGTTCAAACCCCGGTTGCCCCGGCCTTTCTGTGTGGAGTTTGCATGTTCTCCCCGTGTCTGCGTGGGTTCTCTCCGGGTGCTCCGGCTTCCTCCCACCATCCAAAGACATGCAGGCTAGGTTAATTGGTGTCTCCAAAAATTGCCCTAGGTGTGGATGTGAGTATGAGTGTGTGTCTGTATATGTGTGGCCCTGCGATGGACTGGCGACCTGTCCAGGGTGTACCCCGCCTTTCGCCCAATGTTAGCTGGGATAGGCTCCAGCCCCCCGTGACCCTGTACAGGATAAGCGGTTGAAGATGAATGAATGATGAATGATGAATTTTTAATAATGCTTTTTGAATTTAACAATGTTTTGAATTGTCTCCATATTTAAGCAGTTGTAGATGGTTCCATTGGCTGTGTCGGTTCTCTGGTGATACTCCCTGAAAGAAAATATCTGTTTACTGATACCAAATTATTAAGGATTAAGGACAGAGCAGTATCAAGACCAGTGGCAAGAGGTGACGGTCCGATGACGGGTAAGACTTGACAATGGCAAAAAATGTTGAGCGACCTAAGGCAGGGCGTCACCGCCCTGGAAACCTGCCCAAGAAGGCTTGAAAGGGGTTTAAGGAAGTGGATGAATGCTCTTAGATCAGAAGCATCAAAAGGGAGGTCTAGAAGAGACCTGCCCGAAAATGGAAAGTTCCACTGAACCCGACTGCATTTTAATAACAAAGCATTCTGTCACTGTGTTATCAGGGGATCATACCCTGTGTAGAGGATTATTTATAGATTGGTTTTGGGGGTAAAGTTTTGAGAACCGTTGCAGACAAAGGAGTGCCTGACTTTTTATAGAAGTATTAAACAAACATGGGAATGTTTGTATGATAATTAATTTAGACTGGAAGATGATTTATTACTTATGCTTTAATTGAACTCATGTACATTTTAAAAGTAATGAAGTATGGAAAAGAAAACATGTTGGTGACTAAAAAGATTAAGACTGCTTGTCTTGTTTGCTTGTAACAATTTACATGGAATTATTTAAGAAATAGGATGCAGGGTTGGCTAAAATTGGTATAATGATTGAAACAGCAATTCTTGTGAGGGGAATAATATTCTATTGTGTGTTACCATTGATTAGATAATTATTTATCAAAACAAGCAGATGACACTGATCAATGTGAATGGTCCAATGCAAGAGAAAGACCAAACTGGGAGGAAATTGATTCCTCCAATAAAGACATGTATGAGGAGATGAATCATATGTTACATATTTGATCATTCTTTTATTGATTTAATACTCTGAATTACTCTGATGCAGTCTGAAGCTATGAAAAACAGCTTAGCTTGCTGGGAAAATTAATTAATATGATACAGACATTGAGAGACCTTGGGTAACAGGAGGAAATTAAATGTATGTGATAAGTGCATGAGTTGGGAGTTTTAAGATAAGGAACACCTGTGGTAGTTTCCCTCTTCTGGGGAGACTTATAGCCTCTCTGTGAATGACCCTTTCTGTGAATGACCATGAAAAATGTTGTGTATAGATACTAAAGGGATGGTCTAATGTTTTTGATTGGAACAAAGCCAGACTCTGCCTGGCACATGCCTGGAGGAGGCAGAGGACCCATGTGTAATTTAGTGCTACAAATGAGATGCAACAAATGTATGTGAGTGTGCACACATTTCCTCTCTTACAAGAATGTGTGTAGCCAATGACTGTAATAAGGGAAATCATTTAATATACTAATTAATTGAATGCAGAAAGTAATGATTGTTAGTTAATATAAAACATCTAACCATATGAGTTGATTACAGTCTGCTTTATGCATATAAAATGAAATAGTAATGCTGTTGCCATCATTGAAGCAAGTTGGGACAGGATGACCCGTTGAAGGAGAGAAGGTGGAAAACAATTGTGGCCTACAATACCAATGAATTAGAAAGACATATTAATTTGGATGATGTTATTACTAACAAACTTGGGATAAGTGTTGCCCCCAATACAAGGCCTACCGCAGAAACGTCCCAAGAAGGACCAGGATCCCCAGATGAACAATTCGAAGAAAGCACACTGCAGAGTGGGTTCCCTACAATCAGCCTTGGGGATCTTGGATGGCCTTTCCAATGAAGCTGAACTAAAACAAAATATTCCAGAAAGTGAATTCAGAAAGTACAGAGCACTTGACGGACTGTATTGAAGTAACTATGAATATGGACTTCCCAATGATGAATACGAGGCAAGATTCTGACGAAGAAGAGCAGCAAGCACAAAACCAAGAACCTGAGGAAGGAGAAGATGCGCAAGCACCGGCTAGAGAATATGAAGAATGAGAAGAGGAAGTAGAAGAGGGACAAATGCACGTAGGGGAAGAGCACGCTGAGGCAGATAGAGGGATTGAAGTACGTGCCACAGTGGAGCAGGAAAGCATAGAAAGAGAGACGGAAGTACATGTTGCAGAAGAACAGGACCAAGAAAGTGCAGGAGATGAAGAAAGTGCTCATTTTACTGAGCCAGATACAGAAACAACTGAAGGAAATTAAACTGGCCAGCAAACGCAGCTGCTGGACGAAGTGTTGCGGGACACAGAGGAAAGAATGGAAGCTCAAAGAGGTATTGGTGTGGATGATGCTGTTATTAACATATTTGGGACAGGTATTGCCTCCCATACAGGGCCTACCGGAGAGGCGACCCAGGAAAGATCAGACTCTTCAGATGAAGGACCATCACTACGAACATGGTATGATGAAATTCCTACAATTGACACCACAGACCTTGAGTTCTATTTCCCAGACTGAGCAGAGACAATGTAGCATAGAATGAGAAATCAGACAGAAACAAGCACCTGGATCATTGAACAAAGGTGAACCTGGAAAGACTAGAATGTGGATAAGCAAATTGGCTAAACAGGGCAAACCGAACAATCCGCATAAGACCCAACCTGACACAATGCCCCATCAGAGGGTATCAAAACCCATAGACCTAGAATATATTATGGAACCCGTAGAGTCCGCAGGAAAGGAGGAACTACACACAACTCAAAATGACTGGTATAAATGGGCCGAATATATAGTAAAACAAGCAAATATGACGAGATTATACAGAAAAACAAGCAAATATGACGAGTTATATAATATGTTCGCCCTCTCCCTTGAAAAAAATTACAGTCAGCAAAGATTGATTAATTACATTAATGACTCATTGAAAGCCTACAGGCCAACTAGAACCTACAAGTAAAATGGCTTGGTTAGAAATTGGTTTGACAAACTATTTGGATCCTGGACTAAAGTGGGAGTAATAATAGCCATAGCTGTTGTTATTATTTGTGTTGTTGTGTTGTGCCTCTTCTCAGATCAATGCTGGCCAATGCTGCAGCCAAACAGATGACCAATGTATCTGTAAAACCATCTGGAAGTGACATTGGGGCTACTGTATAACCCACATGCCCTGGACTGGATGACCTGGACGACTTCTAGAAAAAATCCTGGAATTTCACAAGAGTGGTAGGGAAGGGGAGCCTTTTATTTTGACTCTTTATTTTCACTTTTCTATTGTTTTTGGATAGCAAGGGAGTCAGCATACTCATTGTATTTTCTTTTATAATAAAATTAGGTAGTATTTTAGATTGGATAGAGTAGGCAGGAAGATAGAGGGTGTTTTGTTTATTATTTTGGCATATACCCCTTCCTGAAGTTAGTATTCCTTTAAAATTATGTTTGTTGTCTAATCAAGCAATGATAATGAAAGGGAATGATGAGTTTCTGAAGCAGATCATTATCCATGTTACAAGGTAATGTAACCAATTAAAAGGGAATGCTTATTTTGAAAATATGAACTTTTTAAATGTTTTAGAAATATTATTTGTTGTTTGAATCATCTCTGAAGGTACTATTAACTGAATAAATTGATGTAGAATGAAACATAGTATGCATTTGTAACACACTGCAAGAACCACTGGAGGGCCAAAGAGTAAGACATTACAAAATAAAGAAAAGGATCAATGAGCACCTCAGTGCTTAGCTGCAAGTGCAAATAGACTAAACTGGTGGTTTAAAAACACGCTGTCTGCTCCAACACACCACCAGATAGCACTCCAGGCTACCGGAAATGTCTGTGAGTTCCTCTGGCACCGATGGATGCATTTTACTATATCAGTTATTCTAGTCATTGTTAATGTTTCTAAACAATGTGTAATCATTTGTATTCTACATCACGCAAGGCTTTACACTTTCATGCACATGCTTATAACACAACGTTGATTTGTTGACACTCTCCCCAAGAATAGTGATAGCTAGAGGATTGGGTTCTTTTACTCCTTTCTAGCCAAATGTGGAAGGAGATGTTTGGACCCAAGTCCTGCAGAGTGCTGCCCCATAGAGACAGTATTGGATAAAGAAATTGCGTGGCCTGTTTTGGCCACATGATGGAATAAGACAGGCTGGCTTGTGTGATTGCACTCTGGGTAAGGGCAATAGAGGTGAGACTTTTTGTAAGTCTCAGAGGAGGGAGTATATAGTATATTTTTAAATATTATAGTATGCTTTTATATCAAAGTACTTATGTGAGTTTCCTGGCCTTGTGTGACCCAGGAAAGAGCATTTGAGGTTACTAAAAGTGTGTGTGACCCAGGAAAGGGCATTTGAGGTTACTAAAAGTGTGTGTGACCCAGGAAAGGGCATTTGAGGTTACTAAAGGTGTTGTTGCTGCACTTGTGCAGAAACCACAGAAAGTACCCAGTTGTAACATAATAAGGGAGGTTATGTACAAGGAGTGAAACAACAGATGGTCAAAATTAATAAACTAAGGCTAAGTTTCTGCCAGTATGGTAAAAAGTATCCATTGATTACAAAAACACTGTCCTGTAGATCAAGGGTGAAGGATGTGTGATGAGGACATGGTTGTTTTTCTCGTACACAGATGTTTCTGAATGAAAGAGCCCTTTCTATGAAATATGGAATATGTCCAAAATATGAGGTAATTGGCTGAATGTGAAAGATACACGTGTTTTTAAAAAATAGATGAGCAAGGGATTTTCCACCAATAGTTAATTAGCAAGCAACATAAAACATATTGGTGGCTAGGGAAAGAATTGAGGGAAATAATCCCATTGGCTAGAGATAAGGAGCAGAAAGATAACAAAAAAGGTACATAATTGGGAACTTAGAAAAGTGAAAGTAGAACGGACAGCTGACCGGTCTCATGTAGTTTGTTGGTGTTCAATAAACTATAACTTTGGCATCTGGAACTTGGGACTCCGAGAGTTTTCTTACAACTTAGAGAGAATCATCGTGAATATTCCACGACACCATCAGCCCAAAGCAGTGTCCAGCTTTTGGAAAACAGTGTGCAAAGTGTAATGGTAAAAATCATTTTGCCAAACAATGTTTTTTTTAAAGGGAAAGTGAGACAAGAGCAAGATGATACTGACCTGAGTGATACATTTTTTGTCGGCATGGTAACCTGTGAAAACACTGGAATCTGAGACCATCCAGAGTGGAGAGTTATCAGTTACTGCACAGAGTCCAGATGAGGCTGTCAAAAGTGACAAATGGGTAGCACCACTACTGATCAATGGGGTGCTGGTTACACTCAAGTTAGATACTGGTGCAAAAGCAAACTTGATCAACATGTCAGACATAAAAAGAATGACAGAAAAGCTAAAAATCAGGAAAGAGACAATACTTCTAAAGGACTACAATTGACAAAGCATTGACACTCTAGACATATGCAAGCTAAAAGTGTGAAAGACGAAGTGCATCACCTGCTGATCTCCATTGTTGCCGAGGAACTAGAGTCCCTGCTAGGTGACAAAGCCTGTGAGAACTTGAATCTTGTCAAAAGAGTGTACCACATCAACTATGGCAATTCAGCTATGGGTACAAGTGACTCTGTAGGTGACATAGTGCAAAGATTTGCAGATGTTTTTAAAGGCTTTGGTGTCTTGCCTTATGTTTACATGATTCAGCTGAAAGAAAATGCACAACATGTAGTGCATCCTGTACGTCAAGTTCCAGCACCGCTCAAGGATCGTCTAAAGAAAGAATTAGACAGGATGACCACATTAGGAGTCATCAAAAGAATTGAAAGGCCAACAGACTGGGTGAACTCCATGGGGTGTGTAAAGAAGACATACATACTACACAGAATTTATGAAGGTCATCTCGGCATAGAAAAATGAAAGAGGAGAGCGAGAGTCGGTCTTTTGACCTGGAATTAACAAAGACATCGAAAATCTGGTGAGACAGTGTGATAAATGTCAAAAATTAAGAAATAAGCAAACCAAAGAGCCGATGATAATACCGGACTTACCAACATCGCCTGGGAGAAGGTTGGAATGGATCTCTTCCATCTCAAAGGCAATAATTATCTAGTGGTGATTGACTATTACTTAAATTACCCTGAAATGGCCTTACTCTCAAGTATGTCTATGAAGTATGTAATAACACATGCAAAATATTTTTTTTGCAAGACATGGCATGGATTGTTATCAGTGACAATGGCCCATGATTCAGCAGCAAAGAGTGACAAGAGGTTTCAGTCCAATATGACTTAAGCATGTCACTTCTAGTCAAGAATATGCTCAGTCAAAGGAGTGCATATTGTCAAGCAAATTTGGAAAAAGCTGCTGACAGCAAGTCTGATCTTTACCTTGCTTTGCTCAATTACAGAACCTCTCCATTAGAGGGTGGTATGGCCCCAGCTGAAATGCTGATGAATCAGAAACTTCGTACTACACTGCCATCTTGTTAAAAACAAAAAGGAAATGTGAAAATGAAGCAGAAACTCAAGCAAGTGAAAGGAAAACAAAAGTTCTACTATGACAGGACTGCAAATCATCTACAACCATTGGTGATGGATGACGTTGTCAGAATCACAAGTGATGAGAACTGGAGCAAAGAAAATTAAAGAAAATGGGAAGTAATGGGAAGTTCATTGAGTGTGCCTGTTACTCAAGAAAGCCACTAGATGGCACTATGTTTAGTGTTATGTCATGGATTCTATATAAAGAAGAACAACACATGCAGAAGTGTTAAAAGAATCAGCAGACAGGTTGAGATTGTATTGAGAAGGTTTTTTTTTTTTTTTTGAAACACTGAACAAAACAGGTGGATGGCTAGAAACCGTATTTTAAGTGTTCCAAAAAGGGGGGATAGACGCCCATTTTAAATGTTGTAGCCAGACAGTGTTGTGCTTTTCCCCAATCGACACAGAGAACACACTTTGATCGCTGTGCTGGAACAACATTATCCATTTTTTTTTTTTTAGGAAATGCTGCTTCTGTAGTATAGAAGAGCGGTCCCCAACCACCGAGCCACGGCACATTCGCTACTGGGCGAATACATCATTTATTTTTATTAATCTGTAAAAATGAAAGAATAGCCTGAATATGAAAAGAATATGCTTTTTTTGTGCTGTTTGTGCAGTAATTAGGCTGCATATTCAGGGTTTCCGCGTGTCCTTAAAAAACCCTAGATTTACTTGTTAAAATGTATGGCCTTAAAAAGTCTTAAATATCTTAAATTATAAGAAGTTTTAAATTTCGCTTGCTGAGGTCTTAAATGTTGGGTCGTGAATAGAGGAGACGCTAAAAAAAGCAGAATCTGCGCGAGTCAAAATAATTTCTCTCTCTCTCTCTCTCTCTCTCTCTCTCTCTCTCTCTCTCTCTCTCTCTCTCTCGTGCATTTAGCAGCTGACGCTTGAGTTTAGTGTGAGCGCGCGCAGGGAAGTGCATTCTTACGGAATTTACAATATTACACATGTATAAACCTCCATAAACCTGTTAATCCGAAATGCAAATGGGGTTATGTTTCGCCTCTAACACTATCGCTCCTGCTTATAATAGACAACGCGTCAATGTTACAATTTGCAAGCGCGCGAGGTTTGAGCGGTCATTTGACGCCTTTCAAATCGTTGCGCTTCCTTATTTCACATAACATATGACAATAATTGTAAACCTGACAGAACTACTCAGCTGCAGAGATACAGCTGATATATAGCTCAGCTCCATCTCTCGCTTTCATCTAGGGTTGCCAACGCAATTGACATTGTTCTCACTCCACACATCCCTTTTCTCACGCAGTGATAACATCGCGGAGCAGAGACACTGACAGCACACAGACAGACAAGACAAAGCAGCCTGCATGATGCTGCGAGTTATTCAGACCAATCAGTGTGGAAAGCAGGGGCACATTGAAACTCCCTCTCCTCTTTCATAATTTAATCTTTTAACATTTTCAAAACATCTTGTCAACTTTAAAAATGCATTTTTATGTAATTGATGAGTTTTAATTTGAGATATTTCACTCAAAATTTAAATTACCTTTAAATTACCTTCACCATCACTTACCTTCATGCTGTTGCAAATCTGTATGACTTTCTTATTTCGGTGGATATCAAAATTAGATGAAATTGAGTTTGTCACCATTCACTTGCATTTTAATGAAAAACAAGATACAGTGACAGTGAATGGTGACTGAGACTAAACGTTTTGCTTAACATCTCCTTTTTTGTTTCATGGCAGAGAAAAATTCATTCAGACTTAAGGGTGAGCAGTGATGATAATTAACTGCCCTTTAACTATCTGTTAAAGTATTTGTTAAAGGTGTCTGCAAAGAAAACAAATATAAATTTTATTCAGCACATGCTAGACCTTCTTCACAGCAGCAGTATATTTTATTTTTAATGACAGTGACAACGTGGGATACACATAGTCTCTTCGATGAGATGTACTACAGTTTAAAGTGTTTTTGGATCGTTCCACAAACAAAACATTGAAAAAAATAGATTTTCAATGACACTCAGTTGACAAAAAACTCCAGACAACATGAGTTGTGGAAAATCAGATGGGATATTGGAGCTTTTTACAGATTTACACCATCCATGCCATTGAAGAGATGGTAAGTCTATCCCTCACAGCTTCATTTCCATTCCCATTAAAAATCAAACATGGTGGCAGAAAGCCCACTGATTGTTGGGTTGGATTTGACAGATTAGATGATTAAACAAAAGTATGACACACTGTAAACCCTGATAAGTTAAGATAACTCAAAAAATTTGTGGAAACTTATTACCTCAAAACTTTTAAGTTGATAAAATTACAGTATTTCACAATTGCTAAGACACATTTCTTGAAATGTTCACCCATATTCTCAAAACTTTAAACACAAAACCCAGTCTTTAAACTACATTCACAAAACCCCTGACACTTCTGGCAAAATCGAACACTTGCCTCAAAACCATTTGATCTGTGCTCAAAATCAAACAATGCTTTCAAAACATAAACACAGCCAGTCAATATATCATCAGCATTCATTAGACACTACATCAAAAAATTGAGAACACAGTGTCCAGGGCATGTAGTTACAGAGATAAAAAGTTTATTGCATATAAAATAATTTTGCCATAAATAAAAGTAAATAATTCACAACTCAGTACAGCAAATATATTGCATACTGTAAGTACTGCAAGTAATACAGTATTGAATGTCTGTATTTTCAGCATAAAAATAAAGTAAGCCCAAAGAACAAAGACAACTCTAAATGAAAAGCGTATTACACAAAATATTGTGCAATTGCAAAATCAAAGTCAACGAGAGACTCATTCTGCCTCAGCATCCCGTCTTTGTGCTGGGTCCGGCCAGAGGACTTCGTCCACATCACATGCAATGTTGTCCCTTTCTAGGCAACGGGGGAAGAACCCTCTCGTGTGTTGGATCCAGCCTTGACAACACTCCACACCTATGTCACCACAGGCCAATTCCATTGCCTCTAAAAGATTAACCCTTGTATATGGGTTACGGTCATAGACCTTCCATCGCCACGCAGAGAAGAACTCTTCTATTGGGTTGAGGAAAGGGCTGTATGGTGGAAGGCAAACATTCATGAATCGCTGGTTGATGTTGAACCACTCACGTATTCGGACAGCATGGTGAAAGCTGACATTGTCCCAAACCACAACATAGACAGGATGCACTGCCTGATGATGATCCTGCTGCTCACGTTCAAACAAGACATCCCGAAGACCACCCAGAAATGTAAGAAGATGGTCAGTGTTATATGGCCCCAGGGTTGCATGACGGTGGAGAACCACCCTATTGCTTATGGCTGCACATAGGGTGACATTGCCACCACGCTGGCCAGGGACTTCCACAATGGCACGTTGGCCAATTATGTTCCTTCCTCTTCTTCTCCTCTTCGCCAGATTGAACCCTGCTTCATCTACAAAAATGTATTCATGGGGCCTTTGCATGGAATCCATTTCAAACACCCTCTATATATAAAAGAGATAAATAAATAAATAGTTTAGTAAGTGTTACAGAAATACATACTTCTGCAAAAGTGTATTTATATGCACTCCTGATTTACATACACTACAATATAATGCAGTTACAGTATAGGACAATAACTGTAGGCTAGAAACTTGTACTTTAAGCATCAGTGCTGAAGTGTACACTTACTTGCACATACTGATATCGTAGATCTTTGACCCTTTCTGAATTGCGCTCAAAGGGTACTCTGTACACTTGCTTCATCCGTACCCTGTTGCAATGGAGGACACGGGCAATGGTAGAAAGGCTGACACTGTTGATTCCTTCAAAGTTTACATTGTCTTCTACAACTCTTTGCTGTATTTCACGCAGTCGGATGGCATTGTTTTGACGGACCATATCAACAATGAGAGCCTCTTGCTGTTGGGAGAACAAAGGAGTCCTTCCACCCTCATTTGGTAGTCTTGCAATTCTACAAAGGGGAAAATGCTCTTACAAATGTATACATACAGTAACAATAGTAATGGACATCACATTCATATGTAAAATGTATTGTAATTTTTTTCTTTTTTCCACAGTCCCCTTTCTACTGACAAACTGATGTACTGTATCAAATGTATACAGTAAACTTTCAGTCGCACAAATTAGAAAAAAACCAATACATTTACCTGTTCTCTTCTCTGAATGTCCTGATTATGGTGGCCACAGAGAATCTGCTCAAATTGGGTTGTACTCTTTGTCCTGCTTCCCTCATTGTCATTCCATGAACAAGAACATGGTCTATCACAGTTGCCCGAATTTGATCTGAAATTACTATTCTTGGTCTTGCTCTTCGTTGTCCTTGTACTCTTCCTCCTCGTCCACCACCTCTTACACGAACTCTTCCTCCTCTGCCTCTCACATAGTTTCCATCCATTGTTGGTATCAACATTCAGTGTACCTGGGCCACCTGTGTACTCTGAACTGGCTTATATTCTAGACAACTAATTTGATCACATCATTAGAAACAAGTGTGAACAATTTTGAGTTGTTGTGTGTAAATGATGACAGCTGTGTTGTAGTTGTGTTTAACTTTTGCCACATGTATTTACCATTTTGCAACACAGTGCAAAATGCGTTTTAGTGAGTGAGAATGTGTTTAGAGTTTTGCAAAAAGAGTGTATGAGATTTGCAAACAGTGTCTTAACTACCTGAACTTGTTTAAGGTTTTGCCTACAGAGTGACTGATTCGACAAATGGGTTTAGGCCACTGAGCATTGGGTTCAGAGAATGGGGTTTAGTGTTTTAGCAATTGTGAAATACTGTAATTGTTTTAAGTCAGTTACACTTAAATCTATAGAGCAGATTAACTCAAAACTGTTAAGTTGATCAAATTAATTGTTTTAAGTCAGTCACACTTAAATCTATAGAGCAGATTAACTCAAAATTATTTATTTTACTAAACTTTTTCTATGTATTTTTTAATTCAATAATTTTTATTAATCAGAAATTAGAAATACAAAATGTTTGTTATACATTTAAAAATAAATACAATAATTAATTTAAGAAATGTGACCTCAAAATTAACATTAGCAAAATATTATTCCTTAAACATTAGAAAGGAAGACAATTTCAAACTCCATACATGAAAGTACGTTTTATTTTGCAAAAGGAATAACAATTCAAACCTGATGCATTAACATGCGTCACTGCCATTACCTTTTGAGAACGTAGCAAAAGTGTCACAATATCTAGACATTTTAGAAATATATAATGCATTAACACATTCAGAAGTTTTTACACTGTTCATGCCAGCATTATAACAGACCTCTGTATACATTAGAATGTTACTGTATTAGTCACAACAAATGAAAAGGACAAGAAGGTGTAGAAAACGAGTGCATCCAGAGATGCAGGAAAAACTCTTTAACAAGTAAAATTTTTTTTTAAACGGCTATCTGGGCCATCTTTTAGTAACGCAATCCCAGTAAATACTAAGTGAACACAAAATCTGTGTTCTGGAAAATTTCAAAATTTGAGATAAGTATTACAATAGACTG
Organism: Moxostoma hubbsi; assembly: GCA_032164185.1. Classification (NCBI taxonomy): domain Eukaryota; kingdom Metazoa; phylum Chordata; class Actinopteri; order Cypriniformes; family Catostomidae; genus Moxostoma; species Moxostoma hubbsi. The sequence goes on from JAVLUX010000015.1 coordinate 20,046,516, forward strand.
TAATATTATTAGTCACAACAAGTGAAATAAAATACAATAAACAGACTCTTGTGCATCCAGAAATCTCTTAATCAGTAAAAATAAAATTTAGACAGTAATCTGGGTGCTAGTGGCTTTCAGTAATGCAATCCCAGTAAATACTAATGGAACACAATCTGTGTTCTGGAAAATTTCAAAATTTGAGAAGTATTACAATAGACTGTAATATTATTAGTCACAACAAGTGAAATAAAATACAATAAACAGTCTCTTGTGCATCTAGAAATGCAGAAAATCTCTTAATCAGTAAAAATAAAATTTAGACAGTAATCTGAGTGCTAGTGGCTTTCAGTAACGCAATCCCAATGAATGTATACTAAAATGAAATTAATGTGAAATTCTCCACTTCACTGGGAAATTTGAAATCTTGAGCTCAGCATTTAATAGGGCAACTACAGTAGTCACTCACAACAACTGAAAAGAACAGAAAATAAAATTGTATAGAGCTCGTACATCCATTCCTCTTACTCCTTAATTAGTAGATCATTTTTTAGACTCAGCAATCTGGGTGTTAGTGGCTTTGAGTCATCCAAGCCCAGTAAGACTTTTTGGATGAAGTTAAATGTGTGGGTCAGCTCTTTGGGGTAGTTGAGATGTAACGCATATATCAAACCAAACATCAAAAGAAAAGCATCAGCCAACCTGGAAATGTCCCTTAGAACAATGTCACCTTCCAGCACAATAGCAATCCCAGCAGGGTCAAACTGAACAGTGGAAGTCGAGTCTCCATTCACCATGCTGACAAGAGCTACAGCTGAATCTGCAATGTCTGGCTCATCCACCTCTTCAGTCTGAAAAGCATGAGAGAACTTCATGAGCATAATCAGATAAATAACATTAAAATTCAAACGAGATGTATAAAAACCTACATTCCACATCTTGAAAAACACAGAGTCATCTTCGCGCAAGTAGACAAGGAGGGCTCGAAGTGCAGCTGTACGTCTATTGTCAATATCGTAGTGATCCTGAAAAAAGACAGAACTGTCTTAGTGGTGCAAGAGAAAAGAAAAAAATAGAGATAAAAGTACAGATGAAAGAGGGGAAGAAATTTAAAATGAAAAAAGTTCAAAGCCAGGTTTAAACTATTAACAGATAAAATACTTGTGCACATTAATCAATTAACTTGTACTATAAATGTAATTAACAACATTTACCACAAGATCAAAGGCACTAAAGATGCTTCTCAGTGCTTCTGCTGCTTTTCCAGTACGGGCAGCCTTCTGCCTGTAAACAGCAATCAGTCGAGGAGTATGGTTGTCCAGTTCTGCATAGAACTTGTTTTTCAAGCTGATATTAGTAATTCTGTGGAATTCTGCAGCAATCTGAAAGCAAGCATTCAAACAAAAAACATTAAAAAATAATGTAAACAAGAAAACAAAAGAAACAGACACACATAAACACAAAAAATGGAATCTAACAGACAGCAACTGAGAAAATTACCTGAGATTCCAAACGAAGTGCAGGCCACTTTTCCAAAAAGTCCTTCACTGGTTGTGATGGGTTATCTACAACGATCTGTTTGCGACGCAGCGCAAATGTACTTTGCATGAGTTTCTCTATCAGCCCAAGACTTCTTTCTGTCTTAGACACTTCCTCAACTATTTGCAGTCTTTGTTGTTCCAAGCTTTCAGCACTCTCTCCTTTTGGAAAATTTGGTAGATAGTTTACCTCAGCTCGACGAGCTCTTTTGATGTTGGAGTGGGGAGACTCACTCTCTGGATTATTTTGGCTTCTCTTCCCCGAGTTAACAGCCACCTCTTCACAGCCAGATCTGCTGAGTTTTGTACGATAGTTGCCCATCTTAAACTTTAAACTTGTCTTCCAGCCATACCATCCACATTGACTTCCTGGTTCTGTGAGGCAGGGATGCTTAGAAATAAGAGCCTCAGCTGCTTTAGCTACTTCTTAGTTGCCGGGGTAAGCCTTAAAGCTGTGCATTGCCTTGGCCATATTTTCTAGAATGTCATGTTTTTGGCCTTTTGTTAATTTTAAGAACTTTCCACTGTTTTGATAGTCCGTATTTCCACAATTTAGGGTGTGCTCGACATCATAGGAAAATTGAGGAACTGGGAACACATCAGGCCAACTCTGCAAGCGTCCTGGGGCATAAGTGAGTTTTTTCTGTGTCTGAACTTGCAGCTGAGCCAGCATCAGTGTCAGATCTTTGTAATTTTAATACAGCCTTCTCTGGCAGTTCTGAAATGTCTGTTAGAAAGCAGAGTTGCCCCCCAAAGTCTGGGTCTTCATATTGGAGGCTGAAATCAAAATCAAGACGAGGTCTAAATTTCTCTTTAATCACTATAATCAACTCTTCTACTGTACTTGGGCGTGTAGAAAGGGTCATCTTGTGGGCGATGTCAGGAGCAATGTAAACTCTCAGTAAAAGTTTTTGTGATTCTGCCATCTATGAGACCAAAACAACAAGGTAAAAGACAAGTTAAAAATACAGTTTTGAACAAGATGGACTGGACATGTATTTCCAAATAATGTAGCAATCTTTACCTTATTGTAAAGGTAGAAATCGCTTTGGCGTCAACAGCAACTGGCCCTCTATGCTGTAGGCAGAAAGGGGGGATGTGTTGCTCAAATCTGTTATAGTTTTAACAGATATATCACCTAAACACAGATTAAAAGCTCTTAGGTGTTCAATATAATGGGACTTGTGCTCCCTGCATAGGAAGGCCACATGATCGTTCACAAGGAGGATTGACTCAGTTTTACAAAACTGAGGTAACCCTGCTTCATAACCAGAAGGAAAATATTCCCCAGTAGAAATATTTGTCCCATCAATGGTGATTCGAGATGCACAGTATATAGTGTTACTATCAGTCTTCTGTTTAATATACTGTATTGCCACTTCAGGTAGTGTTGAAACTAAAACAGATGTCACAGTTGATGCCTGCAAATATGGTTTGAAGAACGCTGGCGCACTTAGATGGTAAGCCATCATATGCTGGTGTCTGCTTGCCAGTGTCTTCAGCACATTTTTAAAGTTCTGTGTATCGTGCACAACCCGTTTGAAGAAGCGGTGTTTGCCTTCAAAACGCATGGTCCATAAATGTACAAGAGGTCCAAAACATCTGATCAGCTCTGGGTAATGTTCGACGAAGTGATGCTTTGGCCGAAGCTTAAAATCTGGAAATACTTCAAGAAGAATTTGCCTGTGGTCCCTAATTTTACTCTGTAGATACTGAATCATTTCTTCAGTAAATGTTGGAGACAGCACTAACTCCACAATGTCTTTCAATTCCATTAACACTGCCCATGCACTATCTCCCTCTGGTACAACATTGCCAACCATAAATGGAAGTAGCCGAAGTAATGCAGCATTTTCATGACCATTACCACCTATTGTCATTTTTGTGGTATAAGTTTTGGAAATTGGCTTTGGTTTATCAACCTTATCTGTATGCTGATATGAGAATGATTCAATTTTCCTGTTCAAATAATCAAGCGTGAAGTGTTTCAGACGAATCATTTTCTGAATGCATAAAGCCAACTCTCCTGGCACAATACCTTCAAGGAGGTCATGGAGAATATCAGGAGGGAAACCAGTGATTGGATGAAAATACTGCAGCTTTTGTTTTAAGACACAGTCCTCTTTCACACCACAAATCATTTCCCCAGTTCTACTGGAGACATTCTGGACATGCAGATCATGAGTTACCTTAGTTCTCAGACTGAATTCACCCTCAGCCACATCATGCGATTGAAACTAGTCTTGAGTTGCCAGACAGAATCTGCACACATACTCTGAACGAAATGACTGCACAAAGCCTGCCAATCCATGAGCTGCAAGATTATCTGCCGCAACAAAAAGAACAGTGCCTTTAACAGATTGTCCAAGAGACTCAATGAACACACCATCTTGTTCTAATGTACATATGTCTTGCATTAAAGGGCCAAGCACACTCTCATAGCCACATTTCTGGACATCAGGAACTTTACACAGCACTCCTAGCTGAATCACATGCAAAGCTGATCTGTATTTACTAGGTAGATCAGCAAGTACCCAGTACACAGAACAGAGTTTGTGTATTTTCCTCGAAGTACCTAATGGATTTGCAACTTCTATCTCATCAATGTAAATCAGCAGCGGCAATTTAAACTCCTCTGATGCTGATAACCAGGGACCTCACTAGGATTGGAAGACATGGGGGGCTTAGCCCCCAGGGTATTTGTAACTTGCGTTTGCAAAATCTTTGCACTCACATCTAGAGCTACACTTATGTCAACAACCAGTCAAGAAACCAAGATGTTAACAAGTAAAACGTGACAGACATATCCTCTTCTTCTATTTCTACTCTGTTAAAGAAAAGTTACTGTAATGTTGCTTTTAGACACATCAAATCTGCATGGGGGAATTTACTAAGGCCAGACTTTGCTCCTGATGAGTTATTCTATAAGCAATGACTTAAATGCTATCTGTCTGCTCATGTAAATGTATGATAAAGTAATAGCATACTATATCTAATTCCTCTCTATATAAGATAAGTTGTCCACAGAATGCTATTTAATTACTCTAATTACTGTAACTGCGCTGTGGATTGGTTCAATCTGAGTGTAATTTCGCTGTGTAGTTTGGCTTGCATACAGTTTAACCCAAGAACCAGAATTTTAAGGTCATAATGAAATTTGACAACACAGGTTTGAGCGTTTCTCAATTAAAGATGATTTATTCTGCCAAATGATGTATACAAGAAGGATACAACGGTAATAGCATTAACAGGGACCCTATGACATTTAGTTTTCAGTGACAGCAACATTCTATGGGGATTGATATTGTTTTATATGCCTATTATAGAGATAGGTTATATTATTGGCAAAGAATAAAGAGTTGTGATTAGCTTGCTAAGTTCACCATTTCTTGTATTTTGCTTGTTCACTCTAGCTAGACTACAGTTTTCCATAGCAAACCAAAATATCCCCTTTCCTTTACCTCAAGAAAACGTAGCTAAAGGTAAGCAGGTGATTAAAAACAACTTACAATTTCACTCTGTATCACGACACTTACCAATCTTCCTTTCACCATTAGCGTGTGTATCGGTGTGTGTGGGCGGGAGGGTGCATAGCGAGTTCAACTTCAGACCAAACTAGAGTAACGATGAGACGAGATGAATCCTCCAGTTACTTGCAGCGCTCTGAAAGCAGCCGCAGTTCACGCCAATGCAACGAGACGCTGCGGTGCATCATCTTGATAGTACAACGACTCTGTAGCCTACTTCTGTCCAACTTCCGACTTTTCGGCTATATTTTGTAGCTGGATTAATATATATAATTTGTTGCGTCTAATTCTAAATATGAATGAGGATACTGATAAATCGAATTGTTATTGTTGTTCTTATTATCATTTAGGGGGGCTTAGGAACATTTTGGGGTAGCTTCAGCCCCCCTAAAATAGGCCTAACGACGTCCCTGCTGATAACAGCTTATTTTCTTGAAAATACAAACCATCTCGATGACTTGTGTATTGATCTGATTGTGAAGAATGTGATTCTTTAATTCTGTCAAGAACATCAGTATGTTTAAACAACAACTGAATCATAGGCAGTATAGGGACATAAACAGCTGTGCGCCCAGGTGCTACAACATACTGAAACGGCATAACCATTGGGTAATTTCTCTCAATAAACGTTTTTCGTCGCTTATTTGAGGACAATTCTGCTCCTTTAGCAGTTGCACTGACAAAAACATTACTGTTTATAACAACACTAACAATTTCATCAAGAGCAGCTTCACTCACAGTATAGCAATGTCTTTGTAACACGTCATTAACTGCTTCTCTCAGCAGTGGCCTTGACAAAGAAAACAGCTGACACAAATGTTCTACTATTTCCTGCGCAGCTATATCTGACACATGAAGTAAAGCCTGCATCTTCAAAAACAGAGAGGCTAAATTGCGTTGTAGTTGCGCTTTTAATTGGCTTGTGTCACACTGTATATCGTCAACAATATCCATTATGTCTGCATCCTCAGACGGAGTAGGATCCTCAAATGGAGGCTCTGCAGCTGCAGAACTGCCATCATCTGCAGCAACTACATCCTCAAAAAGGTCCAAGCAAGCTGAACTAACATCTACTCCATGGGCCCTGGTTTTGTGAGAATTAAATGAGGAGTAAACATTTGTGGTATATCTACAGTTTTTATATGGACTTGTTACCATTTCATGACTTCTCAAATGCCCTCTTAAATGACCAAAAAGATTTTTCTCTGAAAAAGGCTGCTTGAACCCACATAAAGGACATGTGTACACCTGGACTTCTTGACAGACATGCTTATCCTTCTCATTATGAAATCGTGATACATGAATTTTTAGTGCATTGAATGAAACAAATGTGCAAATGCATGAGTCATAGAGACATGGTAAAGGGCTAACATTAGAAAAATGGTTATGTTGCAAACCATAATGCCGAAGTAGCTGTGCTCGAGTAAGTGAGGAGGAATCACATATCCTGCATTTCCAATCCATCACTCAAATCCAAATCATTAAAATGACAAGACATGAGAAAACCCTGAGCTATGTCAACCTCTAAAATCAGTTCGAGTTTTAAAATGCTGCATAATTTTAGTCATTACATATGTATTTTCACCCCCAAATTCCAAATTGTAATTTTACTCACATATGCTCCGGTCTCACAAATTTTAACCTGCATGTATAGAAAATAAAAACAGAAATTAATAGTGAGGCAGAGACATGTCAAAGTCATACAACAATTTCAGAATTTAGAAAATTTGGCTTCGATTACAGCTAATTTAATTCTAAGCATCAGTTAAAAAAAAACAAGTAAGATTGAATGAAAGTGGTTTTAATCTTTTTTTTCCTGTTTTAATTTAGGTTCTGTAACCGAAAAGCTTCAATACAGGCAACTGCGATAACCAACAGTTCCACAAATTTATATCCGTGCAATGCGATTGCGTGCATACATCAACTCAGTCCCTTAATTGTTTAAATTTAGTTAAATCAATCCACAAATAACATCGCAACATGTAGGCCTAAAGTGTGCCTGATAATTTTAGTAAATTAGGTCTATCAGCAAAACGCAATAAGTTAAATAGTTTGATTACTTTTCTGTCACATTCTGATGCAGATTACTTGAATAACTTTAAAAAAAAAAAAGTTAAGTACTTACCAGATTATAGCCACTAAACAAACCGCAGCAAACACAGAAACGACGACGATGATGAACGAAACTGATTCTACAGAACCACGTTGAGGCAACGACTCCTGCATGACATGGCGGGCTTCCAAGTTCAAATCCGAGCGCTCGATTTCAAATGGGAATTATTTTTACTCCGTTGTTATTTTTTACAGTCGTTCGAGTAAAACATGAAATAAACGGATATAGCATGATAGTCACGTTGACCAGTCTGTTTTGGAGAGTTTTACCTAGTATGTTTTACAAATAGCAAATAAAGTGCACTGAGAATAGTTAAAACATTTTATTTTTAAGATTTATGCATTTCAATAAATAGTAAAATTCCATCAAATTGAATTGAATAACCCTTACATATTTTAATTGAATAATTGAACAATCCTTAATCAATTTAATTAAAATATGTAAGGATCATTAAACTCAATTTGATAGAATTTTACTATTGAAATTTGTATATCTTTTAAAACGACTTTAAAATGTTTTTGAGTTTAGAGACTCTTCTTTGTTGAATTGGCAGATTGGAAAGCAATAAGGCTCATTACCGCCACCAAGAGGCAAAAGTAAGGATATGGTATTTAAGATTGTCAATTTTTACTTATTTTATTTGAGTTCCTGGAACTTAAAACGGCCAAATCGTTGAAAAAACTTAAAAGTTTTAAGTTGAATGAACTATTTCACAGTTTTGAGTATAGTTCACTTATTTTTAATAAGTAGGTTATACTGTTCGGGAATACAGTGCACAAAACCATCATAAATGCAATATATTCTTAGCGATACAATTACTATAATGAAATGAGTTGATAAAAAACATGTAATCATGTTCGCTATAAATTTATGCTGCAAAGTTGTGAGTTCAAATTATCTCAGTCCAGTCAGCTCTGTCGATGATCTTGAAGCCACAGCAGTCAACGAGAGCCTTCAGAATAATTTTTCAACAACGTAATCCAATCGAAATGGACTTTTTCCGCATGGTTTTTGCCACCTTTTCCGTGTTTGGCATAAGCGTTGCAAAAGCATTGGTTTATTGCGTCATGTCTTGCTAGAAAGCAAGTGACTAAAAAGAAGGGTCACAATAGGCTACATGCATTCTTAATGATTTCATTTAGGAGTTTTGATGTTGAACTAACTTAGATGTTTATTTATATATATTATTGTGCATTTATGTGTTGAGATTTTCAAGTAGCCTCAGTGGTTTTGTATTTACCAGATAATGAAGAGTTTTTTTTTTTTTTTTGTTATTGAGAAAGAGGTCTTACAATTTTTTTTAAAAAGCCTTAAACCTGCAGATACCCTGTACCAACCCATATCCCTAAATCAAACCCTAACCTTCCCTAACAAAAGTTAACCATGGTTTTACTGCAATAACCATAGTATCACCATGGTATTTTGTAGTCATAGAAAGCACACAATTAAATATGGTTACTATATTAACACAATGGCTAATTGCATTACAACTATGGCTTCTGCCAACAAACCACAGTTACTACAATATTACTGTAATAAAAATTTTTTTACCTGGATCCAACCTGTCTCTAAAACCCTTGACCAAATATTTTTAGTTTTAAAGGAATTATTAGGTGTGGAGACAGGAAACAGAATGGGAAAAAGTTAGGCTCGCACCTGGATCGTTCGAATGAGAAAAGTACATCAGTGTCTTACGACACAACTGCATTGAAGCAACACTTGAATGTGCAGTTTATCATTAATTTCAATATTTCCATCAGACTATTTGAGTGCAAATAGTCACTCAGTTTGAAGTATGTACTGGATTGGCTCATAGTAGATCAAGGTGTTGCCAAGATGCAGCTACACTTTTGGTATTGTGTCGCCATCGTTCCATTAATTTCGGTGGAACTTCAGAAGTGTTGAAATCAAAATTCTGTTTTGTCAGTTCTGTGATGCTTGTTCTAAAAATCATCTTTACAATTTTAGTCAAAATTGGACAAGATTTGGAAAAGGGGTAGTGGAAAAACAATCAAAATTGAAAGCAACTGGTAAAAATCACGTTTCTTGTTCAATTGGTTAAAAATAAGCGAAAGAAAAGTCGCTAGAGGGAGTAGAGTTTGACTAAGAGACCCCAATATGGTCTATTCAGACCCACCCCAAACAGTGTGCCAACTTTCACATCTTTCCTTCAAATGGCTGCCATAGACTTCCCCAGAGCAAGATAAAGTCCAGCTAAAAAAAAAAAAAAAAAAGTAAGGCACTTAGTCCCATACTGACAGTCAGCCATCTCACAATTGGTGTATCCTCCAGGCTTTTTTTCCCTTCTAAGTATTCACAGCCTTTGCCATGACACTCAAAATTGAGCTCAGGTGCATCCTGTTTCCACTGATCATCCTTGAGATGTTTCTACAACTTGATTGGAGTCCACCTGTGGTAAATTCAGTTGATTGCATTTATGTGTGAGTGCAGACATATAGTTGATATTTCTCCATCATATTACCATGACAATGTAACTGTTACACAAGTGACAGTCTTTTTATGGCAGTGTCATGAAAATATTTACCATCTTAGTATTCTCAGTTCCTCAAATTAAATGAGACCTAGCTCCAACACCTGCAGTCCATTCTTTTTCATATACAGTGCATCCATAAAGTATTCACAGCGCTTCACTTTTTCCACATTAGTTATGTTACAGCCTTATTCCAAAATGGATTAAAAATTAATCATTTTCATCAATTCTACAAACAATACCCCATAATGACAATGTTAAAGAAGTTTGTTTGAAATATTTGCCAATTTATTAAAAATAAAAAAACATGTACATAAGTATTCACAGCCTTTGTTCAATACTTTGTTGAAGCACCTTTAGCACCAATTACAGCCTCAAGTCTTTTTGAGTATGATGCTACAAGCTTGGCACACCTACTTTTGGGCAGTTTCTCCCATTCTTCTTTGCAGGACCTCACAAGCTCCATCAGGTTGGATGGGGAGCATCGGTGCACAGCCATTTTCAGATCTCTCCAGAGATGTTCAATCAGGTTCAAGTTTGGGATCTGGCTGGGCCACTCAAGGACATTCACAGAGTTGTCCCGTAGCCACTCCTTTGTAACCTTGGCTGTGCGCTTAGGGTCGTTGTCCTGTTGGAAGATGAACCTTCACCCCAGTCTGAGGTCCAGAGCGCTCTGGAGCAGGTTTTCATCAAGGATGTCTCTGTACATTGCTGTATTCATCATTCCCTCGATCCTGACTAGTCTCCCAGTTCCTGCCGCTGAAAAACATCCCCACAGCTTGATGCTGCCACCACCATGCTTCACTGTAGGGATGGTATTGGCCAGGTGATGAGTGGTACCTGGTTTCTTCCAGACATGACGCTTGCCATTCAGACCAAAGAGTTCAAGCTTTGTTTCGTCAGACCAGAGAATTTTGCTTCTCATGGTCTGAAAGTCCTTCAGGTGCCTTTTGGCAAACTCCAGGCGGGCTGTCACGTGCCTTTTACTGAGGAGTGGCTTCCGTCAGGTCACTCTACCATACAGGCCTGATTTGTGGAGTGCTGCAGAGATGGTTGTTCTTCTGGAAGGTTCTCCTTCCTCCATAAAGAAACGCTGGAGCTCTGTCAGAGTGACCATCAGGTTCTTGGTGACCTCTTTGACAAAGTCCCTTCTCCACCAATCGCTCAGTTTGGCCGGGCGGCCAGCTCTAGGAAGAGTCCTGGTGGTTCCAAACTTCTTCCATTTACGGATGATGGAGGCCACTGTGCTCATTGGGACATTAAATGCTGCAGAAATGTTTCTGTACCAGATCTGTGCCTCGATACAATCCTGTCTCAGAGGTCTACAGACAATTCCTTGGACGGCTTGGTTAGTGCTCTGACATGCACTGTTAACTGTGGGACCTTATATAGACAGGCGTGTGCCTTTCCAAATCATGCAATCAACTGAATTTACCACAGGTGGACTCCAATCAAGTTGTAGAAACATCTCAATGATGGTCAGTGGAAACAGGATGCGCCTGAGCTCATTTCAAGGCTGTGAATACTTACGTACATGTGATTTTTTTTAAATTTTTTATTTTCAATAAATTTACAAAGATTTCAAACAAATTTCTTTCATATTATCATTATGGGGTATTGTTTGTAGAATTTTGAGGGAAATAATGAATTTAATCCATTTTGGAAAAAGGCTGTAGCATAACAAAATGTGGAAAAAGTGAAGCGCTGTGAATACTTTCCGGATGCAATGTATTCACAGCTATGTAGTTTTGAAAAATCGATTCTTCCAAGAAAACTGTGCTGTAAATGAAGATTATAATTAAACCATAATTAAGAATTTAGATTAGATGTTAAAAAACAAACAAACAAAAAAAAACATGTTTTTCATACTGAAACTTGATTTGGAATAAAAGCTTCCTTACATTTCCTGTAATGGGAAAGCACTCTGTTTTGTTAAATCACTTAATTCACACATTTCTTTAGCACACAGAATTTTAAGTCAGGCGGCAAGCTGAATAATCATTTAAGAGCTAATGATTAATCATTGCAATAATCGCTGAATAATCGCCACTCTTTAACAAGCATGAGCACTTTGAGTGAGAATGGAACAAAGCCCCTTTACAAGGGAATGTATGAGGTAAAATGTAGGAAAGTCAAAATGATGTAAAGAGAAAAGAAAATAGTTTTACAGCTGTACTTTTTGTCTAATACTTTAATTATATATTAATATAATTATATATATTATATAATCTGCACCTATCTATTGGTACTTCTAGGTACTTCAACTTGGGAATTAACATTACTTGTGTTTGAACATCACATTTATGGGCAAATTTGCGTAATTTTTTAGACATTTCCTTTGAAGCAAAGAATTGAGGTGCCCACGAAGGATACACCCCACCCATCCTCTGAATTCCTGTGTAAGAAGGTCATATTCGAAGTGTCCTACTCACTTTTCTGAAAAGAGAAAGCCTCAATGACATTTGAGTAAGATAACCTTGTACCATTTTCACAAAATGTTTCCTTTGTGCATTTAAAAAAATTAATTAATGAATCAAATATGAGAATTGACATGATTTTTTGTGTTTTGCTCACTATTTGTCTGTTAATGAGTGATATAAAAAGGTGTTTAAAGGGTCATGAAATACAAAAACACCATCTCATAGAGAGTGAAAGCGTTAAGGAGTTCCACCTGAGATGAATTGCTTCTAATTACAGTTTATATGTTCGCAGTTAGAGACTGCGAGATAAAAGTGGCCCAGTCCACAGAGAGACGGAGTTATTACCTGGCTTCAGAATGCTTCGCAGCATGAATTGTTTGGAATACATTTTGTTTGTTTGTTTGTTTGTTTGTTTGTTTGTTTGTTTGTTTGTTTGTTTGTTTGTTTGTTTGTTTGTTTGTTTGTGATGAGGAGGAGGGCGTGGCCGAGCCGTTATGGTCCACGGCTGGCTCTGAATCAGCTGATCGGGATAGCGAGATAAAGGGGTTCCGGAGGCGCCAGTTCGAGAGCAATGCTGTGCTGCATGTTTGTTTGAATCGTTTTATTGTTGTTGAATCCGGCGGGGGAGGAGGTCGACAACGACTAGCCTCCTATGTATCATTCCAGTGGGACGCATTTAACTTTGTCTTAATCCCACACAAATTGTTAAGTCATGTACATAGCAATTCACCAATGTCCCAGATGTCAGTTATTGTAATTTGAAAGTAAATTTAATAATAACCAGCATTAATTTAAAATGTTATAGTTGTAATTTAACATGCCCTTTTTTTTAATCTTATCCAAAGCTTACTGCAGGAACGGTCCAGTTGCAGCAATCATGGGGTCAAGTGCCTGGCTTGAAGGTGCAATGGTGAGAACCAATAATCCTAATGGTCATGAGTCACACCTTGAGAGGTTTGAACCAGTAACATTCACATTGTTAACTAAAATCTTTAACCACTAAACTAATACCTTGTATCAATGTTTACGCATACAGTATGTCAAGTAACTGTTTGCGTCACCGGATTTTAATGCTTTTTATTTAAATACAGTGCGTAGGTTTGTCTACAGGCAAAACTACTACATCTGCCCTTTTTTATCTTAAGAAATGTTGAAAAATTTATAGATGAAAGGAATCCATCAATACATAATGATACCTGATTGAGTTTTGAGTGAGAATTTGGTGTAATACTTGCATGACAGCAAGTTCTGTTACTGAAATGTTGCTATGTGTGCCAGAGGTTACTAAGATCACCTCAGAGTTCCATTAGTGACAGCAGAGGCCATGCAAATCACTTATGCATAAATAATGTGATGTACACTACTTCATTAGGTACACATGCTTGTAAATTTGTAGACAATTTACAGCATGTCTCGTTTGACAAACCTTGATTTCAAGCGCATGTGGTTTCTCCCACATTGGTCAATCTGGTTACGGTAAATTCAATGTGATGTTTTTGGTTGTTGTGGCTTGGTATTTTAAGGATATACAGAACTTGGTCTGAGGCTTTTATTTTTATGACCACAGGCATGGTCAGATTAACATGAGGTTTGCAAGAAAACAAAAATAGACCAGTGGCATTGGAGCATGCACAAGTGGATGGTAAACCTCAACAGCATTTTAAGTAGTGGCAGTTTAAGATTGAAGTTAGGAACCCCACTTTTTTTTTTTCAGGACTGTGAGTAAGTCTACATGTTCACATTCAGAATGTTTAAGTAACTTCCCAGAGGATAGACGGATACAACACTTGAGATTATTAAAGTATGATCAAGTGCGTGTGCGTGCATCCAGTAGGCTTAACTGGAGAGATTGCATAAAGTCTGACTGCGAGAGAGATCTCCACCATCTCTTCCTAGATCAAGGTGCTCCTAAAATCGCTGTTGTGGAGAGGATGCTTTAACATCTGTATTATATCAAGTCTAGTATATCTGTCCTTTCTGTTTTGTTTTTTTTTTCAGTCATCTGCTCTGATGTACTGTTGCGTCCTGTGCCTCAATGATAGTCAGACTTGGGTGTTCCCTCAAAGTCACTGCAGTTTGCGTATCGTCCCAACTGTTAAATGGACGACGCCATTGCCACCACCCTCCTTCTGGCCCTCACCCACCTAGATAAAAAGGACTCATACGTTCAAATGCTGTTCATAGACTTCAGCTCAGCATTCAACACAATCATTCCTCGGCACCTGATTTGAAAGCTCAACCTGCTGGGCCTGGACACCTCCCTCTGCAACTGGATCCTGGACTTCCCGGACTGATTTCTGGACTGGGAGACCTCAGTCAGCCCCCCCAGGGCTGTGTGCTCCGTTCAATCTGCTGAGTCGTGACTGTGCAGCAATGCAAAGCTCAAACCACATCATTAAGTTTGCCTATGACACGACCGTGGTGGGTCTCCTCAGCAAGAACGACGAGTCAGCATACAGGGAGGATGTGCAGTGGCTATGGTTGTTGACTTTAGGAGGTCTTTCTCACTGAACGTCGATGGCTCCTGTGTGGAAATCGACAAGAGCACCAAATTCCTGGTGTTCACCTGGTCCCTCGACACCAGCTCTATTACAAAGAAAGCCCAGCAGCATCTCTACTTTCTGCGACAGCTGAGGAAAACATATCCCAACCCCCCCCCCATCCTCACTACATTCTATAGAGGTACTATTGAGAGCATCCTGAGCAGCTGCATCACTGCCTGGTTTGGGACTTGCATCGTTTTGGACCACAAAGCCCTGCAGAGTATAGTGAGGACAGCTGAGAAGATCATCGGGGTCTCTCTTCCCTCCATCAAAGACATTTACAAAAAACACTGCATCCGCAAAGCAACCAGCATTGTGGATGACCCCACACACCCCTCACACAAACTCTTTACCCTCCTGCCGTCTGGCAAGAGGTACTGAAGCATTCGGTCCCTCACGGCCAGACTGTGTAACAGCTTCTTCCTCCAAGCCGTCAGACTCCTCAATACTCAGAGACTGGTTTGAGATATATATATACACACACACACACACACAGGTGCTGGTCATATAATTAGAATATCATCAAAAAGTTGATTTATTTCAGTAATTCCATTCAAAAAGTGAAACTTGGATATTATACTCATTCATTACACACAGACGGATATATTTCAAATGTTTATTTCATTTAATTGTGATTAAAACTGGCAACTAATGAAAATCCCAAATTCAGCATCTCCGAAAATTAGAATATTACTTAAGACCAATACAAAAAAAGGATTTTTAGAAATGTTGGCCAACTGAAAAGTATGAGCATGTACAGCAATAAATACTTAGTTGGGGCTCCTTTTGCCTGAATTACTGCAGCAGTGCGGCGTGGCATGGAGTCGATCAGTCTGTGGCACTGCTCAGGTGTTATGAGAACCCAGGTTGCTCTGATAGTGGCCTTCAGCTCTTCTGCATTGTTGGGTCTGGCGTATCGCATCTTCCTCTTCACAATACCCCATAGATTTTCTATAGGGTTAAGGTCAGGCGAGTTTACTGGCCAATTAAGAACAGTGATACCATGGTCCTTAAACCAGGTACTGGTAGCTTTGACATTGTGTGCAGGTGCCAATTCCTGTTGGAAAATGAAATCTGCATCTCCATAAAATTGGTCAGCAGCAGGAAGCATGAAGAACTTCCTGGTAGACACTGCGTTGACCTTGGACCTCAGAAAACACCGTGGACCAACACCAGCAGATGACATGGCACCCCAAACCATCACTGACTGTGGAAACTTTACACTGGACTTCAAGCAACGTGGATTCTGTGCCTCTCCTCTCTTCCTCCAGAGTCTGGGACCTTGATTTCCAAAGGAAATGCAAAATTTACTTTCATCAGAGAACATAACTTTGGACCACTCCGCAGCAGTCCAGTCTTTTTTGTCTTTAGCCCAGGCGAGACGCTTCTGATGCTGTGTCTTGTTCAAGAGTGTCTTGACACAAGGAATGCGACAGCTGAAACCCATGTCTTGCATACGTCTGTGCGTGGTGGTTCTTGAAGTACTGACTCCAGCTGCAGTCCACTCTTTGTGAATCTCCCCCACATTTTTGAATGGGTTTTGTTTCACAATCCTCTCCAGGGTGCGGTTATCCCTATTGCTTGTACACTTTTTTTTCTTCCACATCTTTTTCTTCCCTTCGCCACTCTATTAATGTGCTTGGACACAGCTCTGTGAACAGCCAGCCTCTTTAGCAATGACCTTTTGTGTCTTGCCCTCCTTGTGCAAGATGTCAATGGTTGTCTTTTGGACAGCTGTCAAGTCAGCAGTCTTCCCCATGATTGTGTAGCCTACAGAACTAGACTGAGAGACCATTTAAAGGCCTTTGCAGGTGTTTTAAGTTAATTAGCTGATTAGAGTATGGCACCAGGTGTCTTCAATATTGAACCTTTTCACAATATTCTAATTTTCTGAGATACTGATTTTGGGGTTTTCATTAGTTGTCAGTTATAATCATCAAAATTAAAAGGAATGAACACAAAAATATATCAGTCTGTGTGGAATGAATGTATACATTATACAAGTTTCACTTTTTGAATGGAATTACTGAAATCAACTTTTTGATGATATTCTAATTATATGACCAGCACCTGTGTGTATATATATATAAAAAAAAAACACTACACACACACACACACACACACACACACGTCCTGAGTTGCACTTTAATAACTGTCACTTTATAACTGCCTGCTACCTCAATAACTGCTATGTGCATAGAACACTCATCTCATAGTATATTATGTTTACATTGTCATTTTTAGAAACTAACTGGATATGGTTGAACGACAATAAAAAACACTTGACTTGAAAGACCACAACCAGCCTTTTTTATGTTTGATTATTCTGATGCATTTTCTACAAGACAAGGACATCCACCAGCTTTTTGTAATCAGAGTCTTCTCCATTTTCAATGCAACATCCAGTTTTGTCTTCAAACTTGATAGGAAACTTTGAGTATTTCTCCAACTGGATGTTTAATCGGATATTTAATTTTATATGAAGTGAGATGAGACCTGATATAAAAGTAATATTACTGTGATAATTCCCAGTAGGATATCTTTTGATATTTATTTTTTCAAATACATATCTTTTATAATGGACCCCCCCAAGTTATGTCAATGCTGTCATAAATTGTTTTCTAAAATTTGGTATATTAACTATATTTCCATTAATTCATAACAAATTTTCCACCAAAAGAGTTTATTGCAATTATTCTATTTTTATTTATTTTATTCTGTCTTTAAGACTATTTTAAATTAATTTAGGAACTTTCTTTAATGTGACTGGAAAGTCAATTTGGAGTTTTTCATTTTATTTCAGTAAGTTGTTGCTAATTGAGTGATTTATTGGAGATTTTAAAAAATACAATTAATGGTTGTTTCAGTCAGGACCACTTGCATCAAGTGTATCAATTTCATTTGAAGTAATCATTGTATGCTGCTTTCTACTCGCATTGCCTAGCCATTCATGGGTAGAGCAGGGAGAACAGAACTGAATTATAGTGAGTCCATTCAGAGGTCAAATTCATTAAATCAGGATAAGAAAAACAAAGTAGCATTGGTTGCAACAGGCAGGGAGGCAGAAAACCAGATGGAAAAAAGCCTTTATTCAGAGACCATACAAAGTCACAGGAACAGACAGAAAGCAGATGATCTAACACATGGTGTTCCAGCAAAAAGCTAAATAACAGGCAGAGTATAAATTCATAGGGGAGAAGACACTAGCACAATAATTAAATGGGTGGAGGTGGAAAAGGACAAAAAAAAATAATAATCCAAATTCATTACTGTACTCATATAATTGATATTGTAATATCACCTGTAGTAAATCCATATATTCTCTGGAAAGTTACTACCTTTAGAATCTGAAATGATTATTTTGGAGAATTTTATTGTGTGGAGTTTTCCGATGGTCCCTAACACTCCTTAGCGAAAATCCGACGAATATCGAGCTTAACTTTACCCCGCTTCCCTTTTCTTTGTGAAACTCTGCTTGATTTCTCTTCTCTATTCTGAGATTTTTTTTTTATTTTTTTTTTTTTTGTGCAGCTTTTCAAGTTCGCTGTTACAGTAATAGTGACAGGTACACGCTGACGCACTTTAAAAAAAAAATTCTCTGGTCATAAGAAAACCAAAAAACAAAAGGTACACCAAGATTTGTGTGCAGTGATGTGTGTATGTTAGAATGGTGAAGGAACCGGACGTGGTGAAAAGGTGTGAAAAAACACCCCGTCGCATGAGCAACAGACAAGATAAGGTGGAAAAAAAGAAAGAAAAAAAAAGTGTTTAACTTCACAATAATAATTTGTCTCTCTGTTGCACAAAAATGCAACTTTATAATCATACTGACAGAAAATAACACTTGAAAAAAGCATATTCAAAATAAACAGATACATGTTTATAAAAAAGCTAACCTGATTCAAAATATAAATAGGCCTACATTTCAAGTGAAATGTTGAATTTTTATTTGCTGTTAATTGCAAATGCACAGGAATGCAATGATCGGTTAGAACACTGGAGTTACAATGTCTCTGTAATGTTTTTGCTGGATGATGAAAGATCCCAAAGAATGATTAAGCTCACAGACATGCACAACGAACAATGTTTAGCCAGCATGTAACATGCACATCATATTTCTGGATTTCCCAGAGCATAACATTTCATTGAGAAGAAAGTTCAATTGAGCATTTAAAACAGAATTATGAATGACTACTGATTGTTATCATATTTCCTCATTTTAACCAGGGTGCTCCTTGTCGCTGTCTCCTCCCTTTTACAACGCATCTGCATACTGTGACCTGTACTTTATTATACTATACACTCTCAATGTGTCAATCATTTTGGCACCTCTCAACTGTTGTGACCACATTTGCGTAAGTGTTTTTTTTTCCTTTTAAACCTTTTTCTTTTTCAGGCTATACTTATTTGGCATCTTCAGCCATTATGCACTTAATGTGTCAGAAAAAAGGAACTATTCAGGTTATTTCTTCTCTCCCAGAAGAACGAAACATATAAATGTACCGTTTAAAGGTACACAATATGTCCTTAGGATACAATTATGTTCCCCAAAAATGTTATAACAGTTTACATTTTACAGTTTAAAACTTTTTCTGAGAGCGTATCAATGCTAAAAATGACAATAATGTTTTCACGGCTGTTTTATTGTTTTAGTAATTTTACTCTTGCTTCCTTTTTCTGCAAAAGCATTATATATTATTTCTTGCTTCCCTTGTGTTGAAGTGCAATAATGTGTTTTTAATTTTACATTTATTATTGATCAGCTTCAGTTCAATTTGCGAATAATGATTTTCAGAAATTATAGCAATAATAATAATAATAATAATTAAAAAAAATCCCACTGGGGCAATATAGAAACAAAGACTGTGAGAGATTACTTTACTTTATTTCTACTGTCGGTTCATCCAAAATAAAGGGGAAATACCAGGCAACGAGCAATTTTCACCTCCAATGATTTCGGTTTTCAATTACAGAAATTACGACCTTTTTTCAGTAAATAACGTGGTTTCCCCTAAAGAGTAGATTCATGACAATACACGAGGCTACAGGGGCGGGTTTACGATATCTGAGACCCCAAGCATCCGACCAAGCCGGGGCCCCGTTTCGAAAATATTTGCTTCAAAAATGACAAATGTTTTTTTTTAATCATAATTATAAATTCATCCCATTGTAGCCAACTACATTCAAAATGTTTAATGAAATAAAATACAATGAATGCATGTTTTCCAGTTTTTTCCACGATACAGTGATAAAAAAGAACCTATATTTACCTATATTTCTACTACACTAATATATATATATATATATGTGTGTGTGTGCAAAACCTACTTCACCCAGTAACATTTTGTAATTCAGTTGTTATTTATTAATATTATAACCTAACAATTATTTATTGTTGTCCAGTTTGTCATTTTATTATTATTATTATTATTATTGAGGATTTGTTGTATAAAATAGTAATATATTCCTGTCTTATTTACTTTCCCCTGGATTTTATATTCTGATGTTGAGGGTGTATTTTATGTAAGCATTGTAGGCAACATTCGTAATAAACAATAAACAAACAAAGCACGACGGCCCCTCTGCGCACTTAAGGAAAATAAACATTGCATTTTATCAAGCCCTGAAACTTTGCTTGTTGAAGAACAATCTGGAATAATATTAAACATTGAAACAGTCAACTCTTTGCAACCTGAACTTGTTCAGAACGTTCAATCTTTGTGACACCTGCGCTAAAGATCCCAATCTAGACACACGACTGAAACAGAACGCAGGTGTCTCAGCATACCTAACTCATCCGTTCACGCGTATCTATGAGTGAGAGCGCGTGCGTGAAACAAGTTCGTATGGTGTCTGTGTGTCTCTCTCTCTCTCTCTCTCTCTCTCTCTCTTTTATATATATATATATAAAATTCATATATATGATATATTTTTTTTTTTCATAAATTACAAACCCGAACCCTACATAAATACTCAGCTTTCCCAACCCCCGCGACTTCAAACGCGAACCGCTCTAATGTGCTGCGTGTTCGCGCGTGTACCCAGAACGTCGGCCCCACCTAATTGCGTGGTTTAAGTGGTCGTTAAAACCGCTACTGTATGCTACAGATGAAACTCATCTTCAAAGACATGGTAGCCTACTTTTTCCAGGAATAGCCCTGCGAGAGTTGTTGACCATTATATCAGCAACAATGTAAAGGTCACAAGAGTTTTCAGTTCAATATACCTTTTGTGATGTCTGACTGTGATGATGCGTTTCCGCTTTATATATCATGGTAAATCTCTATTTACTACTACAATTGCAAAGGATTAACTAGTATCTGGATTAGGAGATCTGATTAGAGTAAATGTTGTAAGTTGAATGTTTTAGGGGACATCTAGGCCATTTGTCAAATGTTTTCACATACAAAATGCTGTCACATTCACACTTTAATCTTTCACTTATAAAATGCTTGGACAGTCACAACATTTTAGCTATCATATAATCAAAGTGGTGAAAGTGGGAGCACTTTGTAAGAATGTGTACTGGTAGAAATAGGAACTAATACTTTCTAAATAATATTTCTTTGCAGAAAATGAATGTTAAAACCACGATCACCCTGAACAGTGAGGACTTTTCTGGGGGATCTAGTTATGATAACTACAGCACTGACTATGAGTCCTGCTGTGGAGTGGTCTGTGATCAGGAGACTAGCATGTACTTCAATGCCATTTTTATTCCGGTCCTATACTCTGTAGCGCTGGTTGTGGGGTTTGTGGGAAATGGGCTGGTACTGGTGGTGCTGTGGAAAAAGAAGGCAAGCTGGAATGTTACGGACATCTTCATCCTCCATCTGAGTATAGCAGACAGTCTATTGCTGCTAACACTGCCACTCTGGGCTGTAGAGGCGGCTAAGGAATGGAGCTTTGGCACAGGACTCTGCAAGCTGACTGGAGCTTTGTACAAGGTGGGCAAGAGTATTCAGGGCCAAGTGACAAAGTTAATTTTAACATGAAAAATTGAATAAATAAGTCCACTGCTTCTCGATTTTATTGTAGAGTAAAGGGATTAATGGGAAGGAGGAGGCGAGAACCAGCTTGAGGATATAAATAGTATTTTAATGAAGAATTTAACCAAAAAGACAAACACACAAAGGTGTCTGAAATTCTCTCTCTCTCCTCTCGCACCGCCCTGTCACACCTAGATAAGTGGTTCTCAATGCAGGCCAATAATATATTGTAGGTTTGGTCTGATAGCATGGATAAATCAATGCAAATAATAAGATGCAACTAACCAAAAATCATGCATAGCAAAATAAATAGGATTATCAAAATTCAAAAGGGAGAAGACAATCCTTCCCATATTACTTGTTGACACCAAAGTTTGTGCAACCAACCAAACTCTATACTATTTTGGCACATATTCATCTGTCACTTGGTAGAAGCCAGCGAAATTTGGCAGGTACCAACTGATATGATTTGCTCACATCCTTGAAAAACTAAGCAAAACATAGTAAAGAAAGATTTATACAACAAAACAAAAAAAAATCAGACTACATAAAATATGGGTTTACTCACAGTAAGTTAAAACACAGTTGTGCAGGTCACAATTAGCTTTTTGTTAGGTGAATAATTGTCTACTGAGAGCAGAAACCATAAAAATTCAAGAGATATTTAGAAACCACATTTTAAATTTTGCCAGATGATGTCATGTTAAAAGGATAATTCACCCAAAAATGAAAATTCTCTCATCATTTACTCACCCTCATGCCATCCAGATGTGTATGACTTTATTTCTTAAGCAGAACACAAATATTTTTAAAAGAATATTTCAGCTCTGTAGGTCCAAACAATCCAAGTGAATGGTGATCAGACCTTTGTAGCTCCAAAAGTCACAATATAAATATAGTAGTAATCCATACGACTCCCGTGTTTAAATCTGTATCTTTAGAAGCCATAGGTGTGGGCGAGAAACTGAATCAAAATGTAAGTCTTTTTTTTTTTTTTTTTTTTTTTTGTTGCTCTAAATATCCACTTTCACTTTTACATCTGAATTTCACATGTGGTGCCGGTTTAATTTCACTTTCACATCTAAAACTGAAAGTTAAAGTGGAGATTTAGATTATATCCTCAGTGACGAATGAATGCTAAGATGAACAATACAATTCTAGAATACATCCAACTTTTTCAAGAACACAGAATAGTTCCACAATTAATAACAGAAGCCTGTTTTTTTTTCGGACTCCAGTGTTTTCAGTTGCATTGACTTATGTTTTTAGCAGATAATGTTATGCATAGCATATTACATTTGAAAAATTGCTAAACGAAAAAGCATGTGGCTCCATACTGCACATATTTTACAGAGCCGTCACCTTTTGACAGTAACTTACTGTTCAAAGGAGTGGCTATAGATGGCATGACGTGATAGCCCAAACCCTGCTCAAGTTGAGCCAGAACTCGTTTTTACTAGAGGTGTAAAAAAAAAGATTGTATCATAGGATACAACACTCACTATACAATACCAGGCATATGTATCATACGATACATGAACAAGCACATTATTGTCTAAATATAATCAGGCAGCGGAACTTTGAGAGCTGCGGAAAAGTCTCCTCCCTGGAAAGCGCTCACTGGAAAACAGAGCAACACACCCATAGTACATACAGTAGGCGAGAAGATCAATGGCAAGCACAAAGTAGATTATACTGTAGTGGGGGATGAGAAGAGGTAACCCCCACCAATAATCAAAACAAGCAAGTACAACCCCCCCCCCCCCCCATCCTGCAACTTACACACTGCAACC
Source organism: Moxostoma hubbsi (assembly GCA_032164185.1). Classification (NCBI taxonomy): domain Eukaryota; kingdom Metazoa; phylum Chordata; class Actinopteri; order Cypriniformes; family Catostomidae; genus Moxostoma; species Moxostoma hubbsi. The sequence continues at coordinate 20,069,909 of JAVLUX010000015.1, forward strand.
CCCCCACCCCAATGTTCAAGCCAAACACCCTTGGGTGTCATGTCATGCACAGCAAGACACTCATAAGTTATGAGTCATAACTATCAAAAAAATAGCTTGTTAAAAAAAAAATAAGATACCTGCGATTACATGAGACTTGTAATTATCTGCCTTTGATTTTGAAATGTAAACAGCTTTGAGAACAACACTTGTGCACATGTTACAAGCCAGTAATAATGGCGGTATAGTTTACATGCAAAGTGAAACGGGGAAGAGGGCAAAAAATATTACGTGTGCCAATCGTTTTAATAATAGCCTTTAAATAATATTGCACTATGTACATCGTAGAACCAGAGATCAGGCTCCTGTTGAGTTTTCCACCACTTTTCAACATTGAAAAGAGTTTTGTCCATGCTATTGTTAATTCAGCTTGTTCACATGGTGCGTTCAGACAACAAAGCATGATTTCTAGAAAGCTGTTTTGAAACTGTGTATTGTGAAAAGTGCTACACAAATATAAATGACTAGAGTGTACACAAACATATTTTCTCAAGAAAAACATAAAATAAAAATGCAGTGCTGTTGTTTAAGTTACTTATAACTCTGTATTTTGTTGCCAATGTTAGACACTTTTGTGGCATTTATGATTTCAAAAAAATTTGTCAAATCCTTGAATAAATTTGAGAGAAACATTCAATGCAACGTTCTTGCATTGTATCATGAAATTTGTGTATCCTAGTTTTTATACCAACTAATATTTAAAATGGTTGACTCATTTAAGTAGTTTTCACATTGTTTCACATTGTTATCCCTGCAGCCAATGTTTGGGAAGGAATACTGTAGTGTTGATATTAGGTAGGAAATGTTAAGAATCAGCTTCAGGTTTAAAATCTTTCTTTCTACATACTTTCTAGATCAATTTCTACTGTGGGATCTTCATGCTGGCATGCATCAGTCTTGACCGCTACCTGTCTATCGTCCATGCAGTGCAGATGTATTCTCGTAAAAAGCCCATGGTGACGCACTGTTGCTGTCTGATCATCTGGCTGTTCTGCCTACTGCTCTCCATTCCTGACTGGACATACCTCAAGGCCGTTTCAGACTCCAGACGTCAAGAAAAAACAGAATGTGTTCACATTTACCCCTCTAGTTCCTGGGAACTGGCCACTCGTCTGCTCTACCATGTGGTGGGGTTCGCTCTGCCGGCACTCATGCTGCTGTTCTGTTACTCTTCTATCCTTGTGCGGCTTCAGCGCGGCTCCCAGGGCATGCAGAAAAAGAGAGCCATGCGTGTTATTGTAGCCCTGGTACTGGCCTTCTTCATAAGCTGGACACCCTACAACATCACTCTCATCGTCGAAACCATCCAAAGCAATAAGAACATCAGTTCCAATGACCAATGTTTCAGCAGCACAGCAATGGATGTAGCCATCACAGCTACTTCCACATTGGGCTACTTACACTGCTGTGTCAATCCAATTCTTTATGCTTTTGTGGGGGTGAAATTTCGTCAGCATTTGCTGGACATGTTGAGACCTCTAGGTTTCACGCTCGAGGGCCCAGCAGGGCTGATGTCCAGGAAGAGCTCTGCATCAGGGTCAGTGGACACCTCACACATTTCTGCTTTCTGAAATGTATATGGCATCATATTGGTAAATGTAAACAATCAGTGATCTATTTCTTTGGCAGCCTTAAACATTTGTACTAGTATTATATCAAAGGAGTAAGGTACATATATTGACAGAGGAGCAAGGCACTTTTAAGTATATATATTTGTCTAGTGGCTTTGCTGTTTAGCTAGCATAAAGACTGTATTATAATGAGGAATGCAGAGGAGTGTCATTTAATCTATCTTTCAGATATTTTTCTTTGTACACATGGCAGTGACGATCTCAGCTGAAGCAGGTAGCTATACAGTGGTAATTTTTTAACAATACGGATTCTGTACATAATCATTCAGTTATATAACATTAAAGTACATAACATTTCAGTAAAAAATAAGTAAATAACTGCATCTACTCAGGTCTGTATGAAATTAAGATGTTATTAAACAACAGATGTTTTGTTATTGCTTTTGTTGTTTTTATATTTGTTCAATGTGAATGAAAAAGTCTCTCCAAATTAATAAATAAGTATTACACATTGTGCGAATTGATCATCCCTATGCCATACTCACTCCAGAGGACAGAGCTCCTTATGTGGACACTCTGAAGGGAGCATAGTAATACTGCAAAAATGTACCCTTCGCTAACAGTCTTGCGGTAGGCCCCCTCATTTTCTTACTTTAGTTTTGAACGACCCTTTGAGTGGCACAAAAATGCAATTTGAAAAACGCCCACTGGCATTGTTGTTGTATGAACTGTTTCTGAGATGTTACATCTAACTATTTGTTTTTCATATTTGCTTGTTTCCCCATATAGTTTTATAATAATGTCATAAATATTTCAAAATATAAGGTATCTGCTGAATTGCTGAAAATACATTTTCAAATAAGTTTTGTAATGATAAGGAGAACAGTGGCAAATTTGTCATTTTGTTGCTTACTGTCATTCCTATTTGCTTATTTTTTTGTATATAAAATGTATAACATTTAACCTCCCTATAATTTTCAGTAAGAACAGTCTACTGTCTTTTTAGACATAGCTACACCATGTATTGTCCATTCTGTCTCTTCAATAATCCTGTAAAACTGCAATGCAATAAAAAATAATTAGAGTTATAATGTGTATTTAATCTATTATGTTTTCCACATTCATCAATAAGTAGGCCAGTACTTTTTTAGCGGTGCATAGCCTACATATAAAAGGTGATATCAAATTAACCATAGGAAAAAAAATACTTTCTTGATTTTACATCAACACCTAAACTGAAATGAAACTCACAGGCATCACGTGCATTTGTTAATTGCGCCTCAATGTTTGATCTATTTGTTTTCTAAGGAAATCTGTAAAACGAAATTTATTGATGAGCTTAAAGCATCCACAAGGTGTCACTATTTCAGCAACTATTTTATGTTCAGATTCCACGTTCTGTCTGGATGCCACAATCTCTCTCTCCTAACTAAGGTTGGGGTTTGTTTAAAGGTAGGTGTGGGGTTTCTGTGGGACTCCAAATAAACATTGTGTGCACGTGACTGTCACAAGACTTTCAACGTCCAGATGATCCAGATGCATCCAAATAAGAGCTCATGAAATATATATATATATATTTCCCCATCACTATCCCCTTCTTGTTTTCTACTGTGCATATAAATATGCATGTAATTATCCATAACTTTCCTTTTCTTTTTTTAGTTCACATTAATTACTGTACATATTTTGCAGAAAAAATAGAACATGGTGGCACATTCACACATTTAAACATACCTCATATAAATATGTAAATGTATTATGCATGTTTAACTATTTTTATCAGTTCATATTTTATTTAGTATTCTAATTGTTTATATTTCATTGAAGCCTCTAGGGGTCAGTCGGCAACTGTAAAACTAAATCATGTTTCAAAATGAATATGAACATGACAACAGTCAAAACATTAGTATAACCTCCAAAGTTAATCAAGAGTTTGTTCTTGTGCTTAGAGACCAATTGTGTGTTACTGAACACCTGTTCAGAACTCTTTAATAACACAGGATGAGGATGGATTTGTGTGATTTCCGCCAAAATGATCAAATTATCATAAGTTGACAAACCAGTCTAAGCAGACATGATAAAACAAGTCTGCATACTGTATAAATATGTGATGTTGAATCTATTCTGTCACATTCAAAATTCCCACACCATGGCCACTAAAGTGCACACTATCCTTTTTTGTTATGTGGTTACTGGCCCAGCCCCTAAGACAATAAAAACAAAACGGCAATGAATGCAAATCCTGAGGAATAAGCATTGACTAACAGTCTACACTAGATCGTGCTAACGCAAAGCAGTAAATGAACATCAGTTCCAGCTACAAACAATTATAAAATTATTCTAGGTAGCACTTCTATTGCTTCAAGAGTTTTTATTTTAGGTCCTTTGAATACATAGAACTACATGACTATTAACAGTATGCCAGTAAAATTGTGACACAGTCGCACAAACACACACAGTGGAAGGAAAATTAACATTTAACATTTCAACTTGCAAATGTATGCAATTTCCTGACCACACACACACACACACACACAGAGTGATCACTTAAATTTCATTAATCCATCAAACTACAAAATTATATATGCTTATTTTGTTTTACATCATATTTCTTCACATCATGATGACTCATGGGGAAACAATTTGATGGAATTTTGATGATATCAGATCTCATGACTTTGCAAACTTTAGGTTTGCATGTTGTCTCAAAAGAGGAACTTGGGTGGGCTGCTGAGACATGTGACTATTTTTAAATGTTTGCAGTCAAAGAGCCTTTAACAACAAGAACACATTACATTTGTTCAACACATTACAAATTGTCAACACATTACAAACTTCAAATATCACTACTTGTTTTCACAAGCACATTTTAAACCTCTGGTGACTGTCTGGTGGTTTGAAGATAAGTTTAAAAAATGCTTAAACTTTTCTCATACATAGAACCTTCTTTTGTTCAGGATGATGAAACATCCTCAAAAGTATTTAGGACACTGCATTGGCAGGACAGCACAAAGGCTTGGGTCCATACAATAAGCCTCTTTCTCTCTCTGAACACCTGCATGTTGTCATCTCTTTTCATAGGGACTCCGTTTATGAGAACTGCATAAAATTACACCAGTGATAATCCCAACAGGTGTCTAAATCTTTCATAATGTACATAAAGTGCTATGGTAAATAGGAGAAAGGGACTTCCTCTAAAAGTATGACAACAACAATTAGTGAAGGAAAGTTTGTGTATAACCCTGTCCCTCATGACCATGTGATCATTCTCTCAAATCACAATGACTATGATTTTTTTGGCAAATAAAATATAAATTAATAAACAATTAATTTTCCAGCCTATTTGATGTTTTCTTTTTTCTCATGACAAACATTTACATTTACCTCAAGCTCAAGAATATTGGTGGGACAATAAAATTGCACTGTTTTCATCTTGAACACGTCTTAACACTTAACACAGAAACCACTGGCCTGTAGAAATCTAACAAAAATCTTTTTTTCAAAATGAGTAGTATCAAACAACCAGTAATGGGAGCTGAGATGATAGCTTATTCGTCAACAAAACTGCTGATGGTGTGATACCATTATTATAGTGCTCTATCCCATTTCATCTTAGGGAGTTTTCCTTGCTACTGTCACACTTTGGCTTGCTCACTGGGGGCTTTGTAAGATGTTATTCTATGTTAAACCATACAGTATATTGTGAAAAGTGCTACACAAATAAAATGAACATTTTGAACTGAACATTGAACAAACTACTTTCTCTCCGACAACATCTTTGAAGGGAGAGTCCACCCAAAAAAAGAATGTTGTATCACTTCCTCACCCTATTGTTACAGACTAGTATGACTTGCTTCCTTCTATTGAACATAAGAAATTTTGAATTTTTTTTAATGCTGCTCTATTTCCCAAACAATGAAACTTAAAGGTGACTAAGGCTGTCAGTCCTCCATATTCTACCTAACATTTTCTTTTGTGTTCCATGCTAGAAAGAAAGCCATAAGGGATAGGAAAACTGTAAGGGCGAGTAAATGTAGACGGCATAACAGAATTTCCCAGAACACAAGTAGAAACCCTCTGAGGGACTCTCCATCAGACATCATTGGAGTTTCCCGTTTCCAGTTATAATAATTTTTACATGCTTACATGTTAAATAAATAATGCATTAAATAAATTGCAAGATTTAGAAGACAAGCTGAGTTTCCATCCAAATATTTTTATGCACATTTTGAAACTGCACATAAGAAATCCTGAATGGAAACGCTTCACATGCAAATAAACGTTCTAAATTAGCATAACATTTAATGCGCTAGGAGGAGGTGAATTTTCTAGAAAATGTTAGTTAATTGGTGATGGAAACAGTTTATTTGTAAAACGATGACATGTTTTGACCATTCATGCATGTGTTATGATTGTGCAATAGCTTGATGTGACTTGCCCAATGAAAGATAAGACCTTGGCACACAATTCTTTGAACATAGCCTTGTCATTCTGAAGTGTTGAACTCACAGCTAAATTGTATCCTCACAAGTCACAATCCGCCAGAACAGTTTTTAGAGTGGGCACAACCTGGTATGTGGAGGCTGGTGGCATGCGGCATCACAGCCATTTCAGCCCCATTATATAAAATATTCCACACTTAAAATTAGATACTTGCTACAATCTTTCAAATAAAACTCTCCCTAAAGCAGGGAGGTCATTCACATGCTCCATCGTGTTGAGGCGGCTCCCTCATAATAATGCACATTATTACATAGTGGATGGAAATGTACAACAATTAGTATTTTCTTATGCAAATTTTTAGAAATGGCTTAAAAAATGCTAAACATCTGAACGCAAACCCAGTTACAGTGTTCAACACTCAATGCAGAATCCATGTTTTTTTCATCTATACTGATTCTGGTCATTTATTGTTTGTTTAATGTCATTCACAGGCTGCAGTGAACCTTGTTCCTCCCGTTGTATATAAGTGCTATCATTCAGTTCAGCTGAGTCCCAAAGGGAAAAATCATTGCTGTCCGTTTCACAACCACTGAACTTTACCATAGCCAAAATGCGTCGCCTGAACTCTTTGGAGAGAAAGAGGTAAATCACAGGACTGACAACACAATGAAGAAGCCCCAAAACGGTTGTTGCATTGTTAGCTGTCCATCGCCTTCCTTCACACCTTTCTGCTCCTGTTATGGAGACATTTGTCAGGGGTTGAGCAGTGTCCTTAATTAGGACAATGTTGTAGGGCATCCAGCTGATGAAGAAGGCCACCACCAGGGCTACAAGAACATGTGTCCTTCTGTCCTTCTTCTTCTGTAGGCCACTGGAGGTGTGGCGTAGCTTCAGAAGGATGCAGGAACAACAGAACAAGAGCACTAGTGCTGGCAGAGTGAAACCCACAACAAGCTGTACCAAACGTGAGGCAATACGGTAGGAATCAAAGGAGTAAGAGTGATTACATTCCATTCTGGCATGATCGGTTTCATCACTGATGACCTTTAGATAGAGCCAATCAGGAACGGAAAGGAGCAGACAAAAGAACCAGACGATCATGCAGCAACCGTGAATCACCATGGGTTTTTTGCGAGAATATAACTGCATTCTACGGACAATGGACAGGTAACAGTCAAGACTGATGAGGGCCAGCAAGAAGATGCCACAGTAGAAATGGATCTGATGATTGAAGAAGAGATAGTGAAAGTGAACAGTTATAACAAAAATTATTAACTTTTATTATACAGTTCTTTGGAATACCTATTCTGATTTGTCATTCGAAGAATGCAGCAATTAAACATTTATGATCAATGACCGTTGTCCTTGGCAATATTGTATAATTGACTGGAAACCTTCCAACATAGACTAGCTGTGCTCTTGTTCAGTTTATCTGTGGTCACTACAGGTAGACATTTTTGCATCTGCTCCAGTGTTTACCTTCCCCTATGGCACAACCGGGAGTCTGGATTCAGATAACGCAATAAAACCAGGAAGTAATTGCATTTGCATAAACTGTGACGAGCGTGATTTGGAGGTTGCATTTTCCCTCTAGCATTATATTTTTACTCAACTGATGGTTAGGTTCAGTTTTGGGGTTTTAGTTTATAAAATATGCATTATTATTCACTCTACTACTGTCTGTACAGCTGAACACAACTCGCTTCACACATTTGGCGGCCCTCTGTGGACATTACATAAGGAAAATATAACTCACGTGCGCATGATTCAATCTACAAAATATACCTCTTTGGCCACTGGGGTCAGTGTTTCCAATTTCTGTGAGCACAGACCGATTTTAGCTAAAGAAAAGTCAGCCTACTGTTTCTGATTTCACTGAGATTAGTCTGTGAGTCCAGAGTTCCTAGACACAGCTAGTAGTAAATAAAATGCACGTTGTGACAAAAATTATTTATGGCCTATGATTTACGACCTAACAAGTGTACATTTGACATTTGCTTTCTCTCCCCCCTCCCCTCCCTCCGGCAGTTGTACAGGATGTAGTATGACGGGTTTGGTCAGCTGTTCTGATATCTCCGCGCTGTAGCCGAGACCATCTGTGTATTTAAAAGAGTAGAAAAATGATTAATCTTTAATGATGCACAATGTTTAATGGAAAACTGAGATGACAAAATAATGTATGGTATAAGACTTGTTTTCTTTCAACTCAGACTAAAAAATAGTGAACTACGGCTACGGCACGGGGATATCAGATATCAGCTGACCAAACATGTCATACCACATCCTGTACAACTGCCAGAGGGAGGGGGGAGAGGAAGCAAAGGTCAAATGTACACTTGTTAGGTCGTAAATCATAGGCCATAAATCATTTTTGTCACAACATGCATTTTGTTTACCACTACAGCTGTTTCATTCTTCAATATTTCATATCTATTCATTAATATGGTAGGTAGCCATGCAAGTGGGCTAATGTAGACCTATTTTACAATGATTAAGATACATTTTATGTGGTCAGCGCTAAATACAGGTCTAAGCTCACAAAAAGGTCTAAGCTTGATCAGATCACAAAAAATACATATGAATGTGGTCAAAAATGCAATACAATATTTCAATCAACATTTTCAGTCCATTTGTTTACTTAAATCCTGGTGATAATAGACACCTCCACTTAACATTGTGTCTTGATCACCCTGTCAGAGTTAATTTTGTGATAATGACCAGCTGACTGTACATTGAACTTACAAAACATACTGCATAGCCAGATATATCCTGAACATGCTCCTATTAAACAGTCCAAAAACAATTAATCAAGTTAAAAAAGGTCCTAAACTAATTTCAGATCAATAAACTACATCAATTCACTCAAATAAAGACCTAAACCCACACCAGACCCTTTGCACTCACCTTGAACACAGCTCCAGCCAGTTTGCAGAAGCCTGTGCCAATGATCCACCCCTTCACCGCATCTACAGCCCACAGAGGCAGCGTCAGCAACAGCAGACAGTCGGATATACCCAGATGGAAGATAAAGATGTCCATCACACTCAAGTGCCGTCTTTTTCGCCACAGTATTACCATCACCAGTCCATTTCCCAGCAATCCCCATATGAGTCCCACGAAGTAAAGAAGGGGAATGAGGACTGCCATGGAGCCAGACACTGTGATGGATGGGCAACCTTCCTCCTTGTACTCATAGTTGCTATAGTCAAAGGTTGTGTTATGCTCAAACAGTCCGTGCAGTTCCAAATCCATGTTTGTCTAAAATAAAAATAGTCTTTTATAAAGGTTCACCGTGTGCTGCAATGAGACAGAGCAGACCAGTTTAATATCAGAGTGCAGCTACTTGTGTGATCTGAGCTGATAAGTGTTTCTAATGAGCACATAGTCACATGCTGTGGGTTTTCACAAAATGTGATAACAATTCTGAAATTGAAAGTGTTCTATAGTACTGGGTGAGAGTGCAGCCTGCTGTAAATAAAACTGAAAACACACACACACACACACACACACACACATGGATAAACCTGAGTTATTGAGGAACACTATTGATATTTTACAGTGTTTAATATTTTGTATTTTATTTTAGTCATTTTAAAAACCAGACACTTTTAATTTTCTGTTCTACCTCCAAATGTTGCCTCTTATCATATTACTGCTACCTTCAGCATTCTTCTGCTATTTATAAATAATATAAATACATGTATACAGGCATTTTATATACGTTTATTACTGCCATACCATATTATTGTGTACGTTTTGTTTTTTTTCAGTTAGTTTGTTGCTTGTGAGTTAAGGTCACTCATTGTCTGATATCGTCCATTGTTGTCTTTTATTAGTTGTGAGAAGAAGCACCCAAGTAAGAATTTCATTGGTACAGGCTACTCTGTTCATATGACAATATTAATATATAATAATAATAATACAGCTTTGACTTAATGCACACAGATATGTTGGTTTGTTTTTGCACCGTTTTAACGATTCTCATGCATGACATATATGTCTGGAAAACCAGCAATGCGTTTGTTTGGTTTGTGTGTTAAAGATAGAGATAAAAATCTTGTCAAGTACTAGATGTCGAAACCAAAAATAACTTGTGGCTTGGACCCGCAGGGCAGGACTAAATAAACTAGAATAAACTGAAAAGGAGGAGTCAGAAACATAAAATGAATTTTGTCTCGAAAGTTTACGAACGTTGAGAAGATAAACTTACAAGTGATGTCATGTTCCTGTTCCTCTCTCTCTCTCACACACACACACAATTAGTCTGTGTCAAACCACTTTTCCGTTTTGGTTGTCTTTTTAGGATGTTTTTTTAGGATGTTTTTTGCCTTTCTTTTTCAACTCAGTTTTGCAGGCTGCTTTTTAAAATATTGATTTCATTTGTAGCCAAATTTACACCATCCTTGTTCATTCCAAATAGTTTGTGAATAAATGTAGTGACCTAAATGTAGGTTTCTCTCTCTCTCTCTCTCTCTCTCTCTCTCTCTCTCTCTCTCTCTCTCTCGCTCTCTCTAATTCAAAGTAGCTTTATTGGCATGAATGTAAACAGTACAATATTGCCAAAGCAGAGGCTGTGTAAAAAAGAACTATACCTTAATCTATAATTACATTTAGTTTAACAAATTTAACAAATATAAAAATAAATACAAAACAGGTTCAGAACTGCTGAAGACCATGGTGTTTAAAAAAGTGAAGAGCACTGACACATAAATGAATATACACACATAAACTGAGGGTCACTGTGGTGAACATTGGGGTGACACACGGGGGTAAAACACATAACACATATTCACCCACTGTCTCTCAGGATGTGACACATTAAAACGTATCTTACAGCCAGTGCTGCTGTGTGTCCCTCTCCAAGTATTATATAATTTTTTTCTTATTCTTTCATGGTTATAAATTTGTCTATGCTGTTTGTTAATTTATCTATATAAATGTCCCTTGTATATTTACATTTTGGGCTGTGAAGGAGAAAGTGCACCTCTGTTTCAACCTCACCTGTACAGTGAGCACACACACTTTGTTCTCTGGGTAACCATGTTTTTCTGTGTCTGCCTCTCTCGATGGCGAGACTGTGCTCACTGAGCCTGTACTTGCTCAGGATCTGTCTCTGCTTTGTATCTCTGACAGTCAGGAGATACTCTTCTAATTCATTCTTTGATTTTAGAGTTAATTTAGAGTTAATTTGCTTTGTGTTTTAGTTTCTTGATCCCAATGTTCCAGATAGGTGATTTGAGATTGTTTGATGATCTGATGTATTCTGATGTTTGGTTGTAAAGCAGTGCTGGTCTGAGGCTGGTTAGTGTTAGTAGTGTTAACCGGGTTACTGAGTCTCAGAACCAGCTGACTGAGGGGACTTTTTTCAGGATTCAGTTCTTGGGTTTGTAGCGCTTTATAATGTAAGGTGCCAGCGAGTCTGGGCTACCCCTCGGGAGAACAAAAGGCTCTCATGAGAATCAACATTTGAACTGTCTCTTGCACATGTAACAGCAACATCCGAGACGCAGCCAGCAGGGGCTCGCACCTCCCTTCTACCGTCTGATTATCTTCCCCTACTCCCCCCTCTCCTCCTCACTTAGAACTCACTAAAAACCTATACAATGTCAAGTGTGTACAAAAAAGTAACTATAACATGTTTGGTGTCATTTAAAGTGTCTCAGTGCGCCTGGTAAACTGGTCTCATCCTCCCAGCCATAATGAAAAGCAAGAAGAAGTTATAGAATATGAGAGATGTAGTGTTTTCCTTAAAGGTGTGCCCTTCCCCAGATATATGTAAATGTACAGGGACCCCCTCAATATGGGACCCAAATCTAATTAGAAGGACAGACACCACCATTTGGTTAACTTATTGAATTATCTGGGTATTTAAGGAGATGTGGCACATCGTTCGTGGTTCTCTGTAGTCAGACGATCCCGCACAGTTTACTGTGTGTAGTTTATATCAGGCAACTGCCATGAACTTGTTATGTTACCTGTCAATAAATTGTGGACATTTGATTTTATTCTGACTGACTCTGAAATTGTTTTTTCCCAAACAGATTGAGCGATTCGTATGTTACCGCAAGTCTGCGTCAGATTAGTGACGACTAATATATGGCATCAGTTCAAGTGTACTTGGTTTGCAAAGACAGAAAGTGTTTTTCCGTTTAGAACAGCTAAATTCTGCTTGACCAATCTAAATTCGGGTGTGTCTTACCTCTGTTTTAATTGAAAATGAAATAACGAGGTAATACATGAGAGAAAATGTGTTTCATTTATTCTGGTTGTGTTGCGTAAAAGAAAGACAGTAACGCGCAGAGACCTTCACCCGTATTATTGGAGACCGCCATTGGACCGATAAACGGGCTTACAATAATGTAGTGATTATGTGGGACTTGATTTTAAATGCATCCAAAAATGTAGAGATCTTTTTTGTATTTTAAGGATCAATGGGAATCGTCCTAATTCTGCCCTGCATGCATTCTTGGGTGTTTTCCTTTGTAATTTCAAAATTAATTAGCAGAATTCTGTGTGTAGGGCTTCTGTTGGACGTTTGTCCCATCTAGTGTAGTTCTGATCACTGAATGGACCCCATACCCCACTTCCATACAGCGCTATGGGCTGTATGGCACTATCAAAGATCTTACACCAGATTGGAATTAGTAATTCAGTATTATAGAACTTTTTCTTAATAGCTTATAGAGCTCTTCGAGCTTTTACCTTAAGTGCATTCACTGCCTTACTGAAACTCCCTGATGCAGTGATAATCAGCCCAAGGTAAGTATACTGCATAGTGTGCTCTAGTGCGGTGCTGCCTAGAGAGAACTGGTATTGGTGTTCTTGACATCTGGGCTTTTTCTGAAAGACCATAATGTTTGTCTTCTTCAGGTTTACTGCCAGGGCCCAGTTCTGGCAGTAGTTCTCCAGTAGGTCCAGATGTTTCTGTAGTCCCTGTGGGGTGGGTGACAGCAGCACCAGATCTTCTGCATAGAGCAAAAACTTGATGTCTTTGTCTTGTAGAGTGAGTCCAGGGGCTGTAGACTGTTCCAACTGCACCGCTACTTCATTAATGTAAATGTTGAAGAGTGATGGACTCAGACTACAGCCCTGTCTCACTCAACTCTTCTGGGTGAAGAACTCTGTTTGTTTGTTGCCAATTTTTATTGCACATTTGTTGTCTGAATACATCGCTTTAATGATGTCATAAACTTTACACTCTACACCACTTTGTAATAATTTGTAATATAGTCCATCATGCCAAATAGAATCAGATGCTTTTTTGAAATCAACAAAGCATGCAAATATTTTCTCTTGTTTGGTCTGGTTTACGTGTTTATTGATTAGGGTGTATAGGGTGTAAATGTGGTCCATAGTTCTATAATTTGGAAGGAAGCCAATCGGACTCTTATTCAGGACATTGTGTTCGTTAAGGAAGTTTACAATTCTATTATTTAAAATACTACTAAATAACTTTCCCAGATTACTGCTCTCACAAATGCCTCTGAAATTATTCGGGTCCAGTTTGTCCCCACTCTTGTGAATTGGGGTAATAAGTCCTTGGCTCCAGATTTCAGGGAAACAGCCCGAACTAAGTACAAGGTTGAATAATCTGAGCACAGCCATCTGCAGGTCAGGTGTGCTGTGTTTCAGCATTTCACCTAAGATGTTGTCAGCACCACAAGATTTTTTGCATTTTTGGCTTTTAAGTTTTTGGACTAATTCATCATATGTGATTGTAAAGTCAAGTGGATTCTGGTTATTTTTTATTGTGTTTTCATATATTTGTAGTTTTTCTTTGACCTGATTATAATTCTCATTTAGTTATTTTGGTGGGATTACTTTACATACGTTTTCAAAATGTTTTTTTCCAGATTTCTCCATTTTGGATTGGCAAATCTTGTTGTTTTATTGTGCTCAAATTATTCCACAAATCCCAGAACTGATTTTGATTTATTGATTGTTCAATTTCATTTCATCAGATGGTGATGCTTTTTTACTCTGATTGTTTGTTTGTATTGTTGTAATTTGGAACAGTAGTCAATTCTTATGTCTGTGTTGTTTGGCTCATTATGTTTCAGATTTGATCATTTTCTGAGTTGTTTTCTTAATGTTTTGCAGTCTGTGTCAAACCACTTTTCCGTTTTGTTTGTCTTTTTAGGATGTTTTTTGCCTTTTTCAACTCAGTTTGCAGGCTGCTTTTTTAAATATATTATTGATTTCATTTGTAGCCAAATTTACACCATCCTTGTTCATTCCAAATAGTTTGTGAATAAATGTAGTGACCTAAATATAGGTTTTCAGTTCTTCAGAATTGAGGGCCTGGATATATTTGTCTGAGCTGTCTGGAGTCCATCTGTATCTCTGCTGGACTTGATACATTTGACAGTTCTCCATTCTTTTTTGTTTTGCTGTGTGGTGTCTTTTAATATATATATATATATTAGTTTGGTTATGATCTGAGAGTGGATTTTGCTGTCTGACAGTGAATGCAGTGAAGAAGGAGTGGTCCATGTCAGTGATGGCATAGTCAACTACACTATAGCTCCAAGACCTGAAAAAGACGTGAACCTCCCTAATGAGTCCCCTCTGATCCTGCCATTATGTATGTACAGGCCTGAGGCTTGGCAGAGGTGCACTAATTCTGTACCCTTTAGTAAAGACTTCACAGGAAGGAGGACACGGGAACAGGGTTCAACACAAAGGTAAGGCTCTTTAATTACGGGTTGCAGACAGACGGGGGTAGTGCAAAAACGTGCGTGTGTAAACTCTTTTAACTAATAACCTAACAACTAGGTTCAGTCTCTCAATTGCCAACACTGGACTGGCAGTTCTCTCCCTCGACTGGAGGCACAGGTGCTCTTTTATGCCGCTCTCCACGTACTCACTGAAATTAAAGACAGGTGTTAGACATAATTTAGCTCAGGTGCAAGCGCCCTTACCGCTTTCTCCCTTTGGACGGGCGCTTGACCACGCCCCCGCTGCCACACATTTTTATTTACAATATGGTCGAGATTGTTCCGTGCCGGGAGGTTTTTCGTGAGGCTCAGGGGGCTCTGGCCAAACACATGTTTATTGCCCTTTGGGTCAATATTATCTGGTTCGGTTCCGGTTCTTGCATTAAAGTCTCCACACAGCAGCACGTTTCCCTGGGCCTGTAAACGGCTAATCTCTGTGTGGATGTTGTTCAGATATTCCTCATCATGGTAAGGAGATTCTGCTGGAGGATTTAGATGGCACAGAGATATGTGTCAGTGGTACGAATGCCAATTTCGTTGTTTAATTTTAACCAGCAGTGGAATCAGTGTTGCCAGATTAGAAATGTCGAAGTATCGTACCAAAACCTCAAAATTATCGTTTTTTTAAAAAAAAACTATCGTACACAAAACAAACGCATAAAATATAGTTATTTTCCAACAATTTTATTTTCCAAATAATTTTACAGCCAATTTGAACAAGCTGTATAATACGCTCACATTAACTGGAGGAAGTCTGAATAACTTTTATTTTCAAAAGATATGCTGAAAAAAGTGCAAAAGATATGCTGAAAAAAAGTGCAAAAAAAGAAAAAAGTGCACAATTAAAACAAAAAAAGATTCAAATTCGATATCTAAGTCGCTGTCATCATCGGATGCCACATCCACTTGTGTTGTGTTGGCAGATGTTGTTGGTTGGGGAATCCTTTTACGGTACAGATTGGATGCCGTCATGGAGCGCAGCATAGTGTTCGTCGGTTTGAAGGCGTGACACCCACCAGCATTCTTCACACACTCCGATGTGTGCAGGAGTCCATTCAGAGTGTCTGTAATGAGTCGGTTTCGTGGTTTTGTTTTGATTAGATTGACTTTTGAAAACACTCGTTCGCATGACGCATTTGAGTGGGGAAACACAAGCACATCCA
Source organism: Moxostoma hubbsi (assembly GCA_032164185.1). Lineage (NCBI taxonomy): Eukaryota > Metazoa > Chordata > Actinopteri > Cypriniformes > Catostomidae > Moxostoma > Moxostoma hubbsi. The sequence continues at coordinate 20,085,842 of JAVLUX010000015.1, forward strand.
GAGCAAACTTTCCCAGTTCGCTGAACACGGCTATCCCCTGGAGATCCTCCAGCATAGAAATATGATGCCAAAATTCATCGACATCCATTTCTTTCGTGTCTTCACTTAAGGCCATGAGAGGCAATCGCCTCCACTGGTCATCAATGACTTGGAGACTGTCTGTGTCTGACATGTCAATCAGCCGTGGCACTTGTTCCATGAGGGGGAGCAGAGACGGATCCCTCGTGCGTTTGCATCTGTCGCAGTGGCAGGAGAAAGGCATACAAGGCGGGTCAAGAGAGCATCATCAAAATCAAATCGTTTCTTGATTTCCCCGCAGGCAACCTGTAGAAATTTCTGACAGCGCACATAAAAATCTGTCAGATTTGCTGCCGAAATTTTTGCCTGCTGCTGCTGCACATGCTGCATCACCTTTATGCCCAAGTACATTGAGCTCAGTGTGACCTTTGGGCCATTATTGATGTCAATGTCTTTCAGTGGAGTGCGCATGACATGGTCCCTATCCATGAACGTCAGAAGCAGATCTTTGTAAGTCTCGCAGACCTTGCTTCTCAATGAAGTGATCACCACCTTTTCACTCTGAAAATACTGATTAAGATCTGTGAATTTCGGTAGGACCCATTCAAGGAAATAATAGAAGAGGCGTAGAGACTGGTCATTGAGTGAGTGAAAAATAGTCTCCGCAGCAGTAAGTCTGGCCTCAAGCCACTGATCTGTGAAAAAAAGACGGAGAGCATCCCATTGCGCAGACACACGTTTTACAACGTCGTTCAGTGACAGCCATCTAGTCTGTGATGGCTTGAGCATTTTGTGGGGCTCAACATGGCAAAATTCTTGGAATTCTCTGAGTTGCGCGATACGTTTTGCGCTGTTTTTGAAGAACCCATAAATGTCTCTGGCTAAATCCTCACACCTGCGAGGGAGTTGTCTGCATGCCTCGCTTGCGCAAAGGTGCAGTGAATGGCACACGCAGCGCTGCACTGGGAAGATCACTCCTGAGGCGGCTGGAGACAGAGTTGTGTTTCCCCATCATTGTGTTGCAGCCATCTGACCCGAACCCCACAATATTTTCGAGTGGTACACCTGCATCAGTGAATGACTTCATCATCTCGGCGTAAAGTCGTTCCGCAGTGGCTCCCTCTCTAGCATGTCTGTGGTCGTCTGTGTTCGATAAGATTTGTACCAGTTTCCAAAACCTGGTCTGAATCTTACCTGGTCCCTCATCAAAAAAACGAACAACTACACACAGCGTTTTTACATTGCCTATGTCAGTTGATTCGTCAATCAAAACACTGAATTTCTTTCTTTTAAGAATCTCTGTTAGACTTTCAGAATAACAATCCCCAATGACATGCTTGGTTATAGCAGTCGTCTTTGTGCGCCCAAGGGTCATATTTTGGGCTATTTGTGAATCGTGGAAAATATCTTTTAAGACCAAGACCAAATGGTCTGAGATTCTCAGAGGTGCGTTGTGCTCTGCCATGAACCCTGTTAACTTGATTTCAGCATTCTTCACAGATTCATCTAACTTTTGCTTTTCAGGTGGTTTCTGTAGGCATTGTGCTATGGACCTTTGTAATGGGGCTATATTTTTCTTTTTTATCTGTATGTTTCTTGGACTTTTCATGATTTTTTAAAACCGTGATCTCTGCCACCATTTGGACGTTGCAACAACGACAGACTGCTTTAGCATCGTTTCCTGGGACAGGTTTTAGCCATCCTGCAAAAATGGGGTCTTTTTCCCACTCTGTCCTATATGTTTGTGGCCTATGCATACTTTTCCGCTGCTCTTCAGACTCTGCCTTCCTCTTCGCCCCTCCACTGTCCTCACCTTCCCTTTCTGAACTCATTTTTTTTAGCACTTTACTGCTTCGTTTTGTAAACTGACTGATTCTAAACTGAACTGTCTTCTTCGTTAAAACTTGACGTGCGGGCCGGGGGCGACACCATGTGGTGCCTGTGTGTGTGTGTGTGTGTGTGTGTGTGTGTGTGTGTGTGTGTGTGTGTGTATACGTGCTTGCTTGCGTGCAGGCAGGCGAGCCTGCGAAATGATTCGGGGTCCGAGAGAGAAGCGGTAGGATGTGTGTTTGGACGAACGACTGAAAACTCTGAAAATTATCGTACATTATGGGATTTTTTTTTTTATTATTGATTGTACATCGTACAGAGGTCAAAATTATCGTACAAATACGATAATTATCGTACATCTGGCAACACTGAGTGGAATTTTCCAAGTGTAATAGTAGAGGTGTTTGGCCAGATCCTCCCTGTACCACACTAAAATCCCTCCCGAGTCTCGACCGCGATGGACTGTAATTAATTTAACTGAGGGCACAATTATTTCATAGTAGCCTGAGGGACAGTGGGTAAGCACATCCCGTCGACACCAGGTTTCCGTGAGAACAATAATGTCGACATCTTTGATATTTTTTACAAATTCTGGGTCTGTGCTTTTAAAGCTTTTAGTGAGTGAGTGATGAGTGACTGAAATAGTGAGTGAGTGATGAGTGACTGAAATAGTGAGTGAGTGAGTGAGTGAGTGAGTGATGAGTGACTGAAATAGGGAGTGAGTGAGTGATGAGTGACTGAAATAGTGAGTGAGTGAGTGAGTGAGTGATGAGTGACTGAAATAGTGAGTGAGTGAGTGAGTGATGAGTGACTGAAATAGTGAGTGATGAGTGACTGAAATAGATAGTGAGTGAGTGAGTGATGAGTGACTGAAATAGATAGTGAGTGAGTGAGTGAGTGAGTGATGAGTGACTGAAATAGTGAGTGAGTGAGTGAGTGAGTGATGAGTGACTGAAATAGATAGTGAGTGAGTGAGTGATGAGTGACTGAAATAGATAGTGAGTGAGTGAGTGATGAGTGACTGAAATAGATAGTGAGTGAGTGAGTGAGTGATGAGTGACTGAACTAGATAGTGAGTGAGTGAGTGATGAGTGACTGAAATAGATAGTGAGTGAGTGAGTGAGTGACGAGTGTCTGAAATAGTGAGTGAGTGACGAGTGACTGAAATAGTGAGTGAGTGACGAGTGTCTGAAATAGTGAGTGAGTGACGAGTGACTGAAATAGTGAGTGATGAGTGACTGAAATAGTGAGTGATGAGTGACTGAAATAGTGAGTGAGTGAGTGATGAGTGACTGAAATAGTGAGTGAGTGATGAGTGACTGAAATAGTGAGTGAGTGAGTGATGAGTGTCTGAAATAGTGAGTGAGTGATGAATGAGTGATGAATGTCTGAAATAGTGAGTGAGTGATGAGTGAGTGATGTGTGACTGAAATAGTGAGTGAGTGATGAGTGTCTGAAATAGTGAGTGAGTGATGAGTGACTGAAATAGTGAGTGAGTGATGAATGTCTGAAATAGTGAGTGATGAGTGAGTGATGTGTGACTGAAATAGTGAGTGAGTGAGTGATGAGGGATGAGTGACTGAAATAGTGAGTGAGTGAGTGATGAGTAACTGAAATAGATAGTGAGCATGTGTGTGAGTGACTGAATTAGTGAGTGAGTGATGAGTGTTTGAATGTGATAGTGAGCATGTGAGTATGTGTGTGAGTGAGTGAATGCGTGATGAGTGACTGAAATAGTGAGTGAGTGAGTGATGAGTGATGAGTGACTGAATTAGTGAGTGAGTGATGAGTGTTTGAAAGAGATAGTGAGCTTGTGAGTGTGTGTGTGTGAGTGAGTGAATGCGTGATGAGTGACTGAAATAGTGAGTGAGTGATGAGTGACTGAAATAGTGAGTGAGTGAGTGAGTGAGTGAGTGATGAGTGACTGAAATAGATAGTGAGTGAGTGAGTGATGAGTGACTGAAATAGATAGTGAGTGAGTGAGTGATGAGTGACTGAAATAGATAGTGAGTGAGTGAGTGAGTGATGAGTGACTGAACTAGATAGTGAGTGAGTGAGTGATGAGTGACTGAAATAGATAGTGAGTGAGTGAGTGAGTGACGAGTGTCTGAAATAGTGAGTGAGTGACGAGTGACTGAAATAGTGAGTGAGTGACGAGTGTCTGAAATAGTGAGTGAGTGACGAGTGACTGAAATAGTGAGTGATGAGTGACTGAAATAGTGAGTGATGAGTGACTGAAATAGTGAGTGAGTGATGAGTGACTGAAATAGTGAGTGAGTGAGTGATGAGTGACTGAAATAGTGAGTGAGTGATGAGTGACTGAAATAGTGAGTGAGTGAGTGATGAGTGTCTGAAATAGTGAGTGAGTGATGAATGAGTGATGAGTGTCTGAAATAGTGAGTGAGTGATGAGTGAGTGATGTGTGACTGAAATAGTGAGTGAGTGATGAGTGTCTGAAATAGTGAGTGAGTGATGAGTGACTGAAATAGTGAGTGAGTGATGAATGTCTGAAATAGTGAGTGATGAGTGAGTGATGTGTGACTGAAATAGTGAGTGAGTGAGTGATGAGGGATGAGTGACTGAAATAGTGAGTGAGTGAGTGATGAGTAACTGAAATAGATAGTGAGCATGTGTGTGAGTGACTGAATTAGTGAGTGAGTGATGAGTGTTTGAATGTGATAGTGAGCATGTGAGTATGTGTGTGAGTGAGTGAATGCGTGATGAGTGACTGAAATAGTGAGTGAGTGAGTGATGAGTGATGAGTGACTGAATTAGTGAGTGAGTGATGAGTGTTTGAAAGAGATAGTGAGCTTGTGAGTGTGTGTGTGTGAGTGAGTGAATGCGTGATGAGTGACTGAAATAGTGAGTGAGTGATGAGTGACTGAAATAGTGAGTGAGTGATGAGTGACTGAATTAGTGAGTGAGTGATGAGTGTTTGAAAGAGATAGTGAGCGTGTGTGTGTGTGTGTGAGTGAGTGAATGAACTAAACAGGGTTAAGTTAACGGAAAATAAATTGATTAGCCTATATTAGAATCCTTGATTTCACACATCCTCACATTCAAACGGGAAGCAGAACCACCCCATCACATCCCTTACCACCACGTCACAATAAAACATATGATGGAGTGGTATGTGATGGGGTGGTAAATTTTATCCCAAAATGGCTGCAGATCTCACATGTGGTCAAGTTCCTGCAAATGGCTGCAAGTATCATGTTGGTCAACACGGACATGTGAAATTGGCCATGTACTAATGAAAAATTATTAAAATAGTATGTTAATCATTAAGAATAGTTTTTTTTTCATCATATATCATGTTAACAAGAACACTTGAATTAATAACTTTAAGCTTTGGAAACACACTTTGAGACATTTTTTCTGCCTTATGAATCTCATCAAACGTTGCGGTTACATGCGTTGTAGTGCTGCAGTGAGGTGTACGATCTCTGCTATTCTCCTGTTTGATTTCTCTCTTTCTCTCTCTCTCTCTTTCTCTCTCTCTCCTAGCTTTTGTTTTACGTAACCCATCTGGTGAGAGTCGTTTGTTTCTATGGAAAGCCAAATGGTTCAGAATTTGCGTGTTTTTGACCGCTGTATCAATATTAAAACGCCGTCTTCATAACGCCGCCAGGCGTTAAATAAGCGCCGTCAGGCGATAAGTTAACGTCACACGCCGCCACGCGTTAAAATAACGCCACTCGCCGATAGATGTTAAATTGATGCCACACCCACTCAAAATGCAGATTTGTGAGCTCATCTACATGGCCCCTCCTCTTCTGAGTTTGAGGACTCTATGGCAAATCGGAGAGGACAATCCAGTTCAGAAGAGCGCGAAAATGGCAAGGAGAGGATTTGTTTTGCGGTGTAAACACACTGTAAATGACTGTGAAGTGTAAATGTAAATTAATTTTGTTCAAGAAAAAAATAATAAAATAAAAAAAAGGTCTAGTTTAAGATCCGGATGTAGTCTGGCTCGTACCCCCGTTATCTGAGACCAGAAAAATATCTGTTGACTCAAATCATTTCAGAAGACGTATAACTGCGATTAGGGATCGCATAAATGCCCAGCTTGACAGTTTGCTCGAAACATCACCACAAGGGCATGGGGAACAAAGTCTTGTAGACAGGTAAGTTAGGTAAGCAACAGAGGGTCCTGCAGAACCTTCTTTTGAACATTGGGATTGATGGTTGTCATTAAAGTCCATTCTGTGTAGAAAAAGCCTGGAATGTTTTCCTCAAAAACCTTAATTTCTTTTCGACTGAAGAAAGAAAGACATGGATATCTTGGATGACATCAGGGTGAGTAAATTATCAGCAAACATTTTTTTTTAATATTTCCAGCAATAAGCACAAAAAAAAAAAAAAACATGGTGGTAAGGTCTCAATTTGTGAGTAGTTTTTCTAAATGTTTATAGGTTAGAAAACATGAAATGATGTGGGCCAAAGTTTCCACACTTTACCGACATCGGCCTCACTCACAAATTGAGAGCGTACCACCATGTTTTGCTTATAGCTGGAAATATTTCATGCCAATAACAAGTGGATGGGATCTTCTTCACCCTCACATGAAGACATATCTTATTTCAACAGAGAAGAGAATTGTTGAGGGGGGTTCATAGAAGTTACTGTTGTGAACTTTCATTTCATGGTGACTTTAACAATTTTAAATGGCTTTAGCTTGTCAAGTTTCCATTTTTTTCCATCTTTTTTCCATCGTTTTAATATTGATACGGCGGTCAAAAACACGCGAATTCTGAACCATTTGGCTTTCCATACGGCATTTGGCTTTCCATACGTTTCCTCCAAATACAACGCGTGTGTCAACAGTGTCCTCTAGTGTTTGATGTTCTAAAGTACAGTTGTTCTGTGGAAAATTAATATTGTGGCTCAAAATCATACAGAATAAGCGGGAAGAATGTAATTTAATTTAGTATAAAACAGTTGAAAAGAAAACGTGACCTTGAAACGTGAAAATGTTAAGAATTCACAACAATCGTATTTGGGTAAAAAGTCCCCTGTTGTTTAATAGGGGCTAAAGCTGTTTTTCTTAAGTGGGGGAAAATATTTGTTATTATAAATGCTCAAAGTGGGCTTAAATGTTTGAAATTAGTTTTGTTGATAAAAAATATAATTGTGCCACAATATTAATTTATTTAATTATAAAACTAAAATTTTATTTAAAAAAAAAAAAAGTTTTTGAAATTGATGACTTGGCCAATAAGTGCCCAACATAGATGGAAACTCCTTCAATACTGTTTAAAAACCATCCCAGTGTGATTTCTCAAGAAGTTGGTTGAGAAAATGTCAAGAGTACATGTCTGTAAATTCTAGGTAAAGGGCGACTACTTTGAAGATGATAAAATATAACACAGTTTTGATTTATTTTGGATTTTGATTAGTCACAACATAATTCCCAAAGTTCCATTTATGTTATTCCATAGTTTTGATGACTTTACTATTATTCTAAAATGTGAACGAAAGGTAGTATATATATATATATATATATATATATATATATATACGTATATACAACCCAACACCACAAATTGTGGGACAGTATGAAAAATGCTAATAAAAACAAAAAGGAGTGATTTGTAAATTATATTCACCCTTTGTTATATTGAAAGCACAACAACTAAACATAATGTTTTACCTTATGTGAATTTCATTGTTGCTGTTTGTGCAGTAATTTCATATCAGATGATTGCAACACACTCCAAAAAAGGACTCACTCACCTCTGTGAAACATCACCGTTTCTTCTAATAACACTTATTAAGAATTTAGGCACTGAAGACAACAGTTTAAATTTAAAAAGTTTAATTTTTCTCTATTCATCCATTATGCAGGTCTTCAGCTGCATAACTGTATGTATTGTGCACTTCATAATGCACCACACATTCTCAGTTGGAGATGGTCAGGACTGCAGGCAGGCCAATCTAGCTCCTGCACTCTCTGCTTATTCAGCCAGTATTTTGTTTGAAGTTGTCCTTTAAAAGACTATTTTAAACATTGACATCAGACCAAAAAACACGGTTCCTCTGTTCTACTTTCCATCAAAGATGAGACCGAGCCCAGAGAAGTCGGCATCGCTTTTGGACAGGGCTTGAGCTCAAGACTTGACCCGAGCCTGAGGTACCCCCTGGACATCCTTGTCTGATTTAGTGGTAACTAGTCATGATGTGGAGTTGGGGTTGCGGAGGGATGCTGGAAGAACTGTTGCAGGACAGAGGTAAGCAGCAGCATATGGTTACTCCAGCAATGATTGGATTAAACGAACATGCTCCTTCTCAACTTTTGTTGAGAACTCAATAAATAGAGGATCTCAGCTGTTTATATGAGTTGAAAATAGACTAGAAAATTGCTGCCAAGATGGCTGCTCAGTCAAACAACTTCACCAAAAAGGGACTTTGTTCACATATATTGGCATTTCAAGCTCTTAGGTGGCAAGTATTCATTGTGTTTCTTATATCAAAAAGCAAAGAAATATCATAAGTTATTGTAAAAAAGTTCCTCCAGAAAATATCTAATAAAATTTATATTTACTAAATGCCATTTTTACTGTCTACTTGTTGTAAATCATTGATGTGTTTGTATAATTGACTTTAGCTCCAGCACACAGTATTGCGTGTTTGTCACATTTGTCAAAACTTGCTTTGTGGTTTTTGGGGACACTTTATTTTGAGGCAGAGATGCCAGTAAACTGACTATGAAAGAAATCTTCATTTTATTTTTTTTGCCGAAATATTTGTTATTGCTGACATGTGGTAATTCCATATGATTTACTTGGCCTGTGTGGCTGCAGTTCTCAGAAATAAAGGCATCTTCAAGGAAATTAGCTGCATGTTTCTCAACTATTTATTACAATCACATGAATATACACTTTATCCACTACATTTAAAAAACTTGCATTAAGAAAAATATCCTTTCACCTCCATAACTGTATGACATTCCACTCAAAATATCAAATAACTGTTAAAAAAAATAACAATTCAAAGCACCATTTGATTTTACAGTGTAAGAGGAGAGCAGTGATGTAAAAACAATAATGAGAAGCTTTTTAAAGGAATAGTTCACCCAAAAATGAAACTTCATCTTTTACCTCCATTGTTTAAACCCATAGTTGTGGGTAAGAAACAGGCCAATGTTTAAGTCCTTTTTTCTTTTTTTTTTTTTTTTTTTACTATAAATATACACATTCACTTTTATATTCAGCCACCTACTGGTTGGGGCTGGCCAGAGGTGGATATTTAAAGTAAAAAAATTAGCTAAATATTGATCTGTTTCTCACCCTTATATATCATATGGTTTCAGAAGATGTGTATTTAAACAATTGAGTCATATGGATTACTTTTATTCTGCCTTTATATCTTTTTTTGTCTTTCTGAGTTTTGGTCATAATTCACTTGCATTGTGAGGAACAACAGAGTTGAGATATTCTTCTAAAATGCCTTGATTGTTTTCTGTAGAAGAAAGTCATAAACATCATGTGGGTGAGTAAATGATGAGAGAATTACATTTTTTTTTTTTTTTTTTGGTGAACTGTCCCTTTAAGAATTTTAAGAAAGAAAAAAAAATTAAAGCAGATTTGAAGAATGATTTCACTTCCTGTTTGTGACAACAAACCAGGTAGCCCAGGGGGTGATTCATTGCCATGGTTACAGCTGCCACAAGAAAGCAGAAATTCTGACATGCAAAAATAGAGAGAGAAAAAAAAAATATTTTTCAAATACACTTCAAAAATACAATACATACTGTAATTGAAAAAAAAAAAAAAGGTTCCTGCTATTTGCTAATTTTTTTATATACACTTGCAAAAAATGTGCACGTATAAGAAAAACAAGAATAGATTTGAATTTGAACTTTCATTTTATAACATTAAGGCTCTCAAATAGAATGGATTTCAGAATAGATGTGCCCTTGTTTTAAAATAGAGAACTTGCATGGAAACTGTAGTTTTCTTTTAAGTCAGTCCATCTATACAAACTAAAATAGTAGTTCCATTTCCTGAGTAAGGCAATTGTCAGTTCGTCTATTGTCACTGGTGTCTCGCCTGCTTTTTTCCTTCCATGTTCATGTCTCTCTTTCTTGACCTTTTCTGAATGCATTTATCCTCTCTATATCTCTCTTTTCATGCCATGACAGAGGAGGTATTCTCACTGTCCACTGAGCTGAATGATCCTGTAGGCCTGCGGGTTGATCCCCGACTTTGTGCCCATCCTGTTAATCCAAGCCACCCATGGAGTCCTAACACAGCCTTGCACATCTGGGCAAGCTCACGACGGAACTTGATCCCCACAAGGCCATAGAGAAGTGGATTTAAAGCACAATGTGCTAGCCCCATGCTTTCTGTCACCAGAATGCCCACATCCAGCACATTGTTCAGCATACAGCTGTTGGCAATGACCCCCAGTGTCTTCAAGCTGTCTGTCATCATCAGGGCATTATAAGGTGCCCAACTGACCACGAACGCAACCACCAAAGAGATGATGAGCCTCAGTGAGCGCCGTTTCTGTCTACGCGTGCTGGCGTGGCAAAGTGCTTTGAAAATGCATATGTAGCAGTAGAGCATGACTAATAAGGGAAATACAAATCCAAGAAACAGGCTGACCAGCTGCATGCCGATCTGCCATTGCTGGGAACTCTCTTGAGAAAACACTACTAAACACACCTGCTGATTCCTGCCATGCAGCAGAACCACATCACGGTAGTGCATATCCACTATGGCCAGTCCCATGCAGACAACCCAGATAACAGCACACGCCAGCTGAGCGTGGCAGCTCTTGCGTCTCCAGCTGATATTGACGGCATGCACGATGGCCAGGTAGCGGTCAAAACTGATGCAGGCCAAGAACAGCACACCACAGTAGACATTCAGTGAGAACAGTGCTCCGGCAATCTTACATGCAAGCAAGCCGAAGATCCACTCATTGATCCACTGCACAGCGAAAAATGGCAGTGTCACGGCCAGTAAGAGGTCAGAGATGGCCAAATGGAGCAAGAAGGTGTCTGTGAGCGAGAAGGAGCAGGGGTTGTGTCGAGATTGCCGATAGCGGCGGATCACACACAGCACCAGAATGTTACCTACTAGTGCCAAGATAAAGACCAGGATGTAAGCCAGAGGGGCAAAGTTGCTGACAAAGGTCCATGTGTCCATCAGACTGCAGGGGGCAGCATCGTCATTATTGTAGGGATAGTTAGAACTGTATGGGTAATAGTTTTCATCTGAATACTTTAATAGAGAGAGCAAAGAGATTTTTAGTGTTTTGTTGACTGCCACATTTGCACTGTTCAAAGTGAAGTGTTTCTCATACATTGTAAGCTAATAGATGTATTTGATTCCTACTTACTCACCTCATAGAGTTCCATAGTTGTCGTAGTATTTTTCATGATGAGCTTCAGAGAAGTGAGACATGCAAGTAGAATAGTGGGCACGAGATGCACTTGCTGCTCACGTTGACTTGTCTGTCTCTACTTTCTTTTGGACCAGGAGAGAAAAAAAGAGTAAAAAAGTTAGTAAAGAGTACTTTAGGGGGGGCCTGGGTAGCTCAGCAAGTAAAGACGCTGACTACCACACCAGGAGTCACAAGTTCGAATCCAGGGCATGCTTAGTGACTCCAGCCAGGCTTCCTAAGCAACCAAATTTGCCTGTTGGGGCAAGTCACGTTGGGTTAAATTCCTCGTGGTCGCTTTAATGTGTGGTTCTCGCTCTCGGTGAGGCATTTAGTGAGTTGTACGTGGATGTCGCAGAGAATAGCGTGAGCCTCCACACGCACTAGGTCTCCACGGTAACGTGCTCAACAAGCCACGTGATAAGATGCACGTATTGACTATCTCAGACACGGAGGCAACTGAGATTCAACCTCCGCCACCCGGATTGAGGCGAGTCACCACGCTACCACGAGGACTTAGTGCACACTGGGAATTGGGCATTCCAAAATTGGGGAGAAAAAAAGAAGAGGAGTACTTTAGACCACAGAAAATGATTACATTGATTAAGGTACATTATACAAACACTGCAGACTGGAACTGAAGGCTGTGTGCAAAGTAAAATAAAACTGCATTAATTTAACAAAAACATATTTGAAATCCCCAGTTTGTTGAAGACAGACAAATTCTAAAAGCTACTGTTTTTTGGAAACATCTTCAGTTTCTAAAATTGTAAAAGTGAGAAAGGTGGAAATTGCAGGTTGGTAAAGCTGAAAGTTTATAAAAATGGTGTTATACAGTGTAAAGTATAAAGGAAAGTATTTTAAGATGAAAGAGTCGTGGGGCAAAAAGCAGGAATAGTAGAGAACTAGAGAGGAACTGAAACTGCTGAGTATCAGTACTGCGCAAGTTTGGCTTTTCAATGTAATAATATGAAATAATAAAAAATACACATTTGTACAATTATCTGGCATAATTTACAATTTGCATTTTAAACATTTGGGTGTGCTGTTATTACAGCATAATATTTTCTATATTGAAAAATATAATTTTGAAAAGACTTTTGCACTGAATGCAAAAAAGAGAAAATGTTTAACTAGCTGTAATTTATTTTATAACAAAAAATGTTTTTACAATACATTGAAACTATTTAGAATCTAGTTAGAATGACAGTTAAAACTGATAAATAAAAAAATATGTTTAATTTGATTAAACTTAATAATTACACCACATGTATCAGGGTACCAATCATCTATATAGCACTTTATTTTACAGTAATGTTCAACATTACGTACTATATAATTACTACAACTATAGTAATTACTAGGTACTAACCCAAAACCTAACCCCAACCCTAACTTGTACTGAAAATACACATATTGTAAAATAAACCATCATCATCCATTGGAAGCAAAAATATAATGGTCTTACTTGTTCTAAATCTGCTATCAGTGGAGAGGCAGATTGGCCCTGATTAGATGGGGGTCTGATTACAAATAAAAGATTACAGGAAACACGTTCATCTTTATGCTTTCAGACCACTCTCTCTCTCTTTCTCTCTCTCTCTTCCCTTATTGCTCACTCCACAAACTTTATTCTAACTGGAAACCTTTTCAACATCATATATTGTTTTCTTCAAAGTGAACTTGAAATCTCTGTTTTCGTAACAACAAGACAATAAAGTTAAGTTAACATTGTTTATTGATCCCTTTTACCTTTTACTGCTGAAAACAATTTGATGGCATTTATTATTATATTATAATAATATTCTGATTATGATAAATGCCTATGCCCACTTTCCTCATATTTGTTTTACTGTCAGATTATTTCTTGTTGAGCCAGCTTGCAAGTTAAGCACATGTTGAAATTTTATATGAAAATGTGCATTTTGTTTGAGTGTTTAATTAATTTACATGCTTTAAAATAACCCCTGCTCTCCACTAATTTACACATATAGTTATAGTGTTAAACGCGAGATGTTTATTACTAAATTGGGTATAGATGAGTTTGTTTTTGCCAGCATTTAAAAATAACTACTGTATATTTATTTACAATACAAAGTGGTATCTTTTTATTTTTGTCAGTTTAGTAAGTTCCTGTGAATTAAAAATACCTAAGAATCAAAAAAGTGCAAGTACTTTTTCATAAAACTTATTTAAATTATATAACACTCAAAAGCCATCACACCCCTTAGTGCACAGAGTGCACTGATATTTGACTTTGGGTCCGATATAAATAAAAATGAACCGAGTTATTTAGCTCTCATGTCACACCATTATCCAATGCATTATATTATTCCATTTTTATATGCTGCTGCAGTAAAGTATGATACATTTCTTGCATATCACTAATCATGTATACTACATCAAACACAACTTATGGCAAAATTAAAAGTTAAAACACAGAAAACTTCAGGCACTCACTGATTTATTATTATTATTTATTTTATTTCAACCCACTATCTACGCTCAATTCTCAGGAGTAAATTTGTAACATATTAATATTTGATCAAAATGTATCTTGACTTTATAGAATGAAACTATAGAATCATCTGCTAAAGCCATTATTGTGGTTGTGTAGGCATGCTTGTATGACAAATAGCATGACCTATGGTTTTTCCACATTTTACAGAACTTGTCTGATTCCAGCCTTACTGTGGCACCTCCAGATCATCACCGGTCCTCCACCTGTTCGTTTAATGGTTAGATGGAGACCTGGAGAGGCCTTCAAGCCACAGTGTCTCGCATCCACTAGGAAATTTGGTGGAGGATCGGTGATTAGTGTGCTTCAGCAAGGCTGGAATCGGGTAGATTCGTCTTTGTAAAGGACACATGACTCAAGCAACGTACAAGGTTATCCTGGAAGAAAACTTGCAACTCTGAGGATTGGTTTTTCCAGCAGGACATTGCTCCATGCCACACAGCCAGGTCACATATTGTGTGGATGGAGGACCACCAGATCAAGACCCTGTCATAGCCAGTCCAATATCCAGACCTGAACTCCAATGAAACCTCAGGAATGTGATCAAAAGGAAGATATGAGTGTCATGAAGTCACCCAACAGCAATGTGAAATACTGGTAGAGAGCATCCCAAGACATATGAAAGCTGTGATTGAAAATCAGGGTTATTCCACCAAGTATTTTTTTCTGAACTCTTCCCAAGTTAAAACATTAGTATTGAGTTGTTTAAAAATTAATATGAACTTGTTTTCTTTGCATTGTTCGAGGTCTGAAAACACTGCATCTTTTTTGTTATTTTGACCAGTTGTCATTTTCTGCAAATAAATGCTCTAAATGAATGGAATGGAATTTGGGAGAAATGTTGTCAATGTTATCCTTGTTCACACCGGTGCCTCGAACCACGTTCATCCGCGCAGAGGAGCAGAGCCGAAGCAAGACGCATGCAGTTTTATTTTGTAACCGCTAGAGGGCCAACAGTTACATAGTGTAGCCTTAAATACAATCATTTCACAAAGTGTGTAAATACTTTGAGGAAACATTTTCACACAGGCCACTTAAAAAGTGTATCTTGTTTCATCGAGATTTATTTGGAATGTCTTAATTGAAAAAAACCCCAAACAAACAAACAAACAAAAAAAAAACATTATGACATATCTATTAAAGTACATTATTAATGCATTCTGTGCAAAACTGACACTTGAGAGAGCGAGGATATTCCATTTTACACATGTACTGCTTTGATTTCATTGTTTGATTCTGCACTTGCATAGCATCTGTTGCAACTATTCTGTCTAACTCTGCTGCAGCTCCAGGCTCATCCAATATTCTGTTACAATTACAGACTTATCCAGCTGGAGCTGATTTCTATTACCCATGCCAACAAATAGGTGTAGACTGTGGGTGGGTGGAGCTTCCACTATGTTTTGTGACCAAGCTGTTAAAATGCCTTGTGCTATTTTTTTTTAGTCAAATAAACTTCTTGTATTTCAATTTTTGAAACAATAAAAAATATTATTAAAATACATTGATGTGTGGCCGATTGTGTGGTCACATGGGGTCTGGAAATAATCAACCTGTGCCTCACATCTTATATCAGGAAAGGAAAGGACTGAATTTGTCGGATGGTGGCAAACTGATTATTAGTGAATAGTTTTATAACAGTTTGTTTATGCCCTGCATTGTGCGAATTACCGTAATATATCAAAATTATGTAGTGTCTAGGAGCTATTGCTATAACTAGCAAACTTTAAGTGAATATTCATGTTGATTTTAATGAAGAGCTTAAAATAATGATTATTTTGATTAATGATTAATATATTAATGCAATTTTTGGAAGAACATTTAACTTTTGGGAAATGAATGCAACTTTTAATCAACAGCTCTTCCAAAAAACATAGGTGATCTTGCATGGATTCTCTCAATAGTATGAGGCAGTAAATATATTAGACACTATCATAATTGTCTGTTGCCACACTGCACATTTTGGATGTTTACCAACTCAGGTAATTGAGCATCTACTAATGAGATGAGTGAAATCTGGTGTGTTCAGTAAGGGAGACTTCAAAATGTGCAGGATTTAGGATTAGCATACAAGATTGATTGTCAAAATTGACACTACTGGACTTGACAAACTAAATTTCCATTCCGTTCCTGTGATCTTGCTGTTATATTTTTCTCTTTGTTCTATTATTTTTAAGATGCCTTGATTTATCAAATGAGCATGGGAGAAGTTCCTCTGGTGCCTCCAGCAACAACCTTTTTATTTTTACAGTTTTTACTTTTGTGATGAAGATACATGAACTCAAAAGACTATGTGAAAGTTGTTTTTATTCATACAATCATTTTTCACCAAATGTCTTGAGTCTTTGTTGATACTTCAATGTCATTTCAACACTTAGTGCAGGATGCAGAAGTGATCACATTCTAACACTGATTTTACATTGTAATATTCAACATCAAAACAACATTGTTTTGACAGAATGGTTGAGCAACTGATCTATTTCAGACATTGTGCAATCTAGTGGCCTTTGCAAGTCTGTGTGTGGTTGCAGTGCTTTTCAAGAGAGAGGAACTGACTTTAGAATCTGCAAAACAATCACAAAATATTATTTTAAAGCCATAAAATGTGAAAAAATGTTTCTACCATTTAGCTAAGTTAAAGGAATATTCCTAGTTCTGTACAAATTGAGCTCAATTAACAACAATTGTGGCCTTATATTGATTACATTAGAACATTTTCAACTCGACTCATCTCGTTTATTTCAAAATAGAAAAAGCAAAAATAGTGCTTACTGTGAGGTTTTATAAGGAAAGTGAATGGGGCCAGTCCATAAATGCTAAAATACACACCTTCGAATGTAGAGCCACAAGATGGGAATATTACACATGTTAATATAATTTTAGTGTGATACAATTTCTGTTCTACATGATTTTAGTGATAAAATCGCTAAAAGGTTTTTCCAGCATTACATTGTCATGGCAACGAAGTTGAAATATTGGTTATAACTTTACATTGATAAGGTTGGTAAGCAATTTTATCACATAAAATCATGTTAACATGAATAAGTTTACATTTTGTGGCTATTCTCTTGAAACAATATGTATTTTATTGTTTATGGACTGGCCCCATTCACATCCATTGCAAACGCCTTATTGTACCCATGATTTTTAAAACAGTCGAAATAATTGTTTGAGGGAATCAAGATTATGCCACAAATGCTGTTAGTTGAGCTTAATTTGTATTGAACTTGGAGCTTTCCTTTAACTGCAGTGTATTTGTAAATTTACACAAATGATTTCTTTAAAATACATATTTCACAAGACATATGCTAACTCTTAAACATTTGTTTTTAAACAATGTTTCATAGCTGTTAAATGAGAAGAATTTCAAAACTATAGAGGACTTGAGAGCATTTACTAAAAGGACTGGAGACTGATACTGCTTTTATTAGCTGACATCACAGATGCAGACAGAAAAGCAAATATGAATAAGAAAATCAGAGACATGCCTTGATGTGCAAACACTGAAGTCAAACAAATTCATAAGAAATAGTCTTTCTTCTTTTATTAACATACTCATGTGAACCCTAAATTATTACAAATCCGTTTGAACAATTAGGCATTCTTGTCATTTTTAACACCCATTTATATGCATGCGTCATACTAAAATGTAAGGTTTATTTATCAAGATGATTGTTGAGCTTTGTATGTGTGCACTTGTGTAATTCCAAGAATGTCACAGGCCAAATACATTTTGGGATCATACCTAAAATGTAATTTTCCACTCCAATACTAAATACATGTTAACAAACTGACCAAAAATCTGTGGCAAGTTGGATTGAGTTAAAGCCGCAGAACCTTAGTGCTAGAATTATTTTTAGTTTTTAGAACAAGGACACAGCATTTATACAAGTCAAAAATGCTAACATTTTCGTGTAAATTTTCTTGTTAAAAATGCATCTGCCAGGTAAATGTACTAGTAAGTCAGCATAAAATGGAGATTTGAGAATTCATATTTTCATGATGTCAACACTTGCAAATTTCAAACTGAAAACACTTCATAAGCAAAATTGTAAACTCAAATTCCAATTTTCAGCATTCTTTCTGCATATATGAACTACTGTAATGTAACTTTATTAAGAATTTAACTTGGTAATTCCTGTGTCGGCACGGTCACATAGCACTGCTGGAATAATACAGGTGTTGGTTGTACTCTATTAATGAAGTCAGAAATCCTGGTGTGACTAGTGCTATATCAAAGGTATGGTGATACTTCTGAGGGCAATGTTGCATCAAAAAGGCCAATGTACAATAATGCACACATACATAAACATATTAAAGCCATAATATATGGCATACTGTATGTCTTCATAGAAGGGTGTGGAGACCTAAAGTCTGGAAAACTCCTCACCCCAAAAACAAACACTTTACCATTTAGTTTAACAGGTCAAACCAAACAGTGGTTTATCCTGTGAAGGATACATCGTCACAGGTAAAAATACCTTTGTTAACATTTCTCCTCCCCTTTGTCATGCTTGAAGTGATTTCCCACTTTACTAAGATATATTGTACCTGAAACTGAATATCATTTAACTGAAGAGGTGAGACACATAACTCAAATAGATCAGAAGCCACTCTGTTGAAACAGGTGAGAGGGAGAATTTGAATTATTTTAACTTTGGTATGGGAAATGCCATCACTTGATGTCTTGTTTAATACTGATGAGACCAATTCAAATATTTTTCTCACTTGTGTACAAGTCATGGAATGAAAAAAGTGTTTTTATATTTATTTGTGTCAGCTTACAGTCCAAAACAAAGCCCCTTTATTGTGTCTGCAGAGTTTAAAGAGTGAAAGAGTAAGTTAGAACTATAATTTGCAATGTGTTTTTTGTTTTGTTTTGTCAGTGATGTCATATCAAACAGAAGTGATCGGTTCCCAGCCTCAGGCTGTCAACAGCTATACAACCTCTAATTGGAGCTCTGATGTCTGTGACTGTTGTGACAACTGCAGCATCTGTGAGTGTGTGTGTGTGTGTGTGTGTGTGTGTGTGTGAGGGAAATATATAAACATAAATTGCTAATGCAAATCCATTTTGCAAGCTACATTTAATGCAGATGATATGTTTAGCTAAAAATTATCTGAATATTTAAAGCCCCATGAGGTTTAGTGTGAATTTTGATGCTGGTTTTGCCCTCAGGTCTGTGTGGTGCTTTTCTTCCTTGCATCTTGGGTTGTAAGGTGGCACAGGATAATGGTGACAGCTGCTGTTTGCCCTTTCTACCTGGAGCTATGATTGCTTTGAGAACCAGCATCCGTCACAAATATCGCATTAATGTAGGTTGCTAATACAACCCCAATTCCTTATGAATTTGAGCGCTGCTGATCCTGATCCAGTGTTAAAATACTGTAATACTGTTGCAAAGTGACTGCAGTAAGTAGCTTCCATCTTTTTAAAGGGCTCTGTCTGTGATGACTGGGTGGTTATGACCTGTTGTCCTCTCTGTGGACTCTGCCAGATGGCTCGAGAACAGAAGATGAAAGACTAATGAGAAAAGAAGACCGAACCCTGGATGGCTGCATTGATGTTTTTAAAATGTTTATTTTATTTTATCTGCTTTTTAAGGATATTCCAAAATATACCAACCATTCAAATGAAGGAAAATGACACAACCTTTATTATGTATATTACATTGTTATCCCTTAAATGAAGCATTGAAATTAATGACGTGACAAATGGGTTTTACACAAACAATAAGAACCAACCCTTAACTCTTTTATTTAGCTTAAATGACTGAGTACAGTCGCAGTTCTATGTCTGCCATCTCCCCACCTCAGTTTACCTAGCATTGTAAACCTTTTAAGAATTGTTCATTAATATACCATTTTTATTATTATATTTAAACAAATACTTCTTTTATAGAGTGAGTTTAAATAAAGTTTTGTTAACTCTTTACAATAAGGTTCCATTCGTTAACATTAGTTAAAAACATTAGTTAACATGAACTAACAATGAACAATTCTTTTACAGCATTTATTTAGTAACTAATATATATATATATATATATATATATATATATATATATATATATATAAAGTGTGTATTTTAGCATTTATGGACTGGCCCCATTCACTTTCATTATAAAATCTCACAGTAAGCACTATTTTTGCTTATTTTTTGCTTATTTTGAAATAAACGAGATGAGTCGATTTGAAAATGTTCTAATGTAATCAACATAAGGCCACAATTGTTGTTAACTGAGCTCAATTTGTACAGAACTAGGAATATTCCTTTAACTTAGCTAAATGGTAGAAAAGTTTTTTTTCACATTTTATGGCTTTAAAGTAATATTTTGTGATTGATCTGCAGATTCAGTTCCTCTCTATTGAAAACCACTGTAAACACACACAGACTTGCAAAGGCCACTAGATTGCACAATGTCTATAATATATATAATATATATATATTTACTAACACATTTTTAAAATCAAACATCGAATTAGTTGACATTAGTTAGGGCAATATGAACTATAATGAATTAACAATAAATAGATGCTGTGAACATTATATTGTCAATAGTTTGTTCATGATACCTAATGCATTAACTAATGTTAACGAATGGAACATTATTGTAGTGTTACCAAATTTTCTATAAAATATCCATGTAAACAACTTTATAATGCATTGATTGGTCCATTGTCTGATTTTATTTAAACTCCTCTGAAACCATTTGGTTCCTCTTTCTATTCCTGTGAAAAGATTCCCCCGTTTTAAAAGTGAGAGAGAGTAAGAGAGACAGTAATTGTCTAGCAAAATCTATGAAGTAGGATTTTTTTCATGAAGGTAAGACACTGAATTACAGAGCAATTTAAATCTAGATATGATTGTTTTTGAGCAGAATGATCAACATTATGACTTAGAATAAAATAATGGCGGATACGAGATTTGGATTGCTCGTTGGTTTTAAAGTAATGAATCAGAGATTTCTCTGTATTTTACTGCCATACAGTCAACAGTACAAAGCGATCCATTCAGAATTACCAGTCATTATATATAGCTCTCTGTTTTTTGGTCTGTTTATGCATGTGTCTACTCTAACCTCAGTATTGTGAGCAACAGCAACATGTGACTGTGAAAAGACACAAACTTGTTAAGAAAAAGTTAACATAAAAAGTAAACATATGTGTGTCTAAATATTTTCTTCAGTTTTATAAATTCATTCCTTTGTTTTTTATTCTTACATTGTTTGAGGAAGTTTAAGAAAATATGAAAAAAGGAGAAGTCAGAGAAGTGGGAAACAAAGAGGAATTAGTTTGGGCCTCATCTCACAATTTTAGTCACATGCCTTGTAGCTATACTTTGTATAGTGGGTATTTTAATGTTTACGGATTGGCCCCATTCACTTCCATTGTATGTGCCTCGCTGTAACCCAGATTTGTGCTTTTTGTTTAAACAAAAGGAGGGACAAGTCGGAATACATTTTTGTGGTAATCAACATTATGCCACAAATGCTATCATTGTACAGTACCTTAACTTTTATTAAATCCAGAATATACCTTTAGTATTTAAATTTTTTTTATTTACACTACCGTTCAAAAGTTTGGGGTCACTTGCCTGAAATGTTTCTCATTATCTTAAAAACCTTTTGATCTGAAGGCGTACGCTTAAATGTTTGAAATTCTTTTTGTAGACAAAAACATAATTGTGCCAACATATTAATTTAATTACAAAAAATAAAATGTTATTTAAAAAAAAAAATGTTTTTGGAAAAATGGATGACTTGGACCGAATAATTAAAAGCAGCCACTATGTGCCCAACATATAGATGGGAACTCCTTCAATACTGTTTAAAAAGCATCCCAGGGTGATACCTCAAGAAGCTGGTTGAGTAAATGCCAAGAGTACATTTCTGTAAAATCTAGGCAAAGTGTGGCCACTTTGAAGACGCTAAAATATAATATAGTGTTTAGTTATTTTATTTAATTTTTTTCACAGCATAATTCCCAAATTTCCATTTCCATTATTCTATAGTTTTGATGACATTACTATTATTGTAAAATGTGAAAAAAAAAAAAAAAAAGAATGAGTAAGTGACCCTAAACTTTTGAACGGTAGTGTACCTTCTATCAACATTTTACTATCTGCATTTATAGACATTGGATACAGCAATTTTAATAAATAAAAGTAATCCATAATTTGTCCATAGCCTGTTCTTGACCACGTAGTTTATGTATCTATTACATAATTACAAAATCAAAAGTAACAGTCAGTATCTGGTGTGGCCACCAGCTGCATTAAGTACTGTAGTGCATCTCCTCCCCATGGATTACACCAGATTTGCCAGTTCTTGCTGCTAGATGTTACCTCACTCTTCCACCAAGGCACTTACAAGTTCCCAGACATTTCTGGGGGCAGTGGCCTAGCCCTTACCCTCCGATCCAACAGGACCTAGACATGCTCAATGGGACTGAGATCCGGGCTCTTCGCTTGCCATGGAAGAACACAGAAATTTCTGTCTTGCAGGAAATCACATACAGAATGAGCAGTATGGCTGGTGGCATTGTCATGCTGGTGGTTCATGTCAGGATGAGTCTGCAGGAAGGGTACCACACAAGGGAGGAGGATGATTTCCCTGTAACACACATCATTGAGATTGCCTGCAATGACAACCAGCTCAGTCCGTTGATGCTGTGTCACACTGGACTATGACAGACCCTCCACCTCCAAATCGATCCCGCTCCAGTGTACAGGCCTTGGTGTAATGCTCATTCATTCGACTCCTGTGACTAATCAGTGAAGAGCACTTTTTGCCAGTCCTGTCTGGTCCAGCAAATGTAAATTTGTGCCCATAGGCGACGTTGTTGCCTGTGATGTCAGCAACAGGCCTACAAGCCCTCAGTCCAGCCTCTCTCAGCCTATTGTGGACAGTCTGAGAACTGATTGGATTGTGCGTTTCTGGTGTAACTCGGGCAGTTGTTGTAGCCATCCTTTACCTGTCCCGCAGATGTAATATTCAGATGTACTGATCCTGTGCAGGTGTTGTTGCACTTGTTCTGCCACTGCAAGGACGATCAGCTGTCCTTCCTGTCTCCCTGTAGCACTGTCTTAGGCTTCTCACAGTACGGACATTGCAATTTATTGCCCTGGCCACATCTGCAGTCCACATGCCTCCATGCAGCATGCCTAAGGCACGTTCACGCAGATGAGCAGGGACCCTGGGCATCTTTCTTTTGGGGTTTTTCAGAGTCAGGAGAAAGATCTCTTTAGTGTCCTAAGTTTTTATAACTGTGACCTTAATTGACGACCATCTGTAGCTTTTAGTGTTTTAATGACTGTTCCAAAGGCGCATGTTCATTAATTGTTTATGGTTCATTGAACAAGCATGGTAAATATTGTTTAAAACCTTTTCGATAAAGATCTGTAAAGTTATTTGGATTTTAACAAAAATATCTTTAAAATAATGTGTCCTGAAAAAGGGAAGTTTCTTTTTTGCTGGGTTTATATATAATGAGAACAAGAGGTCAGTTGGTCTAGTATATTGTGGTTCCTTTGTAATGAAAAGAGAAATCATAATAATTGTAATTTATTTTAAATTTAAATCAAATGTAACCTTTCTCCTCATTTTTTTCTACTAGATGCCTGTGTTGTGACTCTTAATAATGGATTAGGTGCTATCAGAAGAGGAATTCTACTTTTAAATGAAGAAATATGGCAGACTCTGTATGCCATAATCTGATCCTAAAGGCAATATTCATATGCCTCCTTAAATCTGCCTTCAGCTACAGTTTCAGGAGTTGCAGAGAGATCCCAGATTCAAACCATACAATCTTTGAATGTATTAAACGGCAAGAACCAGTTCTAAAAACAATTGTACACGATCTGCCTCACGCTGCAACAAATCTCACAATTACTCGATGTAACCTTTCAGAAGTTACGGAGCATAGCTTCCAACATCTTCCTAATCTGAATTTTCTGATACTGAACTATAACCACATTGTTAAAATTCACAAAGATGCTTTCATTAATCTGTCACAACTTCAGACCTTAAACTTGTCATGCAATGACATATCAGCTCTCCACCATGTCTTCCATGACCTGCATAACCTCACAGAGCTGTTCCTGGGAAACAACAAGCTCACTAATATTGACACGCTACTGTTTTTAAATTTGACAAACCTGAAGACTCTTGACTTACGCCGGAACCACCTGCATAACTTCTCAGCTTTGGTTCAAAGCATAATGCTCCTGTCCCGCTTGACAAAACTGGATCTTTCTTATAACAGACTAACGACACTGCATCACTCCACCCGCCTGCCACAGTCGCTTGCCAGCCTCTATCTCAGTGATAATAAACTATACACACTTGGATGTGACAAGTCTTTCCTAAAGTATGTCAAAGTGCTTGATTTTTCAGACAATACAAGACTTTCATCCAAGGCTTTTCAGGACCTGAATCTGGAGAACATAAAATACCTGCGTTTGCGCTTTACTAATGTCACTGCTAAGAAGCTTCTTGATTATACCAATGTACCAAGTTGGCACATTGACTTCTCTGGTTTGAAATTGAAGGACAATCATTCATTGTATACACTGTGTTTTACTTTGCAACAGCACCACTCTAAAGAGAAAAAAATATCTAAACTGATCCTACAGAGCAATTCCATAACATTTCTAAATTACAATACATTATCTAATTGTCCCAAAGTGACTGATGTAATAGACCTCTCAAGGAATGAGTTGAAGAACACAGGCTGCTTGCAGTTTCTGAATGGTCAGAACCAACTGAAAACTCTGAAGATTGAACATAACCATTTGACAAGATTAGTATCCTGCAACAAAACAAATAAGTTCTGCTGTCTGCAAAACTTGAGCTATCGATACAATCGTATTCTACAAGTCAGTAGTTTCGCCTTCAGTAACACACCCAAGTTAACAAATCTTGAGCTAAACATAAACATAATTGCCTATCTAGACCATAAAGCTTTTTGTGGGCTCAAAGATCTAATCACACTTCGTCTAGATAACAACCTATTGACTGATGTGTACAATGACAGCTTTCTAGATCTAATCAGTCTCAAGACTCTTAACTTGCGCAACAACCAAATAGCTGTGATTTTCAACTATAGCTTTCATACTCTTTCAAATTTAACCATTTTAGATTTAGGTGGGAACAAGATCACACAGCTGAAGCCACATGCATTCGATGGGCTGTTTAGCTTGACCAATCTCTATTTAGATAGAAATCGTCTGAAAGACATTGATGGCATGCTCTTTGGGAAACTTCCCACCACCCTGAATGTGCTGGATTTACAGGCTAACCACATTCAGTATTTCACAGAACATACACACTCTCCATTCATAAATCTGACAATGCTTCTTGACCTGAAACTTGATGCACAGGAGCCATATGGCATAACCTTGTTGCCTCGTGCATTGTTTCGTGGCCTAAAATCTTTGAAAAGACTTTCCCTCACCAATAACCATATCTCTGGGTTTGGTGAAGAAACATTTGATGACCTGCAAAACTTGGAGTTCCTAACACTGGAGAACTCATGTGTTGGTATCGCACAACTTAAACCAGGTATTTTCAAAAACCTTAGAAAACTGAAGAAATTAATTGTAGAGAATATGGGCATTAAATCTTTCTCTAAAGAGGTCTTTGGAAATCTCACAGGACTGAAGGTCCTACAACTGAATCGCAATGACATGCAATCTTTGGACATACACTTACTGAACAATCTTACCAATCTGTCATATATTGATTTGCGTAGTTGTCCTCTCAGTTGTGGATGCCAGAATAGTGATTTACAGAATTGGACCAAGAGCAACCAACGACTCCAGTTTCCATATCTTTACAATATTACATGCCAAGACCACCCAGGGTCATACTTTCACAACTTTGACACCAATGTCTGTTTTTTGGACTTAGGACTCTACTTATTTTCCTCAACTTATGCATTCACATTATTATTAACCTTATTGCCACTTCTCTATGTCAGACTTTACTGGAAATTTAAGTACGGCTACTACGTCTTTCGATCATGGTTTGGAGAACAGTGGCGTCATTTGAGGGACCAGGAGGAGAAATACAATTATGATGCCTTTATTTCCTATAACTCAGCAGATGAAAATTGGGTAATGGAACAGCTTTTGCCAAACCTAGAGGGTTCTTCATTTCGACTCTGCCTTCACCACCGTGACTTTGAGCTTGGCCGTGATATTGTTGACAACATTGTGGCTGCCGTATATGGCAGTCGCAAAACAATCTGCGTGGTCAGTCAGAGCTTCCTTCGCAGTGAATGGTGCTCTCTGGAGATCCAGCTAGCCAGCTACCGCCTCTTTCAAGAAATGCAGGATGTGCTTTTACTGGTCTTCCTGGAGCCGATTCCTGAGCGACAACTGTCCACTTATCACCGCATGAGGAAGGTCATGCTCAAAAAGACCTATTTGCAATGGCCTGGGTCAAAGTGTTCTGATCCAACCAGTGCAAAAGAACTGTTCTGGAGCCAGCTAAAGAGAGCACTAAGGAGCAGTAACACTGGAAGCCAAGAGGAGCGTAAGGAGGATGATCAAAGGAGAGAAAGATTGGGTGTGGGCATGGAGGAAAGAGAATATTTTGTAAATCAGACATCAATAGATGATGAACTATATTACCTGATCCCCTGACTTAATTCCTGGAATTATATGGAAGTAAACTATACAGTTCACGGATCATGAGATGCAGCCACTGAAGTCGGATGTGTGTCTGTGAGCTCCTGGTGTGCCTCATCAGTCACTACTATCTAACTGAGACTCCAACTGAGAGCTTCATCACAGCAAAGATGACTGCTGACCAAGAAAAGCCAACTCTCAAATCTCTCATGAAAGCAATTCGGGATTCTAATGACGAATTGACCAGTCACATAAACAGGAAGACAACTGACATCCAAACTTCTCTGACCAAAATCGAGTTATCAATCTCAACTATAGCCGAGCATTTGACAAGATGCAGACCTAGGTAGGTGCTTCCCCGATCACCCTGGAGAGAGCTCATCACAAGGGAAGACCCTCAGACCATATCAAAGTAAAATTCTTAAATTACAGGGAAAAAGACAATGTACTCTGGTTAGCCAGAGAGAAAGGGGCTGTGAACCTTGATAATAAGCATATTTCCTTTTATCCAGACTCCAGCGTCGAGATTCAATGCAGGATGAACGGATTTAATGAAGCTCAGACTTGAGAAAAACATTGAATATGCTAACTGTTACCTGGCTAAACGTCTTGGTTACTGTTGTAACCTCCGTTCACCGAGGGAGGGAACGTGGCGTTGTGTCCAAGGAAGTGACACAAGGGGTCTTCTCGGATGACGAATCATACCTCTGAACCTGAGAAAAGGCCAATGTCAAGTTGGCAGACAGAATTTGCATGCCCAGCCCCGGACATACGGGGCGGGGCATTCGCAGCCCTGCTTCCCTTTATACCTGTATGTCCGGGGTGGGGCATGCAAATTCTGTCTGCCAACTTGACATTGGCCTTTTCTCAGGTTCAGAGGTACGATTCGGCATCTGAGAAGACCCCTTGTGTCACTTCCTTCGACACAACATCGAGAGAGTGACAGAAGGGGAACTGCAGATCCGACATCAAGAAGGATTCAAGCTATTCTCAACTGCATCCGAAGTTGAGACTTTGCTCACCAAGATGGAGAAGGTCTAGCGGAGACTTTTTCTTACCCTTACGGAATAAACACGTTCTGTGGGATTGACAAGGAATCACTGTGATTTCATACAAGACAAGTTAACCCAAAATATCAAACATCATACCACCTACAGTATGGCTAACACACAAGGAACACTTAACTAAGTAAAGTTTGCAGCGTATATTTGCTATTGATGGACTGCCTCCAAACATAATGCCTTGCCTTTTCATTTAAGAGAAGCTCTGTTTTGGTTACAAAGTTATACAATCACAAAGTGATTCGATTTCTAAATTGATATGCCCAAAGCTATCATTTCAAACCATACATATATTTGGGATTTTTCACAGTGTGGGTCCTATTTTTATTTTTTGGTGGGGGTTATGCATGGTCTTCATCTTTCATTTGTTTCATCAAACTCAGCAATCGTAATACTACAATTAATGTCCAGAATTCATATTTATTTTTCCCTTTTTGTTTGTTCTCTAAATATGGGATGCATGCACTCTCTGTATATTTTTATGTAATAGAAATATGGCAGATCAATTGAGCTGTCTCTCACTGAATGTTAGAGGAATTAATTCCCCAATTAAGAGAAAAAAGTCCTAACATATCTGAAGAAACAATCCATCGATATTGTGATCATTCAAGAGATCCATCTCACTGATCTAGAACATATAAAGCTACAGCTGATGTCAGAAATGCACATATACCTTGGCCAAATACATTTAAATTCTCCTGACATTTAATTCTAGAAAACATTCCCTGTCTTAGGTCAGTTAGGATCACTACTTTATATTAAGAATATGAAATGTCAGAATAATATTAGAGAGAATGATTTATTTCAGCTTTTATTTCTTTCATCACATTACCAGTGGGTCAGCAATTTACATACAATTTGTTAGTATTTGGTAGCATTGCCTTTAAATTGTTTAAATTGGGTCAAACGTTTTGGGTAGCCTTCCACAAGCTTCTCACAATAAGTTGCTGGAATTTTGTCCCATTCCAGACAGAACTGGTGTAAGCCTCCTTGCACGTGCACGCATTTTCAGTTCTGCCCACAAATTTTCTATCGGATTGCGGTCAGGGCTTTGTGATGGCCACTATAATACTTTGACTTTGTTGTCCATAAGCCATTTTGCCACAACTTTGAGGTATGCTCAGGATTGTTGTCCATTTGGAAGACCCATTTGCAACCAAGTAAGATCTTTGTCCCCATGTGCACTCTGTCTTTTTTATGGCAGATTTGGAGTAGTGGTTTCTTCCTTGCTGAGCATCCTTTCAGGTTATGTCAATAGGACTCACTTTACTGTGGATATAGATACTTGTCAATCTGTTTCCTCCAGCATATTTACAAGGTCCTTTGATGTTGTTCTGGGATTGATTTGCACTTTTCGCACCAATCTACGTTCATCTCTAAGAGACAGAATGTGCCTCCTTCCTGAGTGGTATGATGGCTGCGTGGTCCCATGGTGTTTATACTTGCGTACTATTGTTTGTACAGATGAAAGTGGTACCTTCAGATACCCCATTAACCAGACTTGTAGAGGTCCACAGTTTTTTAATCTGAGGTCTTGGCAGATTTTCCCATGATATCAAGCAAAGAGGCACTGAGTTAGAAGGTATGCCTTAAAATACATCCACAGGTACAGCTCCAATTAGCCTATCAGAAGCTAATTGGATAATTGTCTAAAGCCTTGACATCATTTTTAGTAATTTTCCAAGCTGCTTAAAAGCACAATTATCTTAGTGTCTGTAAACTTCTGGCCCACTGGAATTGTGATATAGTCAATTAAAAGTGAAACCATCTGTCCTTAAACAAATGTTGGAAAATGAATTGTGTCATGCACAAAGCAGATATTAGTGCCAAAACTATAGTTTTATTTTGATAGGTTGTGTTTTTGTCATTTATTTTTTTACTTTTGTGTTAATTGTTATTATGAAAAAAAGGGAATGTGCTGATACTTCCAGTGCATTTGCATATTTCATACTTGTATGTGTATTTCCAATAAACATACCTATACAACAATATAATATTAGGTAATGTGTACAACTGAAGTCTCTGAATTGTAAATCCTGCAGCTAAATATTAACAAACATGTAATAATGATAATTGTAGAAAAGATGCAAACTCACAGGAAGCATTTTTAAATTATATTATACCCTTGAGGTGAAAATGTAATAACATGTAAAATGACTGTGAAATACAGCAGGTGAAATAGCTGTGATATAGTTACTCTCACAAGAATATTATACAGCTATGTTCATGTTCTTGAATGTTTTTGCATTTTCAGTGTACTGGAAAATATTTTATCCTAAACAAAAACTAAAATATAAATGATTATGATGAAGACCCCATTAAAATATTGTATATAGACACATCTGTTTTATTTAAGGATATCACAAAATGACATTCAGCTTTTTTTAACAGAATTGTAAACAGACTAACCTAGAATCATGTTGTATGACAGAAATAAATAAACTTATCAAAATAAATTAGCAGAATCCTTGTGTATATACAATTATTATTTTACCCCATCCACACAGGAAACTAAGAGAAAACTAAAGTGAAGTGCTTTTGATATTTGTGCAGCACAGACACTGGTCTGATCTTAAGACGTGCCAACCACTGCATTATTTCCATACACTCATACTACCTGTATTATCAGTATAATAAAATAGACTAGATAAATCAAGATTACACATAATGTGAGCACACTGAACCCTCAATTTCAAATCACATGAACAAGTCATAGTTTTTCAAAACTGGGAAATAACAACAAAAGTTTGTACCAAATTGAAAAAATTAAAAGGCATAAAGGCACAAATGTTACTCACACAGCAAGTTCCTCAAATAACAACACAAATCAGATAATTATCAGTGTATCTGCCTATTCCTTGTGCTTAGTCGAACCATATCATAGACAATGATTTGATGACATTTATTCTGGCAAATAGCCTATGCTAGAGGTAATGCGGAGGATACAATGCTCTATCTAGTCTGTCTCTGGGACAGAGAGTCACATCAAGCCTATCAAACCTTTGTTGGGAGTTAGATGGATGTGGAAAGGAATAAAAGGGCTTGTATTTAAAGCCCTCTGAGGGCAAGTCTGCAGAGACTGAGAATGGGGAAAATCTTTCTCTTACATCCTGAACTTGCAGTTGATGGGACCAAAATAACCTTGATTCCCCCAAAGATGCCTCTTGTGGTATTTGTTTCCTGCTCTGGTATTCACTATATAAATTTAAATTAAGATCTGTGTCTTCTTTCCACTGATGACATATTTCACCTCTTCTCAATGGTTCCAATAGCTGCTGGGAACAGGGGTCAAAAGGACGATCAACCCAGGTCATGGCACTGGTTTTGGAAGCAGCATGCTGGGTAAAGGCCTTGTCTTGGTAAAAGATCTGTGTGCTGGGATGATGTTGAGCACTGAAGCGGTTCTCAGACAACCCAGCTGCACTCCACTGATCAAACTGTGAAGACTGGACAACCAAATTCACTTGTATTATAGTCATAAAGTCCTGAAAAACAAGCTGAATCTTTTTTGTTTGTAAAAGTTTGGGGGTATTAATTTTGGCCTTGGACATTGTCTGTCAGCCTACACATTTCTATTTATTGTGTGTTGAAAGAAATTAAACTTTGTGTCTTACTACTTTAACTCACCATGTCTGTGTGGGATTGTAGTGGTTCGTTTTGGGAGACAGGAAGGAAAAAGGTCTTCCAGTCTTGTATCCTACGCTTCTTAATGGAGGCTCCTTTGTCCAAATCCTGTTTAACATCCTCTTCTAAATAATTGTGGTGAATGCCATAATTTGGGGATGCAGAAAGGCAATTAAAAAGAATCTGGACACCTTAATCCTGACTGAAATGTTTTACTACACATGAGTGTGAATTAAAAAATAAAACATGCAGTATTTCGGGTTGGTAGGGTTACTTTTAAAATGTATTCCACAACATAATACATGCTGTAAAATTTAATTTGTAACGTATTCCCTTAGATTAATAAAGGTAAGTAACGTAATCTAAATATTTTTGGATGACTTTTTCAGGGGGGAAATGCTAGACAAAATACACTATGCTTATATTAAAAATAAAATTTCTGAAAATTTCCCAAATATATCTTAATTAGTTAAAAAGTTGCTTTTAAAACAAGATAAAGTAAATGTATCTTCTTTTAAGCATTTTTAGATATACAATACAAAACTGTTCATCAAGAATATATATTTTTTTCTTTGCCACATATCTATATGTCTTACTAGAGAAATAAAATATGATCTAACATGGATTTTTTGATTGGCAAAATGTAAACATGCCTGTTAACAAGTGCATGTAAAAGGGCTAGAAATAGCATTTTACCTTTTACGTTCAAATAATCATTAGGTTATCTATTTCTGCCACTCCCAACTTACTTTTACGTTTGTATGTGGATTCTCTCTAATAAGCTCCCTTAAAGGATCACATCATTTATATGGATAAATGTTTTTTACTGAAAGTCTAAATATTAAATTAAACAAATAACAAAAAACATTTATTCTAAATAATCTCTTAAGTAATCAAAATACTTTTTGAATGTAACTGTATCTGACTACAAACCATTTCAATTGTAACTGTATTGGAACACATTTAGTAATATTTTGTATTTTAAATATGTAATCCTTTACATATATTCTGTCACTCCCCAACCCAGGTAATAATCATTTATACTATGTATAGTGATAAAACTATATATTGGCCAGGCCGATTAATCTGTCAATATTTGGCCATTTTGCGATTATTGGCATTTGCTGATAACCAGGTTTTCCTGGCCAATTTACAGAAGTGTTAACTTTCACTTTTTTCAGTTCTAGAATCTACCTGTAGATTTGTCAATGGAATTTTAGTAAAAAAAAAACCTGAATAAATATTGATTAAAATACATAAGTGTTTGTTTTACTTTAGAAATGTTGTATACATCTGATTTGCAGTTGTTAAATTATGCATATCAGCCATACTACTCTCTAGATATCGGTCACTGAAAAACCCACATCACTTGCCCACTGACTATGTGATATACATAATTTTTTCTTCAAACTTACTGGTATGTGTCATACCTGTCCATATCTCCATATTTCTTATGCATTCCCTTTTATCCTTTTCCATTAAATGGTTAAAATGTGTGTCTGGATGGTCTTCATGTCTCTGTCCTGAGCTGAACTGAGCGTTTGTTTCCTTTACATTCAACAATGATTGCAGCCTGTGTAGATTGTTCTCTAATTGAAAGCCATGTCTTTTTTGTAAGGTTTGCAGTAGCACCCCTCTACACTCTTCCAGCAGGGGGCACCGACGGTTTAGCACTGGAAGCTCTACTGCCTGGCACAAACGGGCAGCTAGACTTTTTATAACTTTCCTAACAGACACTGACATTCGCTCCCCCTGCTTCACATTATCTGCTATTGCAACAGTCCCAGAGTCCATTTCAGAACGAGAGGTCATGATGCTTAAAGTCGGATTGTTGATGATTAGCGGAACTCCAATGTTAGGGAATCTTGCCATTGTAGATGTTTTCTCTAATCTTTGGATATTACTAAAACCACTTCTATTGTCAGAGGTGGAATTTCTGCTTTCCCTGTTTCCTTCAACATGTGATTTCTTAGAGTCAATTTCTGGAATATCAGAGAAAATCTTGTTGACTTCAACTGGAGAAGGGCTTAACTGGTGAGCCACTTCATTTTCTGAGGATGACAACACCATGAGTTCAGTTGCTCTTGGGCTACTTGAAATATATGGCCTCGCTTTGCTGTTTGTATCTTCCTTCATGTCGCTGTCATTTCTATCATGCTTACCATCCTCTCTAGGTGAACCCATAGGAACTGAAACTCCTCTATTAGTCTGAAAAACATCTGGATGTTTCCTTGTAAGCCCCTTTCTTGAACTTTTCTTTGTCCACACTTGCAGCACTGGCAGTGTGTTGTTTCCTGGTCGCTGCAATGGCTCCTGTGCATCATCAAGAGTGCAATCTTGGTCTAAATCAGGTACTGAGGGCAGCTGAGGATGTAACGGAGATGTACTATGCACCATAGACTGTTTTCTCTGTTCTTTACTCTTTTTGTCTCTCTTTATTTGCTCGCTTACCAGCCTCTCAATATCTATGGACTTTATTTCATGGCTGAAAAGGCCTCGGATGGAGGTTAAGCGTCCTTCAGTTATGATGCTTGGCTTCTGGGGAGAAAAAGGCTTAGCAAATGCCTTCACTTTTCTAGCACAAGATGTGAATGAATGTCTATGGAGACAGTAATGAATCTGTGCTTTCTCGCTGCCTTCTTTTCTGTTGTGCTGAGGACATGTGTGAGACCCGTTTCTCTCCTGACCTCGAACCTGATTCCTCTCCTTCCTGGTTTTGAGACGTTTCACCCTTTGTGTAGAGTTGCAGTTAGCCTTTGTCGTCTTGCTGCTATGGCACATTTCATGGCAGAAGGGGGCAGCACTGGCTGTATGACAAGAGGACTTATCTTTAATCGGTGCGTGGTCGTGGGACATCTTCGGCACGATATGTTCATCTGGTAAGCTTTTGCTTGTCTGGTGGCTCATCATTTATTCACTGAGGAATCTACTACGCAACAGGGACACACAATTACTTGTTGAATTTGAAAAGTACTTTGTCAACGAAAAGTATTTTAAGAAAAGCAATTATGCGTAGTGTGTTACCGGCCACATGCTTATTGGGCTTAAAGTGAACGATTTTAGGTTCAGCACACATTAAGAAACATACCTGAAACGACGTGCATTATTTGATGTCAACCCAATAAATGAAAAGCATTTTCGTTTTCGATTATGTAAAACTAATTAATAAAATAAGTATACAGGTAAATGCGTTCGTGAACTTTCAGGCTTTAAAACCAAATACTCACACGGCCGTTAATTTTACCGTCCAGTTGCCTGGCAACGTACTTCCACGGATGGAGAGTCGAACGCAGATATCACACCTGCTCCAAAACAAAAGAAATGCACAGTAAGATCATTAATTTGATGTTGTTAATAATGTTCAACTGTGTATATTTTAACCAGTGAAACAGAATTGAAAAGGCGTTTTCATTTTGTGAACTTCCTTTAATGGAGTCCATAAAAATGTCTCTCTGTACAAATTACATTTTTATAGGTCGCGCTCACTCGGTGGTCTGCCAGCAATGCCTGATCCGGTCGGTTTTTCAGCTTCCGGGGTTTGGCAGCTGACCGCGGGCTGGCTGATTCAACTCTGCTGTTGTCACATTACATTTGTTGGTAACGATATCACGCATGTTTCTAAGCTAATATGAATTGACATACGTTTTTAAATGGATTAATAATGCGCATATTCAAAAGTATGAAAATAGGCGTTGTTTTAACGTGTATTGGGATCGTTATTCTACATGGAAGGCATCTCTATATGCTAAGTGCTACATTAGCAATATGGCCTGCTTAATTATGAACACAATGATCTAGCTTTGGAGATCTTCAGAATGACATCAACTTTTAGATGTCAAACACATTTTCCATTCGTAATTTTACATCAGTTAGTTTGTATATAAAACTGCCTCAACGCAAACTTCATCAAATATTAAAAGTTCTGATGGACCAATCATTGTTACTGTATGTCATACATGCATACAAAGTACAAAAGCTAACTCCAGTACAGCTTTTCAAAAGGTCATCAGTGAGTAGTTGTCTATGTTAAAAGCACAACATTTTGGTTAGAAGTTAGTTCAAATATCAGATATTATCTGGTCTAACATGAGGACCCATATTTAATGTTAAAGGGATAGTTCCCCCCCAAAATAAAAATTCTATCATCATTTACTCACTCTCATGCCATCTCAGATGTGTATGATTTTATTCCTTCAGCAAAACGCAAGCAAAGAGTATCTCTGCTCTGTAGGTCATTTCAATGCAAGTGAATGGTGGCCAGAATTTTAAAGGTCCAAAAAGTAGACGAAGGCAACATACAAATTATCAGTATGACTCCAGTGGTTTAATCCATGTCTTTAGAAGCAATATGATATATGTGGGTGAGAAACAGATCAACATCGATATGCACAAAGAATGTGAAATGCCAGAAACAACAGACGATGAATGTACAAGTGGAGATTTCAAATAAAAAAAAGGACATTAATATTTATTTGTTTCACAACTACACCTATCATATTGCTTCTGAAGTCAAAGATTTAATGACTGGAGTCGTATGGATTACTTTTATGCTCCCTTTATATCCTTTTTGGACGTTCTAAGTTCTGGTCACAATTCGCTTGCATTGTATGGACCGGCAGAGTTTAGATATTTTTCTAAAAATATTAGTTTGTTCTGCAGCAGAAATTCTTTACTACACGGTAACATGGTTTTTCCTTGCTCAAAATGAGGCGGAGGTGGTACCATACTGAAAAAAAATTGAGGGTAAAAACCTGTAAACTTTGGCTTTTAACGACCTGGCAACTGAATACTAGTGTTAAATGGATACTGTGCAAAGTCTGGGCTGTTTAATGTAGTTATAGTCAATGAAAAATGTTGACATTTTTGTTATATTTTAGTAACATTTAGTCATATTGACATTTTAGTCACTGAACACTGTAAACATTTTAGCCATAAGAGTATTATTGATAAGCATTTGTCAATCTTTCCAAAACTTATAATATATATATATATATATATATATATATATATATATATATTAGTTTTGGAGTTTGTGCTTATTTACATGTCAAGCTCTCATATTATTTGAACTTTAACTAAGGATGAAATAAAGATATTTTGCCAAGCTGTGATCTGTGTTTCCATCAGACACTCGAGCTGCAGCACTCCTCTCGTCTCGCGTGTCATCATTATAGTTTTATATGATCTTAAGTTATGTTAAATGACATCAAGCAACTATTTGACAATGGAATTATTTTATTATTATTGCTGAGATTTGTTGTTATAAATGACAATCCACCGATTGCAATGTTTGTTTTACATGAAGACACCCACCAGAGTTTTGTAGACAGCCGGAGGGGGCACGAAATTTAACAGAGGCGGCCGCCTAGTAATTCTCTATGCAGGAAAAACCCTGAGTAAATTATCAGGGCTGCATTTTCCAAAAGCGTTGCAAGCTTGAGTTGATCGTAGAGACCATTGGCGTCAATGGCTTCTACGATCTACTTAGACTTACAATGCTTTTGGGAAATGCAGCCCAAAGAGTTTTCCATTTTATGTGAACTATCACTTTAATGGAGTATAAAATGTCCATAAAATGTCTTTCTTTCCTCAGTGTGTTTTGTATTTCCTTAGGAAGTAATGAGTGGTGAAGATTCTAACCCTGCAGCCACACCCACCCCCTGTCAGGACATACAAGGAGATGGTCGATGGATGTCACTGGTCTTTCTTCTTTTGAAATATATTTTGCTCATTAGTGTCCTTTTAATCAGTGTGATTCTATATCTTGCACTTTAATCTGTGATAAACACTGCCAGTGCTTACTGTCCTGTTTAAACTTTTAACTGTCACTTTTAGTTAAGTTAATGCAATTATTGTTTTTATCTTTGCAGCACAGTCGATTTGTTTCAGACAGTAAAGGGAAGGAGCCTGATGTTCTGTTTGTTGGAGACTCACTTGTACAGCTTCTGCATGAGTTTGAGGTACATCACCATATCGCTTTCTCTTTTTGCATACTTTATATGTTCGTTACGTATCGCTAATAGCATGGCCAAGGGCTCCATATGATTTATTAGCCTGCCTTTGTGTAAAAATTAGTTTAATTAAGAGTTACAAACACAAAAAGTGCCCTGTTGTAAAATATTTTTGACATCACCCTATTGTAGTTGTTGCTGCCACATATTATTTGTGTTTTTGGCAGGTTTGGCGAAAATTGTTTTCTCCTCTCCATGCCCTAAACTTTGGAATCAGTGGGGATGCTACACAGCATGTACTGTGGAGACTTAGCAGTGGAGAATTGGACCACATCAGCCCCAAGGTAAATCTTTTCAGAATTGCTCCACTTATTAATTTAATTTAATGAGTAATAAAAAAAATCATCAAATATTTATAATTACTCAAAAAGTGCACTCAGAGTTCACCATACTACAAAGTAGATTGGATAGCCTTGTGGTTAAAGATGTGGCCTGCTTAAAAAAAGTTTTTACATTCAAACCCCTTGTGGGATGTTTAATGTACCATCACCCTTGAACAAAGCACATAAATGCTTGTTGAACCAACAGAATTGTCCTGGTGTACTGTGTAATATACATTATACACTATACTGAGTCACCTTGAATAAAAGTGTCAGATAATTATTAATAATTAACTATTAATAATAAGTTCATTCTTCCATAATAATATCGATTATAATTTTTTTTGACCATGCTTTTTAAAGAGTTAGCTGACTTCAAACATCATTGTGGAGTTTTATATTAACCTTAGACATGGTGGCACACATACATTGTGCTTATGGCATGCATTCTAAGTGAATCGCATGTGTTCTCTTTGTTTACGGATCCTTTCTTAGTGATGTAATGTGAGGGGAAATGCCCACATGTGACACTATTTTTAGGCATCTTAACCTGTTTATACACAGTTCCCCCGCAAACGGTGGTGCTGTCACTCTGCTTACATTTAATATATAATTTACCGGCTATAAATGTAATTAATGTTAACAAATTCTACATCTTTTCAAAGGTCTAAGGGTTCAATATTGACATCCGATCTCTGTTTCACGATAACAATGCTCCAGAAACGGCAATTTAGTTATTTGTGCCAGGAGTACAAATTAAAACATGAAAATCAAAATGGGACTTCATACCTTTTATGAAAATGCGATCGCCAAATTAATCCAGTTCGCCACACTTGGGTCAATTGTCCATGACAAGCGTTCATTGAAAAACATCCAATAGCACTTTTTGTCCATAAAAGTGATAAATCTGAGAAATATTGATATATTCTCCATTGTTTACATGAGATCTCGTCTGAAAGAATTACCATTTGTCATCGTTCTTCAACAAACTATGAAATCTGAGCAGCATTCATGTTGTAAAACTGTATATTATTTTATATATTAGAGTCTCATAAGCAAAATGAGCTTGTCTCAAAAGTCTATTTTTAAAAATGGAGCATAGTTTTATTCATAATAGCTGAGCAGTGCAGTCAGATTTGGTGTCGTCTTGAAAGGCGGAGCCTTAATTTTACTCTGTATGCTTCCAGCGAATTTACAGAGAAAAAAGCTTGCATTTTTTGTTAGATCATCTTCAAATTTGAAATATAACTTCTTTAGACTTGTCGCTTTGAGAACATTGTATTTCTAGATTGTCTTGGTACTTTTATTATATAGTTTTTTTTTAGAATATTAAAAATTCTGCACAAAATATTTCCATTAATTTAAACCTCAGCTTCTCTAACTTTAAAAAAATAACATATATTAATTCTGGGTAATAAAGCCCAAAGTGTCTTCTTTCAAAAGATACTACAACTGTGTCCATACTCAAAAAGGGGGTGGGTATCAACAGGTTGAAAAAAAAGAGCATATCATAAGTAGAATAGGGAAAAAAAAGAAATAATTTATAATATTTTGTCTGTTTGTACACAGGTGGTAGTGTTATGGGTGGGCACTAATAATCATGGGCACACCCCGGAACAAATCTGTGGAGGCATCATGGCCATCATTAGTGTGATCCATCAGAAGCTGCCCCATGCTCACACTCTTGTATTGGTGAGTTGTCTCAGCCCTTAACTCTTTGTCATATCATTCTTTAATTCTTTAAATAAAAACGTCTCGGGTTACACGTGTAACCCTTGTTCCCTGAAAAAAGCGGAACGAGATGCTGCGCTTTGCTATGCACTATGGTGAACGATCCTAGTCGTGAACGAGCTGTGAATATGTGTGTAACACGTCAATGAACATTGATCGGAATTTATAGCCTCGGCTGATGTAGTCATTAGACGCACCTGTGGCCAGGCTATAAATGGATGCGTCACCATGTGTTGTCAGATACTTCTTTTTGAAAGCAGTCCTGGGACGTCCCAGTGCGGCAAAGAAGCGCAGCATCTCGTTCTGCTTTTTTTCAGGGAACAAGGGTTACACATGTAACCCGAGACGTTCCCTTTACAAAAAGCTTCACTATGATGCTGCGCTTTGCTAAGCGCTATGGGGAATGCAATACCCACGCCGCCGCACTGGGGCTGTCCGGACCCCTATGGTTGTGAAGTGTGCTCACAAAACACGAGAGGTCTCAGACATGAGCTTGAGATGTCGACTCAAGGACGTAAGAGTCTGGAGTAGCATAAACATCTAAACCATAAAATTTGATGAATGTGTGCAGAAAAGGACCAGCCTGCTGCATCACAAACTTGTTCAGACATGAGCTTGAGATGTCGACTCAAGGACGTAAGAGCCCAGAGTAGCATGGACATCCAAACAATAAAATTTGATTAATGTGTGCGGAGAGGACCAATCTGCCGCATCACAAACTTGCTGCAGAGGGAGACCTCTAGCCAAGGCTTTAGAGGAGGAGAGCCCTCTGGTAGAGTGCGCCCTAAAACCTACTGGCGAAGCTTGACCGCGTGCCTCATAGGCCCGGGCAATAATGTCCCTCACCCAAAGTGACATAGTCTGCCAGGAGGTGACCGCCCCCCGGTCATGGCTTCCAAGTGAAGAATTGCTGCCCTGACTTTACGCCACTAGCAAATGCGGTAGACATAAGTCTGAAGGGTACAGAGTGGACGACGTCTGAGAAGTCTTAGCTGCTCCGGCGTTGCAAACGGCAGGGAGCAGAAGGCTTAGAAAATAACCGGCCAATAACCGCAAAAGGCACCTTGGGCAGGTAGTTAGGGTGAGGGTGCAAAGAATGCTTTTGGTCATAGCTGGGGCAAACTCTAAACAGGCCGGCAAAAGAGACAGAGC
The DNA here is from genome assembly GCA_032164185.1 of Moxostoma hubbsi. NCBI lineage: Eukaryota > Metazoa > Chordata > Actinopteri > Cypriniformes > Catostomidae > Moxostoma > Moxostoma hubbsi. The sequence continues at coordinate 20,126,128 of JAVLUX010000015.1, forward strand.
CTGTAGGTACCCAAGTCTCCTTAGAGATGTAATTGCCATAAGAAAAACCATCTTGAGAGTCAGAAGTCTACCAAACGCTGACTCCAGAGGTCTAAAAAAGGGGGTCTTACCCTATGAAGAGGTCCTAGCAAGGATGCCTCTTAGGGGGCACCCCGCCCACCAAGGCGTGGCAAACCGCAGTGGAGGCCACATAGAACCTGGCAGTGGCGTGGCAAGTGCCCGCTGACAGTTCTTTCTACAGAAAATCCAGAACTGAAGCAAACTGGCAGTTAGCTGGTTCTGTAATATGAACTTAGGGGGGGAAACTGGGCGACTCAGGGAGAAGTAGAGGAGACATTGCGCTATCAACAGATGTGAAGAGGTCCTCTTCTGCCATGTAAAATCTACCCAGATCAGTTCCAAGTGGAGGGAGCCCTAGCACTTGAAAAGGTCTCGATAGCCTCAAGATAAAGCCCTGTGAACCTCAGTTGGTACCCTTAGGGGCCAAGCATGAAAGGTTTCACAATTCGGGCCAGGGATGAGAAGGTCCTCCCAGTTCGGAATCGCCCAAGGCGAGCCATTGAGGAGAGGTATTCGAGAAACATATTCTGTTCGGCCAGCGCAGCACCATTAGTAGGAGGCAAGACCCTTGCTGGCGAACCTTGCCAAGACTCCCGGGAGCAGAAAAACCGGGGGAGAAAAACGCATACAGACGCATTCAGGGTCATGTATGTGCCTTTAAGTCCAGAGCCAAGGGGGCTGGGTGACTTGGGGAGAAGTAGAGGAGACATTGCGCTATCATAGAGGCGAAGAGGTCCTCTTCTGCCCTGTGAAATCTCACCCAGATTTGTTCACTACCTCAGAGTAAATCTGCTCCTACACACACAGGCATCCAGGGACGAAACTGTCCTGAGTGACAGGAGCTGCCCTGGGCCCCAAGGAGGATCCAACGTGCCAGGAATTCAGCTGACGTGAACGTGGATCCCCCCGATGGTTTACGTAAGAGGCTACCACTATATTGCCCACCCGCACCAAGACATGGCAGCCTCAGGAGGAAGTATTTCAAGGCCAGAAATATGGCCATCAGCTCGAGACAGTTACTGTGACAAACGAACTGACGACCCTCCTATCCCTTTAAGCCGGACGACCACTTAAGGCCGCTACCCAGCCCGTCTCATGTGCAGAAGGTCCGAAGGGATCACCACGGACACCAACTCTATGAGACCTAGTATTCAATGATACTGACAAGCAGTGCAACCTCGACCTAGCCTGACCTTGCTTAGGGTGTTCTGAATGGAACTTTTTCCATTCTCGCATTTGTCTCTTAATTCCGCAGCCGCTTTATTATTATGCGCAGGATTTACAGAGATTCAGTGTCCTCGTGAACCGAAGAGGCACCGAGGCGCGCTTCAGGCTTACGAGGATCAGCTGGGTCTGGGGAGAGAGTGAGCGAAAGGTATGAACCCGTCTCTCGCTCATCAGCCAGATCCATATGAGAGCCCCACAAATTAAATAAGAATTCTGACTCCCGGAAGCAAGCGAGGCAAGCGCGAAGCACTTTGCCTGAAAGCAAATCACAGTGCTCGCACCCCCACTGCTGCAACGCAAGAGCAAACAAACAGAACAAAACTGATGCATGTCCTCTTCAGCTATAGAGAACAGGGGAACACGCATCGTTTACGGCTTTCTGTCATTCTCTCATCTTTTAAAAATATATATATTTTCTAGACAGAAGAGAAAGGAGAAAAGGTTCACTGCATACTGCCTCACAAATTCTAATTCCTAGCAGAGGAAAGAAAGTTTTGACAGGGTTTGTGAAACACACACACACAGAATCGCTCTGAAAAAAGAGGATCTGACGACACCTGGTGACGCATCCATTTGTATCCTGGCCACATGTGCGTCTAACGACTACATCAGCCGAGGCTATAAATTCCGGTCAATGTTCATTGACGTGTTACACACATAGTCACAGCTCGTTCACGACTAGGATCATTCCCCATAGCGCTTAGCAAAGCGCAGCATCATAGTGAAGCTTTTTGTAAAGGGAACTATTTTAACATCATCATACCAATATTGTCAGTGTCCATCACTGCTATGTCAAGTGTTTGGCTGTAATGACTTGTGATAATTATCGATTTATCGAGAGATCTATTAATGTACTGCAAACTTCAGAATCGTAATTGGTTTTACTGGCCTGGTAAGATTGAAGGAATTCAATTTAGCAGTTGTGAAAATACAGTGCATCCAGGAAGTATTCACAGCACTTTGCTTTTTCCACATTTTGTTATGTCACAGCCTTATTCCAAAATGGATTATTCATTATTTTCCTAAAAATTCTACAAACAATACCCCATAATGATAATGTGAAATAAGTTTGTTTGAAATCTTTGCAAATTTATTAAAAATAAAAAAACAAACAAATTACATGTACCTAAATATTCACAGCCTTGAATTGAGCTCAGGCGCATCCTGTTTCCACTGACAATCATTGAGAACTTACAACTTGATTGGAGTCCACCTGTGGTAAATTCAGTTGATTGGACATGATTCGGAAATGCACACACCTGTCTATATAAGGTCCCACATTTAACAGTGCATGTCAGAGCACAAACCAAGCCATGAAGTCCAAGGAATTGTCTGTAGACCTCTGAGACAGGATTGTATCGAGGCACAAGGGGCGAAGGTTCATCTTCCAACAGGACAATGACCCTAAGCACACAGCCAAGATAACAAAGGAGTGGCTACGGGACAACTCTGTGAATGTCCTTGAGTGGCCCAGCCAGATCCCAGACTTGAACCTGATTGAACATCTCTGGAGAGATCTGAAAATGGCTGTGCACCGATGCTCCCCATCCAACCTGATGGAGCTTGAGAGGTCCTGCAAAGAAGAATGGGAGAAACTGCCCAAAAGTAGGTGTGCCAAGCTTGTAGCATCATACTCGAAAAGATTTGAGGCTGTAATTGGTGCCAAAGGTGCTTCAACAAAGTATTGAGCAAAGGCTGTGAATACTTATGTGCATGTGATTTTTGTTTTTGTTTTTTATTTTTAACAAATTTGCAAAGATTTCAAACAAACTTCTTTCACGTTATCATTATGGGGTATTGTTTGTAGAATTTTGAAGAAAATAATGAATTTAATCAATTTTGGAACAAGGTTGTAACATAACAAAATGTGGAAGCGCTGTGAATACTTTCTGGATGCACTGTATAGGAAGTATAAAAAAGGGACAATAATTTTTAAATAGTTACAAATAAGTATAAAATATAGACTGCAAGTGGGACTTGGATAAGTAGAAATCTATATCAGTGTATGTGCATATGTATAATTGTGTCAGTATGGTATGTTTCAGTACATACATATGAACAGTAAGGATTATAGTGATGCTGACAGTATTGTGTAGAGTTCCAATGTGATGGAGGGGGGGCTCTTACAGTGTCTTACAATTTTTGTCCTAACTGTCCTTAACCTTTTTCCCCCCTCACCAATAGGGTTTGCTTCCGAGAGGGAACAGTCAAAACCCTCTCCGAGAGCGCAACAAGATTGTGAATGCTCTAGTGCAGGCTGAAGTAGAATCTCTGTCTCATGTGTCTTTTCTGGACATGGACCCTGGGTTCATTCAAGCAGATGGTTCCATCTCCCGTCAGGACATGTATGATTACCTGCACCTCACGCCAGCAGCCTACCAGAGGGTGTGTCAACCCTTACATGAACGCATCAAGTCTCTGTTAGATCAACAGGCTCACTGAACACAAACAAACATGAACACAAGAAAATACAGCATTACCATCTTCATCCAGTGCATCAAAATCTACCAATCTACTGTGTACCCATTAGGCTCTACAATTAGAGCCGTTATTGAGCCCTTATTGAGATTCAAACACCCTCGGGAAACATGACTGTTTAATGGACACAAACGCACAATGTCACATGCTTCTCATCAGTATGTTACATGTCCTTTCTCCGAAGTAGATTTTTCTGTTCACCTTGTACTGTAATGTTAGAACCAGACCTATTTACATAAAATGGTTAATATATTCCAAAGCTCTTCACATTCTAACTCTTCAGATGTTGAGAAATACTCTATTTGCTGAAAGGAACAATACAAACTATTTTGTTTCAGTTCTCCTTTACTGAGCATCCGCAGTACATGCCCATAGGCTTTTTTTTCTGAGAAATGGACAGTTGACACACAAGGTTACGTGCTTTGACTCTAAAGTGAATTCATGAGATTGTTTTGGACACACTCTTTGCTGGCGAATTATTTTAGTAAACACTGATTTAGTTTGTCTATGGCAATTATTTTGTACAGTATGTTTCTTAATTGGTCTATTCCATGTTTGTTCACTATTTTTTGATATTTGTTTATTAATTTAGTTGCGTTCTAGTGTTTCACAGAGGGTGAATTGCATGTACATCAGGCACCTGGGGTTTCTGAAAGATTTACATGTAGATAAAAAGCTGATATCTTGTAACTAAAGGCAAGACGTGTTTGTGGTTGGTCTGCCCATGGCTCAAGTTTAACCTATTTTTATGCATCTGTAAATCTGTATTAAATTTTGAATAAGCGAATCAAATTGTAAGGGAAAGATCACTATCTGTATTAGCTAGAGGCATGAAAGCTATTGTCAACTGTCCTTTAAAGTGAATACATGTATGATTCCTTTGTTTGTTTTGCTTTCCTCTATAATGGTATATATGAACATTATCATCTTGTACTAGGCTTGAATAATGGTCCAGGAATTGCTTCTTCTTAGAATTCACCTGAAATTGTAATCTGAGGGCTAGACGTCTGGCACTTTTATGTATTTGTGTCAAAATAGTGAAATAAAATCTGAGAAACCTGTTAAACCTGTAATGAGTTTACTATTTTGTGTGTGAGATTAGTTTATCATGAAAGGATTGCTTGACAATCACATTCCCGTTTCAGCCAGAGAATGATTCTAAGAAATAATTTCTCCATTTCTATTTGTGGTATATACAAAAAAACGTATTCTCTGAAAATAAATGCTGAGGAGGTGTGGAGCTTTTTGCAGAGAACTGTTGCATACACAGGTTCAGTGTGTGCCTTCTCATCAATACCACATAATTCTGGAAGCCTGTGACAAATTCTTTGAGCTGTATGAATTGAAGTCAGTTGATCTTTGATAATGTGTCACTGTGCAAATACTGTTGGAGAAGTCATGGCATCTTCAATCAGATACGCAACAGAAAAACAAGGACTTGGTTTGGGCATGTTATGATGTACACAAAAGCATCTCAAGTTTAGAGGACACATGATAGCTGAGTCTGAGTGATTTGAACAGATAAAGATGTAATTATAGTTCCAGGACATCTGTAGATCTGTGAATGTCAAACTGAGTGTAGGCTATGTTTGCTCTTTTTTTTAAACTTTGAAGACAACTTGTACTGCATTTTGTGTCACAACATGTTAGATTCTAATAATTAGAATAGAATAATTAGATCCAATTATTCTTCATTACATCTTCTGAGAGCCCATTTCATGACATTGTTGTAGTATCTATTAAATGGTCCTCAAATATTTCAAAGTTATGACAATTTATTTCAATATGCTTACTGCAAGAACTGATGTCCTTCTTGTGTAATGTATTTTTTCCTCATAGTATTTCATTACTGAAATCACTAGTTTTAATTGGCTATTTTTCTTAGTATAGTTTAGATAATATATGGTCTCTTTACCAATACAGATTTGAAAATTTCCCCACTTCTCTCTTTGGTTGCTTCCTTATTGTTGTTTAGCAGCTCACACAGTGCTTGCAGTCAGTCCAGCATTTCTTTGCAACGTAATGCATCTGAGTGAATACAAGATTGATTGTAGTGGCTACATACTTGATATCATTTAGCCGTTAAATAATTTTTGTTCTGTGTGAAATTCATCAAGTGTAACCCAGATCGCTATTTGCTTCATGTCCGCAAGAACATATCCATCATGATTCTTCCAGTGCTTAAATGAATGTAGGTGGAACAGTTTGTAAGTGCCATCTTATGTATGTTTTGAGTTGAGCAGGGAAGGTTTCTTTTGTTTAGTGAAATCTGATCATTCAGATAGCTGCAAAACACTCAGGTTTCAATGCAGAACAATTGGCACTCAGCCAAATAGGTTTTTTAAAAAGCTCCTTTGAATTGAACATAATTATAAATGTGACATGGTCAGGATAGAAAAGGTCTTCTGTGAGGGGTGAGCAGAGTTGGAATTACAACAAAGACATGGACATTCAATAAAATAATGGCTTTCTTTTCCCCAAATTGCATGCAACCCTCATCACAGAGCTTGGCAGTTCCAAGCAAATTAGATTTTCTGTCAACATTTCACTCACACTTCACTTCTAGAATTCTATCCAACAAGTTGGGGCATAATCGAACATGGCATTTGAGACCCAGATCTCAGTGCTTTGCCATATAAATACAATGCAACCCTAGATTTGGAAACAGAGACTGGCTGTGTCCTTATCTGTAAGATAAAGCATTCTTTTAGACATTGTTTCTCATTTCATTTCCAAGTGCTGGTGATAGAGATGAAGCTCCAGGTTCTTCTGCTGGCCTTTGCTGTGTTTATTGCCTCTGTCCACTGTCAAGGTATCTTTTGTTATTTTTGATGGAAATGATCTGAATAAATTATTATAATTTTTTTGTTATATTATGCTATGTTGTAAACTGTTAGAAATTAAAATACTGTAGGCCTATATAATGAAGTAAAGAATCGAGAGAACATCTCCTTTCATTTATATGAAAACAAAAAGTGACTCACGTGAATTAAACTATTGAATGATGAAACAAATTATGTCTTCCTCTCCCTCACTCTTGCACTTTGATATTGATTATTTTGTTGTCCTCTTAGAAGTTACTGAGCAATCTAATTGATTGTGTCGGTTGACTTTGCCATTGCTGTTTGTACAAAATAACCGAAGCCTGACAGGTTTTCCTATTATATTAAATCAGTTAAATCCAGTTTAAGTCTTGAATTTTTTTTTTATTTTGATTTAATGTCATCTCAACAGGGAGTGTTACATAAGTAGAACTTTCATATCTAATGAACAGATATGGTAAAATATCTGTATGAATTGTTGATGTTTTTATGTCTATGGTGCAGCACATGCTCAGCTGGGACAGTCAAATAAATCTGCAGTGATGTCCAGGCAACAGGGCAGGTCATGCAACTGCAGTGGTAGGTGATCATCTCTGTAAATTTTACAAAATAAGATGGAAATCTCTTTAAACCTCAGTGTGGAATCAGCTTCATATCAAATTATTTAAAAAACTACGGGAACACTTTAAAATAATGTTGCACACAATTTGTTGTACTAAACTGATGTACACAACAAAACCTTATTGTAAAGTGTAACCAAAATTACATTTTGATGAACCACAAAATACCAGGAACCCTATTCTCATAAATGTTCTTTTATATTCACAAATCTTTCTTGCATGTTGTTGTGATTTTTTTTATTGTGTGGCAGTTACTAACAAGCAGCTATATTTGTGCTGTGACAATGCATATTTTGGTTTAAAATAATAGTTTGTTTTGCCCATATTTATTTCTTAACCTGATTTTGACACGCATTGCTGTATTTATGATGTAAAATGAAAACAGGTCCTTTTTCTGTAGGGAGAAGAAATTCTTTGGTGCAGAACTGTCCCTGTGAGCTACACCGTGAGTCATGCAACCTGAATTTTCCTGTTAGAGTATTAATAGCAGTTCATGAAAGATTGGGACAAATTATATTGTATTATATTTCATAGTTTATTTTCTTTTTTTTTCAGGAGTCCTCGGTCAGGAGAAGTGGGCTTTGTGCCAAAAGAAATCGATTCAGTCATATAAAAAATGTCATCAGCTGATACATGGAGAAAAGAGGAAGGAGAAGAAAGGCAGCAAAGGCATTAGTAACCCAATATAACCCTCTCTCTGGCTCCCACTGTCACTGCAAACTCTTCTTTCGCTACCCTGCATTTTTATATACGTAACCTACCTATTAGACAACATCTAAAATATGATGACTATATGCAAAATAATTTTGCTATCTATTGGTATGTCTAAAAACAACCAATGACATTCTGTCTAATGTTCTGTGCTTAGATTTCACAATCTATAGAAAAGAAATGTTCAGCTGCATTTCAAAATGAAACAATTAAAAAAAGAGATGAGTTTGTTTGATTATTTTCATTTTTATTTAGTTTAATAGAGAAAATATATAGAATTTTCACAGTCATAGTCTTCAGATCATTAAAAAAAATCACAATACATTTATATTGTTTGGCAAGTTTTTTTGTGTGTTTGTTTGTTTGTTTGTTTTTTACACGAGAAACAATATATAAAAAAATAACAGAAAAGTAATTTAGATAATCATTAATTTGACTAAATTAAATGTAGCTTGTCTAATCAGATCATTTATATTCTTATACAAATCTGAATTAGCCAGCCTAGATATATTTACCTAATGTAGACAATACATAAGCAGATCTAATGAGAAATAGCAAATAATCTAATTATTACAGTGATTTTAATTGATTTTTAAATTAAATGAGTAATTCATAACTTACTTTCAAATTAATTGATACTTATTGATAATTGATACTAGTAAATATAGCAAAGATATAGTAATTAGAAGCAAAATATAAGTAAGGTACTATCAAGAGTTTTTAATCCCTTTTTGTACAACACAACTGTCTCTAATAATGAACTAAAAAGTGCTAAAATAATTCAAATGCATTTCAGCTAATCTGGACTGTGTAGAAAAGTTTACAATCAGTGTAATTGTTTTTGTTACTTAGTGATCTATTTACCCATAAGACTCGTTCAGATAGTCTGCCCTCATACAGACAAACAGCTCAACAGTAATATCAGTATTATAGACATTCATGCAGCACAGGGAGCAGGAGAGCGAGAAGAGCAGTCAGCAACATACTCGCCTGGACACCGATAGCAGCGCCAGTTGCTGTGGTAAAGAGAGGCAGATGTGAGCAATTTGAAACCTCTTATATCTGCATTTATTATCAACTAATCTTCATTCAGTGGACCCAAAATACTATGAACATGTATAAATGTCTGAATTTAAAATGCATTTATGAAAAAGAAATGCCACTTGGAAAATGTATACAGGTTATATATACTGTATATAGAAAATAAATATATTGAAAAATAGTGCAATCACACTTTTCAAGCAAAAACATGATAAAACAATATAGATTGTTAGTAACAATTTGGATACATTTTGGTGACAAATGTAATACTGTCGATAAAGTCCACAGTAAACCTGTGTTTGTAGCTACAAATGTGTGAAGTTCATACAGCCACTTAAATGACCTTGAAACCAGTTGGTTAACTGTAACTCCAAAAAGGGTTTAGAAAAGTACATAAAGCACTTTCTATAAAGCAATATCATTTGCTTCAGATGCCACTTGGTTTAATATTTATTTTCTAGTGCAATAAAATTCATGCATTTTAAATGTGGCTTAACTGTCTAAAAGTGTCCAAATACTGTTCTGGCCACTGTATTACTGTACTTCTTAAAGCTGATGTGTGAAACGTTTTCAGTGTTAAAATAATTACTCCTATCTTAGCTTAATATGCAGAGACAATTGTAAGTAAGTTATTTAATTAATTTTCTAAAAAACTGCAAATGCTTTGTCTCTGTGGCGCTATAAAAATTCCTCTGTTTTGAGCGACCCATCTGTACCCACACAATAACATGGTGTGACCATGATGACCACAATAACCAATGATGGTGTGACCACAATAACCAATGATGTGAGTTGGGGGTAGGGCTATCTGTTTATATGATCAACAGCAGTTGGATGGCGTATTCAGAAAGCTGTTTGAAAACATTTATTTTTGTAATTTCGTTCAGTGGTGCTAGTGGCAGAGAAATTGAAACACACTTCAGATTTACCTTTTCAGATTTAACAGATTTAATGCTCACCATTGATGCTGGTGTAGACGGTCACATTTGTCAAGGGATTTTTGGCCTCACAGGTATAATTTCTGCCAAGAACAAAATCTATGGGAACTATTATAGAAGATTGATTTCCCACCATGGTGTTGTTCTCATTAAACCACTGATACACAGCTGGTGGATCAGATGCTGCTTTACATGTCAGGGTAGTGGTAATACCTGGGCGCAAAAATATTTGCACACTCTGTGGTCCATCTGCTCAAAAAAACATAAAGATGAAAAGTAGAGGGGGACATGGGTTAGATAAATATGGGTAAAATAAATATGGGTCAGAAATTTTTGTCATGACATGAGGTGAGTAAATGATGACACATTTGTTATTTTGGCGTATACTGTCCCTTTAACAATGACTGAAGAATGTTACTCACAGTTGGCCACAAGACTGAATGGTTGACTGAAGTGCTGTTTTACTCTGCTTGTGGCAACACACTGGTAATTCCCATTGTCAGTGGTCTGCAGAGGTTTGAAGATTACAGTTGTGTTATCTTCCGAGACTGTAACTCTTTTTGATGGCTGGAAATTCTGGTTGTTTCGAAGCCATTGGAGACTGTAAACTCCATTCACATTACAAAAGAGCTGTAGGTTTTGAGAGGCCAGAGGAATGAGTGGACTGGAGCTCACGCTTAATGTGACACTATCTAAGGAGACAAGACAGAATATTATATTAGTAATAGCAAAATCATTTTCGGGTTTTAAGTCTTATGGAATTTTAACCTTGTTTAATGACTTCTGAAGACTAATTTTCTGAGGAACACATAGATCAACTTCAACATGCTCATATTTGTGATGCACAGTTTTGTGAAAATATAACTAGATGATAGATTAGAAAACTTTGAATTATAGCTTACCAATTACAGTTAGAGTCACTGAGGCATTGTTGCTGCCGCCTGTGATGTTATTGAAGGCCATGCAGGTGTACTGTCCACTATTGTTTGGTAAAAGAGCTCCGGTCATATACACTGGGCCCTCTGCCACTTTTGAGTTGTTGAAGAACCAGATGTATTGACTTTGAGGATGAGAGTCAGCAGAACAGTTGAAAGCCACAATGGACCCCGACTCTAAGATGGTTGGAGCATTCATTTCTGTGTTAAATGGACCATCTGAAAGAAAGCATGTACAAATTTGTCTGTTTATTGTGTATGATGATTCAAGTTTAAAAAAAAAATATTGACAATGATTTCAATCCATATTTCATGAATCCGTGGAAATTCCATTGCTTTTACATTTTAAACAGATTGGGATGGTACAAATACATCTGTTACTCACAGTTGACCATAAGGTTGTAGGCCTGGCTGATCATGTTGCTGACAGCATTACTAGCTTCACAATGGTATTTTCCGTCATCACCGAGAGTGAGTTGGTTGAAACTCAAGGTTGAGTTCTCATTGGAGAAAGAGATACTATTGTTGGGTAACAGGTAAATGCCATTTTTCATCCACTGAATAGAGTCAACATCTCCTTTGTAATTGCAGGCTAGTGTGAATGACTGATTCAAGATTGGCTTCTGGTTGCTGTACACATAAACATCTCTGGGTGGATCTGAAATTCAGACAGAACAAGGGTTTCAGACAGATAACATAATTGAATTAATTCCTGACCTTTCCATAAGGCATTCCGTTGTTCTAAGAAAGACTTAAAGAGACATTTTACACACAAAAAATGGCAGTGGAGCACAAGTGGAGATGTTAGGCAGAATAACGGCATTAGTCACCATTAACTTAAGTTTTATAAAAGAACCACTGAAAGAAAATGGTGACTGAGACTAAAGTTTTACCTCTAACATCTCGTTTTATGTTCCATAGAAGAAAGAAAGTCATACAATTTGGAATCCTTTTACCAGGTCAACAAAAGAACAAACTGCCAGACTATCAATAAGATGCACATTATTCGAAAGCCTTTTAATTTAACAACTCACATTTTATGGTTAATTTAACTGAAGCATTGCTGCTGCTGCCTGTGATATTATTGAAGGCCATGCAGGTGTACTGTCCCATGTCATTTATGGAGAGTACTCCAGTCACATACACTGGGCCCTCTGCCACCTTTGTGCTATTGAAATACCAGCTGAATTGACTCTGAGGGCGAGAGTCAGCAGAACATCTGAAGGTCACATTGGATCCTGCAGCTCCTACATTTGGACCAGAGGCTGTTGTGTTGGTTGGACCATCTAGCAAACACACAAGCAAAACAACTTGTGATCCCTTTTTATTCATATCAAACTTGTGCATTTATATTTATGAGCTGCTCCAATATTCTGAGCTTTTTACCCTCAAAAACATTTTTTTTAATGCAGAAAACGCAGTTGTTTTATGCACTTAAGTGATATAATGGTAACACTTTACAACAAGGTTGTATTTGTCAACATTTGCTACCTAAATTAGTTAACATGAACTAATAATGAATCCTTCTGCAGCATTTATTAATCTTGGTTAATGTTGATTTTTAACATGTATTAATACATTTTGAAAATTTAAAGGTGTATATGTTAACATTATTTAAAGAAATATGAACTTAACATGAACTAAAAATGGACAATTGTTTTTTTGTAAATTAACATTAACCAAGATTAATGAATTCTGCAAAAAATCATTGTTTGTTTCTAATACCCAATACATTTACAAATATTAACAAAGACAACCTTATTGTATAGTGTTAACAATATAATTATTATGTTTCTACTTCAAACCATTGCCAAGATAAAATCATTAAAATATTGAGACTTTCCTTTGTATTTTAATACAGAAGCCTCAAAATGTGTTTCTGGGTGAACTCAGGATGATGGAGCAGGACACATTTTAACTTCACATTATAAGATTCATAACTGCTGACTAACTGACATTTTTAACAGATTTTGTACTCTTGTATACACGCTCTTTCAAACTCATTGACCATTACAAGTACAAACGGATCTACTCTTTGTATTCATATGTATTTTAAAGGAAATGTGGATGTTCAGAAATATCTTTGTTACTCACAGTTGACCATAAAATTGTAGTCCTGGCTGGTCATGTTGCTGACAGCGTTACTAGCTTCACAATGGTATAGTCCATCATCCTTGACAGTAAGTTGATTAAAGTTTAAGGTTGAGTTGTCACTGGAGAAAGTGATTCTATTGTCGGGTAACAGGTACATGCCATTCTTCATCCAGTAAATGGAGTCGTCTGGCCCCACAACATCACATGTTAGACTAAAATTCATGTTTTCGTTTGGGTTGCCTGCTATAGGGTTTACCACCACTGATGATATTGGATCTAAATGAACAAAGGGAAATGTATTGGAGATTAAAATGATTCCAAGAGGAAATATATGGAAACCATATTTTGTGTATTTTCTCACCAACTATGCGAATGGTTTTGGTCACTGCTGCATTTCTGAGTGTGATGACATTTTTGGCAACACAGGAGTAATTTCCTGTTTGGTTCTGGGTAATCATTTTAAGTGTAAGATTTGGACCACTAAAATTGAAAGGAACATCATTGTACGTCCAGTAGAAAGAAGCTGCTGGCTTGGAATCCGCAGAGCATGATAGGGAAATGGTAGAGCCTGACACATATGCCATTTTCTCTGGGAAGACTGTCATTGTCATGTTACTGGGCCCATCTAAACAAATAAAGCAAATTCATTACCTCTGAAGCGTGACTTTTTGTCAGCTCCCATCCCCAAATGATGTAATTTGTAGGAACTGTACCACTTTCCTGTTACAATGCTATGTAGGAACATTTATTGTTCAGTACATCATAGCCCAGATAATTTTACAATGTCATACTCACAGCTTATATTGAGGTTAATTTGTGTACTCTCTTCCCTGCTGATGTTGTTTGACACAATACAACTGAATGGCCCTTGGTCATACCGCGTTATCCCATTAATGGCGAGGACTTGTCCATTATTCCTGAGCTCAACTCTTCCTCCAGCCGTGACGACAGAGCTGCCATTCTGCCATGAAAACCAAGTTGGCGTGCCTCTGGCAGAGCATGCGAATGTTACACTGTCGTTAAACTCCACCAGGATTGTGTTGCTTACGTTTAAAGATACATTACTTACAGGGTCTGCAGGTAAACAGAAAATGCTTTCAGAATCAAAGAATCTGCAAACTCTAACAATATCTACCTTCCAGCTATTAGTAGGCTCAAATATTTCCTTTCTTTATCTGGATTACATGTTCCTCAACACTATTATAAATATCCTCTAGCTTCAGAGCTAACTTTTCATTGAGTAACTCAATCAAAACAACTGAAGTTATTTAACCAGGCTGTGCTATAACTGTGCCATTCTAAAAGTATTGGGACATTATTCATTGCCAAGTTGTACATTTACCATATATAGGGAAAACTGTGGATTGTTGTATCATGGGGTGAATTGTAATACAATCAGTTAAAAAATGAAAACTCTCTCATTATTTACTCACTCTCATGATATCCTAGGTGTGTGTTACTTTCTTTCTTCACCAGAACACATTTGAAGAAAAATATCTTAGCTCAGTAGGTCATTAAAATGGAAGTGAATGCAGATTTCTCTTTTGAAGCTCCAAAAATCACAGACAGTCAGCATAAATGTCATCGATACGACTATAGCGGTTAAATTAATGTCTCCTAAAGCAACATGAATGCATCTGGTGCAAAAAAGATACATATTTAAGTACCTTTTTTTTATAACTCGAGAGAACTAATGCACATGCGTCACAGCCGGAAAAGCAACGCTGTTTACAAGTGAGGAGGAAGGCTGTATGGTAGCTTTGTTGGTTTTGGTTTAGATCTGATTCTTTACCCACAATTATGTGTTTGTGTGCTTATCCTGGATGTCTCAACCAAGTGGAGATTGAGATTTCGTGGTCTTTATCATGGCAACGTGAATACGTCACAAGAGAGACCACTTGGACATCACCCTCATGTTGGATTATAGTTAAAAAGTACTTAAATATTTATTTATTTTTTCTCACCAAAAGTGATCGTGCCACTTTAGAAGACATTAATTTAACAGTTGGTGTCATATGGATGAAGTTTATGCTGACTGTCTGTGATTTTTGGAGCTTCAAAAGAGAAATCTCCATTCACTTACATTTTAAGGACCTACTGAGCTAAGATATTATTCTATTTGTCTTCAAACGTGTTCTTGTGTAGAAAGAAAGTCATACACACCTGGGATGACATGAGGGTGAGTAACTAATGAGAGAATTTTCATTTCTGGGTGAACTATCCCTTTAACCAATTAGAAATAAGATACAGAACAGATTGCTGACCAGGCTGCAAGGATGGTACTTTCACGTAATGTACTTCTAATAGACCCCACCAAACGTGACAGTGTGTAAAAAAATGTCATGTACTGTATGTGTATCTTTTTTTAATTAAAATGCTTCAATGAAATAAGGGTGGGGTGGTGATGGAGGATAGTATACAGTAAAAACTATTTTGAAAATGTAAATTTGATTACCAAAAAAAATAAATAATAATATGCACAAAATTCAAAATATTATCGTTATTTAGTAGTGACTGAAATAAGTAACAGTTTAGGTTGTCACTACAGCACTTTGTCCTTAAAGGAATATTCTGGGTTCAATACAAGTTAAGCTTAATCGACAGCATTTGTAGCATAATGTTGATTAACAAAATTATTATTTTGACTCACCACTTCTTTTCTTAAAAAAAAAAAAAAAAAAAAAAGCAAAAATGGTTAGGTGCTTACTTTTTTTTGGAGGGCATAAAAGCTGAAATTTGAAGCTTATAATTTCAGAAACGCACTTTCACTACTTCTTTTAAATCGAATGTATTTGATTTGAGCTGTTAAGTGGTTTAAATTGTAACAGTCATATTAAGGGTTTGCTGACATTACATCATCATGGCAACAAAGATGTATATTGGCTATAACTTTACACAGAAAAGGTATATGTAATTTTATCACACTAAAATCAGGTTAACATGCATAATGTTTACATTTTGTGCCTAAACTTAAAAAAAGAGAGTATATTAACAAAACAATGGGCCCCCATTCTCTTCTATTGTCTCACTGTAACCCAGACATTTAATTTCTTATAATTATTATTTTAATTAAAGGAAGGACGAGTCCAATTTAATTTTGTATTAATAAATATTATGTGACAAATGCTATTGATTTAACTTAACTTGAATTGAACCCAGAACATTCCTTTAACAGTCATTTACATAGTGTAAAGATAAATAGTAGATTTCTACGCTACTTGACTTTGAAGCTGACAAATATTGGACTATTTTATCAAAGTTTGAGACACACACACACACACACACACGTTGTGTTTCCATGTTTTATGGGGACTTTCCAAAGACATAATGGTTTTTATATTGTACAAACTATATATTCTATCCCCTATCCCCACCCCTAAACCTAACCCTCATAAAAAAACTTTCTGCATTTTTACATTTTCAATAAAACATAATTTTGTATGCTTTTAAAGCGACAAGAAATGTCCTCATAAACCACATTTATAGCATAATACTCTTGTAAATACCAGTTTGAAACCTAAAAAAAAGTTGTTGTTTTACACGAACTCACAAAACACTGAGTTACAAACATTGAAACAATGCATCCCTGGTCTCCTTATGACTGACTATTGTAAAAATTACTTGTTTCGAAGGCTGTGTGCTAGGTAGGATGCATCCTTTGAAGGCTGCAGTGAGCGTCCTCAAAACAATTATCGTTTAAACAAGACGGAATTCGTAGGACAAACGGAAACGGAATGTAACATGGTTGCTATTACAGCACGCCACTCTTTAACAAGCATGAGCACTTTGAGTGAGAAGAGAACAAATTCCATTTGGATGGGAATGTATGAGGTCAATTTTAGGAGCGTTAATATGATTTAAAGAGAAAAGAAAATGTATTTTACAGGTGTACTTTTAGTCTAATACTTTATTTTAATTACATATTAATATAATTCTACATATTATATTCTCTGTACCCATATACTGAGGTAATTCAACAATATTTGCGTGTGAACATCAGATTTACGGGCAAATTGGCGCAATTTTTTTTAGACGTTTCCATTGAAGCAAAGAATTGTGGGTTGTTTGTGCCCACGAAGGATACATATAATGCATCCTCTGAATTCCCGTGAAAGAAGGTCGCATTCGGAGTGTCCTACTCGCTTTTCTGAAACGAGACAACCTCGATGATGTATACAGCCAACAAATGTGACCTCAGGAGGATGCGGCCCTCCAAACCAGACACACAGATAATCATAAAAAAAGAACTTCAACCATTAAGAAAGGCGTGTAACTCATATTTAAATTGTCTTACAACAAACTTGCTGCTGTGAATGTTATCTTAGCTATGTATACTTGATGTGGGCATGTTATGTTAGCCATGTAAATTATTATCTGCTGATGTTTTTCTTTCTGACAATATTTTGTGCTAAATGAGTCATGAAAAGGCAACTATCTGCTGATGTTTTTCTTTCTGACAATATTTTGTGCTAAATGAGTCATGAAAAGGCAACTCAAGGTAAATAGTATGTGTTTATATAAGATTTTGTGCAGGGTGTGTTAGTGTTTGAAGGTGAAGTGTATTGTGTAAGCAACTAAATGTAGGCTAGGATGTGTGCACGAATGTTACTTGTGAAAACCCCCTTTTCATTTTTTTATATTTTTTTTACTTACCCTGAACTTCCAATCTAAACTCTCCTTTGCTCATAGGCAGTTTGAAGTTCTCTAGCACATACAGGCCAGATCTGCTTAGAGTTACTGAAGTTAAGGTGAGGTCATATGAATAGTTGTTAAATGACATTCCCTCATTAAAGCTGCTACCAGTGACAGTCTCTCCTGGGTACCAGAACACCACTGTACCAGACCCATACAGCCAGCTCCCTACTGTAATTCTCATGGAGTCATTCAAACTTAGAGTCACATTGCTGCCCACGGCCACTGGGTTTTTTGGCGAAACCACGGTCAATGCAGAAAGACCTAGAAGAGACGGGAGAGGCAAGCAGTATAATTTTGAATATATACTGCAAGGAAGATTCAATTAAAATGTACAATCTTCTAAAAAAAAAAAAGCTTTGTGTCCATGTGTGATTGTGATGTCTATTCTTTATGTTTGCACTATTTATCATAGGCTGGAACATCAGAGGGTAAGGATTAGGAGGGAAATTAGTCTACTATGTGGTCATTGCAGTTTTAGTTGCTTGCTCCCATAAAGTAGCGCTCTAGAGCAGTATTTAGATTTAGTTTTTTTTTTTATTATTATTTGTAGAATTTATTGAAGTAAGGTTTTTTCATAATACCAATGTAATGTGGGGTCAGACATTACTCTGTCAATATTACAGTGAGTACTAACTAATCCTAATGGCCAATGTCCATTCTAGCAGTCTTTCACACTTCCATTTGACAGAAAGATTTTTTTTAAAATAATAAATATATATATATATATATATATATATATATATATATATATATATATATATATATATATATAAAGAATCTGTTTGTTACTAAAACATTTGGAATATTTCTTAAAATCAACATAATAAGTAAAATCTTGATTGTAGTGGTTAAAACAAATATGAACTTACTAACTAAATCCTGAGATGATTTGTCAATGTAAATGTTTAATCAAACAAGTAATGGCTGGTAAATTCACAATAGTAAATGTTCTCTTTTCAATATTGCTTTTAAAAAAATAAAAACAAAATGAGAATGGAATCCAATTTTAATACCTGGTATCCAGATCAAGGTGATGAAGAAAACTAATTTAAATTCCATTTTGAATTGGAATCCTGACAAGCAAATTAAGTCTTCACTTCTTCCACAAACCACAGAAAGTATCCCTCTTATAGCATGAACATAAATGGTAATGTCATCATTATACTTGAAATCTGCTAATATTTACCTTGCTCTATCAATGACAAGGCTTTTAAATGAGTATGCATGTGACAAAAAGGTACACCTCTTATCATCTGCATCACACACACACACACACACACACACACACACACACACACACACACACACACACACACATACACAGGTGACAAGTGAAGGGTGTGTTCTTTGTGGTTAACAAATCTAGAACCAGGCTGCTGGTACCCAGATGATGTGCTGTTCAGAAATTGAAGGTCAAGCCAAGTGTTTGAATAGTTTCTGGTGTGGTAGGAAATGATTTGTGTTTAGTGAAAAATTGTGGTCTGTCAACACTAAGAGTTGATGAAATGACTCATGATGATGTTTTTAACTCACACCAGCTTCCAGCATCATTCCGGCAGCCTGTAGCACTCCGTCTTTAGTGTTTCCACAGTGTTGAGTCTGTGTTGTTCCTTAAACATAAACTAATTATGATACAGACTTCCTAAAAAACACATAATGTACACGAAAGAATGGACTCAATTCCAATCCTAAGAAAAGTTAAAGGGATCATATCATATATGTTTTTGTTTATTTTTTAATACAATCATAGTATTGATATGCTTGCTGTAAAAATTCAGCTTGACATCAATGTTTTGGTCCCTCCCCTGCAGCATCATTCATCTACATTAAATGTGAAGTGTCTGGTGTCCTAAAAGAGAAAGGAGGTGTGGGGCTGCAAACCCCTTAAGTAAAGAAAACCCTTAGTTATCAATGTAAGGGAATTATCTCTGAGGGCTTTCTTTCCTCAAAGGGATAGTTCAACTCAAAAATAAAATAATGTCAACATTTACTAACCCTTTAGTTGCTCCAAACCAGCATGACTTACTTGTGTTCAATGTCAAGTCAGGTCATTTTTCTTCACAACACACATTGTTTCAAAGCAGCTTTAACAGAAGATCAGGCATTAACAGAAGATAAAACTGTAATGTCTATCATGTAATAGAGTCGTAATTTTGTAATTTGATAAAATATGATTGTGGATTGTTTAAAAATAAGTAATGTAATTAAATAATAATTGTATTTATAACCCCAATGGAACACAAAAGAAGTTAAAAGAAGAATGTTAGTCTCAGTTACCACTCGTTTTCACTTTCATCTATCCATCATCCATTCTGAGATATTTAGATAACTTGCTAGCAGCTGACAGGGTAAAACACAAGTCTGTGTCATGCTGTTAAGAGCCTATAGGGCTATAGTATATATATTATGACATAATTAAATGTTTCTGATTTATATGTTGTTTCCTGAAGCCAACTAACCTAACAACGTATCTCTTTATTACCCCACTGTAACTGAGCGGGTCACGTTTTTTGAAAACTGAATAGCCGTTAGCCTATGGTCTTGTGGTGGTGTATTGTGATGTGGGAGCAGGGGTGAAATGATGTTCTGGGTACAGTTGTCAGCGCTCTCAGAGCGGTTCACTTTAGTAGCTGCCAGGTTCAGGTCAGAAGGACTTTGGATTTGTAATTTATGGAAAAAATACATAAGCCTTCCGAACTTGTTTCACTCACACGCTCAGATACACGCGAACGGATGAGTTAGGGGACGTTCACACAAAACGTGTTTGTGATCTGTTTTTTCATTGTTTTTAGTGCATGTGTCACAAAGATTGAAAGTTCAGGTTGCAAAGAGGTGACTGTTTCAATGTTTAACATTATTCCAGATTGTTCTGCAACAAGCAAAGTTTCAGCGTTTGATTAACGGCAATGTTTTTCCCTTCTCGATTGTACTGAGGAGCCGCCGTGCTTGTGCGTTTACTGTTGCTGTTGTGAATGTTGCCTACATTGCTAACAAAAAATACAGCCTTTTGCAACATGGTGAACAATACACTGCAGCATCAGAATATAAGATCCAGGAGAAAGTAAAGTAAATAAGTTAGGAATATAATACTAATGTATAAATCCTCAAAGTAATAATAATAATACTGTATCATGTTGTATTGACAAACTGGACAAAAATAAAAACTTAAATTGATGGTTTATAATCTTAATAAATACCAAATAATAACAAAATGTTACTGGGTGATGTAGTAGGTTTTTGCACACCCTGTTCACAAAAAAAATAAATAAAGAAGTTTTATAAAAATGTATATTTTTTTTTTACCTGTGGAAAAACTGGAAAACATGGATTCATTATAGTTAACTATATTTGTATTTCATTAAACACTTTGAATGTATTTGGCTGCAATGTTTGATAAGATGAATTTAAAAGCATGATTTAAAATACATTTTATATAATTTAAGCAAACATTTTCAAAATGGGGCCCCAGGTTGGTCGGTTGCTTGGGGCCTCATAATTTGTAAACCTGCCCCTGGTGCTAATTTAAGTACTATTGTCATACCATTTTGCTTCAAAAGTCGAATAGTCACTTCACAATGCTATTATTCAAAACACTGAGTAACAAAACCTCTCTTTTTCTTTTCCCCTCCATATAAACCTACTATTCCATTGTTCCATTTGTCCTGGACAGCCACCACTCTTGCACACGCCTTGGGTAAACTCATCTGATATTCCTCTCTGTGTGCTCTTCCCTGCTGAACCACTGCTAAAATAGAGGTTTAGAGATTCAGCATTTACAATGCCAATACTTTTGCTGTTTAGAAACCATGTGACGCCATGCATTCTTCACTTGCAGAATTAAATGGCAAGTCAAAATTTAATGCATCAGTGAAAGGGACATGATTTCATAAAATGCACATGAAACTGTTTTCACAGTTAATTAGTTAGTTAGTTAGCTAGTTAATTAATTAGTTAATTTGTTGGTTTTGCTTTAATTTAAACAACCATTAAAGTCTAATAGCCTAGTCTGCCTGTTTTGTAACTGGTATGGGATGGGTGCGGTCCCCTGATTACTAAAGTGATATCTAAAGAGCAAAACACACAGACACACACACACAGACACACAGACAGACACACACACACACACACACACACACACAATGTTGGTGCAGCTATCCTTATGAGGACTCTCCATAGACATAATTATTGTTATACTGTACGAACTATCACTAACCCTACCCTTAAACCTATCCCTCACAAAAAACTTTCTGCAGTTTTAGATAATAATAATAATAACATTTAGTATAGTATGTTTTTTTAACCAATTTGAATTATCGCAACACTAGAAATGTCCTCATAAAACACATTTATAACATAATACCCTTGTAATTACCAATTTGTAACCTAAAAAAATGGTCCTTGTAAACCACCCAAACCTGCACACACACACACACACACACACACACACACACACACACACACACACACACACACACACACACACACACACACACAATGAGTGGATCAGCTTTACCTAATGCACAGAATTATCAGGATTTTATTGTCTGCTTGTATTTGCATTAAAATTGCAAGACTTCACAGACACAAAGGTCATGGCATTTCAAATGTAATGCTCACTAAATGTTAAAATGTTTGCTCCCCAATTGTACATCAACAACAGGATTATTATTATAGTTATTTATAATAAGTGTAAATTATTGAAAGCTGGTGACTGTCAGTGTAAGCTTTAGTTATTTTAAGTTCAATTCAATAACAGTGCAAAATACTGGTGAATACTGGTGTATTGTACTTTCTGGTGTATAATCAATGGTAAACAAATCTGAGGTCACACACAATGCATTTCATGGCAGCACCAGTGGTGCAGGACTGTAACCACTAAAGACATTGAGGGGGTCTGCATTGTCAGATTCTTAAACTTTTACATCTTGAAAATGTGGTTACATCCTTGACCAGGTATACTTTATAATATTTGGAGTCATAAAATGAGGAGAGGATTGCTAAATATGATTTAATATTATTATCAAAGTTATCATTTGGGGTCACCGGACCCGGAACAGGAAACTGTCATTATCCAATAGCGCCCTCTCAAGATCAAACGCATTATGGCGCACACACACTGGACTGATCATAGGCGAGCAAATGTTTTCTATTCTTTTTTGTAAATTTTTGTAAATTTGTCCTAATTTACATTAGGTAATATTTGGTAAAATTTTAAAGAAAAATTTTTTCAAGGTGTGTTTGACAAAAATGGCTTGTCACATTTCTGCTAAACAAACAAAATGTTGCTATTTATCTACTTTAAACAACAGGTGGCAGCAGTTTTCTGTGAATGTGTCCAAATCATCTTGGCCTGCAATCACCGCCTATCACTGTTACAGTATTGCAGACCTGTGAAAGCTGGCCGACTCCCTATTACAAGGCCAAACAAGTATGAATATGGGTGTAAATGATGCTGATCTAAGAAAATTATGTTTCTAACTCTGAACGTAAAGAATTTGTTGCGCAAAGATCAGTCATTTCTAAAATTTAGTCTTTAACTTTAACACACTGTTGTCTAATTGTCATACTATTCTAGTATATGTGCACACACATCTTCCATATTTAATGGAGACTATTTTGTAATGGCAATCTTCCATTAGTGCATTAAATTAACTCACTGTCCTATAAGGTGGTTTGCTACACTGGAACACAATTATCACCATGTTGGTCATCTATATCTCTGTTTCATGTAATGAATATTTATACAGTAGTTAAGTTCAGATTAACATGTATGCAATAAATTAAGAAAAGGTAAAGAATGCTGTCAGCTGTTCTCAACATGTTCTATCAGGTAACTGGAGAAGTAAATGTTATTTTCACACTCTTATCAGACAGAAGAAGAGTAAGACACAACACAAAGTCATTGAACCTCCATGTTAACATTTTGGTTGATCAGATATTATAGAGTTTAACAATATGTTTATGTTCATGTACATGACCTATTCTCCACATACTGAGTTTAATTTTCTGTAGCTGCAACAGCTCAGTTATCACAACTCTCCCTCCTCCCTCACTCCAGGAAGAATTCTGATTAATTTAGATTTTAGAGACACTATCAGGTTACAGTATGTTAATATATAATAAATCAATTATTGTTTATGCATTTTTACATACGAAGGGTGCTACAAAAAAAAAAAAGAGTTTATCTTTGTTGAGTAATTCATAGCATGGCAAGCAATTCATGGCACACACTCTATCTAAAAAGATTCAATATTATTTCAAAAACTTGAGTCTTGAGAAAGTATTGAATGCTTCACACTAAAGCAGCAATGAAGATCAAAAGAACTGAAAGAACTGAAGATACTGACCAGAAATACACCATGATTTTGTCTTACACTATTTCTCATATGAGGATCATAAATATTAATCACGCTTATAATCTATGTCTATGAGTCTATGAACATGTTTAAAGGTCACACAATTCTATCAACATATATATGGAAGACCATGTATTTATTGCTATGTAACAGCACTTTCAAAGTTAAAGTTTAACACCCTTGTCTCTATAAATCCAAAAACAGAGCATATGGTGTCATTGCACCAGGGCTAAAAGACAAGCTAAAAACAGAACCAGAAGTTGAAATGTGCAAGAAATTAAGCTTTTTATTTTACAATGGAAAAGAACCTTAATCTGACAATCACATTAAAAGTGAAATTACAAAATTGGGTAATTTAGGAAACAGTTGCAATATATACACATAAAATGTGTATAATAAACAGTACAGCTTCACAAATATTTGTAAATAATACATGTAATTTGCTTATCAAATCATCCAAGACAAAACATGTCAAAGCCACTTCCTCATTTAATGTCCCTGAGTAAATTTGAGCAAAGTGCTGTGAAGGGATTCATGTTTTACGGTTAATTTGGTAATAAATGCAACATTTGTGCTCTATTTCCTAATGATCACATATTTATATAATTTTATCAGCCTGGTGCAAGTAAGAAACAATGCAGAAGTACAAGTCAAATTATTTCTGAGATATTGATGTATGATGTAAATAAAACAAAATCTTGCAAATTAAAAAGGAGGAAATTTCTGAGGAAATCCAGGAAATGGATTAGAAAAAGACATGGTCAAATTAGTAAGTATTATTATAAACAAACACACAAGGGGCAGGGAATGTGTATAACAAGCATCGCAATGTGAAAGCAGACACAGTGGGTCTGTACGTAGTTACCAAACATTTCTTCTCTTTTCTGATATGCTTCTTTGTACTTTAATATACCTATCTTCATGTTTAAGGCATGAACATTTCTCTCAGTCTACAAGTAACATTTAACTTCTTAAGATGGGCCAATATACTGTTGACGATGGCACTGATCCTCTCTCTCTTTTGAGTTGGTACAGAAAGGCATATGTTAATGTTTGTGACTGTGAAATGAGGGGGAAAAAACTGTTCTTCTAATTACATTATCCACAAAATTATATAACAAGAATTGTTTAAAGGCATGGTGATGCATATGAAAGACACAGTGGATATTAGGACATTGGATATACAATTAAAATATTGCTGTAATATGCATATACACGTTTTATTTTGAAAGTTTCGAAAAACTATCATCTTGTAGATCTTGTATTTAACCCAAAATCATAATAAAAGTTTATTGGAATAATGGAATAAAAACTCTATAGTGCAATTTGAAAATTTGAAAGTGTAATGTGCATTCACGCTCAGTGCAGTAAATGTGTTTCAGTTGGGTAAAGGTGTGCCTTCACTTCCTCACGTGAGCATAGGGGGTTTCATCTGGTTAGGAAGAAAGTTTTGGTACCTGAATGCAGACATTACACAAGCATGTTATAACAAAGAAACTTACTTGTTTTTTTTACTGCAATCATACAGGGCAGAGTAAACTCGAGTTTGTGTGATGCAGTAAAACTGTGTTGCAGCCAAAGCACACATATGGAACTGCTCACCTGACTTCCATAGGGTGCGGGTGCCCTTGGCTTGTTTGAACCTCCATGTTTATTTCTGCATATTCCACACTAGATTCACTCATGTTACCCAGAATCACTCTCTCTCCATTCTCTCTCTTTTGGAAATGACACATATCTGTATAGTTCAACTCCTAGGGGTGAAAAATAACAATTGAAATTTGCATCATCAAACACGATGCCAATTAGGTTGTGTGATAGAAGAGTTTTGCTGATGATATTCGATGGTGGAACAGAAACCCCACAATTAAATAGTGGTAATGGCCATTATAATTATTGGATATTTTTCAATATCAATAGCTATCATAGCCATAGCATTTTAATATGTAAATAATTAAAGAATAGTAAAAAATATCCCTTTTGCTCTAGGTCACAAATTGGCCATAACGTTTTATTACCTTTATAACATGAATAGCCAAGAGACAGAAGGCAATGAATAGCTCATTATTCTCAGTTTACAAATACTAACTTGTAAGACCCTTTCCTATATACTTTAGAATGTGGAATATGCTTCCAGATTTACAATTTCAGCTCTGGTATTATGAGATAAAAGATAAAGATGGTTTGCAGGAGAAAACAAAAAATGGAAGTCACTCACAGGCTCCTGTCTGCTTTGTGATTCTGTTAGAAAAAGAAAAGTGGAGTTTTTAGTTCAAAATTTAAAAAAAGCTCCTATTATAGGATTTTGGAAGTGGTAATTGTATGGTCAGTCTTGCAATAATTGGTGAAGACACCCAATAAATCTACTCCATCAGCTAAAACAAATATATAACCATTAATAAGAAAACAAGTCATTTGTGTTGTTTTAATCAGAATACACATACTTATGTTGGCATTATGAATAAATTCATAGTTCACATTAAATACTAATAAATTGATATGTGCTGTACTCCATCCAAAACTGTTTCAAACAGCATTTTGTTCATTCTTTTATACTATTATGCATGCAGCTTTTATGACCTCTTATTAATTGAAAGACTATTTGGAATATTTTTAAACCATAAAGGCAAAAAAATGTGATTGAACATGTTGAAAAACTGAAACAAAATGCTGACCAGCCACTTTATATACGCTTTACCTTATACAGTATATTCATATACATTTTAAAACCTTAATGTTGAAAAAAAAATAAAAATCTATGGACATGGACATGTTTTGCATCAAATACCCAAACCACAAACATACCTCCACTGGGTGGTCCACTTCGTCCTAGACTGAGTTTTGGGCTACAGTGAAAAAACAAACAATCTGCGTTACAAATGGTCATTTATTTTTTTTTAACCATTATTTTTTGTAAGACTATGGCCACTTAAATTTTGTTATATTGTATGGAATATTACCTAAATATTAACAGGTTTTCACAAAAAGTCATTGGACACAATTAGGTTCCAAGGTTGAAAGTCATATACAGTATATCATGACAAAATTATTACAGACAAATACACTCACTGAGAAATTAACTTTGTGATAAAATATATGCTAAATAACAACTTTGAAACACATGACACTTTCAAAGCACAGTGAAGTTTGAATTTGCTCACCTTTTCTTAGTTTTTGTCAAATAGACAGTCAAACCACAAATGCATGCAACTGCCAAAACTCCAATGACAATTCCAATTATCTCTCCCGTTGTCAGCCCACCTCCTCCACCATCTCCACCACCAACTATGGAAAAAATACAGCAAACAACAGACCATGATCATGCACAGTAACAATGCTAATCATAACGCACTTTGAAATTATATCTGAACTTTATGAAAACAAAATAAAATACAATTTTAAAACCACACATAAAGAAGGCCACGTACACACTACAAAGTTTCGAGAGGGACAACCGCATTTAAATGCTGGAATGAATCACCTAAATTGTCGTTCCATATGTGTATGGAATAGACCTTATTCACATTAGTGCCATCTTTGATTTTTAATGGGAATGACAACGAGGCTGTGAGAGACATAATGCCTCGATATACTTCTGTAGTTCTTATTCATTCTTCATTAAAGGGTAAATAGAAGTTCTAAACAGCTGAGCAATGGTATACTGTTTCCGAACATTCAAACACCTGCCCCACCACTGTGGGATGGTGTTTTGATGTACATTTAAATATGAGAATGCTCAGTAAAACCTAATTAAAGTGACAATAAAATATGTTTTCAATGACTTTATGCCTCATTGTATGAGTAGAATTCACATGAGGTCAGTAAAAGAAGTTTTAACCACTCAATAATAATTTAAAGTAATATATTAATGCTGTAGAATTTTTTTATTTGTAAAAAAGGTATGTGGAGCTTTTGGTCACAGATGATGTGGACCAACGAGGGTAAGAATGTGTTTAGCAGCCAGTCAGAAGTTTTCCTAATAGTTCACCTGGCAGCAGTTATGAACCACCACAATGAACTCAAAAACACCTTTTTGGCCAGATTTTGTTCAAAATGACGACACACCATTGTAAGGTGCTAGCGAGTCTGGGCTACCCCTCGGGAGAACAAAAGGCTCTCATGAGAATCAACATTTGAACTGTCTCTTGCAACAGCAACATCCGAGACACAGCCAGCAGGGGCTCGCACCTCACTTCTACCATCTGATTATCTTCCCCTACTCCCCCCTCTCCTCCTCACTTAGAACTCACTAAAAACCTATACAATGTCAAGTGTGTACAAAAAAGTAACTATAACATGTTTGGTATCATTTAATGTGTCTCAGTGCGCCTGGTAAACTGGTCTCATCCTCCCAGCTATAATGAAAAGCTAAAAGAAGTTATAGAATATGAGAGATGTAGTGTGCCTCTTAAAGGTGTGCCCTCCCCCAGATCCTCTATATGTAAATGTACAGGAACCTACTCAATAGGGCACCCAAATCTAATTATAATGACAGACACACCATTTGGTTAGCTTATTGAATTATCTGGGTATTTAAGGAGATGTGGCACATCGTTCGTGGTTCTCTGTAGTCAGACGATCCCGCACAGTTTACTGTGTGTAGTTTATATCTGGTAACTGCGATGAACTTGTTATGTTACCTGTCAATAAATTGTAAACATTTGATTTTATTCTGACTGACTCTGAAATTGTTTTTTCCCAAACAGATTGAGCGATTCGTATGTTACCGCAAGTCTGCGTCAGATTAGTGACGACTAATATTTGGCATCAGTTCAAGTGTACTTGGTTTGCAAAGACAGAAAGTGTTTTTCCGTTTAGAAGAGCTAAATGCTGCTTGACCAATCTAAATTCGGGTGTGTCTTACCTCTGTTTTGACTTGAGGTTTCTTCAGATAAGTGTACGTGGGAAACCACGCATGGCCAATCCAAAGCTATTATAAGAGAAGTTATGTTGGTCAACTTATATCTGTAATAGTGGTCGTGACCTCTTACTGAAGAAAACGTTAAGTTAAATTCAAGTGTATGCAATTCCATGGGGGCTATACTGAAGTATCTTTGATTGTGTATACATGAACGTGACCGATCTCAGGTATATAGCAACTACCTCTGTTTGATGATCCAATACTGGCCGCTTGTGATCGTGAGACCCGCGGTGTAGAGAAAACACGCGAGGACCTCAAAGCGACATAGTTTCCTAATCTGAACGGGTAAAATATAATTCAAGGAGTTTAAAAGAATAATCAAACATTCGCTCACTTTTAATGATGCTCAGATATCATTAAAACCTTTTTCATTTATGGAGTCAGATGAAATCACGAGGTAATACATGAGAGAAAAATGTATTTCATTTAATCTGGTTGTGTTGCGTAAAAGAAAGACAGTAACGCGC
Organism: Moxostoma hubbsi; assembly: GCA_032164185.1. Lineage (NCBI taxonomy): Eukaryota > Metazoa > Chordata > Actinopteri > Cypriniformes > Catostomidae > Moxostoma > Moxostoma hubbsi. The sequence continues at coordinate 20,155,493 of JAVLUX010000015.1, forward strand.
AGAGACCTTCACCCGTATTATTGGAGACCGCCACTGGACCGATAAACGGGCTTACACCATTTATATTTCATATGAAGTAGGCTATATTTAGGTCTTTCTCTTCAATGTGCTGCAATGCAGTTTAAAGTGTTTTTGGATCATTCTGCGGAACAAACATTGATAAAATATCTGTCCAAGAACAATCAGTATTCAAAGACTCCAGAAAACATGAGTTGTGGAAAATCAGATATGATCAAGGAGCTTTATACAACTTTAAACCATTTAGCATTTATACTTCAGCTCCTATCTACTTGAATGGGGGAACACAGAAATCTAAAAAACGGTTGGTTAAGGCTACAATCAATCAGATCTGACAAAACTGGTATCATAAATTGTCACTTTACCTCATATTACACTAAAAAAATTAATTTTCCCAGCTTGTATATCTAATGTGCATGTGTGTTCTCGAGCTGATTGACAGGCAATGTCTGTATCCAAAAGATGATTTGGTCTTTTAGCTGTAAGGTGGGACTTTTGTTCTACATCTGCTGACCTTTGGGCACTTAAAAGCTCCTTGGTTGGGCATTCCAATTTCTCCCATTAATTTGATTAGAAGTGCCCATCTCTGCTAAATAGTCTCTGATAAGGTCTATACAGGACTGACTCCCACAATTGCGATGATTGGCAATTGTAGCCATAATCTTATCAAATGTGAACATGAATTCCACAGGTTTAGTCAGTTTTGTGTTCACTGTTTTCGAGCAAAGATATTATTCACAAGAATTGTATTATCATACAGCAATATTTAGTTTGTTGTTGTTGACAGAAATCACTGTGTTTTTGTGGCATAAAATTGATCTTTGACTTTTTTTGACTTGTCCCCCTTTTTCTTTATAAAAAGCAAAAACTGAGGTTCCATTGAGGCACTTACAATGAAAGAGTATGGTTGTATTAAATACTCACTGTTTCAAAGGTTTGGCCACAAGACATATAGGCTATGCATGTAAACATAATTTTAGTGTGAAAAAAAATCACTTACTAACCTTGTTTGAGTAAAGTTATAGCCAATTTTACAACTTTGTTCCCATGATGATGTAATGTCAAACACTAAAGCCCTAAAATGACTGTGAAGATTTAAACAAGTTTACAGTTTACAGTTACAAGTTTAATAACACAGAGTTTTAACAGAAGAATTAATGCAAGTGCTTTTATAAATAATAATCTTCACATTCACACATTATTAACAACTAGTTCTTCAGTTTAGTTCTGTAAAAACAGCGTGGAATTTTTGAAAATACGGTTGTCACTACCTGATTTTTTCAGGACTTATTTTGGTTGTAGATTGAGGTTGCCACTACTTTATTTTACTGAACTGTGGGTGTACAGAACAGGATTAAGCACTAAAAGGTGAACTGACAACCAAATTTATCTGCAGTGTGTACGTGGCCGAAGGCAAGTCATTCCAATTCAGATTATTTTATACTGCAATATATGGATTGGCAGATCAATCCTAAATTATCAATACTTCCGATACTAATGTTGTTACCATCAACAATAATCATAAAGCTTCAAAGTGAAATAAAAAGGATTAGACTATATTAGCAAATACTTGTGCAGGATGGGAACTATTTCTTCTTCCACTCATCTTAACATTCATGCTGAAAGACACAAGCGCTTGTTCTGTCAAAAGACTCGTTCAAACAAGAGGGATCATTGCCTTGTACTGGTAATGATAGAAAATCAGACAAACAGATTATGGAGTAAATAATAACAACCTAATAATTTTATTTTTAGGCTCACAAATGTAAAAAAAAATAATAATACTTGAATTATGACTAAAAGTAATATTTTAAATGACCCATTTTATCCCAAGAATTGCAAACATTTTTTTTTAGAAGTATCGCTATTGGTATCAGTATTGACGATATTGGATTTGAAATGACTGGAATCAGCTCGAAAAGAAAATAAGTGATATCGCCCATCCCTACTGTGATACTAACCTCCACCATCAGAGAGAGCGTAAACGGTCAACTAACATGTTACGACAGTACATCACCATTTGCGGCTACCAAACAAATGAAAGGGAAGGGTCGTAAACTGACACCCATCTGTTGCAAATTCGTCTGTGACTTCTGTTTTAAAACTTATAAAACTCCACACATACAGTGCATCCGGGAAGTATTCACAGCGCTTCACTTTTTCCATATTTAGTTATGTTACAGCTTTATTCCAAAATGGATTACATTTAATATTTTCCTCAAAATTCTACAAACTATACCCCATAATTACAACATGAAAAAAGTTTGTTTGAAATCTTTGAAAATTTGTTAAAAATAAAAAACTAAAACAAAATCACATGTACATAAGTATTCACAGCCTTTTCTCAATACTTTGTTGAAGCACCTTTGGCACCAATTACAGCCTCAAGTCTTTTTGAGTATGATGCTACAAGCATGGCACACCTATTTTTGGGCAGTTTCTCCCATTCTTCTTTGCAGGACCTCAAAGCTCCATCAGGTTGGATGGGGAGCATCGGTGCACAGCCATTTTCAGATCTCTCCAGAGATGTTCAATCAGGTTCAAGTCTGAGCTCTGGCTGGGCCACTCAAGGACATTCACAGAGTTGTCCCGTAGCCACTCCTTTGTAACCTTGGCTGTGCGCTTAGGGTCGTTGTCCTGTTGGAAGATGAACCTTCACCCCAGTCTGAGGTCCAGAGCGCTCTGGAGCAGGTTTTCATCAAGGATGTCTCTGTACATTGCTGCATTCATCTTCCCCTCGATCCTGAGTAGTCTCCCAATTCCTGCTGATGGAGGCCACTGTGCTCATTGGGACCTTCAATGCTGTATACATTTTTCTGTACCTTTCCCCAGATCTGTGCCTTGATACAATCCTGTCTCGGAGGTCTACAGACAATTCCTTGGACTTCGTAGCTTAGTTAGTGCTCTGACATGCACTGTTAACTGTGGGACCTTATATAGACAGCTGTGTGCCTTTCCAATTCATGTCCAATCAACTTGAGTTGTTTCTCACCAAAGCAGCTTATTTGTCATACTGATGCATCTTCTCCATTAACATCCATTTAAAAAGAACAGCCTTTGGTCCCCTCACCAGAGTACAGCCGCATTTGATAAACTTGACGGTTCAACATGGGCACAGGGGTTTTGAGCGAACTACGAGATTTCTTCGCATGAGCTTGTGCTCTCCCACGTTCAATGCGTAAACGGGAGTGAATGGAGCACGAAGTGTAGAGTGATTTCCCCGATAATGTTTCAACATATGCATAATATTTTTTTTAAGAAGAGGAACAAGATGAAATTAATATGAAATCAACATTATGCCACAAATGCTGTTGATTGATATTAACTTGTGTTGAACCTGAAATATTATTTTAAGTACAACTTAAAGGTGCTGTAAGCAATTTGAACTTTTTTGGAACTTCCACAAGTTTGAGGCATCGTGTTAGATAAACCACCATTTCAGTGATATCTGTCAGCGGAAGGAATGATTTCTACATATCATTCCATGCTTACTGCACCTTTAATTGCTATATTCTGGGAGCTGTCCGGTCAAAGGTGCTGAACTACAGCCAAAACATTCACCAGTATGTCCAGGAGTTTGTCTTCTCAACATGTAAATAGTATGAGAATACTGCCAAATGTGGAAATTGTGTGTAATCTTGCTGAGGTGCTGAAAGTTACTAAAGCAATATCACATGCACAAGAGTGCGTATCATGGCTGTGATTTGGCCGCAGGCACGAGGCTTCATGTCGTGGCTGCAATACCATCTCGGGGTGTGCATTATTTTTCAATAATTAAATGATTCCTTACATAACACTATGATTTATTAAATGTTCTTTTGTCTCTGATAAACCGTGAATAACGTGAGAAAAATATGCTTTAGTTGCATGTATTTAATTTACGAGTGACCCCATTCACTTCCATTGTAAATGCTTCACTGTAGTCCAGATTTTTGCTTTTTTGATTTTAAGAAAAGGAGGGACAGATTAAATTAATATTTGATTAAATATAAAATTCAATTTAAATAGCATAATTTATCAGAGACAAAGAGACATTTAATAAACTGTATTAATATATTTATTGATAATAGTAGAGCCTAAAATATTGCAGAAGATAAAAAACTGTCGAAAAAATGTTTAAATCAAAAGGCAGTCTATGCAGTTTGCGTAGGCCTATATGCGACAAACTATTATATGTTCTTGTTAAATAGATTTCGTAAGACATGTGAATAGAGTGTCCCTGCAATTTAATATATATATAAAATATAGTTAACAAAGGAGATCAGAGTGAGTGAGTGTGAGATTAGAGTGCAATGAGCAATACCCTCTCTTGATCTTCATCCTCCTCCACTTCTTCCAATAACCAAAGTAGCTTGATTACATGGCAGTCACAAATTGCACGTTGCTTAATGGCAAGTACACAGTGACTAGAACACAAACCAGATTATTTTTTAATATTTAGATAGGTCTATGAGTAGTTCAGTACTGATGTCTGTAATTTTAATGCTGTTCTGTGTGCATTTTTTCAGCTTCCAGCCAAAGAAACAAAACTTTAGGCAACATGAGAGTCCCTAATTATGATTCACATTGTGTGCATTTACATTACATGCATTTGTGTTACATTCATTAAAGCTGAAGTAACTTTTTCAGTGTTAAAAAAACATCATTATATCACAGCTTAATATGCAAAGACAACTAAGTAAGCCATTCATAGGTTAATTTTCTCGAAAATTGTAAACACTGTATTTGTGTTTGTTTTGAGTGACCCGTTAGACCAGACTCAACAACGTTACTCAACCAATGGCATGAGTTGGGGCCTATCTGACTGTATGAACAACAGCAGATGGAGCGTATTTGGAAAGCTGTTATATAAACATTGTTTTTTTTTGCAATTCTGTTCAGTTGCACAAGTGTCAGAGAAATTCCATACTTCAGCTTTAATTAGTCTTACCAAAGCTATCATAATTTCTGTAAATTAATTCATTGTTAATTATCTATAATTTAATATTTTAAGTTAACTTTTGGGGCATCGACAAGGTTATATACAATTTCCATATTTGTTTGTGTTTCCACATTTTTATGTTAAGAAGACAAACTACTGGCCGTATTGGCTAAAGTTTCTGTACCTTTGGGCCGGAGAGCTCCCATAATGAAGCACTTAATATCTACTTTATAATGAGCGATCTACGAGCTGGTTTGGGAAACAGGTGTTACTCTATCGTAAAATAACGGGCAACATTAGTCAAGATGATTGTAAAAGCTCAAGTTACAACGTTATTGGGAAACCCAGCCTACATAGTACTTGGGGTACCAACATTTTTATGCCAGGTCCCAGTGCGGCTGCACACCCTTCACTGATTGTAGTTATGCCACTGGACAGCATATTGGTTAGCTGTGCAGTTTTTTGTTGCATATGGGAATAGCATGTAGTGCCAGCCTGGGCTGCATTCCCCAAAAGTTTCACAAGCTTAAGTTGATCATAGAAACCATTGGGGCCAATGGCTTCTACAATGTACTTAGGTTTATTTTGCTTTTGGGGAATACATCCCTGATCTCATGAACATTTGGTGAGCATGGCAAAATTTTAGCAAAACTAAATTATGTACATTATTACAAGTTAAATGATGTCGTAATCAGACAAGGTTTTTAAGGCAAATATTAGATGGAGGTTTAAATGAGTATAACATCTCCAGCATGATTGATAATCTTTCCTAAATGTTATGACAGTAGACTTTTTTTTTAATACAATGTTGGCTTGGTATAAGTGGGTGATGGTCAAAGCAGTTGATATGTAAAAAAACACACTTAGGGTTAGTTTTCCAAGAGTGCAAGGTATCACTTACCTTTAACTATTAAATGATGGATTTGTGAGACATGTCTATTTGTAACATAATTCCATACTGTGCAGATGTACTCCCCACTGTGTGTGAAGTCTGTTTCATTAATGGTATATTTGTCTGTTGTCACAGTGGTGTTTGTCCCGTTAAACTTCCAGGTGAATGTGGCAGGAGGTGCAGAATTTCCAGAGCAAGACAGGGACACAGGATCCCCTAAACCCACCTCATTTTGACCATTAATACGAACATCTTCTGGTCCATCTATGACACAGACATGACTAATTTTTAGAGGGAAAACAGAGATTTGAAGAACATAAACTTCATGCAGTTAAAGCATATATCATCATCTTTAAACACTCACAGTTGATGGTAAGGCTGAGTTTTGCAGTCTCAGAGCTTGCAGGGTTTCTTAATGTACATTGATATTCTCCACTGTCTGATCTTCTCACTGGATTGATAAACACTGATCTGTTATCAGATGAGAAGTTGATGTTGTTGCTAGGAGACAGAGGATTGTTATCTTTCATCCACAGTACAGAGGTGATGGTACCAGTTCCCTCAGAGGTCACATTAGCAGATGATTCACCCTCAATTAACAACTCTGTTGGACCAATAAGTCTAGCACCAGATACTCTTTCTGTATGAGCAAGAGGGAAAAAATAAAGGCAGTGGATCTAAAAAAAAATTTAGTAGGCACTAAATGGAATACAAATAAAGACTCTTGTTTTATCATGTTACAAACTCATGTTTTAAAAGATTCCAAAAGGTATTTGTCATGAAATTCACAATGAAAAGCAAATTTTCTTAAGCAACCATGTGATTTCGTGCCACTACTATGGCATTTAACTTTAGTGTACTTTGGTTGGACTCAAAGCATTGTCCAACCATGAGTCCAAAGTACGACACCCTTATCAGATGAGCTACCAAACAAAGTTTTCAATCTGGAATAAGTGTGTAGCTACGTGTAGTTGGGTCTGTAATACAAGTATTAAAGTGTAATGTTTTTCAAATCATGTAAAAGTTAAAGTAAAGAAAAATTATAACATTTATTCTACGAGACCAAGTGTGACGGTGGAGTGCGGGGACGGGTCGTGATGCAACACACCCGGCCCCTAATCAGGCTAATCAAGGTGTGTAGCATCACGACCCACCCCCACCATCCGCCCTGTCACACTGAGTTAAAGACAGCTAAAATTGGCCTTGTGTGTCTGGCTACGAACATTTCCCGAATAATTTCAAGGAATATTCCAGATTTAAATAATTTATAATACATAAATAAAAACTTGCTATTCTAAAAACCCATTAGAAAGAGGGAACCAATGGCGAATTAGCCTTCCAAGTCGGCTTACAAATTGATGTCATGATGATTGAACATGCTATATATTGGATCACACTCACCAAACACATATAGAAAAGTTTCTCCAACACCAGACTCGGACACTGTAAATACACTCAATCTGTATTTTCCAGAATCATTCAGTGTCAGGTTCCTGAGCTCCAGAGCTAAAGTGGTTAGATTCAGACTGACTCTGTCTTCATATCCTTCTCCTGGTTTAAGGTTACCATTAGGTAAAACACTTATTATATTGCCTACTGCTCCAAATGACCATTCAATTGTCACAAATGGTGGAGAGGGTGCGTTGACAGGAGCGAGCAGTACTTTTTCACTTACTGCTCCAGCAGCCGGCCAAAACTCCAGCTGTTGACATAAATAATGTCCTAAAAAATGTAGGTATTAAACAGGATAGAAGAGGAAATATTGAAAAATTAGACTTGAGGGCAGTATTATTATTATTATTTAAATACAGAAAATGTACCTTCCTGAAACTCACCCTAACAAAGTAAATTTCAGTACTGTCCAAAAAGACAAAAAAAAGTAACAAGCAACAGTTCAGATTCTTGAAACGTATGAAAAAATTATAATTCTACAAAATGAGCATCTAGACATGTCACCCTAAGCTTAAATAAACCATTATGGTTTGTGATTTTTTTTCACAGATCAGTTTTTGTAATTAACCAATTTTTTGAGATCTAGGGTAAGCAGTTTACCTGAAAAATCTGTGTAATAGGCTTAGTGTTATTATTGATCTGTTTTTAAGTCTTTCATATTCATTTTCTATGGTGGGTCAAAAATGACCTGGAACACCACCAGTGTTACTTATTTTGTCACATTGTCTAAACTCATTGAAACATCATAAATCATAATGATCATTATCAAGAATGTGACCTCTCAAAGCCTATATCACTGATTTGCCATGTAAATTGTTGACTTAAGCACTCAAACAAGGGTTAAAAGACAAAAACTGAAATCAAGATAGTCTATTTAAGCCTATATTGTGACCTGTCCAGATGGTCATTTTGTAGAATTCTAAGAAGTTTATTGGTTTTATGGCTTATTTTATTCACATGCCATCAAAATGAGTTTATTATTATAAGCAGTGTGCTTTATAAAATGTGAAATTAAATAATTTTTCTGTTAAATTGTTGACGCAGAAACTTAAACAATTAGTTAACTGATAACTGATCTGTGAAAAAAATCACATCATAAAGGTAATTTTAGATCAATTCTAGATTTTCACTTTTTAAAATAATGTGTTACTTTTTTGGCTTACATCTTTAATTTTTCGCACTACCAATATGCATGAAGCCATTAAAATGACTAAAATCATTCTGTGAAAGTTTTCAAAAATCCAGTTTTGTGAAACTATTGTTTCAAGAATGAGACCTCTCAAATCCTATAACAGATGTATTATCATCTCATCTCAACAATCATTAAGGTCTTTTTGTGCCTTTACTGTGACCTATGAAGATGGTCAGTTTTTAGAATTATAAGCTAATTTCCTAATCAATTACAGCGGTAGATATATTTAGTACAAAGAAAGAAAGACGATTGATTGCTGAACTGACAGGCTGACTATAAAAACAAATGGCAAGTTTGCGACGTTTGCCGTCTGTCGATTCTCAAAAATATTCCTAGTGTCTGGGACACGGTCACAATAAACAGCATAACATTGTTTAAATACTTACCAATTGTAAATAAGAAGAACAGCGTCCAACACAACCCGCGAGAAGCCATCAGAAACAAGCAATCATAAGGCAGGAGTTGGCCTCATATATTGTGTAAACGTCAAGAAATGGAGAAACGGCTAACTGTGCCACCTAGTGCTGTCTATTGTTGTATTTTCTTGTTTACTCCGGGAAATTTACAGACTCTCGCAATATAGCACATTCTTATTGAAATGCCTATTAAATGCATTTGACAGACGCGTTTATCCAAAGTGGCAAACAGTGCATTGAGCTATAGCCTATATTTAAAAATAAAAACCCATGACGTTGATACTGCAACAACATCATATAGAGGGTATTTACACTTGGCCACTTCATGCCTTTTCACAGATTATGAAAAGATTATGATTGCAATCCGATCCCTCAACCCACTTCAGAGACTATAGAAAGTTACATTTGACATTCGGGTTAATACACATTACGCTTCTAGACCACTTGACCTAAAGTTGTCAAATCAACTTCAAATTACTCACAATATTATTCCCTATAGGCTAATGCACAATACATATTTTAGGGAGTTTTTCTTTCGTAGTTTTTAAATAGAATATTTAATCCCTGTTTTTTTTTTTTATAGAATATTTGGTCATTTTAAATCCATTAAACTCCAAGACCATTTTACGTAAATATGTCATACCAGCTGGATATTACTCCAAATATTATTCCCTATATTGCACAATGCTTATTTTTGGGCTTCACACACAATGTGGAGTACAACTACACAGCCTGGAATTATGTTACAAATAGACATGTCTCACAAATCCATAATTTAATGGTTAAAGGTAAGGATTACCTTGCATTCTTGGAAAACTAACCCTAAACAGTGGGCCCAAAAAGTATTTGGAAACTTACACCACACTTAATATACAGTACATTGTCTTTGCATAGGTTACACAATATTAAACAAAGTGCTATTTATTTTAAAGAAATTTATCACAAACATATCTTTCAAATAATATATTTCACAAATGTATTTGTTTATTTGCACAAATGACAAACCAATCATATTTCTGTTCAAAATGAGGACAAAAAGAATGGGACACACTGCCATTGTCAAAGTGGAACATGTCCTTATTAATGTAATGAATTACATCTGTGGTTTCTCTGCTTCAACACCTATGTGAACTTGAGAGGAAATTATTTCAGACATCCACTAAAAATCACATTTAAATTGAGACCAATTGCTTAAATGTCAATTCAAGATTTGCTCAGTTATGTTAACAACTCTAGCACTTGCTTTGATGTTCTGTTTTTATAATGCAATGACATTCAGACATTTTAAGTAGGACTGATTTGTGCAAAAGTGTCAAATAATTTTGGGGGCCAGTGCATCTTTGTATATTTTCAACCTGTTGACATCAGAAGTTTAAGGTACTTGTTTTCTCTGATCTGTGATGGTCATAAAATTACAATGTCTTCATTTGGCAAAACTGAGTCTTGATCTGTTCTGACACAAGGCCATCAGGAAACGCAGGGCTGTCAGGAGGTGGAGGGCTGTTTTTTTGGAGCCATGGCTGGGATTATCATTAGATTTCTAGTGGGGTTAGCAAGGAAACTTGTTTTCCCCATACCCCAGTGAAAACTGGAGAATTGTGACAACAGAGGACTCCGTTTGGTCCATATAGAGCCTGTGGTAAGAACTTTTTTTTTCAACAGCAGATAAGCATGAACAGAAAAAATACATGAAAAAAATTTCAGAATATTTCTCAAAAGTGAGAGGGAACAAGAGGGAAAAGGCATTACATACAACAAATTGTGTTCAAACTAAATTTAACTAGGTACAGTCGCAAGCATGTTTTTTTATTTGAATAATTGTTTTAAGATCATTTGAACAAGCTTGTTTTGACTTGACACAATCAAGTTTGGAACTTTATGTTAAGGAAATTGTAATGTTAAAGTAACTTCTCTTTTTTACCTCACTCACTCAATCTCCTAAATATAAACACAATAATATCTGAAAGTCCATACATTTAATAGTGTTTTGATTTTCTTCCTCTTACAGAACCAGCCTCTATTATGGGTTACATGGTGACTCTTCCACCATTTCTCATCTGTAGGGAGAGTCTTGCATGCATTGACAAGTCAACTCACAATAGAACCATTTGATGCAAGATAGACTGTCCATTACAGACATAGTTCTGAAAAAGTAACAGACAAGCAATTCTATGATTATAATAACACTAGCATTCAGAAAGAAAGTTTTTATATTATGATCAATGGAATCATAACCATAAATCTGTTTTGTACCAAATTGCATTTAGACTGTGTATAATATGCACAGTTTTACCATGTACTGTAGTAGATATTAAAATTAATCTTCAATAATTTTTTATTTTTTATGAGCATATGAATATAAAGCTAATTTCACCATATTATTTAATAACCTCAAAGTGTGGTAAAATATTTTTTGTATTACTTTAAATTTATTTACTTATATTTATTTTTTACAATTTAATTACTGTTCATATTTATTTAAAAATTAGTTTGTTCAATGTGGGACTTTTATTTTGAAAAATTATGTTGAAAACAGATGTCCAAAAGCGCTTGTCCAAAAAAAAACGAATGAACATCAGAGAGTATGTTGAAAGAAACAAAGTCATATACAGTATTTTCAGTATTTACATTGTACATGGCATTGATAGCTGAACAACTTGCTTTCGTCGAGCCGCGCACTGCTCCTCTCGTGAATCCCACCGTCTTTGATTGAATTGGTCATTTCAAAAGACACTGATGAGCGGTTTTACATCACCAACAATGGCTGCGTCTCGTTTGGAAGGCTGCGTCCTCTGGACTTCTCCACGGTGAAGAAGCAGACAGAGGCCATTTCACACATCCTGCCCCACCGCAAACCTGCCACCACCACTCGCCGAGGGCATCCTCCTGTGGCTAAGAAACACCCTGCTCCGCCTCAACCCGGGCACAGCTCTCAGCCCGTGCGTCGAGCACCCCGCAGGAAGCACACGCCCCCCTCTCACGGACCCCCTTGAGGACCCGGAAGGCTCCCAGGCGCTCCTGAGACGATCGACTCAGGGACCAAGACGTTAGCTCCGGAGCTGGTAAGCAGACCACTCCGTCCCCTGGAGGTGGGCCGGGAGGAGAATCTTTTGTTGAATTCATTCTCCCAGTGTTCCCACATTCTCAGTAAAAGAGCTATTTCCTTTGTCTCTGGGTGTCCTGGCCTGCAAATGCCGTTCTCACGGCACTCTGCCGCCACACCTCAACAGTCCCGGTACACTGGAAGTGGACCCCCCGCCCTCAGCCCCATGACTGTTCCCCGGCCGGCCGGTTCTGACGAGTCTAGAGGACGCCTCCACCGGACCTCCTCCTCAGTCACTAACCCACCCAATGCCAGGTGTGCGGAGCAAGGTAAGTGCTTCGAGTCTTTTCTCAGCATCAGAGCCTCAGGACGCACCAGAGCCTCCCGACGCCGTATTACCTGCTCCGCCCCGCTGCTCTGCCCCGCCGGGTACATCAAAGATAATCGTCCCCTTAGTGCCCCTAGCGTGGAGCTTGGACGCGTGGCTTTCACTTCCCAACCCGTCATGCTGGCTGGCAAGGTCAATTCGACTCGGTAACGCAATTCAGTTTTCCTGCCCCCCCCCTCCCCCCCTTTACCGCAGTACACGGCGAACATGCCAAATCAATGCGCGCGGCCCTCTAACTCAAAGACGCGATAGAGCCTGTCCTTCCAACCGAGATGAAGAAGGGTTTCTACAGCCCTTACTTCATCGTACCCAAGAAAGGCAGCAGCTTACGACCGATCTTGGACTTGCAAGTTTTCAAGTTTTCAAACTTAACTTGCGTCCAGCATCTAGATTGGTTCGCAATGGTAGACCTGAAGGACGCGTACTTCAACGTCTCAATTCTGCCTCGACACGACCCTTCCTACGGTTCGCGTTCGACGGCCAGGCGTATCAGTACAAGGTCCTCCCCTTTGGCATGTCCCTGTCCCCTCGCATCTTTGCGAAAGTCGCAGATGGTTAAGCAAGCTCGCCATGGTTAAGAGCATCTCTTTTCTCGGCAGGGAGTTAAACTCAGTCTCAATGTATATATATATATATATATATATATATATATATATATATAAAAGAAGCTCTGCTTAGCTGTTTAAGCTAAGTGATTTGATTTGATTTGATTTGATTTAAACAGCTCACTGTACAGCTGGATCCTGGATTTCCTGTCAGGCAGACGTCAGGTGGTTAGAATGGGCAGCAACATCTCCTCATCACTGACCCTCAACACTGGAGCCCAGCAGGGCTGTGTTCTCAGCCCACTCCTGTATTCCCTTTACACACATGACCGTGTGGCGACACATAGCTCCAATGCCATCATTAAGTTTGCTGACGATACGACGGTGGTAGGTCTGATCACTGACAATGATGAAACAGCCTACAGAGAGGAGGTGCACACTCTGACACGCTGGTGTCAGGAGCACAACCTCTCCCTCAACGTCAGTAAAACCAAGGAGCTTGTGGTGGACTTCAGGAAGAAAGACAGAGAACACAGCCCCATCACCATTAATGGAGCACCGGTGGAGAGAGTCAGCAGCTTCAAGTTCCTCGGTGTCCACATTACTGAGGAACTCACATGGTCCGTCCACACTGAGGCCGTTGTGAAGAAGGCTCACCAGCGCCTCTTCTTCCTGAGACGGCTGAGGAAGTTTGGAATGAACCACCACATCCTCACACGGTTCTACACCAGTACTGTAGAGAGCATCCTGACTGGCTGCATCACCGCCTGGTACAGCAATAGCACCGCCCACAACCGCAAAGACCTGCAAAGGGTGGTGCGAACTGCCAGAAACATCATCGGAGGTGAGCTTCCCTCCCTCCAGGATATATAACAGACGGTGTGTGAAAAAAGCTCGGAGGATTATCAGAGACTCCAGCCACCCGAGTTATGGGCTGCTCTCACTGCTTCCATCAGGCAGGCGGTATCGCAGCATCAGGACCCGCACCACCCGACTACATGACAGCTTCTTCCCACAAGCAATAAGACTTTTGAACACATGATCTCTCACGATCAACAATCAGCACTGCACTTTATTAATCTTCATTCTGTCAAATATATTCTCGCTCCCAATTCAATTAGTGTATATATATATATTTATACCCTTATCTAGTGTATGTGTATTCTACATTGTGTGTATTGTGTACATTTGATATGTAAATTGTTGTGTAAGTATGTGTACATTTGTTATGTAAATTGTGTTGTGTAAATATGTTGTTTATTGTAAATTGGTATATGTCTCGTCACTGTCATTACTGCAATGTTGCTCAGAGCTGCACACAAGACTTTCACCTACTGTTGCACTCGTGTACACAGTAGTGTGACAATAAATTGATTTGATTTGATTTGATTTGATTTGATTTAAGCGCCCAGAGGTGTTTACTCAGCACAACCGCTGTGTGTGAGGGGGAGAACCGCTGTAATGCGCCGTAGATCCAACAGCCTTTTAGAGAGAGAGATGAATGGAACAGAAGGAGGAATTCAGCTCTGTGAATACGTCCGCTCGGCTCCGAAGAAGAAATCTGAGTGTGTGTTTGCAGTGACACTCCTTTTATACCTGTATGTCTGGAGGAGTGGCATGCAAATCCCATATGGCAATTCTCATTGGCCTTTTCTCAAAGATCAGAGATGTCTGGGCTCCCGAGGGGGACCCCTAGTTTCAACTCATCGACACAACGTTGAGTGAGTGACAGATAGGGAAAGACATGCTTCTTGACTCCTGTTGAGTCAATTGAAGGCAAAATCACCCCAAAATTCTAAGTGCATCCTTGCACTTGGATAATTTCCTCATTTTCAAACACCAAAAAAAAAAGATTTCCTTTACAGGTTTGCTCACTATTTTAAAAGATTTTATATTAGAGCGACCCTTCATTTTACTGTATCAATTTACAAGTCATTTTACTGTATAGTTTTTTGAGAAAATTAAAGGCAAAATCACCCCAAAATTCAAAGTGCATTATTGCACTTGAAAAATGTCCTCATATTCAAACACTAATAAAAAGCTTTGCTTTATAGGTTTGCTAATTTTTTCAATGGATTACAGATTAGAGTAACCCTGACCGGCAGCGGTTTATGAGAGCTATGGTGCCCTGCAGGCTTCCATCGTGCCACGCATGATGCATTTTAGTTTATAAACAGATTTAGTGCTTATAACTTTCTTCTTCCCCAAAATTCAGAAGTATTTTTTTGTACTTTGTAATTGTGATGAAAAATAATTATTAATAATTAGTAACTATTACTATTATTTATTTATACTTATAAAAGTTTAATTTTTTGTTAAAATTTACTCATGTACTTTAATGAGTAGTTGTAATTTGTTACGTTCCACCTTTGCCAGGGACCCAACACAATCTGGACTAGGGTTGCAGCGGTATACCGGTTTCACGGTATACCACAGGTTGAAAATTGAAAATTTATCATACCATGTACATTTGCTAATCTACGGTATTGAGAAAAAAATGCAACCGGACGGAGAATCTCACATGAGCTTGCGCATCTCCTTTCCTCCTTGTCTGTCTGTCAGACTCGTCAACTTGCGTCTCACACACAAACACGCACAAATGCAGCAGAGAAAACGTCAGAGAGAAGCGAGGCGAGTTTGTCTGACATGAGTGTGTGTGTGAGATGAGTGTGTGATATTTTGGCGGCCGCTCAAGTGATAGACTTTTTAGGACTGCCGAAGGCAGATTTAATGATAATGATAATTAAATCTTATAATTAAAACAGCAAACAGCTAAAGCAGGCATGGGCAATTTACAGCCCGCAGGCTGGATCAGGCCCTCCACATGGTTTAATGTGACCCGTGGCTCATTTATCCTAAAAGTATTTTTTTTTCTCATTGGATATTTCAGTTAACTTGCATTGGGACATAACGCGTCTCCACAAGCGTTTAACATGCCCAGGGTTGCCAGATAAGAGACGCAACACCCCCAGTTTGAGATTTATACTTGCTCAAATTGGAAATATTCTGCCTTATGTTATACTTATTTTGTGCAATCTGGCAACCATGCACGCGAGTGCGCTATTTCTATCTGGCTTTCCCTTTTGAACAAACTTGGCGATCTGTATTGCAATATTCTGCTCAAGGAAAAGTGTTATACGGCCACTCTTTGTCCATTCTTGAGGCTGCTTGTGATGTTTGGTGCTACTAATTTTGCAGTTAAACCTTCTCAGTGATTAAATTAAATATAAAAGTAGATTTCGGCATCATTGACACACGGAGGAGTAATCATTGACATGCGAGTAAAAACAAACCAGAGACAAATATGTATATGTATTTATTATTTGTGCAATTTAGAAATGTTGAAGTCCCTTCACGTCTGTATGTTAATCTAACTCTTGCAGTGTTAATTTATCATAGTCATGCAGTCTGTGTTATTCAGTTGTGTGCTGAAAGTCAAATGTTGACATCAACAACAAAAATAATGTCACTTGATGCATGTCCTTGTACTAGAAAACCATGAAAAAAACTATGCAACCCAAAATTCATTAAATACAGGTTATGTTTAATCTATGGCAGGTCTCCACTTGATGTCCAATGTAAAATCTGCATCCTGAAGCAAAACCAGTTGAGAAGCACTGAGTTAAAGCTACAGACAGACAAACAGTATATGCTACCTATTAATAGTCATAGGACATTACTTCAAAAGCTCACACAGCTGATGTTATTTTTCATTTAGTAGTTAATTTAACATATAAACTAAGATGCTTTAGTTATATAACGTTATAGTTACATGCTATTTTTTAGAATGTTTATAATTCGATTTATTATTATAATTCTGTTAGCTTTCTTATTTTTCTATTTATTTTATTTTCAAAAGAGAGAATTGTTTTACACATACTTCAATAAAATAAATGGTTTCAAGGGGGTTGGGAAGTAATGGAATACATGTAACGGGATTAGGTATTTAAAATACTAAATAAAACTGTATTCCACTACAGTTACAATTTAAATAATTGGTAATAAGAATACAATTACATTCAAAAAGTATTTTGATTACTGAAGAGATTACTTTGCATTTTATTGTAATTTGTTTCATTTAATATTTTGTCCTTTCAGATGGATCCAAAGTGCATTTGAACAGCGGTGAAACACTTCAGACAGGGAAGTAAGTTTGAAGTAAGTTTGGAGCAAAAGAAATAGAAATAAACCTTGTGTAAATTGTCAGCTTTACGCTAAGCTAAAATACTATTTCTAGACATTTTACATGCACATGTTACCAGATCATATTTTTTATCAAAATTCACGCTGGATCATAATTTCTTTTTTCGATCAATTTGATTGATCTTTTTTTAGAAACAACACTGCATAAGATATTTATGTTTTTTAGAGAATGTATTTTTATCATGTGTATTTTGTCTTACTGTACTGGCAGAGTTTTAACAGTCATAACAAGTGAAAAAAATCTACCAGTGCTGAAGAAGTAATCCAAAGTATTTATAATACATTACTGACCTCGAGTAATCTAATGAAATTACATCAAATTACATTTTACAGCATATATTTTGTAATCTGTATTGGAATACATTTGAAAAGTAACCCTCCTAACCCTGGCTATTTGTGTACATGTGCTGTATGTGTGTATGTATGTACATGAATATATATGTATACATAGGTGCATGTGTATATTTATTGTGTATTTATTTTACTTAAATTTATTTATAGCGCTTGAATGGCACATTTTCTATGTATATTTTGTTCTTAAACTACTGTTTGGATTCGGCCACACAAAATTCTGTTGTACTTGTTACAATGACAATAAAGGAATCTAATCTAATTTTCTTCAGTGGTCGTTTAGGATGACCATCTCTGCGAGGCTCAGCTAATCTACATGGTGCCCACACAGCAGAACAGGAGTCTGTGTATGCACAGGCGAAAAAAGACATACGTATATTTGTATAGAAATAAAAGAAGCAGAAGTTATGGTGCCCTTCTTAAACATCTGCATCTCTGTATTGGTGTGAGTGTATAAATATGTTCTGTATTCTGAACCACCTCAGCGGTCTTCATTTCTAGTTCTAAAAACACTGATCTCTGGAGGATGTACCTAGGCATGAAGAAATATAGTATCTATGCATTGCACTGCTTACAGACGGTTCCATGAAATGGCAGTTTGATTTAGACAGATCAAATTCAAAGTTTTATTGAATACACAGCTCCTCCTTACCAATAACATACAATTCATTCAGAGTTCATCTCCCCAGTATCAATAAAGTAGCTCTATTTTTAATTTCCAAATCAGTCAACACAACCCCAGAATTAAATTACACAGACAGTGAGTTTAAAAATAAGTATAGTACAGAAAAGTATGAATATCTGTTTAGAATATCTTTTTAATTAACAAGTTTGTATATTTCACATTGCTTCATTGTCCTCCATTAAAGTGTGTGCTCTCGTTCTGTTGCAGTCTGGCTCTGATATTTCTGGTATCATTAAGAAAATTACATCCAAAAGAGAGCATCTCTGTGCTAATTCCTGTGTGTTTGACCATAGAGAGAGAGTACAGTCTGAGAGGGTAAAGTCTGTGCCACCATTTGACTCTGATCAGAGACAGAACGCAGCCAGTGGGAGAGAGAGAGCCTCTATGCTGCCTGTAGACCAGAATCAGGGGGAAGTTAAGCATCCCTGTATGATCTGTTGAGCTTCACAGTGGTAGAACTTTTAAATCTTTAGTTGTGGGCTGGAAAAGGCAGATATTTTTTCTTAGACCTACTATTGCATTTTTCAAGGTTATTTTACAGGAGTGTTATAGTGCCATGCAAAGACAAAATGCAGTAACTACATATTTCTATCAAAACTGAGTTATGAAAGAAACCAGCTCTCTTAAACTATGATCTATTCTGTTACAGATGGGTTTGGCTCAACTATGATTCCGAGAAAACAGAGTGTGAAAACTGGAAACTCACCTCAAAAAACAGTTGCATTTGAAGTCATTTTCTGCTTCAGTGTTTGTGTAGCTACTGCATTTTGTCTTTGTAGTATAGTATAGCACATAGTGTAATAGTACTAAATAAAATCTTCTGAAATGTGATTCATTAATATGGTTACCCAAAAGAAAAGGAGGATTCTCTTGCACCAAGGAAAAGATTGAAATCCATGATCAAACATTGAGAGCAAACATTGCAAAACCATGTCACATTCTCTCTCCTCTTTGCACTCCATCCTTCATCTCTCTCTCTCTCTCTCTCTCTCTCTCTCTCTCTCTATCTCTCTCTCTCTCTCTCTCTCTCTCTCTCTCTCTCTCTCTCTCTTCTCCTTTAAGTCTCATTTCTGCTCTCCCAGTAGCTCTGTGTTGATGCTAGACTGAGGTGGGGCAAAAGTGAAGGCTTTTGCTGGTGGGGAGTGGCCTATCCGGCACGGACTCTGCCCCCCGCCCCCTTCGCTGTCTGTGTTGGAGGATGAGTGTGAAGGGGGCGGGGCCAGGCGTGGCAGAGGGGCTGAAGAGGGAGGGATGCGTGTGCAGGAGGTTGTGCGGAGACTCTGGATGCGCCGGCACTCCTGGCAGATGCGCACGTGAGTGCAGCCCCGTGGCAGAGGAACTGTCACTGCGGGTGGACCCAGGGCCACTGAAGGGGTGCTGTTGGCACCTAAAGGGTCCTCCAGGAGTCGTTGAGGCCCAGGGCCCATGTCAGGAGGGACTCCTCCAGCCCCTGAACCTCCGGTTAGGGGTCCAGTACCACTATAGAGCTTTCCATTGCTAAGCCGCATCTCTCTGACAAGGCGCAGAGGCCGCGGGGCCCCTAGGGTGATGCGGGTGGGGTGATGAAGGGCCAAAGAGCTGGAAAGGGGTCGACGGCGGCGCAGACGAGAACTCTTTCTGCAAGAGACAGCGTTCTGGAACTCTGTCAACATCTCTTGACACACCGACACCTATATAGAAAAAAATTACTAAATGAAAGGTGTCAACAAATTCAAGAATGCTGTGAAGACATGTACACAAGTAGACATGCACATTGTAGGACAATCACTTCAACTTCACTACGACACACATTTGGACACTAAAGTAAAGAGTCGGCGGGTTGCTTTGGTAACCTACTGTATTGTGACTGTGATATTGGTGGTCACAGGAGAGAGGCCGTACCTCGTCTGTTTCAGCTGATCGACGTGTGGACCACACAAACTCCATCACAGCCACAAACACAGCTATAATCAGCCCACAGATTAACACCACAAATATACCGCCAATGTTCTCCATCCCAAGACCTGCAACAGTTCATTAAACACATTAACACAGTCTCTACATATCGAATCACATGTGCTTTGCTAAATGGGAGTGTGCATTTTGACTTGTTGAAACACATACACAAACTTGTTTTTTAATCATGATGAGAGGACGTTTCATAAATATTGTTCTTATACTGAGATAATTGTATTTTCTATGTCTTGGCCCTACACCTACTTCAAAACCTAAACCTCACATAAACCTGTCATTATTAGTATGTTTATTAATCCTTATAATTTTAATTTAGTTTTCCTTGTGGGGACAGTTGGCTGGTTCCCACAATGTAGGTGATGTAAGATGTTACTATCCTTTGGCTTTGACATTGGTCCCAACAATTACAAATATGCTCTTGTATCTTCACCCACTATAGACTTTCCTTACACATATAGATAAAAATTATAAATTGATCAATTGTTACACATTATACATACATTTCTGCATATATACAGTGAAATTATTTATTTTTCACATATCCCAGCTAAGCTGGGGTCAGAGTGCAGGGTCAGCCATGATACAGCGCCGCTGTGGTGATGGTATCAAACATACATTTTCTAAAACACACACACAACTGCATGCATGTTCGAACTGGCTCTCATTACAGAAGAAGTGTATGAAATGTGTTTGGGAGTTTGGTGGAGATGGAATTAATTTCATGCCTTTGGCACGGTGGTCCTCCTCTTTGGGACACTGCCCACCCTCCCACCACCTTCTCTTCAGGATCTCCAACCTGTTATTCTCCTGCAGCTGCAACACTGCCAGACTAATCTCATCTCTGAATGGGGAACCTGGGGGAAGAGAGAGAGTAAAGCACTCGTACTGTATGCATTTTGTGATATAGCATGAGGAAGTGTCTATGATTTGTGCACATCATGCGACATCTACTACTGTAATACCCTTCTCTTAAAACCGATAATTGAACAAAATGCAGAAAATCATTCTGACTAGTGCCTCATGGTAAACATGTTTGTAGCAATGCAACACAAGATTTAACATTAGAAAAGATTTTTAAATCTTCAGTAAAAACAAATTTATTTTTTGAGCTATAATGTTGGGACTAATTTTTAGGATGGATGAACATCTGGTTATGTGTGAAATAGTGCTTTACAGTTCCACCACGTCCCTTCCAAGTCTTTTCGGGTATCCTCACACATATATGTAGCAAAAATTGCTGATCAAAGTTGAAAGACTGGACTTAAATTTGCACATTTAAAATAAAAATAGGTTTTATAAAAGTTGTAAAAATAGGTTTTACATTCAAAAACCTATTTATTAATTTTACTTTCAAAACTGTGTAACTCGCAGCACTGCCTTTACTGTATAATGTGTCACTGTATTCACATATTTAAGTAATTTTTACAAACCAAGGGATGAGTCTACTTTTTTTCTTACTTTAACTCAGGTGATTCCTTTAATATTCTTAGATTTCTTAGGAGTAGAATAAAAAGAGTTTTAGCAGTCTGGGCACGACATAGCATGTTTCAACCAATGGAGTGTTTTAAATTTATTTGAAAACAATCATTATTTTTGCTATTCTGTTTGGTGCTGATAGTTTTCTACTTGTTCTTTTGAATTTTTCCATGTCTTTGCAAGAATAGATAATTATATGCTCATTCTTTTATCATGAGTAAAGCACCCTAAATATTAATCTCTTATTCTATTAAGTCCCATATATTCTCCTCTTTGTCTCCTATTCCCTCTCTCTCACCCAGTGGCATGCCAATGCCATAACCCTTGGTGTCCAGCAAGCCTCCGATCTGGGTTAGATTGCAGTTGAGACTGCGGTGGTACTCGTTCATGGTGCTCTCCAGGAGAAAAGCATACTTAGAGTTTAAGACTCTTGCGATGCCTTCCTCTGTGCTCTTCACAAATACACTGGGCTGCTTAGAGTACATGTAGTTCCACATCCTCTGATACGTTTGATAACGAGAGTTCTGAGGAGGGAAGAATTAAAACAACAGAAAACAGAAAATATAAAAAGTAATGCACACAAATGGTATGAGACACCTACATGAGCAAAATAGAAACCTGTTAACAAACTAAGGCTACTCTATATGGAAAAAAAAAACATAACACAACATACAGTACATGCAAACCAATAAAAATGTGCCGATTATTTCAAATGCTGGGGGATGGATAAAACATTTTGTTGTACATTTTAGCAGCAACCCTAGGTTGAAAGGAGAGTTTGTTGGATTCTTTCTCACCTATCTCGGAGCAGGATCTATATAAAATTGTACATTAGTTGAAACCATCTAGTTGCCATACAGATCTTGTTCCTTTAAGACTTTTCAAGGAAGTTATTGGGACTACTATGTTATCTATAGTAAATAGCTTGCTTGTGTCAGGATATGTCCTAGAGGAGTTAAATACTGTGATAGTTCAACTGCTTCTGAAGAAGTCCTTGTTAGGTCCTTCAGTTGTGAATAACTATAGACCAATCTCAAAATTACCTTTCATCTCTAAAATAATAGAGAAAGGATCAGTTAAACAACTGTTTGAGTGTAAAGATAACAATATTTTTGAGAAATTTCAGTCAAGTTCTAATGAAAACCACGGTACAGAAACTGCCCTTCTTAGGGTGACAAATTATTTATTGACGGCTGAGGATGCTGGAGATTTTAGTGTTGTTCAATTTAACAGCAGCGTTTGATACAACTGATCATTCAGTTTTAATTGATACATTGAAGAGATGGGTGGGAATATCTGGGGTGGTTTTAGACTGGTTTGTTTCCTATATATTAAATGGAAATTTGTAGTGTATGTTGGAGATGAGCTGTCCTCCTCTTCAACAATAAATTGTGGTGTTCCGCAAGGATCCCTATTAGGGCCAATTTTGTTTTCTTTATGTTATCGCTTGGTT
Organism: Moxostoma hubbsi; assembly: GCA_032164185.1. Lineage (NCBI taxonomy): Eukaryota > Metazoa > Chordata > Actinopteri > Cypriniformes > Catostomidae > Moxostoma > Moxostoma hubbsi. The sequence goes on from JAVLUX010000015.1 coordinate 20,178,481, forward strand.
CTGTGATTTGAAAATACAACATAAATTATCATTGCTATGTAGTTGGCCTGTAGTTGTATTTGTCATTAAATCCCAATGATATGACTAATTTAAATATTTTTCAAAGGTATATAGCAGATATAAAAATGTAACTGGCATGTAATTTTCTACAGTTAAATACTAATAAAACAGAGATAGTTATAATTTGTCATAGTTAAAAAAAAAAAAAGTCAAATTGGGTCAGCACTTAGTCAAGTGGTCCCATATATTCAGCAGGTGGTGAGAAATCCGGGTGTCTATTTTGATTCCAAGTTAAAAATTGAATAGTACTTCAGGAGGTTAGTTCAATCTTGTTTTTATCAGTTAAGGAAAATTTCCAAAGTGAGACATGTTTTGAGTTGTAGGTATACAGAGAAGCTTATTCATGCTTTTATTTAATCTTGAATTGATTATTGTAATGCCCTGTTTTAAACATTAAATCAAAGCATTTAGCATGACTACAATCAGTGCAAAATGTTGCAGCTAAACTTTTGACATGAACTAGGTCTTTTAATCATATTACTCGAGTTTTAGCTTCTTTGCATTTGTTACCAATTAATTAGTTTTAGGGTTGATTTTAAGATTTTATTAATGACTTCTAAGGCACATGGTTTGGTGCCAGATTATTTATCTGAAATTTTAGGACCTTAAGAAACAGTTTGATCTCTTCCTGTCTTGAACTGTCGGTTGTTCCAAGATCCAGTTGCAAAACTAAAGGTGATAGAGCATTTTAAGTGAGGTCCCAACGATTATGGAACAGCCTCCCCTGGGATAACAGATCAGCTAAATATGTGTGTTTTTAAGTTTTGTTAAAAAAAATTATTTGTATAGAGTTGCCTTTATTACTTGGTGAATTTTTGTTTTTAACTTGTGTTTTACTGAGAGTGATTTGATTTAATGTTTTGAGAAGAAATTGTGCTAAATTGCTAAAAGGTGCTATAAAGTTATTATTAGTATTAGTATTATAATAACCCTGCATGTTTGCTTGTGTGCACGTCTATGTATAAACTGTGTATTAACTGAATATTACATGAATTGTACCATAAAAAAGGTCATGGTGCTTCCTCCATGAATGGTGCCATACTGGATGTTGGTTTGATCAGCCAGGTCATCAGGTGATTCGATTGGTGCTTCCATTCTCTGCACTGTCAGAAATGCAGCTAGATTTGCAGTGTATGAGGAGATTATTATAAGAGTGAATGCCCACCTACAAGAGAGAAACAGAGAGAGTGAGACAAACAGGACACAAATGATGGAAATCAGAGAGCAAAAAGCCCATAGCTGTTCAAAGTATATTGACTCCATTGGAATGAACATCAACACATATGGACCCCAGCACACTCTCATACTCACCAGACCCCACTAACGCAGCGTGTGGAGAGGGCTCGGGGCATGATCTCAGATCCCTGCTGCATGAAGCCACCTACAGGAAACCACAGGCTGTTTCCTAGAGTATACTGGTTCTCCAGCAGGTCTCTGCGCTCTCGCAGACATGGGTGAGGGTTATACCATTCATACGGACTTAACCTGAAACAAGTACAAAGAGAGAGAGAGAGAGAGTTTTAGAATAATGATCGTAGTGCATGTGACTGTTTATTTTTGTATGTGTATGAGTGTGTGCTGTTGATGTGTGTTTGTGTATACCTAGCAGAAAGGAAAAGCACACAGCTGACAGCAAGGTAGGCCAGCAGCATGAAGAGCCAAACAGCCGGTGAGAAGGGATCCAGGAAAGAGAAATAGCCTGGCTTCCTGCCCTGAGAGACAGAAAGAAAAAAGAGGTAACTTATGAAACTGATGGAAGGGATGTGGTATACTGTGAATATTCAGTAGCATGCAGAATATACATGAAAATGTAGTATTGTAAAATAAAGTCTTATAAACTTTTAATATATATTTCTGAGTGATACATATATTTAGGCATTACCCTATATCGTCTTTAGTACAACATTTCAGGCCCTTGAATCTGATTAGATAAGCGACGTTCCAAGAGCACCGATATTTGTTTTTCGGCAACATGCAAAGGTTTATTTTCATTAGCAGAGCAAAAATAAATGATATATTGTATATAAAATTGAAGTAACTTATATATATATAATTTAATTTTTAAAGAACTGTTGTATAAAAGCAATAAGGCTTGTATTATATTGCATAATTTTACATATTACATTTTCTAAAATGTGTATCTGTTTATTGTTAATATTACTTTATTATTATGATCTTCACTGCCCGTTATCATGCAGGAGAGGACAAAGAGAGAATACCATACCAATATCATGGCATTTGCACCCAACTTCTATAATATTCTCTCTGTTCATTAAAATCTGTTTCAGTCCTGCACACTTTACTCACACCATAAGAGGGAGCAATTGATCAAAGTCCAACACACCACTCAGTCACCAAATATGGATTATTAAAGCTGTGTATTTTTAATGTTAAAATACTTTCACCTACTCAGTAATTTTTTTCCATCACCAAAAAATGTATTGCAATTTTGAAACATGTTTAAATCATGACATGGAATGAAGACTCTAGTTTTATCAGCAACCTTATAAAGCTGTTTTATTCTACATGGAGAGGGTCCCCTCATGGGGGCTGGCATGTTGTGATCACAGGACCAGCTGAATACTACTCCCTTAATCTAAGTAACCACACTTTTATTGGACACTTTCACTCATATTTTAAATTAATCATGGCTGACTGTGAATAATCTTCAATCGTTAACATTGTTAACTGAAAAGTATTGCATTTGAATAATGCTACGTCTATGAACCCTAGGTGTCATTGTAAATATAAGCCAAAAAAGTACTGAGTGCACTTTAAATATGTAAAGATAACCAAAAACAAACCATTAGTGGGCTGATTTCCCAGAAAAGTGTCAATAATATGCTTCTATATTGCTTTCCAAAATTGCCGTTTGTTTGAGCAGGTTTCCATTCTTACACAGCAACATTGCCACAACCAGTTGTGTAAGTTTGGGGTGGGACTATCTGTTTTTTGCCCAGTGGCAAACGGCAGCTGTATTAAGAAATATGTTTGAAAACAATGTTTATTTTTGCATTTTTTTGTTTGTTATGATTCTGTTGCTGAAATTACACATTTCAACTTTAATACAGTTCCATCAGAAGCAGAATTCACTGTTAGTGTTTACTGAGTAAAGGTACAACCTATATTACACTTACCAGTTTTCAGTTTAAGTGTGTGTACAGTATGTGAGTGTGACTTACTATATGGACCCTGTAGAGAATACTGATGCCCAAGGTCATAAAGGGCTTTGAGAAGTCAATGACCTTCTCTCTCTCAGACGTAATGGTAAAAGAAGCTACTGCCAAATCAGCTTTCTGCTCCAGAGTATGAAGAAAGAGGAAACAAGAGTGAGACAAAAGATCAAAAAGTAGAACAGAAACACCCACAACTTGGAAATACATATTTAGACACAATAATGAAATTAAATGGAATTGAGCTGAATGCAACTCTATGATTGTGATGAAGACTAGTACATACTCTGTTGATCAGCTCTCCCACCATGCCTGTCCATGAGCCGTTGGGTTCTGGAGCGCCATACAGTCCATCGTCCACCAGTTTGATGCGGTAGGTGAACTTGAGAATATCAGCCAGTTCTCTCAACATGTCTACACAAAATCCCTCATATTGCTCATTCCCCTCAAACTCCTGATAATTCACTTTTCTCATCACATACGGGTTCTCCTGTACATTGACACACACATCATACAGATGATAAACATTTGGGTAAACAGAAGTTGGCGACATAGGCAGGAAGTTTCTGAGGTGCAGTTGCTCCTCACCAGTATGGTGGTGACGATGAGGCTCTTGTTGGCCAGAGTTTCAGAGAAGTTGATGTCCAGACTTGTGGAGTTCATCAGCAGAGTGTTATTGGAGTACCAAATCCCAATCTAACACAGAGATGGATGAGACATAAAGGGATCAAAATGAAAAACTTGAATGGATTCAAATGTAGTGTGTGTGTGTGTGGGTCAAGTTTTGCCTATAGTGACTGTTTATTTGAGCAACCCACAGTGTGTATGTGTGTGTGTGTGTGTGTCTGTGTGTGTGTGTGTGTGTGTATAACCTCTTTGTGGCCTCCCCTGTGCTTCTCCAGGATGTGGAGGGTGTAATTGGTCCTCTGGCCTTTGCTGTTGAACTCAACTCGACCTGTCAATCCATCATACTCCACCTGATCAAAATCATGAGAACAGAGACAGAAAGGCAGACAGAGAAGAATAGAAAACAGTTGTTACTTCATAACAAAAAGGAATATCAAAGTTAACGTGTTAACGTAGGCAATTCATGTCTGCTAGTTTTTTTTTAACACAGTTAACATATTAAACATATTTAAAACATTATAACTGTTTATTTCTGTTCTGTGTGCTTTCTGAAAAATGATCAGAAAAAACTGATTGGAACTAATTGGAGTGCACACCGTCATTTTCAGTCTTTGTATGCTTGAATTTCATCATCATTGAAGTACGACAAGTAAAATATCACCAACGAGTTAAACAATTTCATCTTTCATAGACATGTTACCTAATTATTACACATAGGCCTTGGAACTGAATGTGTTCATGCATTAACTGCAAATAAATTACGATCTTATTCAGCATTAGATATTTTAATCGATAAATAGCCCAACAAAAACACAATATAAAAGATGATCTCTAATACAGAGAACAATGCTGCGTGGCATTGAGGAGGTAGTTCATATTAAAGGAATATATCAACCAAAATGTAAAAATTCTGCTATTCTAATAATTGACTTAATGTCAAGTTGTTCCAAACCTGTATGACTTTATTTCTTATGCGGAACAAAAGGAGATGTTTTAATAAAGATAGCCCTCCAGTGGACAACGCCTCACTTTAATGAATGGAAAATGAAAGGAATTTAAAGTATCATAAATGTAGTCCATTTGACTCATGCATCATATTCCAAGGCTTCTGAAGACATACGATAGGTTTTGGTATCCCTGCCAACACTCCCGATTTCACCATGTTTCTCCCAATTTTTCACACCTCCTCCCACTGTACTCATGATGTACAATTTCTACCGATAAACTCAAGATTTTATGTATCCACACTTCACTCATACTGGATCATCCCTTATTTAAATATGAAGTTACGCATCCAATATCAAATCAATACAGAACGCGATTTGTCCAGCAAGCTGATCAGATGGCGTCACGACAAAATCGTTGCAGATTGTTAATTTAACATTGATATTAAGCAGGGTTGGTGAGTAACTAAATATATGTAACAGGATTACATATTTAAAATACAAAATATAAGTAACTGTATTCCACTACAGTTACAATTTAAATAATTGTTATTTAGAATACAGTTACATTCAAAAAGTATTTTGATTACTGAAGAGATTACTTTGCATTTTATTGTCATTTGTTTCATTTAATATTTAGTCCTTTCAGATGGAAAACATTTATACATATAAATGATGTGATCAAAAGTGCATATGAACAGTGGTGAAACACTTTCTTATGATGTGTTACATTCATACGAGCAGACAGAGAAATACGTTTGAAGTAAGTTTGGAGCAGAAGAAATACAAATAAACCTTGTGTAAATTGTCAGCTTTACGCTAAGCTAAAATACTATTTCTAGCCATTTTACATGCACATGTTACCAGACACGATCATATTTTTTATCAAGAAAATTCACGTTGAATCATAATTTCTTTTTTTCAAATAAGACCTTTGGGACCTTAGGGCAAAAATTGTATTTTTGATAATAATTGTTGTATTGTTTTCCTGTAAAAATATTTAAAAAATCCTTAAACCAAGATCAATTTGATTTATCTTGTTTTAGAAACAACACTGCATAAGATATTTAGGTTTTTTTAGAGAATGAATTTTTAACATCTGTATTTTGTCTTACTGTACTGGCAAGTGTCAAAACAAGTGAAAAAAATCTACCAGTGCTGAAGAAGTAATCCAAAGTATTTATAATATGTTACTGACCTTGAGTAATCTAACAGAATACATAAAAAATTACATTTAACAGCATGTATTCTGTAATCTGTATTGGAGTACATTTCAAAAGTAACTCTGGATATAATCTGGAAATGCTTTATTTGGTGGGCAAGTGTTCATCTGAAAAGTCCACATATTGTGCTAAAACTGTGGATGTTTTTATTGAAAAACAGAAGGTTCAATAAAAATGTTCAATAAGATGTACTACATTACACAGATCCAGCAATGTTTGAATACAGTCACTGATACATAAAGACGAGAAGTACATTTGAAGGACCAAAAAAAAAATATGTATATATATTAACCAACACAGATGTATACATAAATATGATTAAGAAGATGAATAATCGAAGAAAATATATTTTTAGATGTCATGGGTCAGAAAAGTTCTCAGCATATAAAAAGGATATACACTATACAGTACATTAATAACAACTCAAAAAACATTTACTGCTAAAACTGTGAATACATGGTCAATTTCTTGGTATTATTCATCTTCAATATAGTATTACTGACCGGTACTGTTACTCCCTGTATTATGCAGTCTGCGTGGTGCACCTACTCCCTACGGGGACACCATCTTACCTTAGGGGGCACCAAAAACTCCACGACCCCCATACCCACCACCCCCCAGAAAAAAAATCGTGCTATTTTTCACAAACCGATTTTGGCAGGTATGGAAGAGAAAAAGATCCTTTTTAAAGGTTTAAAGTAAGACACTATCCACTGATATTAGATTGGAAAAGACAGTGGGCTATCTTTATAAAAAATATATCCTCTTGTGTTCCACATAAGAGAGAAAGTTGAATAAGTTTGGAACAACATCAGGATGTTTAAATTATGACAGAATTGTCATTCTGAGGTGAACTATCCCTTTAAAATACACACACTGACCATTCGCAGATAGTTCATGAGGCTGGTTCCATGTTGCCAGATCTGAGGAGAGGTGCAGCTGAGAGGTTTGACGCCAATCTCCTGACTGCGGTTCAGTTCCTGCACTGCACTCACCACCACATGAACCGCATCAAACAGTAACGCTGACGACAGCTATTATCAACACATACAGTTTTGAATGTGAGCAGTGTGTGTGTGTAAGAAACATTCATAGGTTTTTCTGCCCTTTCTTGTGTTTGTGGTTGTCTCACCGCTGGTCCGGGGTATGGGTTAATGTCACAGCCCTCTCTCCAGGACAGGTTAAGGCTCCTGATAAACTCCAGGTAAAATGGGTGGGAGGTATTGAACATTGAAAAGCCCACAATATTGGACTGATCATCCACTATATCCTCTAACCAAAGCAATGGGAAGTCCTACACCCATTCACACCCACACAAACACATACACCCACAAAGGAATGTAATCAAACACCAGCAAAGACACACATATTGTTGCTGTGAATTAAAAAAGTGTGAAACTGAACATTACTGTGTTTATATATTATATAATACCAGATAGGTTTGTATAGTACCAGAAGGGTTCGCGTGTAAACTATAAATAGTGTGTGTGGGTTTTTAGTATGTGTACAAGGATAAGTTTCAGTATAATGTGTTAAAGGGATAGTTCACCGAAACATTAAATATCTCTCATTATTAACTACTCTTCATGATATCCCAAGTCTGTATGACTTTCTTTCTTCACCAGAACTCATTTGAAGATAAATATCTTAGCTCAGTATGTCCTTAAAATGTAAGTGAGATTTCTCTTTTGAAGCTCCAAAAATGACAGTCAGCATAAATGTCATCGATGTAGGAACAATATGTGAGCTAGGAATTAAATTAAACTGTCCTTATTCTACATCATCCTTATGTAAAGAAATTTATAATAGAATTAGTTGTGTTCGACAACTATTATAAGACAGATAAATCACAAATCATAATACAATGTCTCGTTATATCCACTCACAATATCTATTGTAAGGAACTAGCTTTAATGAGGGAATTATGATTAATTCACTTATTGGAGTAATATTATTCTCATGGCTTATTGAATATAATATCACACATATTTAGGTACAGCTTTGAATTGAAATCTTTTAAAAATAGGGATGAGATTATTTATTGAATATAAACCACAGTCAAATGACAATCCTTTGTGTGGAGGATTCTTACAAGGTTCCCGCTCATAATAGTGCATGTTTAATCATGAACTTTTATATCTTGGATACAACTAAATATATAAAAAATGTAGTAACATTAACATTCCTGACATGCAGATTTAAACGATAGTAAGCATGAGGTGTTTTATCCTGAATAGTTACCATTCTTAGTAAAAATGAAATGAATCACACAAGATTAAAGATTATAATCATCGTTTTGTCAGTTAGAAGTGATTACAAATCACTACACTATTACACTACACTGCACTGCACAAATCACTATTTTAAAAGGTACATCAGTCTATAATCATTAATTTGTCAGTTATAAAAGCAATCACAGGTCAAAGTAATTTTCAGAATTATCTAGCTGACTTTGAGTGTAATGTTCATGGATTAAGATGAGATGTCTTCATATTAGGATTGTGCAAACACGAGGGGCTTTAACAAGGAAACCTTTCAAAGAATGTCTTCCTTAGCTCTGTGTGGAAGTTCAGAAGGTCATGCTGAGTCTGCTCCATGTTACCATCTCATGGGTTGAGGTGCCTCTGACCAATGGCCTCTGACCAATGGCCTCTTTTGTTAATTTATTGGCCAGATGTGAGCTTCAGCCAGGCTTCTTGGTGCCTAGTGAGCTGAATCTTTTTATTTATGATATTGAGGAATTCCAGCATTAAAAGGTTGGGTTTTCTAGATTCAAGTCATATTGCCAGCAATTGCTCTTCTGCACCTAATATCCTACATCGATATGACTCCAGTGGTTAAATTAATGTCTTCCAAAGAGATATGATCACTTTTGGTGGGAAAAAATACCTTTTAACTATAATCCAACGTGAGAGTGAGCTTCACGAGAGGGTGCAGTCAAAGCGGTCTGTGACAAATCCACGTTGCCACGATAAAGACGAAATCTCACATTCTCCACTCAGTTGAGACATCCAGAATAATCACACAAACACACCATTGTGGGTAAAGAAACAGATAAAAATAGATCTAAACCAAAACCAACAAAGCTACTGTACAGTGTTCCTCCTTCTCACTAGTAAACAACACTGGTCTTCAGGGTGTGAAGCACGTGCGTCAGTTCTCGCATGTTTTAAATGCCAATGCAATTATGTAACATGCGCGTACCGCTGCAGAACGGAAGCATGCTTTAGAGTAAAAAAGTACTTTTGCTTTGGAAGACAACCGCTGGTGTCGTATCAATGACATTAATGCTGACTGTCTTTGATTTTTGGAGCTTCAAAATTTCACTTGATTTAAAGGACCTACTGAGCTAAGAAATTTTTAAATTTTTCTTCAAATGTGTTCTGGTGAAGAAAGAAAGACATACACACCTGGGATATCATGAGGGTGAGTAAATAATGAGAGAATATTCATTTTTGGGTGAAATATCACTTTAAGTAAAGTAGCGACTAGTTTCAGTAGTGCATATAAAGTTTGATTAACACATTAGGCTAGTGAGAAAAGGTCTCTGTAGAGTGCATACAGTTTATGTTAAGTTATGCTAGTGACTAAAGGTTTCAACAGTGTGCGTGATGCTTCAATAAATTGTCAGTTTAGACAAGTGACAAGATATTTTTGTAGTGTACATAAGATTTGATTAACATGCTAGTTGAAACTAGTTAGCTACTAAAGGTTTCTATAGAGTGCATGCAGTTAATGTAACATGTTAGGTTAGACTAGAGACTAAAGGTTTCAGTACTGCGTGTTGGGTTTTAGTAAATTGATGGGTTAGAATAATGACTAGTGTGTGTACAGTGTGTGTACTCTTTTGTAGGTTATGGTAATTTGTAGAGTTTGAGCTGTGAGGTGGGGGGGGGGTTGAGTTGAGAAGTCTGTGCGGGATTTGCATAATAAAGATAAATTGTTAATACAGTAGTTGGGGTTCCAGGCATGAATATATATTGGCAGGAAAATAGGCCAAGAGCTATTCCGCTCCCTTACCATAGTGGTGAGAATGTACTTGTAAAACGCTGATGTCATTCCCAACTCTGACGCCTAAAAAGAAAAGTTAGAAGAGAGCACAAAAATATGTGTTTTTTTTTAAATGAGAGAGATGTGTTTGTTAATAATGTTTTAGTGTTCATTGTAGAGTCCTTGAACAGTATTTTGATATTTTTGATATAAGTCAAACTGAGGTACGGAAAAGGAAGAGAGAGAGAGAGAGAGAGAGAGAGAGAGAGAGAGAGAGAGAGAGAGAGAGAGAGAGAGAGAGAGAACAAGTGAGATTGAGCTGGGGGAGGAAGAGAGAAAGGTGAAAAAGAAAACCTGACATTAACAGGAATCAGGAAGAAGTCTATAAGCTTTACTGAAAAGCGTATTGCACGTTATATGAATATATAAGTAAAACAAAAATAAAATAAAAAATATGGCAAAAAAAAATCTGATCAACAAATTTTAGGGTTACGGTTTGGGGTTATATAAATAGTATATAAATAGTAAAATGGCAGTCAAAATAAATAGGCTACTATATTAACTTAATACAATATTATTTTTATTTTATTTTATAGGAGGTTTTATAGGAGGTTCTGAATTTTTGCAACTCTGTTACACCAGTCAACATGATCACATAGGAAATCATGTTAAATCTGAAAGTTTTTCCACAAGTTGGACCCAAAGTGTTGAATTCCAGGCTGGTACTGTTAGGGTTAAGATAATTTTAATGTAATTGCTACTTAACATTTTTGAAAATCAGACACACTGAGTCTTTCATGTCTCTATACTATAGTGTATTATAAGTGAAATAATGCTGTTTTAGTCTCAGTAATGTTAGATATAGGTTTAGGGTGTATTTTAATGTAATTACTACTAAAATGCTTACAAAAATAAGATTTTCTGTGGGGCAGTTCAGAAATTTTTAAAGCATAGACTGATTTTAGCTGACTAAACATTTGACCTTGAAGCACCGAACAAGTTTTGTGTGATTTTTTAAATTTCCAGCAATAAATATTAAACATTGAAATAAATTAAACAAACTGTATGGAACAAAAAAAAAAAAAGCAGCGCCAGGGTGGGCAATAGGGTTCAAAGTAAGTGTTAGAATTAACCCCAACGCTTACCCAACCAACCCTAACCCTACCTAACCTTTTTGCAAATTTAGCCTAAATTAAGCTATCACTGTAGTTGATACTGATAAACTTATATTTCTCATAAATTAATGAAAAATATTTAATTGAAATTTTTTCTTACAATAACGTTATGGTTACTGTTGTAACCTCCATTCCCTGATGGAGAGAACGAGACGTTGTGTCGAATGTAGTCTTTCTTGAGAGCCTTGCATACCTCTGGATTTGAGAAAAGGCCAATGAGAAATTGGCAGACAGAATTTGCATGTCGCCATTATACCCAAACATACGGGTATAAAGGGAAGCGGACATGCGACTGTCAGTCAGGTTTTTCACTGAGGAGCCGAGAGTAAGGTTCGGCCGTTTACAGTGGTAGGTCTAGTGTCGTGGCAAGGGGGACACAACGTCTCGTTCCCTCCATACAGGCCAGTGGTGGCTCAGCGGTTAAGGCTCTGGGTTACTGAATGAAAGGTTGGGGGTTCAAGCCACAGCACTGCCAAGATACTTCTTTTGAGCCCTTGAGCAAGGCCCTTGACCCTATCTGCTCCAGGGGTGCTGTTTCATGGCTGACTCTGCGCTCTGACCCCAGCTTAGTTGGGATATGTGAAAACAACTGCATTTCATTGGCTCTGTACCTATACATGTACTCTGCACAATGACAATAAAGTTGAATCTTAATCAGGGAATGGAGGTTACAACAGTAACCATGATGTTCCCCTTCTGACACTCCCTCGACGTTGTGTAGAATGTAGTGACACAAGGGGTCCCATTTAAAAACGCCATGCACTAGACCATGTTACGTGAACTGCTGACACAGGTGCAAGCAAGCTACTGCATGCTAGAAGCAAATGTATCAGCCACACGTAACCCTCCCCAACACCCCAGAAAAGTGTCATATACATTTCTTAGGTTCCCAGGTTCCCAGCACCCCTAAGGGGGGAACAAGTGACATGTCTATCATGGGAGCAAGCCAGCCAGCCCTCGTCATAGAGCATAAAGTGGCTAGGGCTATCTTAACGCTATAAAATGCGTCAGGGAAGGCGTTCTTTTCCGTTCCTATTCTTTCAGGGAAAAAAATTTGCGGAGACCACATCCTACCCAGGCTGGGGGGAGGTAATATGTGGCCAATACGTCACATGGTTTGTCAAGCCACAAGTGGAAATGGCGCGGTGGTAGGTCCTACCTAGTAAGGAGCTCTACAAACACAGTGACCGGGGCAGAGAGACTGCCCAAGGGAGATGTGGGTCCTCCGACAGGGGGACCGTACCATGGAAAATACATCACAGGGAGTTGCCCGAAGAGGGAATTAGGCCTGTGGAGCCCTACCACAGTACAGAGCACTTGAAGCTCGTAGTGGGTCTGGTCGCAAATTCCTCCACTGAATTTGCAGGCCAGAGGGCTAGGGAGGAGTCATCCAGGAAGCCTAGTTAGTGGGATCTCCTGGGATAAGAGTGCATGTGTTTGCCTCAGTGGAGGGGAAAGGCGCTGAGTGCAAGTGGTTCACAAAGTCAGTTGTTCTGCATTACCAAGTTCTACCGGCTCGGATCTGATAAAACACGGGACGAGACCAAATCAACCCTGAGATTATAGAATCTTGCATAGGTATTGGGTGTTGCTCAGCCCGCTGCTCTGCAGATGTCTGCTAGAGAGGGGATGTTGGCCAGTGCCCACAAGGATGCCACACTTCTCATCGAGTGTGCTCGAACCCGCAAGGGACTGAGTCAAGCGGCTTGAAGGGGGTTCTCTGAAGGCTCGAGAGGACCACTGAGAAATCCCAGGAAGGGAACAGGCTTGGCCGGGGAGGATTCATTCTCCGGCGCCTCTAAGGAACCTGATAATCAGGTTGTGCTTACCCAAGGACTTACCATCCACTGCGTCATGGTGGGTCGAAATAACAGCTACATACACCTTCAAGGTGGAGGAGGACAGCCTCCCCTCCAACCTCTCTTGAAGGAATGACAGCACTGACCGAACTGCGCATCTCTGCGTGTCTTCAGACCAGGAAAAACACCAATTTGCGAACTAGAGCCACTTTAGGGCATAAAGCTGCCTGGTAGAGGGAGCTCTGACTTGGTTGATCGTGTCTACAACCGCAGGTGGTAGGTCACTCAGATCTTCCGTGTCATCCAAGGGCCAGATGTGGAGGTTCCAGAGGTCTGGGCGTGGATGCCATTGGGTGCCCCGTCCCTTAAGGAACCACTAGGGTGACTTGTTCCCCTTCCTCCCTGACCTTGCACAGCACCAGTGCAAGAAGGCTCAGTGGGGGAAATGCGTACATTTGCAGCCCCTGGGGCCAGCTATGTGCCAGCGTGTCTGTCCCCAGAGGGGCCTCCGTTAGGGAGTACCAGAGCGGGTAGTGGGAATTGTCTTGGGAGGCAAAGAGGTCTACCTATGCCATGCTGAACCGGTCCCATATCAGCTGGACTGCCTGGGGGGTGGAGCCTCCACTCTCTGCTGAGCAAGACCTGTCACGACAGCGCGTCTGCTGCTGTGTTGAGGTAGCCCTGGATATGGGTGGCTTGCAGCGACCAGAGTTGCTGCTGACTCCAAAGGAGGAGATGGAGATGCTGTCTGAAAGGATCAAGACGTGCTTGCCCCGAATCAGCAGGAGAAACCTCCACAGGGCAAAGAATACAGCCAGCAACTCAAGGCACACGCCCATTGCACACAGCGCCCCAACCCAGTTGAGAGGCGTCTGTGGTGACCACGACACATCTGGACACCTACTGTAGGGGGACTCCTGTCCTCAGAAAACAGAGGTCTGTCCAAGGGTTGAAAGTCTGATGGCAGGAAGGGGTGATTAACACACGGTACATGCCATGGCGCCATGCCCATCTCGGGACTCGAGTCTGAAGCCAGTGCTGAAGCGGTCTCATATGCGTCAACCCCAGCGGCATGACCATGGCTGAGGATGCCATATGCCCCAAGAGCCTCTGGAATTGTTTTAGAGGAACCGCTGTGCCGGGCTCAAAGAGAGTGAGGCACTTTAGCACCGACTGCGCGCACGTCATCGTTCATGAGGTGTGCTGTCATTGAGACAGAGTCTAACTCCATGCCAAGAAAAGAGATGCTCTGAACCGGGGTGAGCTTGCTCTTTTCCCAGTTGACCTGATGCCAGCTCTCAGGAGTGAGCTAGAATGAGCCAGTCGTCAAGGTAATTGAGTGTGCGGATGCCTACTTCCTGTAGCGGGGCAAGGGCTACCTCTGCGACCTTAGTGAAGACGCGAGGGTACAGGGACAGGCTGAAGGGGAGGACCTTGTACTGATAAGCCTGGCCATCGGACGTGAATCATAAGAAGGGTCGGTGTCGAGGCAGAATGAAGACGTCGAAGTACGTGTTCTTCAGGTCTACTGCTGTGAACCAATCTTGATGCCGAACGCAGTTAGAATCTGTTTCTGCGTTTTGAACGGAAGTTTCTGTAAAGCCCTGTTGAGAACTCGCAAGTCCAAGATTGGCCGCAACCCACCGCCTTTTTTGGGTACGTTGAAGTAAGGGCTGTAGAAACCCTTCTTCATCTCAGCTGGAGGGACTGGCTCTATCGCATCCTTGAGTAGCAGAGTTGTAATCTCTGTACATAAGGTGCTGGAGCGAATACTGCTGAAACGAGGTGGGAGCCTGGTGGATTGAATCACATAGCTGAGTCGGATGGTCCTGGCCAACCAGCGCAATGGGTTGGGCAGTGAGAGCCATGCATCCAAGCACCATGCGAGGGGCATTAAGGGGACGATCGTTTTTGACGCACCGGGTGGGGCTTCGCAGGGGGGGGAGCAGGTAATAATGTGTCAGGAGGCCAAAGCACGTCCCGAGGCTTGGGTGCTGAGAAAAGACTCAAAGGTGGGTTAGAGACTGATGAGAAGGTCCCGTGAAGACGTCCTCGCAACTCGTCAGCGCCGGCCCGCCGGAGATGGGCAGTCGCGGGTCAAGTGACGAAGTAACTGCATCCGTGGAACCGGGACTGTGTTTTTTTGGTGCCAGGGTGCCGTGAGAATGGTGCGCACCGGCTAGATAACTCAGGGAGTGAGGAAATTGCTCTTTTATTGACAATGTGGGACCGCAGCCCGAAGCGGGTGTGGCAAAAGAAAATAAGGCAAATAAGGATTTACCTCCCAGCCCTCCACTGGGGGACAGAGTGGTCCAGGCCAACCAGCACAATGGGTTGGGCAGCAAAAGCTACGAATCCAAGCTCCATGTGGGGGGCACTAGGGGGACGATGTTTTTTTTTTACAGACCGGGTGGGGCTGGGGAGCATGTAATTATGGCGGGTTCGAGACTGAAGAGGAGGTCCTGTAGGGATGTCTTCGGAACTCGTCATCGCCAGCACGCTGGGGATGGAAAGTTGCGAGTACAGCATCCGGGAAACCGGCGCTGTAGGATTTTGGTGCCGGGGTACCGTGAGAATGGCACGCACTGGCTAGATGACCCAGGAAGTGAGGAAATCGCTCTTTTATTGACGATGTGGGTACCGCAGCCCAAAGGGGGTGCAGCAAAAGCAAAATAAGGGAAATAAGGATCCCTCCACTGGGGGAGGGAGTGGTCTTGGTACCAGCTCCGTAGTGAACATCTGACTGCCTGGGTCTTCTGTCTCAGAAGTGCATAGGAGCCTTCCGAGGTGCTTGACATTGGGGTTGAGGAGCTGCCTGTTGTCTGGCTGATGTAGCTGCAGGGAGACAACCTTGGTGGGCAGACGGGGCGCGGGCTGCTCTGGGGCGGTGCCGTGGCATGGGAAAGCGCAGTTCCTGCAGCACGTCGGGGTCAGGACTACCCAAGTGCCTTGGCTTGGTGGACATGCAGGAGAGCCATGGCATGAAGGGTGGAGGTGTCCTGACCAGTGGCGCTGTAGGCTTTTGAGGTCAGCAACGACGTCATCCTACAGGCCTTAGAGTGGAGTACCAGGTGGCGGCCAGGCGGCCAGGTGGCAGTGTTCTCGGGGCACAGGTGGATCGTAATCGCTCTATCCACCTGGGAGGGTAGTGAAAATGGACGAGCAAGGGGGTCAGTTCTGGGTAGTAAAAGGTGCCCTCTACGACCTCGTCAGCTCGTCATGCACCTCCGGGCACCTCAAGCCATGAAGACTGTGGGGAGGACACAGTCTTCATGGACACTCGACACTCACGGCAGCCCGGGAAAGCATGTTGGCCGTCTGCGCATCAGCCTCAGATTGGGCGGGATGACCCGAAGTTGGCAGCCCAGTTGAGTCTTCTGCGTCAGATGCCTGAATGCTCTCTGA
This sequence comes from Moxostoma hubbsi, assembly GCA_032164185.1. Classification (NCBI taxonomy): domain Eukaryota; kingdom Metazoa; phylum Chordata; class Actinopteri; order Cypriniformes; family Catostomidae; genus Moxostoma; species Moxostoma hubbsi. The sequence goes on from JAVLUX010000015.1 coordinate 20,194,877, forward strand.
TGCAGCTGCGATGTCATCATCCAACTCAGGGGGCTCGAGGGAGAACGCGGGCTGGCCGTGAGATGAGCCGCACTCACCTTGAGCCCGGACAGAAGCAAGCAAGCACGCCGGTGACGGGTGGTTTGTGAAGACGTACCTGGCGAAACCAAGCCCGCTGCCATCCCCAAATCGCCAGCAGGGTCGTCCTCAATCCTGTGGGAAAAGGAGCGATGGGGGGGGTGGCTGAAGTGGCATTCACTTTAAGAAATGAAAGCAACGTTGCCATGGTCATATTCTTGCAGTGAGTTCATGTACCATCCACAAACGCTGCCTCGGTGTGATCGCTGCCCAGGCACATGAGGCAGCATCTATGACCGTCAGATTTGTAGAGATATCGACTGCATCCAGGAACTACACAGAGGTGGAAGGGCATCTTTAAAAAGAAGCATCCTGAAAAGGATGTTCAACATCTGCTGTGTATTGCTCTTTTTGTGAGTGAAAATAAACTCTTTTAGGAAAATACTTCTCTTTTAGAGGTATACACTCTTATAGACAGAAGTGCTGTCGAAGCACCCAGGGGCGTGGATTGCACAGCGTGCAAGAAGGGAGAAAGCCGCTGGTAACGCGCCATAGATCCAAAAGCAATGCTCTGGTTAGAGGTGAGTGGAGAAGTAGTGAGACTCAGCTTGCTGCTGCACAACCACTTGGCTCCGAAGAAAAAATCTGACTGACAGATGCTCATCCGCTTCCCTTTATACCCGTATGTCAATTTCTCATTGGCCTTTTCTCAAATCCAGAGGTACGTGAGGCTCTCAAGAAGGTCGAGTGAGTGACAGAAGGGGAACTTAGGTAACAGGGTTTATATAACAAAATAATATATATTTTGTACTGGGGTAAAATCATGCATTAACAGGTTTGCACAAACTAAGACACTGCTTTATTTTAAAATATTTGGTAATTAAAATAGTAAAAAATTATGTATTTACTACAAATAATTGAATATCAAATTAACACATTATATCAAAATTATGATATAGTATGATTTTAATATGATGATATGATTGTGACAGGGTGGAGGGCGGGGCCGGGTCGTGATTTTACACACCCAGCCCCTTATCAGGCTAATCAAGCCTCCGAGAGGGATAAAGGCCGACTGCAGACAGTGGTGCGGGACAGAGAGCGCGTCTATGGGCAGCTGTCCGACACATTTGTGTGTTTGTGTCTTTTGGTTTCAGTTTTACATTAAAACATTATTTATATTGTTAAGCTGGTTCTCGCCTCCTCCTTTCCATTGAACTCCTTTACAATTATAAATTTCATGCTAAGTTAATTTTATGTTAGATAATAGTTTGTGTAACATAACTAATACTTTCATTGCAAAAATAGAGTTTGTGCCTCTAATTTTAACAAAGTAATGGGACACCATGATGAACTCTATTAGTGGACATTGCCATTAGGTTTTACAATTATTATTTTTTTACACCATCATCAAATTCAAACCACAGAGCAATTTAATGAATGTGAAACAAGCCAATCAAACATCATTCAGAAAATATGACTGTGTGTTGTACATACCTTTTTCAGTATATGGTAAGATATAGATGCGTTAGCATCAATAATAATTGTAGCTATTTTGTCATCACGAATCTCCTTCAGTAAAGGTGTGGGGTCAAGGTTATCATCCAGCATCCTGATGGACAGCGTTTCGCGAGAGATCAGAAAACGCCTTATCAGCTCTTCTAGTCTCAGTAGACCTGTGAGCAAAAAAGAGGAGCTGAAGATGTAAGGTACTGTATACTCTGCCATAATGGAAAAGAGACTTATAATACCTGAGATGGTTTCTGTTTGTGTGTGGGTTTTTTTTTTTTGTAAAAGGCATGTGTCAATCTGTGCAATACTGCTGTGAAGACAGTGTGAGTCTGTGGCAATACAAAAGTCCAGTAAAATGTAAATAACAAGCTGTGCTCTTAAGGGAGCCTGCATGCATAGAAAGAGGCAGTAAAGCCAGTGCCAAACTTTAATTAGCTTGAGGGAGGAGAGAAATCAATGCTCTCCACACACTCATTCTCTCTTGATCTCACTACCTCCTCTTCTGCTCTTTCTTTCACCAATTTCACTTTTTCATTCTGATTTTCACTTTCCTTTCACTTCATTCCTCACAGCTTGCTAAATTGGTCTCTTTCTCAGTATCTCACGTCCTTCTTCCTATAATAAAATTGTATGCATTATGAAGTGAATTCAGCTGTTAAACAGACTGAAATAAACATGTTCAACCCAGACCAGCCTTACGGTTACTGACTCATGCATGACAGTGACTATTGCTCTTTTCCAAAATCAAGTGAGCTGCCTACTGAGGCAGTATTTTAAGGAACCACAGGAACAGTCTTAATGCACCTGGATGAGGCAAGAAATGTTGCTTATAAATATATATATATTTTTCTAAATACGGAAAAGCATAGCTAAAAAAGTTCAGTGTAATATAAAGTAGCCAAGAGGAGAAATTTCAAGAAATTCAACTCTAGACATAAACTGGACGTGGCCCCTTTAAGATCTGGAGTTTTAGGACACCTGTTTTCCAGTGCTCTCTCATGCATATGGATAGCATGTGTAGAGTCTGACTACTTATTGTGCACATGCGAGGACTGGCCTCTACCGTATTTAATTTTTTGTATTTAATTTCTATTTTTCAGTTTCATTATGCTGAAATTCATCATCATTCTTATATATATATATATATATATATATATATATATATATATATATATATATGGCACAATCTAACATTATTTTATTCTTATTTTATAAACAGCCGTCAGATAAAACCTAAAAATTGTTTTGTATCCTGTGTTGATTATTTACAGCCCACAGGCTACATTTTTAACCCACCGGCTACAATAAAATAGATTATTTTACCCAAAATGTGTGTGTACTACATGTTTTTATGCTCATTTGATTATTGCCATTAGCATAGCAGCATGCTAATATTGGGCCTAATGTGCTCAGATAGGAGACAAAGGCAGGCCTACACACATTCAAGGCCTGATAACACCAAAATGAAACAAAGGGAATCCAAATAGAATACAGATCCCTTCTAGCCTTGCTCACTTTACACCTAGGTGTGACACCTCGCCCGCCGTCTCCTCCTCTGGAGTCAGCAGCAACTCAAGTCGCTGCGAGCCACTCACATCCTGGCCGACCTCAACAGCATGGCGGATGTGCTGTCATGGCAGGTCATGCTCAGGGGAGAGTGAAGACTCCACCCCCAGGTGGTCCAGCTGATTTGGAGTCAATTCAGTCAAGTGCAGGTAGACCTGTTTGCTTCCTGGGAATCCTCCCACTGCCCACTCTAGTACGCCCTGTCCGAGGCTCTCCTTGGCACATTTTTGCTGGCACACAGCTGTCCCCAGGGGCTATGCAAGTATGCGTTCCCCCAGTGAGACTTCTTGCACAGACCCTGTGCAAGGTCAGGTTGGACGAGGTGCAGGTCATCCTAGCAGCACCCTTCTTGCCCAACTAGACTTGGTTCTCAGACCTCAAGCTCCTCACAAAAGCCCACCCAGCGACCAGACCTGTGGAATCTCCATGACTGGCCCTTGGACATGACATGGAAGACCTAAGTGGCCTTCTGCCCACGGTGGTAGACATGATCACTCAGGCTAGGATCCCACTTTGAGGCGTCTGTATGCATTGAAGTGGCATCTGTTTGCTAAGTGATGATCTTACCAACGCAAAGACCCCCAGAGATGTGCAGTTGGGTCAGCGCTTTCCTTCCTGCAGGTGAGGCTGGAGGGGCAGCTGTCCCCCTCCACCTTGAAGGCGTATGTGGCCGCTATAGCATTGCACCACGATGCAGTTGATGGTAAGTCTCTCGGGAAGCATGATCTGATCATCAGGTTCCTTAGAGGCACGAGGAGCTGAATCCTGTTAGACCGTTCCTCATTCCCTCATAGGATCTCTCGGTGGTCCTACGTGGCCTGCGGGGAGCTCAGTATGAACATTGGAGTTAGTTGAGCTAAAGGCGGTCTCTCTGAAGACTGCCCTCCTGACTGCGCTCACTTCCATTAAGAGGGTAGGGGACCTGCAGGCATTCTCTGTCTGTGACACGTGCGGTTTGGTCCGGAATACTCTCACATGGTCCTGAGACCCCAACCGGGCTATGTGACCAAGGTTTCCACGACACCGTTTCGGGATCAGGTAGTGAACCTGCAAGCGCTGCCCCAGGAGGAGGCAGACCCAGCCTTGTCGTTGCTGTGTCAGGAGTGTGGTGGCCTCCTGGGTCCTGACCAGTGGCGCCTCTTTAGCAGACATCAGCAGAGCAGCAGGCTAGGCAACACCCAATACCTTTGCGAAGTTCTACAATCTCCAGGTTGAGCCGGTTTTGTCCCGTGTGTTGTCAGGTCTCTTTTTACCCCCAGCCATGTTCACGAAGTTGTGGACCCTGGATGTCCTTTCTCCTCAACCCTGTGGCAGGAGATTTTGAGGAGAAACTCGATGCCAGCCCAGTACGTGTGCTAAATAGACCCTGTACTGGGGTAGGTGCTCCACATGCGCTGATTGCCTGTATGTAACCCTGTGTGATATATCTTCCGCGAGACGGTTTCCCCGTTGGTAAACCCACGTCTTCCTTGGGCAGAGTCCCTCTGCCACTCGTTACGTGTTTGTAGAGCTCCTTCCCTCTGGTTAGGACCTACCACGGGGACTTCTCCATATGTGACAGTGCCGACAAAAATCTGTAAGACAATGAGACATATTTCCACAACATTACCTCCCATTGGGGAAGGGTGTGGTCTCCACCTCCCCGATGCGCACACTTATGGCCCCCAGCTGAACAATTTCCATTATTTTTTGGGGAGAAAAAAAGAGAAGAGGCCACGGCTGGGGCAGCCTGTCCCCATTTTTGGTTTGACTTGTCTCCGGGTTGCAGGAGACTGTACGACACTCATAAAAGCATCAGGGGAGGTTAAGTGATGGCCGGGTACGCTGGCTACGATGCACACAACAGTTTGCCCGTCTCGCACCGCTAGTCCTCGTAACACAGTTCAGCTAGTTGTGGCGTTTTGTATAGGGACCCCTAGTCGAGTCAACACAACGTCGGGTGAGTGACAGATAGGGAGCATCTTGTTTACTTTCGTAGCCTCTGTTCCCTGATGGAGGGAATGAGACATTGTGTCCCTCCTGCCACAATACTTAACTAAACGCTGAAATGGCCAGGACCTTGTCTTGGCTCCTCAGCACAAAACCTGAATGAGTGGTTGTGGGCCAGCTCCTTTTATACCCATATGTCCGGGGGAGTGGCATGCAAATTCCACTCTGCAATACACATTGGCCTTTTCTCAAACATCAGAGATGTTTGGGGCTCCCAAGTGCGACCCCTAGTGTCACTACATCAACACAAAATCTCGTTCCCTCCATCATTATCTTTGATAATTATTCAGTATTGCTAATAACCAAACCTGCTCCTGAACGAAGCCCTAACACTAACGTCAACTGCCATTCAATACAATCTTCCTTGCTTAGCGCTATTACATTGCACACTATGTAGAGCATTCCAAATGCACTTATGAGGTTTCGTGGTGGTTGTGATGCTGCTTTAGAAGGCAACTGCCTATGTAGGCAGATTAGACAGTGTGGCAGCTCACTAGGTTTTTGAGCAGAGCTTATATTTGCAGGAGACAAAAATCATGTTGACAAAAGGCTTCTAAGGTGTTTAAGCAATTGTGTAGTCCTTCCTTCAATGTTTGTTTACTTTGACAGACAAGCACTAATAGACAAGATGTCTTCACTGAAGAGAACAACCAGCTGAAGCTAACAGGAATTGTGTGGCATCAGTGTTACCTAAATTAATGGCAATAAGAATTCCTTGCATTTGAACACACAGAAGCCGACCAATGTTTCACTTTTGCCAAATATTTCTAAACAACCACGGACTCCTCAAAGGGATTTGCATGCTATGCACATAGATGATTGTGCTAAAATGTATGCCGATTATTAACATATATAACATTTCTGATTAGCGTTTATACATTTGGTAAGTTGTGCCTTTAAATGTAGACTTAGGTTATGAAAAAGTTGAGAAATATGCAGTATTGGCATATCAATAGAAAATAATTTATCTGGCGTTTTTATAGATGTTGGTTCAGTAGGCTAAAACACCACAGCATTTAGTCTTGCTGGGTGGGTTGAATCTTTCTGATTTGTGGGGATATTAAGGTATAGGATATAAAATATTTTTACATTTAAATTTTGCTGTAGTTACAATGCACTTTTTGTTTTCCCGCAAGTTCAAGTGAATGCAACCCTAAAATAAATTGATCTAATTCTGTCATTATTCCATATTTATACAGTATGCCAACTGTCATCATTGTTCCATATTTTCTCCTGAATTTAATGCATATTTTGTTATTTTGATTAGATGATCATCAAGTGCTCTAAAGTAAAGTGAGAGCATGCCAAGAAAAATGCGAGAATATAAAATACACACACATCACATATGAAAACAGTCAGGTCATAACAGGCATGCAGAATTGCTTTCAATATGTTTAACAAGAAGCTTTGGCGCAGCAGCAAGCCCTCCTCTATCCATCTCTTGCTACCATTTTAAATGAGCATGATGAGTGGCAAGTTGCACCTACTCTGCTGCCATAGCAACCATAGTGCAGCCAACTGGGTCAGAGCTGAGCAGTATGTAGCAATGCCCTCTCTAACACACATAAACATCCAAGCGAAGATTAACATACACTGTAGGGTGGAGATTTATTCTCACATGAGGTGAACGTTATGCTGTCCAGTTACATGCAGTGTAATAGCCTAGTAGTATGTGTTATTGGCACAGCTACCTATTAAACTATAGAGCAAAGTATTTGTTTGTGCTTGCAGTAAGGAAGCACTGCAGTGTCATTATCAGAGCATGTACTTGAGAACTTTTTGTAATTACATCTTGCTCATCAGCGTTTAATTCATATTCCAACACTGTGACACTGATTCAGACATTTCCTTTTTACCTGACAGATATCATTGAATTAGGTGTCTTTAAATATCAGACCTGTCTCTATGATAGCACTAGACTCGATGTAAAACGATGTGGTAAGATTGTATGTCAATCAGAATGCACTGAGGAGCTTTCTGCCTCTCAATCATTTTATGCGTTCGATATATGGGAAGGAGAAAGCTGAGAGTGCCAGAGCAGAAACAGTTAAATGCCATTTTCAGATTCATAAGCAGTTGTTAGTTGACAGTAGTGCCCGACTGATATATCGGTATCGATATAGCGCTCCGACTCCACTGTTTACAGAGCTGACTCTGAACTGAGTGTGGCTCTGCAGACAGGGTGGAGTTAAGCGGTGTGGAGTTGAGCGGTGTCTTCTCGGTAAGTTGCTAACTAGTTTGTGAAATACATACTGGAAAGTTAATAAAGAATGACCCCATCATTTTCACTTTTCAATATAACTAATATAACGTTAACCCTGTCCCTGACAACCATGTCACTCATGTCTGTTTTCTGTTAGCCAGCTATAGTTTGTCAGTGTAGTAAGTAATGTAGCAGATTGAAAGGTAAACATCAGAGCATCTTTTTGCAGCTCAGCAGACAACGGTGCAGTGGTGGATTGTGGCTGTTGAGTGCTGATTTCATGCTACGTTGTTACCTAGTTTGCGAGACGCAATGCTGGTCCATCTTTTACTCTCCATGACAATGAGTTTATAGCTAACTAGCTAACCACATAGGTACTTTCATTGCTTATCAGCTGAATGGAAATGTAAACATGTGTAAACATGTATTCACCAAACTGTTTTGTTCAGGATTCAACCGAACAATTCCAGTGATTGCATTTATAAAATGTAATATTTAAAAGTCTGGTTTTCCACCATTTGACTGATACTAAACAGTACTGATGTGTATTTAGCTATTTATTTTATTTTTATTCATTCTTTATTTTAATGGTAAGCATTTGACTGATACTAAACAGTACTGATGTTTATTTAGCTATGTATTTTATTTTTATTTATTCTTTATTTAAATGGTCAGCAACTGACGGATAGTGAACATACAGTACTGGTGTTTTTAAGCTATTTATTGTATTTTTATTTATTCTTTATTTTCTCAGTGTTCATTTATAGAATTTGTTGACAATGTATAATAATAATGTCAAATATTCTTTGATTAAAATAGCTGTTTAAGAAAGCAGTCTTCTGATTACCTTTGCATAGTCATTTCAGTGCAAAACCAGTGCGCAATCCACATAGAAATGTCTGTTTTCATTCCAGAAATTAACTATATTTGCCACCATATCGGTAATCAGTGAATTTCCCCCCTCTAAAATCAGTATCAGTCTCAGAAATCCCATTGCTATCTGAAGGGGTGAATATGATCATATTTACCATCCTCATTTATTCTTATTATATTAATCAATATCTATTTTCCTTTTACAATAAGGTGCAAGTAACATGTATGTAATCTGAGGGGTGACTGAGTGTCTGAGTCAATAACAGGAATGCAATAACAGTGATTATTCATTTAGCCTGGCTCTCAGAAAAGAAGAATGTATATTGTACTGCATTTATTGACAAAAATATATATATGTTATAATTATGACATAATTAATCACCTTTTCTATAACCATTTGAAACTATTTTAATTCAATCATTAATAGTTGAATAAGAGAAAGAATTTAGTTATGATCTTATTATTATCCATGTTTTTTTATGGTTCATAAAAGCAACCATTGCAAACAACATAGTTACCTAATGTAATCATTGTTCCCCGTCTGTCGGCGGCCTGTTTTTTCTGATCTATGAAAAAAGGCCAATGAGAAGTTGGCAGACAGTATTTGCATACCCCGCCACGGACATACGGGTATAAAAGCGGGGAAATACTGAGTCCATTCAGAAATTTTCTTCGGAGCCGATGGTCGTGTATGCAGCCAGCTGCGAGTCACAAACCAGATTCCTGCTTCTGTTCCTCTGACGCTCTGTCTGCTGTTGGATCTATGGCGCACTTCAGCGGCTTTCTCCTTCTCTGCACGGCAGTGCAGTTTGCCCATGAGCGCTTCGACAGCGCAGAGAATTGAAAGAGTTATATTGAAAGAGTGATTTTCTCTGTAAATGTGTTTATTTTCTCTGAAAGAGCATTACACAGCGACGTTGAACGTCCTTTTCAGGACGCGTCTTTATAAAGATGCCATTTCCGCCCCTGTGTAGTTTCTGGATGTGGTGATTTCTCCCCACCTCTCACGGTCATAAAAGCTGCCTCGCGTGCCTGGGCTGCGATCACACACAGGCAGCGTTTTATGAATGGTTCATGTTCTCAGTGCGAGAACATAGCCATGGCAACATTGCGGTCGCGGCTTTCTTTTGTCATGAGAGAAAGCCACTTCAGCCACCCCCGCGCCTCGCCTCCTTCCAACGGGATTGGGGCAGGCGCCGCGGGTGATGAAGGCGATTTGGGGACAATGACGGGATCTGTTCGCCGGGTAAACCCCCTCGAACCACCAGCCTCCCCGGCACGCTTGCTTGCTTTCATCTGAGCTCGGGATGAGCGATTCTCTCCAATGGTTCATGTTCTCAGTGCGAGAACATGGCCGTTCCAGCATTCTGGTCGCGGATTTCTTTTGTCATGAGAGAAAGCCACTCCGTGCCTCGGAGAGCATTACAGCGGCGTCTGATGCTGATGACTGGCCTGGGCCGCCACCTTCGGGTCTGCTCGCCCAGCCTGAGCCTGACGCACGGAGGTCCGCTATGCTTTCCCGGGCTACTTGATTGGTCCCACGGGCATGTGCGCCGCTCACAGCCGTGCATGACGAGTTGAGTAAGCTGCGGCTTCCTTGCTCCTCCGCTCTCACTACACACGCAGTGGAGCGGTCCCAGACCACGGCTCTTCCTTCAACCAACGCCAGGCCAAGGCGCTTCAAAACTTGCACTTGGGTAGTCCTGCACTGGATGACCAACCGCGCCCCTGGGCCACGGAGGTCAGAAGCGTCAGCACTCGAACGGGTGATGGCCACCCTTGTGGTCCAAAAACGCAATCTATGGACCAAACCTGGTCGAAATGCGGGAGGTAGACAAGGCACACCTTCTCCGAAGTCCCCGTCTCCCAGCTTTGTCCATTCGGTGGAGCCGTTGACGACTCTGCCCAGCAGTCCTCAGTGGTGAAGCAGACGGAGGCCATTTCACATCCTACACCGCCGCAAACCTGCCGCCATGGGCCATGCCCCGTCTGTTTCATATCCTCCTGCGGCTATGAAACACCCTGCTCCGCCTCAACACGGGCCCAGCTCTCTCCCCCAGCGTCGAGCACACCGCAGGAAGCAGACGCCCCACGTCTCATGGACCCCTCGAGGACCAGGCTCCCAGGCGCTCCGGAGACGCTCGACCCAGGGACCAAGACGTTAGCTCCGGAGATGGTAAGACCGCTCCGTCACCCAGTGGAGGGCCGGGAGGAGAATTTTTTGTTGAATTTATTTTCACATTCTCAGTAACAGAGCTATTTCCTTTGTCTCTGGGACACCTGGCCCGCAAATGCCGTTCTCACGGCACTCTGCTGCCAGATCTCAACAGTCCCGGCATCCTGGATGTAGACCACCTGCCTCCAGCCCCACGACTGTTCCCCAGCCGGCCGATTCCAACAAGTCTAGAGGCCTACCCTGGACCTCCTCCTCGATCGCTAACCCACCCCCTGCCGGGTGTGCGGAGCAAGGTAAGTGCTTTGAGTCTTTTCTCAGCACCAGAGCCTCAGGACGCGTCATCGCCTCTCGACAGCGCTTTACCTGCTCCGCCCCGCTGCGAAGCCCCACTGGGTATGTCAAAAATAATCGTCCCCTTGGTGCCTCTAGCATGGAGTTTGAACGCGTGGCTCTCACTTCCCAACCCGTCTTGCTAGCTGTACCATCCGACTCGGTTGCGCAATTCAGTTTGCCAGGCCTCCGCCCCCTTTCACGGGTGTCCGCTTCTCCGCAGTACATGCGAACATGCCAAGTCCCTGCGCGTGGAAATCGTTATTCTCTTACTCAAAGACGCGATAGAGCCTGTCCCTCCAACCGAGATGAAGAAGGGTCTCTACAGCCCCTACTTCATCATACCCAAGATAGGCGGTGGCTTAAGACCGATCTTGGACTTGCGAGTTTTCAACAAAGCATTGCACAAACTCCCGTTCAAAATGCTCACGCAGAAACACATTTTAATCTGCGTTCGACATCTAGATTGGTCCACAGTGGTAGACCTTAAGGACACGTACTTCCATGTCTCAATTCTGCCTCGGCACAGACCCTTCATACGGTTCATGTTTGACGGCCAGGCGTATCAGTACAAAGTCCTCCCCTTCGGCATGTCTCTGTCCCCTCGCGTCTTCACGGAAGTCACAGAGGCAGCTCTTGCCCCGCTCCGAGAAGCCGGCATCCGCATACTCAATTACCTCGATGACTGGCTCATTCTGGCCCACTCGCGAGAGTTACTATGCACTCACAGAAACCAGGTGCTCAGGCACCTCAGCCATTTGGGGCTTCAGGTCAACTGGGAAAAGAGCAAGTTCACTCCGGTTCAGAGCATCTCTTTTCTCGGCATGGAGTTAGACTCGGTCTCAATGTCAGCACATCTCACCAACGAGTTGTGCGCAGTCAGTGTTGAGGTGCCTCGCCACTTTCAGGCCAGGCACAATGGTCCCCTTAAAACTTTTCCAGAGGCTCCTGGGGCATATGGCATCCGCCGCGGTGGTCGCATCGTTGGGGTTGATGCATATGAGACCGCTTCAGCACTGGCTTCAGACTCGAGTCCCGAGATGAGCATGGCACCACGGCACACACCGTGTGACGATCACCCCCGCCTGCCGCAGAACACTCAAACCCTGGACAGACCTCTGTTTTCTACGGGCAGGAATACCCTTACGGCAGGTGTCCTGACACATCCTGGTCACGACCGACGCCTCCAAATCGGGTTGGGGCGCCGTGTGCAACGGACACGCAGTAGCAGGCCGTTGGAAAGGGGCCCCACTGCGTTGGCACATCAACTGCCTGGAGTTGTTGACTGTTTTTTTTGCCCTGCGGAAGTTTCTCCCATTAGTTCGAGACAAACATCTCCTGGTCGGGTCAGACAGCACCACTACGGTAGCGTACATAAATCGCCAAGGCGGCGTACACTCCTGCCACATGTCACGACTCGCCCGTCGTCTCCTCCTCAAGTCGCTGCGTGCCACTCACATCCCCAGCAACCTCGATGTGATAGCGGACGCTTGCCTGGCGGAGAGTGGAGGCTTCACCCCCAGTTGGTCCAGCTGATCTGGGAATGGTTCGGCAAGGCCCAGGTAGACCTGTTCGCCTCCAAAGAGACCTCCCACTGCCTGCTCTGGTACACCCATTCAGAGGCTCCCCTTGGGGCAGACGCGCTGGCACACAGCTGGCCAGCTGGGCTGCACGAGTACGCATTTACCCCAGTGAGCCTTCTTGCACAGGTGCTGTGCAAGGTCATGGAGGACGAGGAACAAGTCACTCTTGTGGCTCCTTATTGGCCCACCCGGGCCTGGTTCTCGGACCTCGTACTCCTCGCGACAGCCCCTCCCTGGCAAATTCCCCTGAGGAAAGACCTTCTTTCTCAGGGACGGGGCACGCTCTGGCATCCAAACCCAGACCTTTGGAACCTCCATGTCTGGCCCCTGGATGGGACGCGGAAGATCTAGCTGGTCTACCACCCACGGTCATAGCCACGATCAACCAAGCCAGAGCCCCCTCTACCAGGCAACTTTACACCCTGAAATGGCGTTTGTTCGTGAATTGGTGTTCTTCCCAGGCAGAAGACCCACAGAGGTGCGCAGTTAGGTCAGTGCTCTTGTTCCTACAGGAGAAGTTGGAAGGGAGGCTGTCCCCTTCCACTTTAAAGGTGTATGTTGCCGCTATCGCTGCTCACCATGACCCAGTAGATGGCAAGTCTCTGGGTAAGCATTACTTAATTATTAGGTTCCTAAGAGCCGCCTGGAGGTTAAATCCCTCGAACAATCCTGTTCCCCTCCTGGGATCTCTCGGTGGTCCTCGCCGTTCTTCAGAGATCCCCCTTCAAGCAATTAGAATCAGTTGGCTCAGGGCCCTCTCCCTAAAGATGGCCCTGCTGATCACGCTCGCCTCCATAAAGAGGGTTGGGGACCTGCAAGCATTCTCTGTTAGCGACACCTGCCTGGAGTTCAGTCCGGCAGACACATATGTGATCCTAAGACCCCGACCGGGCTACGTGCCCAAGGTTCCTACCACGCCCTTCAGAGACCAAGTAGTGAACCTGCAAGTGCTGCCCCGGGAGGAGGCAGACCCAGCCCCTTCATTGCTGTGTCCGGTACGTGCCTTGCGTGCTTACCTGGACCACACTCAGAGCTTTAGGTGCTCCGAGCAGCACTTTGTCTGCTTTGGGGGACAGCAGAAAGGGAACGCTGTCTCCAAACAGAGGCTTTCCCACTGGGTGGTGGATGCCATCTTACTGGCCTATCGCACCCAGGCCGTGCCCCCCCCCCTTGCGGGTCCGCGCGCACTCAACAAGGAGTATTGCATCCTCGTGGGCACTGGCTAGGGGCACCTCCCTAGCAGATATTTGTAGGGCAGCGGGTTGGGCAACACCTAACTCCTTTGCGAGACTTTACAATCTCAGGGTTGAGTCAGTCCGGTAGAACTCCTGGTAGAATTCGGTACACGCTGACGGTCTGACCGGGTGAATCGCTTGCGTCCAGCGCCCTTTCCCTCGGCCGAGGTAAAACAGTGTGCCTTCTTTCCCAGGAGATCCCACCCACCTGGGTCCCTGGTCGATTCCTCCCTAGCCCTTTTGGGTCCGCAGTTCAGCGGAGGAACTTGCCAACCCAGTCCACTACGGGTACCCTAGGCTACCCTGTACTGGAATAGGTGCTCCACAGTTCAGGCCTCCTACACAGACTCCTCCTGTGTGTATTTCCGCGGTACGGTCACCTTACGAGCAGACCCGCATCTCCCTTAGGCAGTTTTCACTGCCCTCCGGTCTCCGTGTTGTAGCAACACCCCCCTCCTCGATGCTGGATCTACCACCGCGCCATTCTTTCCCACATGTGACCGAAGAGGCCATGTGATGTATTCGCCACCTTTACCTCACCTTTCGGGCAGGTGTGGCCTCCACAGGGTTTTTTCCCCCTGAAAGAATAGGAAACTGGGTAAGACCCCCTTCCCACGATGCGGTGAGGGCCCCGTCTGCTCTTGCTCTATGCTGAGAAACATAGAGAGAAAAGAGGCCCAGCCAGGCTTGGCCCGTTCCCAGGTTGGCAAGCATCACCTTGTTCCCCTCAGGGTAACCAGAAGGATTCCGATGACTTCTACGACACGACGTCGAAGTGAGCGACAGACGGGGAACGTCTCGGTTATGTATGTAACCTCCGTTCCGTGATGGAGGGAATGAGACGTCGTGTCCTCCCGGCCACGTCGCTGAGTCGAGCCACTGCAGTGAGGAGCCATTTCTGGCTCCTCAGAAAAATCCTGAATGGACTCAGTATTTCCCCACTTTTACACCCATATGTCTGGGGCAGGGTATGCAAATACTGTCTGCCAACTTCTCATTGTCCTTTTTTCATAGATCAGAGGCATATTCGGCGCTCAAGAGAGACCCCTAGTGTCACTTCTTCAACACGACGTCTCGTTCCCTCCATCAGGGAACGGAGGTTACATACATAACCGAGATGTTCCCTGTCTGTCGCTCACTTCGACATTGTGTCGAAGAAGCGACACTAGGGGTCCACTTTAAATCACGCCATGCGCTGAGTCCTGTACATGTGCTGCTGTACAGGTTACATATGTAAACAAGACGAATTGAAACATCAAATTTCTTTATGATTTTATTGTCATATTATGTGACTGTGACTTATTAGACCTTGACTATGTGTGTGTTCTCTTTCTCCATGCTCTGTCCTAATTTCCCACAGATGGTGAGGAGGCTGCATTCCACCCAGATTAGGGAGAAGGCCTCCCATCCTCGAGGAGATAGAATCTACCTGACCCCACACCTGATCTCGAATCCCTCATTGACGTGGCCATCTGGGTAGACCATCGCCATAGAGAACGCCAACAGGTGCGACAGCAGGAGGTCAGATTGCTGGAGTCTGCCAGCCCTATTAAACTGCTTTTGTCCCCTAACGACACCGAAGAACCCATGCAGCTGGGTAGAACCAGGATATCCCAAACAGAGCACAACCGGCAGATGAGAGTAGATGCTGTCTCTATTGTGGCAGGTCAGGCCATATTCGCTTTGCATGTCCTGAGTTTTCGGGAAAAGCCAACTCTCGTCCAGGAAGAGGGGAGCCAGGGTGAGAATAGGAACCATCCCCTGCTCAGCGACCTCTGGTTTGACCATCCATGCCACCCTTACCCATGGCACTCAACATCATCAGGTTTGTGCCTTTGTAGACTCTGGGGCCGCTGGGAGTTTTATGGACTTTGAGTTGGCCAAGAGACTTTCTATTCAGTCAGTTACCCTTCAAAGATCTCCTAACATTACGGCAGTTGATGGCAGTCCCCTGGGTTCTGGACAGGTTAGTCAATGTACCCCACCTCTCAAGATAAGGGTGGGGCAACACCAGGAGCAGATACAGTTCCTTTTGAGTCACTATCCTAAGCTTCTTCTAATTCTTGGCTTCCCATGGCTGACTGCTCACAACCCACACATTGACTGGTCCCGTGGGGTTGTTAGAACCTGGGGAACCATTTGCTGTGTCTCAGACTCCGTCTTCTGCTGTACCCCCAATCTACTAAGAGCATTCCCAGAGCCTTTGCCAGATATCTCCAGGTGGAGTTGAACCTCTGCTCCAGAGTAATGGCTTCTCTCAAGATGGAGCTGGTGAAACTCAAGTCTTTAACGTATCTTCCCGAGTTATCCCGAGTACCCCCGGAGTATTCGGACCTCCATGAAGTCTTCAATAAAGACAGAGCTGCCTCACTGCCCCCTCATAGACCTAGATTGCGCTATTGAACAGCTTCCTAGTACCTGCCCACCTTGTGGAAGGCTCTACTCTCTCTCTGGTCCCGAAAGATTAGCCATAGAAAAATACCTCAAGGTATCACTGGACAGTGGATTAATCTGCCCTTCCACCTCACCTGCAGGAGCCAGGTTTTTCTTTGTTGAAAAGAAGGATGGCAGCCTCCGACCCTGCATAGACTACCGAGGTCTAAACCGTATCACTCCGGTACCCTCTCGCCCTCATGTCCACGGCTTTTGAGATCCTGCAGGGTGACACCATCTTTACCAAACTAGACCTTCGGAATGCATATCACCTAGTTAGAATCCGTGAGGGAGATGAGTGGAAGACAGCGTTCAACACCCAGATGGGCCACTATGAATATCAGGTAATGCCATTCAGCCTGGTGAATGCCCCAGCTGTCTTCCAGGCCTTTATTAATGATGCTTACAGAGATGCTTAATAAATTTGTGTTTGTTTATCTGGATGACATTCTCATTTTCTCCCACAACTACCAAGAACACATTCAGCATGTTCGGCAGGTCCTAGTGCAGTTTCTTAAGCATAAACTCTTTGTGAAGCTGGAGAAGAGTGAATTTCATGTCCCAGCAGTCTCATTCCTCGGCTTCTGTGTGTCCAAGGCCAGCCTCCAGATGGATCCTGGCAAGATTCGGGCACTCTTGGATTGGTCCTGTCCAACTTCTGTGAAGCAGGTACAGCGCTTTCTTGGCTTCTCCAAATTTTATAGAAGATTCATTACAAACTTCAGTTCTGTTGCAGAGCCTCTCTCCGCACTCACTAAAAAATCAACCAGACAGTTTGCGTGGACCAGCAGTGCAAACCAAGCCTTCAATGAATTGAAGTGACTCTTCATGTCCAACCCTATCCTTACTCTCCCTGATCCAGAGATACCCTTTGTTTTGGAAGTGGATGCCTCAGATTGGAGCTGTCCTGTCACAGAGGAGTAAGAGCGATCATAAGCTTCACCCTTGTACATTCTTCTCTCATCGGCTTACCCCAGCTCAGAGGAATTATGTTATTGGGAACAGGGAGCTGCTGGCCATTAAGATGAGGAGTGGAGGCATTGGCTGTAGGGGGCCAAACACCCTTTTCCTCATATGGACGGACCACAGGAACCTCACTTACATCCAGGAGGCAAAGAGGTTGTACTCTCGACAAGCCCATTGGTCCCTCTTTTTTTTAACCGATTTCACTCTTTCCTATCGCCCAGGTTCCAAAAATCTCAAGTTGGATGCCCTCTCAAGACAGTTTGAGCCACCAGAGGGGGAATCATGTCCAAAACCCATTCTCCCCACCTCCAGGGTGGTGGCCCCCATCCAGTGGGATATTGAGACGGCTGTCATGAGGGCCCAATTGCAGCAGCCAGGACCAGGTAATGGCCCTCCAGGGTGCCTCTTTGTCCATCTGCGCTCTGAGGTTTTGCAGTGGTCTCATGCCACCTCCCTTCTGGACACCCGGGAACTACTAGGACCTGCAAGCTTGTCCAGAGGAAGTTCTTGTGGCCTAAACTGCAGAGGGACGTCCGGGCCTTCATCACTGGTTGCCCCATTTGTGCCCAGAACAAGGACCCAAGGACCCAACCCCAAGGCCTTCTGCACCCACTACCTATCCCGAGACGCCTTTGGTTCCACATTTCCTTGGACTTCATCACGGGTTTACCACAGTCTCAAGGAAATATGGTAATTCTGGTGGTGGTGGACAGATTTTCTAAGACTTGCCTCTTACCATTGCCTAAGCTCCCCACAGCAAACCAAACAGCAGATCTATTAATGAGGCACGTGTACAGGATCCACAGGTTTCCGCAGGACATGGTTTCCGACTGGGGCTCACAGTTCACGTCACGGCTCTGGAAGGCGTTTGGTCGGCTCATCGGATCTTCCATCAGCCTGTCTTCCGGCTTCCACCCCCAGTCCAATGGCCAGACAGAGAGAGAGTTAACCAAGACATTGAAAGGACACTTAGATGCCTGGTCACCGACAATCACTCAACTTGGAGCTCTCGATTAATCTGGGCTGAGTTTGCTCATACCACCCTTTTCCATTCTTCCCTAGGCATGTCTCCTTTTGAATGTCAGTATGCCCCCCAGCTGTTTCCCGGACAGGAGCCAGAGGTTGAGGTCCCTGCTGCTACACAGCTGGTCCGCCGGTGCCAACATTCCTGGCAAAGAGCTCATGCTGTGTTATTGAGAGCGACCCGACAACAACAGAGGCAGGCTAACCGATGCCGGAGGGTGGGACCCACGCTTCACCCAGGGCAAAGAGTTTGGCTGTCAACCCACGATCTTGTCAACCCGCTTGATTCTCACCGGGTCCGTGGGAAGACTCAATATCTGATGGACTGGGAGGGCTATGGCCCGGAGGAGCAGACCTGGGTTCCTGCTCGAGATATCCTTTATCCGACTCTCATCTCAGAGTTTCACCGAGCCTGAGGGAACTGAATGGAGAACATCAGGAGCCGTTCCTAGGGGAGGGACTCCTGTAAAGGATCTCCTCTTTGGGGTGCTGTTCCCCTCCAGACCAGCAGGGGGTGCTTGCCTTGATCCTCCTTTACCATCCTCCTTCCAGGCCTGCAGGTGGAATTATACCTTGAGCTCTGTTTTCTCCAACTCTGTTCAACACCCTGCTCGTTAACCCTCATTCTCTTCACCTGTGTCTAGGCCTATATAAGTCTGTTTGTTTCCTGCCAATATGTTCAGTCTTGAGCCTATGTACCTTGTGCCTCCAGTGACCAACTCTTAAGCTAAGGGTTATCCTTGTTATACCTTCTTGACCCTTGTGTCTATTTTGTTTCTCAGTTTTGTGGAAGCTCGGCTTTCCTTGTTTATTTGTACTTTTGCTCAATTCACTCAAGTAAAGATTATATTTTTTGGAAGAAACGCAAGTTTCCAGACTCATTGCTCTTCTGCTCTTGGGTTCAACTATTGGGGAGTTAGCTCAGTGGTAAAACACCAAACACTTGAGCACTGCAGACCCGGTTTCGATCCCTGCCTACGGCAGCCTCACTACAATAATTGCTTATGAATGTTTTTAAATGGGAACTTTTTTCTTTCTCTTTTTGCTTCTGCTCCTTCTGTCTTTCTGAAAATGCTAAATGGGACTGCTCTATTGAATGCAAACCTGACTGAGTTTTTATTCCTCAAAATTCATATTAAGGACCCAGCTGTTACCCTCTACAACACCCTTTTGCTGCTGTTGCTTTTAACAACACTGCCAATACTGAGATAATGTGCTGCTGCTCTTCTGCTCCCATCTTGGATCATAGTAGTCTCATTGGTACAACAGTATAATTTTAGGGCAGGGTTTTGGAAAGAGGGGTATGTTTAATTCAGTGGCTTGGTCTGGCTTTCAGCACCTTTTCTGCAGAGAGAAGGAGCCTGAATGGGAAATTGGTGTTGAGGAAACATTGATTTCTATATAAATATATAAACTTAAATATTGGCCACATCTGTGAAACGTTTTAAATGATCTGTTTTCTGTTTAAAGTAACACTTTCTCTGAAGACTCCACTACTATCTAGTAATTCTAAGTAATCTATGCAAAAAAAGCATGTGCTCTCCATGTGAAATAAATGTACATATTCAAGCATGAGGGAAGACCAGGACAACTGATGGCTAGGGCAGAGAGCTTGGACTCACATTCAGCCTTAGCACAGACCAGACTAGCCGATGGGTAGCTGAATGAGCGTAGGATGGCTCCAATGGCCAGGCTTAGGTCTTCATTACTAGGATACAGAGTCACAGATGCAAAGCGCAGGTAAGGAAGCCGTGGAGTCTCCTCTGGACCAATTTTAATATGTGGGATCTAAAAAAAGAGCAAATTTTTGAGATGAAAGAGTAAGAGGATGATCAAAGAAGAGAGAGAAACATTTAGTGATATTAGAGTATTAACACAAAACCAAACATCAATAGGATATGCAAATGAAGCTCACCTCCTTTTCCCCACATATGTGACTGACTATGGAACCAGAGGCAGGGCTGGAGGCAGGACCAATTACAGAGACCACACCTTTTGGCAGAATCTGGCACACTATGGCAAAAAATAACAGAGCATTTCAGTCCTCTTTATCAAATTTCCTCTGTATTTCTGAGTCACAGTACACATACTGCACCTCCTTAAAGTCTCTTAACCCTTTCTGTTCGGTGTGCAGCAATTTGGTTTTGTGTGTGTGTGCGTGTGTGTGTGTGTGTGTGTGTGTGTGTGTGTGTGTGTGTGTGTGTGTGTGTGTGTGTGTGTGCATTTTAAAGTTTGACTCACTGGTATCTGTAGTCTCATACTGCGAGTCTTTCTGGAGTTCAAAGATGTCAACCTCCACACGAGCTGGGCCCTCCATTACACTGTTAATGCTTTCACGTGCTAATGCTAAAGATAAACGCTCCCCACGGCCACAGACAGAACTGTCATCCAGAATTGCAGCTAACAAGAGAAAGAGAGAAAGAAAAGACAGAGAGAAACAGACAGATAGAGAGGCAGAGCAATAAAAAAATCATCACAAGCATAGGTAAAAGTGTTATAAAGGAACTGACTTTTAAACGCTTATACATGAGGTATCCAATAAAATTAATAATTCAAAAGAACACTCTATGTCCAATAATAAATCGGTTTGTGTACAATGATCCTGAATATCCATACATAGTGTTTCTAATATGATCGACTGAACTTATACAATTTTTAAAAAATATAAAAAACAAATGTTTAAGATTTATGCACTTCAATTTCATAACAAAGTTCCATCGAATTACATTGTGTAATAAAAATATATATATATTAAACCTTAAAATATGTACTTTTTTATTTTATTTTGTTACAAATTACTCAATTCGTTTGATTTTGAAATTGAAATATGTAAATCTTAAACAATTTTTTTGTGTATTTATGAAAATGTGCTTTAACTATAATTCTATAAACGGGGAATAAGAAATTTAGATTAGCAAAGTAACAAAACAGAAATAATAATGTAATAAATATAGATGCAAGCAGCAATCAACGGGCCCAAGCACCATGGGCCCATTTCCTCCTGGCGGCTTAAGTAAAACAATGCATAAAAAATTTTGACGTGTAAATGTAAATTTATTTTTTTAAAGACCGTTTTAAGGGCCTCACTTCTCGCTGCCAGTTGGTGGCGCTACGACCATGACCCACAGTAGATACATCAATGTGATATGCTTAAAAAGGAATAATAGTGTTTAATGCATTGCCATGGCAACAGAAGTTAAGATTTCGAAAATCCCTTTATACTTTTAAATCTGTATTGTCTTGACATTCAAACATTTTTGACATTATAAAGTTCAGATAAAAATAAGAGTGCTATTCCAGAGTCAGTAAAAAGTTCCACACTTAATACTACCAGTTGGTGGCCCCATGATTGTGCCACACAATAGTCATATAGTCATATCCATGTGATCATCCTCCAATACTAAACATAAATCTCAATTTTGATCTAAATCACACAATGTATGCCGAAGATATGAGCACTTCCTCTTTTACATTTTTCAGCATTAATTTATCGCCTCGCCATGGCAACCTCCGTTTGAAATATCAAAAATCTGTTCGCAATTTAGCATCTTCAATGTCTTGGCATGAATACTCACAAGGAGGAGTATTTCAAATTCCAGAGCATGCATTTTTCAAACAATGCAACATGAAAGACTTCCTGTTGGGCAGAGCCATAACTATGAGGGTGAAAGTTGTTCAGCTTGTTGAGATCTATATGTGTACAAAGTTTGGTGACTGTAGGTGAAAAGGCATGTAATAAATACAGAGACTCCCAAATATCACATTTTCAAGGGTCTGGCAGAGAGCCCCCCCCCACCTTGACCCCCCCCCCCATGTGAACTTTTGCCAAGCTCTAATGGCCCAAGATTCTGATGTGTATGCAAATTTTCAGGAGTTTTTGAGCATGTTAAGGGACCCAAAGGCTCCTGAAACCTTGAAAAGAAGAATTTTAACATTAATCCTTAGAAAAACAATAGGGCCTCCGCACTTACAAGCAAGGCTTGGCAGAGCATTTATAGAATGATAGAAGATCTGTCCACCATATATTGCAATTACGGCTGTCAATTTAACATGTTAATTCAGAGTTATTATTTCTCTAAAAAAAAACATGTTACAAAAGTAACAATCACACAACGTTAATAAAGAATTTTCCTACCAATGGAGTAATTTAAGCTTGAAATGCAACCTCCATGTTTTTGTGAGTCTCAGACAGCAGGGGGCAGTCAGTGCAACTCCAGCTGTATGGGCAATGTGCAGCCATAGTCAACAAACAAACAGCTCATCCAAGACAGCTGGACGGAGCAGAGTGTAGGGGTCTCAATATGTGTTTCTTTTAAGTTTCAAACTACCTTTATCTGAGGTTAATGAGGTTAATGTCCATATGTGCGTAACTTACCCATCCGAACGGATGACAGAACAGGGGTCTGGCTCAGGGAAGAAGGTGGCATTGTAACCACGGTAACTAACAGGAAGCGGAAGTAAATCAACAGCAGGAGCGCTGCCAGTTCCGGCATCTTCTACCGCTCCTCATGGAGATGCCTTCTGTTGCCTGTAGCACCCCCTAGATGAACAGAACAGATAATTCAGTAGTTTATTCAGTAGTTTATTATACAACAGTTAGTTCCAGGTCATATAACTGATTGGTCAAGCAGCATTCCAAGAGTGTATAACAGCACTGGGATGCATCACTGTTTGGCATTGATTTAAACTATTTTTGTTAACGCAACAAAAACTATACTTGGCCATGTTGTGTCTGAGATGTAATGTGAAAGTTACTCAGTATTAACTTCTTGTTTATAGAACTGCTGCATAAACCTAATATCATACTCAATAATATCACATATAGCACTGTTGTACTGAATATCAGCTTGGTTTTGATTACCTGTGAAACAACAGCACTCTTGCTCATGTGACATTGCTTAATTATAAATGAGCACATACAGATTTACCCACACCTCTCTCAAAGATTAAAAAAAGTTGAACAATGCGAACTGACAGACACATCATCGGAGGTGAGCTTCCCTCCCTCCAGGACATCTATAACAGGTGGTGAGTGAAAAAAGCTTGGAGGATCATCAGAGACTCCAGCCACCTGAGTCATGGGCTGCTCTCACTGCTACCATCAGGCAGGCGGTATCGCAGCATCAGGACCCGCACCAGCCGACTACATGACAGCTTCTTCCCCCAAGCAATCAGACTTTTGAACACTTGATCTCTAATGATCAATAATTAGCACTGCACATTATTAATCTATTATCTATTATCTCACACTGGACTGTCAAATATATTCTCCTCAATACAACTACTATTGGTATAGGTCTATGTTGCTTGGAACTGCACACAAGACTTTCACCTATTGTTGCACGTGTTTACATGGTAGTGTGACAATAAAGTGATTTGATTTAGATTTTTTTACTCTCTCATGCACAGGTTGGTGTTATAATGGACTAAATAGTAACATCATCATGAATAGATGACAGTTTGCTGATGCAGGTCAAGGTCGTTTCATGTTTGTTCAACAAAAGCACAGGGAAATCACATTAACATACAAACATCTGATGTCTCTGATGCGCTCTCACTCTTTCTAATACACACAACACAATACAATCTATGTGAACTCTGACCTTTAAAGATCTAACAAGAATTATTGGACCCCAGGGAGGAATAATTGGATGGATATACTTCCATTTTCTTAGTTCATCTCTCCTCCCCCTCTTGCTTTTGCTCAGTCAATTTGAATGTGTCAGCACATCATGGATAAGTGAGAGAGGAAACTAGAGGAAGTTGTGTTTTTGTGGATATGTGTGTAGCATTATGGATGCCAATATTGTCCTGCCATAATTATACAAACCATTATTCTCAAATACTAATGACCAGTGTTGCAATTATAAATCTTAATGAATAAAGTTCATGCCAACTGTTTTGCATATGTATCATACATAACGTGTGAATAAAGAGATACTTGGCAGTTTGCAAGCAAACTGTAAAATCTTAATTATTAAGGTAGAGGGGGAGCGGAAAGTGTGAGAGGGAGAGCACAAGAGAAAGAGATGGATATAAATGTGAGAGGCAGAAATAAAAAGTAGAATAATGAGAGGAGAACATAAAATGAGAGAAAGAAAGATCGAAGAAATAAGCAAAATGAGAAAGAGTGAGATGCTGAGAGAGAATATGCTTGAAGTGGGGCCCCTCAGGGAAAGGGAGGAGCAGACAGCAGGCGCTTCATTTGTTTCTCTTTGTCTTTGTAAGTAAGAAGTGAATCTGACAGTTATAATAATAGCATAGTGATTCATTCTCCTTAATTGATTTGGATTGAGAAATGAGAATGTTGGATGCAAGCATTGCCAGTATCAGTTGATACACACATATTAAGATGACACCAAGCTTCTCTGAAGCACTAAGGAAACCTTTCCCTTCTTATCATTTTCTTTTCCACTTTCATGTATGTAACCAGTATGGAAAGATTCCAGAGCGGAGGCAGGAAAGGCATCCATCATGTGTTCCTCCTGGCACTCCACTGGCTGAAACCACAAGAGCTTAAAGGGAGAGTTCACCCAAAAAATTAGATTCTGCGATCATTTAAGGACAGTGTTGAGTGTAATCGGATTATATATTTCAAGTAAGTAGTGACTGTGATAGCAATTATTCAAAAAAATGTGCAACAAATTACTTTTTAAACTCATGTTTAAATCAACATGGAATGGTGCAAAAACTCTATGCTAGTCTCTAGTTACTGCTCATCGCTGGTAGAGCTTGTGACTGTTAGATGCAGACCTTTTTATTTACCACAGGAATTCACCACTGTTATTATAACCGGAGTTTACATTCCCCCCAGCACTAACGCTAAGGAAGCGCTCTGTGAACTGTATGGGGCTATGAGCGAACTGCAGAACGCTCACCCTGACGGACTGTTTATTGTCGCCGGAGATTTCAACCATGCGAATCTCAAGACAGTGCCAGTATGTGGACTTTGCAACGAGAAGGGGCGAACACACTTGATCTTGTTTACACAAACATCTCAGGTGTGTACCGAGCGGAGCCCCGCCACCACCTCGGCTACTCAGACCACATCTTTGTTATGCTAATTCCAGCATACAGACCACTCGTCAGACACACAAAACCACTCCAGAAGCAGGTAAAAACCTGGCCAGCAGGAGCCATCTCTGCTCTTCAGGACTGTTTTGAGTTTACTGACTGGCACATGTTCAGAGAGGCTGCAACATATGGTGACTCCACCAACTTGGAGGAATACACAGCATCAGTGACCAGCTATATCAGCAAGTGCATTGGTGATTTCACCTTCTCCAAGACCATCACCACACGCTCCAACCAGAAGCCGTGGATGACTCCAGAGGTGCATGCGCTGCTGAGGACCTGAGACTCCGCCTTCAGAGCAGGCGACAAGGCTGCCCTAAGAACAGCGAGGGCCAAACTGTCCCGGGCCATCAGAGAGGCAAAGCGCACGCACGCCCAGAGAATCCACAGTCACTTCCAGGACAGCGGCGACACGCGGTGCATGTGGCTGGGCATCCAGGCCATCACCAAATACAGGACAACATCAGTTTCCTATGACAAAGATGCCTCCCTTCCAGATGTGCTGAACAACTTCTACGCTAGGTATGAAGCACAGAACGACATGGTGGCAAGGAAGACCACCCCTCCTCCCAACGACCAGGTGCTCTGTCTTACCATGGCTTATGCGATGAAAACTCTACGTAGAGTCAACCCATGGAAGGCTGCTGGACCAGACAACATTCCTGGCAGAGTGCTCAGATGATGTGCAGACCAGCTGGCAGATGTTCTTACCGACATCTTCAACATCTCTCTGAGCAGCGCCATCGTTCCAACGTGCTTCAAGGCCACAACCATCGTCCCCATGCCAGAGAAGTCTTCAGTGTCCTGCCTCAACGACTACCATCCCATCGCACTCACACCCATCATCATTAAGTGCTTTGAGAGGCTCGTCATGAGGCACATTATGACCCAACTGCCCCCCTCACTAGAACCACTTCAGTTCGCGTATCATCCAAACCGTTCAACAGACGAGACCATCGCCACCACCATCCATCTGGCCCTTACCCACCTAGGCTCCTGTTGCAGAGCATCCTCTGCAACTAGATCCTGGACTTCCTGACTGGGAGACTTCAGTCAGCCCGGATCGGGAACAGCATCTCCACCACCACCACACTGAGCACTGGGACCCACTGCTGTTCACTCTGCTGAATCATGACTTTGCAGCAATGCACTGCTCGAACCACATCATTGAGTTCGCCGATGACACAACCGTGGTGGGTCTCATCAGCAAGAACGATGAGTCAGCATACAGAGAGGAGGTGCAGCGGCTAACGGACTGGTGTAGAGCCAACAACCTGTCTCTGAATGTGGACAAAACAAAAGAGATGGTTGTTGACTTTAGGAGAGCACAGAGTGACCACTCTCTGCTGAACATCAACAGCTCCTGTGGAGATGTGGAGAATGTCAAGAGCACCAAATTCCTTGGTGTTCACCTGGTGGAGAACCTCACCTGGTCCCTCAACACCAGCTCTATTACCAAGAAAGCCCAGCAGCGTCTCTACTTTCTTCGAAGGCTGAGAAAAGCACATCTCCCACCCCCCATCCTCATTACATTCTGTAGAGGGACTATTGAAAGCATCCTGAGCAGCTGCATCACTGCCTGGTTTGGGACTTGCACCGTTTTGGACCGCAAAGCCCTGCAAAGACATTTACAAAATACACTGCATCCGCAAAGCAACCAGCATTGTGGATGACCCCACACACCCCTCAAAAAACTCTTCACCCTCCTGCCGTCTGGCAAGAGGTACCGAAGCTTTTGGGCCCTCACGGCCAGACTGTGTGACAGCTTCTTCCCCCAAGCCATCAGACTTCTCAGAACACAGAGAATGGACTGACACACACACACACACACACACACACACACACACACACACACACACGTGTCCTGAGTTGCACTTTAATTATTGTCACTTTATACCTGGCTGCTACCTCAATAACTGCTATGTGCATAGAACACTCATCTCATAGTATATTATGTTTACATTTGGCATTTTTAGAAACTGTCATCTTTTTGCACTACTGCGTACTGGTCGCTGCACTGTCTCACACTGTGCCAATTGTCCTGTAATTTATTAGTAATTTATTGTACTGTCCCGTACTTTTTGCACACATTTGCACATGCACTTTCTATAGCCATGTTATTTAGTCTGTGTAGTCTCATATGGTTCTGTGTTTGTCCTATGTTGTTTTATGTAGCACCATGGTCCTGGAGGAACGTTGTCTCGTTTCAATGTGTACTGTACTAACTGTATATGGTTGAACAACAATAAAAACCACTTGACTTGACTCATGTAATCAGATTACAGTTACTAAATTTCAATAAATTCCTTTTAAGTATATTACTTGGGTTACACATATTTCTAAAATAATTAGGGCTGTAAACTGATAAATTTGAATTGATAATTGAATTAATTGCATATACTGTATAATTATTTGCTGAGAAAGATTCTCAAATAACAATAATTCAATATATAATGATTAAATAATTATAAAAAGTTGCTTAAATAATATATATATTTGAGAGAGAGAGAGAGAGAGAGAGAGAAAGAGAGAAATAATAATAATTTAAAATGCATGATAGTATTGTAGCAGATAAGTAAAGCATTGATAAGACATTGATAAGACAAAACAAAAATTGGCTTTAGAATCCATTATATTGATTATTGAACACAAGCCAATCATTGGCCTACAGCTCACAGCAATACATTTTGCAACTGAATTCATCAATCAGTCTGAGATTTATTATAAGCTATGTTTGAACGCAAGAACACGTTCTCATCTTGTGCAGACTGCTTTCAGAAAGTTTGTTTTATGTACAGTAAAGCTATGTGTTGCCTATACAGCTGGAGTTTGGCTTACTGCTCCCTACAGAAAACAGGTGGTAGGCTACTTGCTCTGAAGGTAGCAATATTCCATATTAAGGTCTGGGACATGATTATTTGTGGTAATATTAAAATCTTTTGCTTTATTTTTATCATAATTAATTGCACTGAATGAATGTGTAAAATCGACAGCCCTAAAAATAATTTTATTGATGTAGAATACAGTATGTACAGTATGACGTGCATGAGACAATGAATGGATGAATATAGATATTATTTTGAATTTGTTGAGCAGGAAAAAAAATTCAGAAAAAGTGTTTTAGAAAGTAACTTAAAATTAATGTAGTTAAAGATGTGACTATTTATTTAATAAAGTAATAAGTAAAGTAATTTGAGAACAATTTTAGAGAAGTAATTTGCAGTGGATTTTTATTTTTATAATTTACCCAAAACTGTTTACACAGAACAATGTTGTTCCAAACCAGTATGACTTTTTTTTTTTGTTAGGCAGAATGTTGAGAACTTAGAACCTCAGTTGTCGCCATTCACTTTCATTGTATGAAAAAAGGAAACATTCAAATGGTGTCTGAGGTTGTCAGTTTTTTTTTCGTGTTTCACGGAACACAAAAGGTCATCGTGACTGAGCCTTAAGAATTACATTTTCATTCTGAGTGAACTATCCTTTAAATAAAACAATCAAAATCTCTCTCCATCAAAGGTCTTAACTCAACAGCAAACACACACACAAAATTGGATTGCTGAGTCCACTCTCTACACGCAAACCAGTCAGAAACGCCATGTCTCTCCCTAATTCTTTCCATGTATTCTTCTGTCAGTTGAGTAAGTCTACTTTAGCTCTACTCTGACAGTCTTTCAGCGCCACTGTTCTTTGAGCCTCTTACTCTGTCCTTATCCCACCCTGCAACATACACACAAATGTGCCTGTTCACACTTACAAAGAGAAAATCCACAAGCTTGACAGTTTATCCTTCCTTTTCTTGCTCCTTCTTATCCTACAGGTCTCTTACATGTCCACCAAATGCTTTCACTCTGTAACACACACACACACACACACACACACATTTCAAAGCTGCATGAAAGGGGCTGTTTCCACTAGCTGTCCTTTTTGAAATCATGGGTCATTGATGCTATTCACACATATAACCCTCATATATGCATGCCAGACAGTATGTGTTTTGACAGATCTGCTCTCTGGGCCTGCCCTGTGGTGCAACATAAACATCAGTGTCAATTCTAGATTCGTCACACACGCACAGATGGTGTATGGATGAACGGATGGACGAATGATAAGCGCAGGCCTTGGTCTATGTTCACAGGATCCTGAACTTACCTCACAGCAGAATGCAATTCATTATCTGCCCACTCACACATAAACATCATGCAATTAAGACTCCAGAGATGCCGTCATCCAACAGTCATGATTGTGCCAATAACAGACCAAGACATTTTGGCAGGATTTAAAAGACAAATGCAGGAGTGGTCAATTGTTGCTGAATATTTGATGGTGTTTTAACACTTTTGGGCTGGTACATTGTAAATATATGATAAGATGTGAAGATGAAAGGCTTATACTAGTGTGAAATCTTGTTCTTTGTATCAGATGAATGATTTAACTTATCCTGCTGTGCCAACAGATTTAAAGGAGAGCATTCCAGCTGTATGGCTTTTTCAGCATTCCCTTTAGCAAAGCAAACAAACATGATGATTCCTCATGCATGATGCCTGTGGAGGCTCTCTAGAGCCATGCTTCTTTGAAATTTGTGAGTGCAAACAGCAAGATGCAAACAGCAGTATACACATGTAAAGAACATCACAAATGTATAAATGTAACAGTAGCCAGCTGGTACTGTAGCTGTGCATTGTGTAAACCTCACTCTCCTGGCCTTAATAGATGAAGTAGTGGCTGAGGCAAGAGGCCATGGCTTTATAGCCTCCTTGTTAATGCGTTCGATTTCCATATCAGGAATCACCAGTTCGAATCCCGCTTGGAGTGGGTCGAGTAGAACTGGTGGCATAAACACAAACATAACCACCACTAAGACTGCTGATCTGCACACTGCAAAATGCAGTGAGACAATCTGCTGAAGAATATGCACACATGCAGAAGAAACTTCCAAAGAGTACACATCCAGTATGTAAGAAAACAGTAACTGTCACTGTGCTTCAATGGATTACACTCAACCTTTACTAACAATAGCAATAATGTAATACAAATGAAGCAATTTCACACTAGCAAGAGTCTTGTTTTAGGCTACTAAAAGCCAAAATATAATCTACACAATACATCTATGCAGAAGCTTCTAGCTTTGCAAGCTTGATTCCGTGCATTGTTGCGTTGAAGTCAATGCATTTATAGTAACTTATCTGAATAAAAGCAAACCCAGTTTAATGACGTAGAATTTTAAAGGTTAGTCTGTCACCCCCTTGAGTACTGGAGTTTCTTTCTGCCACAGTAACGCAAGAATGTATGTTAATAATGTTCAACTGGACCACGTGTTGGCAATGCTTTGGCCAAGCACTCGCTCCATATCTCCATATGCATACTTGTATAAAGTACTGGCCTAAATATGAGCACACTGTTGTCGAGTCAGCTTAGATGGCTGATACTAACTGCTGCTGAATGCTTCTTTTCTAAGTAAAAATATACTGTGGAAAAATCTGAGCAGAACATATCCAATATGTAAGATCAGTAACTGTCACAGTGTTGCAATGGATTACACTCAACCTTTACTAACACTTGCAATATTCATTGTTATTAACTTTTTATTGACCCTTAGTCCTCACAGAAAATGCCATTTATTGCTTGCTCAAGATGAAGTTAAGTCATAGATCAACCAATGGTTTTAGATACTTTGTGACAAATTATTTCTCTACTGATCTTTATATCATTCACGCACTCACACACGTATTGACACAAATATTAAATGATTCAGATGACATTTGCTCTTATAACCAGATTATGCTGCCGTGGCAACAGGATGAGATGGGAAGGGAGAGAGAAACAGGAAGACAGAATGCGTCTGATATTGGAGCAAGTTAATGTAGGTTTTTCATCTTTTCTCTGCCTGCTATTACCTTTAAAGTTCATCAGTATGGAAATGCCACAAAGTGAATTTAGATTTATAAAATTTTTTCTTGGCATAAAACTGAATATAATAATAGGGTTCTTCTCCATAGGGATAATTGTTTGTGTTGTTGCTACTTTTTATTCTATGCAACTCCACTGAAAGTCCCCTCAATAGACATCAGAGAGTATTAAAATATTAATCAACACAATTATCTTATAATCTCTACTAAATAGAGTGCAATCAGGGATGAAAAAAATTCCACACTTTTTGCTACACCTGCCAGTGGTGAGTAAATATTGTTTTTCAGCCATCTTGTTTCTGGAAAGGTTGTTCCTATTAATTTCTTAAACAGGGTTTTCGTAAAATGTGTTACTAATAAAACAATTAAAATTAGGAAATATAAATGTTAGACTCGTAAACATTACTTTTGCAAATAGAAAATAATAGAATAGAAGAACAGGTACAGTGCAACAGATGTCATGGCCCCCACAAAGCCCCTCACTGAACATCGTGTCAGTCTTAGATTACATAGCAAGCAATTGAGACAGCCAGAAACTTGGAACATCCTATCTGCCAACAACCAAGAAAAACTGTATCCAGGTGTACTTAGGAGAATCGGTGCTGATTTAATGGCAAATGTGTTCACACCGAATATTGATTTAGCTTTCTTAAGTTTACTGGACTTTGTATGACATTAAGTGATGAATGAAAACTATTTATGTCATTATTTTTCAAGATGTCCTCACTATGCAATATTTTTCTCAAGAGCCTAAAACTTTTGCACAATACTGTATATAGCAAGCTATCAGTAGTATTTGAGTTGTTTGAGAGCAGAGTGTAGGCAGACTCGATTACGTCATTAACAATATGTCATTAGACTGGGCTCGCTGCGACTCACCGATTGGTGGATCATTCTCTTCAGGATTCCCGGGCAGTTGTTCACCAGGAATTCCACTATTAAACATAATATATTTATTTAGACTTTTCCCAGCAGTTCTCTGTGAATATATATATATATATATATATATATATATATATATATATATATATATATATATATATAGTGTGTGTGTGTGTGTGTGTGTGTGTGTGTGTGTGTGTGTGTGTGTGTGCGTGTGCGGGCGTGCGTGCGTGCGTGCGTGCGTGCGTTTAAAAGTGGAATTTTCACTCACGGTAGGCCTGTCTGATTTATATGTTATTGCTAAAAATCAATTCCCGTATCGGAAAAAAATATTTCTGAAATTTTTACTTCATGAATTCGTCTTTTGCACTCTATTGAGAAAATATACCAATTATAAATATGTCTTACCAGTCATTAAACTGTATTATTATTATTATTATTATTTTGTATTATTTTTAATAATATGTTCTTATGATTGGATTATTTATTATCATTTATTATTTAGAATATTGGTTTACTCATACATATTTGTGTCAAATAGCAGAGGTAATTGGGACACTCATGTCATGCATTAATGTCCCCAATGAACAGCTTTATTGAAAACCGTGCCTTATTATCTTAATATGAGGCAAAATTTTCTACACTCTAAAGAAAAATTGACTAACGAGAATACAGTAAAAAAAATATATATATATTTTTGAAGAAAATTCAGAAGTTTTTACAAAATATTGTTTTTTTTTTTTTAGTAAACTATAATTTTCTGATATAATTAATGGTACAAATTTACATTATGTACATTACAAGAGAGTACATGTACTTTTTACAGTAAATTATTGTTAAAATTACAGTAAAAAAAAAACAATAATAGGGAGTTCCCACAATTCCCAGTATGACCAATCATATTTCATTATATTTTATGGGAATAGTTATGTTTCTTCTTATATTTAATATCAGTAACGTACAGACAAGTCGCAGCAGTGACCAGGAAGACCTCTCTTCCTGATATAAGCCGCTGTCACCTGCCTTTTCATCATTCTCGCTTTCATCCCTGTGAAGATTTGTGGAAGCAGTCCTCAGCAGCTCTTGGAATTTTATTTTCGTGTAACAGTTTTATAGGTGAGCCGTAAAGGTAAGTCACAAAATGCGACTACAACATCCAGGAGTTACTGTATATTTTTGAGTTTGAGTGGTAATACCAGTGTGTTAAGGTGGGTATTTTTACTCAGTTTTATCACTTGGCCAGCTATAGTCAGTGATAATTAAGGGGTATAATTTGTTTTTTTGTAATTTGCTTTACAATAATAGAGGCATACCAAATCAAGGCTACCGCAAATCCAGACAGCGGCGATGGAGAAAGAAAACCCTCCGGGTTTTGTAGATGCATCACATGTTCTCAGCTGACAGCTTCATTGAACTCTACCTGCTCAACCCCAGTTTCATGTACAACAGTAAAGAGAAGACTCAGAGGTGCAGGCCTTATGGGAAGAATTGTAAAGAAAAAAGCCACTTTTAGAACCGAAAAGAAAAAGTTTAGAGTGGGTAAAGAAACAGACATTCAAAAACATTTAATTGGAAAAGAGTGTTATGGATATGGAACACTATTGAGATTTTGTGGGATCAGCTAGACTGTAAGGTGCATCAGAAGTGCCTGAAAAGACAGCCACATCTATGGAAAGTGCTACAGGAAGTGTGGGGTGAAATGTCACATGAGTATCTGGACAAACTGACAGCTAGAATGCCAAGGATCTGCAAAGCTGTCATTGCTGCATGTTGAGGATTTTTTTGATGAGAACTCTTTGAAGTAGTTTAAGAAGTTCTGAAAAAAAATTATAATTGTAATAGTAATTTTTCATGTTATTAATGTCCTGACTATACAATGTGATCAGTTGAATGTCACTTTGGTGAATAAAGTACCAATTTCTTTCCATAAGAGCAAAATCTGTACATTATTCCAAACTTTTGGCTGCCAGTGTATGTTTTCAAAATAAATAAATTCTTCTGTGCATCCAGGCTACAAGCTGAGTGCACAGTAAAACCTAAAAACAAACTCAAATCAAAACTCCAAACCCAACACTGCTACTCGCTGTCAAAGCACAGAGCTGCTGCGCATGTGCAGTTCACCCCTGGTATTAACTACAATAATACGGGGTTATCGACTGCAATTTGCTCATTTCAACAGAGTATTAATGTCAACAGGAGGGGGAATCAGCTCAGATTTTAGAGGAAGAAATAGCCTGTGGAGTTGGCTCTGATTCCTTTGAGGAGAGTAGGTCTCAGAGTGTCCGCATATTTAGAAGATCTGCTCCTCTGTGCACCATCACGGCAACAGGCAGAGACAGACACAAACATGTTGGTGTCTCATACGGAAAACTTGGGTTTCAAGATAAACTACACAAAGAGCTGTCTGGTGCCATCTCAGGAAATAAATTATCTGGATCTCAGACTGAACTCCAATCTATATTGAGTGTTTCTATCAGAACAACGCATCAGATCATTTTGCAGTTCCCTATCTGCACAACTCGATGTTGTGTCGATGAGGTGGCACTAGGGGTCACTCTTGGGAGCCCGAGACACCTCTGATCTTTGATAAAAGGCCAATGGGAATTGGCAAGTGGTATTTGCATGCCACTCCCCCAGATATACGGGTATAAAGGAGCTGGCGTGCAAACCGCTCATTCAGATTTTCTCTTTGGAGCAGAGCAGTTGATGTTCACTGAGCTGAATTCGAGTCTTTTTAAAGATGCCATTCTTCTTGTGTGTTATTCCTAGGTGCAGTCATTACGATCGCTGCCTCTCGTGTGTGGGAGTTGCTCACATGGAGACAGCTTTCATGGATGCATCATGTCCTCACTGCGAGGACGTGACCATGGCAACGTTGCAGTCGCGCTCGCTTTCATAAGGAAGCAAGCCACCCCAGTGGCTCCCCGCCTCGGTCCTTCTACCTACGGGTATGAGGCCAGCATGGCTAGCACTGGGGGCGATTTGGGGACCTCAATGGGACCACTTCTGCTGGGTAAAACCCATGGGCCTCCCATTCCCTGGCATGCTCATATGCCCCAGTTAGGCTTCCGAATGAGTGTGCCGGCTCGTCTCAGGGCGAGTTCGACCTCTTGTTCGGGGCCCGCGAAGGTGATGAGCTTATGAGTGCAGTATCGGAGAGCAGGCTCATCCAGTCAGACGCAGAAGCCTCGGTTGGGCTGCCCCCCTTGGGTATGGTCGCACAGTCTCAGGTCGATACTGAAATGACAGATATGCTTTCCTGGGTGGTCAGGCTAAAGTGGAACCCTCCGCTCTCCCCTGAACCCTGAGGCACTGACAAGGTCGCGGGAGGCACCTTTTACTGCCTGGTTTTGTCCACATTCAGAGACAGGTTGTTGGCTCTACACCAGTCCGTTAGCCGCTGCACCTCCTCTCTGTATGCTGACTCGTCGTTCTTGCTGATAAAACCCACCACGGTCGTGTCATTGGCGAACTTGATGATGAGATTCGAGCTGTGCATTGCTGCACAGTCGTGAGTCAGCAGAGTGAACAGCAGTGGACTGAGCACACAGCCCTGGGGGGCCGCAGTGCTCAGTGTGGTGGTGGAGATGCTGTTCCCGATCCGGACTGACTGTGGTCTCCCAGTCAAGAAGTCCAGGATCCAGTTTCAGAGGGAGGTGTTCAGGCCCAGCAGGTTCAGCTTTCCAGTCAGGTGCTGAGGAATTATTGTGTTGAATGCTGAGCTGAAGTCTATGAACAGCATTCGAACATATGGGTCCTTTTTGTCTAGGTGGGTGAGGGCCAGATGGAGGGTTGTGGCAATGACATCATCCATTGAACGGTTTGGACGATATGCAAACTGCAGTGGGTCTAGTGAGGAGGGCAGCTGGGTCTTAATGTGCCTCATGATGAGCCTCTCGAAGCACGTCATGATGATTGGTGTGAGTGCAACGGGACGGTAGTCATTGAGGCAGGACACTGAAGACTTCTTTGGCATGGGAATGATGGTGGTGGCCTTGAAGCATGTTGGAACGACGGCACTGCTCAGAGAGATGTTGAAGATGTCGGTAAGAACATCTGCCAGCTGGTCTGCACATCCTCTGAGCACTCTGCCAGGGATGTTGTCTGGTCCAGCGGCCTTCCATGGGTTGACTCCACGTAGAGATCCGCCGTGGTGAGACAGAGCACCTGGTCGTTGGGAGGAGGGATGGTCTTCCTCGCCACCACGTCGTTCTGCACTTCAAACCGAGCGTAGAAGTCATTCAGCGCATCTAGAAGGGAGGCATCTTTGTCACAGGCAAAGGAAGTTGTCCTGTAGTTGGTGATGGCCTGGATGCCCTGCCACATGCGCCACGTGTCACCGCTGTCCTGGAAGTGACTGTGGATTCTCTGGGCGTGTGCATGCTTTGCCTCTCTGATTGCCTGTGACAGTTTGGCCCTAGCTGTTCTTAGGGCTGCCTTATCGCCTGCTCTGAAAGTGGAGTCTCGGGTCTTCAGCAGTGTGCGCACCTCCGCAGTCATCCACGACTTCTGGTTGGAGCAGTACACTCAAAACAGTCCTGAAGAGAAGGGATGGCTCCTGCTGGCCAGGATTTCACCTGCTTCTGAAGTAGTTTTGTGCGTCTGACGAGCGGTCTATATGCTGGAATTAGCATAACAGAGATGTGGCCTGAATTGCCGAGGTGGGGGCGGGGCTCCGCCCGGTACGTGCCTGGGATGTTCGTGTAAACAAGATCAAGCACGTTCGCCCCTCTCATTTCAAAGTCCACATACTGATCGAGGTGGGGGCGGGGCTCCGCCCGGTACGTGCCTGGGATGTTCGTGTAAACAAGATCAAGCGCGTTCGCCCCTCTCATTTCAAAGTCCACATACTGATGGAATTTAGGGAGCACTGTCTTGAGATTCGCATGGTTGAAATCTCCGGCGACAATAAACAGTCCGTCGGGGTGAGCGTTCTGCAGTTCGCTCATAGCACCATACAGTTCAAAGAGCGCTTCCTTAAAGTTAGCGCTGGGGGGAATGTAAACCCTGGTTATGCAAACAGTGGTGAATTCCTGTGGTAAGTAAAAAGGTTTGCATCTAACAGTCACAAGTTCCAACAGCGATGATCAGTAGCTAGAGACTAACACAGAGTTTTTGCACCATTCCGTGTTGATGTAAACACACAAGCCACCACCGCAAGTCTTACCGCAGAGAGCTGTATTTCTGTCGGCACGAAACGAGGCGAGCCCGTCTAGCTGAATGGCGGCATCCGGAACTCTGTCGCTGAGCCACGTCTCCATGAAAAAAAAGACGCAGCAGTCTCTAAACTCACGCTGCGTAGCCTGCTGGAGTCGGATATAGTGCAGTTTATTGTCCAGGGAGCAAACATTTGAGAACAGGATAGACGGGAGAGCTGGCCAGCTAGGGTTTGTTTTTAGCCTAGCATGGACCCCCGCCCTCTTGCCGCGCTTCCACTTTCTCGCACACTGCTTACGACGTCCTTTCTCACGGCCACCGGCATCAGGCGATGCCGAGGCCTCGAGGCCTGGTCTCCGTAGCAAGCCGAGTATGCGTAGCGCCTCCCACAGTTCATCATGCAGCTTGGTTTTTGCATGAGTCTTATATCTTAGTAGTGTTTGGCGATGGTAGACACGAACAACGGTTGCTCCGATGTCCATGCGCAACAAAAGTCGGGCTTTTTAAACAAAAATAGAACCATTTTGGATCCGGAGTGGCCGCTGCGTGCTACCGCGCCGCCATCTTGGATCAAAAGATGTATGTGATGTATTTCCACTCAAAATATCCCCCTTTCATCGGCACATGCAAATACCACTCGCCAATTGGCCTTTTATTCAAAGATCAGAGGTGTCTCTGGCTCCAAAGAGTGACCCCTAGTGTCACTTCATCGACACAACATCTCATTCTCTCCATCAGGGAATGGAGCTTACGGAAGTAACCAGGATGTTTTCCATCCCTTTTTTAGAGGGGAGAACAGTCCCTGTCAGGATATGTCTGCATCTGTTGGGTTTAATGGCCTCGACAGTTTCAGTCATTCTCTTGGGACTATTATGAATGAGGGAGATTCAGCACAGTATAGCAACACAGCGTTTGTTTTCCCAATGACACACTACAAGATGTGCACATAAACTTTCTGGGGTTAATGACAGTGTTTCTAGCATTGAAGCACTTTGTACAGTTCCTTCAATGCCAGCACGTCCTAGTCAGATCGGACAACACGATAGCAATGGGATTATATAAACAAGACAGCGACTTCACAACCTGGCACAAAAACTGAAGTGTGGAGCAGTGTACACTTCCTCTCATTATGGGCAAATTACATCCCGGGCGTAATGAATACAGGGGCGCATTTGTTGTCCAGAGCCCCTGAATGGGGAGTAGAGGCTCCACCCACAGGTGATGAGAGCTGTGGGAGAGATTCAGGCAGGCTGCCATAGATCTCTTCGCATTGCACAAAAACACTCATTGTCATCTGTTCTTCTTTCTGGTGAGCAAAGATGCACCTATGTGTATGGATGCACTGGTACACACATGGCCAAACAATCTGTTATACGCATTCCCCCCCCCTGGGCCTGATCAGCCCAACTTTGAAAAGAGTAAGAGAACACGGTCACACAGTAATACTGATTGCCCTATACTGGCCGGGGAAGCTTTAAGTGTCAGAGATAATTATTCTCCTTTACGACCAGCCTTGGCCTCTTCCGCTGCGCAGGGATCTCGAATCTCAAACGCACAGGGACATTTTTGAACCGCACCCAGACAGAGTAGCACTATGAGCCTGGCCCATGTGAGGATGCCACTGGGTTTCCTCCAAGGGTAACTAAAACAATTCAGAGTGCGAGAGCAACCTCAAAACGATTGCATTGGTTTGGACATATCATAGACATATCATTCCTTTTTATGTTCAGTAGTGGATGTACTGAGCTTTCTGCAAGACCTTTTGGATAAGGGTAGAGCATTCTCTAAAGTTAAGGTACAGCATATCCTGTAGGGATATCGGCATGCCATGTTGGAGTGGACTCCGGAACGATGGGTCAACACCTACTGGTGTGCAAGTTCATGAAGGGTGCGCAGAGATTACATCCGGTCTCAAAACCCTGTGGTTCTGAGTGCACACTCTCAGACCCCATTTGAACCCATAGAGAATGTTAGCATCAAGCGTCTTTCGCTAAAGTCTGCTTTATTGTTAGCTCTCACTACTGCAAAGCTGGTAAGTGAACTTCATGCTTTGTCGGGGTTTTTGAGATTAATTCAAAGACAAACACATGTGTACCGAAGGTGAGCGATTCACCATTTAATGGTCAATCAGTGGACTTGTTGACTTTTCACCCACCACCCATTTTCCTCATCAGAGAATGAAAAGCTTCATTGTTTGTGCCCAGTTTGTGCCCTATATGTGTACGCGGAAAGGATGTCGATACTGAGAAACAGTAATTAGCTCTTATATCCTAAGGGCAAGCCTTTATAACAACAGCATTTGTCTCATTGCATGGTGGAAGCTATTAAATTAAGTTGTATTAATTTATTAACTTGTATTTTCTTTAGTAAACAGTTTGCACAGTGTTTCATTGATTTGAATCGCTCATCTCACTAAACTTCTTACAATACAATTTAAAGGTGCACACAGTAACTTTTTGATTGTGTCATCTTGGACTTACAGTGACACCTAGTGGTGTGGATGCAGCATCATTCAAAATCAAAAGTTTTCAGTTACAGATGCAAGTGTAGAAATTCACTTCTCACAATCAGCCTTTAAGTATCCAAGAGTGAAAGTTTACACATGTCTACCAATGCTGCATGTGCTGCTGCCAATCATTGCTGTAAATGATGATGTCATCTAAGTAGGCAGCGGCATAAGCTGAATGCAGCCTGAGGATTTGGTATATGAGATGCTGAAATGTAGCCGAGGCTCCAAACAAACCGAACGGAAGAGTTACAAATTGGTGTAATCCAAACAGTGTTAAGAAGGCCGCTTTTTCACAGGAAACTGGTGTCAAGGGGATCTGCCAATAACCCTTTGTCAAATCCAGTGTCGAATAAAATCGAGCCCAACCGATCGAGCATCTCATCAACGCAAGGCATTGGGTGTGCGTCAAATTTAGACACTGCATTGACTTTTCTATATTCCGTACAGACCCATCGCTCTTAGGAACTAGAACAACTGGGCTGGACCAATCGCTGTGGGATTCCTCTATTACCCCCATATCGAGCATTGAATCCAATTCTTCCCAGACAATTTTCTATTTGTGCTCAGGCAATCAGTAGGAATGGCTACATACCACCACCCCTGGCTCAGACTTTATTTGGTACTGGATGAGGTTCGTACGACCCGGTAGAAGGGAAACATGTCTGCAAACTCTTCTTGCTACTTGGCAAAATCTGCGAGTTGATACAGTGAGAGGTGGTCTCCGCAAGTGACCGAGGTGATATTATTTTGTTTTGTATTCACCTCCGGCCCGAGTTCCACTCTCTCTGGATCTACCGTAGCCAACGTCACTGGGATTGCTTCACTCCACAATTTCAGGAGGTTGAGGTTAAATATTTGACATGCGCCCCCTCTATCGGTTCGCTTTACCTCATAATCAAGATGCCCCACTCGTTGTGCGACCTCAAAGGGTCCTTGCCAATTGGCAAGAATGTGGAATACCCAGTTGAGGCTTGCGGGACCTCTCGTACTGTGAATAACATGGGATTGAGCCATTTATCTCAATTTCCAGCATCCTAGTGCACAAACTTACAAATCATGTTCTTAAGGGTTTTATTCAATCGTTCCACCAGGCCATCTGTTTGTGGATGGTAAACGCTGGTGCGGATTGATTTAATGCCCAATAATTTGTAAAGCTCACATAGTGTCCATGACATAAAGGTTGTGCCCTGATCGGTGAGGATTTATTTCAGAATCCCCACCCGAGTGATTATTTTGAAGAGTGCCTCAGCAACACTACGTTCTGAGTTGTTGACCAATACAAAGCGATGTCAAATTTTTTCGAAAGGGACCTCGATCAATGGAAGGGGGCGCAATGGTGCATGCCGCACACCACCTGCGGACATCGCCGCCAATTTCCAGCCAGTAAAAACGGGCTATTAGGCGGTTCATTGTTTTTCTTTCCCATAGGTGTCCTGCCATGGGATTATAATGAGCCGCCTAGAATACCATTTCCCAGTGGCACGCCCGCACCTGCATCGGATTTGAGGATCTCTGCCAACCGTGGGGACTCCATGGGGCATACTTCCTCCTACTTCGATCCCGGGTTTCAGCACCAGAGTAAGGAGCTTCACAGCAGAAGGGAAGGAGAACACAGGGAAGTGGGTTTTCCAGGTTCAGGTAAGGCTTTTAATCTGCCACTTCAGTGCTTTACAACTTCACAAACTCATCAGCTTCAAAGGCACGTTGTTACTTAAACAAATCAGTTTCACAAACACAATAGATTAAAGGCAACAGCTTCAGAAGCACCATGGCCATCCTTGTGCCAGACTCTTTCTCCTCTCTGCTGGTGGCATGGCTGCTTATATGCCACTCTCCCCATGCTCACTGATATTAGAAACCAGTGTTGAACATAATCTAGCTCAGGTGCAAGTGCCCTTAACGTTTTTTCTCTCTCTGGATGGACGCTTGACCCTGCCCCTGCTGCCACACTGTAGTTTAGTACAATTTGGTGGTACTTGTAATTTACTTAAGTATTACCATGGCAGTTTCTATTACTTTATACTTCCAATCAACTACATTTCAGAGGGAAATATTGTACTTTTTCCACTGCAATTATTGTTTTAACAGCTATAATTACTAGTTAATTTTCAGATCAGTATTTTATATGTAAAATATAATCAGTTACATTTTACTTATCTCTACATTTTAAAAATACTCATCTTAAAAATGGTCAGCTTAAATAAAATGTTCTTTCCTCTATCACCTACAGATGGCTGAAAAGAGACAGCACACGGGCAGTAAGGTGTGGGACAACTTCTCCAAAGATGGTGACGTAGTTGTCTGCAATATATGCAAAGCAAAGATAAGCCAGGGATCTAGCAGGTTCAGTCAAAGGAATACCACCAATTTGTGGTCTCACCTGAAAGACCAGCACAAAAATGAACTACATTGGCCACCATATCGGTAATCTGTGAATTTCCCCCCCTCTAAAATCGGTATCGGTCTCAAAAATTCCATATCAGTTGGGCTCTAGTCAACACCAAACCCATCACCTTGTCAGCTCAAACATTTAAAGCAACTGTTTAAGAAGCTGTTTTAGACACATATCAGTCTGCAGGGTTACTGCTAACTTCCAATGAGTATTCATGGAGGTTCACAGGCCAAACGCAAGACACCTGTTAGCAAGCACAATAGAATCCCATTAAAGCCAGCTGAAATCCAGATATTGAGCTTACTGAGGTCTAATTAAGCTCAGCTAAATCACCAGAATCCCACGTAGAATTTGAGATAGCTTATTAAAGCCCAGATAAAGTTCCATGGATTTGGCTCTTGAGATTTTTACAGCTAAAATGTTTATCAGGCCACCAGTGATGTTTCATTATGGTAATGGGCCATATGCTAAGAGGAAGAACCAAATAAGCGAAAAGACTAGGTATTTATGGAAGCACAAACATTTAATACGAGATTAGCATGGCCTCATTTCATAGCTCAGTGAGTCAGGACTTAGGGTATGAAGACATGCATAATGCGTGTGTCTGTGTATGTGTGGGTGTGTTTCCTCCCAAAAAAACTTTCCACCATTCATTGCATATCAGATGTTGATTGTAAACACTTTTAAAATGGTCAGTTAGACAGCAATAACATTCTAGTTAAAGGATAGTTCACACACAAGTGAAAACTCTGTTATCATATACACACCCTCATGTTGTATCAAATGCACATATCTTTCACAAAAGGAGAAATTTGAAAGAATATGCTGGTTGTGTTTTTCCATACAATTACAAATAAGAGCTATCAAGGTTAAAAAATTAGGCCAAAGTACCATAAAGGTATAATTGAAATAGTTAATACTGTTTGACTTGTGCATTACAAAAAAAAACCTGCTGAAGTCACATGTACTGTATGTTTCAGAAACAGATTGATGTTTCATTATTATTCACTGAAAATGTTTATATCAGCCCCGGTTCTCAATAAAGTGAAGTAGAAGTAACGATGTCCAATTTGAATCACTGTTTTGAGTTGGATCTTTTCAATGAATCAGTTGATGCAATTCACAAAATTGAATGCTTCGTTCATGAATCTGACTGATCTGGTTCTTCAGTTCAAATCCAATTGACTCAATTATTCCTTTGCAGCGGTTAACAGCTTGACCACTTGAGTTAGATTAGCATTGAATAACAACAA
Source organism: Moxostoma hubbsi (assembly GCA_032164185.1). Taxonomy (NCBI): domain Eukaryota; kingdom Metazoa; phylum Chordata; class Actinopteri; order Cypriniformes; family Catostomidae; genus Moxostoma; species Moxostoma hubbsi. The sequence continues at coordinate 20,237,999 of JAVLUX010000015.1, forward strand.
AAATTTCAGCCTCTTCTTCATAAAAAGCTATTTCATGAATTTAGAGGACTTGGAATAGAGGGAATTAGGTCAAACTGGACATTTTTGGCTTTTGCATACTTTTGTGAAGTTTGAAAGCCTCAGACCCCATTCATTGTAGCTTAATGGAAAACAAAAACTGAAATTTATCCTTTTGTGTTCCATGGAAATAAAAGAGGTTTGACCACATGAGGTTGAGTAAATAATGACAGAAGTTTATGGTTAGGGTTAGTGCTTCTGTAGTCTTTTTCCACCTTTAAAAGTTTGAGTCTGATAACTTTTTCAGACTCAAAACAACAGCCCATAACTTTAAAAAAAAAACCTGGATACAAAGCTATGAAGACGCGAACAGATTCAAAACCATTTTAATCAGGCACACGCACACTCACACACACACACACACACACACACACACACACACACACACACACACATACACATAAACATACACATACACACACACACAAACACACACACACACAACAGACACACATTGTGGCATACAGGTGATTTATCTTGCACCCCTCTCCACCCATTCATTGCGTTTAATCACATGGCCTTACAGCCAAGTATACAATCAATACTCGTCACCTGACAGCGTATATGCACACAATGCAGGGACGAAGGATTAAGTACAGCAAGAGAAAATGAGAGCTTGCAAAGATTCAGGAGAGATGGAAAAATACAGCAGGTGGACAAAATGGGTGCTGTGCCTCTGGTTAACAAAGTAATTAAGTGACAGGCTGCAATAAGAGAGTGTAAGTCATGTCCAACAGAGAAAATGCGAATCAAAGAGGATAGAGATGAACATGTGATATAAAGAGTGAAGAGGGAGTTAGTGTGGAGAGATAGAAAGAGCAGAAGGGTGGAAGAGTGGGTGGAGATGGAGGATACTATATATAACTGCCAGGTTATGGAATAAAAGTGAGAGATCACACTGCTGTTTGATTACTTAACTCATAGAGCCATGGTTACCAACTAAACAGCACATCAAAAGCACATTTAAATGCGTACACACATACACACAATGTTTGCTGAAGTGGTAAAGCTGAAGTGTAATTTTTTTTGTTAAATTACCTTCTCTCATCCCGGTTTGATATGCAGAGATACCTGCATATAATACCCTAAACACATAAACTATGCCAACAATGACACTGAGAAACATGGCTTCAAAGTTTTGATATTCTAGCCGTGCCTAGCAAAATGTGGATTATGAAATCTTCAAACTTGGTTTTCTCTGAATCTGATCATAGACAGGCCACACCTGTCAATAACACAAATCATAGTTTGAAGGCCTTTTCACACTGGAAAACACACCGGGAAAAAAATTAACCAATCAAATTGCTTTGTTGGTATGCAAGGCTCCATAGGAATTTATTGTATAAATCAATTTTGACTAAATGTTATGCCATTGTACAGAAAAGTGTAAAAACTTTGGCTTTGAGGTACTATGAAGACAGTGGTATGAGTTTGGGGTGGGAATATCTGTTTCATCCGACCAATGGAAGATAGGGCTGTGTTTTAAATAAAACCCTTTTGAAAACAATCATTATTTTTGCAATTACTTTTGGAGCAGAAATGACACACTTCAGTTTTAACCAGTTCAAGAAAGTACTTCGGCAGCCTGTGCCAACATTACTCTATAAAACAGATCAAAAGCAGCATTGTGCAAGTATCTTTTGTTTGCCACGCGTCCAAACACACAATAAAAATAACACAGACCTCATAGTGCAGAAAAATCTATTAGCCTTTACCCATCAAAAAAGCAGCAAAAGAACCTTCCCCCACCAGACTGCTTCCACTCTCACTCTCTTCCATCACTGCAGATTCAACTTCTAAGAAATGTATGTGTGTGGCATCCTCTAGATGTGTTGAAATTTGTTATTATGTGTTTACTCATCCAGTGAAAATCAGTTGGAAGCGAATAAAAGCAGAATAGTGATGCTCTGTGGGAACAGCAGGGAAGGGTCACAGAAAGGATCTGATGCTTCTTTGTTTGTAAGTCTCTAGTGTGAGATGCTAAACAATAAACAAACTATGTCTGAGCTAACTCCATGCTTCAGTCACCATCTGATGACCACTATACCTGAACAGCCTGCAGATGCAGGTAGCCAATACTGAGAAATAAGCAAAGAATAAAACACACCCAAAGGCAGGTGGTGAATGATTCCAAGAAATGATCTGAGACATAGCACTCAAATGAAATCTGTGGAAATGTTGGGTTTGCTCTGTATTCATCATATATGGTACATCACTGGTGAAATTCAAAGTGTATTCAAACCCGCACACTCAAGATACATTCAACCACACTGCACACTCAATACCACATTCAACCACATTCCAACATAATTCCTGAATACTGTGTCTGCTGTACTATAACAAATGCTGCAGTACAACATAAATCTATTAACAATTAAGGTTACCTAATTGATCTATTCCTCACACAAAGAATAGGGCTTTGGAAGGTAGAGCACTATTCATATAGACTACTTTTATGATAATTTGATGGTGCTTTTGTTGCATTTAGGAGGATTATTATGTAATTAATAATGACAGAATGTTGACTTTTGGGTGAACTATACCTTTAAATTCCACAGGGGAAAAATATCTTATCTAGTTCTTCAGAAAACCATGCTGCTATATTTGTGCTAACACAGAAACCAATTTTTGAGATAGTACTGTACACTCTCAGAAAAAAAGTATTACATTGTACATTTTCACAAGAGTGTCATCCCTCAAGGTCATTTTTGTAACTTTTGAAAAAAGGTACTGTACAGGTACATATTTGTTCCTAGAGAAACAAAATATACAGTACACAGTAAATGTACCTATAAATGTGCACAGTGGTCATTTATCATACAATTGTGTACCTAAAAACTCTAACTAGGGGTACAAAAGGTTGGGTACCACCCCAGTAATGGCCCTTGTACCTTACAAAATATATATATATATATTATTTATTTATTTTTTCAGAGAGTGTACCACATAACAAACACCCAAAGAATACTTTGAAGGCAGCAGTCATACTTAACAGAAACTGATCAACTGATTTATTTCACCACAGCCAGACACTTAAAAAAGCCATGTCAACACCAAGGTAGAGGCTCTACTATGGTGACCAATTTGTCTGTAAACCAAATGCTTGGGCAAGTACATCAAAGGGCAGTAATGCTGTCATACATTGAGGTACGGGTGTTCTTAATAAGTCCCTAACATGAATGATTAAGTGCTCATCTCTCTCCAGCAGTACAATTCCTGTCCTTGGTCTACATCACTTTAATTTAAAGAACAAAATATACCTCTAAATTGCACCATTTATCTCTGACCAAATTAATTCACTCATGATGTTACAACCTCACATGACCAAGAGTAATGAAGCCTGTAAGTGAAGTGGCCATTTTAATCTCTGCAAATAGAGAGAGTGAGAGGAAGCAATGATGTTCCAGATTACCCTCATTATGAGGGGGAGCTGTGATGGTGGGCCACAAAAATGGAGGATGAAAAGATGGGCAATGTAAGCCACAGGAAAAAAAGAGAAAAAATTTAGAAAGCTGACTGAGATGACCTGGCTGAAAATTTTACACATGCCCAAGGTGGTTTGCTGGTCTTAGCCGATTAAAGCTGGTCATTAGCTGGTCTCCCAACCTGCCAATCTGGTGTTAAGCTGGTTTAGCTAATCAGCCAGCTGGTCTCTTAGCTGGACAGGATAACTAGTCTTCAAAACCCCTCTAAAACCATCAAAAACAGACACACCTAATCAGCTTGGCCAAGCTGAAAGAACAGATAAACACCTTGGACCAAAAAAAAAAAAAACGGTTGTGTACTACATATTTTGTTTTTCATGAGCTTATTTGGCTGTTGTGGATCAGGTTAGCAAATCAGTCCAGTTTCAGTCAGTTAAAGATGGCATGCACCTCGTTTACACAACATAAATATAGCATGATAGGGATGGACAGGTGAAGCAATGAGTAAATTAAGATAATGAGAGCCGAACGGACATTTGGGCTCTTTACAGTTAAGGCCTTCAGTTTGTGTTTTTAGGCAAAAGGCTGTAGGAATACTAACGCTTGATCAGATCCAAATATGGCACATGAAAAAAAAAAAAACTGTCCTACTTCTAGCTAATGGATAAAAGATAAAGAAAAAGGGAGAGATGCCCTGACTCATGCCATATATGGTAAAACACTCTCTGTACTGATGTCCAGCAAAACAATTTCCTTGGAAAAAAGTCTCACTCAACACTGCCCAGCTAAAAGTTCTTCAAAATGATCCCTACTTACAGATACTGAGGAGTTATTACACAAGTGTTTTGGTGTTTAAAGAAAAAGTTATTCCACATGAGTAAATTATGTAGAAATATTCTGTGGAACACAAATGCACATTTTTGAAGGAAACCTTGATCGCTCTTTTTCATTTCATCAAAGAGAACGAGGACCATAAATGTATAAGTGTGTATATCTCTCAATATGTTAATATAATGTATATGCCAAATCTTCATGATTCATCAGCACAGTACTGGCACAACATTTTACCACCTCACAGCATGAATATCTGTTGTTCTGAGGATGGTTCTTTAATCACAAGAAATACAAAGTCTGTAATACTATGCTCTCAGAAGTTGTCAAATCGTGTTCCTTGATGGTGATCCACTTGGTTTGAAATTTTGTGTAATTTCTGGCATTAACAGAAAAAATGTGACATGAAAGAGAAAGAAAAAAGCAAACAGGGATAATACAGAAAATAAATTATTTCAGAGGGTTCTAGAAGTGATTACATGGATAAAGGTACACTTCAGATTCTTCATGTAGAAAGAAAGCAAGCTAGACTGGGGAGAGAAGGATAGAAATATTGAGAGATATCAGAGTCAAGGGGGTCAAAACCACATGACCAGAAATAAAACTCCAGTGGGTGTGATTGAGCCTGAGGTGGGGTAACGAACGAGAGATAAAGAAAACCACATTAAAGCATAGAGCTGCTTCTTTGTATGAGAAATATATGCTGACAGAAAGATAGTCAGAGAGAGTCACATGAAAGGGTGGTGTCACATTTCTGTTTGAGTAAGGTATACTGACACTCCATCAAACCCTCAGAAAGAAGTGACAGCGGAGTGTACAGAAGCAACAGATTAAAGTACAGCATGCAAATATGTGTCTCAATGCCCGTGTGTTTCTTTGACGAAGTAAGTTTTCACCTTTCTTTCTTGTTGCGTTCCATCTTACTAGACGATTATACCATATTTGGGGCGGCTGTGGCTCAGGTGGTAGAGTGGGTCGGCCACTAATTGCAGGGTTGGCGGTTTGATTCCCGGCCCACATGCCGAAGAGTCCTTGGGCAAGACACTGAACCCCAAGTTGCTCCCAATGTCTGGCTAGCGCATTGCATGGCAGCTCTGCCGCCATTGGTGTGTGAATGTGAGTGTGAATGTGTGTGTGAATGGGTGAATGGGACACAGTGTAAATCAAGTCATAGCCTTAAACAAACAAAATAAAACCACCCTATTGTATACTATTAAAAAGAGAGCAGGTACAAAGGGTTAACAGAAATAAGGCCTGTTCACACAAATCCATAATAATTTTGCAAGACGAATCTCTGGCAGAAGGTTTAAGGGGTGGTGCACTACTATTCATACTCCATTCACTCCCATTCAAACACGTCTGAATGCAGCAGGGCAGAAGCATAAGATCATGCTAAAAAAAATGTCATACTTCGCTGTGAACCAAAATTTTAGTTTTGTAAAAGTTTGGCAATCTTACAAGAGGATGTATAAATTGCCAAGTCGGCATGCGCTCTCGTCACATGTCGCAACTCTGCTGCCATCTCCTCCTTTGGTGTCAGCGGCGACTCAGGTTGCTGCACACCACTCATATCCTGGGAAACCTGTCCCCCTCCACCTTGAATGTACGGTAAGTCCTTAGGGAAGCACAACCTGATCATCAGGTTCCTTTACGAGGAACCTCAGGGTTGAGTCAGTTTTGTCCCGTATTCTCTCATGTCCGAGCACGTAGAACTCGGGAATACGGAACGACTGACTGGGTGTTCCACTTACACATAACGCCATTCCCATCCACTGAGGCGATCATGTGCTCTCTCCCAGGAGAGTCCACTAAACTCGCGCTCCCTGGATGTCTTTCCTCCCTAGCCCTCTGGTCCACGAATACAGCAGAGGAATTCCCGACCAGACCCACTACGGGTACTATCTACTCTGTGCTGGAATCGGTGCTCCACAGGGTTGGCTTTCATGGATTAATACCCCTGTGTGTATTTTCCTCAGTATGGTCCCCCTGCCAGCGGACCTGCGTCTCCCTTGGGCAGTCCCCGCTGCCACCCGGTCGCTGTGTTTGTAGCAACTCCTCCCTCGCTATGTAGGATCTACCACCGTGCCACTTCCACATGTGGCCTGAAAACCAATGTGACGTATTTGGCACATTAAACCTCCCCCCAGCCTTGGCAGGATGTGGTCTCTGTGGGGTCTTTTCCCCCTGAAAGTATAGAAGTTGGAAAGAATGCCTTCCCTGATGCGTGTTATAGCGTTAAAACACCCCAGCCACTTTAACTCTATGTGAGAAACGTAGAGAGAGAAAATCTGCAGCTGGCGCGGCCTGCTCCCATGCTTGGCACGCCGCTCTTCCCTTGCCATTTCTCAAGTTCAGAGGTAACCAAGGCCTTCAAGAAAGTCCCCTAGTGTCGCTTCATTCGACACAATGTCTCGTTCCCTCCATCAGGGAACAGAGGTTACAATAGTAACCTATACGTTTTTCACAACTCGGTCAGTTAGGATCACTACTTTATTTTAAGAATGTGAAATGTCAGGGCCTGGGTAGCTCAGCGAGTAAAGACACTGACTACCACCCCTGGAGTTCATGAGATTGAATCTAAGGTGTGCTAAGTGACTCCAGCCAGGTCTCCTAAGCAACCAAATTGGCCTGGTTGCTAGGGAGGGTAGAGTCACATGGGTTAACCTCCTCGTGGTCGCTATAACTCTCTATAGCACTATAATTCGCTAGAACCCTAGACCCCACTCACCCTGCCATTACCTTTTTGAACTGTTGCCTTCTGGCCATCTTCACAAGGTCCTTTGCTGTTGTTCTGAGATTAATTTGCACTTTACACACCAAACTACGTTCAATTCTAGGAGACAGAATGTGTCTCCTTCCTAAGCGATATGACGGCTGCATGGTCCTGTGGTGTTTATACATGCATACTATTGTTTGTACAGATGAACGTGGTACCTTCAGGCATTTATAAATTGCTCCCAAGGATGAAGTAGACTTGTAGAGGTCCAGAGTTTTTTTTCTGAGATCTTGGCTGATTTCTTTTGATTTTCCCATGATGTCAAGCAAAGAGGCGCTGAGTTTGAAGGTAGGCCTTAAAATACATCCAAAGGTACACATCCATTTCAGTACAAATCCTATCAGAAGCTAATTGGCTAACTGTCTAAAGGCTTGACATCATTTTCTACCAGAAAGACTTGGGAGAATAATACTGAACAATTAACCATTTATTTACAGCTCGGCAAACAATATAAAGATAAAAGTTCTTTGGCGTAGGCCCCATCCGTAGCTCGCAATCCGGGGATCCGGACTCTGCATTTCCTGCCTGGTGATGAAGGCAGGGGCGCAGCCGACCCCCAGTGAGGTATGGGAAGGGACCATCCAGGTGGTGGTGCGTAGGAAGGAAGGGATCATCTTGGTGGTGGGGAGGGTGGAGGAGAACGAAAGCGTCAGCATCTGTGAACTCAGACATGTGTAAGTACCCATCTTTTATACTGCAAGTGTTAGAACGCGATTGGATAGATGAGAAGGTAATGAGTGACGTAGCAATTGAGTCTTCCTGGCAGAACTTATGCTAAAGCTTCCATTTCTGGAATTTTTCAAGCTGCTTAAAGGCACAGATAACTTAGTGTCTGTAAATTTCTGACCAACTGGAATTGTGATTGTTAATTAAAAGTGAAACAATCTGTCTGTAAACAATTGTTGGAAAAATGACTCATGTCATGTAGAAAGTAGATGTCCAAAATTATAATTTGCTAATATTAAATCTGTGGAGTGGTTAAAAAATTTGTTTGAATGATTTCAACCTAAGTGTTTGTAAACTTCTTACTTCCTCTGTAAGTACAATTTTATGATGATCACGTTGGTAACACTTAACAATAGCTAACTCCTGATAAACATTTATAACTTAATTTTCTGTATAGATCGCAGCAGTTTCTGAAAAATAAATGCTGCTGGTGTAAAAGTACAAGGGTTGTTTGCAGCAAAATTGTCATGACGCAATGCTTTGGTTCGGCAGCGTCCAGTGTAAAACAGGCGTAAGTAAATAATTTTTGGGTGAACTATTCCTTTAAGTTCCACAAAGATCTTTTTGTTCTCAAGTGCTTTGAAAATGTATCAGTTACGTACGTAACTGAATGCGACATTGAGGGAATGCGACATTGCTTGCTAACCAGGGGTGGAAAGGGTACTGAATAATAATACTCCAGTAAAATTACTGTTACTGAGTAGAGTAAAAGTACCTGTCCTAAAAACTACTTGAGTAAGAGTAACTCATTTAAAAGTACTCGTAGTGAGTATTGAGTACTGAGATGTGAAAGCCATCTCCCTTTATAATATAAACTCTATGCTGCAATTTAAAAAAGTAGCACACACAGCATAATTTAAATTCACTTATATGGCTCTAAAAATATAAGTATTTTATAGGTTTTTGGGTTTTTCAACTTTCAAAATACATCACCTTTCTATGAAAATTCAAATAAAAAGGGCAACATGATTACAGAAATGAAAAGATGAAAAAGTTATTTTCAGTACAATGATCCCGATTTTATATCATAATGTATGAAACAATTACATTAAAATCAAGAGTAGGGTCTAAATTGCACTTAGTGCTGACTGAGAGAGTTATTGTTTTAGATAAAACATGTTCAAACAATGCAAGGAATGCATAAAAAAAATGTCGTAAAAAATGTCTCGCACAATAGAGGGGGTAGACCAGGGGTGGGATAATTTGTATGGTGCAGGGGCCACATCAGGCTTTAAAGGAAGTGAATGGGTGCCAAAACTTGGAAGCTCCAAAAATCAGCATAAAAGTGGTTAAATCCATGTCTTCAGAAGAAATATGATAGGATGGGTGAGAAAAAATCTTAATCTTTGTTCTGATGAAGAAAGTCATACACATCTGGGATGGCATGAGGGTGAGTAAATGATAAGAGAATTTTCATTTACTCACCCTCATGCCATCCCAGATGTGTATGACTTTCTTCATCAGAACACATCTGGGATGGCATGAGGGTGAGTAAATGATAAGAGAATTTTCATTTATGAGTGAACTGTTTCTTTAAGTAGCACATGGGGGGACACATTTTACGCTTTTTTTTTTAGATACAATGTTCCACATTGATTTAGTTCTTGTATCTTTTAAGCCCAGAAATAATTGTTCTCATTCTAATGCTTGATGCACAATTTTCTGAAGTTTGTGACTGGTGAAATTATTGTATAATGTTCTGCCTAAAGTATTGTTCTACAAAGGTTGATACCTTTCTATCAGGCATTAGAAAAAACTTTAGAACGAACGACTGTGTTTACATTAAAGAGCCCATATTATGCTAATTTACAGGTTCATGATTTTATTTTGGGGGTTTACTAGAATAGGTTTACATGCTTTAATGTTAAAAAAACCAGTACAACTGTACATAAACCTATTTTCATTCTCTGGCTATAACACTCCTGTCTTTTTAAAGCCCCCCTTTTCGAAAAGCCCAGTCTGCTCTGATTGGTCAGCTGGCCTAGTCTGTTTTGATTGGTCAACCGCATAGCACGTGTGTCGGAAATGTAACGCCGCTTACCATAACCCAGTTTCAGGCTTGCTTAATTGCTGTAAACACTATTGTAACCATGGTAACAGTGGCATCGGTTTTTGCCTTATCAGCTCTAACTCGAGTCCAATAATGAAAGTTTGGATGAACAAGCTGGTCGACCCGAACCACTTTCGCATGTACGACTTGAGCAGGATGTTTCACAGTGGTAAGTTTAAATTTCTTAACTTTCTTACAAGTACACTGTTGATTGTGAACCTAATAAAGCTTCAAGTAAAAGACAAGTAGTGCATCTAAGTTAGTTATCTTTCTAGCTAATCTTTTGCTGGAATGGGTGTAGCCAAACTTTTTTCACCCGAGATATGAACGGAGAACAGAGGCTTACTCCCAGTTAGTGAGCAAGTTAGCCATGGACTACTGTGGATAACGGCCATAACATTACAGCTTGTAATTGTATAATTATATAAGACTCTTGAGATGGGCCATTTTGTTACACAGTTTTAGGTAAAAGCCGGCACACAGTTGAATAGTAAACCCTTACAAAAACAATAACATTACATAGCAAGTTAGCTGAGCACTACCATGGATTGCAGATGTAAAATTACCGTTTGTAAAAATAAATCCATCTCCACACTTGATCAGTATTCATGAAAGTAAGAACGACAAACAATCTGCACAATTCTAGTACACAATTGTAGGTAAAAGTGGGCCCTCAGCTGATTAGCAAAACTATTTAAACACAATAAATTAGCTAGCAGGTTAGCAGAGACATACAGTGCACAGGGTGTACACTGTAGCTAAAACACAAAACTCTGCTTTTGAGCTCTCGGTAGCAGATAAATCCACAAATAATCAGACATAATTACAGGTTGTGATCCTGAAGTGCCAGATTGTCCCAACAAAGTGGGAACTGCACCATCTTTCAGAAGTAACTGTCTTGAAAATCCGGCATTAGTTGTGGTTGTACTGCAAAATAATCAAAATACATTTTAACCACTGATTCTTCAATTCGCCTGCCTTTTGGAAATCCAAACAAAGAGGTTTTGCGTATACATTGAAGACAGATCTCAACATGGCGACAACACTAACCCAAATCATCCTGGCCTCTACTATAACTACCTTTGTTTGAGGGTGGGCCAAAGTAGCCCTTAGGCGGGCATTATGCAAATGTGTTAAATAGTGACGTAGATACTTTACGGAAGAAATGGCTGGACTACAATACAGCCGTTTCTTGAAGTTCTTGAACAGTGTTGTCTGTGGGAGAGAATAACTAACTTTTGTGTGGACTTTGTGTAGAACATAGGCTAAGTATAGAAAATTACTCAAACGTTTATCATCGATATCGAGGACATCACTTTTTAAACATCGATATTGTTTTAGAACCCAGTGCTATTGATAACATTGCATTAATCTTTCACATCAACCAAATAATCTCAGTGATAGATAGCTAAATTACAGACCATGGAAACAGCTAATCTCGATATGTTTCTTCAAATTAGAGGCAGGATTAATGCTGGTATCTGGCTTGCGCAAGTTAAACTCATATGACATATCTCCATATCTCCATATGGACTCACGACTCCAGGGGTGGTAGTTAGCGTCTTTACTCACTGAGCTACCAGGCCCCCAAAATATACAATTTTTAAACTATTCAAAAAACAACAATTCCTGGGAAAACTACTTAATTACAGTAACTTGAGTATTTGTAATTAATTACTTTACACCCCTGGTGCTAATGCAAATGGGGAGTGTCTTTCCACACGGCCTAGTTGAAACCATGTGCGGCTCCAGGGCTGGGCTACCGGGGCTTAATCCACTAATGTTTTCTGTAAAGCTCTGAATATTTTGATAATTTTGTAATGATGTCATAAGTACCAGTGCTTGGAGATCAAGTTGTTATGAAAACACATTATATTTGATAATTTTAACATTACATTTAAAGTAATGTTAAAATTACATAAAGTTAGGGTAATATACTGTGTATATATATGAATGATTCCTGTCTTTCTATGGTATTGACTGTGGAATATTTTCATAAAGTTAAATATAAATTAATCAAGTATCCATCCATCCATCCATCGTCAACCGCTTATCCTTTACAGGGTCGCGGGGGGCTGGAGCCTATCCCAGCTAACATTGGGCGAAAGGCGGGGTACACCCTGGACAGGTCGCCAGTCCATCGCAGGGCCACACATATACAGACAACCACTCACACTCACATCCACACCTAGGGCAATTTTTTGGGAGACATCAATTAACCTAGCCTGCATGTCTTTGGATGGTGGGAGGAAGCCGGAGCACCCGGAGAGAACCCATGCAGACACGGGGAGAACATGCAAACTCCACACAGAAAGGCCGGGGCAACAGGGGTTTGAACCCACGACCTTCTTGCTGTGAGGCGACTGTGCTAACCGCTGCACCACCGTGCCGCCCCCATGAATCAAGTATAATCAATGTAAATATAGCCATTTTATTATACAAATGTTTCAGGTGGTCAAGCATGTATCTTGGTGTACGTGCATGTGTAAGAATGGAATGTGCTCACATATGGTAAACTAGTCTCCTGTGTTGACACTAGAGAAGACATATGGTGAAGCCTCTCCACGGACATTTCCTGTTCACTTCTTGAGAAACAATAGACTGGAAATGTGATGGATGATGGTGATATGTGTGAAATATATTAGCCACGCCTTGGTAGATCATATGTATTTAAGCAGGTGTAAACCCAGATTCTGGAGCAACTCGGCTTTTTTATCTCTGCTAATAAAGTTTATCTTCTGGCATCAAAACCCCAAGACTTCAAGAGTGATTTTTCACAGAGGTGGCGGTATTCAGTACCCACGAGCTGTCTTGTCGGCAGCTGCTTTCCAACTCTCGTGTAACCTTTGCGCAAGCATGCAAGAAGAGAGCTTGTGGCACGTGCACGGCTGTGAAATTTATAATATTTAGATCATTTATAACCCTGAAAACAAGGAGTAATATATACAGATTTATTCAAGGAATTTGCTAACTTTAAAGTCACAAGCCAGGACATTTGCGTGTTTAGCAAAACTCTGTTAAGACACGATACAATAAACATAGCAAACTTTAGGCGATCTAGCTATTATTTTTCATCTCTAGTACCTATTTAGCCTGTTTACAACCTGCTTTCTTGTAAATTAAATGAAGCACCTGACGAATCAATGAAAACTGTATATAGCCATAATGAATGTGTGTCGAACTACGAAAAGCCAAAAGGAATGAAATAGTGTTTGTTTTTTAATTGCGTTTTAAAGAATAGATGTTAATAGCATGCAATTTCTGATCTTCCAGCGTATCTGAGACAAAAGTTAGTGACACTTTTTAAGTTTACTATATAAATGACAAATCATAGATGTATTCAGATTTGTATTATTAAGTGTATTATATTCTGATATTTTATCAAAGTATGTCCCCATATCGACAGAAGTCTAGGCTAAGCGTCGAATGTCCACTGACACTAGCACCACCCCTGGTTGAAACCTCTCTACAATAACAGCAATATTATAATATTGGCTGTGGTGTTTTAGCCCCGCCTAGTTAGGCGCGAAGCGGTCTGCTACAAAAGCAGGTGCACAAACCTCAGAATTTTCTTACTGAAGAACAAGGAGCACATTGCTCGCACCTCAGAAGAACTCTGAGTCATGTAGTGGGCCAGCGTTCACAATGTCTTGTTCCCTTTGTCTCAGGGAACCGAGGTTACGGACGTAGCCAAGATGTTTGTTTTGGTGCAAACTTTGGTGAGACATTTGTAAAATTATATAACATGGTTCTTTACAGATATCACAGCATATCTAAGTTACAAAAAAAAAAAAAGAGAGACCACTTTCCACCTTTTTTTCCCAAACAGATGAGGTTTTTAATGCTCTTAAGATTTTTAAATTAAAAAAACTACAAATAGTGTAATCAAAAGCAAATGTGATATAGAATACCTAATAGCTGAAGCAACAACATAATTTAGTGTTATTCTATGACACTTTTAGCTCATGTGACGGCCAGCGTGGTCTATGGCTGGTTAGTTATGTAATGCAAACATTAAAATGTGTTGCGCTAGTAAAAAATGTATATGTCATTAGACAGCTTTGTGTGAGTAACAGAGCAAAAAAAGTTATCATCAATTATAACTCCTCTGCTCTTTACTTGTAATTGGTCTGAAGGCCAATAACAAGTAAATAAAAGCAATTGTTGCTGTAACGCCTCTACTATTAATAATTTCACCAGTACAATGACACTGTAAGTTGCCTACAATGAGCTTGTAAAATAAGTTTGCAAACATGTAACATGATGCTATGAGACCAGTTTGAACCAATATGCTGAAGAAAAATCTAAATAACCTATAATATGTAACATCAAGAACGTTTTACATTTCCAAAGTGCAACTAAGTCAACAAAAGAACCAGTAAAAATCATGTAAACATCTGGTAGCTACTAATTTAACCTTAACGCTGTGTTTGTATAACTATATGTGTGCCATAATATTTGCTTAAGTGAAACTAAATGTTCCAATATTGTAAGTATTTGAATATGTATAATCTGTGCATCCTCTGAGATAGCTCAGTTGTCTGCGATTTTAAAAACTCTCATTCTTAAATTGCTCAAATATTTACACAGCAGTTCTCCACTTTGGCTGATGTTAGCAAAAGTATGAAAAATAGCCCCAAAAGGATTTAAGATAACATTGTGTGAGTTTTAGGCTAGTATGCTCTAAAGCAGATAGCTTTGGCACTTTAAAAGACGTAATCGCATAACTGTTACTCACAACTTTAAAGCAACGTACTCTACATCTCACTGCTGCTGCTCCTGCAATATTAACATGATGCTTTCATTTATCAAATACATTACTTTGTAATGGGCTGTAACATCAGTGGAAAGTACATACTGTATGCTCTCTGAAATACAGAAATCAGGGTCATGTTTTTAAATTTATTATTAAAATAAGCTCTGTTTGTGTGTGTAAGAGACATCAGGGACCATGTGATTATGTGTGAAAGAGAGAAATTCATTAAGTGTGTTTGAGAAATAGTACATTTGTTTACATCATCATCAAGAATGAGTATTAGTTAAATTGTTCATGTGAAGGAGAATATGTGACAGAGAAAAAGTGTGTGCATGTGTTTAAAGCATAACTGTATATCTGTCAGTTAATTATACAGTAGCTGTGAATGTGTGGCATAGCCTTTGGTATGATCTTCGGAGGGCTAATTATACAGCAACTTAAATATTTAATGTCCATCAGTCTTTAATTAGAGACAATAACACATGCAATCAGTGCAAAATAACAGTGATGACTCAGGCTGGCACCTGCCATGCAACGTGTCACCCAGAGAAACCCTCTACCACAGTGCAGAGAAAAAGAGACAGAGACCCTCAACCATAGTACCAAGAGAAAGAGAGATCCTCAACTACAGCATTTATGAATTATGCAACCCCTTAATCATAGATATTCAAAAATGATGTCTTAAATTCTGGACACATATTATATCAAGTTCACCTAATACACTCCAAAATGAAGCCCTTGAAACCAAAGAGTTGAGCCCTAAAACCAGTACCCTCTGCCAGTGGTTTCTGAAACTTACAAATCCACTAAAACAACAAATATTTATTACATATTTAGACCATTGGGAAAAACAAAGGTAAAACCATAAGAAAACTGGAATGTTTTCAGGCCCCAAGAACGATCTGGCAGAATATCTCAGAAAAACAAAGCAGAGACGAATCTTTAGTAAATGCAGGCTTAGAGATCACAGTCTGTCCAGAGAAAAAGACAAACATGGCTTCCAAAGGATGAAAAAGTCTGTGCTCACTGTGACACGGTTGAGGATGAGATGGAGGAACACTTTCCCATACACTGCCATACATTAAGAAAAACTCTCTTAACCTCATTCCACATTTTCCAATACTATCTGAAAGAGATCAAATGCAGTTTTTACTAAGGGAAGGCAGTCATGCATCTTTCACAGTCAAATTTATATTTAACCTGAACACCCCCAGGAACAGACACTGCTCTGATCTCCATATTCACAAGTTCATTTACTGCATGTACAACAGAATGACGCAAATGTGCACTGAGAGGCACTAAAAGTGAGTTACATTTTTTTGAAGGTTTTGTGGTTTTGAAGGTTAATGCAAGTTTTAAATAATAAAAACATACCTCCCTAACCTAAACTTATAACTGAAATTGTCATAATAAGCAAATTGCAATAGATGCTAAATAGTAAGCAAAAGTGTCTTCTTTGCAGTAAGTGCAAAAGGTGTTAGATACTATTTGCACCCTGGTGACAGTGAGTATTTACACACCTAATTAAAGACTATCATGCCATATAGGGGCATCACTGCAGCATGGTTATTGTGTTTACTTAGAGTCCCTACTTTACGTTTTGACTCACATGTTCTCTTATAAAACAATCCATGTGCAACGCTCTATCAGATGAGCTACTGTGCATTTTGACTTCAATGCTCTGGAATAATTAATGAATTTTACACTTAGAGTATATACAGTAGCATTTTTCTGGCACTATACTCATCTGACACTATAAAGCGTATTACAATGAGGACAGGGGACTCTCCTCAAACCACCACCAGTGTGCAGCATCCACCTGGATGATGCTTCAGCTGCCATAGTGCACCAGTAAACTCACCACACACCAGCTATTGGTGGAGAGGAGAAAGTAGAGTGATAGAACCAATTCAGGGATGGGGATTATTAGGTGGCCATGATTGATTAGGGCCAATGGTGAAATTTGACAGATTATGGTAAAATATCAAGTAAGGTACCCAGACTGTGTGTTCCTGGTTGTGGAAAAACTGCATCACTGCATATCCTTCTGAAGGCTCCAAACATTAGGAATGAGGACTAAACTTTGTTTGGCGCATTTTCTAAGGATTCTAATGAGCACATTATCATTTAGGCAGTAATGCTGGTATGTAACAAATTTACTACCGTTTTATTCACTAATACTATTGTAGAACTGTCTGCATTTGTCTGATATGTTTGAGATATTACAATCAGCCATTTTGTTGCAAAATAAATCATGATGAGGACTTCAATGCGAAGCGGATCATGCTTACACAGTTACTTGCGAAAGAAATACATACTGTAAATGCTCACGAAATGGAGATGATGCACCTATTTGGTGGTGAGCCTGGGGTGGTGCGCATGTGTGTTCCATCTGTGCGTCTTTCTTTCCAGTGCATTTCTTTAGGATTAGGGTTAGCGTCATGACTATACAATTTGATCCATTGCTTCAGTTGTGCTTGATAGGGCATATGGATAATATGATGGGAGGCTAAGCCCACCCCAGCAACCCCTAGATCTGGCCCTGTTTTACAGTGTAGCATTACTGCAAATCTTGTATTCCTAATAATATAAGTATTCCGGAGCAACAGAATGCAGACTTTGTTCAGTTTCTGATTGTTATTTCAGTCAGAACATCTGTAGCAGTTTGATTGAGTGCTTCACATAAATTGGGACTTAGAGTAGAGTAGCTACTAGCATAGGCAGATAGGCCGATACTTTTAAATTGTCGATTGCATGAGATATTTACATTAATTGCTTATTTATTTATTACATTTGTATTTTTTTCCTAGGCTTACTTAGGAACTTTAGCTACTTATGATTGTCTACTTCTTTAAGAATATTGAAAGATCAATCAACAACAGTCATGTTTGTGTACATATGTAATGATGCTGACGCTGGTAATGACAAAGATGATGATGACGATGATGATGTGAACCCAAGTGCAGTTTATTATAAATCACGATAACCAGAAACCCTAACTAAATACGTGAATAAAACAAAACATAAACAAGAACGACTTGAATAGATTTGACATGACATGACTAAAAATTGACTTGGCTTGACTAGAACAAAACAACAAAGTTACATTTACAATACTTCACAAGAGACAATGGTAAGCATGAGGGGTTAAATACACAAACATGGGTAACAAGACAACCAATGAACAGAACTATGAACAAGATAACAAGACTATTAAACTAAACCAATGACAAACTAGAACTGATAACATAGTAATCAAACAATGGACCAATGAAAACAAGAGTCATGAACAGGGGAAACACATGACAAGATCACATGAGGGAAAGGAAATAACATGACATAACAACAGGAACTAGATTTTCAAAATAAGACATGAAAACAAGAATAAAACAGAATAAACTTGGCAACATTCAGACATATTTTATTTTATTTTACATGCGTAACATATGGAACATTATTTGTGGCTGAGAACAGATATTAATCTTTATAAGGGGAATCAGGGGATTTACCTTAGTAATTTTTGAAAAACATAATGGAAATTTTAACCATGGAATGGACCAACTTTGGTCATTTTTTACCAAACGGATGAAAATTTCTGATAAAAATGACGGAAATGGGTATTATCGCTATGTCTCTGCTATGGTTTACTGTCAATAAAGTAACTTTTTTTTTCTATGGTCATGACACTGTGTCGCAACTCTTCTCTTATTAAAGTGGTGAAGAGATGACGCTGCGATAGCAAGGTAAGAGAGAAAAAGTATTACAGAATCAGGTTCTAGGGTAGAGAAAAAATATTAGGAGCTGTATATGGCCGGCAGCCATATCACCCTGTAGCCCAAGACTGGTTGCCCACTGAAGCTAAGCAGGGCTGAGCTTGGTTAGTACCTGGATGGGAGACCTCACGATAAAATCAGGTTGCTGCTGGAAGAGGTGTTGTGAGTCCTGCAGGGGGTGCTCTCCCTGTGGTCTGTGTGGGTCGTAACGCCCCAGTATAGTGACAGGGACACTATACTGTAAAAGAGCACCGTCTTTCGGATGAGACGTTAAACCGAGGCCCTGACTCTCTGTGGTCATTAAAAATCCCAGGATGACCTTCGAAAAAGAGTAGGGGTGTAACCCCGGTGTCCTGGACAAATTTGCCCCTTGGCCTCTGTCCATCATGGCCTCCTAATCATCCCTGTATACTGATTGGCTTCATCACTCTGTCTCCTCTCCACCAGTAAGCTGGTGTGTGGTGGGTGTACTGGCGCAATATGGCTGCCGTCGCATCATCCAAGTGGATGCTGCACATTGGTGGTGGTTGTGGAGATTCCCCCCTTCCTTGTAAAGCGCTTTGAGGTTACTGATAAAGCGCTATATAAATGTAACTAATTATTAATTATTATATGTCTGACTTTCACTAAGTTATGACATAGAAATTTATAGCAATAAATTAACGGATATGATATTTGGAAAAACATTTTATTTTATTCGAATATGGAAAAGGAAGCTGGAGTTTGAATGTCTTAGGTGTTTTGAGAGCATATCTATTTTTCATGCAAAATAATATATTTCAGAGTAGCTAAATTATTCCACCACAAGCTGCTTCTGAAGAAATGAACAGAAGTTATAACAAATGAAATTCAGAATCAATTCATACATATTATATTTGTAATTAACATTATTTTATCTTAAATAAAGTGGATGGAGCTTAGAGTTTTAGGAGTTTTGAGAGCTTTAGTTATATAAAGTTATTTAACACAGCATCTTATGACAGCTCGATCTGGTTTTGATAAACAGGTTAAAAGTTATTTAAAAATATAGCCTAATTAAAATAATTCATAGGAATGTCTCGGTTACGTATGTAACCTCCGTTCCCTGATGGAGGGAACGAGACGTCGTGTCGAAGAAGCGACACTAGGGGTCTCTCTTGAGCGCCGAAAGATACCTCTGATCTATGAAAAAAGGCCAATGAGAGTTGGCGAACAGTATTTGCATACTCCGCCTCCGGATACGGATATAAAGGTGAGAGAAATACGCTCGTTCATTCAGGATTTTTCTGAGGAGCCGGGAGTGTTCCGGGCACCTCAGTGGCTCGGCTCAGCGACGTGGCCGGGAAGACACGACGTCTCGTTCCCTCCATCAGGGAACGGAGGTTACATACGTAACCGAGACGTTCCCCGTCTGTCGCTCACTTCGACGTCGTGTCGAAGAAGCGACACTAGGGGTCCACTTCAAAACTCGCCATGCGCTGAGCCATGTACGTGTACTGCTGACACAGAAGCGGGCAGGTATTTCTACGTGCACAAGCGACCAACTGTGCTCAGGCTGCACGTACTCTTCCCCAATGCCCCGAAAAAGCATCAGAATCCTTTTGGTTACCCTAGGGGGGAACAAGGTGACGCTCCAACTAGGGAACGGGCCAAGCCTGGCTGGGCCTCTTTTCTCTCTATGTTTTCTCGGCATAGAGCAAGAGCAGCCGGGGCCCTTACCGCATCGAGGGAAGGGGGTCTTATTCCCGAATCCCTATTCTTTTAGGGGGAAAAGACCCTGCGGAGGCCACACCCACCCGAAAGGGGAGGTAAAGGTGGCGAAATACATCACATGGCCTCTTGGGTCACATGTGGGAAAAATGGCGCGGTGGTAGATCCCGCCTCAAGGAGGGGGGAGTTGCTACAACACGGCGACCGGAGGGCAGCCAAAGACTGCCTAAAGGAGACGCGGGTCAGCTCGTAAGGTGACCGTACCGCGGAAGTACACACAGGAGGAGTCCCGTAGGAGGCCTGATCTGTGGAGAACCTATTCCAGTAGGGGTTGCCTGGGGTACCCGTAGTGGACTGGACCAGCAAGTCCCTCCGCTGAACTGCTGCGGGCCCGAAGGGCTAGGGAAGAATCAACCAGGGACCTAGGTTCTCTGGGAAAGAAGGCGCACTGTTTTACCTCGATCGAGGGAAACGGCGCTGGAAACAAGCGATTCACCCAGTCAGATCGTCGACGTGTACCGAGTTCTACGGGCTCGGACCTGAGAGAACATGGGACGAGACAGACTCAACCCTGAGATCGTAAGGGTATTAGGTGCTGCCCAGCCCGCAGCTCTGCAAATGTCTGCTAGGGAGGTGCCCCTAGCCAGTGCCCATGAGGATGCCACGCTCCTAGTAGAGTGGGCTCGAACCCGCAAAAAAAGGGGGGGGCACGGCCTGGGTGTGATAGGCCAACTGAATGGCATCCACCACCCAGTGAGACACCTCTGTTTGGAGACAGCGTCCCTTTCTGCTGTCCTCCAAAGCAGACAAAGAGCTGCTCAGAGCGCCTGAAGCTCTGGGTGCGTTCCAGGTAGGCAAGCAAGGCACGTACCGGACACGACAGTGAGAGGGCTGGGTCTGCCTCCTCCCGGGGCAGTGCTTGTAGGTTCACTACCTGATCTCCAGAGGGCGTGGTAGGAACCATGGGCACATAGCCCAGTCGAGGTCTTAGGATCACATGAGTATCTGCCGGACCGAGCTCCAGGCAAGTGTCGTTAGTAGGGAACGCTTGCAGGTCCCCGACCCTCTTGATGGAAGTGAGCGCGATCAGCAGGGCCGTCTTTTTAGGAGAGGGCCCTGAGCCAACTGATTCTAGCGACTCGGGGGGGGGGGATCTCTGAAGACCGGCGAGGAACACCGAGAGATCCCAGGAGGGGAACAGGTTTGGCCGGGAGGGGTTTAACCTCCGGGCACCTCTTGGGAACCTGACGATTAAGTCGTGCTTACCCAGAGACTTGCTGTCTACTGGGTCGTGGTGAGCTGCGATAGTGGCAACATACACCTTCAAGGTGGATGGGGACAGCCTCCCCTCCAACCTCTCCTGTAGGAACAGGAGCACAGACCTAACTGTGCACCTCTGTGGGTCTTCTGCCCGGGAAGAACACCAATTGACGAACAGACGCCATTTCAGGGCGTAGAGTTGCCTGGTAGAAGGGGCTCTGGCTTGGTTGAACGTGGCTACGACCGTGGGTGGTAGACCAGCTAGATCTTCCGCATCCCGTTCGGGGGCCAGACATGACGTTCGAGGTTCCAAAGGTCTGGGTGCGGATGCCAGAGCGTGCCCCGTCCCTGAGAAAGAAGATCCTTCCTCAGGGGAATTCGCCAGGGAGGGGCTGTCGCGAGGAGTACAAGGTCCAAGAACCAGGCCAGTAAGGAGGGCCAGTAAGGAGCCACGAGAGTGACTTGTTCCTCGTCCTCCCTGACCTTGCACAGCACCTGTGCAAGAAGGCTCACTGGGGGAATGCGTACTTGCGCAGCCCCACCGGCCAGCTGTGTGCCAGTGCATCTGCCCCGAGGGGAGCCTCTGAACGGGCGTACCAGAGCGGGCAGTGGGAGGTCTCTCGGGAGGCAGAGGGGTCTACCTGGGCCTTGCCGAACCGTTCCCAAATCAGCTGAACCGAGTGGGGGTGAAGCCTCCACTCTCCGCCAGGCAAGCGTTGTCATGACAGCGCATCCGCTATCACATTGAGGTTGCCGGGGATGTGAGTGGCACACAGCGACTAGAGTCGGTGCTGGCTCCAAAGGAGGAGACGACGGGCAAGTTGTGACATGTGACGGGAGCGTACGCCGCCTTGGCGATTTATGTACGCGACCGCAGTGGTGCTGTCCGACCTGACTGGGATATGTTCGTCCCGAATTAACGGGAGAAACTTCCGCAGGGCCAAAAGGACGGTCAACAACTCGAGGCAGTTGATGTGCCAACGCAGCTGGGCCCCTTTCCAACGGCCTGAGGCTGCGTGCCCGTTGCAAACGGTGCTCCAACCCAATCTGGAGGCATCGGTCGTGACCAGGACGCATCTGGACACCCGCTGTAGGGGCACTCCAGCCCGTAAGAAATAGAGGTCTGTCCAGGGGTTGAATGTCTGACGGCAGGCGGGGGTGATTGTTACCCGGTGTGTGCCGTGGTGCCATGCTCGTCTCGGGACTCGGGTCTGGAGCCAGTGTTGGAGCGGTCTCATATGCATCAACCCCAGCAGCGCAACCGCCGCGGAGGACGCCATATGCCCCAGGAGCCTCTGGAAAAGTTTTAAGGGGACCGCTGTGCCTGGCCTGAAGGCGGCGAGGCAGTTCAACACTGATTGGGCACGCTCGTTGGTGAGACGTGCCGACATTGAGACCGAGTCTAACTCCATCCCGAGAAAAGAGATGCTCTGAACTGGGGTGAGCTTGCTCTTTTCCCAGTTGACCTGAAGCCCCAGATGGCTGAGGTGCCTGAGCACCTGGTCTCTGTGGGCGCATAGTAACTCTCGCGAGTGGGCCAGAATGAGTATGCGGATGCCGGCTTCTCGGAGCGGGGCAAGAGCTGCCTCTGCGACTTTCGTGAAGACGCGAGGGGACAGAGACAGGCCGAAGGGGAGGACTTTGTACTGATACGCCTGGCCCCCGAACGCAAACCGCAGGTAGGGGCGGTGTCGGGGCAGGATGGAGACGTGGAAGCACGCGTCCTTCAGGTCTATCGCTGCGAACCAATCTAGATGCCGGACGCAGGTTAAGATGTGTTTCTGCGTGAGCATCTTGAACGGGAGTTTGTGCAACGTTCAGTTGAGAACTCGAAGGTCCAAGATTGGTCGTAAGCTGCCGCTTTTCTTGGGTACGATGAAGTAGGGGCTGTAGAAACCCTTCTTCATCTCGGTTGGAGGGACAGGCTCTATCTCGTCTTTGGCCAGAAGAGTCGCGATTTCCGCGCGCAGAGAGTGGGCGTGTTCGCCGTGTACTGCGGAAAAGCGGACGCCCATGAAGGGGGGCGGGGGCCTGGCAAATTGAATTGCGTAACCGAGTCGGATGGTCCGGGCCAGCCAGCGAGACGGGTTGGGAAGTGAAAGCCACGCGTCCAACCTCTGCGCTAGGGGCACCAAGGGGACGGTTAATTTGGACGTACCCAGCGGGGCTTCGCAGCGGGGCGGAGCAGGTAGGGCAGCGTTGGGCGGCGACAGGGCGACCCGCAGCTGGGGTGCTGAGAAAGACTCAAAGCACTTACCTTGCTCCGCACACCCGGCAGGGGGCGGGTTAGCGATTGAGGAGGAGGTCTCGGGTAGGCGTCCTCTAGACTGGTCGGAACCGGCCGGCCGGGGGGGGGCAGTCGTGGGGCTGGAGATGGGTGGTCCGTGTCCAGGAAGCCGGGACTGCTGAGATCTGGTGGCAGAGTGCCGTGGGAACGGCGTTTGCGGGCCAGGTGACCCAGAGACAAAAGGAAATAGCTCGTTACAGAGAATATGAGAATGTGAAAACTAATTCGACAAAATATTCTCCTCCCGGCCCTCCACCGGGGACGGAGCGGTCTTACCACCTCCGGAGCTAACATCTTGGTCCCTGGGTTGAGCGTCTACAGACAGCCTGGGAGCCTTCCGGGTCCTTGAGGGGGTCCGTGAGACGGGGGCATCCGCTTCCTGCGGAGTGCTCGACACTGGGGCTGAAAGCTGGGCCCGGGTTGAGGCGGAGCAGGGTGTTTCATAGCCGCAGGAGGACGCCCTCGGCGAGCAGACGGGGCATGGCCCATTGCGGCAGGCTTGCGGCGGGGCAGGATGTGCAGTGGCCTCCGTCTGCCTCACCGCTGAGGACTGCTGGGCAGAGTCGTCAACGGTGGCGCCGAATAGACGGAGCTGGGAGACGGGGGTGTGGGAGAAGGTGTGCCTTGTCTGCCTCCCGCATTTCGACCAGGTCCAGTCCACAGGTGCGTTTCTGGACCACAAGGGGTGGCCATCGCCTGTTCGAGTGCCGGCGCTTCTGACCTCCGTGGCCCGGGGGCGCGGTTGGTCATCCAGCGCAGTTCCTGCAGCACATCAAGAACAGGACTACCCAAGGTGCAAGTTTTGAAGCGCCTTGGCCTGGCGTTGGTTGCAGGAAGGGCCGTGGCGTGCAGAGTGGAAGCGGTCTGGGTAGTGAGAGCGGAGGAGCGAAGAAGCCTTGGCTTTGCTCAACTCGTCGTGCACGTCCGGGAAGAAAGGAACGGGGGGGGGGGGGGGGGGGCGTGGCTGTGAGCGGCGCACCTGCCCGCTGGACCGATCAAGTAGCCCGGGAAAGCATAGCGGATCTCCGTGCGTCAGGCTCAGGCTGGGCGGCAGACCCGAAGGTGGCGGCCCAGGCGAGCGATCAGCATCCGATGCCGCTGTAACGCTCTCCGATGCAGCGGTGATGTCATCCAATTCTGAAGCAAGCAAGCGTGCCGGGGAGGCGGGCGGTTCGAGGGGGTTTACCCGGCGAACAGAGCCCGTCATATTCCCTGAATCGCCTTCGTCGCCCGTGGCGCCTGCGTCAATTCCGTAGGAAGGAGGCGAGGCGAGGCGTGGGGGGCGGCTGAAGTGGCTTTCTCTCATTACAAAAGAAAGCTGTGCGACCGCAATGCTATAACGGCCATGTTCTCACACTGAGAAGATGAACCATTGGAGAGAATGCTCATCCCGGGCTCAGACGGAAGCAAACAAGCGTGCCGGGGAGGCGGGAGGTTCGAGGGGGTTTACCCGGCGAACATAGCCCGTCATTGTCCCCAAATCGTGTTCATCGCCCGCGGCGCCTGCGTCAATCCCGTAGGAAGGAGGCGAGGCGTGGGGGGCGGCTGAAACGGCTTTCTCTCATTACAAAAGAAAGCCACACGACCGCAATGTTGCCATGGCTATGTTCTCGCACTGAGAACATGAACCATTCAAAAAACGCTGCCTGCATGTGATCGCAGCCCAGGCATGCAAGACAGTGTTTTATGACCGAGAGAGGTGGGGAGAAATCACCGCATCCAGAAACTACACAGGGGCGGAAATTACATCTTTATAAAGATAAAGACGCGTCCTGAAAAGGACGTTCAACGCCGCTATGTAATGCTCTTTCAGAGAAATAAACTCTTTTACGGAGAGAATCACTCTTTCAACTCTTTTAACTCTGCACTGTCGAAGCGCCCAGGGGCAAACTGCACGCCGGCAGTGAAGAGAAAAGCCGCTGTAGTGCGCCGTAAATCCAACAGCAAAGCAGAGCGTCAGAGGATCAGAAGCAGGATCAGTTGTGTTACTCGCAGCTGACTGCATACACATGACCTTCGGCTCCGAAGAAAATTACTGAATGAACGAGCGTATTTCTCTCGCCTTTATATCCGTATCCGGAGGCGGAGTATGCAAATACTGTTCGCCAACTCTCATTGGCCTTTTTTCATAGATCAGAGGTATCTTTCGGCGCTCAAGAGAGACCCCTAGTGTAGCTTCTTCAACACGACGTCGAAGTGAGCGACAGACGGGGAATCACATATATGACATTTGTTACAAATATTTTATTAGACGGGGAAAGTACAGTAGTTGGAGCCACTGCACAATATGGGATGCCCATCAACTGAACGTGTGTCTCTTTGCTCAATAAAGTTTTTTCAGTGAATTAATAGCTTTTTTGTAATGAGAGTGATCTAGTTTTAATTTTTGAGTAGTTGTTGTTTTGAAAGCTTTGATGCTGATATTATCCAGCCTAACAGACTCTGACTATAGCAGTTGGGGTTCAAGGCCAACAAGCTTTTGGCTGTTGGTGGAAAAGTGGCATAAGATCAACCAATGGTTGGCACCAGCATACCCAGGCTCACCCATGGCTATGCTAGAGAGAGTAGCTTTTGATGATTGTGGGGATTGAGGATTTGTAAATTGCTTGCACATTTTCATTCTTTTATTCTGGGAAAAACTAGTTCCACGAGTGCTTGCAATACAAAGATTTTAGCCAATCATAAGTGGAAGTGGAAGTATAAATATAAATCTTAAAAGGGACAAAAGAGAAAAAAGAGAGTTTCAGACAGAGGGCCAGAGACAAAGTGCAAAAACCCTTTACTATCACTATACTGTAAGTGAATCTTAAGGAAAATTATATATATAAAAAAAAAAAAAAAAAAGCATGACATTACATAAAATGTATTGCCCTGTAAATCTAAATAACTATTTAACTTTTCTATTTATTTTAAAATTCAACTACTTGCGATGAAAAAGCCTGATTTCAAGAGTCATTACTCCATACTAGTAATTTCTAGTGGAGGATTCTTGGATAAACAAAGTTTGAGGAATACAAAATGTTTATAAACAGAAATAGTATAGTAAGATATATATATATAGTATATATACAGGTGCTGGTCATATAATTAGAATATCATCAAAAAGTTGATTTATTTCAGTAATTCCGTTCAAAAAGTGAAACTTATGTATAATGTATACATTCATTCCACACAGACTAATATATTTCAAGTGTTCATTCCTTTTAATTTTGATGATTATAACTGACAACTAATGAAAACCCCAAAATCAGTATCTCAGAAAATTAGAATATTGTGAAAAGGTTCAATATTGAAGACACCTGGTGCCACACTCTAATCAGCTAATTAACCCAAAACACCTGCAAAGGCATTTAAATGGTCTCTCAGACTAGTTCTGTAGGCTACACAATCATGGGGAAGACTGCTGACACAAGGAGGGCAAGACACAAAAGGTCATTGCTAAAGAGGCTGGCTGTTCACAGAGCTCTGTGTCCAAGCACATTAATAGAGAGGTGAAGGGAAGAAAAAGATGTGGTAGGAAAAAGTGTACAAGCAATAGGGATAACCGCACCCTGGAGAGGATTGTGAAACAAAACCCATTCAAAAATGTGGGGGAGATTCACAAAGAGTGGACTGCAGCTGGAGTCAGTACTTCAAGAACCACCACGCACAGACGTATGCAAGACATGGGTTTCAGCTGTCGCATTCCTTGTGTCAAGCCACTCTTGAACAAGACACAGCGTCAGAAGCATCTTGCCTGGGCTAAAGACAAAAAGGACTGGACTGCTGCTGAGTGGTCCAAAGTTATGTTCTCTGATGAAAGTAAATTTTGCATTTCCTTTGGAAATCAAGGTCCCAGAGTCTGGAGGAAGAGAGGAGAGGCACATAATCCACGTTGCTTGAAGACCAGTGTGAAGTTTCCACAGTCAGTGATGGTTTGGGGTGCCATGTCATCTGCTGGTGTTGGTCCACTGTGTTTTCTGAGGTCCAAGGTCAATGCAGCCGTCTACCAGGAAGTTTTAGAGCACTTCATGCTTCCTGCTGCTGACCAATTTTATGGAGATGCAGATATCATTTTCCAACAGGACTTGGCACCTGCACACAGTGCCAAATCTACCAGTACCTGGTTTAAGGACCATGGTATCCCTGTTCTTAATTGGCCAGCAAACTCGCCTGACCTTAAACCTATAGAAAATCTATGGGGTATTGTGAAGAGGAAGATGCTTTACGCCAGACCCAACAATGCAGAAGAGCTGAAGGCCACTATCAGGGCAACCTGGGCTCTCATAACACCTGAGCAGTGCCACAGACTGATCGACTCCATGCCATGCCGCATTGCTGCAGTAATTCAGGCAAAAGGAGCCCCAACTAAGTATTGAGTGCTGTATATGCTCATACTTTTCATGTTCATACTTTTCAGTTGGCCAGCATTTCTAAAAATCCTTTTTTTGTATTGGTCTTAAGTAATATTCTAATTTTCGGAGATACTGAATTTGGGATTTTCATTAGTTGTCAGTTTTAATCATCACAATTAAATGAAATAAACATTTGAAATATATCAGTCTGTGTGTAATGAATGAATATAATATCCAAGTTTCACTTTTTGAATGGAATTACTGAAATAAATCAACTTTTTGATGATATTCTAATTATATGACCAGCACCTGTATATATATATATATATATATATATATATATATATATATATATATATATATACTCACCTAAAGGATTATTAGGAACACCATACTAATACTGTGTTTGACCCCCTTTCGCCTTCAGAACTGCCTTAATTCTACGTGGCATTGATTCAACAAGGTGCTGAAAGCATTCTTTAGAAATGTTGGCCCATATTGATAGGATAGCATCTTGCAGTTGATGGAGATTTGTGGGATGCACATCCAGGGCACGAAGCTCCCGTTCCACCACATCCCAAAGATGCTCTATTGGGTTGAACTCATTGTCATGTTCAAGAAACCAATCTGAAATGATTCAAGCTTTGTGACATGGTGCATTATCCTGCTGCAAGTAGCCATCAGAGGATGGGTACATGGTGGCCATAAAGGGATGGACATGGTCAGAAACAATGCTCAGGTAGGCCGTGGCATTTAAACGATGCCCAATTGGCACTAAGGGGCCTAAAGTGTGCCAAGAAAACATCCCCCACACCATTACACCACCACCACCAGCCTGCACAGTGGTAACAAGGCATGATGGATCCATGTTCTCATTCTGTTTACGCCAAATTCTGACTCTACCATCTGAATGTCTCAACAGAAATCGAGACTCATCAGACCAGGCAACATTTTTCCAGTCTTCAACTGTCCAATTTTGGTGAGCTCTTGCAAATTGTAGCCTCTTTTTCCTATTTGTAGTGGAGATGAGTGGTACCCGGTGGGGTCTTCTGCTGTTGTAGCCCATCCGCCTCAAGGTTGTGCGTGTTGTGGCTTCACAAATGCTTTGCTGCATACCTCGGTTGTAACGAGTGGTTATTTCAGTCAAAGTTGCTCTTCTATCAGCTTGAATCAGTCGGCCCATTCTCCTCTGACCTCTAGCATCAACAAGGCATTTTCGCCCACAGGACTGCCGCATACTGGATGTTTTTCCCTTTTCACACCATTCTTTGTAAACCCTAGAAATGGTTGTGCGTGAAAATCCCAGTAACTGAGCAGATTGTGAAATACTCATACCGGCCCGTCTGGCACCAACAACCATGCCACGCTCAAAATTGCTTAAATCACCTTTCTTTCCCATTCTGACATTCAGTTTGGAGTTCAGGAGATTGTCTTGACCAGGACCACACCCCTAAATGCATTGAAGCAACTGCCATGTGATTGGTTGATTAGATAATTGCATTAATGAGAAATTGAACAGGTGTTCCTAATAATCCTTTAGGTGAGTGTATATATATATATATATATATATATATATATATATATATATATATATATATAATGTATATTCTATATACGGGTGATTTAAATTGTAACTGTAGTGGAATACAGTTACTTATATGTTGTATTTTAAATACGTAATCCCGTTACATGTATTCCATTACTCACATGGGAGTATATCCCATGATGACCTGAGGTCAACTTCTATTTTTTGTGTGCACTGACTGAATCAGAAGCAATTTCAAACATTATTTTTAAACTTTCAATATCCTTCTTAACTCATTATTTGAGTGGGCATTCAGATTATGTCAGAAAAGGCATTCTGACACAAAAGTGTAATTATTTGCATATTTACAATTATTAATGAGTCAACAGCTGGATGTCATTAGCAGAATTTAACATGGCACAAAATATGTGACTACAATGTATTATTCAATATGAACGAATTTAACTTTCCTTGCTCACATATCTGTTTATTATTTGTGTTTGTTTTATTACTGAAACAATTGTTTTTAATTTACTCTATGTTTTTGTCAATGTGGCAGGGCAGTTGACGGGGCCGGGTTGTATTTCTGCACACCTGGCCCCTAATCAAACTAATTAACCCTCGAGAGGGATAGGGGCTGTCCGAAGATGGCAGTGCAACAGAGAGAGAGAGATTTACGGACAGCTGTCCGACACCTGTGTGTGCCTTTTTGGTTCAGTTTTATATTAAACTACTTTTTATATTGTCAAGCCGGTTCTCGCCTCCTCCTTTCCCTTAACCCCTTTACACTGGTGCCGAAACCCGGGAAGGAGGAAGGATGCACCATAGTAGAGTCCTCACCACTGTCATCCACACCAAAGTAGCAGCCGCAGCCATCTAACAGGGGATGGAGGAGCCCGGCCGCCGAGCACAAAGGGGCTCCTAGCCGACCGCCTGGAGCGGTCAGGGCCACCGCCAGGGGCAGTGGGAGACCCCTACCAGTCGCCAAAGACCGAGAGCGGGGAGGGGCTCCCAGCCGACTGCCTGAAATGGGAGAACCACTGCCAGGGGCGGGGGAGACCCCTTCTGTTTCCCAAGAATGCGGTGGGGCGTTCCGTCATCCAGGGACCAGAAGACTGCCTCTGATCCACCCGGGGAGGCACAGCTGTCATCCATTAGAGGGTGGAGGAGTGGCCGAGAACCAAGCTACGGTGTATTGGAGAACCAGCGAGTAAGTGTTTTTTTTTCTCTTTCTCTCTCTCTCTCTCTCTCTCTCTCTCTCTCTCTCTCTCTCTCTCTCTCTCCTCTTTCTCTCCCACTGCTGCTCCGTCTTGGCCTTTCATTTTCTTTTTTAAAATATTTTGTTCATTTGGCACAACCGCCGTTATGGCGTGTAGGTGCCACATTTTTTTTGTTTCCATCTCCTTGTCCCCTCCCCTGATCCAGGTAGACAGGGATGACCTGCCGGCAGATGGGGCACAAGCACACCCCCACCCAGGGAAAGTGGGTACATCATGTGGAAGGGGCGGAGGGCTGGGCCGTGTCGTGATTCCGCACACCCAGCCCCTAATCAGTCTGATTAGCCCTCAAGAGGGATAGGGGCCGACCGAAGACGACAGTGTGACAGAGAGAGATTTATGGACAGTTGTCTGACACCTGTGTATGTGTTTGTATTTTTGGTTGAGTTTTATATTAAACTATTATTTATATTGTCAAGCCAGTTCTCGCCTCCTCCTTTAAATTAATCCCTTTACAGTCAGTTTTTCTCATTTATTTACTCTCAAGCCATCTTAACGCATGTTCAGCACAGTTGTCGCAATTCCAGCAACAAATACCATAAAACAGACCAAATTTAACAGTATACTAGAGGTGGCATACATTTATTCACACAAGAATTCAAATCTCAGGAAACAATGTGTCATCCGGTCAAATGTTAAAGGTTTCATGCATTGAAAAATAAAATTTTCCTTGATCTTTTCACATATAAGAGGTCATAGTGCTATAAAAACATACTGTAAGTTTCAGAACTTAAAACGTATTCATTTGTCCAAAAAAAGCTTTATTATTTTCTACTTCCTCGTCTCTTTTACGTAATAGAGATGAATACATCAGCACATTTCTGTCTCTGCATAAACAGGACAACACCTACTTTTTCATCATCGCCTCTTTGGCCCGCCCACAGGTTCACGGTTAGGGAATAGGAGTTGGCATGGTTGAGAGAAACACAGGGATTATTGAAGCAACAAGAGGTTCGAGATGCCGGCAAAGTTTACAAAATGTTGTGCAGTGCCAGGTTGTGGAAAAACAGACTCTTTGCATTTAATTCCTAATGATCCTAACATGAGGAAAGTGGCTGTTGTTTATTTTTAATTATGTCCTGGATCACGTCAGTAAGACAGTGTTTGTTTTTTGCTTCATTTTACTGTGGATTCTTTTTCAAACTAGACACATTTCAACACAGGCTTTGAAGAGAGATTTATACTAATATTAAGTTGGTGTAATGCCATTTATTGGACATGACAGTAATGTTGCAACACACAAGTGTGAGTATCAATGTTAATTCTATCGCTTCATATATTACAGACTGTTAGATATGTATGAGTATTTGAATGTTTTCACCAAAATTTCCAAGCTTTATATTAGATATCACTTTAAACTGTAGTTATGATGCGCGAGAGGAGCGCTGCAGTTTGTATTATATTGTGATATCTTGTGACTTATTGATATATGTCACTGTGCATTTCTTATCATGAAAAAAATGGCAATACACAGCTTTATTAATAAGAGAGATTTAGTTTTTTTGTGAGATAATGATGGATTGAAGTGAACAGAAAAGTAAGAGAGGGTAGTCTTTGCCTATACACTGCAATAATATACATTTTTGATTTGTTTTGGCTGTTTTCCAATATAAATATCTAAAACATACAGTTTCTTTAGCAGCTATACTGCAGAAGATTTTCAAAACAGGATTTGTAAGGTTGTGCTGCTTTTTGTTGTCCGCTCTGAATTGAATCATTTTTTCTCATTGTTAACATATGTAAATTCCTGTGTCACTGCTACTGCTGCAGGCCTTCAGTAGTGCTCACGGTTAGAGGACAAGAGTACAAGCCTTACACACATACAGTCTCTCCTCTCACCTCTCTCTCACAGCCTCTCATGAAAATAATGGCAGAGTCAGAGAAGGACACAAGAAACAATGCTGCAACAAACAAACACATTTAAACACAAACATTTACTAAGCAAATATTGAAATTGTACCATTGATATTGCTTTCCTTTAAAGCTTCACACTAGTGTTAATTTTGTCACCTATTTTTAATTTAGTCTTAGTCTTAGTCTTGTGCCAAATGTCCTTGTTAGTTTTAGTCATATTTAGTCATTCACATATCTTTTTTTGTTAGTCAAGTTTTAGTCGACTAAAAGTCTTGTCATTTTAGTCTAGTTTTAGTCAAAAGAAAACTCAATATATCTTAGTCAAGTTTCAAAACATTTTAGTCTTTTTTTAAATAAATTATTTCTGAGATTATTTCTGAGATAACCATTTCAGTCAAATAATGTTTCACACATCTCAAATATTGGTTAAATGTCATAATTACCTGACAAAATACACTTGTTGAATGATTTGTTGAATTCACTTTGTTAAACGTGTCTGGTTTTCTGATTTAAGAGACACATTCACAAATGATGAACTTGTTCTGAAGAGTATTTTATTAAGCAAATAAGTTACATAAAATATATATAACCTGCATAATGTATGTGCCACAACACCATAGCTAACTGGTTAATTTACAGCGTAGATGCCTAAAATCAGCATTAGCTTATGAGACGTTAATTTAAGTTAACTTCCCTGAATGTGTGGGTGGTTAGCCGTTAGATGTTGCTTAAGGTTGGTGGTGTTTTTCCCCGATATTTTTTGTCGCAGTGCTTCCCGTCAGTTATAATGACACATTCTGACTTTTTGTCAATATCATTGTACCTAAAATGCGACCAAATATCGAGCCTCTTCCTTCTACCGCACGTCGTCGTCGCTCGTCGCGTGTTCGCCACTGTCTATGATTGTTGTGTTCTTGCTCCATGTAGTTTCGTGTTGCAGCCACAGGAGTATGAGACCTGTTGTAACCGTTACTAGAGCAACAGCGCGAACTCATTCGGAATATTTTGAAGGCGTAACAGCCGAATATTCTATCTCATGATGAAAAAGTAGAGACGATTGTATACGAAAATGAAGAGAGATTTTATCTTAGTTTTTATTTTATGCAAAACATTTTAGTCTCGTCTTTTTTCGTCAACAATAATGCATGTTAATTTAGTCTTAGTCAGCGTTTTTGGACATTGGTGCAGTCTCGTCATCGTCTCGTCTTAGTCATGGAAAAAAAGGTCGTTGACGAACATATTTAGTCTCGTCTCGTCTGACGAAATTAACACTGCTTCACACTAACCAAAAATACAAATTTCTGCATTCAAAATAATAATAATAAATAAATAAATATTTTTTTATAGATTTTCTAGTTGAGGACAATCTTGAATGGGGTGGGGGGTTGGATATGAGATGGCTGGTGGACTTCAAGCAAGATGCCACCCCGTGCAGCTGCCCATGTCACCCATGCCTAAATCCGCCCCTGCACACACTCAAAAATGCTATGCCATCTACCATTCTCTATGGCCCTCTATCCCTTTTTCTCTCATTCATACCCAGGTTACATCACGCTGTTCACCCAGTACTCTGTACAGTCTCTCTTCATCACAACTCCTTCAATTCCATTTGTTTAATATTTTACCCCCAACCGCCCCACACTGCTCTACACATTTCCGCCCTCATCATCTCCCCCTTCCACTGCTTCAATGAGGTGAAGGACAGACAAATTGGAGAGGAGGGCACACTGAATATGGGGTTGCTGTTTTTCCTTTCAGCTTGATTTACTGCATCTCTCTCTGTTACACCACAGTTTGGAGCCATGGGGCAAAAGCAGTCTACTCAATCTCAATAAATAGGGTCAGTAGAAAGAGAGAAATGGGCCCAGAGAGAGAGAGAAAGAAATTCACGAGAAATCTTTTGCCACAGAAAAATTATTTATTAACCTTGAAAATATCAGGGGACAAAATATTATGTTACAAGGATAGAGGAGGAGTGGAGCTGGAAATACAATCTTGATGAGTAAACTAACAGTTAAAACGACTCAGTATGGTTCAGTGTGACCTCATGGCTGCCTGTTACATGTGTGCTGGTGAGGCGTGATGAGGTAATTTACAGGGTTACACTTCAATAAACCCTCTCACAGATTATGCAAATGGAAAGTTGCAAAAAACGAGGAGAAAAGCGAGGAAGGAAGGCAGGTGGGAAACAGAAGAATAAAACTATGAATGACAATGAAGAAATGGAGGTATGTTTTTTCCAAAGTACTAAGAATGTAAAGAGAAATGTGTGTAAGTTTCTATGTACCTTTATCCTCAATTACAGTGTGAAGGTGAACAAACAGCTTTTCTAGTCAAAGTAAAATAGAAATAATAGCTCTGTTCCAAAACCTAGTGAGCTGCCTAATGAGGCACCATTTTAAGGCATCATAGGCATGCTCCAAATGTGAAGGCTGTTCCAAATGGTAGGCAATTACATACGTTCAATAAGCAATGCCTCCTTAAATACCTTCTCTGGCCCGAATTCCAATGAAAAAGAAATCTACTTTGAGACTGTAACTTCCCTAGCAACAAGTTACTTAAAAACTCAAGCTACTCTTTTTTTTTTTTTAAAGTAGTCAGTTACACAAAAAGTTACTGACAAGAATCTAACTGCGCTGAACCTATTTAAAGAAGAAAATAATCTATGATATTATAAAGTTCTAATCTCATGATATTATTTAATTGAAAATATCACCTGATAGTTATGTACTGTATGGGTAAGAGTGACATACCCTTATTAAAATTGACCATGGTCTTATTACAGTAACCATAGTTTAACTAGGTAAGTCGACATTCGGTTAACGGTTCGAAGCACTATTAAAATACCTAGACATGCAATAGAGGTCTTCAACCCAACCAGAACTCGATGAGTTCGGACAAACCTTCTGGTTTGCAAAATAATTTTATGCTTATTAGAGCATTGCATAATTATATTAGCAGTGTCAAACTATATAGAAAACAATTGTGAGTCGACTGGCCTGTGTGGAGTGCTATTTGCGAGTTGCAGAAAATGTTGACTATTCCAAATCTGTCATGATGGATAGAAATAAAATGTTGCCTTAGATGAAGGTAGTAGACAGTTCACTGTGTTTTGGAACAGAGTAAGTGTGAGTGGTGTAGGGATATTTAGAAGTTAAAGAGAAGGAAGAAAAAGAAAAATAAACAATGGTAGTTGAGGCATATGATGAAGGAAGTTTAGTGAGAGCAGAGAGAAAGAGTTGTGGAGAGGAGAAAACAGTAAAGCTTGAGATTTAAATTAAAACATGAAGAGAGGTAATGTGGGAAGAGTTCACAATAAGTGCTCATATTACAGATAGATATGGAGCATTAGTTCATAAAGACACTGGAAACCCCTGAAAGATCTAAAATAAAGATCTGGCTGTAAGTCTTTTCCCGATTACGGCAGATTTATACAGACTCAAAGTTTAGCCCATCAAATCGATCCTTACTACAGTCTGTCAAAATGCCACAGTCTCTTTGTACAATTCAGGGCAGACATATCCAGACTTACATGGACTCAATTTACACATCTGTAACTGAATTTTGATGTGCGTAAAGAGGAAGATGAAGAAATAGGAAAGAAGTGAAGGAAGTTAGCTGGAGCTGATGTCCGCGCCATACCTCCAGATGCAACTGCTGCCCTCTCCGTGTCATTAAAATGAATACACTCTGCGTGTTAATGCCTCACAAGCATAAATAATTCAGCGTGAACACCCTCACGGGGCGGGCTAATTAAAGAGCAGCCTGGCGATGAGACGTCGCCACCTTACACATTTGCACCACTTCACTCAGATTGTTGAACCCTGTGGTCATGTCCATAATGAGGCATGACAGCTGTCACAGCCTCACAGGGTGGCAAATGTCAATTGATGACAGAGGACACCGTGCGATCACAATGCACCCAGATGTTTGCAATCAAACAACAGCATACCGTGAAAGCCACAACCTGCTTAATAACCTGAGGCGGAAATCATCAGAACATGGTGTTCAGGAAGGCACGACGCAAGTGTTTTTGACAGACGCCCAGACCGTTTAACTGCTTGAGTAATTTGATGGACAGCTAGATACACACACACACACACACACACACACACACACACACACACTATAGAACACACATTATTTTTTAAAGCTTTTAAGAATTTTGCTGTAAGATCAGAGCTATAGGATTTTTAGTGGAGTGTTGGTTTTACTTTAATATAAGACAGAGATGATGAAAAAACATTGTGGTCAGCCACCAGCAAGAACAAAACACAAGCTCATTTGTTTTTCAAGGAGACTTAATGATGTGAAGACAGACTTCCCTGACCTTGCAGGCTGGCTGAAGGCTCTGTGAAAGCTGTGAGAATGTGGTTCAACTCGCTGACATTTACTCGAGACAAACCAAAGCAGTGCCACGTATGACTCTCCACTCTTTGAGGGAAATTACATTAATAGAGACACACTGTGTCCTGTGGACATAATATCAAATGCAACATTTTCCAGAACGCACGGGGACGGAGAAAAACTCATCTGAGCATGTACCTATTTCTCTCACTGCTTTATTTGAAAGCAAACACAGCTCATGTTTATTTCTACGAAACCAATGCAAGGCATTTCAAATGGACTGTCCATTCAGTAACTCCCAGAGGCTTTGGTTGCAGAACCAGTCGAGAAAGTTACATTAGTCCTCTCTTTGTTTAGTTTAGTGTTTTTTGAACAAGCACATGGTGGAAATTGTCACATACACATTGTCACTGACTGTCTCAAGTTTAGATTGAACTCAAGTTGATGACTAAAGGACTCGTTTACTTCAGTCTGTAACCTGAAATTGTGAAAGTGCCCAATTTCCTGTGAGAAAAAGCACAGTGGCTCTTGGGGGTGTCTGGGGATGTTGGGGGCATCTCTGAGAGTATTTTCCATCTGTGAGGCCCTTAGGCTTATCTCTTGATGGCTAATCAATGAAACAGATTGCTTTGGGTCAACCATGGAGCTAGGTCAGCCACCATTGGACTCTGTTTGACTAAGAAAGTCAGCTTTTTTCTCTTTTTTCTTTTCTCTGACTCTAACTCCACTGCTGAACTCAAAAACTAGTGAGCTGCCTCCTGAGGCATCATAAGCTGGGTTTCCATACACATATTTTGTCAAGATGCAAATTAAATTGATATGAATACATAATTCACTTAGAGAATATCATCAACATTATCGCATGGCATCTTAAATATTGTTCTGGTTATTCTGGAATGCAGGACATAAAGTTTGTCATGAAAATGATTGCCGACTATCACACGCAGAACTGTCTGACATGATTTGGCTCACAGATATCTGGCATCTGCCAATGAATGCTAGCAAACATGAGGTTTGTGAGAGTGTTTTTGTCTGCAAGCTCGGAACCTATTTCACACGCTACTGTAATTATTTACATTTTATATAATAGCCATAGTGGCTTCAGTTTGGAACCACTGTCACTTGTTTTGGGTAGGAAGGAGGAAACGGGAGCTGGTTAAAGAATCCACGTAGTTTTATTGACTCTAGTTTTCAGCGAACACACACAAATAATGCTTTTCAGCAAAACATTCCACACACACACACACACACACACACAATACGGCTTTGTGCATCACTCTCCCCCCCCCCGGCAGTCTGGATTGCCCTTATATACCTCTCCAGTTCGCACTGCAACACAATACAGCTGTTAGAAATCATTTCCCACAGGTGTCAATCTTTACTGCACATCCTCTCCTGGCCTCGCACTCCACAGAACATTGCTCGAACACACCACTATCTCCACAATTTATAATTCATTAAAAACTAAAATAATAAATTTTAAAAGTTAAAACAATAGAAAACTGGCTATTTTACCAAAAAAAAAATTGTTCTATGTACTGTATATCTACAGTATGTATATTAGAGTATCGCAACAGTTCTCTCGCGTTACTTGAAATCAATTGTGAGACGACCCTCCGGTGCACTTCACATGAGGAGTGCTATTTGTTGGCTTGCAGTGTTGCAATCCAAACACATTTCTGAAAGTTAGAATGCTGCCTGTGTAGGAAGGAGACAACAAGGTAGCTCACCAGGTTTTAGAACAGACCCATAGTCACTAGAAATCCTAGACGAGCTCTACTCTACCGTGCAACTCTGCATTTCATTTACTTCTCAATCTATTTCCAGCAGCTTATTTGGCCTCCCTTTGAGTCAATCATCTTACAAACTAATCTTATGACTGAATTCATACCTGACACATGTAGGCTGAGATAAGTAAGGCCTAAATCTGTAGAGATGTGAGAACCTACACTGGCGGCCAAATTTTGGAATAATGTACAGATTTTTCTATTTTTTATGGAAAGAAATTGGTAATTTTATTACCAAAATGGCATTCAACTTATCACAATGTATAGTCAGGACATTAATAACATGAAAAATTGCTATTACAGTTTTAAAATAAAATGTTCTTCTTAAACTACTTAAAAAATCCTCCACGTGCAGCAATGACAGCTTTGCAGATCCTTGACATTCTAGCTGTCAGTTTGTTCAGATATTCAGGTGACATTTCACCCCATCTGGTCTTCCACATCTCTTTCTGTCCTTGTTAGAGCCAGTTGTCCTTTGTCTTTGAAGACTGTAGTGTACACCTTTGTATGAAACCTTCAGTTTTTTGCCTTCAAAACAATGATTGACTGACGAGTTTCTAAAGAAAGCGGTTTCTTTTTTTTAATTTTTGACCTAATATTGACCTTAAGACATGCCAGTTTATTGCATACTGTGGCAACACAAAAACAAACACAAAGACAATGTTAAGATTTGTTTAATGAATGAAATGGCTATCAACTGCGTTTGATATAATGACAAGTGATTTTC
The DNA here is from genome assembly GCA_032164185.1 of Moxostoma hubbsi. Taxonomy (NCBI): domain Eukaryota; kingdom Metazoa; phylum Chordata; class Actinopteri; order Cypriniformes; family Catostomidae; genus Moxostoma; species Moxostoma hubbsi. Next base: position 20,277,480 of record JAVLUX010000015.1, read on the forward strand.
TAGTGCCAAATTAGCAATTTAGCATGATTACTCAAGGATAATGTGTTGGAGTGTTGGCTGCTGGAAATGGGGCCTGTATAGATTTGATCAAAAATTACTTTTTTAAATAGTGATGGTGCTGTTTTTTACATCAGTAATGTCCTGACTATACTTTGTGATCAGTTGAATGCCACTTTGGTGAATTAAAGTACCAATTTCCTTCCAAAAAAGAAGAGCAAAATCTGTACCCTATTCTAAACTTTTAGTCACCAGTGTAAGTTCGCCCATGCTCTGTTCTCTTATGAAAGAGGGCTTCCATTGATCTCGCAGTGTGGAGGACTAATAAAGATGGATCTTTTTCAGAGCAGACTTGAAATGAGGGCCCACAGGTAAGAGGCTCAGACAGAGACAGCCACTTGTCCTTAATGGAAGATTGATTTTAATTGTGGCTCCACCTGATTGGCCCAGTTCTAAACGAATGAACTCGAAAAAGCAGCGGAAATGAAGAGAAGAGGGTGACCAATGTATTTTCTCAAAAAGCAAAAGCACCTCAAAAGCATTATCATGACTCACAAATACTTATTTTTCTTGTCGACATTAGGTTTTTACTTGAGGGGTATCATTACTGTCAAGAAGAAAGTTTAGAAATGGTCCGAAATAACATGCACAGTCATTTTCTTTTACATTTTCCTCCACAATGTTTTTCTGGGAAAGGTTGGGGTTGCAGTCCAATTTTTTTATCTCAATATTATTTAAAAGCAATTAACCTATTTTAATTCTCTTGAAGGCCATACGTGGTACTAAGAATGCTTATTTTTCACTTATATCAAGTGCAACATTGATTTGACTGGCTGGGGCACACTCAGACTTTAATATTAGAGGCTAAATGGTTAAATGATCCTGAGTGTTCAGGAAAATGGGTTGTAATGAAATCTTTCATGTAAATGGCTTAATAGAGCTTAAGTTTTTATTGACCTTTCTGAATCAGATCAAACTGCTGTCAGAAACTCAGATCACTTGTTGCGCCCCTGACTCAGTAAGTATCTATCAATGCCTCAACAAAGCAAAGGAGCAGTGAAAAGTACTGTGTGTTCCGTTATTCACACAACCACAAAATTTCACTTATGAATCAGAGATCTACAATTTCCTGAGACAACCGAAAATGTCCTTTAAACTGTCTGATACATAACAATGGACATATTACAATAATAATGCAATGTTCTTGACATTGTGGTACTATTTTATGAATAACACTATAATGGAGTTATGTGGCTCAGACAATCCTTTTTGATTTTGAGATTATTGTTGGTTAAAAGAAACCATGTAATTTAAAGGCCTACACTCATATGCTTTTCTGCATTTTATTATATGCATTATCTGACTGCATTTATTTGCTTCCACATTTATAGTATTCTCTTTAGTGAAACTATTAATTTATTTTGTGATTCACTCAGCTAAGAGTACAGCACAACAATGCACTAGAAAGTATTAAATATGCCAATGGCAAGCCACACCATTCATCACATTTTGGATACTCACAAGAAACATACACTGGATTATCAACCCAGGAACACATTGGGATATTATAGGTAGGGCATTAAAATGCATTCCTCCTGTGTCCTCAAAAAAACACTGAGCCAGTGTTTTCTTAATCTCTTTCACACAGACCAAAGATGCACAGTCTCTCTCGTGTGCGCGCGCACACACACGCGCACACACCTGACAATCTTTCATTTCAGATCAATACATTCGATCCCGCTGCCAGTGGACCTATGAACTGGAACTGATGTCATATTTGTGATGTTGGCTTTTTGGTGAGGTCATTGAATTTTTGCTATCCAGTGCACAATATTGTGCCCAGCCTCGATTCTGTGATCTTGAGAATTGTGCGCAATTCAGCACAACTTAGTTGTGCAATTATGCACAATTCTAGACACATTATACACTGTACATACTGGCAGCAACCCGAAGTCATTAATTATAATAAAGATAATAAAGATTAATAAACAGTTGGCAATTTCCGGAGAGATGCGTGACAGTGACCTTTAGTGATGAAATGTGGGCGTGTCCAGCAACTCAACAATGTTGAAAAAAGTTAACCTTTATGTACAAATGAGCAGTGACGCGATGCGTAACTAATGATGGGAGTGAAGGCAGTGGAGACAGTATGATCAGATACTGTAACCTTGTGAAGGCAAGAAGGTGAAGTTATTGAGAGTAATTTCACTGTTATGTATGATTTGTTTCTGCCCACATAAAGGGACATCGTAAAAAAAAAAAAAAAGATGCATGGAAAACCTTTGTTACCATTTGGAGTGAGTTTGATTCATTTATTGATAATCAATCACCTTGTGATAAGATGTAGGGTAAGATAGATGCCCCTTAAGAACAATTTACTTTTAAATATATATTTGGATACATTTTAGCACGTACAGGATGATGATCATCATCTAACATCTTATCAAAAAAATAAATAAAAAACATTTGCTTATTTTGTTGTCATAGTACAAGATTAAAAATTATAAAAAGGTTCCATCTTACCATCATAAGATGACCCCCCCCCCCCCATAACTTGTCCCAGATGTCATCCGATTTTTACAGAATGAATAAAATATATCTAATATCATTCTAAGTATTGTATTTTTGAAATTTAAAGTAAAAAAATAAAATCAAACATTTTATGTACTTGTTTATTTTATTTCAATTTTATTGAGTAGCTGAATAAATAAATAATGACAGGCAAATCAAATAACAGAATCCCAGTCAAAGAGATGAATCTGAAAGGTGCATCTTACACCAAGGATCTAACTTTACCTTGTTACTTCAAAATAAAAACAATATTAACCTCAAAACCGTTTGGATGGAATAGATCTCACAAATGTTGACATTCAAAAGAAATTTCAAGATTAAAAGGAGCACAGACATGGGGGGGGGGGGGGGGGGGGGGAAGAATTTAGACTTGTGATGGTAAAAAAGTCTCAGGGAAATGTCCCACCCATCCCAGCCATCAATGACACCTATGCCTTAGCAACATATTTCAATCAGCAGAATTCAAAAACAACAATATTCAATACATCACAGAAAACCACATATTTGAGCTTGCAAGGTATGAAAACAGATGTGCATAGTCAATGCATGTAATAGGGCATATTACCCTATTATGCACTTCTGCAATATTTATACAACCATGTTTTCCATATATATATTTTTTTTTTTTCAAAATATGACATATTGAAGTGAAGAAACGGGACTCGAAGAATCACTCTTAGCTCAAAGAACAAACTACACTAAGCACTGTACAGTGAAGATCCAGTGATCTTCTCTTTATTGCAGCCAAAACCAGCTCTGCCATTGATTTGTGTGTCATTCAAATAAAGCTGTTATTCATCCCGCCGTTGAACCCTACTCATATCATTCTGTGCAACAATCACAGTTTTATTTCCTCAGATGGCCTTTTTCAATTTCAATGAATATGCTTTCATTTCAACAAGGTGGTTCTCCAAACATGCAGAAATAAATCAGGTTATTTCCTCACTTATGTAGAAGGATACAGAATCGGATATTATTCTCTTTTTCACAGTTACAGACATGTATCAGACATGGATTGTGAAATCCTAAGGGCTTTGTTTTTTATTCCAAGTAGGTAACCAGAATAATTCTCATTCATCTTGTTTATCTGCACACAATCTGGTGAGACCAGCATGATTTTCCCATAGTATTTTATGTCTTTACTACAACTGAGAAATGTGCGAACGTGTGAGGTAATGTGACCTAACAAATAAAAATTGACAGTGCATTACGAAGCTGCTTCCTATTCTTAACAAATCTGTGAAGGCTTATTGTTGAAAAGTCCAGCTTAAACTCTTGTAATGCTTTTGGACACCAGTGTCTCTCCCAATATTCACAGCCCAGACAGTAACAATAGTCCATTGCCATGGCAACAGTGGAGGCTGATGTCACAGAAGTGTGGAAATCCAGCAGCAGCAGCTGCGTTGTATACTCTGTCCCCAAACAGGTGTCAATTAAGCATCGCAAAATACAAAAAGCCAGAATGTATGTGCATATGTGCAACTGACGGTGGAGATCAACATAAAAAATAAAATTAATGGCATTTTGCCAAAATACTAAACCTATGTGCGAATGTTTTTCTGCATAAATCATGATTCATCAATAAGATTGCATGTAAATGTATTCTAAATCGCAGACTCCCTGTGGCCTTGGCAACATGAATATGTTGAGCCAAAATGTTTTTGATATATTTTATTATTAGAAATTGATGCAACATTTTACAATAAGGTTGTATTAATTAACATTATTTAACAAACTACCAATGAACAATAATTCACAGCAAGTATTAATCTTGGATAATGTTCATTTCAACATGTAGGCTACTAATGCATTTGTTCAATTAAAAAGTTCTGTATGTTAGGTGCATTGTGAACTAACATATACTAACATGTATTTTGTATAAATTAGCATTAACCAAGATTAATTCATGTTATCCAACAGTTAGTTACGACCCTTGAATCTGACTGTATGAGAAGCATTGCATGATTACTGATGTTGTAGAACATCAGCATTTGTTCACTTCAACGTTTGTATCACTCTGCTTGTGTTTGTGGCATTCAAAATTAAGATGAGCGGCTTGATTAATGTCTTTTCATTTTTACCTGTCACATTAAAGATTTTAGCCAGCAGGTGGCGACAAAAGAGCCTTTTTATGTGTTATGAGCCAGTTAAGTTTGATGTTCATTGAGTCAGCACACGTCAGTCAGCTTACCTTACAGAAATATAGGGATGTTTGTATGTGCCCAACCTGTGAATTCCTTGGTATATCTCTTTAAGTTAATGATTATCACTTTCCCCCTTTAAGGAGCGGATTCCAGATGCTCCAAAAACAAACACAAAAAAAAAAAAAAAAAAAAAAAAAAAAAAAAAAACACATTGTCCATAGAGCACAAGGTAAACAGATAGTCCAGGGGGGCACCAGGGGCAAATAGGCAGTTCAAGGGGGACACGAGGGGTCTGGAGGCCGGGGAGGTGGCCGTAGGGCAGGGACCGGGTCAGGTGGCCAGGGAGGCGGCCGTAGGGCAGGGATCGGGTCAGGGGGTCTAGGGGATGGCCACAGGGCTAGGACAGGGTCAGGAGGTCTAGGGGATGGCCTCAGGGCTAGGACAGGGTCAGGAGGCTTAGGAGATGGCCACAGGACTGGGACAGGGTCAGGAGGCCAAGGAGAAGGCCACAGGACTGGGACAGGGTCAGGAGGCCTAGAGGAAGGCCACAGGACTGGGACAGGGTCAGGAGGCCTAGAGGAAGGCCACGGGACAGGGTCAGGAGGCCTAGAGGAAGGCCACGGGACAGGGTCAGAAGGCCAGGGAGGAGGCCACAGGACAGGGTCAGAAGGCCAGGGAGGAGGCCACAAGACAGGGTCAGGAGGCCAAGGAGAGGGCCACAGGACTGGGACAGGGTCAGGAGGCCAAGGAGAAGGCCACAGGACTGGGTCAGAAGGCCTGAGAGGAGGCCACGAGACAGGGTCAGAAGGGCCAGGGAGAAGGCCACGAGACAGGGTCAGAAGGGCCAGGGAGAAGGCCACGAGACAGGGTCAGAAGGGCCAGGGAGAAGGCCACGAGACAGGGTCAGAAGGGCCAGGGAGAAGGCCACGAGACAGGGTCAGAAGGGCCAGGGAGAAGGCCACGAGACAGGGTCAGAAGGGCCAGGGAGGAGGCCACGAGACAGGGTCAGAAGGGCCAGGGAGGAGGCCACGAGACAGGGTCAGAAGGGCCAGGGAGGAGGCCACGAGACAGGGTCAGAAGGGCCAGGGAGGAGGCCACGAGACAGGGTCAGAAGGGCCAGGGAGGAGGCCACGAGACAGGGTCAGAAGGGCCAGGGAGGAGGCCACGAGACAGGGTCAGAAGGGCCAGGGAGGAGGCCACGAGACAGGGTCAGAAGGGCCAGGGAGGAGGCCACGAGACAGGGTCAGAAGGGCCAGGGAGGAGGCCACGAGACAGGGAAGCTCGGGAGGCGAACCACTGGGAAACAGAGCACTGGGAGGCTCGGGAGGCGGAGCTCTGGGAAGCTCGGGAGGCGGAGCTCTGGGAAGCTCGGGAGGCGGAGCTCTGGGAAGCAGAGCACTGGGAAGCTCGGGAGGCGGAGCTCTGGGAAGCTTGGGAGGCGGAGCTCTGGGAAGCTCGGGAGGCGGAGCTCTGGGAGGCGGAGCACTGGGAGGCTCGGGAGGCGGAGCACTGGGAAGCTCGGGAGGCGGAGCACTGGGAAGCAGGCTCGGGACGGTCAAGGCTACAGGCACTGGCTCTGGCTCAGGGACGGTCGAGGCTACAGGCACTGGCTCAGGGACGGTCGAGGCTACAGGCACTGGCTCTGGGACGGTCGAGGCTACAGGCACTGGCTCTGGCTTTGGCACTGAGGACGGGGCCGTGGAGGGCGGAGACTGGTGAGCGGAAGCCCTTCCTCTTCTCCTCCTCTTCTTGGCAGATGAGGCTGGCAACGCTGGTGCTGGGACGGACGAGGCTGGCAACGCTGGCACTGGGACGGACGAGGCTGGCAACGCGTTGACCATGACAGGCGTGGGCGTTGGCTCGTTGGCCGTGGCAGGCGTGGGCGTTGGCTCGTTGGCCGTGGCAGGCATGGGCGTTGGCTCGTTGGCCGTGGCAGGCGTGAGCTCGTTGTCCATGGCAGGCGAGGGCTCGTTGGAGGTACCCACAGGGGCAAACGTCTCCAAAACCAGGTTTACATACCTCTCCCACGTATAATCACCAGTCTCTGGGAACTCAATCCACCCTTGGGCCAGGAGGCCGAGCTGGAAAATGGATTTGAGATGCCTATCAGGAAAACTAGTGCATCGGGCAACGGTGCAAAACAGACGTGAGTATTCTGTTAACGGGAGGTTCGCTCGGCTCAGCTGAAGAAAGATAGCTGCTAGATCCATGTTTGGTCGGTCTGTTATTCTGTAACGATCAAAAACGGGAGAGGATCTATGTGCAGCATTTATTGAAGCTAAAAAACCAGAACACTAAGAATAACAAAATCCACAGGGGAAGGAATGCAAAACAAAAACATGAAATAACAGACAACTGGACAGGAAGGAAACAAGGGCTTAAATACACAAGGGAAAACTAGAAACACCTGGGGAAACAATCAGGGCATGGGAAACAATCAGGGGAAAACCAATCAAAAAACAGAACTACAAAGGACTACAAAAACCAAACAGGAAACAGGAACTAAACAGGAAACTTCAACATAAAAGCACAAAACAAAAGACAACAGATAACATGACAACTACAGGAAACAGGAACTAAACAGGAAACTTCAACATAAAAACACAAAAAACAAAAGACAACAGAGAACATGACACTTACTTTGTATATCTTCCTGAGTGCCCACATGTTTGTGTGACATCACGCACCTGAATCTCAGCAAAATCGATGTTGAAAATTTCCGCACAAGTTTCCCAGTTGGAATTCCAACTTCAAGTGGCATTCCATTGCACTTTTTCCTTGTAGGAAGTTGAGTTGAATGGAACGCAGGATTAGTCATATCACAGCAGAGAGACAAAACTGACTGAGTAATTGCACACAGTGTTGGGGAGTAATGGAATACATGTAACGGGATTATGTATTTAAAATACTAAACATAAGTAACTGTATTCCACTACAGTTACAAATTAAATAATTGTTATTTAGAATACAGTTACATTGAAAAAGTATTTTGATTACTGAAGAGATTACTTTGCATTTTATTTTAATTTAATTTAATATTTTGTCCTTTCAGATAGAAAACATTTATTCATATAAATTATGTGATCCAAAGTGCATTTGAACAGCGGAGAAACACTATCTTATGATGTGTTACATTCATACAGGCAGATAGAGAAGTATGTTTGAAGTAAGTCTGAAGTAAGTTTGGAGCAGAAAAAATAGAAATAAACCTTGTGTAAATTGGCAGCTTTACGCTAAGCTAAAATGCTATTTCTATCCATTTTACATGCACATGTTTCCAGACACGATCATATTTTTTATCAAGAAAATTCATGCTGGATCATAATTTATTTTTTTCTCGTACAACCTTTGATGTTAGGGCAAAAATCATTTACTTGATAATCATTTTTGTATTGTTTTCCTGTAAAAATATCAAAAAAATCAGTAAAACAATATCAATTTGATTTATTTTGTTTTAGAAGAGAATGTATTTTTAACATGTGTATTTTGCCTTACTGTACTGGCAGAGTTTTTATAGTCAAAACAAGTGAAAAAAATTAAACATGCAACATGGTATGCACCGCTACCACAAAATACTCAGGGGGCCCACCGCTTGGATGGCTATTTTTACACAGAGAAAATAGGATGTATTTGACCAAAATGTTATTATCTTTAGCAAACTAAAACTACACTACAGCTGTGGAATAATGGTAAACAGCTATAGCTTTACTGTTCATCGCTGATTGGGAGTCGCAACAGACAAAGGTAATCTCCCTCCCTCCCTCCCTCTCTGTCTCTCTCTCTATCTCACTCTCTACATACTGTGTTTAAAGATACTGTACCTTTGTGTGGACATTTCTGCTAAAGGCACACACAATACATCAGAGAGGTTTTGCTAAACCTGTAGAGTGTGGTCACACACAGAGAGGATTACACAATGTCTTCTGTTTATTTAGTTTCAAATAATGCAGATTTTGCTTCACTTCTGGTCATTTCTCACAATTCTCACATTACATGCCTGCCTACAGAAACACATAAATGTACTCCATATACTCAGAAGAAGATTTTCAGACCTGAGCTCTGTAGGAAGTGTGTAAGGTAGGAGTGTGTGGTGATGTTATTCATAGTTCACTGGGCTATATAAGGGCACATCCCTATTCGGTTTCCTGTGATGGAGGGAGTTGGATTGTCCCAATCCTCAGACTGAATGTTGCACAAGAGAATAGAAAACAAAACATGGAGAACTTTATCTAATGGCTAGTGACAGAATAAGGTGGGCTTTGCAAGCAGAGATCACAAAAAGCATCCCAGTTTGCATGACCATGGCTCAACAGATGGGATTTTTTGGCCTTACCAATACTTTTAGAAAGTTTGCTTGCCCTGCTGTGTGACAAAAACTACATTAAACAGCATTTTTCCAATTCCTTTATAAATATAATTCATGCAGCTTTTATGACCTGCATATTACTTAAGAGACCACATGATATTTTTGTAGTTTTAGAAATAAATTGGTCACGCCACAGGATAATTTAAAATTAATGTAAAGAAGTTCAAGGTCACGGGCAAGGAAGAGGCGAGAAACCGGCTTGACATATAAATAATAGGTTTAATGGAAAACTCAAAAGACAAACACATAGGACGACGGACATGTCCGTGAACGATCTCTCTCTCACGCACATCGTCCGCGTTCGGCCTTTAACCCTCTTGGTGGCTTGATTAGCCTAATACGGGACCGGGCGTGCGTAATCACGCCCCGGTCCCGCCCTCCACCGTGCCACAATGAAATATTAAAGAAACAAAGAAAATTAAAAATGAGGAAAAAACATGAAAGAAAGGGTGCCCAGGACCTAAGACATACACTTTTCCTTGTACATTCATATACATTACAACCTTAAATCTGATTTGTTTATAATTTTCAACTCATTCTGACTGATGATTCTGAGACTCTCACGAGTCATGAAAAAACCTCTGCAGCTACCTAGATAACTTTAACTTGGCAAATGGATGAGACTTTACAAAATGGCAAAGCTCATGAATATTAATTAGGTTATACACAGATGATTTCAAATAATATTTTATTGATTTAATTTATAGTAATTCTTGATGACTAATTCAGGCACTCAATACATGGTTCAGCAAGTCATTTCAATGCACGACTGGATGATCTTGTAGTAGAATTTTTGCTTCTAGTATAAGGGGTTCCAGGGTTCTAATCCGCCCTAATATGACTTTTTTTTTTAAATAAACTAAGATTGCAGCTGTACGTCATTGGATGTATATCACAAGCAAGGATACATTTGTTTGCATTTTTCTTTAGTGATTTCACTGGAAAGGTGAGCGAACTGCGGAAAAGCAGAGTGAGTAAAGTGCAAGCCTGTGTTCACAAGAGAACATTGCAACTGTCACTCACTCATAACTGCTGCAACAAGCATGCATCAAATTTCAGCACCGGATATCCACTCATTATAATATACACAAACAAAATGGAAACTCCTGATCGAGCACTGGAGATGTCTCCTCTGATTTAGACTTGTGACGAAAGCGATTTAAAAAATTGGTAAAAAAAAGTCTCAGGGACATGTCCCACCCATCCCAGCCATCAATGACATCTATGCCTTAGCAACATATTTAAATCAGCAGAATTCAAAACAACAATATTCAATACATCACAGAAAACCACATATTTGAGCTTGCAAGGTATGAAAACGATGTGCATAATCAATGCATGTAAGATGTTGGAATGTAATGAACATATGTTCTGTTAACTGGCCCAAACTCTCTCACACTAGCCCCGGGCCATCGGGTCATCCTTAATGTTGAGCCCTGTACAATCAGCCGTACAAACAACAAGCTGTAAGCCTTTTAAGCCTAAACAACTGTTACGGGCTCATTCCAAATGCTCACTCATGCACACACACACACACACACACACTCTCACAGAAAACAAAATCACACTAATACAGAGTGGAATATTAATACTCACAGAATGAAGCGGACCTTGTCAGGAAGAGGGTGCCATGGATTGTCGTGGTAACAAGTGAATGCAGTCCTACAGGGAATTGCAGATGTCTTCCAGAATGACAAGTTGAAAGTCACAGAAATGGAGTTGCGTAGAGTGTTTCTGAGGAGAAGGTATTCCAGATAGAATTGGTCCATATGAGGGCCCTTTACAAGCTGTGATTCTTATAATAATCCATTTCGATTGGAAAAAAATAGTTTTTATATAAGCTCAAATACACATAGAGGGGGAAAAAAACACCACCAATGACCACCAAACCCAAAACTATCACCAAAGCCAAGTGTCACTTCTTTTTCTGTGGTAATGTTGACCCTGGTGGCTCCGTAAACAAAAATAGGAGGGAACAGCAATAATGGCCAATTCTCAGAATTCTGCTCTCCAAGAGACAATCACACATAAACACACTCTCTCACACACATTCACACACAAACACACTCCCCCGCACACACATTGCAGCCTCAGTTGTCCACTAATGTCTAGCTGTCTCTTCTTCTCAGCCCTCGGCACAAACTCTCACCCATTGCTGCACAGGCCTTCTCTGCCTGTCATGCACACACATGAACACTCCAACTCAGTACTTTCTTTCTGCTTTCCTTTGCCACCTCACTCTTTCTTAAGTGTTATCACTCTTGGATTCCTCAATAAATCCTTCCTCAGGCCCAAAGCACCTGTCACATTCGATGCAGGGAGCTTTGGTTTGAACAAGAACTAGATGAAAAATATATTGTGAAATATTTTAAATTCTTTTGACAGAAACAAAAAAAAAATTCTTCTAGAATAGGATGAGTTCAAGAGTCTGAGAGAACAAACTAATTAAGGAGCACAGTTTCTAGGTGGAGATGAGGAGAGTAGCTCACACTTCATTCTCCAGCACCCTCATTAATCCAGTCTTCCCTCCAATTTCCACTGTTCCCCCTTTCAGGAGCTCAGGAATGGGCTTCGGCACAGCCGGCACCTCCCTCTCTCCTCTAACTGGCAGCTCTAGGACGGAGGCGTTACAAGTTATGGCTGCTCTGAAGTCCGTGGAAGCAAGCAGAGCTGCAGCTGACACCAAAGAGAGGAGGAGCTACACATCTGTCTCTGCATAGAGAATTTTCCTCATCAGCTGAGCCTCATGTCCTTGTGTTGCTTAAGACCTAAGACAAAAACACAGAGACTGAGCTAGAGATATATTCATTATTGATGACATTAAAGAGATAGTTCGTTCATAAATGAAAAATGAAAAAATTCTTTAGTCATTTACTCCATCCATTTACATGCCATCCCTGATGTGTTTAATTTTTTTATTTTGCAGAACAAAAAACAAGATTTTTAGAAGAATGTTTCAGATCTTTTGGTCCTTAAAATGTAAGTGAATGGTGGCCAGAAATCTGAAGGGCCAAATATCACTTAAAGGCATCATAAAAGTAAGCCATAAGACTCCAGTGGTTTAATCAATGTCTTCTGAAGCGATCCAATTGGTTTTGGGTGAGAACAGACCAAAATATTACTCCTTTTTCACTGTACATCTTGCCATTTCAGTCTCTAGGCACGTTCATGATTTCAAGCTCGATTACACTTCCTACTAGTGCTTGACACATGCGCAGAGTGCTAGATGGCGCTATAGGAAGTGTAATCGATCTTGAAATCACGATCACCAAGGAGACTTAGAGTAAAAAAGGAATTACATTTTGGTCTGTTCTCACCCAAATCTTTCAAAATACATGGATTAAACCACTGGAGGCTGATGGATTACTTTTATGCTGCCTTGGACCTTCAGAGCTCTGGACACCATTCACTTGCCTTGTTTGGACCTACAGAGCTGATATATTCGTCTAAAAATCTTTATTTGTGTTCTGCAGAAGAAATATGTATAATGCACATCTGGGATGGTGAGGGTGAGGGTGATTAAATGATAAGAGAATTTTCATTTTTGTGTGAACAATCACTTTAAAACGTATTCAAAAGTCACCCAAACACCACATGTACTTGTTGAACATTTCAATCAAAACCTTGTGCATTAATCCATCAATTTACTACTATAACAGCTTCAAGTCTTCTGGGAAGACTTATTATTAGATGTTGGAACGTTGCTGTGGGGATTTCTTTTCATTTCACACACTGGTATTCCAATTCATCCAAAAGGAATGTAACAGGGTTCAGGTCATGTCATGCTGGAGGAGAAAAAGGTCCTGCCCAAATTGTTGTCACAAATTTGGAAACAATCAATTTTCTTGAATGTCATTGTATGCCTTAACATTCAAGATTTGTCTTCACTAGAACAGATGAACCCCTTAAATAGAATGGGGTGTCCACATACTTTGAGGGATGTTTTTTTTTTTTTAAAGATAAAAACACAATTTCATCATAATTAGAGCTGTCGATTTAACGCGTTAATTCAGTGCGATTAATTTGACAAAAAATAAAGCGTTCTAAAAAAATGTACGCAATTAATCGCACCATAATAAGGAAGATTCCTGAGACATGCAAGCTTGTAGTACCACCTGTTTACTCCAGAGGGCAGTAAGTGAAATTTCAGCTGTATGAGCAACGCGCAGTTTATACAGTGAAGAAAATAAACTGTAATTGTTCAAAACACTTGAAGGGGCGCAAATGCGATCTAAGGGATCTTGTGGATGAAGATGTGTTTGAAGAGTATTAAACTATATTTAACTTTACACAGTGACCTAAACATTTTATGTTAATGATGCAACGTACCCGAGACGCTACACAAGCATGTCTGACGCAGGTGTAAATGGACGGGCTCTTAAACAAGCCCTCATAATAAATCTCCAACTGATTGACAAATTCACTTGTGAAATGGATTGCTGTGAACTGTATGTCAATGATTGACTTATGATCAATAATATGGTAGTAAACAATACATTGTATTCTAAATCTGCTGTTTGCATTGTCTTATCAATGATTAACTCTTCTGCTACAGGAATGCATTGTAATTATATGAATATTTTATATATATATAATTTTTTAATATTTAAAGATAACTATGTATAATTATACATTGATATAAATATGTATAATCTTTATATATTGAGTTATTGTTATAGGAGGGGCTTTCTCAGCAAATATTTGTATATGTGATTAATCGCGATTAATTAATCAGGACACCATGTATGTAATTAATTCTATTAAAAATTGTAATTGATTGACAGCCCTAATCATAATACATCCCCTTTGATTTGAATGTTATCGTGGGGCTCTTGTAATCACATTATAGTAAAAAAATGAATCCATTTACACCCTGCATTTATATTCCAATCATGCATCACATAACAGTACCGTAAAGGGCTTTATTCTAACAATGCAATAAATGTAATGCTATTAAATGAATGTCCTCAAATGTGCTCCATGACAAAGCTATTACATCACAATCAATATCCAATCAAAACTCAGCCTTATTATCATGCAATAAAAGCAGCACTTTATCATAACTATGTATTGACATTTAAATTAGTACCAAAATATCTTTACAATTGGATTACTATTGCAACAGCCCCCAACATACACTGACTAATCGTAGTTGGTCACGTCACAAATGAACCTCATGAGGCTGTTAGTTCTCTGGAGAGACAGACTGTAATGTGAATGTAAATATGGAAATTAAATAATAAAAGGTGGATCTCAGAGGTGGAGCTGTTCTATCAAGATTCTTATTTCCATACAATTCTCTGTGTCATGCTTTAATTATGCGGGTGCCTGTCTCATCAGCTGGACTGAGATAAAGAGGAGGGAGAGGGGTTAGAGTAGGAAAAAAAGAGTGTTAAGACATGGGAGGGGATGCGACGTGGACTGGGGCAGAGTGAGAATGAAACATTCAAAAAGGACTGTATTAAAAAGATATGCCCAGTTTGACCAAAAAATGGGACAGGAGAGGTTGGAGAGAGGTGTAAAGACAGAGGAAGAGAGAGAGAGATAGAAAAGGGGGTACTAGAGAAAGAACTACTGGGGGAGGACAGTTATGCACACACCCGGAGACCAATTACTGCTTTGTACTGTGCAATAGAGTATTCTTAATATTCATTAATGTCTTGTTGAACATTTGTGTAATATTATTTGAATGTCTAATTATAATCCATTTTAGATTATTTTATTGTATTGCATATTGTAAATTGTTTATATTAATAGAGGTGCTTGCTAAGACAAGCTTTTGCTCATACTTAGTTCCAAACCACAACCCTAAATATAATTTTGTGCATACATTATCCCACACCAATTCTGCTACAGACATGAATAATATCTTAAATTGTGAAGCTTGATGAAGAGAGGTTACTTTTTGGAGGGATAAACTAAAAGATTTTAACCTGGTGGAATATATGGTACTAGAACATCAAGCGGCACTTTTCAACCATAGAGCCGAGTGGTTCTGAGGACAGTGATGGTTTTTAGTAGCATTTCAACTTGAGCATAGTTTGGTATGTTATAATTACAAACTCCTCCCTGCACAGATATTTCTGCACAGTTAGCTAATTGTACTCAGGACAGAGAACCTTTCTGTTAGAATGTCTGTAGTGACATGGCGACTCACGATTGGTCAATTGCTTAGTCAGTCCATTCTAATACTGATTTTGCAGCACCGAAGTGGAAAAATATGCCCTAACCGTGTAAACAAGACCAGATCTGTATGGAACAGCACAGTTCCGTAACGAGAACAATTCAGCCTGATGGTGGAAAAGAGGCTATAGAGACTTGGGGGATGGTTTGGCTTGGGCAATTTAAATGATAGCAAAAAAGCATAACATGTTACACTTGCAAAGAGACCAGAGGCAGTTCTTTCTGAATGGATGTTAATGGAGGAGATTCTTCAGTACACTAAATAAACTGCTTTTGTGAGGAAAAGCATTAACTCATTACTTAAGGAATTGACCCCCTGTCTGCTAATCTTCAACATATTTTACACTAAATAATCATTTTAGAGTGAACTACATTATATGTGGCGTTCACTACAATAAAACTGCTGTTTTATAAGAGAAGTCAATTTTGCAACAGGTAGGTTTCAGTTTAAAGACTTTACCCACTCATTTGTATAGTATACAGGTATAATAGGTGATGTACTGTCGAAACACTCTGAAAGCAGTTTATTGACATCAGGGCAAATTATATGATTAGCTAAGACTCACAGTTGACCACTATGCTCTTTCCAATGGTAGAGTGGCAGAGGTTGTTATTTTTTCACACATTGAAGAATCTTTGCTTGGTCCAGTAATCAACCACCTAGAAACCACCCAGAACACCCTAGCAACCTCTTAGTGATGCCCTACCATCCACTCAAAACATTTTGTTGACCATATAGCAACACCCTGACAACCATCTGGTAAATACCCTTGGATTGTGCATTGACCCCTCATATTTCCTTTATAAAATATCGAAAACGAATTCATATTCTGATAACTGCCATCTTATATGTCTGTCAATGTGTTCTGTTTTTGTTATTTTCATGAATGGTTTGGAAATTTTGTGTATACAACAATCATGCCATTTAAGCACTTTTAAATTAAACATTGATATGAAAAAACATATAGGAGCAGAGAGAGATTAAGGGGAAGAGATAGGGGATGAAAATGAGAGGTTACTAGTCTGACATTGGCATCACTCTTGGTTATGGCATATGTCACTCTAAAGAGCGACTTACTCAACTCTGCCTCTTATCTTCTGCATTTCCATTTCCTCTTTCATTCCTCTGACCAGCCATCCCCTCATCCCGCCTGCTCTCTCTCCTCCACCAAACCAGTCCGGCCATTCTTCATACACACACAGGGCAAAAGACTCACTGACTCACAAACCATGAAAACATTAATAAGGGCAGAAGAGGTGTATCACAGGAGAAAATGTACACTAAAATATGGCCTAAACTATGACCTTTCTAAGCTCTCTAAAACACATCTGATCAATACTCAATCATCCACACACACACACACACACACACACACACACACATAATCCCATGGGAGCATTTAGCAAACTGTCACTTGTGTGAGAGTGAGCAGGTGAGATCTGGTGTGAGACTGAGAGTGTGTGTGTGTGACTCAGGTGGAAAGACAGTGAGACAACAGGGTAGAAATCTGTATCAATGTAATGTGAGAAATTCACTTCTGAGGCACCAGAGCTGCCATGTTCTCTTCACACACACACACACACACACACAATGATTTTTATACTGTATAAACTATCCCTAACGCTAACCCTACCCCTAAACCTAACCCTCACAAAAAACATTCTGCATTTTTACATTTTCAATAAAACATTGTTCAGTATGTTTTTTATGCTATCTGAATTATGGGGGCACAAGAAATGTCTTCATAAACCATATTTATAATATTTTGTAATTACCAGTTTGTAACCTAAAATTGTTTTCTCATGAACCACCCAAATCCGCACCCACACACACACAAACACACACACTGTTGTGTTAACAGTGAGCAACAGTTTCCTCCTCACATATATGAGTGGTGGTGGCGGTGTAGTGGGCTAAAGCACATAACTGTTAATCAGAAGGTTGCTGGTTCGATCCCCACAGCCACTACCATTGTGTCCTTGAGCAAGACACTTAACTCCAGGTTGCTCCGGGGGAAATGTCCCTGTAATAAATGCACTGTAATTCGCTTTGGATAAAAGCGTCTGCCAAATGCATAAATGTAATAT
Organism: Moxostoma hubbsi; assembly: GCA_032164185.1. Lineage (NCBI taxonomy): Eukaryota > Metazoa > Chordata > Actinopteri > Cypriniformes > Catostomidae > Moxostoma > Moxostoma hubbsi. The sequence goes on from JAVLUX010000015.1 coordinate 20,294,829, forward strand.
ATAAAAGAGATGCACTTGTTTTATTTTCTATCATGACTGGGACTTTCCATTGACTTGTTTTTATACTGAGCAAATTATTTTCTATCCTCTACACCTAATGTTGTCTTCACATAAATTATACTATTGGAATTATCCTACTTCCCACTTCAGAAGTTGCAATTACAAGTATGTCATGTTCATGTGTTTTGTTATCAGACAGAATAGGAAATAAGGAGGAAAGGTTTATTCTTGCACTAGGGAACTCTTATTTTGACACCGTTATTCATGTTGGTCAGCTTTTTGAAGATAATGTAATTTTGATCAAATACATGCTATCTTCTCTGTGTACAATATGCAACATATGATTACTGATATACGTAAATGTATATAACTGAAAAGACATGATAACAAGGTAGCTGCATTTACAAACTTGAATCAAACATATATACCGATCAGTCACAACATTAAAACCACCTGCCTAATATTATGTAGGCCCCACATCGTGCCGCCAAACAGCTCTGACCCATCAATGCATGGACTCCACAAGACCTCTAAAGTTGTCCTGTGGTATCTGGCACCAATACATTAACAGCAGATCCTTTAAGTACTGTAAGTTGCGAGGTGGGGCCTCCATGGATCAGACTTTTTGGTCCAGCACATCCCATAGATGCTCAATCGGATTGAGATCTGGGGAATTTAGAGGCCAAGTCAACACCTTGAACTCTTTGTCATGTAGTGTTGTGTTCAAGTCCACCTTAGTCGAGTCCGAGACAAGTCTGAGTCTGTAAACAATCGAGTCCGAGTTGAGTTCGAGTCCAAAAGGGGTCGAGTCAGACTCAAGACTGAGTCCATAACAGGCCGAGTCCGAGTCGAATCAAGTCCGAGTCTGAATGAATCTGTTCAAAATCAATATTTTTAGCTTATTTTAAACTTCACAACTAAGAAAAACAGTTTGTCAATATAAATGTAACAAAAACACCTCTGTTGCATTTCATATATACACTCACCTAAAGGATTATTAGGAACACCATACTAATACTGTGTTTGACCCCCTTTCGCCTTCAGAACTGCCTTAATTCTACGTGGCATTGATTCAACAAGGTGCTGAAAGCATTCTTTAGAAATGTTGGCCCATATTGATAGGATAGCATCTTGCAGTTGATGGAGATTTGTGGGATGCACATCCAGGGCACGAAGCTCCCGTTCCACCACATCCCAAAGATGTTCTATTGGGTTGAGATCTGGTGACTGTGGGGGCCATTTTAGTACAGTGAACTCATTGTCATGTTCAAGAAACCAATTTGAAATGATTCGAGCTTTGTGACATGGTGCATTATCCTGCTGGAAGTAGCCATCAGAGGATGGGTACATGGTGGCCATAAAGGGAAGGACATGGTCAGAAACAATGCTCAAGTAGGCCGTGGCATTTAAACGATGCCCAATTGGCACTAAGGGGCCTAAAGTGTCCCAAGAAAACATCCCACACACCATTACACCTCCACCACCAGCCTGCACAGTGGTAACAAGGCATGATGGATCCATGTTCTCATTCTGTTTACGCCTAATTCTGACTCTACCATCTGAATGTCTCAACAGAAATCGAGACTCATCAGACCAGGCAACATTTTTCCAGTCTGCAACTGTCCAATTTTGGTGAGCTCTTGCAAATTGTAGCCTCTTTTTCCTATTTGTAGTGGAGATGAGTGGTACCCGGTGGGGTCTTCTGCTGTTGTAGCCCATCCGCCTCAAGGTTGTGCGTGTTGTGGCTTCACAAATACTTTGCTGCATACCTCGGTTGTAACGAGTGGTTATTTCAGTCAAAGTTGCTCTTCTATCAGTTTGAATCAGTCGGCCCATTCTCCTCTGACCTCTAGCATCAACAAGGCATTTTCGCCCACAGGACTGCCGCATACTGGATGTTTTTCCCTTTTCACACCATTCTTTGTAAACCCTAGAAATGGTTGTGCATGAAAATCCCAGTAACTGAGCAGATTGTGAAATACTCAGACCGGCCCGTCTGACACCAACAACCATGCCACGCTCAAAATTGCTTAAATCACCTTTCTTTCCCATTCTGACATTCAGTTTGGAGTTCAGGAGATTGTCTTGACCAGGACTACACCCCTAAATGCATTGAAGCAACTGCCATGTGATTGGCTGATTAGATAATTGCATTAATGAGAAATTGAACAGGTGTTCCTAATAATCCTTTAGGTGAGTGTATATATTATGATTATTATCCTGCTGAACAAACTTCAAAGTTGTTTTAGAATGAAATATGCTTTAGGTGTATGAAGACAAAATGGTCCGTCATGACAATTCTTATGGCGTTCTGTTGACATTTCAATTAATATGTTATTTTTTTCCCCTCCCCATTAAAGAAAGTGAAAGCTGCATTAGTCATTACAACCAGGGTTATTATGTTTCAAATTTTTATTTACTTTTATTTCTACTTTTCATTTTCAATTTGTCAATTCAGTTTAATTTTATTTAAAATGATCCCTATCTAAAGAAATAATAGTCTATACTGAGATATCTATCTGCCGACTGATTTGGGAAAATTCAGTACATACAAATGAGTCAGCACAGTAGTAATTAGCACTCGCTGAGAAGTTATGTCTCACGATTTTACTATAAATGCTACATCCAAAAGCCCACTTATAATAGTAGGCCATGTCATCACAGACATGATTTTCTTTGCGGGAAACAGCACAATGCAGGGCAGTTCTGCATGCTGCTCGTGTACCTAAATCCCTGATGTGTCCGTGTGCGTGTCGCAGCTGCAGAAGATTTAAAAAAAAGAATTGATATTTGCTTGAGCGGCAGCCGAGTTGGTCTGCAATCAGTATGAAATCTTTAAATACCAAAGAAAATTTAATTGAGCTCTTCTTTAACTGAATAAAGATGGAGAATATTAATTTTGAGTCATACATTTAATAGAATTGTCCTTCAAAAATGTCAGCGATGTAGGCTAAAAAAAGACATAAGTTACCTGGTGGTTTACAATAAAAATCAAATCAAATTGTTAAATAAAAACGTCATAACCATAATTAATTTCATAACATGAAGTTTAGCTTTATATACAAACTCTGTCATCGAATAATACATTTATTTTATAGTATATAATTAAATTATAAACAAAACATTTCACTGCCCAAAATATCCTAATATGTTATTGTGCATGGTTGAATGTTTTATTATTAATACTTATTTTTATGTATTTTTATTTCAGTATGCTGTTTTTAGTCAACTGTTAGAGACATGATGTGGGAGACTTGACTCAATTAAGTTTTTTTTAACCATGATGAAACCGCAATGAGAGCACAGTCTTGGCTGCACAAACGCCATTATATACAGATATAAACAAATATTGTGTGATCTGCCTTGTTTAGTTTCTATTACATTGGATACGTACCAATCTTTATGTTTTCGTCATGCCAGCCACCTCGGTAGTCGATGTTATACAGTAGTTTCTGTAGTAACATTGAAGCATATTGGTTGGCTGATGTGTGCCTGCACGTGCGTATGTGTGTGCGTGTGTTTGCTTAAACAGTGAAACAACTCTGGCTACGTCTACGACTTCAGGGGCTAATACAGCTGCATGCAGACAGAGATGTGTTCATTAATTTCTGTTTTGTTATTTTTATAAAATTTTTGGAACTTGGAAAAAAAGTCCTAAAGAGTCCCAAAGGCTCGAGTTCGGGTCAAGTCCGAGTAAAAATTCATCCAAATCCGTGACAAATCCAAGTCTATTAAAACTCGAGTACCCCAACTCTACTGTCATGTTCCTCAAACCATTCCTGAACAATTTTTTCAGTGTGACATGGCGCATTATCCTGCTGAAAGAGGCCACTGCCATCAGGGAATACTGTTGCCATGAAGGGGTGTATGTGGTCTGCAACAAGCTTTAGGTAGGTGGTACGAGAAAGTAACATCCACATGAATGCCAGCTGCGATGCTCTGTGTGTTCTGACACCTTTCTATCATGGCCAGCATTAAGTTTTTCAGCAATTTGTTCTATAGTAGCTCTTCTGTGGGATCAGACCAGACGGGCTAGCCTTCACTCCTCACATGCATCAATGAGCCTTGGGCTCCCATGACCCTGTCGCCGGTTCACATCCTGGTTTGTCCTTCCTTGGACCAATTTGATAGGTACTACCAAAGAACAACATCACCGATGTAGATGCTCAATAGTTCGGTTCACTTATAATCTGCATTTAGAACGGCACTGGAGGTGCATTTTAGCAGAATTTCAATAAGAAGCGAAGTAAACTACTGTGAACTTGCCTACAAACAGACACATACAGGACTTCCTGGAGAGTTTAGAATGTCAAAATAAAAGCAGGAAAGTTTAAAAAGTGCACGATTTAAATATAATACTCTTATACGTATATAAAGCTAAAAGTCAATAATAATAATATTAATAACAATTTATTACTATTATTATTGTCATAATTAGCATTTGTTTACAATTTATAACAATATTTATGTTGAATGTGTTCTAAAAAACTGTGTGAATGAAAAGTGGACTGATATCGTTAAATTTAACAAAAAAAGAGATCTGAATCCTTTAAAGTCCAGATGCAAGTTGAAGCATTTTTGAAAAAAGTAAAAGAAATAAAATGGCAAAAAGAAAACACTGGTTTATTTTCACCTGAAGACTGGAATTACTGTTAATTTTGCTGCTACATTATCCAGTTTACTAGTTAATAATAAAGTATTTCTTAGTAAGCTATACATTTACATTTAAATAATGTGTAGTTAGAGGTTTGTGTTTCTTTACATATTAAAGAGCACACCCAATTAGTTCCACACAATAATGTAAAGATATTCTAAACTGATTATGCCAAAAAACAACACTGGTATCGGCTTTGGATCGGTATCGACCGATACTGAGATTTCTGATATCAGAATCGGATCGGAAGAGAAAAAGTGGTATTGGTGCATCCCTACTAACCACTGCATAATGGGAACACTCCACAAGATCTCCCATTTTGGAGATGCTCTGACCCAGTCATCTAGCCATCACAATTTGGCCCTTGTTCCTGCTTCCAACACATGAAATTCAAGAACTGATTGTTCACTTGCTGCCTAATATATCCCACCCCTTGACAGATGCCATTATAACGAGATAATAAATGTTATTCACTTCACCTGTCAGTGGTTTAAATATTGTGGCTGATCAGTGTATATCGCTTCAGAAACCATTCTCTCATCCATCATGTTGAAAGTTTACCTCCCCTCCAAACTCAGAACCTCGGGTATCAAAATGATCCCAGACATAATTCCGATTTAGGAACAATAAAAAAAGAGTATTCATTGAGTAATCTTTAACCAAAAAAAAATAAATTATTCTTAACATTTTGTTAAAGATTATACAAATCAATTTTAAGTAAATTTGTTAATGAATAAAAAATCTTAAAACTAGGATAAAATATTTTTTGGGTGAAACACATATTTGCAATTTCTCCAAAAGCATGTAAACACAGCATAAGTCTAACACTCACACAGTTTTAGCAATATTTTAACCAAAATGTATACTTTTGTATTTAATAAGTTATCGGTTCCTTAATATCTGGTATAACGATAAAAGCTAAAGATCTCGTTAGTGGAAGTGTAAATCTTTAGATTTCAAAACATATTACATTTTAATTAATTAAGTAAAGAGCCTTGGAAAAGTGTATATTGTCAATACAGATATTGCAAATCAATTTTTTGTTGACCATAAGAAATATTTGTTTCGTAAGACAGGCAGTTTACCATCAGATGTTATTGACAAATGATTTACTTATTATTGTCTAAAAACAGAAATTAATTGATTAAAAAAAGTTATTTAAACAAAAATCTACAGTATCGGAAATAAAGTATAAAAATCAATATCGGTCAATTTCTTCATTTTGCATATTTAGATTTTGATTAGGAAAGCATTTAGGACTTTTATTGAGACATTTTCCTCGAATGAACCATTGGCTGATCCCTGCAATAAATGTGTTTTAAGGATTTACTATCCTTATGTTGGTAAAAGCTGACCCACACTTATACAAACAGCACCACTGCCAACATCTGTGCAACAGGAAAGATCCTGTCTTCACCCTGCAAATAAACTAAGAAAGAATGAGGAGAGGAGAGGAGAGGCAAATTAAACTAATACTGGCAAATTTCTTCAAAATCTGTTAGCAGAAGACAGGCAGCACTCTCTGACTCAGACTCGAGGATGGAGGTAGAATAACAAATAGGGAGATCAGGAAACAAGAGGGGAGAGGAGCAAATCTGAATGGTGCACTGAGGTTTAACGATATGGCAAATGAGAAATTCATCAAGAGTGATGCCAGAGGACATCTATGATAAGGAGATAAGGCAAAAAGGGGAATAAATAGAAAGAGGGCTAGAGGCTGTTAAAAACTCACCCATGTATTAGAGTGGTCTTCCTCAGGTTAACACAATTCCTGCTCTGTGAAACCATTCTGAACAGGAGCCTGTTTGGAGCAATGCACATCGTCTTTAGAATACCAATCACAAGCCGGCAACACACACACACATTCAGAGGCATGACACTCTTTCACAGTGTTTCAAAGACAAGACATCACAACTGAGCCACAACACCACTCAATTTGAGCTGTGAATTATCTAGTCATAATGGAATATGTTGTGAAACCAGAAGCACACACAGGCATGTACATACCACGAGACGCAGTTCCAATAACGACCCCAGTGATGGGGATCACAGGCCAATCGGCTTAGGAACTGAAGATGAGAGGATGGAGTGAACCTCCGGTGCGCCTCCTCTCTCTTCACACACTCTCTTCACCACCGAGTATCAAGAGGCTCTTGAATCGTTCTCTTCCACTGTCTGTCCTTTTCTCCTTTGCTTTTCTTTCTTTTTCAAGTCCCTGACAATGTTCATAGCTGTAATTTTGCAGTGCAAGCCGCATTCACTCTGACTCCAAACCTTCCTCCTATGCTCTCTCGCTCTCTCTCTCTCGCTCTCTCTCTTTCAGCTCATTGTATCCCCATACCTCCTCTGCTCTCCCTCCAATCCAATCAGCTCTCCCTCTTTTTCTTGCTGCTCCATCCTACACCCCTTTCCTCCTCTTTTTTTAATTTGTCAAAGGCAAATTTTAGCCATCATTAGTGCGATCACTATATTCTCCTATGAGACAATAATTCAAATAAGTGAAGAAAAATGTCACAACCATGAGAAATCCCTTGCCATGCCTTGACACAGGTAGAGGACATCACATTGCCAGTACATGGTAGTACTACACTATGTACTGCTTGTATTAGTCACCACACATGCAGATGTGTTAACTGATGTCACAGAAAAACACAACAGGTCGTTTAAACAGTCATTTAAAAAAAGTTATTAAAGAAAACCTGATGTAAATAATTACATTTATAGTTTCACACATTACATCAATATTATGAAATATTTTAAAGCAAATATTTAATTTATTTTATTAAAGCAATATGACATGAGTAAAGGTCCTTTCACACCGAACACGATACAAAAAAAGTGAGATGATTTTGCACCAAAAGCAACATAAATACTTGCTGTTAGCACATGCAAAATGTTCTCTGTTTTGAGACATTTAACGCTGATAAAACACACATCCTCACTGTGGGTCCAGGACTACTTCCTTAAGTTTTTACTTCCTGGCATTTAATGTCAGTGGGCAAAACAGTTTTCTGTGCTTTAGTGCCACCAATTGCATTGTTTTAGTTACTGCAGCAGCTCCTGCCACGTGATATAAAGTTCAAATGTTTTTATTGGTTGGATTTATTGGTTTGCACTGAAGATACCTTGCATTGTTGATGTGCAAATGATAATCACTTCCAGTTTGAAAGGCTCCTTTGGAATTCATTGTTTCTATAAAAAATCAAGCAATGACAAAAAATTGTGTTCGGTGTTAAAAGAACCTTAAAGTGTGCTGTTGTTTTGAATATCAGCACAGCTCTTATTTAAGCCATAATAGCACAATTGTGAATGTGATGTAGCTTTAATACAAAAGTTCTATAAACAAGAAGATAATATCAAGTAAAGTATATTTTAAACGTATTATGGCAAGTATATTTTACGGTAAGTACTCCTTAACCAATTAAAAAAAAATTACTGTAGCATTTTTACAGTCATTTAACGTTAAAATTACATTTTTTACAGTGTAACCTTATCAATATCCAATACTGGGATTACAGGGTTTATTTGTAATGACAATAAGGTTGCAATATTGTGTATGACTTTACACAGACAAGGTTAGTAAGTGATTTTATCACTAAAATCATGTTAACATGTATATTGTTTACATCTTGAAGCTATATTTTTTAAATTATGTGTATTTTAGCATTAATGGACTGGCACTATTCACATTTTAGGTTCAGTACTGTTACCACAATTTGTACTTTTTTTTTTTTAATAAATGTAGGCCTATATATATATTTATTGTGGAAAACAACAATGTGCCACAAGCGCTGTTAATCGAGTTTAACCTGAATTGAACCTGGAATATTCCTTTAACAAAAAAAATAGGAAATTGAAACTAAATTATTTACAATATCCGATCATCTTACAAGCACTTGAATTAACATTAACCCCCGTTATTCAATAACTAGTTAAACATCTGTCAGCAAAGTATCACCTCTTTGTGTGTGTGTGTTTCTTTAAGGGTTGTCATGTGCACCTGTTGTTAAGCAGGAGTCCCCCTCACTGCAGCCTTGTTTGTCTACACACAGAGGACTTATCCTTCTCTCTCTCTCCCTTTCCCTGAAATGGCTAAATATGCATTCAACAGCTGTGTCTCCACCTCTGCTCTGCTCCGCAGCCTCATCAACGCAGAATCTTCTATTGATGTGACCAAACACTGAATCGCCAATGAGACATAAGGCACAAATCTTGCACTAGGGTGTTGGTTTTTTGAAGCCTTACGTTCTATACCTGTTACCCATCACATGTTCTTAATATAACCCTCATTTCCATAAGACTTCCTTTTTTTTTTACAGAGACAACCAGAAACCCCAACGGTACAAGGCTGAGCAGAGAAAGAGAGAGAGCGAGAGAGAGAGAGAGGAGGTACTGAACGGGAGGGGAAAGAGGAACAGAGAAGGAAAGGGAAAAGGAATGATGGAGTGAATGGGAAGAGGTATGAGGGGAAGGTGGAGGGATATGGAGATAGACGGAATGGGAAGAGAGACGGAATTGACATTCAGCCTGTGTACTGTGCTTCACTGGTGGAATAATGATTAGCTACTCAGTATTCTAGTCACACAGCTTCTACAATAAATGGGGGGGGGGGGGGCAGAAGGGGAAAGAGAGACAGAGAGAGAGAGAGACCAGCAGACAGAGCGTGTGTATGAGAGAAAGACAGAGAGAATGGGAGTGAGTGAAAGAAATAGACCTGACTAGACCAGATAAGCATAACAAACCTTTCAACAGGAGACTGTCCACACATGTAGCCATTTCGAAAACACACATGAGCATAATATGGCATTTTACAGGAGTGCTGAAGGAGATACATGATAACTCTATCAGCATACCTCCCCCACCCCATTCATCATGTGAAACGCTTCTCTCTTTCTCAAACACACACACACAAAGACAATGGGTCAAAATCATCCACGAGGGCCAAAACGTCATACAGTATTCAGACACAAACAAAGTCATAGAGTCTCAGACAGACTCTGTAGACATTTTTCTGCATTATCTGCACTGACTTTGAGTGGGGATGTCTGTATACCAATAAATGAAAACAAATAAAATTTGAGAAAATGAAAATTGAGTTTACATGAACCCTCATGAGGTTAATTCTGCACTTGAATTAAAAACGTAAACAGGCATGCACACAACTCCTGCACACATCGGACAAGACAGTAAAAATGCTGGTAAAGGTGTTTATGATGGGCAAAAATCTGTATGTGCACATTTATTCTCAAGCCGTTTATGACTTTACCTCTATAAAGAAACATTGTTTAAGGCATTTACATGACCTTAGATGTTGTCGGCTTATTATCGGTGTTAGATTGTGCATGTAAACTTGCTCATTGTAAAATATGTGAAAAACATCTAAGAGTACTACACACTGAGCATGATTAAATGCACTATCTTACACCAATTATGCTGAATAAGCAGCCAAAACGTAAGGACATCTTGCCTTTAACGGTTTTCCATTAAAGGGATGAAATCAAAAGTGGTTTAAACAAAAAACAAACGGTTTACACAGAGCCTGTTTACATGCACACCAATATGATACTCCTAAACGTCATTTAAAAAATAAATAATCGTGTTATTCTCTTTCGGTTAAGGTGAGCAACGAAAAATCTGGGTAATGGGAAAAAATCTGCTTGTGTTGATCGGTATGTTTTTACGCCGTTTATGACCTTACAGCAATAAAGGAAAGCCATTTGATGAGATTACATGATCACACATGTTGTTGGCTTATTAAGCATAATCAGTGTAATAACGTGCATGTAAACACCTTTATCAATGATTTTACTGATGTTTTATCCAATGTGCATGCTTTTTTGTGTTTTGGCTTTAAAGTCTCATGTAAATGTTGTCTTGTCAGATCTTTTGAAAAACGTATTTTTGTTATTCATTCATTAGCGTGGATATAAACCTGCTTACTTATTAGCAAGGACTGAAAACAAAATGTTTTTCCATTTTGGTTCATTCTGAGCAAGTTCAGAAGTTCTGCAACCTCCTTTCTAAAAGGTAAGTGGTTAGAACAAAATAAAAGAACGGTTAATAACGTTATTTTTAAAATGTCAGTATTCTGCACTAAGGGATGGGTGAAATACAAATTGTAGTGTTGCCAGTTCTCACAAGAGAAACAAGCAACCTGTTCTGGAAAAACAAGCCCAAAATACACAAAAATTTTAAAAAAAATGTCCTGTGTGGTGGATTTATTGGCAAAGAAATCATAACAAGCATTTAATTAACAGTTAAGTATCATTTTATTTACAGATCTGCTTCATGGTCAAAACCTGACAGCATCAAATCTGTTTTAATGCATCATATCTAACAATAATTCAGTGAAGACTGAGAAATGTATTTTTTTTTTTTTTTTTACCTGTAATGTTTTTCTTGTACCTGGATTAGATGTGCATGTACAGTTTTTGTAGTAATTGTACATAGTTGTTAAAAAGGTCTTTATTCACAGAATGCGGCGGGCAACAGGCAATTAAGTAAAGAAATGTTTGATGCAGCAGTTTCCTTCAGGATCAAAGCACGTTTCATTTTTACGGGTAACATGAAGTGATGTAGTTCCAAAAACATACTGTGATAAACCCTTTGGTCTTTAGTTTCATTAAAAATTTATCGGATATCAGTTATAACTGGTCACCAGCATTTTAAAATTATGCTTTCACAATCGTGTTTGGTTGCGTTCTGCTAATGATTCTGTTCATTTTTGGTTTTTGTTCCTTGAACAATTTTTTAGTCCCTGCTTATTAGTAGTTAAGAGTATTTTAAAATTAAACAAAATATTTCATAAACAAAATGTAAGGGGTGGGGGATGTGCAGAGTATTGTGAATGGCGATCTTCCAATTCCATGGAAATGTATGGAACTGTTTACGAAGTTCTGTACACACAGATTTCATGTGAGCCTACTCATTGGTAATGGATATAGTTTGTAAATGAAAATGCAGTACACAGCAGAATCTCTCTCTTTAACACTGCAGTACAGATATAGCGCGCACACACACACACACACACACACACAGAGAGAGAGAGAGAGAGAGAGAGAGAGAGAGAGAGAGAGAGAGAGAGAGAGGGGCAACACACAAGGGGAACACTCTGTCAAAGTCACAGTAGGTACAGCTACCTCAGCAAAGAGAGACCGACGCAGAGAGAATGAGAAAAAAAAAGATATTCATTAGGACTTGCATGCAGGCTTGCCACAGAAACACAAAAAATATCAACTTAATGTCTTATTTTCAAACAAATACTTCAAACATGCACAGTAATTCACCAAATAAAATGTAAACTATTTTTAAATGGTTTTAAAATGTTATCAAAAACATTTTTTTTTAATTGCTTCTGGAACTCTAGTAAAACAGCAGTAATGGAATGGGGGTCAGACATCTAAATATGACACTCAGACAGTCTTTGATCACTGGTGTATTTTAAGGTCAGCAGGTTTCAGCTCAGCACTAAATATGCAGCCTCACGGCTTCTACTCATGAAGAGATATTTATAGAATTTACAAGATTAAAAAAACCTTGGGGGAAGGATAAAGGTGACCGAATGTACTGTTTTATTCCAGAAGGCATGATTTCTCACACCAAATTACAAGACTTCTTATTGTTCTTATTGTCTTATCATACAAGAATTTCTTATTGTTAATATCTTATCTTCTCTGCATGATACATCTAATCTAATTTGATATCAGATAATGGTTTGATATCAGGCTTAATAACATTCTTCATGGCCTTTATCAAACCAATGTGTATTAATCGATTACCTCATTTATTTGTCCAACAAAGCAAGTAAATGGCAAAAAACACCCCTGATGCATTTTAAATGGCCAAATTGCCCATTTGGGTCACATTGTAATTACAAGTCAAAGTCAGTAAATTAAAGAGCTGGGGAAGATATCTTTCAAATAGTTTTTTGGGGAATTCAGTGCAGGGAATGTCATTTTGATATCAATGCCAGTAATTGATGGGAATAATCATAATGATGCAGCAGCTGTATGAAGAAGGAGTTCAACAGGACATGTGTAAATTGGAGGAGCAAGAAGCGAGTGGAGGAAAACTATATGAGCTCCAGTAATGACCCAGTACACCCTTAATCTCTCAATGAGCTGAGGTAATGGAGCTCATCTCAAACCCCTTTCAACTGGTGAAAATTCATGATATTTGTAGTTAAAGAGCCCAAAGCTCTGGTTCCACTGCAGTCATCACTTACACCTACAAATGCAAGATCATTTATTAATGTTTGTACTGGGGGTGTTATTCATTGAAATGGCGTTTATGTCAGATCAAAGGATTAATCTAGTTTGGTTATGTAGATGTATTCTAACTTTCAGAACTCAAAATTAATTCTGAAAAAGACCTTTTACTGAAACTGCAAACATTTTTAGAAAACATTGTTACGAAATCGTTGTGGTTGTAACTTCAACCTTGAAACATTCACACATTATCATCAGCTATTTTGTCTTCGACTATTTGGCTTGCATAGTCATGGTAAAAATGGAGGATGCAGGACAAATAACCCTACTGTAGATGGGTTAAGTCAAGTCAAACTTTTATGTTGGCTTTAAAAAAAGCCTACAGGGCTGAGGTATAAACAAGTTTTAGAAGCTAAATTTATGTTTAAAAGGTTTACAGGCCAAAGTAAGGAACATTTAATCACTGTTATGGTGTGTTCATATCATGTCAGACTTACTGTAGTTATGATATGGTAACTCCAAAATTCCACACAGAAATCACGTCTTCAGACCTCCTAAGTTATTTGTTTCTATGGCAACACTTAAAACACCAAAATGGCTTTTTGTTGATAACAGCAAAATGTTTATCACTACATGAATTCATTAATTCACCTCTATATGTTTTTGAAAAATGTTTAAGATAAAAAAATCCTCCAGTCATCAATGGTATAATAAAATGGTATATCACACTGTTGAGGCCACTGCCGTATTGGTTCTTTTTACAAGAGGTCACAACTGTCAAGTTGGAGCTTTCATAGAATTCAGAGTATACAACTTGTAATTACGAGTTCTACAAAGACACAAATGCTTTTTACAAGTCTGAATCTTGTAATTGCGGTATTACTGACTTGACGTGAATGCACCCCAAGTCTATGGGACTTTTATATTTGAACACACATTACGGGAAAATTGTTTATTGGATCAGTTAGAAAGGTTATAGCAACCCGAGACAGAACAGTCTCAAGGGCTGTGCCAAATTTGGTGGATGTAGCTTAAGAGCTTTAGGAGGAGTTACAATTGGAAATGTTGGTCTTGGTTTAGGGAAAGACCAAACTTGCAACCTGTAAGAAATCATTGTTATTCATTTCACAAGCAAAGAGGATAGCCAATTGTAACAATGGGTGCTGTTTACATATAAGTCTAAGTCACAATGGTAAATAAAGGCCTGTTTAATTCTATGGGTCAAAGAGAGGGTGGAAAACATAAAATTATGTTTTTGGTGCAAGAAACAAGAAACAAAAAAGAATAACCCCTTTACTTCTCATTTGACTTGATCAGCTAAATTTACTTTTCCCTTACTGTCCAAAGCTTCATCTTCAGAAAGCATCTGCAGCTGCAAGTCTATCGATACGAACACAGTTAGCCACTTTATTCTAGTTCTCTAAAGTCAAAGTCTCTTTAAATGAACCAGTAACACCACAAGCTCAAGCTTTTTATTAAAACACCACAAAAATCTTAGGCCATGTTATCCATTAAAGGCATATAAAACACTAAAAAATGCAAAGATAAAATAAGAATAATTACAGTGGCAAATTTGGATGTAAAAAAATAAATAAAATAAAAAAAAACTCATGTTTTTGCTTTTTCATGGCTAAAGATGCTGAGTCGTGGTTTTTGTACACTGCAAAAGCAAAAATATATCCTTCTCATAAAGAGGTCACACAAGCTCACAGACACACATACACACATGCATACAATTACTCTTTTATAAAGTTCTGACCTGCTATCTTTTACATATTGCTGAATCTGCCTTCTCAAAAGGAGTATCAATTAAAATAATAAATTGATGTCATGTTCATAACCCCCCTCACCTACCCGTTCCATTCAACTGATTATGCTTCTCTCTGTCTTTTTACACATTCTCTTCTAAGATAACCTCAATAGTGTGAGGCACATCTTGGCCTGCCACTAAAGAGATGTTTGAAACAGTCACAGAGGGCACCGAGATAGTAGGCATGCTCAGGTTGTGGTGCAGGAAGACCACAGATGTGCCACCTTCCTCCTCCACCAGCATGCCCTCCTGGAAAACAGGCATGGCGGATGAGGAAGAGGATGGTGAGGATAAGGCAGACTCCTGTACTAGGAGGATGGTCTGTACAGCCGCATCATCGTCCATCAAGCTCTGTGCAGCAGGGTCTACGGAGTCATTGGCATGGATACGCATGTGTTTGTCAAGGTTGGATCGGGAACGGAAGGCGTTTGGACAACGAGTGCAGATGTACGGCCGCTCGCCACTGTGCACATGGGCGTGTTCCGTTAGTCTCGCTGCTACGCTGAAGCTTTTCCCGCACACCCAGCACGTGAACGGCCGCTCACCACTATGAATGCGCTCGTGATCCTGCAGGTGTGGAAGCTGCCGAAAACGCTTCCCACATTGAGAGCACTGAAATAGAAAGAGAATGAATTTCTCAAACCTGGAGTTTCCTGCTTCATGAACCAGCACATAAAGTATATCAGCATTTCCACAGCTTCTGACCAATGGAATACCATAACTTTTCCAGTCACTTGTGGTTACAGGACAAGGATTTTTAAATTAAGATTTGAGAGGATTTAGTTCCCAAACTAGAAAAACACTCTAGAATTTCAATGACATTTGCATGACTTTTAAAATTTTATTAATTTCCATGACTTTAGCAGACCTTGAAATCACAAATTTAAGGTGCACTCAATGATTTTTTTGCTAAATTGCTAAACAGATAGAAATTAATAGTATTTTTGAAATAAAAATTTCAAAACAAAATATGTTTTAAAGTATTTTCACTCACAAAAGATGAAGACTCTACTTACACATCAGTCCTATTCTCAATAATGCTTTCACTCACAGAATAAATTAATCATGGCTGACTGTGAAAAACATTTTTTTTTTTTCAATGCAATCTTTAAAAGGAAAGGTCACCCAAAAATGAAAATTCTCTCATCATTTACTCACCCTCATGCCATCACAGATATTTATGACTTTTTTTCTTCTGCAGAAGACAAAGATTTTTAGAAGAATATCTCAGTTCTGTAGGTAATGCAAGTGAATGGTGACTAGACCTTTGTAAAATCACAAAAATAAAAGGAATCATAAAAGTAATCCATTTGACTCCAGTATCTAAATCAATACCTTTAGAAGTGATATGATAGGTGTGGGTGAGAAACAGAACAATATAAAAAGTCATTTTTTACTCAAATCTCCACATTAAAGGGATAGTTTACCCCAAAATAAAATGATCTCATCATTTACTCCCAGATGTGTATGATTCTTTTTCTTCTGCAGAACTCAAATGAGTATTTTTAGAATAATATCTCAGCTCTGTAGGTCCTCACAATGCAAATAAATGAGTGCAAAATTTTAAAGCTCCAAAATCCACACAAAGGGAGCATAAAATTAATCCATATGACTCCCGTGGTTAAATCCATGTCATTAGACATGATATGATAGGTGTGGGTGAGAAACAAATCAATATTTAAGTCATTATTTTGTAGGGGGTCAGTAGGGGGTAATATGCACTTAGAATGTGAATCACTAAAAACAGAAGGAGAAAGTGAAAATGTATCTGTTTCTCACCCACACCTAACATATCACTTCAGAAGAAATTGATTTAACCACCAGTCATCTGGAGTACTTTTAAGTTGCCCTTATATGGATTTTGGAGCTTCAAAATTTTCACTTTCACAATCACTTTCATTGTTTGGACCTACAGAGTTGAGATATTCATCTAAAAATCTTCTTTTGTGTTCTGCTGAAGAAAGAAAGTCATACACATCTGGGATGGCATGAGGGCGAGTAAATGATGAGATAATGAAAAATTTTGGGTGAACTATCCATTTAACTTTCACTTTCAGATTTGAAAGTAAAACTTAACAGTCACCACATATGACTTTCAGATGTAAAAGTTAAATTGAGAGTGGAGAGTTACAGTAAAAAAGGGCTTACATTTTTATCTGGTTCTCACCTATACCTATCATATCACTTCTGAAGACATGGATATAACCACTGGAGTCTTAAGGATTACTTTCTATGCTTCCTTACTGTGATTTTTGGAGCCACAAAAGGTCTGGTCACCATTCACTTGCACTGTACGGACCTACAGAGCTGAAATATTCTTCTTAAAATCTTTGTTTGTGTTCAAAAGAATAAAGAAAGTCATACAGATTTGGGATGGCATGAGAGTGAGTAAATGATAAGAGAATTTTTATTTTTGGGTGAAACATTCATTTAATGGAGAACTGTATGATGCTGCATACACTATATATTACAGAGTGCACCTTTAAAATTTCCTGATATTTCAAGAATTTTGTTAACTGTGGGAACCCTGAAACATTCTCTTTGCTGAAAGACTGCTGTACCTCAAAGGGTCGATCGTTGGTGTGCGTTCTCATGTGAACGGTGAAGGTGGACGGGTAGGCGAACTCCTTCCCACAGAACTCGCATGAGAAGCGGCGTGGGGCGTTTTTCTTGCCCAGAGCTCCACGGCAATGTGCCACAAGATGCTCCCCTAATGCAGAACTGGAGGCGAAGCGCCGTCTGCAGGGGGCAAGTGGGCACCGCAGGGGTGTCTGACCCGTGTGGGAAAGACGGTGCAGGTCGAGACCATCCTGAGTGACACAGCGGTGACCACACATATCACACTCCAGCTGACCTCCCACCTTTCCTCGTCCCTGACCTTTATATCTGCGACGCACTGGCACCTCCCCGGTGCAGTGCTGTAGGTGTGTGTCCAAGACTGCCTGATTCAGGAACTGAGAGCCGCAGTTAGGACATGTCTTTGGTTCTTTATCTGCAGACAAAGACAAAGGGATAGCAAAGGATAGAGAGTGGGATGCATTTCAAACACTTTTGTGGATATATATATAATGTATGTCAAAGTCCTACAAGAAGAGAAAGGAGAAGTATACAGAAGTTAACCAAACTAACAGATTTTTTTAATGATTGATACAAACTATTTTTAAGCGTTCTATAATCAATCCTCAGAATCTCCTTTGAAACGTTGCTGTATTTTTGCTTTTTTGACTCAATAATTACTAAATCCTTAAAGGAATGTTCCAGGTTAAATATAAGTTAAGCTCAATCAACATTAATGGCATTATGTTAATTACCACATAAACAAATTTTGACTCATCCCATGTTTATAATAAAAAAGTGGTTACATTAAGACACTTACAATGGGAGTGAAGGGGAGAAATCATAAATGCTAAAAAAAACACAATTTCAGAAGTATAGTTACAAGACGTATACATTATCCTGTATATGTTAACATGATTTTAGTCTGATAAAACAAAAATAAGTATGTAAACATTTTGGAATAAGGCATAACAAAATGTGGAAAAAGTGAAGTCCTGTGAATACTTTCCGGATGCACTCTAGGTCTAATTCTAGTTAACACACGCATACTCACTCCTTGGCTTCTGATTTAGAAGAAATGCACACATTTACTCTCTCTCACACATGCACAGATACACACACAAAACACATCTTTGGCTTCTTATCAAAAGAGAAAAACAAACAGATTGTATTGTCCCTATCAGTAAGAGAGATGAGGATGGAGATGTGCAACACAAACATGAACACTCAAAAGCCAGGTCCCTCTTATTTAAACAGGACCAATCAGAGAGAGGAGCACTGATATACCCATATTCACAGAATGCACAGTGAATACCTAGAAATAACACAGCACTTTATGGGGGTTATGGGTGACGTGACTGTGTGGCTGATGTTTAGATACACAGAGTTATTGTTTTTTTTATTATTATTAAGCTTTCACATTGCCAGACTGTGACTCAGTCTCTTTGACCTTTACCGGCTTTTAAAAGCTTCCACTAACCAACCCTGCACTCCCTCATTTGCACCTATAAAAATATGTCCTGCCTCTTTCTCACCCTTTCTGTTTTGCTAAAGAGAGGAATAGCTGTGGCAGTGGTCTTATCAGTGTTAGGGCACAGATCAGAGGTGATAGTGATCAGCTGCTGATCTTATCAGTACACACACACAACCCATCCTAATCAATGTGATCTCTGAACTCATCTATTTACCTCCAACCGATCAATGAAAACTCATTCTTCTGACAATTCTGTCAGAAGCGTTCAGTGTGTATGTGTGTGTGGCCAGAAACACTAACATTAACACAGATTACAGACTGAATGGGGCACTTAATAAGAATAATTTGTTTGTGTACATATGCTTGAGTGACAAAAAACATTTATCTATTCCCTTAGCCTTCATTTCTATTACCTATATTGCCTACCATTTCTAAAGAATGGTCACTAAATGAACCTTACGAATAGAACTTCTTTTCGTTTAGATTTAGATTAGTTTATAATTAAGAGCAAGTGTTTTGAATTATCCAGCAATTTTCTTACATTTTGGAATATGACAAAATATTTTTTGGTTAACATGAAAGGAGGTTAACAACTGAGGAGGGGTGCTTCTCGAGCCGAGTCTTAGTTCCTCCTCAGGTTTTATTCTTATCTATTAAACAACCAAGGTTGGAGATCTTACTTGCAACTGTTGCCTTTGGCTTGTTCACTGGGTCAAGGCATTATTTATTTTTATTTTTTTCTATTTTCTGTAAAGCTGATTTAGAAGAATATTTTTATTGTATCAGTATACAAATAATATTGAATTGAGTTTGTGTAAAAATAAATAAATATATAATAATAAAAGAGTGTCAGCGAGAGCCCATAAGGACAAAGGGCTGAGTGTGGGATCATGTCCTCAGGCTGACCTTGATGGATGAGATAGTGCAGGTCCAGGTCCTTGCGACGTATAAATGCCTCCCCGCACACATTGCATGGGAAGGGATGGCTGGTGTGTAGGAGTCTAGGGCAGTGAAAAACAGAGAAAGAGTGAATAAGAAAGGCTGCATCATGCAATCCCTGGAGCCAATCCAACTTACAAACCCATCTGATAAAAGACACATTCAAATTCACTCACATTTCATACAGAGAACAGACTTGCACTCATACAGAAGCACAATTAACCCTCGGATACATTAATTATTTAATCGTGAATATGATGTAATATGATGAATGTTTCTTATTACTTCATAACAAGAATATAATTCCCAGTTTTTGTTTCTGATTAAAATGATAAGAAATCTTTCCAATAAAATTGAAGAAAATGGTAAACATTACAAATTTACAAGGTGCATGGTAACATTTATCAACATGAATTTATGCAGTCACATTTTAGAAACATAAAGACTTATGGTCAGAGATAATCATTCATGGTGGTTTAGATAATTACACCCTGAATGGTTAAAAAAGGGGTTTTAAAGATTTGTCCACTGTAGTTCACACCATACACCAGAGTTAACACAACACTGAAAAATAATATAGCATCAACTCTAAGCTGGGCTAAAGAAAGTTCATTAAACTGAGAAGTGCAGGAGAGTGGCAGCCTCTTTAGAATGTCTTAAACCCAATACGCACAGGATTAAAATCACCAGGGCCCTCAGTAATTATTGCTGACATCAATAATTACTGCTCATATTTAGTTTTCAGTCCCGTGAGTATATGTCATCTTTCAACAAGTCCTTTGTCTTCTGTAAAATGGCTTGCAGAAAAACAAAGTTACTGACATAATTAAGAATGTAATTCCAGCAAATTTACTGACATATGCTTATTAGTTGTAAACAACCTCACAGTTTATCTGCTTTCTGCTCTTATTAGCTGTATCAGTGCACTAGAAGTGAAAAAAGCTGATGCTATGGAGATAATAGGCCTGTACAAATGCAACATTAATGAGCTTTACTGCTATACTACCGAACACTGTGCGAAATCCAGTAATGAAGGCCCCTGTGAATAGGATTTCAAATAACTAGATAATAATTATAATCTTAGATAATGCATTACAGAAAATCTTCACTATTAAATTCTGGTAAAAGTATGGCTGCAGAATTAAAGTTATATTAGTGGATGCAACAGCACATTCAATTGTGTAGACAGCATGCTGGTGACATCTAGCATAAAAATAACCACATAAGAAAAAGTGTTTTATTAGGCTTATCATATTAGACTAGGCAAACATTGAAGTACTTCAACAGAAAGAGGCATTCTCCCTGTTGAATTGAATCACCTGCTGATTTCTTTCACTATTAAAGTCATAGTCAATTTATGTCTAAATGTTCAGAAAACTAAGAAACAGAACATTGTTACAGAAAAGAACAACTAAAATCTGAAACTTGTACATGAAAAAGCTATTATTAGTTTCAGAATTTCATTAAATGGTTTAAATGTAACATCCTCACATATAACTTATCATGTTCTTATCATTTTCCATTAAGATTTTAAAAAAGCTTTGATTAAAGGGATGTTCTGGCTTAAAAATACATTAAAACTTTATTAAGAGCATCTGTTGGATGCTATCAACAATCACAGAAAATATTTTTTTTAGAGCTGAAGCCATCCGCGTAGCCAGGTCATTTTTTCGAGGCTTCAGCCCCGAATGTAACTTGAAATGTAGGCAACATAAGTATAGGTTTAGCTCAACAACAACAAAAATATGTTGTTATGAATATGCAATAATCTTTATGACGCAGCCTATCACGCATGCCTTCGAAGAATGTAAGCTACTCGCAATAATATTGCAAAATGTTTTTAAGTTCACGTGGCGTGACACCCTACCAGGCGCGTCACTAGACCCATTTTACTGGGGCATGTGCCCTAGTATAAATCTGCGGTGCCCCAGTAAAGGCTCAAGTTTGATTTTTAACAATTTACTTAATTTGTCAGTGCATTCATTTAGATTGATAGATCCATTTCTTTTTTCTGGGATTATCAAAATGCAACGCAGTAAAACACCCAAACAACACTTGTAAAAGCAATGCAGTTTAACCGAAAACACAAATTTGATGCATGCGCACAGAAATCCATGTCCGTGCGGCGCACTCCTGTGCGCTTGCTATAACCAAAGCCACTGCAGCGCTTACAGCCACACACACAAGTCCAGGAGCCGGTTGCAATACGTACTTTACAATTTATCCTATTTGTGGCGTAAATGGGCACTAAGTCGCAATTTATGCACTACTAAATATTTGAGTGTAGCACCATTAAACTTAGGTAGGACGTAACCCTACATATAAACTAAATATTTACGAAAGCCTCTGACCAGCAGTAATGGTTGGAATAAAAACGCTGACTCAATTAATGACATCAACGAGCTCATGTTTTGAGTAATAGTCATTAATCATTTCTACATATATGATGATGTTGGCATTTACACTCGATTACATTTACAAGGGAGAGGAAAAAACGTTCTTTTAAGTGGCTCTTCAGCATGAACCAGTTCAAACGGTGTAGTTTTCAGGGTGCATCGTCCGGTCAAGTGTCAACATATATGAAATATATAAGATATTAAAATGAATAAATATCTATTTTTCCAGCCTGTTGTATAAACATTTATTTATTACCCCTTATTTATTTTAGATACAGTTCCTATATATTGTCATTTACACAGGGCAAATATACTATTTATCAAATCTACTTTTATTACCATTTTTAATGGGGATATAATTTATTACAGCTGACGGTTACACGAGCAGACAAGGTTTGAACATTAACTGTAGCGAGATAAAACTTAAATTCCTGTTTTTTTTAACACTTCTGTGTATAAATATGAATGTTTTTATTGGATCAATTTACAGGTAAACGTCATATTATGCGACTACGCATTACTTTATGGAGCGTTTACGACCTACTAGTTAAGTCTTGAATAAGAGGAGGAGGTGCAACCAAATTAAGCACTGAATTAGTTACAAACGAACTAGTAAGCCCTTAATGGGAACTTTACGACCTAACTTACGTGAGATCTTACGCATAGCTGGTGCAACCCTACCCAGGTGTCGACACACATGTCAGAATTGAGGTAGGCTATGAAAACATGATGAAACTAAAGTAAGTTGCTAAATAATAATTTGACAAAGCAGGGATAGGATACAGAAAGGAGAGATGAGTTTGTGGGAGGTAAACAAACTACATGATAAACAATCTACATCCTCAGCCGTCAGAGTCAGGTTTCAGGCATCAGATGAAAAAGCATCAAGTCTCAGGGAAACCTCTGTCAAGTCTCTTGAATTGCAGAGAAAATAAACACATTTTTGTGTTCTGTAGTAATGTCTTTGATTATGATAACATTGAATAATTCTTTTGGATATGAAATTAATAATTTAATTCACTAGCGCTAGTTTAGTACACTACATGAACAGTTGGCAGCAACTATGACTGCTGTGTGCTAATTACCTAGCGACTAAAAAGGACTATAGTTTGGCTTGTTTTGAGTTGTTTTTGCGAGTAAACTTAATGAGTTTCAAACGTCAGTTTAAACTTACACCAATTATGTTAGCTAGCTAGTTATTAATTTATAGAAACAACACTTCTGCATTTTTAAAATCAGAGATACTCAGCTAGTTTCACAAGCTAGCAAACAAACTCACCCAGTTCACCTACCAACTCTGCCTAGCGACCAACTCTCTGCTCATTCTGATACCTTTTTGTCTAAAGCCATTTTATCTGAGGCCGTTTTGCCTGACGTTGGATAATGCAGTTTCATAGACTTACTTGACAGAGGTTTTCCTGATGTGTAATATAGAAGAATGCAAATGTGCAAGAAAGTTCTCCCCAATTTGTGTTATTTGCATATACAGTGTATGCATTTATGCCATAAAACATGTTGAGAATGTTCATGTACAGTATGTTGAAGATACTTAAATATTTTCATAAAGATTAATAGCTCTACATGTTTACCTTTCCCCGTACTTGTTGCAGTGTAGGAATAGTGGGTTAAGCAAGGGAAGTTTGTATAGTGCATTGTGTTGCACATTTCTTGCATGCAGCTGGCTTTCAAGAAAGAAAAAAAATAATAATATGAGTTATGGGGGGCCTGTGCCCCAGTAGAGCTTTATGTCTAGCAATGCCCCTGCACCCTACCCCTCTATATTCCACTACTAGAGAGAGGCAGCTTGTGTCACTCTGGAGGAAAAATTAAATGTCAAGAAAAAAAGCAATGCAGCCTTTTGGACGTTATTGAAAAAAGGAGTAATGGTGAGGATTTACTGGTATTACTGACATGTTTAGCATAATTTTTTTAATCTTGTGGGCTGGTCAAGGATGTCCAAACGTTGGGTGACCATACGTCCTCTTTTTTGGACCTTAAAAAAGCATCCAGCCGTGATTTCTAAATTTGCAAAAATGTCCGGGATACGGCTTTAGTTGCATTATGATGTGCATCTGGTCTAATACTTCATTGTGTGCGCTCGCATATATGCATTGCTGTAACCCCTCTTTATAAGTCCCGCCTTCTCACACACCAACTGGTCGATTATAAGAAGCTTGCAGAAACTATTGGCCAAATTCCTGCCTGTCAATCTCTCCGCGATGCGCTGTTGTTTTCGGCATCAAACAGTTGCTTGACACTGACAGTAGCAGCAAACGACAGCTCAGTGGAAACAATACCCAAACGAAGTGCAAATTTACAGAAGATATGCACAAATAATGCCCATGCATGTATGACGTGTAAAGCTGCACTTATGTGTCAGTTGCTAATAAAGGTGCAAGTTGTTTAGAAGCACACATTAGCTCTGCGAAGCATAAAGGGTCAGCAAAAGGTGAAAGTTCATCAGGTAAATAAACTGATTACTTTTTGTTATCACATTGCTTCATTTTACATGACCATTCAAAATAACAGTAAATTAATGAACACTCATGACATCAAATATTTTATTTTAGTACATGCACATTCAAAAGAATGTTGGACATTTATATTTATTTATATACATTTATGTTATGCTAATAGTGTCTTTTTCACTGTATTAAAGTTTGCATTCATTGTAACACTGTTTTGAACCCTATTATAAATGGTCTGCATGGGGTGTGCAAGTCCACTTATGCTAGTAACCAGCAACTGACAGACTTGTTCATATTAGAGTAAACTAATGTTACACCAAAATAAATTGTTTTACCGTTTAATGATAAATCAGGAAATTAGCCATTTTTGAGGTACACATTGAAATTTCCAATGAACACCACACGTACTTCAGTGTTTCCCATTAATTGGCTAGACTCTGGCGGCCTGCCACAGTCTCATTTGCCCCGCCATGTTCTCATAATGAACCAAAAACATTTTTACACTTCTAATCTAAAATATTTTTGCACTTCTCAGTCTCATAATAACATAAAATAAAAGGTTGTGCTTTGTGCTCTCTCTCGCGCACCAGTCAGAGGAGGTAATCTTTGAGGTAATTAACGTTAACGGACATTAAATGTATCCACTGCATTTATACAGTACTCCACACACAATTTCTCATCATCTGTGTACAAGAGTAAACAGATAATATTATTGCCGAAGTTACAATCATGATGATTAACGTAAATTAACGTTAGTGTTACTAGGTTAATTGGCATAACGTTACACTACTTATGGCTTGACTAGCTAGATATCATTCACAGTCTGAGGTAACATTAAAAGATAAAAAGCTGAAACTGACATCTCTAGTTTTTATCCTTGCTTTTCAGAATGAGCATACAAAAATATTTTAAGAGATGTCAAACCCCAGATGTGGTAGAGACAGTGTCTAAGTTAAATGAGGCCCTGTGAGAGATCAATTAGCACCACAGACTCTAGCTCCGAGTAAAAATAATGGGTCGGGTAGTGTCAATCCAGCTAATTTTAGCCAATCGCTCTGTCAATTAAACCCTGGTTGGCTTCAATGTTGCCTGCTGCAGCTTTAAGAGCGCAAAATTACAAGAGCACAACACTGGCCTTTTAATTTTGCTCTCAAAGTGCACCAGATGGAAGTATTTAACTTTAAACTTTTCAAAATTTTCTTACGGGGAGCATGTCCCCCAACCCCCCTAGAGGATAGGAGGTCTGCCCCCCATACTCTCACAAAATTCTGTGGGAATCACTGTACTTTCATTGTAAGTAAGTAAGTCACCTAAAGCCACACCCACTTTAATGGGGCCAGGCTAAGCTCCAAACCTCCTCAAGTCCTAGAAACGCCCTGGCTGAAGCGAGAAGCACAAAACTCCATCCAGGGACTAAAACGGTTCAAGGGACGATAATGAACAACATTTTTTGCAGAACATAACTGAAAACGGGGACGAAATCCCTTAAATTTTGATGTCAAAGCATAATTTTTTTTAATGCTTGTAACTGGTTAATAACCAGTTATTTTTGTCTGATAAATCCTTTATGAAACCAAAAACCAAAGGGTTTATCACAGTAAATGTTCAGAATTACACCATTTCCTGTTTCCCAAGAAAATGAGGGTTCTCTCTTTTTAGTAGAACATAAACATGCACTTTGATTCTGAAAAAAAAAAATGCGCCATTTTCAAAACCAATGTTAAAAAAATAAAAATTACTAGCCTGACAAAAGATGCCATTTAGTCCAAATGCAAGAGAGCGATTTAGGATATTAATTGATTTTAGGTGGCCAAATTAATCTTAAATCTTATTGGGGACATTTTTCATATTAAGAATACATTTATTGAAAAGATGTTACTTTACACTACTGCATACTAGGGATGGACTTGAGTACTCAGGTACACAGATGTGGCAGCAATGATTGATGATCGATGGTGATCATGCATGATGTGACTTTTCACTTAATTAAAAATTTAGCAACAATTACCTGACAACTAAACACAAATGTTTCAAAGATGGAGCTTATTTAAAATTTTGAGATTGATTACGTTGTGATTTTGAGGGGTACATTGATTGTAAGAGACGTCTCATAGCAACCAAACTAATATACAACGCTGCAATGCTATCATTACGGTAATCAAATGAGTGTAATTCACCATGTTTTGAAAACCTGTTGCTGAAAAACACTATATATAACTAACTAATATATATATATATATATATATATATATATATATATATATATATATATATACACACTATATATATATAACACTAACAATTTATCTTTTTTGGAGATTTTTGGTGAGGCAAGTCTCTAATTTTGAACTTCATTTTCCAAAACAGGAGACTTGTTTCTCAGCTGATTCTCTGTAACTGTTCTTTTATTTTGTTCTAACCAGTTGCCAATTGGAAAGAAGGCTGTGGAACGGTGGAACCGGAATTAAAAAAAATACTGTTTCTGCTCAGAACAAACTGAATAGAAAAACATTTTGTTTTTTTTAGTCCCAGACTTTAACATGTACAAACAAACACAAACCTGTGACTCTCCAGTTGGGACTCAAAGTTGAACCTGGCTGGGCACTCAGGGCAGATGTGCGCACGTCCATCATTTAGGGATGGTGTCCTCCCTTTTCCTCTGCCTCTGACCCAGCGTTCCTGAGTTTCCCCTGTCTGGTGGATCAGCATATGGCGTTTGAGTGAGGTAGCCTGGAAGAAGCGCTTTTCACAGATGGGGCAGCTGAATAAGCGGGATCCTCCATGGGTAAGTTGGTGACGCAGCAAACTGGCTGGAGAGGGGAAGCCCTTCTTGCAAACTTTGCAGTTAAAGAGTTTCTCACCCGTGTGCTTGAACACATGCTCACGCAATAGGCTGCGACGTGTAAAGCCCTTCCCACAATGCGGGCACTCGTGAGGCAGGGCGGTGCGCGACCAGTCCCGGCTCAGCTTGGCAGGGGCCTCAAGAGTGGCATCTGCTGTTGCTGCTGGTGATTAAAGAAACATTTTGTTACAGTCCTTAAGTAGATTAAGTGCAGACAGTAATTAAATATTTATATTTTTTAACTATAAGCGATCATGTTGCTTTAGAAGACATTTTTGGAACTTCAAAAGAGAAATCTCCATTCACTTAAAATTTAAGGACCCACAGAGTGAAGATATTTTTGTATTTCTCTTAAAATGTGTTCTGGTGAAGAAAGAAAGTCATACACACCTGGGATATCGTGAGGGTGAGTAAATTAAATTAAATTAATTCATTAAATTAATTTTTAGGTGAACAATCCCTTTAATTTTTCTCAATTATTACTCACTATTGTATTCTTACTGATACCTACTGTTAGCAGAACAGAACCTTGACCATAAAGTTGCATTATCATTTAGAAAAACTGCCCAATTTAGCTGCATCATTAAAATCTGTGAGAGTGAAAGAAGCATGTAAGGATATCCTTCTTAATTTGATCTCTTTAGAGTCAAATCATTATGGTGTGCACTCATTCTGACCTGGTTTTCTGAGGGACATGTCGTCTCTGCATTTTACCATGGAGGTGAGAGCTGAAGCAGGAAAGAGTCTGCGTTTCTCCTCAGCAGAAGATGTTTGTCCTGCAGATCCATTCAGACGATGTTCCCGGCGATGGTAAAGGAAGTGTGTGGTACTCATGAACTCAGCCCCACACTCTGTGCAGGTGTGTATTGGTGCCTCCAGGCCATGCTCTGTACTGCGGTGCTTGATCAACTCCTGCTCATTGGGGAAAGAGGATCCACACTGTTGGCAGAGAAAAATCTGTCCTTCAGTGCCTGAGGAGGACGCTGTAACAGGTTCCTCTGCAGATTTACCATCCACCTCTTCTTCATTCTCTGAAATGACAGCTTTCTCTGTCTGCATGGCTCCACTTTGCTCTCCTTCTATATTACCAGGGACCATCTCCAATCTTTCCTCATCGTTTACTTCAGTCCTTTCTTCCACCATCTCCACAATGTTGTCCACCAGGACCTCACTATTCTCCATGCTCACAGCGCCCTCTTCTGCATGTACCTGGTCATTCTGCATAGCCTCCTCTCCTGTCATACCATTACTGTCCAGCTCCACCTCCACCTGTGCTACAGGGGTCTCAGTTATTGTATGTTCCATAGTGGTCACCTCAATTAGACTCTGGCCTTCTCCTGCCGTGGCTAAAAGCAACAGACCCTCACCCTGGGCATCCAGCACAGCTGTTGAAAACTGTTGGATTGCAAGTGGGGCTAGCTTGGCTTCGCTCTCCACCTCTCTGCGGTGCTGCCTGCGGTGATAGAGGAAGAGTGTGGTGTTGAGGAAACCTTCTCCGCATACTGTGCAGCGGTGTATGGCATCCTTCAAGCCATGCTGAATCTTGCGGTGAGTCACAAGCTCTGGAACGGCACTGAAACTCTGTCCACACTCAACACAGAGCAGGCTGGAAGGTGCCTTAACCTTCTTTTGTCCCCTACGCCTTGTAGCAGGGCTGTCCTCTACAGTGGAGGGCTCCTCAGACGTAGCTACCTGAGTGCCAGGGGCCTTTGGAGGATGAATGTGGGCTGTGTCTCTCTGCAAGTCCTGCTGAGAGCTCTCAGATGACACTATTTTTTCAGAAGCCTCATCTCTTACCAGATATTCTTGAGAAGTGTTCTCCATCTTTAATTGAGGCTGTCCTCTCTCTTTATTCACCTCCATCTGTATGTGTGCCTCTTGTTCCCACTCAGGTTCCTGAAATTGTGGATGACTAGAAAGTGCTTGAGCTTCTTTAGCATCTGATTCATGGCTTTCTCCCTGGTCTCCTCCAGGTCCTGGCCCTGTCTCAAGGCAGCAGCCCATCTTGCGGTGCTGCTGCCATTGCGACAGAGCATCAAAGAGAACCTCACAGTCAGCGCACTGATACAGAACGCATGGAGCATCAGCTTTCTTCTGTCCAAGCAGAGAAGACAAATCCACAGCTGTCTGAGTCTGAGACTGCATTGCCACCTAGTGAGATGAGAAAAAATACACAAATAACATATACACAATTTCTTCTCCAGGGAGGACAACAGGGTTATATTAATTTATATGACTTCTCTAGTCAATTGCGGTTACTGGATTAGGAATTTGAAAAATCATTTTATAGAGATGGTATGCACAAAAGAGCAATTTCTATTCATAACATATTTTAAAGCTGAGCATTACAAGAGAAATTTACATGACTTTTTCAGGCCTGGAAATCTAAAATCTCTTAAAATCTCTGATATTTCCTGGTTTTCATTGACAGATACCCTGCAACCATAAAAGGTATTTAACTTTTTATGTACACTAAAAATAACTTCTTCCAGAACAAAGTCACAGAAAGGAGAGCACACACATGATGATAGGTCTCATTGAGTGTAAAAACCACAAGGCATTAGCTCATGTCACACTCAATCAAGCTATCCTTTACCAAGGGCACGGTGTGGGGGTCCGTGTTATCATTATTTGACGCAACAGGCAATTGACATGGCAAAACTGTTTATGTTTACCATGTGATCATTTTAAAATAGTTTAAGTATCCACTTAAGCCAACTTCATGAGAGGGTATTAGGAGAGGATAGGATGACTCAGAGAGACAAGGAGGTTTGGCTGAGGACAGCCATAAACTGGATGGACAGATGCACTAATGTACTGCATCCATTTTCGGCATTTCAGAATTTGTTTCAGATGGAGATCTAAAAATACATTCAAAGAGACAATAACACCATGAGCAGACATAACAGGCCAATCCCGTCATTTGACTGGTCAAATGCACTTTTTGGGCAAAATTAATTTTATTAAAATATTTTTGCAATTCAATTTTTTTATTGATTCCCATATGCTATAAATACAAAATAAAGCAAAACATAAATGAACAGAATCAACAATTATCCCTTTTTAACCCCCATTAATTCCCCATCCCCAACAAACATCACCATGCTCAAGCCTGAGTCACACACACAGTATACGCACTCTTTTTTTTTCTTCTTTTTTTTTTTTTTTTTGAGAAAATACTAATATAACAATAACCAAATAAAGAGAGAATAGGAGAAAAGAAAAATTCCACAACAGATACAATTTACAATCTCGAACATAATCATGTTTCTCTCCATGTGGTCCTCACTGAAAACCTTCCAGAAAGGTCAAGTATCTGTCCCATTTCTTACCATAGACGTCTCGTCTGCCAAGCTGTTTATATGACATTTTTTCAAATACCGCAACCCAGCCCAATTTGATGAACGCACTGATCCCAACTGCTTGTAACTTTACCTCAAGATCTATAAAAAAAGGTCTGATCATCAGCATTGGGTGCATAAATATTAGCCATTTAAATTGTAAATGCTTACTTAGCAATGTGATGACTCCCCTGCTCTTTCTTGAACCAGGACAAGAGGAAAGAGGAATGCACAGGCCTTAAAATAAAACCAGAACCGTACCCCAGACCGTGTGGGCCTGAACCATACTCGGCCCGAACAACACAGTCAGAATCTAAGCCCAAACCCGACATCGCTCACTATCTTTATCATTTAGTCTCCTAGCAAGCACTGTTGCAATAGGCTGTATTTTATATAGGCAACATTCGTAACAGTACTGAACCAGTAAACATACACAGTTTTAACAAGACACAGCAACCCCTCAGTACACTAGAGCTGAAGGGGGAAAAAAAAGTATTGCCTTATTGTTTATTTGCTGAAACTTCACTTGGTGCAGAACAATCTGGAATAAAATGAAACACTGCAACAGTCCACTCTATGCAGCCTGATCTTGTTCAGATTGTTGAATCTTTGTGACAACTGTGCTAAAAACAATCTAGACGCAGCACAAATAATGAAACAGAGCGCAGGTGTCTTGACAATTTTAAGTTCTTTTTAACTTGACATGTTGTTTAAAATGTGCCAGTCCAGCACGAAATGCTGAAGAAAAAGCAAGACGTAGAGCAATAGTCAAAGCCATTCGTCCAGCATATGTTTACATGGGAAAACAGAACAGAAGCACACAAAAACGGCCCCTAACTCTGTGTGTGAGAACACGTGTGTGAAACCAGTTTGGTAAGCCTGTTTATTTTTTCAGTAATTACAAAGCTGAATTCCTACTTGAAAAACTGACCCGAACCCGGCCCGAAACCCGTTGGGTAATCAGGACACGTCGAGCCCGGGTCAGGTTGCAGACCTCGCATACCCGAACCCATGCCTTACCAAGCTTTTAAGCTTCCTGTGAAGAAAGGAGCATTTTTGAAGGAACACTTGGGCTGTCACGATTACGCTGCAAGGAAACGTCTAGATTATGTACATAACCTCGGTTCCCTGAGATGAAGGGAACAAGATATTGCGAACGCTGGCTGCACTACAAGAAGAGTTTTGAGCGATTCTCTCCTTGTTCCTCAGTCAGAGGAATGGTTTTTGTGTACCTGCTTTTATAGTGGACAGCTTTGCGCCTAAAAGGGCAGGGCTCAAACATATTGACATTATTGTAGAGAGGTTTCAAGTAGTTTGTGTGGAAGGATAACTCCACATTGTCTCATTCCCAAAGTTACGTACGTAATCGAGACATTCTCTGGATTCCCACATTGAGTTTTACCTGTTATAAATGGCAATAACTATAAAATATTCAAAAACAAATAAAATATCCAGTAAGCATTTTTGCCCATGTCTTGTTGATGAGAGAGGTCAACAGAGAATGGAAGGACTGGTTCGAACTTACAAAGTCTACAGTAACTCAGATAACTGCTCTTTACAATTGTGGTGAGAAGAAAAGCATCTCAGAATTCCATTCTCAGCTCCAAACCGCCATTGAAGATATAGGGAGCCCCTTACCTACCCCACCCCTTTTTGGAATATCCCCACTCTCTTTTGGCGATTCCACCCCCATTTGAAAGTCTCCACCCTACTTGGTGTCATGCCCCACAGACACAATAAAACTCTTGGCATACCTAAGGGAGAAATGGCTATCTTTGCAAGTGAAATTATAAAAATTTTACTCAGAAAGGAACTAAATGTCCAGATGCTTAAGGGCATTTTACACGGTACGTGGCAAGTGACAAGCTTTTGCGATCTGCATGTAACACACATGCAACAATGCCATCAACTGATGCAGCTCAAACACACAAGTGAAATAATTATCTTGCATGAATACTGTGAATATCGTATTCCGTTTTGCATGCAAGCGATAGTTAAAATTAACAACAAACAAATAAAATGGCTTTTATATCTCTATAACATAGTTTAACCACATAACTTATCCTCTGTAAAAAAAGATTGGAGGGCAGACATTGTTTCTGAAAAGATAAAATATTTTTTATTTCCATGGCCTGTTTTCCCATATTTGAGTTCTAAACTAAAATGGGTAGATCCTGTTGAACTAGTTAATTAAAAATTAGATCTTGCATTTAAAAAGTTGGGCACACCTGGAGAAGCCAATCTCTGTCAGCTTGAATCTTTTTATATTGTAAATATGCTTTGGGTGTCTGTTGGCTTAAGATATTGTTTATACCTCTTTTTTTTTGTTATTCAATCATAAATTACATCAAAACTTAGGCTAATTAATGCATTTTAGCCACACGTGACTTCACCTCGACAACTTTTTTTCTGATTACTCGATTCATTGTCAGAAAAATTGTTACATTAATCAATTGCCAAAATAATCGAAAGTGACAGCCCTAAGCAACACATCATATATTTTATGCTTAAGGAAAGATACAAACTTCCTCTTTTCATAGTGTGCCCCAGCCCATTGACATTCCACATGGAGAGAAACATTTTACCAATATTAAAGTGAGACATATTGACATGCAAAGATAAATCGTGTACCCAAGGCAAAATTATACAGACCACTTTCCAATATTGATGTAACTATAAAAACCTGAACAACCCACAGAAAAAAAGATGTGCTTCATCCCCATAAACAACAGTCCCAACTGGCATTCATCCCCCGGAAGTCCATGCACACTCATGAGATTTTCCACGACACTATTGCAACCAGATTGCTCGAGTCTGGTGTTTTTTGTTTCTTAACGTAAACTGTGCCATTAAATTGTATATTCATATTTTCAATAGAATAGGCCCCAGTAAATAATAACATCACAAAATAAACTCAACAATAAATCAATAAAGGGAGAAAGAATAACAGATCCTCTCAGACTGCATCAGCTAAATATATGGTGTAGTCTACTTTATTGATTAAGTGTAGGCAAAGTTACCTACTCACACCATTGATTTAATGAAAGCCATAGCTTGTCATGGGCGTGTGAAAGTTTTCCTTGGGCCAATTATCAGCATAGCTGGGTAAAGCAATGCGAAGCTCCCCTTTTGCTCATGCAGAAATTTCTTACACTCTTTGAATCTGTCCCGTTTCACTTGTGTAGCACTGGCCAAGTCTGGAAACACCATACTGTTGCAGCCCTCCCAGCACAACTTGCCTTTATTCCTCACCCCTTGTAGAGCATAGTCTCTGTCTGCCGATCGCAAGAATCATACCAGGATGGATATCTGTCTGTCGCCTGTTTTAGGAAGCTGACCGAGTGCTCTGTGCACATGCTCTATTTTGTGCTGGCGGCCCACTCTACTGATCAAATTCTGAATGAGCCACTCCAAAAACTTGATCATATCATCTTCCTTTCCCTAGAGGATTCCAACGAAACAAACATTATTATATTTTCTCAGATTTTCAATATCCTCTATTTTTTCCCACACCTGGTCCACTGACATGATCAACTGGACCCTCGCCATCGTGATTCTGCAAGGAGTCAGACGCAATGCCTTTTAATGTCCCAACAGGCTGACATTTCACATTTTTCGACATCTTACTCTCAGAGCACAGTTTAACAATTGAAACTATTTCAATTCTCACTGGTTAATATTGATTAAAAGGATCATTCCAGCAAAGGTGAAGCGGAGTTCGCCAACAAGCAGCTTTCACTTGCATAGCATCACGTGACTCCCCTCAAGTTCAGGGAGATATTAACATAAACACACTTGGTTATGTATTAAGTGCATGTAATAGACTTGCCAATGTCTATAATGTTGTAATAATGATTAAAATGTGTAGCTGTTCCTCATAGAATCACTATTTTATGGCTTCAAAAGACTTTAAATATAGCAAGCATATTGAATGGGCTGCTTGTATGATTTTTTTGAATTTTTGAGCCCAGTACTCATGCACTTTCATTGTATGGAAAAGAGGGTATGATATTATTCAAAACTTCACATAAAAATACACTCTACAGTATATTTAACATCTTTAAAAAAAGCAGTGTGTTCAATAGCATAACTGGTCTTGAGAATTGTGCAATTTAACTGGCATTGGTTTAAGTACTGAAACATTGGCATTGCGACCAACTCTTAAGATAACTTATATACTTTATATGGCATGTTATTCAATCTGTAGTTCTGCACATGATGGCATTTTCTCATTTGATGCACTTGTTTTTTTCGAATGGTGATTTACTGCTTGTTTAAAATGAACCAGTGAGTTTAAAATTTAAAATGAGACAGATGGAAAATGTATTTTTCAGCTGTGACAAATAACTAGCTTGAAGAGAGCTTCTCCAATCATAATAAAAACTGTCAAGCATTAATTCAAACATAACTGTTTTCATAAAACCTGGAGTAGAACGTGCATCAACATCAGAGCACGAAAGACAGAATCTCAAGTGCCTAATTTCCCCCCTGCGGTGAAAAGGCGATTTAGTAGCTTTAATAGCTGCACAAAAAAGATATTCTCTTATACAATTATCCTTTTACAGTTTGGTGCACCATTCAGGATACTGAAAGCTGCTCTTTAAATTTCCTAAGATAATTATAGGAACAAGTTCAAGGGGTATTAGATGAATAAAACGGATTACATTTTTACAGGCTTTTTAGGAGCTGTATATGTTATTGAACCCAATTTAAAGATAACACTGAGTACCGGACCGGCACAAGGAAAATAATTTGAGTAAAGACTAATGAAAAAAGGATTTAACGAATCTATCCATCATCTGATTTGACTTCTAGGAAAGACATGGCTTCTTTTGTGGGGGTGACATGTTTCAGGACTATCAGAAAGATAAGGGTGAGCTTTGTATGACAATGGATGTGGAAGTGTGCCTATACCTGTGGTAGACCAGCACCTGCGGCCACCGCCTCAATGTGTGTCTCATTTGTTATGAGATGAGAATTCTCTGCAGTGCATGTCATCTGATGTGCAAGCACTTCCTCAAGCGTGGGAAACTCCTGATAACAGGGGAAACACATGTACACTGAAGTAGACTCCATGGCTGCAAAAACACAAAAAGAAGTTTTAATACAAACAAATAATACAATTGCAATGAAAACAGAAAACTATTGAGCAAAGATTAAAACTCAGGGTTGATAAATCATTACTCCAGAAACAATGCGCTCTTTTGATTAAAAGGAAAATGTGCAATAAAAGAAAAGTGAGATTACAGCACTCTTCCACCATTCTAAATAAAGAGATGTATCATTTAACATTCATCTTACAACAAAGGAAGTTTACACTTATTTAGATCCATTGGTCAAATCTTTTTGCTTTAAATTCAGTCTTTCCTGCTTCTACAAGACTCCTTAATAGGACTTTCAAAACCTTAAAACTGAAAAAAAGACTATACCAAACTCTGTATAAAGAATACAAATTATTTAGAATACAAATGTCTTTAATGTGGTCTGTAAAAGTGAAAAACAAAACAAAAAATTAAGCATTAATTTATAGAATTCCTTAAACATTTTGGGCTATTTCAAACTGATCAATGCATGCCATGCCTGTACGAGGTGACAGACAGATACAGGATGGACTGAAATTCTTTAAAGGGTTATGTCTCCAAAAAATTAAAATTATCTCATTGTTTAACACATATTTACTCGCCCTCATGCCATCCCAAATGTGTATGAATTTCTTTCTTCTGCTGAACTTTTTTTCTTTGGTCTATTTTTCAATGCAAGTGAAAGGTGGCCAGAACTTTGAAGCTCAAAAAGCAGCATAAAAGTAATCCATACGACTACAGTGGTTTAAACAGTATCTTCAGAAGCAATATGATAGGTGTGGGTGAGAAACAGTTCAATATTCAAATATTTTTTTTTTCCTATAAATTCTCCTCCCAGCACATTAGGTGGTGATATGCACTTAGAATGCAAATTGCTAAAAACACAAGAAGAAGAATGTGAAAGTGTAGATTGATATTGAAAAAGGACTTAAATATTGATCTGTTTCATATCGCTTCTGTTCTGAAGACCTGGATTTAACCACTGGTGTCGTATTGATTACTTTTATGTTGCCTTTATATCTTTTTTGGACATTTAAATTCTAGTTACCATTCACTTGCCTTGTATGGACCTACAGAGCTAAAATATTCTTCTAAAAATCTTAATTTGTGTTCTGCAGAGGAAAGAAAGTAGTAAACATCTGGAATGGCGTGAGAGTGCGTAAATGATGAAATAATTTTTATTTTTGGGTGAACTATCCCTTTGAGGTAAAGTGGAAGTGAATGTGAAATAACAGAAATTTAGTGGCAGATGGCAAGTGTCCTTACAGCAAATTATCAGTGTTAACATGAGGGGGCTAAGCGCTACATGATGTGTAATCTGTGTGAAAACTCATTAGTTTTGGCTACATTACAATTATCAAGACAACACACAGAAACGAATAAAACTTGAATAACAGTTAAATGGTCACAAAATATGCACAAGTGAGTACAAGTGTCCGTCAAGTAAACACTGTTAAACAATATTAAATATAAATAAAGCTGAACTAAAATGCATGAAAGTACAACTTGAAATTTTGTTGGAAATGAAATGATTCAACAAAATTACTTTTCACCCAAAAATTTACGTTTTGTCATCATTCAGTCCCTCTCATGTTGTTTCAAAGACATTATTATTATTATTATCATATAAACAGGAGATGTTAGGCTGATTTTTAGAGACTGACAGACTAAATAACCATTCACTTTCATGACATCTTTTTTCCCATCCAGTTAAAGTGAACGGTGACTGTGGCCATCAGTACCTAACATTCTGCTTAACATCTACTATGCCACATAAAAAAAAAAAATTAAAAAAAATCACAAGGGCATTTCTAAGTGAACTGACCCTTTAATGGCCAGTATACGATATGCCAATGTAAGTACACATATAGACTATAAATTCGCTCTGGTGGCCAATATAGTGATTAATAATAATCATACATTTACAATCACACCTAAAATTGTGTTGCAGTTGGAGAGGCTGGAGGGACAAAAGTCATTCTGTTCACAGCGCCCCTCGTCAGCTGAAGTTCAGCGCACAGCACAGGCTAACAACCTCAGCTAACGGCGAGTACAGGCCTACTAGCTTTTAGGAAGTCTAAACTCTATTACACCAAACAACAGCAAACATGATGTGAGATATATATTCATAGAGCTGCACTCGTTGTTTTAATTGACAGTTATGGGTTCAAAGTACTGCCGCTGTGTGCGCTCGGTCGCGCTAAAACACTCTCAACACCGCGCGAGCGAGAGAGAAGCGCCGAAGAAGGACAGCACGCGCTTCTTCGGTGGTAGTCTGGCAGATTCTGCACGTTAGTTAACGGCGAATGTCTCCCCCAGTCGAGACTCCGAGACGTCAGATATTATGAAATGACCGAAACTGTAGATAAACTGAGATTAATAGCAAAAACATTGCAGCCGAATGATGAAATAAGCAACTCACCGATTATGGCCTTCTGCTGTCGTTTCTGTCACAAATCGTTTTTAGAACGTCGCAACAATCTGCGACGTCATTGGTGCAAATTACCTTTCAAACCCACCAATAGGATTCCCCTAAAGTCAAGCACGCTTGCAAGAATGCCACTGATGTTCTGAACGTCAACACCAATAATTTCAAATACTCGGGATTTCATAATAAAGTAAAAGAGGTTACATTCAAAATTTTACATGGTATATATCCAGATAAAGGTGTATTAGAGAGATTTAATTTGGATATTGATTATTCCTGTGATTTTTGCTCAACAGAAAAATAATCTATTATCCATCTTTTTTGTAATCGTGTTTACTCTAAAAAAATTTGGCTGGATATGGAAAATTTTATCAGAAGGAAATCTTCACAGTTTTGATATATGTATGTGTATATATTATAACAATGAAAATAATAATAATAATTTTATTTTTCTTGTGCAACTTTTTATTATTTTGGGGAAGTTCCACATACATAAGAAGAAATGGTCAGAGTCTAAGCCAAATTTCATTCATTTTCTCCAGGAGTTCAAGAACTATAGCACCTGTTTGGAGAATATTGTCAACAAAAAAGCAAAAAAGACTTGTAGTGTTTTTCATGGTTACCTTTTTTGATTAAGGAAAATGTTTTATACACTCTGGTATATTTTATATATATCTGTATAATGTTGTTTATTATGTTCTGTAAATAATATATATATATATATACTCAGGATTTCTGTGGATTGAGAAAGGAACTATTCTTTATTTGCTTTGCCATTGTCTTTATTTATGGCTTCTTTTTTTTTTTAGAAGAAGAACATGGAAAATTATATCGAGAGAAATGTAATACGAATTATTAGTGTATTTTTATGTGATATTTTAGTTTAATGTTGACATTTTGCAAGCCTAATTTCTCACATTCTGTAAATGAAGACGTATCATATGTTAGCTTTTTTGGGGAAAAATGAATTTGGCAATTTAATATTTTCTCTGGCATTTTGTGATATTATGTATATAACTATTTACAAATACAACATTTCTGTGTTGTATGGCATTAAGTAAAAAAAAAAAAAGTCAACACCTAACCCTAATTACTCACCTTTCATCTAAAGTCACATTTTCTGAAACTAGTTAGTCCTAATCGTATGTTAAAATTGCTTGCATTGTCCTTCACTTGAAAGGGTTACTTTAAGCTTAAACCGTTAAAAAAACTTTCGAAACAACAAAAAGCTTTAAATACATCAAACTAATTAACTGAAAATATACATCTGGAACACCTGCTGTGACTTTCTTATGCACGTCTCATGAGTTTGCATCCCTGAAATTATGACATTACTATTGGTCGGATTTCAGAAAAGACTAGCATTAATTATTAAGAATGTTATCTCTGTAGGTATTCGTCACTTTCTTTGGTCTGATTTTAATTAATTGTCACCGAGAACTCACTCTGTCATAACTTTTCCATTTGTTTTTGATGGCAAGCCATCTATATCTCACACAAGGAAGCTATACTTAGAAGCTAAGCCTATACTTAATCTTTTTTTTGTCCTCACTTTTCCCATTCTCAGAAATATACCTGGTCTGATTGTTTGGCATGGAGATTTGAGTTTATTACAGATCATTATTTGTACTCTGGAGGCCTATATGTTTTTGCCCTGCAGTATGATTGTCATTATTAATATGTTTAAGTTAAAATAGTTTTGAAAATGGTGGAACATATTTTCAGAAACACCATAACTTTCTTTTGCAAATCTATGTTTAGACATAAAAGCATATGGAGGACATACAGTGGCATGCAAAAGTTTGGGCACCCCTGATAAAAATTTCTGTAACTGTGAATAGCTAAGAGAGTTAAAAATGGGCCGATTTCCAAAAGGCATAAAGTTAAAGATGACATGTCTTTAATATTTTAAGCAATATTACTTTTTTATTATTATCTTTTACAGTTTCAAAACATTTCTCTCTGAAAGTTTTCTTGGTCTTCTAGACCTTAACTTGACCTACCCCATTCCTTAACTGCCATTTCTTAGTTACATTACAAACTGAGGAATTGGCAATGTGAAAACACTTTGCCATCTTCTTATAGCCTTATACTGCTTTGTGGGCATATATTATTTTAATTTTCAGAGTGCTAGGCAGCTGCTTAGAGGAGCCCATGGCTGCTGCTTGTTGGGACAAGGGTTGAGGAGTCAGAGTATTTATAAAGCTTTGACATTTGCATCACCTGGCCTTTCCAAATGATTATTGTGAACAAGCCATAGCCCTAACAAGCTAATTAAGGTCTGAGACCTTGGTAAAAGTTATCTGAGAGCTCAAATCTATTGGGGTGCCCAAACTTTTGCATGGTGCTCCTTTCATTTTTTAAATCTAAAATTCTACAAAACAAAAATAATACACTAATCTTGCTTAAAATTGTGAAAAGAATGTTTCATCTTTAACTTTATGCCTTTTGGAGATCAGTTCATCTTCTACTTACTTAACTATTCACACTAACAGAAGTTTTAACCAGGGGAGCCTAAAATTTTGCATGCCACTGTAAGTTATGAGACTACAGGGATAGGAGGTTGCTTGAAATGCAAGTCAGAGTAGAGAGGTGACCACACATCAGACTGGATGTACTGTGAAACAGAAACACCCCACTGGTATTCCTTGGATGAACGTTCAGCAGTTATGCAGTGCTATGGAATAATCAAATTAATGGTGAAGGATTTAGACTGAGATTTCCAAGTAAGGACACACGATTGAAGGAAAATGTGTTGTTTGTTAAATATTTGTAAAGATTGCTGTACACCATATACCTAAATCAACATTAGTCAAATTTTAATAATAATAATAAATAACAATAATTAAATTGTGACAGGGTGGGGCCGGGTCGTGATTTTACACACTGCGCCTGCAGTGTGACAGAGAGAGAACATTTACAGGCAGCTGTCCGGCCCATTTGTGTCTTTTGATTTATTTCTTCATTAAACTATTATTTATATTGTCAAGTCGGCTCTCGCCTCCTCCTTTCCCTCAACCTGCATTACATAAATATTTTAATTGTAAGCACAAAAGACGTTTGTAATCAAACCCAACAGTAGAGTTTGATCAGAACAGGATTCACTTTTTTAACTGAAAGATGGACCTTTAGAACCAGATAATTATTCCAAATTCAGTCGGCAACCCTGCAAAAATATAATAATAAGGTCAGATCAACACAAGGTGTGTTTTTTTTTTTTCATCTCCACCCTTTAATCGGAAGTCTCGCTTATTGTTTTTTCTTTTTCGGTGAACTGTGATAAGCATGCATTTATTCTCTCCCTTTAAAAAAAAAAAATGTACTCCCAACAATGGCATTCATCTCCTAGTTGAATTCAGTAGATTGTTCAGAAAGAGAAGATGCAACATTTTTTACCTACAATAAAAGAGTCTACCACCAACTCTATTCTGGCACCCAGTTAAAAGTTTGATGAGTTAAAGTAATGGCACATGGTCCAGAACAAGCCACATGCATGACTTGAAGTGTCATTCATATCTGTAGAACAAACTGTGCTGATGGATTACACACCAAAGTTAAATCTATAGTTTAATTTTAAATGGATAGTTCACCTAAAAATGAAAAATCTGTCATTTACTCACCCTCATTCCATCGCAGATGTGTATGATTTTCTTTCTTCACAGAACACAAATGAAGATTTTTAGAAAAATATTTCAGCTCTGTAGGTCCATATAAAGCAAGCGAATGGTGAACAAAACTTTAAAGCTTTAAAAACACAAAGGCAGCATAAAAGACTCCAGTGGTATAATCTGTCGTCTTAAGTGATATGATGGGTGTGGGTGAGAAGTCGATCAACATTTTGGTCCTTTTTTACTAGAAATCCTCCTCTCTGCCTGTAGGTGGTGATAAGCACGAAGATTGAGAATCGTCAAAAACAAAAGAATAAGTGAAAATTTATAGTAAAAAAGGGACTTAGACATTGGTCTGTACTCACCCACACCTATTATATAGTTTCAAAACACATGGAGTAAACCACTTATATCTTAAATTATTTTTATGTTTCCATTATGTGTTTTTGGGGCTTCAAAGTTTTGGTTACCATTCAATTGCATTGTGAGGACCTTCAGAGCAGAAATATTCTTCTAAAAATCTGTTCTGCAGATGAAAAAATTCATTCACATCTGGAATGGCATCAAGGTGAGTAAATTAGAGAATTTTTATTTTTTGATGAACTATTCCTTTAATACTTAGTAAAGGAAATAAGTGATTTATTTTGCTGTAGCATGCACCACTTAACATTAGTATTTGAAGGATGTATTAGAAAACCCCTGTGTGAGATTCATGAACATTTATTTCATATGACATTTAATAATTCATTAAGAATTCAGAATTCTACCACACAGCACATATAAATAAACAATTCGCCCCAGAGATGAATTTGTAACTTTATTAATGAGTTTATTATTTATA
Source organism: Moxostoma hubbsi (assembly GCA_032164185.1). Lineage (NCBI taxonomy): Eukaryota > Metazoa > Chordata > Actinopteri > Cypriniformes > Catostomidae > Moxostoma > Moxostoma hubbsi. The sequence continues at coordinate 20,337,474 of JAVLUX010000015.1, forward strand.
CCAACAAACAAAAACATTGTTTATCTCTCCCTCTCTCTCCCTTTAACCGTTCATCTTTTCGCTGATGGGCCGAGCAGCCTGTGTGTGGTAGTGTGAACCTGCCCTTTCCAGAACATTCTAGCAGACAATATTCCAGAGACCGAGATATGAACGTTACACCAATGGAATCACACACAAAACCCCTAACCCATCAGACTGTTACAAAAAAAAAAAAAAAACTGAATCAGACAGCAATACAATAAATAAAATGATCAGAACAAACACTGATGAGGAGAGGGAAGGCAGGAGGGCAAGGAGAGGGAGAGAGAGAGAGCGAGAGAGAGAGAGCGAAAAAAGAGATATCAGGTAAAAACAAAATTTTGTTCAGTTTTGTCTTCCTCCCTAGACACAGGGAGAAACTGGATGAAATGTTATATACAGTTGAATGGTGAAGGGATAGAGAAAGTGCGAAAGACGCATAAAGTGAAAGAGAAAGGCTGGTTTCTGTTTTTACCAGCACTACTCCACTAGGGAAAAATCGAATTACGAGGACAACAGAATAACAATAACAAAAATAACAAAATAAACAAAATAAATGGTACATGGCATTTACATATTAGCAATGAGAGAAGAGGAAGAGGAGGGATGGAAAGGGGGTAAGACAAACAGCTCCATTTGTAAAAGTGTTTCTGATTAAGTCCTGTAAGTGGGATGAATGATATCCCATTTCTCTCTCTCTCTCTGTGCAAGCATATGGGCTCATTGATCTCTGTCCATTTCAAGTTCCACAAACACTTTTATACACACATGGGCACAGCAATGTGCATAAACACGCTCTCACACAATTCCATAATACAGAATTGTATCAAAATAGAATCGCTAACACAACTACTGATGGAATTGACCTCTGTGTGTGTGTGTGTGTTTATGAATGTGTACATGCACAAAAATAAGAGTAAAAGTATCAGGTTTTATGTTGAAACTAAATAAAAAAATAATAATAAAAAAAGATAACCCTGTTTCAGCTTATGCAAATACCTCCTTAAAATAAATAAAAACATAACAGTGTGTGCAATGATTACTTAAAACCCCAGCTGACATACATAAGTATTAAGACACAACTCATTCTTTGCTCATTTCTGTCTGTTTTTACAAACACTGACATCTCACACTTACTGCTTCATAAAACACATCACAGTCCTTGGTTTTGTTCAAGAACGCATAAAGCACGCTAAAATGCATCAAAGTTTAAGAGCAAAAACAAATTTAAAGGATTAAACTAGCACAATATTGAATATCAATTTTTTAAAATGTCATCAAATAGATGGTTTTCACAGGCAGAAAGAGCAGTAACTGTGCAGTGCTCATCCTGCCACTAGAGGGCAATGACACCCTAACAAGCCCTACCCAGTCTTCATACCTAAAGTTAATGAATTTTGAAGACAATTATCAGCTCACAGCAGAAGCAGACTTAAGAGTCCTGAGCTGAGTGGCATACTGATTTAATTTAGTCAACCTCATTATCTCCTCTGATGATTGGGTATTACACACTTGGATCGTAACGGGAAAACATGACGGCACAACTCTAGGTGAAGTGTGTGTGTGTGTGTGTGTGTGTGTGTGTGTGTCCACGAGTGTGCAAGAGAGACTGTTTGGAGCTGTTGTTGGGAAGGAGAGAGGAATGAGAGAGAAGGGATGAGGAGAGAGGGATGGTAACAGCAGTAATGCCAAGGGAACATTTAGGTGTTGTTGCTCAGGGGCCCCGGTGCTGAGCTGGACTGGGCTGGACCGTCTGATCCACTGCCCTCTGTGGAGACAAACACACACACAAATACAAAATTAAAATACTTCACTCAAGAAAAGAAGAGTGTTATGGTGTGTAAAATATACAGACACATGATTGTCCAGTAGTGTAGGGGAAGCCACTATGAAACTAGCTTCCCAATCAGAACAATATTTATCTGGCACACAAAAAATAAGATCTCAATTGGGGTGACATTAACGTGAACATAAATTTACAATAAACACAACTAATAACACTAGAAAACCGCTATATATATATATATATATATATATATATAAAAAATGGTGTTGAAAAAAGCAGCATAATAATAAACAGCAGCAATAAACCATATTTTTTTTTACTTCAAAAAAAGAAGTTGCAGTGACTTCTGCCAAGAAACTCACCTTACTGGTAATTGATGAATCATTTATTTTAAGTAGATAATTTCATGAATTGTCTGAACAAACTTCCCAACGCTACATGCAAGCGAGTCAATGAATCATCTATTTTGATGGTTCATTTACAAGAACCATCCAAATGAACAGATTCAGCGAGCGTGTAAGTGTGAAAAGCCATTGTGATCAGTACCGTGTGAGGCAGGTGATGTCTGCGAGCGAGCATGGGGAGGAATGAGAATGGAGTTCAACTGTGGTTGGATAGACAGCTCTGCAGGGTGAGAGAAACAGAGGTTAATTGTCAATACCTGCATTTGAAGTTTTGGCTGTCTCAAATCCTAGTGAGCTTTTCCTGGTTTCAAACAGCATATAGCAAAGTCACTTTCATCAATATTTTCATCAATATTCTATTTCAGACACTTGTTTCCCAGCAAGATGAGATGCATTCATGTACCGAAATAATATTATATTGTTGTTATTCGCAAATACCTTTAACAAATACTTAAACCATTAATTAAAATGACAGTTCACCCAAATAAGAACATTTTTGTTCTGAGTACAATTACTCAGCCTCATGTTGTTCCAAGCCCACTGAAAAAAAAAAAAAATCAAATGGAACACAAAATGAGACGTTAGCCAGAAAGTTAGTCCTAGTCACATTCACTTGTTTTCATCTTTTTTCCATACAATGAATGGTGACTGGGAATTTTCTAACTAACATCTCCATTTGTGGTCTAGGGATGAAAGAAAAGTTATGACAGAATTCAAACATTTTTAAGAGTTTTAGGCAATGCTCACTAGATTGGTTGACAGAATGCACTGAAATTTAACAGATGGAATCCTGAAAGCGGGGGACCTTGGTGCTAAATCAGTTATGATGTTTATGTAAAATAGAAAATAAATATTAAATACAGATAATAGGATGATATTTTAAATTTGTATGTTTATTATTAATATTACATAAATAGGTACTTGGGCCTACTTATATTATTAAAATTGACTTGGCAGAGAAAATACCTGCAATCGTCAGTTGCAGTCTAGACCAGTGTTTTTCCACAGGTGGGTCGCAGGTCTATTCTGACTGGGCTGTGGATAGCAGGGAAAGAACAATGCCACGGTTTTCCCATCAAAATGCTTTCCTCCCAAAATAAATTTGCTGTCGAGGCATCTCCAATGTCATGCACTTGCATTATAGTCAGCTTCATTGTTGACTATAACAGGAGCGATAGTTTAATCACATTGCTTGCTTCCAGAGGTATGGTATGAACCCATTTGTATGTTAAATTAACAGGATTATACACTGCCTGGCCAAAAAAATAAATAAATAAATTTTAAAAAAAGAAAATCTGCAGTTGAATTTAAATAAGCAGATACTTAAGATCCTATGATTGGATCATTATTGCAGTGATTCATGTTTCAGCTGGCAACAATTCTTTTAAACCTAACTGATGCAGTGTGTAGCTTCAACAAACACGTCAGAAGATGTATCCTGTGGTTGTGGAAAAGATGTTACCGTGTTTCAGAAAGGGCAAATTATTGGCCTGCACCAAGCAAAGAAAACAACAGAGATTGCTGAAATCACTGGAATTGGGTTAAGAACTGTCCAATGCATTATAAAACCTGGAAGGATAGTAGTGAACCGTCAGCTTTGCAGAAGAAACGTGGTTGATTTTTTATGTATTTTTTTATGATCGTGATCGGAGATCACTAAAATGCTTGGAAGTCACATCGTAAAAATAGAACTGTCGGCTTAATAGTGAATGTAAGAGCATTTCCACATGCACAATTTGACGATAACACAGGATTGGGACTAAACAGCTGTGTGGCCACAAGAAAGCCACTTATTAGTGAGGCTAATAATAAAAAAATGACTTCAATTTGCTAGGAAGCATAAAGATTGGACTGTGGAGCAATGGAAAAGGGTCATGTGGTCTGATGAGTCCAGATTTACCCTATTCCAAAGCAATGTATGCGTGAGGGTAAGAAGGGAAGTGCATGAAGCGATGCATCCATCATGCATAGTGGCCACTGTACAAGCCTCTGGAGGCAGTGTTATGATCTGAAGTTGCTTCAATTGGTCATGTCTAGGCTCAGCAATGTTATGTGGCAATAAAATGAAGTCAGCTGACTACCTGAATGTACTGAATGACCAGATTATCCCATAAATGGATTTTTCTTCCCTGATGGCACGCGCATATTCCAGAACGACAATGCAAAGATTCAATGGGCTCAAATTGTGAAAGAGTTTTAATTAATGCAACTCATGACGGAAGTAAACGTGACATCACAATGTTTTCGAAACAATGTGACGACAAATGTGCACCATAATCAAAGCTAAGGCGGACCAACTAAATACTAGACTATGTCACTTTTTTGGGCCAGGCAGTGTACATTAGGGCTGAAACGACACAGTCCAGATGCACTCTAAACTTTCCAAACAGCTTCAAGTTATGTACATCGCAAAGTACAAGGGAATTATACAAAAATACAAAATAAGTAAATACAGAAGCACTCTCTTTGTGGAATAAGTGGAGTCGAATATCTAAAGGTAACACCCCGGTGTTACGCAGTTTTAATGCGTTATAGCTTTATTAAAGTTCAAATAATGAGGAAACAGGACATGTAATTAACTACAAACTCCGAAACTGGCATTTCTCTGTGCAGTCAGTAGTGCTTCTATGAGTTGCGTGAATGTCCTGATCTAAGGGGGAGAGACTGAAACTGCATCTGGCTGATGCTTACCCTGTTGCGGGGACACTATTCCCTCGAGCCCGAAGCTAATTATAACGCGATGGCTCATGACTTATTTAATCATATTTTGTCACTGTCAATATGCAGCTTTTTAATAAGAGAGATTTTGTGTGTGTGTGTGTGTGTGTGTGTGTTAAAGATGGATTGAAGTGAACAGAAAGGTGAGAGCTGGTAGTCCTCGCCCCATTATACACCGCAACAAAATACATTTATGATTTGTTTTGGCTTGTTTTGCAATAATTCATATATAAAACTATACTGAAGAAGAAAAAAATGTTATCTGAGAATGTTGAATATAATATTACAAATACAAATATTTTAAAATATCTAAAAATCCTTTTAAAAAGATGCATTTACCTGAGAAGCAGCATATAAGCTATTTTAGAGAATATATGTATATTTTGTCTTTACTGCACTCGTAGAAGTATAACCAAGTGAAAAAAATACACAAATACAAAATGTACTTATATTTAAGATACATCCTTTTAAAGCAGGTCTAGATATCTTATATGTTGCTTCTCAAGTAAATGTTTCTTGTTTTAATAACAATAGCTTTGTACAGTGAATTCCTTGTGAATTAAACTTAATAAAACTTATATTTTCCCCCTTTAATTCAGTGAATGTCATTGAGGCATTTTCAAAGATTTTTTTTTTTCCTTTTTATTGTTAGTAAGAACACTTAATACAACCTTTTAAGTCAGGACACAAGCAGAATAATCGGTTAAGAGCTAATGATTAATCATTGCAATAATCGCAGAATTATTAGACCGATAGTGTAATAATCGGTCTAATAATTGCTAGTTGCAGCCCTAGTGTACACGACTTTAGAAAATATGTAAAAGCACTCTGCTTACTGCACGCACACAATAAACTCGAAACGTGTCCAATGAGCTGCGGAAGGCGGCAAGAGACAGAAATGTAGTAGCACTGATTACTCACTCTGATATTATGATAGAAAGATAAAATTATCAATTTGATTTACACATCTGTTTTCTCTCAACTTCTGTATACGTTAACATGAATAAATGTGTGTGGGAATTCTCCGTAATTATTCAATAAGTTTGTATTAATTAACAAAGGCCTAGGCAATATCACAAAACTCAGGCAAGTAAAATTATCTTTCTCTTGTCCCTGCTATCTACATGCTGTGCGATCGGTTGTTAACAAAACAGATCTTATATCTTATACAGATCTTCAAATCAGTCACTCATAAGATTCCATTTTGGATTCAAATGCTGTTATAGACAGTCATCAATGTAGGCATTAGACTTTTGTCAGCTCACTAGATTTTGAGACAGCCACTATGAACTAAACTGCAACAGTTTCTCTGATGCGAGTTTTAGAGACCAAGATGAAGAAAGAGCGTGTGAGCATTATTCATCCAACAGGGCTGAAGCTGAGGAGAAGTGCCAGTTCTCCCAGTTCAACTTACCCACAGGGCTGAAGTTGAAGAGTTGGGGAAGTTCTCGGCCATTAGGCAGACGGGCATTGGGTTGACGCAGCTCATCAAAAAAGGCATGTGCACAGGCCTCCAGCGGTGAGAGCCGAGTCACTGGTGTGTACTCCAAAAGACGAGAACACAATGAGATGGCTTCAGGAGGGGTCCTCGGTTTAAACACCTAACACAAACACGGAGAGAATTTTAAACATGACCAGCTTTCATCTATATCACAATTTTTAAGTTTGAAACTATGGATGAATCTACATTACACTGAACTTTCTGGAAAAAAAATGTGTTTAAATTTGAGTTGAGTTTTCATTAGTGATAATAACCCTGCTGTAAAATTGTTTCTTTCTGTGTGATTCATTGTTGTTAGAAACAGGTGTGCATTACCTTTGTCCAAGGGTGAGCTTTAATCTGTGGGAATTTAAACTCTGTGTAGTTGGGGTTCATCTCTCGGATCTGTTCTCTTGTGGGGGTCCCCAAAACCTGCAGACAGTAGACAGACAAAAAATTTACAAGCAGCTCACACTTTACTTATTGTCTATGCATACTCATAAAAAAGGCATCACCTTGATTATCTCCACTAGCTGGTCCACTCCACTGTCACCAGGGAAGATTGGTTGCCCCAGCAGCAGCTCAGCTAACACACAGCCAGCTGACCAGATATCGATGTTGGATGTGTAATCTGTGGCTCCAAATATTAGTTCAGGAGCACGGTAATACCGGGAACAGATGTACGACACGTTGGGCTCACCACGAACTAACTGCTTTGCACTGTGAAGATTAAAATATGGAGGTTACAAATGGGAAAATTGTCAAAATAATACACAAACAGAAACAAAAATTTTAAAATCCAGGAATTTGGGTTTATGCAGTGGTGTAATTGTTCACATAAATAAGTACATGCCAAAACCTGTCTTCGTCCCATTGTTTTGTTTAAAGCCACGTAGTTGCTAGGGATAGGCCATGATGGTTGACTAGTCGACCATTTTTAGTTTTAATATTTTTAGTGGAAGTGGTTTACTGGTAGTGTCTATTTCGAAGAAGTTTCATCTATAACCAAATATACTTTAAAGCATTGCCGCTACAGCCATATATGAGCAGACGTCTTTGGCTATTGCGCTGTATTTTTTTGTGTGACTTGCACTATGAGCATTGCGTTTTTCAAATGCTGTGTCAAGTTCAAAATAGTTTCATGTATAAAAATGCTTCTAAAAACCCTGGCTCTCTGGCTCCACTCGATTGTAGTCAGACTAGCTGACTTTTTGTACTTTAGAATGTGTGAAGGCCCTGTAAAAACAAGTCTGATTAGGGTCTTAATTATTTGTTCAGGCAACCCACTCACTAGTTTATTTCAAAATGAGGTTTTGCACATTCTTAGAAGTGGCCCAGATGCAAACATACAAACAAAAAACTAAAGGCTATGCTATGCCTTTTTGTTTGGGTAAAATGAAGTAAAGTTTGGCTTAAAGGGATAGTTCAACCAAAAATGAAATTCACACCCTTATGCTATCCCAGATATGTATGACTTTCTTCTGCAGAACACAAACGAAGATTTTTAGAAGAATATTTCAGTTCTGAAGGTCCATACAATGCAAGTAAATGCTGGCCAGAACTTTGAAGCTCCAAAAGGGGCATAAAGGCAGCATAAAAGTAATCATATGACTCAAGTGGTTAAATCGATATCTTCAGAAGCGATATGATAGGTGTGGATGAGAAACAGATCAATATTTAAATCCATTTTTTTTTTTTTACTATAAATTCTCCTCCCTGGCCATTAGGTGGCAATGTGCATATGAATTGCAAAAAGAATGTGAAAGTGGAGATTTATAGTAAAAAAGGACATAAATATTTATGTTTTTCTTACTCACCTATTATATCACTTCTGAAGACAAAGAGTTGTATGAGTCGTATGGATTACTTTTATGCTGTCTTTATGCACTTTTTAGACCTTCAAAGTTCTGGTCACCATTCACTTTCATTGAATGGATCAACAGAGCTAAGATATTCTTATAAAATCTTAATGTGTTCTGCAGAAGAACAAATCATACACATTTGGGATGGTTTGAGGGCGAATAAATGATCAAAGAATTTTCATTATTGGGTGAACTATCCGCATAACACAGAAAGCTTCTTGCAGAAAAATACTGTATATAAGAGTAACCACTGAATCTGTATTTAAGTTCACATAAGAACATTTTTGAAATTGCATAGATACATCCGGTACATTGATCTGTATCAATAAATATACTGTTTAATAGTGGTCAGCCTATATGGGTTGTTAATAGCCGACGCGATATCCAGGGTGGCTGATATTTCACACAATTTAATATAGTAAATAACAAACATAAAATTGCTAAAAAAATGAATCAATCTTATTTAGCACTAGATTTACTAATTTTTAAAACAAAACTTATACAAGTTATTTTTATAAACTTTTATTATATTTAAAAAAAATAAAAAATAAGTTGCATTTTAAACAGCAGATTTCGGTTTAGTCATAACATTTTTGTAATTTATTTCTGCATTAAGAAATTGGATAGCATTTTTGCATTACTAATCGCATTTTCTCATAAAAGACCCAAACAAACCAATCATACACAAGATACAGAGTGAATTTGGCATTTTACTTTATTTTGAATTTGCACTCACGCACTTGTTCGGATCCAGCGAGAGCAGCAGCAATCTACTGAGCATTTAAACACAGTGGATCACCTGCTTTGATTTTCACTGACTGAGCATCGTGATTTGTGAATTTTTAGAGAAACATTTTATCCTTATCCTGAAGTTTTTGATTCTGGCTGATGGAATACGCACTTCTGAGAAAGATATTAGAGGAGTGCTGGACTGGAAGAAAACGCTGGATTTTCATGAGATTTGTGAACTACTGTACATCAGTTTAAATGAGATATCCACATATATGCAGACAGCATGATTTTTTCATATGAAGTTTTATTGATTTTCCTTTATATCATTAGACAAGACAGTTAAGAGATACAGGGAACTGTTGAGGAGAGAGACTGAGAAGGAAACAAGCAAGCACTTTAATGCATCGTGGCTCTGATATGCAGACAGTTTAAATGAGACTGTGTTGCACACTGGTCTATTATTGTAGTAACACGATGGCACGTGACAACAAGTGAACCGCGATTGGTCGTTTACATGTCTCAGACACGCCTTCACAGGCAAACGAGCAATTCTCTGTGCCCTGTTGGCCTTACGCCAATTGTAAAAATGTAACGCCTGATGCCGATAATGAAAAAAATATGTATATCAGCTCATTTACACTATTATATGTTTGTACTTATTTATGATAAGTACACAGACTCTGACTGAGACTCACCTGCCAAAGTCACACAGTTTGAGTACAGCCGTGTCTGGGTCCACCAACAGATTCTGAGGTTTGATGTCTCTGTGGCAGACACCTTGGGAATGAATATACGCCAGGCTGCGAAATAACTGATACATATACACCTGAGAGAGAGAGAGAGAGAAAAGTGAGTAAAGGGCAAGACAGGGGAGGAGATAAAGTGTTATTTTTTTATTGTGCATGCACATATAAATGGGCACAGTGGCAGCAGTCACCATAACACAGAGACTTACTTTGACATAGATAACAGGGATGGTGGTCTTGGACTTGTTGAAGTGGCGTGCCACTCTGTACACAGTTTCTGGTACAAAATCAAGCACCAGATTTAAATACACCTCATCTTTCTAATGAAAGTGAAGAGAGAGAATAAAGATTAGATTGGTCAACAGGGACAGACAGCATCCTACAATTACTAAATTCAAATTGACAAAGTAAATTTAACAAAAGTACGAAAATAGAAATAATTGACATTATTAGTAAAAATATTTGAGGAAAGAACACCAACCTTTTCTCCACTGGAGTAAAAGAAGTAGCGTAGCCTGACAATATTACAGTGGTCCAACTTCCTCATTATCTGTAGCTCACGGTTCTATAGAGAAAGAATTGACATGTGAATGTTATTTATGCATGGAAATTAAACAACTACCTAATCTTAAGTGTTAAGCTGTGTAATGTGTCTCTCTCACTGTTATTCAATTGAATGTAGGGCAGCACAGTTAAATGAAACAAAATTGAAATCACAATACGGCCTTGACCAATTATTAAATTACTACGATTAATTTAAATATGTTGAGCAAATGTAGTTTCCATGCGCTACCAACTTCAAATTAAAGGGACACACTCTGTTCTGTCTTTAGTCTACTACATATAAACCCAGCACAAGAGGGTCTCATTATACTGTGTTCACACATGTTACATTTCAGTGATCTCAAAGCAGTACGCAATATATGTCCTCTCCACACAAACTGAAACACAAGTATAAATATACCTGCAAGCAGCAATCAACGGGCACAAGCACCATGGGCCCATTTCTTCCTGGCAGCTTTAGTAAAACAATGCATCAAATATTTTGAAGCGATGTGTGTAAATTGATGTTTTCAAAGACTGTTGTTAAGGGCCACACTTCCTGCTGCCAGTTGGTGGCGCTATGACTGTGACCCACAGTAGATGCATCAATGTGTTCAGCCCTCAATGCCAAAGATCCAGGTACATTTTTATGTAAATCACACGATGCACACAGAAGATATGAGACAATTCTTTCTTCCTATTTTTTTGTTACTTAATTGCGTCGCCATAGAGACACCGTTCGAGACATCAAAAATCCATTCACATTTCAGCATCTTCAATGTCTTGGCATGATGTTGCCAAAGTTTGGTGCCAGTCAGATGAATTCCCTATGAGGAGTATTTCAAATTCCAGAGCATGCCATTTTCAAACAATCAAAAATTGCTAATATCCTGTTGGCGGAGCTAATGTCTGTGGTGTGAAAGTTGTCTGGCCTGATGAAATCTACATACAGTATGTACAAAGTTTGGTGACTGTAGCTGAAAAGGGATGTGTTACAGAACCCCCTCTTGCAAAAGATCATAAAATGTCAAGCATGCCAACTACCTAAAAAATATATGAATATACATAAAAAGGAATAATAGTCTTTAATGTGTTGTCATGGCAACAGTAATTAAGATATCAAAAATCCCTGCATAATATAAAATCTATACTGTCTTGTCATTGTTATAAATATTTTTGAAGCAGTTCTGATAAAAAAAATAAGAGTGCTATTCCAAAGTCTGTAAAAAGTTCCACACTTCCTGCTGCCAGTTGGTGGTGCTATGATCGTGCCCCACAATATTCATATCCATGTGATCAGCCCCCAATACCAAATATATATCTCAATTTTGACCTAAATCACATAATGCACGTCAAAGATATGAGCACTTCCTCTTTTTCATTTTTGCCTCGCCATGGCAACACCATTTGAAATATCAAAAATCTGTTCGCAATTTAGCATCTTCATGTCTTGGCATGATGTTGCCTATGTTTGGTGCCTGTCGCATAAATCCCCTAGAAGGAGTATTTCAAATTCCAGAGCAAGCGTATTTCAAACTCCAGAGCAAGCGTATTTCAAACAATGCAACATGGCAGACTTCCTGTTGGGCAGAGCCTATGACTAAGAGGGTGAAAGCTGTCTAGCTTGATGAGATCTATATGTGTACAAATTTTGGTGACTAGGTGAAAAGGCATGTGCTACAGAGCCTCCCAAAAATCATTGAATGCATTGCCTGTACTTTGCATAAGTATAGGCATGTGGGTTCAGACCTTCTGGTGCAGTAACATGTACTGAACAAATGTGAACACAAAATTGAAATAAATGTATGGCTGTTACAAAAAAATTACTATATACAAATCTTTGTGGACAGAGGAGACAGAGGAGAAGTTAACAATACTTCTTCAGGTTTGGAAAAAGATGCATATTAAATTAAAATTGGGAGTTTTGTGGCTTTTAGCTCATGTCCGTTAGCTTTTGTAGTCTAGCTAGTGTACTGCCAAATGTTCACAAAATGCAGTCTTGCTCATTTGGGAAAACAAACAAAAATCATTTTGCACTACACAGATTTGTTTGTACATTCTATGGCTCTCCAGTCAAGAATGAGCCAAAAAATTAGAAGTGTGTTTTATTCTAAGCCCCAATCAGATCCATGAAAGCCTCACCCTTTTTCCTCCAAAAATAACGATGGTCATTATGGCCAAACCATTACATTTTTGTTTCATTAGACCAGAGGACATTTCTCCAAAAAGTAATATCTT